>OW203901.1:4822976-6072976 GCA_934046635.1 Buathra laborator
GAGGACGCAGATTCCAGCGGCAGCGGTAGAAGGTAATAATCTCCACGAGATTTTGTTATACAAAACATTATCCACAGAACAACTCTTAATCGCGTTTATCTCTTTCCGCAGAATGGTGAATCCTATCGAAACGGAAATGGACAAAGCCGTCGCGGAGGCGCGCGCTTCTATGGATCACGATACTTTCGACGAGGGCTGCCTGACGGAGTTTCGCGTCAAACAAAAATACATGGGTCACCGAAATGCGAGGTATAATCCCCTTCTCGTTGCACGATCGTCGTAGCAGATACGATAATCGATCTAATAACCACTCTACAACTAAATTGCCGTTGTCACTGTCAATATCGATGGTACACGGTTACTTTTTTCTCTTTTTTTATCCCTCTATTCTCCTAATTTTCAATATTTTAGTTTTGTGATAGTAAACACGATACGGACGTTTTGTCGAGATATCGAGCTACAATCGCGCGTAGCGTCGAGCCTCCGTTTAGCGTGAGGGTCGATCTCCCCCGCGGACGTAACAACAATATCAACGACGTAAAAAAAAAAAAAAAAAAAAAAAAAAACAGCAGAACCTCTATTATCCGAATCAATTGGAACCGAAACTCATTCGCATTAACAAAAATCCAGATAACAGAACTGTGAAGCCGTATTAAGCCGGATTACGCGATACATATTAAAAAAACAACAGTACGCATATATTTTAAATAACTATCATTTATATTTGAGGAATAACGTGATATATATATTTTTATAATATTTAAAGGTAACTTCAAACCCTCTTTAACGCTAAATCCACAATTTTGGTTCGGCAGACGAACGTTGTATGTTTTTTTGCAACCAAATCTCGCAGTCGCTTGATTAGAAGAATTCTTCCTGATTCTCGTAATATTCGCGACAATATAGTCGCGCGTTTCGATGTAAGGAGACGGAATTTTCGCGCAATAGTTCGGATCGTAAAAATTAAGGGTTTGGAGGGTAAAAATGGAGGGTTTGGATAGTAAAAAGTTAAGGGTTCGGATAATGGATGTTCGGAAAATCGAGGTTCGTCTGTACAATGAAGCAAAAGTACAAGCAAAGTCCCTAAAAAGCCTCCGAGCGGACCGGGCCAATTAGCATCAGCCCATCCAATATATCTGATCGCTTGCCCTTCCCTCGTTTGACTCTAGTTTCTTTAGGACCATGATCAAAGAAGCAAATTTTTGGGGCGACGATTTCGTCATGTCGGGTAGCGACTGCGGTCACGTATTCGTCTGGGAGAGGGATACGGCAAAGCTCTGCATGCTTCTGGAGGCCGATCAGCACGTCGTAAACTGCCTGCAACCGCATCCATATCTTCCGATGTTAGCAACTTCCGGTATCGACTACGACGTTAAGCTATGGGCACCGATAGGCGAGGAAGCTAATTTCGATACAAATTTCGCCGAAGACGTAAGAACGTTGGTCTTTCCTCCCAAAATCATTTATCCTCCATATGCTTTTATTTTTCTCTCTTTCTCATCGTTATTCTCGTGTTCTTTTCTCTCAATTTCAGCTCCAAAAACGCAATGCCGTTATGCTAGAAGAGACCAAAGACACGATCACCGTGCCGGCCGTATTTATGATCAGGATGTTGGCTTGTCTCAACCAGATACGCAGAGGTAGCGATAGCTTGTGATAATCCTCAGACAAGTGACAATTACATCTCTTCCAGTGGCACATAGCCTTCCGGCGTGCGCTTTTTTTTTTTTTTTTTTTGTCATATAACATACTATTGCTGGGTTTCTCACGTACAGACGAAGTGATACTATTTGGAAGTATCTCGTTTTTTTAATTGTCTAACATCGTAACCGCATTCTTCTTGAATGGATTGTTCTATTTTTTTTTTTTTTTTTTTTTTTTTAACTTTTGATCGTTTCGTTGATCGTTCTTAAAGTAGATCACGATCATCGGCCAACGGCGCTTTGTATTATTTTTGCAAATGCTTTGAACGCCCGAATGTTTGTTATATACATTAATATATGTAGAATCGCGAGTGGGAGGAAATGGGCAATTGGAGAGACAGACGGGTCAGAACGGCGTATGCATACGCACTTCACCTACTGCCAAAAATAACTATATTCGTCACGGGCGAATTTTAATCGCAAGACGAACCAGTCAATGGATATATGGAACATTTTTTTATATATATGTGTTCTGATTTATTTCAGCGCACACTGTACATTAATCTTGAAATCCCTGAAATACATATCACTCCATTTGTAACCCCCTTAACAACTAATCCTTCAATAGGCATACGCCGAAATACTCACACAACGAAACTTCCGCTTGTTTCACCGATGAAGTCTGTGTATAAAAAAAAAAAAAAAAAAAAAAAAAAAAAAAGATACCAACCAAATTGCGTGAAAAAAATGGCAAAATGCTAAAAAAAAAAAAACGCTTGTACTATACCAATTAAGTTAACGAAGATGCTTGCAGCTGAATTAAACGTTAGAAAAAATTGTTGTTTTTACGTTGGGTTTTTGTTTTCATTGTTTGTAGGACGCGGTCGCAACAGGAGGAGAAGTGGCGACGAAGCCGATGAGTTGCGAGGGGGCTAAATACTTTTGGCCTATTTACCGCAACTCTCGCCCCCTCCCTTCTAGTTATTTGAATTTATCGACGAGCTATGTGTCTCGCGATAAACCCCTTTTGCAGTCGAGTAAGTTTGCCGTATTTCGACGAAATATTACGACGTGTTAAACTCGATGAGACGCTAAAACCGAAAGATCCGACGAAAAGGGTTTAACGCGACAAGAGAAGAAGAAGTATAGAAATAGAAGGTTACTAAGAGTAATAAAAAGTCGATGGGCCGACATAGTCAATTGCAAAGAGATTGCGAAATAAGAAGTACATAGGTATCTCCGCGGGATTTGCGCTCACGATTTTAATTCGCGCGCATCACACGAACCACAATACGTCTTTTTTTTTTTTTAATTACTTTCGCTCGATTAAAAAAGCGTACAAAAACATATGTTAGCGCGCGCCAAAGGCTTCCCCGCGCTTTCTGCATTTTCCTTCCCATCGATCTCTTATAACATCGCGACTGTTTATCACTGTATCGGACTGTTGGTCGCGCTTTTATTTTATTTTTTTCGTTTTTTTTTAGGTTTTAAACTCGCGAGCGATATATCGCGATGTATATCGAGAAGAAAAAAAAAAAAAAAGAAAGAAAAAGTTACTTTACGCCCGATAACTCTATACCCAATATATGTTACTGTTTACAATAATGATGATAATTGGTTGTGAGTGGATTGTAAAAGAGTAAAAGAATATGTCGTTTACTCTCCGGAGGAACGAGTCCCGACGCTCCATGACCCTAATGAGCCCGAAACGTGTGCCTTACTGCAATGCCGAAATGGAAATAATAACCAAAAAAAAAAAAAACCTGAAGAAACCGGCCGATGGATCCTCGATAGCGTGAAGCGACGTGAAAAAAGTATAAAGCGAAAAAAAAAAAAAAAAAATCTAAATAAGAACCCCTAAAGTGGATGCAACGAATAGCGCATTGCCTTCGGAGAGTCGAACGATCGCATGGTAGATTCATCATCAACTCCAAGTGCAATAATTCGAATATATACTACTTATATTATTATCGATAGAAAAAAAAAAAAAAAAAAAAAAAAAAAGAGAACCCTCAGCAATTTTGCGAGCATAGGATTGTAACGCGTGGTCTTTCCTCGAATAAAATTTGTAGAATGTACATTTTGAAAAAAAGAAGAGATATGGGATGAATACGTTGATCGGCTGGAACTATATACACACGTTAGTACCGTAGGTTAATTTTTTTTGTTGTTTATAATAAAATGCTTGAATGAAAAAGGAAAAATTGAAACTTGTTGGTTTTTTTTTATTATTGAACACTGGATAAGTAATAAGATAGAGAAAGAGCAGTGAGAGTCTACGGAGGTGGACAGACACCAGAACTCGGTTAGCTATTACGGAGATTTATATTTATTTTCTGAACATTAGGACAAAATCGTAATCAATCGTTATTTTTGTTGTTTTTTTTTTTTTGTTGTTTTTTGGTTTTTATCGTAAATTTATCATATCCGTAGGAATAATAATAATATAGTAATGATAATAAAAATGATAACAATAACAATAATAATGGTAATAAATATAGCGTTATATTGAATACCGATGAGAGAGTTTTTATAATATAGTTGGCAATATGTCGTCACCTGTAAAGCGGCCGTTCTCGTTTCGTTTTGGACGAGCGCTCAGTTTTTTTCTTATACATTTTTCTTTCTTTTTTTCTCTTTTTTTTTTAACTTTTCTCCTCTTGCGAAGTATGTGCTTTTATATCATATTTAATTTATCGTATAGTATATGTAAATGTAATTCATATAACTATGTAGAAAGAATCGTCGTGATGGAGAGCGACTGTTTTTTTTTTTTTTTTTTAACGGAGACTTTTTAACGCTCGATTTTTACTTATAAAAGAAATGATTATTGAACGTTTTTTTTGTTTTTTTTTTTGTTTGCGAAGTACAGGATAACTATTATAAACGCGACGCGAGTCGGCAATGTGAGCCGAAAATATTTCAGGATTGCGGGATATAATCCACGGCGCGTATCGTTAATAGACTCGCTTAATCGTCGTCTGAGAACGACCGAGATTGCCGCACAATTGCCTCCTAATTTTTCACAGAATAATCAACTAGTTTATTACATTATGGGGTGGATGTTGATCAGCTTCCGAGTTAATCCCGGTTTCCCATCTTTTTTGTGTACACTTCTTTCATTTCCGTTTGTTAATGTATTTATGTGTGATTTTTTCTTTTTTTTTTTTTCATTCCAATTATTTTATTGTTTATTTGTCCTCTCATCTCTTTCTCTCGTTATTAATTTTTCTATATTAATAGTAAAGTCGTCCTCGTCGTCATTGTAATTGGTTACAGTCGCAAAAAGTTCAATTGTTTCTATATTATGCGAGAGCGCGTTTTCCGTTCGATGTTTCGTGCGCAATGATAATTACGAACAATAATAGTCGTGGGGACTTTTTCTTTTAACTTAAAGTACAGTATCTCCGGGTACAGAGAGTTCCCTGCCAGGTACGCCGTTTTTCATTTCCCTTAACTATTCGTCCGCTTTCCGTACTGTTTCTCGAACAATTCTCTATGTGTGTGTTTTTTCCACGGTATGGGTGTATGTATGCACGTTTAACTTTATGGAATAATGTTTTTTTTTTTAGACGATACGCCGTACGAAAAGGGACCGTAACAAAAATCCGGAGTACGGGGTTTGGGATATAAACAAATAATAATTTAACAATCGTCAATGACTTTCTCGCAAGATCCTCCGGACGAATATATCGATTTTGTATTTCCATAAATACGATTATCGAGTCTCTCCGGACAGTACAATTTTTTTTTATTTTTTTTTATCCATTGCTTCGACGATATCGCGAGAAAGTTTCGAACGAGAAAATTATGATAAGCATATTTTCGCTTCTAGTATGAGTAATAACTACTATATAACGAGACTTAGTCGATAATTTTCTTATGTCATCATCACTTCTTCACTCTGTCCAATTCGTGTACATTGCCCGAGCCAATCTCGGACGCGAATGTATAATGTACATTTTGTGAGCAGATAACACGCTTTATAATCTTTCGACGTCCGCCGCGTTCGCTGAAAAGCGCCAATGCCTCGTAATAATTCTGCTGTTCGGCTTTTTGGTTTTATTTTGTGTTTTTTTTTTTTGTTCACTTTTTTTATTGTTAAACTTTATACCAGCCTCACAATTGCGACCCGATCACGCTGCGATGATTGGTCCAATAATTCGCCGAACTCATTATTAAACTCGGTGATCAATATTTCATTTTAACTTTAGCTATGTTTACCAATCAATCGAGCGCGAGAAAGTCGCAACTTTCTACGGTTATTACTTATACATATCATACGGAATACATAAACGTGAATAGTTAGTTAGGCCAAACAATGTACGATTGATGAAGACTGTCACGTGTCCTACGCGGCGCCCCATGACGACTATTTTGCATTTGTTTTTTTTTTCTTTATTTATAAAGTGCTATGTAGACGATGAAAATTCCGAAAATACCATTCAACAGAATTTTTCATATGGTTACTTTTTATCTTTAGTCTTTTTCATGGTGCGGGTGCGTCCGTTGGTAATCGATTATGCATCGATTTATTTATTTTTTTTCTTTTACTTCCTATAGATCGAAAGAAGGAGAATGATCCACTTTGCAATTCGCGTTGATTTCTTTTTTATTTGTTCTTTTTTTTTTTGGTTTCTTTTCGATTCTTTCCTCAGGTTAATCGGCAGCTGGGAGACTATCTGTACGAAGACTGTTACAGCGTATACTTGACTGCGGGTAAGTGAAGATTAAGACTCTATTCGCGATGAAACTGATTGGAAAATTGTTAGTGGATTTATTTTTCGAAGTTTATAGAGAGTTACAGAGGGTCTTTTCAACGAGATCGTCATATTTATAGTAGTGTAAGTGTTTGATATACGTTGATCAGGAATAGGGAGGGCAGTGGAGAATAATAACAAGTATGCGACAAGCTTTTGTGACTGCGTTCACCGATCATTCTCCTTCCCACCGCAATCGCGCTGCAATCGTCTTCAACAGCCGCAGCAGTTCATTATCGAGATATATATACATATATATCCAACATGTTTTTTGTTTTGTTTCTTGTCTCCTCGTTTCTCGAATCTCACCGCACACGGTAACGATCAACGAACTTGTCGCGAGTTTTTTTCTTTTCACGTTTTGTTTTTGTTTTTGTTTTTTTTTTTTAATCCCGTAATGGAACATAAATCTCGTTGAAAGTTGCTTCTCACAGCGATGAGGCAAAATTTTCAATTTTACGAACGACGAATAAAAGTTCCGATGAACGAACGAGACTCGAGAGAGAGATTATGTTATTTTGAAAGACGAGAGGAAATGGAATCGAACGACTTTCAACGAGATCTCATTCGGTTTAAGCGACATGATTTTTTATAGAAACTTTTACAATACGAAACAACTATAATATGTTTTTGTTTTTGTTTTTATATCCAAGTTAAATCGTCGTTATTACCTATACAAACGCAATAATACCACTTTGCTTCGATCTCTTCGAATTAATGAGAGAAAAAAAAAAGAAGAAAAAAAAAACAAACAAAAATGATTTCATTTACGCATACGTAATATTAATCGTATATTTAAATAAACTTTACACTAGATAGACAAGTTAATTCGTGCGGCAATCGTGTTATCGTAGTAGGAAAACGCGAAAAATTATACAACCCAAATATTCATATATTAATTCATTCGTAGTCGGTAAGTAATGTTATTTAGTAGTAGTGGTAGTAGTAACCGCGTACTATTACACATAATGATAGTAGGAAATCAATAGTAATTATTTTATACAACAATCACACGTAGAAGCGATGAATTAGAGTAGTAGAAATAACTATTTTTTTTTTTTTCCGTTTAAATTTAATTGTATCTTTACTTTTATAGTATATTTGCAATATAATAAATCATATATTCATCGTTATACTAATATATGTAATTTTTTTTTGTATGTATAATATTTATATTTATAATACGATGGCAAAAGTGTTCCTTTAATTTCTTGCAGATTGAGACTGACTCGTGACCACTATTGGAGGATGTACGAACGTGTAGAAAGATTCGTCGTAATAACGAAGTAAATTCGATAAAAATTCAATCATAATTCATCCTAAAACTTGCCGAATGCGATTCGTGCGACGTATTTCGCGAATTCATTCGTTACTTCATCTCTCATGTTTTTTCACTTTTTTTTTTCTCTATTTTGTTTTTTTTTTTTTTTTCATTAAATATCCAATATGTATATAACATTAATTATGCAAAGAGAGACACGACAGAGAGCGCGGATTATCCATGTGTTTCCGTTTTTTTTTTTTTTTTTTTTTTCTGTTATATCAACTTCGTCACCTCATCTCGATAGAGTTTGCCTAAATATATCACTTAATCATAATATATGTATGTATAATTTACTCAAAGTTTCACTCTCGAACGTATTTATAGTTATTTGTATTTTTTTTTATCGATTTTTTGTTTTTTTTTTTTTAAATCGAGTGTCGGTAAATAAATAAATACAATAAGACGTTATAGCAATATAATATGCATGGTATGTAAGCGCTTTGTAAACCACAGCGTATCAGTGCCGGACAAAGTACAAACATTATTTGGAATCGCGCATTAAATTGCGCGCGAGCTGAAAGGCGTCCAATGACGATCCCAACATATCATGCGATCGGTGAAACGCCGTCGCGTAATAATAAAAAATAAAACAAAGAAAAACACAACAACGAATAACGAATAACGAAAGAACACGCGGGGGTGAAATAACATGGAAGAATGTTCTGTACAGTGATCATTATCTCTCTCTCTCAGTTTTTTTTTTTTGTTTTTTTTTGTTTTTTCTTCATTTCCTTCGTTTGTTTGCTTTTTCTTCTACTCTAATGTCGAATATACGACACCGTCGACTCGCAGGTTGACAAGGGATATATCGCGGACGTTGCCCCGTATAGCATTTAAGTATCGGTAGTCATACACACGCGGCTCTTTCATACAACGAGCGATCGCTAGTTATTACAATTATTAACGCGAGAGACATGTGAGATCTTTGACATTACGAGAAAAAAAAAAAAAAAAAATTAAAAAATTAAAATAAAAAACGTTAGACGTTTATTATCTATTTTAATGATAATCGCGTCGCGTTTTTGCATACTCCGTGTCTCTAGAAAATTGCCCTACTCGCTTGGGAATGGGTATCGAGA
The DNA here is from genome assembly GCA_934046635.1 of Buathra laborator. Lineage (NCBI taxonomy): Eukaryota > Metazoa > Arthropoda > Insecta > Hymenoptera > Ichneumonidae > Buathra > Buathra laborator. The sequence continues at coordinate 4,831,783 of OW203901.1, forward strand.
TTAAATCACGATATCACCTTCGACAAATCTTTCGTTCTTTTCAATAGTTCATCGATTGAAAAAATCACACACTTAGTATAGAAATTGGCTGAGCCTCACGGAGGAAATCGGTGTGTATCAATTGGTTAGTTCGTTATCGCGATAGGAATACTTCGATAGATATCCCCCCCCCTTGTTTCGTATAGCAATAATAATGCGTACGACGAAAGCTCGTCAAGTGAGACCCTGTTTCGAGGATCGTCCTCTCACTATACGACCGACTCATCCTTATCCGCTTCTGCTCGAGGATGAGACTTTATTATTATTATTTTTTCTTTTTTTTTCTTTCTTTTTTTTTATCGAGAAGAAGATAACGAGATCGGACAAAAATTCATGAGAGGAAGAAGGATAGTATAGAATAAATATGAGTTGAAACAAACGCGAGACGCGTATCTCTCGCGTCCGGCAAAAATTCTTGGCCACGGGGGGCGCCACTTGTAGAATTACATTAACAGATGTTCGATATAACATTGAGAACGAGTGTCTTCGCGGTTACAAGGCTGTAAATCGAGCGTTTTTCGAACGATTTGCGAAAAGCTCGATTGTTGGATATTAAAAGCTCTTGTGTCAAACGTGTTGATTTTTTTAATGTTTATTTTAATTTTTTTTTTTTTAATCATCGCTGTCCGCGCGAGTTGTGTACGTTTTTGTGTATTTACGCGGAAGGTCGCGGGCGTCCCATCTTAATAAACTCTGTCGATTTCTTCAGGTACAATAATGCACCTGAAATACGATCCGTGTGATTAACAATATTCTGGACATTTCGGATGATATCGATTTTCGTTTGTTTCAGTTAAATCGTCTCTGGAGCACCCGAGGAAAAACTTTGGCCACGAGTCACGAACGGTTCGAAAAGAAGAATGTTACAAATTTTTTTTTTTTTTTTTTCTTCACTCTTCCGTAACTATTATAATATATATGTACCGTCGCAAAATTGTATATTATATTCCGTGGAAACCGAACTTTTTGAGTATAATAAAAATTAACAAAGATTGAAGAAAAAAACGAACGCGGAGAAGCGATTGAAGAATAGGGAGAGAAAAAATGGTTTTTTTTAATGTAATAACTGAATAAAACGAAAATAATGAAATTTGTTGCGATTGGGAGTCGATGGAACGCGTCTATGTCGACCAATGCACGCAATGGACGTCGGCCGATTAACGGTCAAATATTAATTTCCTTTTTTTTTTTTGCTGTTCGTCGGCTTCGATCTGCGAGGCATCTTTGAGGCTTTATTACAGCTTTAAGTTGTATCTCGCAGTTTCGAAAGTCGCATATCTTAACCCGTCAACGGACACGATGTATATGTTGTATTTATAAATAATGAACTTCGTCTCTTGATCACGAGAAAGAGTGAGGAGAGATAGAGGAGAGAAGTCCGACCCAATCGCGGCTATCTTCACTTCGCTATACCCCTCATTCTTATTGTATCGATTGCAGTCTTAGCTAAGTTTGCTCTCTCATTCTCTCTGTTGCTTGTCTTCGTTTATTTCCACAGGTCGTCCTCTCGTCGCCGTTGTCGCAACAAGACACACCAAACTTCCATTTCCAATCTCCTAAATTTCCCTTCCGTTTTCTCTCATTCGCAATATTTTTGCACAAAAGTCGCAAAGCTAAACATGGCACGTTGGTCGATATTTAAGCCTCGATCGGGCCGAAAGTTTACTAAAACGACTCCCTAGATAGAAATTTGTTACTCTAACTAATAATAATAAATCGTAAGCAGACGATTCGTTAGTCGACGTCGGGCCTCTCTTTTTTTTTTCTTCTCTTTTGGTTTTACACGATTATATTATATATTCAATATCGCGAACACGTGCGTACAACTTTGCTGCTCTTTTCGCTTTTGTTCCTTTTTTTGTTTTTTTTTTTCAGCGATCTATGTGTTTCTCTCGGAACCGAATTTCTTTATCTCATATCGCATTTTTTTTTTTTTTTTTTCGGTAATCGTTTTCTCTGCTTGAGATGAGCAAATCTCTCCACGAGATTCGATCGGATGCGAATATGGAATATTTAACGCTCTGATTTCTCGGACTTTCGAAATTTCTGGTACGTTCTTTCCGCATTGATTCTTCGTGTTTCTCGTCACGCGTTCACTGAAGGATCTTCGGTATTCTTTGTTTTTTTTTTTTTTTTTTTTTCGAAGCCCTATCTGCCAAATATTTTTTAGTTTTAGTTGAAATTCATCGATGTCAGGCATTTTCAGCCTTTTTTTTTCTCATGGCGTTTGACTTTCTTCTTGTGCACTCTCTGTCCGCTCATGTATCGTGTTAGTGTGTGAGTTTTTGTTTCCGCTTGTTTGGCTGCTGGCGCCTACTCGTCGTCTCTTCTCTCTTCATATGTTTTTTTTTTTTTTTTCGTTTTTGTTATTATTTTTTGTTTTTTTTTGTTTTCTTTTAATATAATTATATTACTTTACGAAATGGCTGTACCGCGCGTCATGGTACCGTATCGTTCACGTGGAACAACTGAGGAGCGATAACGACGCCGTCGTTTATCACGCGCTGCTCGCGACTCGCGATTTATTTGTGATTGAAGGAGAACGGCGAGGGTCCTGTAACTGCGCTTCGATGGAAGTGCACATTCTGCCACTTGTTGTCCCTCTTGTGCCAAACGCGACTTTCCTCGCTTTGCTGGGTGTGCGCCACTCCTTGCCTACGGAGCGCAATACAATTAAATTGTAATTAATTATCGATAAATCGTTTACATTACTTCATTGTATTCTCATTGTAGAGGGAAATAATTGAGTATTTCACGATTTTGAAATTTATTATACTCACTTATCGACGTACTGAGTGAGCCTCACGTATGCGATACATGCCGCGTCCTCGCCGAGCAGGTGAACGTGAGGATTTAGAATCGTCGTGTTGACCGCTTTCCAGCTCGAGTTTTTCCCCAGTACTGCTTTATTGGGTATCAAACATTCGAAAGGTTACACAGGCATACCGCAATACATGAAATTATCTTCCGAAATCGAAGAAAAATACAACTTGCGCGTGAGACAGAGATCGTTAGCATAGAAGACAAAAAAAAATAAAAAAATATCGCTCGAAGTTTAATAACGAAAGATCGCGATTGCTGAGAAGCTAAATTCGTATATCGATCATTCACAGAATTTTTTTTTTTTTTTTTTTTTTTCAAATTATAATGAGGTGCAGTTTGACAGAGCAAATAATTTTTAGAATTGCGTAAAACATCGAAGACGATAGATGAGGAAAAAAAAAAGATCGAAAATAGATGATGAAAGACAAGACATATGCTGCAGACAATATCGTAATAATATATTACAATAAATGTAATGTATAGATAGAATATATAAGCAACACTTATGTGCTTTGCACGACACGCATGAAGAAAAAAAATCGCGGATAAATATAGTGAGAGCAAACGAGACATAATTACCATTATCAAAGTAAAATTTGTGAAAGTCCATTCCCTCGACTAAATTACCTAGAGCCTCGGGCTCGAACGCGGTCAGATGAGGGTCGCAGATTTTTCTGAAAAATTGAATACGTTATATCTATATATAATATAGATAAAGGGAATTTTATACGGAATATTGATAAATCGGTGAGCGTCGCAACAATCGAATAAACAGATTCAATCGAATGTAAATAAATTGTTCAACGACCTGAAAAAATCTTTTGTTCTTTGACGTTCAACATTTTTTTTATCTGTTTGATTTTTCATTTTTTTTTTTTTTTTTTTTCGTCACGTGATGGAGACTTACGTGTAACCTTCGAAGTCTCCGGTGTTGATGCTCTCGATGAGTTGTTCCGTCATCTTGATGATCTCCTGACGGCGCGCTGCAATCGTCAATACACGAGAGTCAGTAACAAACTCCCGTAGCTCCACCGCCGCGTTCTCAGGCTCTTTCCGGTACATATCACAGCAAAACAGCCACATGCACGTATCTTTAACATCTACGTCCTAATGAAAACGTTCGATGCCGATTAAACGTCGTATCGTTTCTTCCGGGTTGACTTGATTTAATCGTTTCGTCATTGATTGATTTTACAATCGCGGTTACCTTCACGAGATTAGTTGCCCGACGAGTCAACGACATTTTCGCAGCTGCAATAAATCGATCTCGAAATTGAGACCAAAGTGTACGCGATACGCGATATCCGATTGACCACTATGCGAGAATCGTTAACTTCATTTTTTTTTCATCTATCATATTCCCATTGTGGGCGTATTTGACGATAACCGGACGCGTATCTTCGTTAATAATGCTTCTACTGTGCTCACCGTTCCGCACACGTCGTATATCGTTTTTGTAATTGAATTCCCGTCGATACGCGATCAATTACCTACATACAAATGAAAGACACCGCGAAAAATTCAGCGTTAGACAAAACCGTTCGGAGTTCAGGTATCGAAGGTCGCGACGACTTTATATGGAGTATTAATGCAGTCGCACCGCATTGGGGAATAATCGCACAAAACGCGACCGTAACCCGTTACGTAAAATCGTAAACTCGCATTAACCCCATTCGTCGTTGTTCTACAAGATATCGGTAACCGGGTACAATCGTTCGCGATAAGCTGTACGAACGAATACGCTTCAATTGACCGTTACGCCGGTGGCAATTGGCCGAGGAGCGATTGGGCGCACAGCTGCAGTTGAAGAAATCGCAAAGACGCATAATACGCTTGAGACTGCAATGATTTCTTCAGGCTTCAGTTAGCCGTCGCGGAGGATCTAATGAGTGTGTATTATTATATCAGATTTTTAATCAATTATTTTTTTTTTTTTCACCGATATAATAATGACGTATAATTTAACATGATTATGCTACTAATAATAGCGCCGAGGTAAGTCGTGGCAGGATATAGTTCATCTACTGGCCAACTGGTGGGCGGAGCAGCGTCGATATCGTTTCTCGTTACATATTTAAATACCGTTAGAATTTTTTTTTTAAATAAAAGAAAAAAAAAAAAAGAATACCAGAACCCGTTGAAAAAACGCGATAAGATTACGACGTTAATTGGAACGAATTTCTCCTACCGCTGCTCCGTTCGCCAATGCTCGTGGGAAGTACAGAGAGTGAGAGAGTGTATTATAGAGTAAAAAAAAAACGAGTGGGGTGGCATTTGTACCACACATATAATAGGATAGACTAATTGGAGTTTGTGGAAGCTGTCCCTGGACTGTCGTCCTCGGAGTCCTATATGCTACTATAAGAGTTATCGTATAATATCGTACAGCAGATATACCAGAGTGTCGGGTCATATAGAGAACGAGCTTTTGGCTCTTTCCTATAGCTTTCTCACTCGCGTATCAAACCGAACGATATTCTTTCATCCTTTCCCTTCACCAACTCGGGAATTTTTCGGGTGTCGATCGAATCGATCGATCAAAAGCGCCGAAGGTTTTGCATAAGTCTACAAATCGTTCGACGGGCGAAAGAATTAGAATTAATGAAGAGCACAGCTTTCGTCACCTTCGTTGCGCAATAATCTCGATCGATTCATCGATTGGGTGGGAATCTATCCGCATGTACTTTAGAGACGAACGATCTCATCTCATTGTGGCAATATCAAGCGCGCATAGAGCGTGTGAGCACACGTGCTATTATAACTATCAGGAAACTATGACTCCGATGCTTTTAGTTTCGATTCTCTTCAGTGTCGACTATGAACTATTTTCTTCTTTTTTTTTTATTTTTTTTTTTACTTATATCGCTAACCGGATTATTAAAAAAAAAAACTTTATTATTTAGGAAATAATAATTGTAATAGAAACGATAGATATATATATATACACTATAAAAAAGTTGTGTAGTTTGTAGGAAAACTTTAATTAAAAACTTTTCTCATCTACGTTTTGTGATTTTTATACTATCCGTGTTTCTAGGTGTGTGAATGCGATTGTGTACATGTACGTGCGCGTGTGTGTGTATGTATGTGTGATGTAGTGTAAGTGGTTTCATTTTTTTTTGCTTTGTTAATGTACGCGGCGTTACCTGAGCACTGCGAGTTCGTTGAGAGCTGACTGCAGGTCTTGACGGGACACATGATTCTTATTTCTACAAGCATATACCTTCCTCATTAAAAAACGCACTTTAAACACGATTATTTCGTTAGCTTGCATGTGATGTATTTTTTTTTTTATCTTGTATGAAGCATTTTTAGCACGAACTGCACGAGTCTGCGAAAGTATCAATGATTCGATTATCGATGTAATAACATTTGTAAACAATTTATTTTTCTTAATAATCGTTTGATTATATTTGCGAATCGTCTCTGAATCTTTTTTACACTCGTGAGTTCGTTTGCGAGCGATATATTTTATATATATCACACATATAGAATCGATTGTTGTAGCCCCCTCCTCTCAGCCAGCGTTGCGGATTCTTCGATCGCGTTCGGCTAATTGTTTTTTTTTTTTTTTCGCGTGCAATGAATTTTAATTCGTTGATATTGGAGAATCGGCGAGAGGGACAACGAAATCTTGGGTCGCAGACTTCACGGGGGGGAGAGCTTTAATGCAACGATATGTATGCGTCACGAGGGGCGAGCAGGCGAAGTAGGTGCGAGTCGCGACGTCTCGCACGCGAGAGTGACTGTCTGAACGAAACCGATTTGCTCCACTGCGTCCATAAATCACACTGGCCGCTGATCTTATTTTTTACCATTGTGCGTTTTTGTTAAACAAAAAAGATAGAAATAATAGTGATAATCAATCGCTCGCGCGATTCGTTGCAGGGTTTAGCTTTAAGCGCGTCTAGCGAGAAAAATGCCGCTACGAAGCTTTTTGAAAATATTCAAAGACTCTCGAACAAGCAACAACACTGCTTTTTCATGGTTTTCTTCACATAGTTCTATTTTTTTTTGCATACTCGATTATTTGACAAAGTATGATAATATTTTATATAGTTGATTTTTTTTGGTTATTTTTGTATTTTATATTTTTTAAGGACGTAACTTTGATTTCGTTATTAACATTGGATCATGAAATGGATAATTGGGCGATGCACACGCAGTAACGATGCCCACTAATAATTGCTATACAGAATTATTCATTTTCTCTTCACTATACACGGTGATGCTACGAACGCAGAGGGCATGTCGCGTTTTTTAATAATCCCTCGTATCTTGTTACTGTAACCAGCGTAATACACATTGCTGAACTCGTAATTTTCGCATCTCCCTTCGCTCACTGTATATCAGTGTTTATAGATTTATTGGAGCTACAGCAACGAGATATCGATAGACTCGAGCCTCGAAATATTCATTCTCGTTATACTGTTCGTCAATACGAGAGCTTCGAGTGCGCGAATTTGTTTTTTTTTTTTCGCCTTTAACGCGGAATTTTCTTATTTTCGTAGGTTTTCATGACAAACTGCATCGTCTAATAATTTTAGAGCACGAATCCTCGTCCTCTATTTTCGGCTTGCGATTAATTTTTATTTTCTCATCACTGATAATCGCAGCAGCATCCTTACCGTCTTCGGGAATATCGGAAGTAAGTGGACAGTATCCAACGGACCCGACCCCAACACCGACAAGCGTACGTCGCGCCTCGGCTTCTGATGTTTGCGTACGTGTCCCGACGTGACGGCGAAAATTGGCGTTGTTGATCGGCGTTGATAAAGTGATTAAACACCGTGTGCATGCATGAGACGTGCAATTCGCGGACGGGTGGTACATGCGTGCGGTTGGAGGATACATAGAGAAAAGACACACGTGCAAACAAACATCGATACGTACGATATTGAATGGGTCGCAAGGCTTTTTTTTTCACTCGCGATGCACATCGTATTACGCGAGATTGACAGGACGAGATAGAGAGTGAGAGTAACATTCGTTTTTTTTTTTTTTAGATCGAATTGTATCGTTGTCCTGCCTGTTAGTTTCAATGAATTATCAATTTATTCGCTTATTCATTAAAAAATTAATTGATTTATCGATCATAAGTCATAATAACGGACTAATCAATTTTTTTTAAATCGATTTTGCTTAATAGTTCGAGAAAAATTGAGTTTAAAAGAGAAATATAATGAAACTATAGACGGGACAACGAATCAGCGCATTATTGGGGAACGCATGTACAGACCAGTGGCCGAGGAGTTGTGTCGTCGAGGCGTGTTGTTGGCATTCAGGTAGGCCGTTGATGCCGATGATGGTGATGCCCCGGATTGGCTGTTCTGGCTGGTCGTGCTGCTGCTGTGACTGGAAGCACTGCCGCTACCGCTGCCGACTAATCATGCAACCAACCAACGAGATACACGTTTTTTTCGATCATCCTTGAGCGTCCGTTCATTTCAATGGATAACCCCCCCATTGCGTATCATCGAATGGCGTATTCGAATCTACGAATTCAGGCTTAGGGTCTACTGAACTTTCTTGATGATCACTGGTGGCGTTGTAGTTATCATTACTCGCTTACCCATTCGCTTCTATTTGGCACGCGGAGAACGTCAATGCTTTCTCGTCTACGTAACATTACATAGTCCGGTGCAAATATCAAGAGGGTGCAAATGATATATTCATCAATCGGCAAATTCTGCAAGGTTTCCTCGAAAAAATATTGATCCGGAGTTTCCGTCAAATTTTTTCGAGATTTTGCAAAGTTACACCAATTGATAAACTCGATGGGTGTTATTTACATTATAGTTTCTCTCTACAAGAGATTTCATTAGAGTGCGCCAAACATTTAGGGATTTTTTTTTTTTTATATCGTGTGATTTTTTTTGTGGGTGTTATCTAGTCGGGCAGAACAGATAGAATCTATAAAAAAGCTATAAAGATTGCTAAACTATTTGGATGCTTGAAAGTAGAGTGAAATTTATATCGTTCGGTAAATCGTCACGATGTAAAAGATGTTCAGGGTGATTCAGGGTGTTAATTTGTCGGTTAAGAACTGCACTATTCACGGCGATTCGGAGATGGAGAGGATTCGGAATTTTGTTCGTAAAGACTCGCCATTTCTACGTGCGGCATTCGCGGCAGACACGAATCGTAGTTCACGTCTGACCAAAACCGAAAGTTTACTACTTGCGGTCTGGCCGCCCGCCGTTACCACTGCAATGCAGTTTTTGTCTGTTCCTTCTCTCGTTATCGTCGTGAAACTAATGCATCGTTTGTATGATGTATGGTATCAATAATGGTGGTTGCATCATGCTAAATATCAAACTTTTTATTTGCGATGTATTGATGTTTGTTTTAAGTTTTGTTTGTTTGTTTGTTGTTGTTAATCGGAAAACAGAGCCTTACCGATTGGATGATATTTTCTGTAGACGCACACGATGCAGGGGCGTTTTTTTTGCTTTTGTACAAATACCTTTTCGTCGATCCGCCCTCGCAGTGTCGTAAAAGTATCTCGTAAATTGATCTCTCAGCCCATAGCTTATCGATATCGTTCAGTAGCACGCTATGCAGCTTCTGTTTTTTTATCCATTTTTATTTATACTTTATTATCTTAGCAATTCTACGCTTTGCCTACTGTTGCTGAGGGAGCTACGAGATACGTACTAAATACTTGGAATCGTCGTTTTAATTCGCATTGAGATACGATTTTCTGCGGACGTTTTTCTAATCGTTACCGCTGATTATCGCACACTTTTCGCACGGAACTTTCGTTAATTATTACCGCTGCTTGTGTTTCCTAATATTAACGCGCGATCGACGCTTCGCGGTATGAAAAATCGATATCAAAGATACGCAATAACAACAACAATATCCACACAATTGTCGAAGGCAAGTCGATAGGCCGTTTTTTTGCTTTTCGAGACGCGGGATTGCCGGCAAACGGAAGCGACGAGAATATCGTTAGAGACAAGAAATAGAAAATAAAAAAAACAATAACACTAATTTCATCGAAGTCTGTTCGGTTTTTTAGTTGGACGATAATGAGACACAATCGGCAGGAATCGAGTGAGAGCACGAGATCCTTGCGCTCGTTACCTTGCGCCCCCTGTAGAAGTACCGCAGCTATTCCTAAATGATTTCCCGGACTCTGTGGCTGTTTGTTTCCCGTACCGGCAGCAATTACCCTGGAGAATATTGATGCAGCCGCGGGGCTGCTCGGCGGTGTACCTTGGGACGCGTAACCTGTGACGCATTCGGTTCGGTCGAAAAAAATAAAAATGAAAATGATAAAACTTCAGAGTAAATAAATAAAATTTTAACAGCCATAACGTCGATTTCATTAGTCAAAGACCCGTTGGCATGCCGACCTCACATTAACGTGGTGTCCAGTAAAAGGTCAACACAAAATTCAAGACGATTTCCATGTTTTTTACAGGAATTTTTCGGGATAATCAGAGACATTTAAAAAAAGTAAAAATAGATAAAGTTATAAATGAATATTATATATATTTATGTTTTTAGACATTAATACGAAGCATTGATTTAGTGTACATCACAGATTTAGCGGCTAGAAGGCCGAAATAAATCCAAAGATTTTCAAAACTATAGAGGAAAACATCGAAAGAAATTTAAAAAAGTCGAAATTTAAGGCACAGAAAAAAAGAAAAAAAATTCTAAGAAACATTCAGAACTTCCAGGATTTCCAGAACCACTGGACACCACGAATCAAAGGTTTTTGCTATACTTCGAAATTAATAATTTCGATAACTCGTTAATTACAATACAAAGGTATTACACATTTGTACGACGCAACTCTTTTCTGCATTTCATCGCTGAGCACATGTAGACAAATTATTATTTATATTGATAATAACAAGGATTTACGAAGATAGAATCCAAGTGATTGGTTCCTATTGTATGCCTTTGATAAATCTTTCATCCGTTTCCCGCGAGACTTGCGAACCCGTTCGCGCAAGAGAGAGATGGCCGGATGCCTCACGACGGCGCGGAAAGTTGAATGACGCGGAATAAGCGAAAGAGGTAAAAACGTTTTATGCAATATGTTTTATGCAACGAAACGGAGAATTTCGCGAACAGATTTGCCCCTAAAGAAGCGAACGCTTCCCGATGAGTATTCGAGGACATCTGAATTCGTCCGATATGTTAACCGCGTGGTAACGGATTTGGAGCAATTTTCGGTGTGTATAAGTCGCGTTTACTACGAAAATAGAACGCGAAGCTGACCGTGGCCTAGCTGCACGGAAGCGCGTTCCCGATAATGAAGTACGCCCGTGGCCTCGGAAACGGATAAATGTGAAATCGATCGAGCGTAAGTGACGCAAAAATAAATAAAACATAAAAATAATCATTGCGGAAGTGATTAACAAACACAGTATCTCGTCTATTACGGATAATTTCAAATTTTGTTTAATTCATAGCAAATAAAAAATACACTGCAATAGTTAAACGCAACGTTAAGAGGGTAAAATTAGTCGAGTATTTCTATTTTTTTTTTTTTTTTCGCAATTTTGCAGGATGAATAAGAGAGAGAGAGACTCAAGGAAACTCGAGGATTCAACTCACAGTTGTCGGACTGTTTGGATGTTCCGGGAACGCTCGCCGCTGCCGCTGTCGCTGTGCTCGACATTGTTTTAATTCACAAACGATCACTTATTTATAGAAATACGACAATTGTATGGTTTTTTTTATATTTTTTTATTCATCCATTTCCGGTGTATCACACGCACGCGACGCGATTTATCTGCGTCGACGGTAAGGTATAAATGCGTCTAGCGAGAGAAATATAACCGTAACGTATAATGTCCACTCGGTCTCGATCTGTTACGCGCGATACTATAATGCCGGCCGGCCAAGCAAGCAGGTATTTCTGCCAGGAAAATCGGTCGCGGACAAGAGACTCGCGGGTTTCTATCTGCGCTTTCCTCACGGTTAGTACCTAACTAAACGCGTTGAGCGCATGCCGCTTTGCTCTCCTCTTCTTCCGTCTATCTCACTTCTTTGCCTTCTTCCTCCTCGTCTTCTTATTCATCTTCTAATACGATCGTGTAGACGAGGTTCGCTATCCGCGCGCTTTTCTCTGTCGCTTCCGTCGCGCATACTCTTCACCAATACATTAACATCCCGAGATAGTCGACGACGAGCAACGGGAGTCTTATTCACGGATGCTTTATTTCTGCTCGTTGAATGTCTAAGAATAAGACACGGGTTGACCACGGGCTCTTAGTCGAAGATAGTGGCGGTACTTCGCGCGTTTACTATATAGACGCTTCTCGCAGCGATGCAGTAGCAAACCTGCTCTCTCACTCACGGCATATAACTACTGCCGTCGGTTCTATTGGTTGACGTAATCGCTTGAGAAAGAAAAAAGAAACTCGCTACCTGTTGTAATTATGGATGAAATGCAGAAAAGATTTATCGTCGTTTTTTTTTTTTTTTTTTCGAACGTTATGTGTGAAGGTATTAGTTTGTGATTTATGTTTTTTTTTTCTCTGGTTATAGCGCCGATAGTCGCAAATTCGCGATGTAGTGAAACTTTTTTTTTTTTTTTTTTTAAAGATTATTATCGAATAGTTGTTTTCAATTAGGCTGTTAATTTTGCAAGTCACGTTTATCACAGCTTCGTCAGGATTGCGTAAAATATTATTGTTATGATGTCGTGTTACGCGATACTCGTCATTAATTGTACTAATGGTTAATTAAGTCTGACGGATTATAGCGATGCGAGGATTCGTAGCTTCAGCTGGGATACAAAACTCATCGGGTTGAGAGTTCGGCTGCGACTGATAAGAGGCGACCACAATCGTTCGGTATATAAAATTCACGCTAATGCAGGTGGAATCAATTGATATCCACTGCTGTGGCACGTGACGAAACTCGTACGAGCCACGAGAGCGAGGATTTTGGATTTGCATGGAAATTCATTATATATTTCACAGAGCATTTCACGGATTCCAGACAGGGATCGCCGATCGATTTTGCAACGTTCTTTGAACGCTGGAAGCGGTATTTAATTCTTCATTTCAACCCGTATGTGCAATTCGTCACGAGTTTCGCCTGTAACCACATTACTCTACATACTATACATACATATTATCTATAAATAGATAGTATATATCGAATCGCAAAATGTATTATCGTAATAAAATGAAAACGGAGAAAGAGAAAGATGCAACTGAGATAACGAAAAGAAACGAGAAGCTTTTTGTGAGAGAGATTTACCGAAAAAGCCGCCGATATGGCGAAATAAAAAAAAGTTAATCGATCCAACGAGTGTTGGAATCGATACTTGTTGATTTTTTTTTTTTTTTGCAATACTTCGAAGCCAAGCGGTTTTACCATCACATCGAAGAGGCTTTTTCGAAATCTTTGGCATTATAATCGCCGCGAAACAAAAGCCGAACGATAATCCAGCAAACTTAAAAACACATATACAGTACACAGATTTTTATCTATCTTTATTAATAATGATAATATACGCATTAACGAGACACGTGACGTATTTTTTTCGTCTTTCGTTGCATTATTATCATTATTAAAACTATTATCATTGCTCTGTTTTTTTTTTTTTTTTGTTTTATAAATATATATTCTTTGTTTGGTTTGGTGCAATTTTGGATTACCTTCGGGTTCTTTGGCAATGACCGTGCTGCTCCGGTCGACGCCGCCCTTCTTATCCTCTGTACAACATACACACATATACATCACGTACGGATATACGACAATTTACGATTTTACAATAAACGCCTATGTTCAATTTTTATCTCTCCGTTTGTTTTTTTTTTCTTTTTTTCACACGCAACATCTGTGTTATTCTCGTGGGACCATATTATTATAACGATAGAACCCTTCGGAAAAAGTGAGCCTACGAACTCCGCGGTGGGTCGCTAAACTCGGAAATTGTTCGATCCCATTCCATTTTATGTTGTACTCGTCCCTTTACCCGTTGTAGACTTTGTCATCGTCTTCGTCGTCGTCGTCGTCGTTGTCGTCGGTCCTCCGATAACAAGGATTCTTTCTCAAAGGGAGAAAGAAAATTCGATTGATCCGCACCGACCCACCCTTTTCGGATATCGATGCCGACTCTCATCCCTCTCTCGTCAAAGGGATCAGAATTTAATTTTCCTCCGTGAAAGGGAACATTAGATTCGATGAATCGACTTTCGCGTCTATTTGCGCCCGGGTTACCGCGGTATATATATCTACTACGGATAACGGATACAATAAATAACTCTATCCGACAGTCATTGGCCACTCACAGTATCGAGTAAATGTCCTATATGAAAGATATGAAAAAGGACCGACAGAAAAATTTCCGACCAGAATTTAAACCAACGTTTCGAAAGGTCAATCTTCACCTGATGTGTAAACTCATGAAGTCCTAATTTTTTTTTTTTTTTTTTCATTTTCATTTTTATTAGGATGCGTAGAACTTCCTACAAATCATTTAATTTTTTTTTTTTTTTTTTTCGCTCTCCTTCGCCCGATGTATGTGTCCCGGAGGTAGGATGCCGGTACAACGTGCAAAGCGGGATACATGCGCCAAGCGTTGAGATTCATCATTCATTAATGAATCAATAATGCTTTGCGGAGACACTCCGTTTTTTCTCTCAAGTCGATGATCGTGATTAAGGCGACGATTAGTGAAGTGGAGATAGATAATAGACAGACAGAAAGATGACGATACACAGTGGATGGAAGGCAAATAGAAATCGTGACGAACATATCCGGATGTGCACGTGATTTGTGCCGTTATTGCTTGGATCGAAACGTGGTGTGATCGAAGAAAGGATCATTGGTGAACATATAGACGAATGATTAATGAAATTTTCACGGTACAAGTGACGAAGGTTAAAAAGTGTGCGTTTGGGAGATTATCGACGTGGTGAAATGCGAGAAGGGTGTTCATAAATCCATAACACCAAATTTGTACAAGAAAAAAAAAAAAAAGCGCAAAATTTTATGGTGATTAATTGATATCGTGACGCATTCGCATACAGCTGAGAGTACTTGTCCTCTCGATGCTGTAGTTTCGATTATGTTTTTTTTTTAATACATAGTGTTAAAAAAAAACGGCGTGGAAAAGAAATTTCTTTTTTTATCCGCGAATAACGAACGATGCAATGGAGAAGACAATAATTAAGAAAAGAGAGAGAGAGAGAGAGAGATTGTGAAAAAACGAAGGGTTGAAAGTAGACACAGTGAAAGAAAGTGATAAATAGGGGAAATGGGTAAAAGAGACGTAGATATTGCAAGGGTAAGTGGTACAGTTTAAAGACAGAAAGATATATATGTACAAGCGTTATCAATGACTATAGTTTATATATGACTGTAACTGACGATCGCTGTACCGCTTCCCCTATTGTATTGTGTAGAGAATCCACTTTGTGACGTGCTGCAGCTAAACGATTAATCTATGGGTGAGAGGCACACACACAGTGGGTAGCTGCGCGATTTTTGTTTTTTTTTTTTTTATTGTTTCCCGATCGTTATCTTCACGCGATAAATAGGCGTACCGATCGTCTATCCTCGTCTTGCCGCTGACTCACGAGTCCCTTTTCTCCTCCGCACAGCCGGCAACAACTATGTTTTTTTTCTTTTTTTTTTAACTACCCCTCTTTATTTTTAGGGTTTTTTTTTTGTTTTTCGTGCTATTGTATAAAAACATATATACGCATCCCTATCTAAGTTCTATCGCCCAATATAGCTCTGTACTACGCGATCTATTGTGCCAGCGATCGCAGCGAACACGATCAATAAAACATTAAATGCAAAAGCATTGGATTTTCAAGGACTGATTACTTCTGATTTTGATCCCCTCGCGTCATGTTTTTTTTTTTTTTTTTTTTTACCATTTATCATAGTTATTACTTACATTATTGCGTTATGACTGGCTGAAGTGATCAATCCTTTCACTAATAAATAAACGTACTAAAGCGACAGGTATTGATCAATGATAATCATAATAATCATAATAATAAATATACTAAAAATTATGTAAGAAATGAAGGAATGTATAAAAAAGCGTGACGAAGATGATCGGCGATTCGATTGAGTCGTTCGATTCGAGATTTTTTTTCGTTACTCGCAAAGATCGTTTCGATTTTGCACTCTTGATATTCCGAAAGTTGATGTCTCGATTCAAAAGATTATCGAAACTATGAGTGATAATCGATCTTAGCGCAATAACGATAAAAAATGAAAGTGTGAATGATAAAGATATTTTGTAATTATAATATATTCGAAATAGTGAATAAAAATTGGAGAAAAAGATATTGGATTGAATCGGACTGTACCGTTTTTAGGCAAATTGAGCGAAAGAATCTATGAGTTCAAAGGCGTTATAGTGTTGTACGATATATAAAAAAGCGATTGCTGTGATATTAATGAGGAAGATATGCGACGATAGAATAATATATAAGAGTGTTAAAATATCGTGAAGAATCATTTTCGTAATAACCGGTTATTAATAATAATAATAATAATAATAACAATGATAATAGTAAAGTGGTGAAAGCGAGAATCGGCGAATAACGTAGCAGTATATAAAATGAATTAATAAGTAACGTAGAAATATTTAAATAGCTAATGAAAAAATTTGAAACAAACAAATTTATAATATAGACGATATAGTTATAATTAACGAACAAATCTACGAGAAATAATGCTGACCTGATTCGATCTCCTGAAGAGTGCACCCTTGAAACTCAAGTGATAATTTGTGTTTCACGTATCGCAACAATTTATTTTCCGTTCTCTTTCTTTGTCGCTAATCTTTTCGCTATTGTGATTAAAGAAGGACGGAGGATAAAAAAAAAATTGGGAAAGAGCTTTTAGTCGTTTGCTCGGATTTATAAGAATCTATTTGACTTGTTAATTGTATTTCGGCTCGAAGAATAAATAATTATTTAATGGATTAAAAAAAAAATAACTTGGCGTACGCGTGTTATGGATTTGTGAGCACCGCTGTCGACGACACGCTTGTATTATTATATAAATCGATGTATAACGATAACGCTGTGTGTGCCTTTGTGTATTTTCGCTTCACTCGGGTGCTTAAAATCGATGTCTGATATGATTAAATTAGAAGGCACAACAGGGCGAAATATTGTGTGTATGTATAATAAATACTCTTATAGACACGAAATTCAACACAGTTGTGTTAATGAAAGTGAATGTTTGCGTGTGTGGATGTGGAGTGTTTGTAAGTGTAAGTTTAAGTAACACAACGACACCAACGACAGCGACATAATTGTGAGTGCGCAAAATCGCGAATCTACGGTGATAAGTGAGAGTCTCGAGTAACAGATATCATTGTCGTATCTAATGCATAGAATTAATCGAATACTTGTTTTTTTTTTGCCATTTTTTTTCTGCATACGATGAATCGACACATATAAATAAATAGATAAGTAGTACATAATGTTAATGATTAATTTTGATTGCACAATTGTGAAGTGGACGTGAACGAAAATTGCAACATGCATCAGAGGAAATTTCGTCTGTCGTTGTAGTCGTCGTCGTTATTATGACGCGAATAACGTGTTCCGGAGAGTCTCCGAGAGGGAGAATTTTTCATCTCGTAACTTTTTCTTAAACTCGTACCGATATATTTCATTTGCGCGATTCAATCGAAACGTCGGAAAATATCGCGATATATAGCAACTCTCCTCGAGACTGCGATGAGCGTCGAATGTTGACTCTTGTATGTCGTCAAACACCACCCACTTGGTATTTTTATAGCCAACCGAACGGCGGCAATAATTGACTCGGGAAAAGCTTGGGTTTGCGTATAATTTCTACCACATCAAGAAGGGGGGAGGGGGGCAATAATAAAAATAACAGTCCCTTTAATTTCAACATTCTGGATACTCCGGCACCAGTAAAATCGATTGAACTGCAATCAAGGATCTGACTACTATATTACTAATCTCGAGAAAGGATACATATTCGTAAAAAAAAAAAAAAAAAAAAAAAAAAAGCAGCGAGGTATGAATAAATTTATCAAAGATTCTCGACAATTTGTACCAACAAAAGTGTCGAAATATCCTGGGAACTCGAGTCCAGTGAACAGATAATATGGTCGCTACTGGGAGTCTATTAATAACGAAATTATATACTTCAACGCTAACTACGATGTAATCGTTGAACGAAAATTCGGGAATTTTTCTTTTTAATCACTAATGAAAATTCGATAATTTTCAAAATGTCGAATATTTATATTTCAGTACTTCGTTACGATAACTAATAAAATGAGGAATCGAGGAAATAATTTTCTTACATCTACTACTGGTAAAAAATTAACTACGAGATGCTGTTGCTATCGATTACACTCCGATACTTGGGTTATTGTTCGCAGCGGATAAGCAACATGGCGGGGGGGGGGGGGGTGGTTTTTTTTTTCGGAGGGTGGGAAGAGCTGAACGGACAACTCGTGATTACTCTCTCTCATGAACTCTCTTGAGCGTCGATATCCTGAATACTCGAGTCCGATTAACGAATATTGTATTTTTTTCGTCTTTTTTTTTTATTATTATTATTATTTATCTTAGAGAGATATTAACGCGTGAGCTGCGCTCTTCGCGTGAAAAATTACGATAATCGGAGGATATATATAGATAGGTATTATTATATCGTAAAATAGGCGTTGTATTTTTACGGCATTATATATATATATATAATAAAAAAATGCGGCAATAGTTATGTACTAAATATGCCGGGATTGAGCATATATAAGCTATTAGAATAACGTGATATCTTCATACCTTTAACGTCATCGTCTTCGATCGTAGTGCTGCTGTCGCTCGACTCCTTCACTTGTGATCCATCCCCCTTCTTCGTGACGATGCTTCGAGCTGAAGTACGCAATAAACAATTCAGTAAACAAATAATCGAAAACTCTCGATGTTATTTCGTCGAGCATCGAGAGTTTGCAAGAATTATTAAAGGAATACCGAAAGGATATTGACGGACTTGGATAATAAGGTCTGATAGAGGAGGCGGTTATAGTTAAGTTAATTATGGGAATAGCACAGAGATACGAGAATAAACGATACGCACGTGGTACGTGAACAATTTTAAACGAGAACAGATACCAAGTGATACAACCACAGTATACTATATGTATAACAATTAGCGTCAATGATTTATGCCACATAAACGATTATTACACGATGTTGATATCGATAAGTTTGCAGGAAACTTTCTTTCATTAATATCGACAAAACTCTCCTCGTCCTTTCTCTACTTTGGCAACTATGAAAAAAAATCATTTTTTTTTTTCGTAAACAATTTATTCAATGAATTTCTTTTTTTTTTCTATCTGAGGATTATGAAATTCTCGATATTACGAGAAATCGCGGAGATTTCGTTGATAACAGATTACGATAACAGGCACTTGTTCTCACCCGTTGAGTATTGAACTCCGGAGACTCGAAGAGATATTTGCAATTCGAATTTGGCTCTCTCTCTTTCTCGACAGGAGGTTATTTGCCCGATTGAATGTCGGATTCTACTGTGTAGCGAGATGATAGCAACTTGGAGAAGGAAGTTGAAACTACTCTCTTGTGAATCGAGAGATTTTGGAAGGGTTGTTAGTCGTTGAGGTTCACAGAAGTGACCAATGAGAGGAGAGTCGAGACGAGACTAAAGGGGTAAGAGAATCCTGTGGCACATAGGCATCTTCCTGCTCTGTTATAGTACAGAGCACGAGGACACGATTCCCAGCTGGCGCGCGCCTTGCCGGAGGAATGCTCGAGGATCCGGTGACCCGTGCGGAACGCGTGGAGAGTGCAAACCCGTAGATCGGAGTGAAACGTTATACTACCGCGGTGCATAGAGGACAGAAGAAAACGATGGGGTGAGAGGGTAGACCTCCGAGGCGATCTTTGGCGAAGGAAGGCGAAGAGGCAACGAGGCATATAGCAGAACGGAAGAACGAGTAGAGAAGGCGCGCCGGACCACGAAGGCCCGTAAACTTCGCTTCGCAAAGTCGACGTTCTCTCTCGCCGTTCTTGGATATACACTTGCTTCTGCATCCCCTTCCCCACCAACCACCCCGCCAAGCTTGGCCGCTACCTCCGGCGTTTTCTGCAAGACGTACGAGCGCACCCCCCGGTCCTTCGTGGTCTAAGCCCGTCTCGTAAATTAAGAGGACTGGACGATCGAACGCGGTCGACGCTTGGAAAATTACCGATCTCGTTCGAATTTCATCGTTGAAACGGCGACGCAACGTTATTGAAATGAAAAAAAGAGGTGGAGAAACTATTGCGCGGAAAAAAGAGATGATTAAGACGAAAGTTCCGGCAAAAAAATTGGAAATAAAGAGTCCTTTCTCGAGCATATCCTCCTACAGTAATGCTTTTTGCTGGGAATCAAATATCAACATCGACACAACGATTCGCGTAATTTACTTTTTTGGCCAATCAAAGCGTAATTATGCCATTGTGTCTTCGGCACGTGACATCACTCGTGAGAATAAGATATTTCTTTAAGTTCCGCGTCTCTGGCAAGACAAACGAGTGGATAATGCTGGACGCAGTCAGACAGGAAGTCTCGTGCAATTATTGCCGACTATGAAAAAGTGATATTTACGGACGCTGTTTCGTCAGTCGGTGAACCGACGTAGACGGCAATGTCACGAGCTCTTACGACAAAATGGCAAAAACGATCTGTATACACACATTTATGTATAACACATAGTATTTGTGACGTGCCGCGAGAACCATGGAATTTTTTTTTAACGCTAAAAAATGAATAAATATATGTAAAAACGTTTTTTAAATTTCCATTGGGTTCTCGTCCACACTGTGTTTCGTTTATTCTCATTGTTAATTCAAACTGTTCCTTGTACCGGTGCCCATGACTGTGCAATGTACATCGGGCAATGGTACAGGAGTCATCTGTGTAATCCTCTCAAATTCATTCATTTTTATATAATTATTCGAACGTTTTTTTTTTTTTTTTTTTTTTAAAGGTTTAAATATGAAATCGTCAAGTATATTGTGTTAAATATAGATATAAATATATAATACTATAGTATAATATAGCGCAGCATACTATGCTAGGTACGCTATCATAGTTATACTATAATAATAATAATAAAAAAGGTGTGTGCCAATGTGTAGTCGTCTGCGCACGTGTTTCACTGCAAATCGAGACATTCTAATTTAATTGTTTTAAATTCAGAATAATATTAAAAAAAAAATTATTCGAGTCGCGTCGCGCGCGAATTGTTGCGCAGTGAATCACGTACGTACGGATATCATCACGAGTTCAAGTGCAGAGTGAAACTCTCGGGCATCGGGAAGAACCTGCAAGGCGCCGGCGATTACGCGCGTCATCGATTCGAACGCTCGATCGGCAATTCTTGCAAAATTCCACCCGACCCGATTAATTTTTGTCATGCTAGAGTTTCATAAGAGTTGGAAGGTACCAAGGAATTTGGTATTGATGTACAAAGCATTCGGGAACAAATTATTCGACGGTTGCACAATTAATGCGTACGAAAGGGTCTGATAGAATCAAATTACACTCAATATTACCGCACGACAAATACATCGAGGACGTGGGAGACACAACACGTGGACAAACATGCGACAGAATCGAACGTCGAAAAAAAAAAAAAAAAAAAACGAATACAACTGAACTTTGGAGAAGACAAAACACGGCAAGTGTATGAGAAAATGCCCCAAAATCCACAAAAAGAAGACTAACTTCAGGCATGCAAAGTGTGTGTTAGCACGCGACTGTGTGTTACGGTTTAGGTATTAGTATGTTTTTTTTTTACTTAGTAGTATCGTATATATACATAGAATGCAGCGACCGCAACTAAACACATCCCTCAAGCCTCGTCTATACATATCGAAACGTTGTTATAGGTATTAAAAATGTATCAATCGAAAAAGCTCGCCGTTCGGGTGGTCTCTCGAATGTTTTCCTTTCGATTCCGTGGAATCGAGCACTTTGCTCAACGAAACTCGTTTAATTATATACTTTTCACTTTCTCGGAATACTCGAATATAATCGAAGTGGAGAAAATCGAGGATTGTAGTGGTTCCCGCGTCGTGATTAGTGACAAGTAGAGAGACGTTTTAATGATCGAGTTCACGAAGGAATATAGTCGAGGAGCTTAGCGGAACCGAAGCTTGAACATGTCCGAGAGACCAATTCTCGCCGCGATGGGAGAATTCGGCCGGATTATTATTAATTTTTTTTTTTTTTTTTTTTTTTCGTGTCCGTAGGCGTTATTATCATAATTATATCACTATATTATAAACGGTGAAATTTTCTCTTTGAAAAGTAGTAAAAGATTTTAATAATAATAATGATAATAATTTATAATAATAATAATAATGGAAAAAATTGAAATTGGGCTATTAAAAAAAAATAAAGAAACATTGTGTACACGGCCTTACCACTTTCTTCGTATCACAGCGTGGAACAACGAGATATCGTATCGGTCGGTCAATTGGTATTGTTGATTGGTTGGTTTTTTGGTGCAGGGTGGTAACGGGGTCAACCAAAAGAAAACAGACATAAACATCCTGTTAACATCGCTTGCGGGGTTTTCTCTGCTCTTTGCTTTTCCTTGATTTTTTTTTTTTTTTCATTATTCAGCGCTTGGCTTTTTTTTTTCTTCTCTATGCCCCCGAAGCCCGCTACAGATACTTTGCGTCTAGTTTTACCGCTAGCTTTGCTATAATACACATTATCTAAACTATAAATGGCTGCGTTGTGTGGGTGGTAATGTGGCTCGTGTAGCGCTGTGATTCTTTTTTTTCATTTTTTTCTCACGATATTAGCGACTATAGCGAAAAAAAATAAATTTCGATCAGAAAAAAAAAAACAAAAAAATTTCGGGTGACTGTCTTGTTTCAAAAAATATTTTGTAATGTCCCGTCGATCGAGTCAGTTTAACGCTGTTTTTGTACTTTCCTTCGATAGATTATTATTGCTTCTCCGAATAAATTGAACATTTTTTATTTTTTTTCTGCTCGAGAGACAATCGAACGAAGAGGATTATCGCGCGGAGGGTTGAAACCCATAATTGATCAGCGGACGGAATCTTCGCAACGAGAATCTGTCGTAACGCGAGACTCGAGTTCGATGGCTATTGGATAACCAATCAAATTTTTCACAGAATAACGCATCAACAGTTGTTTAAGACTTTCTGTTAACCAACCCATGTTAATGGTTTTAACGAACGCGCTGCCTCTCACGTGCCACTTCAACGGTATTTAATGAGATTATTATTATAAAAATTTCGCGTAACCGCCGCCGAGTTTGCTTTACACTTTTTATTGTATTTTCTTTTTTTTTTTTTTTAATTGCACCCTCCCGTTTCATAGAGTTGTGACGTAAGATACTCATTGCGTAATTTGCAGCGAGAGAGCGGAGCAGAGTTGAAATTGGAGTTGAGAGTACGTAGCAGTAGGTACTGCTGATGCGAAGTGCGCGCGCGACGGTGAATACTCTCGAGAAATCGCACTTGCACTTGGGGGGACTCTACGGAGCCGCTAACGAAGTCGGTCGCGCGAAATAAACGAGAGGTAGGATAATATCCCCGGGTTTCACACAGACACAACGGAAATGAGAGAAGCAGAAAGGGGTTTCGCGTTGCAGCTCTGTTTTACGGTAACGAATTCAACGACTATACCTGTGAAAGGGGCAGGTGGACGGGAGGGATGAACCTTTGACGTCTCGCGACCAGAGAGGGTTTATCTCTCTCCACCTGCCGCCCTCCTTACTTTCGAGTAAATTTCCCGCGAATAAATCGTCGGCAAGACCAACTGCAAGTGGCTAAGTGACTCTTTCCCGCATCCCTCCTCTGTTTTAATATCTATCACCCTTGTATCATCGACTGCCAACTTTTAGTTTTACTTCGCGCGAAAATAAAAAGCAAACAACCCGATACTCGGAATAATTTAGTTTGCGAAATCGCGACGACTTTTTCACACTTTTCTCGCGGGAAATCCATTTTTTCGCGGCGATTGGAACGCAGACGCGTCTTTAACTGTCTCGATCGAGGGCAACATTTTTCATTCGAGTGAATTCTTTAACGACGCGATCTATAACTGTCGGGAATAAATGTAAAAATAAAAAAAAACATATATATATATATGAAAAAAACGTATTAAAATAAACATACACGATGCAAACTGCTCTTTACATTTCAACTAGGTGTGCAGTTAGTCTACAGTGAGACGACGATACGATGATGTAACTATTACTGCTGCTCGTTCGACAGGATTCAAATATGTGATATTTTTTTTTAATGTATAATTCGAAAGATTTTATATATAATATATATAATAATAATAATATCACGTGTCAAAGGAAATCACTGGTGAAACGGGTGCTGGAAACAACACACTTTGAAATTCTAACTAAATAGAATAGTAAATACAGCTGTCAATGAACACACGAAAAAATTTCAGAGAACGGGAGATCGAGTTGCTCCGTTTACGAAATGAAAAAAAAAAAAAAAAAAAATGATTAAAAAAAATGTGAAAAAAAAAAAAAAAAAAAAAAACCACTACAATTGCTTCTAACGACTTTGTTTTTCTAACACGTATTATATGATCTAAGATCGAGAAACTCGGCGGTGCTGTAGCAGGGTACAACGTGGATATTTGTACAAATTATATATATCGTTTGTATGAATGTAATATGTTGAATTGCATGAAATGATAAATAATTGTGTGTAATGTGGAGTACGAGAAAAAAAAAGTGTATTTTTTTTTTTTTTTTTTTTTTTTTTTTTCTTATGTGGAATCGTCTAAATCGTTCATTTGTGTGTTGCATCATCATGAAATAGTATATATAGTACAATGATAATAATGACAATGAGAAAATGCATGCAAGATGCGAGAAGTGTAATGCGCACAGACGTGCGAACCGTAGTCCCGTGTCTGTTGAATTATATAATTGCGTTGTATTTTTTTTAACTACTAAATCCAAAGAATTATGCAATTGTTTCTGAAAGAATATTAAGTTTCAACAGTCACGAGTGTTACGAGTAAAAAATGATTGATCAATCAACGATCGTTCGATGTCTGTTGGTGACTTTGGCGTCGCGAATGTCTGTTTTACTTGTGTAATGTATGTTACGTATTGTTTTACGTGTAATGTTTTTAATTCATCTGGATTATCATCGTTGTAATTAAATGACATAATTATATCGAATATTCCTTATGATATACAGTACGTAATGTTATTAGTAATATAATATACAATAGGAATAATAATTGCGACAAAATATAATAGTCACGCAGTCCCTCCGACCCAATTCGCGTTAATGGAACTCGGGCGCTAATGGTATTTTGACAAATCGGTTTGATTGGTATTGAAAGCATGACAATAGCATAGCGATATAATAAAGGGGAGTAATGATAATCGATTACGGGGCGTAATGATAAAATGAATGAATTTTTTGTATATTTTTTTTTTTTACGAGATTACGAAAATATAACGAATTCTACGAGTACTTAATGTACAAAAACTCGTTCGTAGCTCAGTGTTGTTAAAAGATCGGCTTGTCATCGATAATTCGATTGATAAATGTAAATATACGCATAAACGATTGACGATCAAGCGATTCGCTGGAGTGTTCCGTTACCGTTACTCGTTCGGATTTCTATCGTCGAGGGGTATATGCACAGCGAAGCTCGACGGGGCCTAACGTACCGGAGCCGTGAACGAGACGTGTAAAGAAAATTCATTAGAGCCGAAGTTGGAGCTCCGCGAAAACGGAGGGCGAAGTTAATTGTTTTGCAGTTAACCGGCGAAGTGGAGAACGAACTGAACGCGTGTATGAGAGACACGGGGGTGTGTATAAGAGAGTGTTGGAGCGACGGTAGAGTAAAAAGAGCTGCGAAGGCTCCAGAGGTGCCGGGGCACGCGCGGCGCAGCCTCCAATTAAGAATCTAATGATCCCTTCCTGTCTCTACTCGTCGGAGGCTCACGGGGCTCCAGGGACAATGCGGAAAGGCTTCCCTCGCGAACCGTAACTCTTTTTCCTCTCTTTCACCCCCCCGCTGCCTTATTTTCACAGTCGAGTGGCGTTCGCCGGGCTTCTCGCATCGCCTCGGTGTTCTCGCAGCGCTATACGCAGAGATCAGGGGATGGAAAGGGAGCCGAAACCTCCCCGCCATATTTCTTTCATTCTCCGTAACATTCTATTTCCTCGATTTTCTTTTTTTTTTTTCACATAGAATTTATCCAGTCCGAGAAT
Organism: Buathra laborator; assembly: GCA_934046635.1. Classification (NCBI taxonomy): domain Eukaryota; kingdom Metazoa; phylum Arthropoda; class Insecta; order Hymenoptera; family Ichneumonidae; genus Buathra; species Buathra laborator. Next base: position 4,857,890 of record OW203901.1, read on the forward strand.
CACCGAGAATTCGCGTGGTATGTAGCCGTAGCGCGCGATTGCGCGCCTGAATCTTCCTAACCGAGAGAAGGGGCCATTACACTTTTATCCTGAAACCCCTGCTGCCGCCCCCTCATATACTAACCGAACGGAGAAAGAAGAAAGATATAGAGAAGCGAGGATTCAATTTCGCGGGTACTGAATTTATCAGACTTCGCGGGCGGTCGCTTCACCAAGGCGATTCGATAAAAATCGATTCGATCGACGACAAACTACCCCCTCGCGGTTTTATTCACTTGCCACCTTAAACGTCCTATATTCACGTTGGATATACATATGTATAATATATGATACTATATATACACGCGAAAAAGTGAACGAAACCGGGGTGAACATTGCGAAGAAAAGGAACTGAGAATTTGAGATTCTTCCGCGGGTTGGTGGATGTGAATGGAAGCTGAAATTTTTCGTTTTTTTTTTTATCTTTGCGATTTCTCGTTCTTGTCGATTTACTCGTACGGTCGACGTAAACTATATCGCTATCGCTTTCGCTATCGAATAACACTCGAGAATCTCCGAACGAACGAGCGGTCGCTGAGAAGCAATTTTTTTATGCGTTCAATATATCCCGAAGAAATCGGTGAAAAATCTCGTCCCGGGCGTTTCTCATCGCACCGGCCAATCTCTACGCGCGCGCGACGTTCCGTAATCTCTCAATCGAAGCGGAAGGGAATGACGCGACGGACGGGAATTCGACGGGAGATGTGACTTTTTCTTTGGGTTTCTTTTGTTTTTTTTTTTTTTCTCTTTCACGCTCCTCCGCGCACGTTCGCGGTGAAAATCGAATCACGATTTTGCCACAATTCTCCTCGTGATAATGCAAGTGCCAAAGGGCAAGGCATGCCAAACTCTCCCGCCGCATGCCTCGTTCCGTCGAGAAGCTAAATCCCCGCCCCAAGGAATATATCCACGAAGATGACCCGAACCTGACCTCTGTCCGTATACTCGACCTGACCTCCCAACAATGCAGTCGCAAATTTACCGTGAAATTTAATACACTTACGTTCATAGACTCGCGTTGTACCTTATTCTACTCTATAATACATATTACCAGAAGCGTTCTCCGGAGCATAAAATATTTTGGGAATTCGCAAAATAATTGGATTTTTTTTCCGCGTTTTTTTTTTTTTTTTTTTTCGTTTCGAGATTCGGAAACGTTTTGGGATAAAAGCAACAATAATACTTTCGGTAATTCGATAAATATCGTGAGGTACAAAATTTTTTTGTGAAGATTGAAAGAAATTAATTTACAACGATAATTCATAGCGTGTTGTGTACGTTGTGTACGTGAATTAGTACGACAGATATTGTGAAGAAAATAGAAATACAACTTGAAAAAAAAAAAAAAAAAAAAAAAAAAAAAAAAAAAAAAACGATAAGATACAACGCTTGAGAAGCGAGGGTGACGAAGGGGTTAAATTGTGTGTCGCGAGACGAGTCTCTCGCAATATTTTATCCTGAACGCTCGCGAGTTCGCCACGTAAGAAAAGTGACCCGTTACGGGTCGAAGGCCACTGGGTTTCTCGAGTTTCCTTGGTCTATCACGGTGTTCACTCTCAAACATAACCGGCGAGAAATACAGCAACGAGCGACACGACGGCATCAGCAGGTGTATCACGAGGCGGTTTACTATACGACGGTGAGAGGCTACAGCTGAGGGGGTGAAGTGCGGCAGCAGGTACTCAGTTTTGATGGAGCGTGTAACGCGATGATACGGATACCCGAGAGGCGCAACAGTACACAACGAGTATACAGCACGCGGAGGGAAAGAGGAGAAGGGGATGCAGAGAAGAGGAATCGAAGGGCAAAGGATGGGGAACAGTGTGCTCCGTTTACGTACTCTCGCTTTTTTTTTTTCTTTTTTTTACTCGTTTTCTTTTCATTTTTTTTCCTTCTCTTTCACGAGGCATGTCGAGACCTTGCGATAAATTTATCCACTGAGCAATTACAAACGACGTGAACACCGATCTATTTGCGTATTATTAAGAGAAAAGTGATTCGAAAGTATAGAATCTTTTATTTTGAATGTAAGACGAGATGTTATTTTATCGATTGATCTTTTATTTTGAACGTCAGATACATGCATATTGTTTTATTGACTGAATAAACAAAATGCGGAGGTATTACTCTCGAAAGTCGCGAAACTGGAACGCGTGTATCTTAAGGCGGTATCAGGTGTACACTACGACGTCTATAAAACTTTCTTTGAAACGCCCGGCAACATTTCTCCCGTAAAATGCCTACGGGCGGTACACGTATGATATTGCAGTATAGAATAACGTGCGCACCGTATATCAGGAATATAAATGTTTCGAGGAATACCTTGAAACGGTCCGCCTCTGCCACTGGTGCTTTTAAACTGCAAGGGAGATTCCCTTTCGAATATTTATAAACGCAATTCGCGCATCGGTGGCTTATATACCGTTCAAGTGCGCCTAAGTAAACTATACGAAATGGCGGGAGAGCTAAGATCCATCGAATCGGGAAGGCTATTTGCACGATTCATGAATTCCGCTGTATAAACGTATTAGAGACTACGATAGGCGCGATCGTTCGTAAATATATAATACCGAAGTACCTATATCGCCGGATACGGCGCGTCTATTTTTCTTCGATCTTTTAGACATCAATATTTTTTCTTTTTTTAGTAATTTTTATTTGGCAATGTGTCTCGTGTATTACGTGGTGAAATAGTGCACTGGAGAAATAAAAAACAAGATATCGCTCGACTAAAATCATTGAGGCGTTAATTCTATGCACACATTTAACGAAAATAAGTATTTGCGATATTAACCACGCGAAACGGGAGGAAGTTGGATAATTTATTTCCCGGAGGTAACATCTGTGTCTCTACAGTCCCCGGACTATCGTACGTAATTTTATCGACGATAATATCATTTATAAATATTTTCGAATTTTTTTTTAGCGATCAATGAAAAAAATGGCGAAATTTTCGTCAGGGAAATATATCGCTCGGTGGGTAAAATTTACTGTGTTATTTCCTGTTTACGAATTGCTAGCAATTCTCTAGTGACTGGTGGACCGACAGTTTACAACACATATGGGTTTACGCAGCATATCTCGCAAACAACTAATCTATTGCTCGTCATCATCACCGGATTAACAAATTGATATATATATATATATATATATATATATGTATAAAACATATGCGTGTCTGTGTATATATATGTTAATAATGTATATGTCTATACGCAGGATGTACATATATAGAATATATTCGGTACGGTGCACAGCTAATCGATTGGAAAAGGTCAGCAATCCAATTCGGAGGGAGTTAATCACTAATCTTCCGTCTATATGCGAACAATGCGGGTTGTGTGCTCATTAATTAGGTTTTTTTTCTTTTTTTTTTTGCAAAAGATTGTGTTATCGAATGTCTGACAGAAAGGAAATTATTGAGAGTCCCGAGTCGCGATTGCATTTTTTTTTTTATTCCCGCAGAATTTCCCTTTATGGAACTTAAACTCAGCGCAGCGCGGTTCTGGCGCAATTCTGACTAACAATTTCTCTCCAACCATCGAGATCTCCGCAAACATAAATCCTTTATTTTTTTAAATTTTTTTTACTTTGTTATTTTCCATTCAGCGTCATCTACTATTGTCATGGAAAATTTATACGCAGACGTATGCAGTAATAGAACGAAAACCCGTGGGATACACGTGGAGAGAGCGGGAAGTCCCATCGTGCAGAGAACGACGATTGTTGCTAACGGAAATGCAATTTCACCGCGTAGATCGACAATTCGTCGTCCAATTTCGCGCGTAGTTAATTTCTCGATATTCGAACGAGGGGACGTTTGAAGGGTCTTCCGTCGCATCCAAAGCCCCGAGCGCGTCGAAGCGGTCAATCGACGTGCTTTCCGGTTATGCGACCTCGCGGACGCTGCGCCGCGCATTCCTCGATCATCAGCGTCGCGCGATACGGAAACTATTAACGCGACGTGCAACTTTTCCCGTGGATTTGGCTGCGAGATTAGTTTCTATCCTTTTTTTTTTCGTTTCTTATCATTCCGTGTAACATACGATATGAAAAAATTCGAAAAGTTTCGCGACATTATCGACGAGTAACGTAGCCGGGGGTGTGCAAGGATCCTCGAGGATTTCGTCCACATAAAGTGCATGACAAATATACATTATCGTGTAACTCATTAACGGTATTATTGTCAACGATACGATAACATTGACATAAACATTTTAATGCTGGAGAACGAACATACCATTGTTCAATTTAACTCTATTATCCATCGAAGTATTGCGACTCCATCGGCGTCGTTTTTATTCGATAGATTGAGCGACAGTCAGATAATTTATCTTTTTATTTTTTTTTGCTCCCCGCATATCGTTTTTCTCGTATAAAATCTCGAGATAAGTATTCGCTCGCGGTAAAAAAAAAAAATTATTCATTCATACAGAAGCCGCGCGCTTCTCTCCACTCACCCAAGACGAGGAGTGACGATAAAAATTCCATCATCGCGCTACGGCTCTCTATACATCGATGCTATCTAAAATATCTAAAACCCGTTTTTTTATGCACAGCTATGCTAAAAATTTTTCTCCGGCTGCTTCGTCGTACCTTTTCGCTTATTCGCGATCGGATTAATGTGACATACGATTTATCGATTTTTACGCATCGAGTACGACAAAGCGGCTCTCTTGGGCTCGTGGAGACGCGACAACGAGACATTCGAACGATATTTCGAAAAATATTGTGAAAACAAATTTCGATCTTTTTTTTTTTTTTTTTTTTTTTTCAGGTATAGATCTTTCCGGATGAACGATGATACGATCGTACGAGACATTGGGAATAACTGAATAACGTTCGTGTTACACGAGGAACAAACATTGAGAGAGGGGTGTCAATGGGGTGAGTGATATGATCAATGCGGTGAACAAGAGGGGAGGATAAATATGCAAAAAGTGTCGGGTGTGTGCGAGGACACAATTATAATACGTTCCGTCAAGAGGTTCCATATGTAGCGCCGAAGAGGGTCGGAGGTACTCACCCTGTGCCTCATACTTACTGGAAAAGTTCCGCGTCGCCAACATCGTCGTCAAGATCGCGCCCTGTTGACACAATAATCGCGCATACGATTGATTTTAGCACCAAAGAAATTTTGTTTACATTCTATATTATTTTAAATTAAAAAAAAAAAAAAAAAAAAAAAAATGTCTCTATCCCATCAAATTATTGTAATTTATATATTTCGGGTAAATATAGATATTGGAAAAAAAGAATGATTGCCTTAACCTCGGAAACGATAGTTTGTCGTTGTCTACACATAATAAATTTATCTCTGAGGCTTTTCATCGCGTGTTTTGCTTGTAAAAGTAAAGGAAAACTTATTTTAAGGATCGCGTATCGTCACAAAAATAAGACATAACACCGCGCGCTATACTTGTGTCGCCACCGTTCAAGAATCGAAAGCAAACTGTTGGCATTGTCAATAGTATCAACGTGCGTTTACCGACGCGAGTCGCGTGTGTAAGAACGCAATAACAAATCCACCGATCGAGCGGCAAACGAGGCCATCGAGATCGCCTCTCCGTTTGAGACTCCCGGAGAAACTTTGCCTCGTCATTTTTTCGTCATACTTTGCTGCAATACAATGGATCGGAAACGATTGAGAGAAAAGTTATATCGTTTGAGATTCGTTCGTCTTTCGGTGATGAAGCGGAATCAGAGAGATTTTTTTTTACGTTTTTTTGCATAGCAACATATCCGAGAATCCGCGCGGTAAATAATTACCGATGTGATAAAAATCGGAAGAGAAAATGAAGAGATCGAATGACGGCGACAATGAGGAGAGAAATTCGCTCCATGAATAACTTTTTCTTGATGGAAAATCGAGGGGCGGAAGCCTTGAGAAATGAGAAGTTCACGACAATTCCCCGCGAGGACTTGTTACCGAATCGTATAAATGGAGAAAAAGAGGGAAAAATCCCCACAGGGAAATCCGAGAGAACTCTTCATCCTTGTAGTCTATGACGCAATAATACCAATCTACGTAATGTTATACGACGATATCGAAACTGATCGAAACTCGAGTCGAGTCTCTGATCCACCGAGTGGCAATCATTTTTCAAATTATTTTCCATAGAAGACGGAGAGGAGCTTTCGTCGGCAAGTTTATCAAATTATCGTTGTCAGTGATGGATAACCGGAAGGCGAAAAACTTGACGTACGAAGAAGACGAGTTGATGTACTCGTAGACGACACTGGTAATTACCAATATAACGAAAGGGAATTTAACGAATATTTTTGTGTAATTAATTGATTAATTGATAAACGTATTCTTACCTTTAGCTTGCGCCTCGCGTTGAACTTCTTCAAGCAATCGACAGTCTCTTGCCTGTGGACCACTGATGCGACACGTTCACGTTGCTGTTTTAGAGAGAAAAAGGGGAAAAAAAAGGAAATTAATTTGATTTGGTTCTTCGAATGTGAAATATAATTTAATAAAAATTCGTGAGTAATCATTTTATGACTAAGAAACGTACGCAGATCCATGGGTGCCTCAGTGCCTCGCCCGCTGTAATGCGCCTTGTCGGATTAACCGTAAGCATCTGATTGATGAGATTTCGCGCTTCAGGCGTAACCGTATCCCATTCCGGACTCGGGTACTAAAATTTCATTGAAAATAAAAAATTTCATTTCGCAAAATATTTCACCGCCAACCGAAAAAAAAAAAAAAAAAAAAAAAAAAAAAAAAAACGGAGGTGAAATTTGAATTTTATTGGATTTTCTTACGTCGTACGCTCCGGATTTGATCTGTCCGTACAATCGATGCTGATCTTCGTCCCAAAATGGTGGGTAACCGACGAGAAGGATGTAGAGAATAACGCCACACGCCCAGATGTCAACTGGTTTGCCGTACGGCTCTTTCTTGAGAACTTCGGGACTCAGATAGCCGGGCGTTCCGGCGAAACCTTCAAATGGGTTTATCAGAGAGCGCGTGCGACACGAATAGTAACGGAAGTTCATAGTATTCTTATTGTATACGTAGATGTATATATACATACGTATGTATTTATATAAAAATATATACACATATATATATATACATCATTCGCACACAGAGAGTCCGAGCAATTTTCCGGATTTTTTTTTTTCTTTTTTTCCCGAAAGAAGTGCTCTTTGAGAAGACTCATCAACGTTGAAGTTCGCGGGGGGTCGCGAGCCGTTCGGGTCAGTTTACCCCGCGGCGATGAAAACTCTACTTTTTGCTCAATTTCGTTTTTCCTCGTCGACTTTCTTCTCTCTATATATCCGCGCTGAATTGTTACGGCCGGAAGCCGCAAAGTTCCGCGTGGACGTAGGAGAAAAGAAGCAGACGACGAGAAATAAGAGAGCGAAGAAAAATAAAGTGGAACGAGAGACGTGAAATCGCGGGAACGCGGGGGGTAGAGAGGCCAAGTTTTAGAAACGAGCATTAATCCCGAGAGGTGAACTTACCGTACCACGCCTGTGCCTCGCCCTGCATCTCGATTGCAAGTCCAAAATCCGCCAGCTTAACGGCCGCTCCCTTCGCTTTGCTCGCGAGCAGCAGATTCTCCGGCTAGTGTGCCATGCGATAAACATTTTTATTTTTATTAAGCGTCGGCTTTTTAAGTTTCTGAGAGATTGCCGCTCGAAGCAGGATGAAGATGGAAAGGCTTTAGAGATGATAGACGATAAGGTACGTTAGCTGCCTAACAATTAATTTTACACCAATTTTTTTTCTTCAAAGATTATTCTTTTTTTTTTACAAGATTCTGTATGACGAATGAAATAATACATTATGCTACAAGGGAAGAAAGTGCGTGATTTCCACCGAGGGTGAGGTTTGCTGGCCCGAGCGCAGCGAGGGCGGCACTCACACGAGATGAAAATATGCTCCTCCCGTGTGGCATACGATATTTTTTTTTACGACTGGGCTAAAAATTGACCATATTTTTTTGCCTGCAACGGCCTGGCGCCACAAATTACCGATAAGAAAAGCCAGGGCCGCGATTCAGGAGCGGTCAATTGATACGTATTTTTTATTTATAAATACATTAATTTAAAAAAAAAAAAAAAAACTTATCAAAAAAAAAAATTAATTAATTAATTATTTATTTATTTATTTAATGTTATTCGCGGCTTCATTTACTTTTACTCCCGCTGCTCAAGAATAGCTAACTTTAGACCCGCGTTGCAGGCATGAAATATGGTCTTTTTAGCGCAGTCGGGAAAAAAATCGTTTTCTTTTCGTCAGACACGAGATTTTTTCGAGCAGAAAATTTTACGAATGTTAAGAAAAATAAGTAAGTCACGTTCAGCAGAGATTCCAATTCAGGTAAAGTTGTAACGAGCGCGAGTAGAGAAGAAGAAAAGTTAAAGAAGTTGAAACAATGGGTCTCCTACCTTGAGATCCCTATGCACGATTCCATTGTGATGGCAGTGATGAACGCTCTCGAGGATTTGTTGTATACAGTGGGATGCGTCTGCCTCGCTGTAGAATTCTCGCGCAACTATGTCCTCGAAAAGTTCGCCGCCGGTGACACTGCGAATCGGCAAAAGAAAAAAAAACAGAAGCACATAACATCGCGAACATTGTTTTTTTATTTATTTTTTTTCGCAAACCCAATCTTTTCGACAATAAATTATTGGAAATAGAAAGTATCCTTCGGGGCAATGAAAATACTTGGTAAACGAGTCGATTTATGATGACAAGAAGAGGTTCGGTTAGGATTGTAGGTAAAAAAAACAGGATATCTCGTTCGCGGACCCGACAACCGAGACGTGATAAATGAATTTTCAATCGAATGTAAAGAATGTGACAACGGAATCAAAGAAAACAGTTTAGATACCGAACGATTTGTATCATTGAATCATCGAGTGTCGACATATCGCGAGATTACACGCTGCGGAGACAGTTATCGTTGAGTAACTTGCCATGCATGGGCACTTGTATTTCAATTGCCTCTCTTTGTATTACAGATCTGTCTTTGGAGTTGCGTCGATCGTCGTGGAATTTCGACGTAGTTAAAGACATGATCGACGGAATCGCGTATACAATGACGCATGTGAATTCAATTACCGGAGATGCGGCGAGAGGGATCGAAAAAGGGACGAGAGGCCCTTAGAGAACGGACGAGAGGAAAGCATAGAGAAAAGAAAATCTATTGGCGAAACGAGATAGTAAACCGCGAAAATCTGTCGGCTCCATATCACAGAGATGTCGATTTTGCTCGGCGAGAAATGTGATCAGACTTCACAAACCAAAGATCGAATATGAACTTCGACAGCGCAACGGTATGGTGAATACGAAGAAAAAAGCGCGAAGAGAAATAGACTAATGCGATATGATTCAATATCAATATTAATCACATTAGACACTTGAAGAAATAATAATTGATATACAATCATATAATAATAAATATAATGAAGGACAGTCAGGTGAGTCAAGAAAGACAGCTGTCGAATAGTGTAACGACTTTGTTTAGCATAATCGAAGTGTCACGTTTTTCCAAAGCGCCGAAAACGAAGCCGACGTCGTATTTTCACAGCTGTGTTTCGACAACAGGTGTAACAAGATACGATATAAATTTTTTTTTACTTACAGATCGAAGACGAGGTAGTGGCAGTTTTCTTCTTGTATACTTTCGTGTAATCGCACTGTAACACAAAATAAAAAAAAAGAATAAATTTTATGTTCACAGATTCTCGTATTTTATTTTTATTTTTTCACAATTTAATTTTTCAACTAATTTCGTTATATCTTTTTAAACTCATAGAGAGAAATTCGTTTATTCTAATAAATTGTTTTTTTTTAAATTTTTTTTAATATGATACTCGATTTCCGATAAATTTATTTAAAAATTATTATCTGAAAATCCGGAACGCGATATTCATATAGAATGATGACGTGCATAGCGCACCACTGGCAGACAACCCTATCGTCGTATTTCCTCAACGATATTGCGCTTTCCAATTAAATTAGCCGGGTAATTGCCGGTATACGAGTTACGCGGAGCTATGCTTGAACCCGTGAATACACAGCATCGTGGTCCACGGCATGAGATCGGCGCATAGCAGCGTACCCGATGTTAACAATAGCAAATGCTACACGGTAAGCTCTCGGCGCTTGTATCCCACTCTCTCTATCTCTATCTGCGCTTCGCGTCTGCCTATATCAGGGGACTATCTACTAGCGCGAGCGAATTACTTCCCCGCGCGCGTGTATTCACCGTGTCTATGTGTTTTCATGCGCGAGAGATATTCCCGGCAATACATTAGTTTCCGGCACCTAAGTGACTAAGAATAATAACAAAAAATGAAAGAAAAAAAAAAAAAAAATTCCTCGCTTATCAAGATTGATGAGGGATAAAAATTGGTAACAAAGTCGTTGACGATAAAGAGGGATGACAACATTCGCGGTAAAATTCTATCGCAACCTTCGAGCGACAACGCCTCCCTTCTCTCACCGGTTGATATCATAATGAAGAATAAACTTTCAAACTTTCGATTCACCGACACAAATGCTTTACTACGGTAACGAAAAAACCACGCATGGGGGACCCAACTTTTTCCATTCGCTAAGTTGATGCTCTTCCGTGAAAAGAGGAAAATTGTGTCAGCTGGCGAGTTGGGACACTTGAAACTCTTTGATAAAATCGCGGTGATGAAAGGAAATGTTTGTGAAGAAATATCCTTTCCTGACACGACGAAGCAGACCTCAAACGTGTGTGATGTCACACCGGATGTTCACCGAGAACATATCTAACTTTCGTTTATTCGCACTTTTTTTCTACCCTCGTGTCTTCGACGTTACAGAAGTCGTGGTAAAAAAAAGTTCTCGCGAAGATGATGTCGGTATCGTTTTGTTGATCGAGAAAAATCTACTAAGGACTCTTCGTATATTACGTACATTCTATGTATACATATGTATACTGTTTTTTTCGTAACGTACCGGAATAGATCGTCGTCGGGGTCGCGCGTCACCCGATAAGGACTCGAAGACCCTCGCGAGCTCGTCGCGCGCCTTTCGTCGACAGGAGTCCTCTCGAATCTCGAGTCTCTCACTCACTTTGATTTGAAAGAAAGTGCAGAGCGCTGTGGGAGTACCGCTATAGAAATTTCCGCGGACCAGAGAGAAGAAGGAAGGGGGAGAAAAAAAAGGGGATAAAGAGAGTCGAGGAGAAAAATTGGGTAGCAAGTTTCACGTGCCTACTTACTTATCGAATTAATGTATATTGAATTCGATTCGATAGATGGAGCTGTGTGGAGAACGGAGTTTGTACAAAAGTCGCAGCAATGATTGCAACCCTTAGGCTATGAAGAGGAGGACAAAAAATCAATAATATATGCGGTTATCTCTTCGATGTTTTCCTTATCGCGAAAATAAAAAAGATCTTATCCCATCGAGCAAAAATTGCAACTACGAGTTTCGTCGTCTACTTATTAATTGTCTTTCGAAGAAAAAGAAAAACTACTGGAATTTTTTTTTTCTCAGAGGTGAAACTCTCGGATAAAGTGAATCCAATTCTCAACAAGTTTTCCATTCGTCTTACGAAACGCGAACGCGAGTCGTGTATAAAAGATTAAACGAAGAAAGAGAAAAAAAAAGTTACGTGGGAAATACATGCGAGATGCTATTCTCGCATGACTCGTTTGTTATACTCTTCGTGCGTTGCGTTATAACATCCAACGCGTGCTCGTCGTCGACTCGCGTAGATCAATCGAGTCGCGCATTAATCTGTCATCGATCAATGTCCCCTCGTCGGCTATAGTTATAACCCTGTCGAGAGCCACTGTGTGCTCGACTCTCTCGGCGGGCTCTCGGATTTACCTCTCTCTCATTCTTACGTGCGATTTATGATCAGACTTACGCCGTAATAACGCGTCGTCACGCGAACGAGGGTTGCCGCGAGACACGAGACTGATCACTCATCTTCGTGTATCGTGTCGGCGTAAAATTTGAGCTTCGATCGCAAAATAACTCCCGATAATGGTACGTCGCGAGGAAAATAAAAACCACGGAGATAAAATTTCTTTCAAGAAATACGAGTTTTCGAATGGTTGATAATTTCAACCGCGAATAGCTGTGGCGTACCGGTGAATGCGAACAATATCACTTCAACGCTCGTAATACGTTGTATTGATGGAACGAAGTGAAAGACATAGAATTCCGAGAGGTGAAACTGAGTCTCGACGAGGCTATACTATTCGGAAGATGAAGAAGAAGAAGAAGAATAAAAAAAAGGATAAGCCAAAGAAGCACGAGCCGCAGTATTATAGCCGAGGCATACGTGACAGAAAGGAGCAGAGCGAACTCTCACCTAAATCCAAAGCTATCCTTAGAAAACCCTTTTCCTCATCCATGGCAATCCCATCTCTCTTATATCCCATCCATCCATCTATATATATTTTATCTGTATGATAATACGAAAGGGCTGAGAGCTCGTGTCGTATCGGAGAAAGATATCAGTAGCTATTAAATAAAGATGGACAAATCTTTTTCGATTACGTACTCGTCGTCTCTCGAAATCTATCTATTTCGATACAAATTTATATCAATCTTTCTTACCACGTTCGTTCGAACTTAATATTTCTTTTTATTTTTTTTTACCATTTTCGTCTTTTTTTTTTAACGTTATTTTCGGCGATGAGGGTTCGCATTAGAATGGACATAAATTCATGGCTCTGAGAGATTAACGACGACGAAGTAGACGTTACAAATTTTTCTCGCTGTTCCCCTAGTGCCGTGGTGCGGTGGCGAAGAAGCACCAGGTCACGGAACACGAGGGTAGAGCAGGGAACTATCGATCGCGGACTGCTGCTACTGCTGCTGCTGCTGCTGCTGCTGGAGCCACACCTTGGCGCGCGCTCGACCGCCAGTTTCTCGTTCTATCCTGTGCAATGCCTACTTTCTACAGCTTCACATTTGTCTCATGCGACTTTTTAGTTTTTCGTATTTTTTGTTTTGTTTCATATTCCGACGGTCTTTACGACTTTCGTCGTTCTTGCCGTTGATTCTCTCGAGGACGACTTCTATTGCTGTTACACCGTTATCGCGAAACTCGGCGGCGAGGAACTACCCTGGGAACGTTTCTTTTTTCCGTGTATATCATCGCGACGAATGTCGAACGAATGGCTTTGTATATCATCGATAAAAGCGCATATATCTGGTGAGGGATGATTGCTGAAGGGTCGTATTCGCGAAAAGTAAAAAGACGTTGCCGAGAAAAGCGCGTGTGCGCTTCCCGTGGGACAAGCTTTCCCAGCTATGGTTAAAGCTAGAAAAGACGAAAGCCAACGACGAAGCCACAGTGAAAAGAGCCGGTGTGCGAGAAGCTGGGGCCGGCCGAGAGACGAGGACGAACCCAGTCGGAAAGAGCGAGCGAGGCGAGCGGCAGCGTTATCGATCCTCACGAGGCCACACCTCGATGCGTTAAGGTCACGGGATATAATACCGTTGTATATACACGGATACAGAATGGAACGTGATAACAACGCGTTTATCATCGCGATATTGCATTTTTCATATTTTTTCCATATTTTTTTTCGGGCGTAAATTTTTTTCTGTAACTCTTATTATTACCTCACAGCCTTGAAAAATTATTTTTACCCTCGGAAGATAAAATGTTCGGAAGGTCGAAGTCTCGGGATAGGTTGACGTCAACTAAGCGCGGTAAGTCGGGAATAGAATAATTCGATTCGGAAGTAGAATTGTCATTCAGCAAACGTCGTTCACGTTTTTTCCCCTTTTTTTTTTCATTTTATTTCCACGTGCCATTTGTCGTATCGCGATTACTGGAGGCGCGGAAGGAATACGATTACCGTACGCGGGAAATGATCGATTTTTTTATAGCTAAGAAAAATGCACAAAGCTAACTACTTTTTTGTCGGAATACTTGCATTCGACTGAAAAATGGAAAAATAAAATATACGAGAAGCTTAACTCGCAATTGCGTACGTGTTGTAAGACAATCGGAAGGTAAGACGATCTCGCAGATTGTCCAATTACCGTTACGTGTAGAATAGAAAATATAGGAGGGGGTCGGTGAGGTCCTCCTTCCGGGAAGATGCTCCGTCGGGGTCAACTCCCACGTGGACAATATCCACGGAGTTGGGTCGACGTAACCGCACTTGGGATACCGGGACAAGACTTCGCGTGCAGCCGACTTTTGCGCGTTAATAATCGAAGGAGTATAGATCCCGCGGGATCGTCTTCAGTCTACGTACCGTTCTCAGTAATAACAGATACAAGAATCGATATATATATATATATAATCTACAAAGTACCAGGAGCCCATTTTCGTAATATTAGCGGAAGACACTTTTTTTTATTCGAAAACATATTTACCGGCAACTTTTTCCCTGCAGTAAAAAATGGTCTTAAAAAGCGTTACGGTGCATTATGGGTAAAGCACCGCCGGCCTCATTATCACGCAAGCGTAATAATGCTGAAACAAGCGCGCTATTCTAAAACATGTATATAACGTATACCATATAATATTATAATTTATGTAACAAAAATAAATTAAAAAATTCAAAAATTTATTTGTTATTCATTATTGCACACAAACACATACGTGTATTTCATGCAAGTAATTTTTTCATTAACTGTATAAAAATACTGCGGCAAAAGATTCGAATATTTCCGCTACTGGAGACATTTTTAAATTGCAATTCTTATATTTCTGTACACATATTTTCTTTTAATTTATATAACAAAAATAAATTTATTTAAAAAAAAATTCAAAAAGTTATTTGTTATTCATTATTGCACACAAACACATACGTGTATTTCATGCAAGTAATTTTTTCATTGACTGTATAAAAATACTGAGGTAAAAGATTCGAATATTTCCACTACTGGAGACATTTTTAAATTGCAATTTCTATTTTTCTTTACACATATTTTCGGACTAATTACATTAAAAAAAATCTAATATGAAAACGACTCCGACTCGAACACGTAGCTGTCGTGCTGCATAGACGCGCTTATCCGAAGATGTGTCCGGCAAGCTTCGGGACCTCGATGTTATTAGCGGTCGGAGACAGCTAAGGAAGAGCAGCGGAGAACAGGGATGTACGGGAAGGCCTCGAGGGATTTGCTTCGATGGTAAGATGATTACGAGACTGTCTCTCCTCGACGCTTGTTACTCACCAACTCTATTACCGTGGCTGCACGCTCGAACCCCTTGGCAGTTTCAACATGAAATTCACCGTTGTCAAGAAAAGTCGCTTCGGGAGATACAATGAAAGTAATATAAAAAAAAAATGTGGGTATCTGCATGAAAAATCCACTTGAATAGTCGAATCAAAATTCGATAAAATCGTCGAATTTATCACGAATATCGTTTTCTCTAGCGATATATAAGTGCATTTGTTTCATTTACGAACATTTGCGTGTACATGAAAATCCATATCGCGAATTTCTCGTCACTGGGATAAGAGACGATTGTCAATATTAATGTGCAAAGTACATTTTACGCGTGGAATGTATGGCGAACGTGCATATGGGATCCGGAGGCGATGCTGCAGACTTGCGGTCGCTTTTGCTCCGGTTCTTCCGCACACGGAAGTATAGCTGTTACGATATCAAACTCCATACGCCAGTGCTTCGACTGCGTAAAAGCAGCGGCAAAGAGAGACGACCCGGAGATTAGCGATCTCTCCTACTGTGAGACTATATTCCGTCTGCGGTAGAATATTCCGCAGATGAAATTTCTGCTTTGATGATTTTGCTCATTCTACCGAATTTACTTGCAGAGCTCAATGTATCGACTGCTAAGAAACGGAAAGGCGTAAATCAATTAATTTCGTAAGTAAAATATCGCAAGTTGAACCTTTCTGTTTCTCAACAGTCGATATATTGTGGTGGAGCTTCGTACGAATACGAAAAGAAGTGAAAAGGGGCGAAAAATCATCTTACAATAGTTGGTAATTGGATTCATTCAATTAAGCAGTTTTATATGAAAAAAAGAAAAATCTTCCTACCAGTAACGAAAGGACAGAGCTTTTTCATTCTCTCATTTTTCTGCGTCATATGTATCCGCTTTTGCAGTATTTTCAGCGGCACTTCCACGAACCGTCGCCCAAAGGAAAAACCAGCGTCGCACAGTTCTCCGAATACATAAAGCCTGAAATCTCGTTATCCCGACTATTCCATCGGTTTTGAATGTCCCCGAGCTTTTGATAACCGACGAGAGACTCACGTACGAGCCGTCTTACGAGTATATGTGAAGCGGTTCCGCCGCACTGGCAATAGCAGACGGCTTTTACCGCGGAACGAGTCTTTAGGAAGGGGATTAACCTTACCGGAGTACCTGCTTGCGACCCACCGCCGTGTGCCTCGAAGAGCGAACTCGGCTCGGCGATGGTTCGTCAGAAAGGTATTACGAAATCACAATATCGTGAGACATGATTATTCACTTTGCTATTCGCTCGATTACCCTCTTCTTAGGATCGAAGATATGAAGAGATACGTTTTTTTCTTATATTACCGCAATGGGCTCGACGTCGTTTGTCTCAGGGACGAGACACGCAGCGGGCGAGAGTTCGATTCGGAATGAGAACGATGTCACTTGTTGAATTTTCAGCACGCAACTTACAAATCGATACTTTTATATGAACCGATGGAGGAGAATTCATTTTAGTGATTTTCGGCAAATTTCGGTGTGGAAAAAATAAATAATAATGAATATTAAACAATGCCAAAACGATCGATCGATCAGTCGATCGATTGTCTTAACACTGTAACGTACTGCAGCTAATATAAGAAACAGTTGTATCGGTATATAGCTACTGAATGAGTTTTATTTATTTTCCATGCATATTTACGAGAGGATTTCAAATGGAAAGAGTCATACAGATTGTGGAAATGAACTGGAAAAGCCAGAGTACGGAGAAAAAAAAAAGATTACCCGACACCTCAGGCTTTGTCTGCAGAAGAGTGCTGCGCTGGCCTTAGCGGAGAAAAGCAAAGCAAATTGAAGTGTAGCTACAGCACATAGGAAAGGACCCATACAGCACACAGTAAAAGCGAGCGATAGAGAGAACACGAAGAACAAGCCAGCCAGCGGGATCTCAGGTATTGATCTACCGTTCCGTGGCGAGACTGAGACAGATGAAGAGAAGTGTTTCTCTCTTCGGGGCATTGTCTTCGCTGTCGAGAGAGAACAGAGAGAGCGGGAGAGAGATACCGAGATATGGGTATAGAGTTACGTCTGGATTACCGTGGACCAGGAGATAGCTTCGCTATCCGTCGCAACGGGTCCAAAAGGGATCTATCGAAAATCCGCGGCGGATAGATACAGATCGGTCGAAACGATGCATTCGTATCTGAAACGTGCTTCGCTTCGATTACTTTATCCTCTTCTGACATAAATTCAATCGACGTCGGGCAATAAATATACATTTTGCATGTACACCGGCAACGGTTAAACGAGATAATACTAATAAACGAAATAAAATAACAAGGAAATGCATAGTATGCGATGGAGATAACGTAAATATGCCGGTATTACTGATGACTATCGCTACGAGAATATAAATTATTGTGCTGGAGGAATCAAAGAACCTTTAATCTTTCATGATAAGGAAAGCAGGCATTTTAAAAGGATATATTAAAAAATGAATGCGATTGAAAGACAATGAGTCACGATTAACGTTTTTAAACTGATGACTATCTTCATTAGACGCTCCCACCACAAACGATTCGATTATCTCCAAACGTGCGACTGAACGCTCCGTTGTTCTTTTATTCTTTTGTTCGGAAGAAAATAAATGTGATAAAGAAAACGAGGGGTAGAAAATATCGATTGGCTTGATTCCGAGTTCGACGTCTCAGTCGAGAGCGCGGGGGCGAGCCTCTCGAGAATGAGAGTTCGAGAGCATCGGGCGTCGAGACGTTCGCGTTTACCGTTCTGCAGGAATATTCGATGAGACGGTCAAGGACTCTAGCATCAAGGAATACAGCTTTTTCCCCTTGCACACGCGATTTTCGAGGGTTTTCTCTGACGATACATTATGAAACGTGCCCACGTACGTCCCAACAAAGTGTAATTGTATTTGGAACGAATTCGCGAGGGTAGAAAAAGGAAATCGTATTACTGTCGGAAGAAAAACTTGAATGATCGCTGAGATCAGGAAAAATGTATGTTGAGAAAAATCTTGAAATGATTTATTCGTATGTCAGTTGACTGATTGCTTGTGCAGAGGCTAAAGGTAAAAGTTCAGTCGCATTAGCAACGAAAAAAAGTTTTTCTCGATTATCAATGTGCCGCTTGAGAATTCCAACGGAAAATAAAATATAGGGCTGTTTTTAATGACCGGAAATGGCAACTTTTTGAAAATTGTGCTGCAAAAATGCATGAAAAAAAAATGTTTGTCGTTTCATATTTTAGCCCTAACTTCCGATTTTTTTTTTTTTTTCATGTATCACGAAACTGCCACGTATTCTACTCCTATCGTCAAAAAGGGGGTAAAAAAAAGAAATATATATATCATTTTTGGCCATTAACAGCCTTGAATTATTCCTAAGCTCGCGAAGCTCGCTGATGCCGCTAAGTGAAATATATTTTCCATGCGTTCCGCGCTACCGACGTCCCACGCGACTCGGATGACAAATGATGTTCAACAGTTTAAGCTTCGAGTTCTACAGGCATGTTTCATTCATAAATTGCGGAAGTATTCGCGCCGGGGTCTCGGGGACAAAAACACGAGAACAGTGATAAATTACAGCGAGAAGAGCGACTACTTACAAACGTATAAACGAAACGAAAAAGCGAAAAAGGAACGCGTTATTGTCTACACGAGAGGCAAACTATACGATTGGATGCTGCATACTTAACGTAGTTCGAACCCCCGACTTCCATTATACATGTAGACAGTCTCGTAGTGCGACGAGAGATTCGGCAAAAAGTGAGAAGGGCGAAGAAGAAATAGAACATCAAGAGAGTCTTCGGTCTTAAGTGAGGCTATTATTATTCCATACATCGAAGAACAGGATTACATGCTGCGAAGACACATGGTTATGAATGTGCAGATGATGTCAAAGATTCTCCACAGAAGAAGAAGAAGAAGAGCAAAAAAAAAACTCGTCCATCAAAGAAAAGGCTCTCTGGCGACGCACGCGTCACGATTACGAATTAAGAGGAATTACATGTCTGACTGTCGTACATCGCAAAAAGAAGACAAAATGCGGTATGACAACAAAAAGGATTCCAGTAGAATCGCGCGAAGCGAAAAGCGTCAACATTTTCTTATTGCACTGCCAAACGTGTGCGCAACAAAAGAAGAAAGTTTTAATGTGAATCGTTTCGAAGCGATACTAACGTCTCGAATTCGTAGGTCACGTTACCGAGAGTTGACACGACTGTAAACAGGAAAAGTCTCGAATGTCTCGCAGCTGTGGGTCAGTTAAAGAATCATAAGAAACCGAGTGGAAGCAAGCGATTCGATAAAAAAACGATGAGAGACGCTCTCGACTTTTCGAAAACTCGATAAAGTGCGACTACACATAATAGTTGTAGGAGGCAATTAGAGTCGAGTAAACAAACGTGTAATGAGAGACTCTTTTCAAGCTGTGTGTCTCGAGGAGGCTTTGTCTGAACTAAAAACGATGAAAGCAACGTTACCGTTTAATGGGTTCAAGTTAAAAGTCGCTACCGAAGACAATAGGCGATAGGATAGACCGAATAAAAGAGGCGAAGTCTAGACTCAAAATGTAGCTACATTTATTTCGTCAAGACAAAGAGGGCAGTCGTATCTAATACTAAAAGTTCCGCACCCTCGAAACATCAAGGTACTTATCGTAAAACTGCGCTCTTCTCTCGGAGAACCACTCCCAAAGTAATTCGCTGAAAAAAAGAAAGAAGAACCTTCTCGTGGACAACGTTGCAAACGACAAGTCTAACGAAACGTGACAGTGCACTTTCTTTCGCCTCTCTTAGGCTGATTGGAAAACTGTGGAACGACCGTACCAAGGAGTCGAATTAAGGAAGTAGACGCGTTCTTATCTTCTCGCAGGTTATCGTAACGGTGGAGCGACGATTCTAAACTGTATTGAAGTTCTTCGAATACAGGTATATCTTCACGCATTCGCAATATCGTGGACCCAATGAATACTCGAAGTCGGATAAATCCACTGAAGATGGAAGTACCTGTAGTAGCAGTATTCACAGTTCATCCGTCTGCGCAGTAAGCTTACAGGTGGTCGCGTCTGAGAGGATTCGCACTGCTGTTAAGTAGGTAATGCCGTATCTAATCAGCCGGTAGGCCACTCTCGATTAGCTTTGCCACAACGAGAGTTTACATACACGCGAACAAGATTGAGAATGGGCTGAATAGTCCCTAAGCTTTCGCACGGTCCGTAGATCTCGTCGACGATTCACTCCTCGATAATCGCCTCTCAGACTATTGAATAGTTCCAACTTCCAACGTCACTGTACCATTCACTAACGTATATGTACGCATAATAGTACCGATCGTTCCCATTCGTTCCATAGCTTATGCATAATTTGTGAAGTAAAACTCGAAATTTGCAACAAATGCAACAAACAATGAATTGATATCGTATCTTTTACATATTACGAAAACGCAAACTTATTAATCTCGATAATGTTCATTCGTTGGCAGAGAGAAAAAAAAATTCCGAAGTTCACGGCTCTGGAGATTTTGCTACGAGAAAAAAATCGAAAACGTCCAAATCGATCTTCGAAGCTTTACTTGTCAGAAAACGGAAAGGCATTTCGGCCCGTTGGTCTTCTCGAATCAATGGAAATTCGTCAACTTGGAATAAGGGTCTCTACTCTCCTTACACTGGCGGAGCTATATCATTATACTACACACACATATCTATATATGTATACATCAGTGATGAAGGAAGAAACTCCCCGAGGAGAGAATGAAACCCCTCGTCCCCCTCTCTACCATTTTCGATCGAACTTTCGGCGGGCATCAAAGTCGAGAGTTTGATCGAAGTAGATATAGATACATATATATATATATATATATATACGACAGATCTAACGGCAGTACTTGGAAGTTTCGAATGTAAGGGGAACCACTGGCGTGATAGAACTTGAGAAAGACCTCAGAGCGAACCGACCGACGTCTCGCGCGTTTCTCTGAGTACTCTTCCCTTCGATCTTTACGTTTGTGATGTCTCTATGGGAATATAGATAAAACGTTGACGAGATAAGATCATACCGATGGGACCTGCATCCCTGAAAGACCGATGATATATAAGCTTTTTTAAAAAATTCATTCGCTATGTCAATCTTACCGAAGCTTTTTCCATGCGTCGAAATAATGTTGAATGGTTTTTGCAAATTCATATGCAGAGTGCTGAACAAATAATTATTTTTTGTTTTTTCATGTACGTGTATATTGTTTTGGATATAAGTATCGAAACGAACGTGTAACCAGTACAGCCAGTAGCGTTGAATTTGATTGATGACTGACGAACGAACGAAAAAAAAAGTTATTGAACAATCAATCATTTCATTAAAAAAGAAATATTAAATAGATTTTGACGCGAAAAAAAATCAGTATATTATATTAGTGTATAAGTATATTACGTACACGTGTGCGAGATACGTTTCGAGTAGTGCTCCCCGTCTTGAAAAGAGAAACCAGAAATTAGAAAAGAATTTTGAATAAACACAATCGTAGTGTTTGATTTCTTGATTATATGTTCTTTTTTTTTTTTTTTTGCAACTTTTATCTACACATGTCGACGAAATTGTAGTCCTTGAGCGCCTATTGTATTTTTTCACTTTAATTCGCGTTGCTACTTCATTAGCGTTAATCGCTCGGGTGACATTCGGCAACCTTAATTCCCACTCTTATTTACCGTGTCCACGCAACGTCGGCCAACAAGTAAGTATTAGTTTCGGGAACAGTGTAGCGACGTAAGAGACGATGGGAAAGCAGAGGGAAGCTATAACTCCGCGGACGTTCGTGCGTCCGCCCTTCGGTCGTCTTGTCCCACGGGAAATTCGATGGGTCGATTAGACCGATTACGAAATGCAATTGCGAGGTCGATCAGCAACGAGAAAAGCGCGTGGCAAAAGAACGTTGAATTCCCTTGACGCTCGGCACAACACGCGTCCCCATGAACAACGCTCGACAAGATAAATCGGTATGTTTGCCTCACGTTCAAGAACTTCTCCAGCACTCTCGGAGCATCATTGACAAAACGACACATAGAATTGCACTCGAGAGTTGTCGATTGATACTGACGTTGCTGAAATGTTCACTTCAATCGACGTACGAAAAAATGGATCAGGGTCAACGAATCGTTCTTGTATACTACATACATATATAGAACACCTTAGATATTATATACAGTATTCATATTGGCAAAGTGGAGACCTTATTCTTTGCTCACTTGGTGGGCGTCGTAGAAAAAAAAAAAAAAAATGCGAAAGTCAGCCACTTCTGATCACGAATCTCCAAAGGCTTTCACTGTTATAGAACGGTAAAGATACAGCGATGTATAGGTATAGTGTGGAAAGATTCGAAGCTTTTGGCACACGATAATGATCCACCTGTATAGTCTCTGAATCCTCGTATACAGTTCTCTAAGTATCTCTGAAAGGTATATATACACCGAGTATTTTTCTAGCTGCACTACTTTCAATTCAATTCCTCGTCTATCTCCATTGACGCATTGAACTTGCTCCACATCGTATTCTTACCAATTTCCACAGAATGCGCGGAGGGAAAGCGGGGGAGGGCGGCAGGCGCAGTATCGACATTTTAATTTCAATGGCCGCGTGTCGAGATTCTGCGAAAAGCTTTTTCATCAGTCTCCGGGAGACTTGTAAGCTGAAATTTAAAGGGTTCTATAGCCAACATCGTGCGATGAAAGCCAAATACGAATAGTTCGGAACATTGACGAGGTCGCTGGTCGATAGGGTGCTCTCACGCTGTGTGAACATTTTTTTCGCGCTGTACTACGCATCTGTTTTGTACAACGATTATAAAAGCGAAAGCCAGTGAGGAGAATACGATAGGAGTTCACCCTCTTAACCAAAAGCTCGTCGTCGGGTATCCGCAGTGCAGTGTTGCACGGACTCCACCCACTAATAACGTCACGCGGACTCGATTCTCCTCTACGCGCGCCTCTTTGCGGCGTTATTCGCTCGACAAACCCCCATCGAGATAGAGAGAGGGAGAGGAGCTTTCAGCTAGCTAGCAGTTTGTGAGCTTTTCCGTGTATATATATAGGTATATTATGTGAACGAGCAACCAAGTCGCGTGGCAAAAAGTAACGCGTACTTCTATATCAACGTTGCGTACAACCGCAGCAGAACACTCGTCATCTCCAACATATTTTCATGTTTATTTTTAATGATATATATATCATTTTTTTTTTTTTTTTTTAGTTTCACAATAGACTCGGCTGCTCACTGAGGCTTTTACGCTATAATTTTGAAATGTACGTTCTCTCGTGTCCCATTGCATAATTTATCGCCGCTGCGGCGAACGAAGTAGAAGAGGTTAATGTGGCAAGTTGTGAAATTACGAACATTCATACGATAAATTGAGTTATGCGGTAGAAATAGAGATAAAACGCTGTGGGTTATGCGTCGAAATAGTTTTGAAGCTTCTGGGCGAAAAGTGTTAAACTATTTTTACGCATATTCAATATACAGAGAGGATAAAAAAAAATGACAAGAAATGACAAAGTATATGTAACAATTCGCGCTGAAACTCCGAGTCGTTGTTGTACTATATCTTCTTCAGTGAATGTTGAATCGATTGATATCAATGGCGTCATCGCGCACGCAGTGCGAGACTAACCCCGAGGCGTGTCTGCCGCGCCATACGATTCGAATTTATCGGCGATTCCTCGAATTGGGGTCAATAATCGAGACACTCACGATGATTTTTATGTCACTCTTCAACGTTAGCAATCGAATTCAAAGTCAGCGATCGACTATTCTACACGGAATTGATTTTCAAACGATGGAATGAAATGTCGTCGATCTCGGTGATTCTATCGAATTATCTTTTTACATAAGACGGCGATAAATAGTCGGAACACAGTAATATGTTTTCTTGACAAATTGGAACAGCAATAGTAATATATAGTAGTTGGGTACTTACCGATATTTGGATGTTGCAGTTTTCTACATATTCGTGCTTCGCGTTCGAGTTTCTGGAAATCTGAAAGCACAAAAATAGTAACATTTCATTTTTATTTCATGTGCAATGATTTCAATTTAAAAAAATTGGACACGAAGCAGTTGCTACTGGCGTTTAGCAACTCGTGACTTTCTCATCCGAGTTGTTGATGGCGTGAAGTTAGTATTGTGTTGATATTTATGTTTTTAGTGGAGGAGTTTAGTTTTCGAACCCATCTATTTCTGTCCTCATAATTGTAACTCAAATTTTGTTAAAATTTTGTTGATCGCTTACAATCAGCGTTTGCCGCTGAAATGTTTGAACATTATGTTACAAACCATAGGTGGCGAGTCGAACTTTTGGCGTCGATCACGCCTCTCGCGGTTGAAGATCGACCTATAGACGTTACCTCTAGAAGTAGCGAAAGTTTGACAGTTCGCGATGTTTTTCCGTAATTTTTATTTTTCTTTATTAATGTTATTGAGAAATGTAGTGTGCACATTTTTAGTTCACAATTCGATTTTTTATTGCAAGGATGATTTTAATTGCAATGAAACATGGTGTATGTGACAAAAACTTTTTATTTCACGTGTCAAAAAAATCTGATTTTCAATACCAAACTCAGATTGTACATGTTGAACATGTGTACTAAGTTTCATAGTTTTTATTAATGTCTGTACAAAGTTATTGTGTTTACACCAGAAAATTTGATATATATATACAGACAGATAAACAATTTTTTTGCGTAGACACAATAATTTTACGTAAACATTTTCTATAGCTGTGAAACTTTCAACATATCTTCTACATGTGCGGTATGAACTTGGTATTGAAATTCAGAGTTTTTCCTCCACATTTACTAGTTATGTTTTGATAAGTTATGGCATTTTAACATTTTTTTAATTTTTAATTTTGCACATTGTTGGCAAATAACTAGTAAATGCCAAGGAAAAACTCTGAATTTCAATATCAAGCTTATACTCCGCATATAGAATTTATGTTGAAAGTTTCGTAGCGATAGAAAATGTCTGCGGAAAGTTATTGTGTCTACGCCATCAAATTTGATACGTTCGTACAGACGGACAGACATCTGTGCAAAATCCCTTTTTTGAACTACTTTTGAGTAAAAAAAAACTATTTGAGTCATGGAATATGATAGATTGGGGCACAATTATGAGGACAAAAGTGAGAAAAGGTTTTTTTTTATTTTATCATGTTGAAAAGAGTTATTTAGTCCATAAATTTGGCGTCATTTTTTCTCGCGATTACAATACTTTCTCTTTTTCATACTTCGTATGGATGAGAAAGTGAAAAATGTATCGGGTGCAGCAGTAATTACGCATTGCGTAAGACGAAACAACCGTATTGCGTCATTCGAGGGGCACCGCCGCCCTAATTAAACAGCGCTAACTATTCTCTGTCACACAATAACGTCGAGGCAGCGAAGAAAATCACATCGGATATTCCAATCATGATCTCTCGCCGTTACCAACGAAACTTGGAGATTTTCTCGGGGGTTTATTCAATTAGCAAGAACTTTCTAGTCGTTGGGCAGGAAAAAAGAGAAAAAGAAAGAGAGGGGTGTGCAGTAAGGACGGAGTGAACGCTGAGAAAGCTGAGGCTGGGATCGCCAAGTTTTCTAATGCGAGTCGAGGGCGTTCAACCGTTAAACTGTACGCGCTATGAAAAAAAATCAATTTACTTCGGCACGTGCCGCGGCTGACTTTCAGGAACATCGCGAACGCTGCCGACGATTTCATTTTGTTTGTAAACATTTCGCTGAAGTATCCAAAATGCAGCCTATGCGTTAGAAATCGAAAAATCGTATGTAAAATATTTCAATTATAATTAGATAATGATAAGTAAAAATCAGATGCGTTCGATTCCTTTGTAGATTTTTATTTTATCTATTTATATTTGCATCTAATATGATACTATTTTTTTTACCCACAATGACGCTATTCGAATGAATTTCGAATGCCAGGTAAGTGATACACGAATGCATCCAAATATCCGCAGAGTACTGTAATTAAAAAATTGTTTTAGTGTTCAGAAACGTGTTGGAAATTACCGCGTTGTCGTTACATTATTCGGTTATTCGTGAATTATTTTGGTTTAATTTGTATGTCTGACAAGCGCCGGATACACGCCGTCTATTTATTACTTTACTAAACGGAATTTGATGTACAGCGCAAAATAACGATGGCACATTAATATCGGATTATTATTATTCGCGAATATACATCGCAGTGACACGTGGATCCCTAACACAATCAATTAACTGAAATCGATTCAGTAATATGTTCCGCCAGCTAAAGAGATCACATAACTCTTGCATTGTGATAAGATACTATTGAAAGTGCCAAAAGTTTATTGTGTATTGATAGTCGACTAGTGACGAAAAGTCAACGATTCGAAGGCCATTTGACGGGCCATCCAGTCCCGACCATTGCGTGGAACTTGTATACACGTTATCTTTGGAATAACAATGAACGATATCAATTGGATTACACGCCACATGTACACAGGTGTCTCAACATTTTCTCGAATGGGTCGATTCATTGTATGTACGAGCAAACAGAGTATAACCCAATCGATCATTATTACACTCATCTGTTTCACTGAAAAATAAAATCGCGCATACATCGCCCTGTAGCAATCTTTCGGTGAATTATTGATTTATTTACATTTATCAATTTATCTATCGCAAGAAACTTATTCTCCGTGAGATAGCCGTTTTCATATAAATAGTTGCCGATTGTCGACAAATGACAGAAATCGAACGAAGTTCGTAAGGAAGACACCAAAGAATAAGGTAAGAAAAAGCAGTTGGCATTCAATCGCGAATATTTTGAGTTGCATGATTATTAAGCGTGATTCAAGATGCCTTTGGTTTGCTGCTCAGCGTTTTCTCATTCGAACAGCTCAGCCAACATCTAAAATTTTTTTTTCAATTTTACTTCCAGATGCGTTGCTTGATATTGTTTGCCTTTGCCGTCTTGGCACTGGCGGTCGTTTCCGCGGAGGAGAGTGAGTAACAACATTGTACATTTTTTTTCGGGGTAATTGCTCAGTATTAAACAAGTCCCAGAAACAATGTATCTACTGTTTTCCATTCGCAGAGAAAATCGTCTGCTACTTATCCAGTTGGTCGGTGTACCGACCAGATAACGGACAATTCGGTCTCGAATTCGTCGATCCAACACTTTGCACCCACTTGATATACGCATTCGTTGGCCTCGATGGCAATAACGTCAATGTTCTTGACAAATGGCAAGATCTTGCCGACGGCGGTGGCAAGAATGCTTTCTTCCGGTTGAATGAACTGCGCAAGCAGAGCCCCAAGACCAAAACCCTCATTGCTATCGGTGGTTGGAACGAAGGTTCGACCAAGTACTCAGCAATGGCGAGCTCCGCGAACAGCCGAGCGACTTTTGTTCAGAACGTTGTTGCTTTCATTAAGAAGCACAACTTTGATGGTTTCGACGTTGACTGGGAATACCCCGCACACCGAGGAGGTTCACCTGCCGATAAGCAAAACTTCGTTCTACTCCTCAAGGAATTGAGAGAAGCATTCGACAAGGAAGGCTTCTTACTCAGTGCCGCCGTCGGTGCCGGCAAAGGAACTGCAAGCGTAGCCTACAACATTCGGGAAATATCCAAGTATTTGCA
Source organism: Buathra laborator (assembly GCA_934046635.1). Classification (NCBI taxonomy): domain Eukaryota; kingdom Metazoa; phylum Arthropoda; class Insecta; order Hymenoptera; family Ichneumonidae; genus Buathra; species Buathra laborator. The sequence continues at coordinate 4,885,730 of OW203901.1, forward strand.
TTTCATCAATCTCATGGCTTATGATTTCCACACTGCTACTGATCCCCAAACTGGAATGAACGCTCCTCTGTACGCTGCTTCGTCCGAGACTGGTGATGCCGGAGAAAGGAACGTCGTAAGTATAAATCTTCAACTTCAATAATTGACACCACACAACAAATGATTGAAGAAGAAAAAGACAAAATGATAATTGTTTTTTCTTTAGGACGCTGCCGTTAAATACTGGCTTTCTCAAGGCACACCCAAAGAAAAGCTTATCGTTGGTACCGCTACCTATGGTAGAGCATTCACCCTCGACAGCTCATCCTCCCCCACTGTAGGAGCCGCAGCCACCGGCCCAGGTACCGCCGGACCATACACCCGTGAGAATGGTATGCTCGGATATAACGAAATCTGCGAGTCCAAAAGTACCGGACAATGGACGTTCAAATTCGACGAGGAGAGACGCGTTCCCTATGCTTTCAACGGTAACCAATGGGTCGGCTTCGACGACGTCCAGTGAGTATCTCTCTATATATATAAAGTTACCGCCGCCGCCGCCGCCGTGTCAGGAATCAAGGGGAGGGCAAAAATATTCTAAGTCCCTCCAAGGGGATTCCCCCTTGGGCACCCCATCGGGCAAAAATATTCTAAGTCCCTCTAAGGGGGACTTAGAATATTTTCTGTCGAAGGGGGGGGGGGGGGGAGAGAAAAATATTCTAAGTCCTCCTTAGAGGGACTTAGAATATTTTTGCTCGATGGCCTGCCCAAGGGAGAATCCCCTTAGAGGGACTTTGAATATTTTTCGGGGGGAGGGGGGTGGGGGGTAAGGCGGAGCGTGGGAGAGGAAGGCCAAAATATTTTAAGTTCCTCTAAGGGGCTTTCGAAGGAGGCAGCAGCGGTGGTCGGCGGCAGAGAAAGAAGCAAAAATATTCCCCAAATTGGTCTTAACTCAAAATAGTTTACAATTGACGAGCGAGGGCGCGAGCCCGGGGAAACCCTAGTATAGTTATAAAATAATAACTGATATGACATCAGATAGCGAAGGATAAGCAATTGCTCTCATATCGCTCTCGACAATAATCATTCGTCATTGCCAGGATTTGCTCGATTCATTGATTCATGACACACGAGTCTATGCATTCGTGGAGAAGACACTATAGCGAGTACCTTTGTTCGACTAATGGAAATAACAATTTTGCGAATGAAACAACAGTTAAACGGTAACAATAAAGTTGAAACTCGTATTCCAGATCTATCAAGGAAAAGGCTCAGTACATCAAGAAAATGGGACTCGGTGGCGCCATGGTATGGTCCCTGGAGACCGACGATTTCCGAGGAGTTTGCGGCCAGGCATACCCATTGGTTGGAGCTCTGAACGAAGTTCTCCGCAATGGAAAGCCCGTCTCTGAAAGTGCACCTCAACCACCTAGGCGAACTCAGAATTCCGGTCCCCAGAATCAAAACCTTCCGAATCAGAACAACAACAGCAACTCTCGAAGCAATAGCGGAAGCGGAGGGTGCACCTCCGTAGGTAACATTCCTGATCCAACGAGCCGCGTGAAGTTCATCCAGTGCGTCGCGAGCTCCGACGGATTTATCACATACCCTGGAACATGCCCCAGCGGTTTGGTCTACAACCCAGAAAAGGGCTACTGCGACTGGAACTAAATTGTCCATAATTGACAACGCGTAGACCGGAACAAAATTGAAAATACAATTACACCGAGCTACTGACAGCAAATAATAAATATCTTTGAAACGGTCTACTATTCTATCGATTCAACGATTTATCCAAAAGTTCGTATTAGAAGACTTTGAAAGTCGCAAGTACTTAATTGTAGCCGATCAGGTTTAATATTCCTTATCTGTTAATAAATAAAACGTTTATGACGCAACGGATCTGTTTCGTTTTACATTCTATTGGCAGCATTTTTATGTCAAAGGCGTTAATGAAATAACTATATTCAAAAGGGTTCTTCGTGGTTAAGATATGATAAACTAATGGAAACGTTTCATGTTAAATGCTAATTAACATTTGACAAAATTGGAACCGCCAGAACAAAAAAAGACTGCAAACTTTTTCTAATGAAGTCCGATCCTAGTAAAATTCTATTCCGGCTCTAGAGTTGTCCGTGAGCTGATTAAAGATGACCCCAACTGTTGGAGGCACACATGGCTGACATGATCGTCAAGACAATGATAGATTTCCTCGTATTCGAATAAAGAATAACAAAGGAATTCTTTACTTTGGATGATTGTAGAAAGTTCTGAGAGGGAGAGCTGAAAGGGGTTGAAAGAGGTCAGTGGTATTAACACGGTCCCCGGGGGCAGACTGGTGCGTCGAGAGTGTCATAAAACTAAACTAGTCAACGGTATTGCTACTTTATGTACATACATTAGATTAGGTAGTCGGAACACGAGGTGCGACGTCGCGACGAGTGTGCGAGCTGTATTAGCGACATTCGTCGGCCCGTATTTACACGTTCCTATGGGTATTTACTATAGTAACAACGCGACCGTGCAAATGTGTTCGAGGGACTAACGCCGCGACGGCGCTCGATACGACCGGGAGGCAGAGAGAACAGACCGTAGAAACACCGGGATAAGCATCAACGGCATTAGCATAGCTGTCGCGAACAAATGTGTGCGACGTTGTCACGCACGTAACAGTCACCTATAGCGTATCCGCGAGGAGTAAAATTTCATATGCATTACATACTCGTTATAGTAAAAGTCGTATTGCGCGACGAAAGTTGTAAATATTCAACATAACATCGAGATAACTTGGGTCACGCGTGACCCAACGCAACATCGATGGCGTTAACGCATAGCAACGAAATACATTCGTATAAAAGATACAATGCGATGACACAAACAAAAAAAAAAAAAAACAAATGATATTTTTCCAATTTAAACATTTTTTTTAACACCCGACTTAAAAGAAAAAGTGTTATGAAATTGACATTGCAGTAAAGTTATCCTTTTCGAAAAAATAAAATGCAAAATACAATTTTTGCAAAAAACCTGCGATTGAAAAGTGCTTAATCTGCGAAGTAAGTTTCAAATTATTTTACAGATTAGGGAAAAAATCTCCGATGCAGTCAGGGCAATGCGGGTTGAATTCCTTTATTCGCGTCATTCAATTGCATCGGAAATTTTTTCCGAATCTGAGAAATCCGATCCGATCTGATTTTTTTTTAAGGAAATTTTTCAAGAAAAGAAAATACACGTTTGTTACGGGACTTATTACTTTTTACTGGTACTTGGCGTCGAGACGCTGCCGCGGCTCTTGATGGTACGCCAAGTACTTAAAAATTCTGTTTACAAAAAATATTTTTAAAAAGTCACAAGCCAAGTGTCACAGAAAAAAGATAATTTTATATAGCATCAACTATGATCGTTTAAAAAAAATTCGTGTTCCACTGCTAGCGGTTTATCTTGATGCTTGGGAACACTGGAACGCCTTTTTTTGCCATTTTTTTTCTGACTATATCAGAACTAATATACTAGTTCTGGCAAAATTCATGTTATTCCAGGATTACACTTCGCTACAATTGTAATTATGAACGATACATGAGTTTATTGCTTCCATAAGAACCAATGGTTTGTAAGATAGACACTGCGTAAAAAAATTTTTTATTCTTAAAAATATATCAATTCCGGGGTGTAATTAAAACTACTTTTTCGAACAAATTGTGATCAGTTCAGTGCGATATTTATTTCAAAGATGGCAGTTGTAGGCCGATATTTTTTGGTAACCCATATTCACCCATTTTACCCTATTGCCGTCTATAGTTTTCGAGAAAAAAAGAAGAAATAAAACATTTGACTCGATTTTCGAACAGCTAACTGTTCTTTTCCCTCTTCGGAATGTTGTTCGTTTATCGGAATGTTCGATTATCGACAGGAACAGTGAGGGCTTCTGCATTACGTTTGCTCAGCTTTTCCGGCAAACTTTTACACACGTCGCTGAACATTTTTTGCCCTTTCATTTCATTTCAATTTTCACGTTTAACCGCTTTTTTTTCTCGCTTTGGGAACAGTATGTTAATTCCGTTTCCCACATTTGGTGGAGTTTCGACGATATTTTCACCGACAAATCCTTGAGTACAGTATCCCGGGTCCGCTACGTTGTTTTCTTCGGTTTCTGGTGGTTCATCCGACGTTCGATTCATGGCAACATTATCGTTACTTTTGTCGCTACCGATCTGCTCCGACAAACCTGTCTCATCGCTTTGTATAAGCAACAAGAACAACAACAATTTTTAAATTACGAATATCTCAAAACGAACAATTATTTGTCTACCTTTTTACAAGTAAAAAGTTTATCGATCTTTTAGTTTTTTTCTCGCAAATCGATCGAATGCTTCTAGAACGATTTTTTTTTTCACGGAAACTTCGCACGGAAAATCTCCGTATTTCCATCATTCGCCAAAGTTTTTTTGCATCTTGCAAACTTTTCCCCGTTTTTTGCTCCAAATATTGCGTCTCGTTCTGTACGGAGCTACTGTACGGAGCGTCTCGAACGATCCTCAGTCGGTTCGCTCTCGAGATATTCCATTATTTCTCGACGAAAATCAACGAGAGAAATGGCCTTTGACCTCTTCGGTGTTTTCGCCATCGAAAAATGGAGAACCATGTGATACATTGAGATCGAAATCGTTATCGACGGTAGACGACAACTCGGACGAATAATGAAGACCTCAGTAGTGTTCCTACGTTGTAGTCGCGTTTAATCGTACACGGAGCAAAGTAGTTTAGTTAGCTTAAATAGAAATATGTTTCATTCAACATTAAGGACAGTTTGGATTAACCAAATACTTAATCCACTCATCCGGTTCTGCGAACAATTTTTTTGGTCTTCCTGACATAGCATTTCTTTCATTTAATCGAAATTACGCACTTATGTATGTAATCATTTAGTTCTATTGAATGAAAAATTTGCAAAAATAGCTGAATTGATTCAACCAAATCACGGTCCTGTCAACATATTTTGGAGTTCTGAATAACAAAATATTTTTTTTAATAGAACAGACCTTCTATGTTATTTACGGAATGAGACCGAAATAAGCATAAGTTTCAATGAATCGATGATTGTTTAAATGAACCAAATTCGTAGCTATGCCTTCAAGCAAATGCTATAGTTGACCCGGTTCGGTCCGTCAACATTGTTTGTTTTGTTCATTTCACTAAGGGTTACTTCCGTTGAATAAAAAATTGTTAGTTTAACTAAATCTTCGTTCAACTAAATGCATTTGTTTGAATCAACTACATTTTTTTCTCAGTGTAACCGTTTAAGTGCGAGTGATCAATGAAAAATCCTTCATCAGATAGTATCATCATAGGTACGTTCGCGAGATCAAGGAGTTATCACCACGTGGCGTTCCGAAAAAGCCGGTTATTGCTAAGACGCGGAATGCCCGCGTCTTAGTACAGTTTATGACCGCGTATGTTACCTTTCGAAGAAACCAGTTTGCTTGGCTGTATAGAATTTTGCAATTTGAAAATTGCGCGCATTGTTCAGCGTAGTACTGTTTTCGAATAAATTCGTCACAGGAGGCGCTCGCATTTCGGCCTGTCGATAGCCACCCGTGCTTTCGATAAACCATTCGACACTCGACACTCTCCCACAGATGGCCTTTGAATATGCATCGTAAATTCAAAAATCCGAAGCGTTCTAACGTAACATCAACAACAACGCGTCAACAACTCTCGATCGGTGGAGAAAAAAATCCTCACGAAATTTTTCATCGCACCGAATAATCGTCTATCCGAAAAATATCCAATGCTTGATGGTTTGGTTAGTGAACGTGCATAATAAATTTCTTTATCAAGCAACATCGCGATTTTACCGGGGAAAAAAAAAAAAAACAGCATTCATGAATCAAATCAATGAGTCATGAAAAATCATAAGCAATTCTTTGTCTGCAGGATTAGAACGAAATCTCAAACACTGGCGTCATCTCCGGCGCGCGATATGGAAAGATTTAACGGCGAAAACGAACGATGAGGAAAATAACTTTTAAACTTTTCGCGATTTCAGAAATATGACCAAATGACAATATGTCAATATGTCAAGTCATGTGTCATACACTTTTGTGAGCTAAAACCGCAACTGACAATTGAATCACCTGCAGCGAGACACGCGCCGCCACGCGAATGTCGATGAATTGATTGTGCGTTACGGGACAGGACAGGACATTCTGATCATAGTGTTTCCGGTTATATTTTTAACCACAATATCTCCGAATATACTGAATCAATTCAGTTGTAATCAGACGCATTCGAAATATTAGTTCGGAATTATGGTAAAAGTGTCAACAAACATTTAATCCGATGTTTCATTTCCGCGATATGTGGACTGAAAGTTCCATTTCCGGCATATTGCCATATGTATACACGGTAGCGTCAGGTCACCTAAGAAAATCTTTTTTTAAGTACTTGGCGCCGAAACACTACCGCGTCTCTTGATTATTTCAACTTTTTAGAGATCAACCACTTTCCAGTCGGAGATTTTTCAAAAAAAAAATGTCTCTTCGATTTTAACATATCTTTGTCCATAAGCGAAACTTCTAGCGATTTATGAATTGAGAACTGGATAACAAAGACAAACAAATATTTGCCAAGTGGAAGCGCGAGTAATTGAAGACGGAGCGAATGGTTGCAGGAGAAGAGAAGGCGACAAATCTGCGCGAAAGCAAAATGCTACAAGCTTGAGAACTCGTAGTTTCCAGATGGCCAAACCCACGGACAGTTTGCTCTCGTAACACAATCGACAATGTATACCCGGTGCTTCGCGACGCGACGCTATTTGCCCTGTGCGCAACTGGTGGGTTTCAGCTACGTGCTCAAGCAGCCACAGCTTTATTTTCGCGATCTAATCTCTGCGCGAGCAGGTAAATTGACGGGTAGACGCATTCAAATTATCGTGCAGAAGAAAAAAAACAAGAAATTAAAAAAATGAACGTAAGAAATAATTGATACTCGTTGCAGAACGGATCAATAGTATCAACGATGTGCATGAAGAGTGAGGGATACTTTCATCGATGATTTACGAGCAATATATCCAATACAATGGCAGAGGAAATAAGAGAAGCGAGTAAAGAAGAAAATGGGGAAAGGGAAACGCATTACGAAGATTGGTGATTCGTGAATTTTATCGGCGGCACTCACGCGCCTGACGGTACAGAGAGAGAAAAAGAGGAAAGGCAAAAGGGAGGAGAGAAGGGAGTTTGCGAAACGAGACACCAGCCTTGCATATCGAGCCTCGAAGCTAAGAGAGGTATACAGAAGAGAGAGCGAGAGAGAGCGAGAGAGAGCGTTTGGTGGACGAGTATACTGAGAAAGCGGCAACTGGGCTCTTTATACGCTCGTCGACATTTACCTTCGTATTTACGATCTCGCGCGGACCGTTATACCTTGCAATTATTTTCCCATTAAGATTCCCGGCGCCATTACTCACCAGGCTTGTCGAGAGGGTAAAACCGGACGCCTCGACGGGGTAAAACTAACTATAGGCATCTCGAACACCGACCGGTAAGTAGTCCCGTCGACATTATATAAAAAGAAGATCGAGTCTCGTTTATTCCCGGTCGATAACGTGAAAAAAATTAATTAAAAAATGGTAGAAAAAAATAATTTGAGACACAATTAGTCTCTCAATAAAGAGTAAAAAAAGTGATCAATTGTGCAATATCATGGGAAATTTAACGTTTCGTTAGGAATATGATAAAGTGTGACGGCACGAGCGATTAAAACGCATTCGACACGCCGAACCGTGTAATTTGTAGAGCGGAAAGGACATCGCCAGAGGTATAATACTTCCAGTTGTACAGCGTATAAACCGTCCGTGTGCACATTTGAGAAGGTTGAAAAACCGTAAATAGGTTTTCCGGCTCACTCGACAAACGCCGCAGCCACAGTCGTTTCGTCTGGCCATTCATTCATTCGTCTAATAAACGAAAAAGCCTCTCGAGCTCTCTCACTACTACCCTCTGCAGGTTTTTGCTGTGCACTGTGTGCTTTGTAGCAACCTCAGCAAAAGTGCGAACTACTCAACCCCTCAGTGTACTGATCTACCTAATGTATACCTTCACTAAACGTGTATGAATACATCGCCGATACGTATACATGAAATAATTGTGCATTTATGAAAGCTGTAAAATTGGAAAACTTATGATGCGAAGAGCAATGGGGGGGGGGGGGGGGGGGCTAATACGATATTGGGAAAATAGTAAAATATCGGAGGTTTCCGTATTCATCGAACATAATTGATTGGACAATAGAATAGCAACTTCTGAGCGACAAAAATTTTAGATCCCCTTTGAAAAATACAGCAATATTAGACATTTTTAGACAACAATATATCGGGTGATGAAAAAAGTGGAAGAAAATATGTCAAAAGGGTACTTTACAATTTTTTCTGCATGAAATCGAAAGGTCTCAAAAATTCTTGCGGATCAAATAACTCGATATATTTTTTTATGTTGCATACGAATCCTATATAAGTAAATGTCCCTAAAATCGACAGTGTACCAGTAATCGACCGTTGTGTGAATATAGATTTTACTATAGGGACATTTACCTTAGGTTTTGGCTGGAAGCCTAAACCCGATATGGTTAATTGACAAAACAAACTTTTTTTTTTCATTTTCGTTTCAGCAAAAGTTACTCATGAATCGTTGCAGTGTCAGCTTCATGCGAACGCAATTCACCGAACAAATAATTCGGGATCAATACTTTATATCGATATATTCCGGGTCATTGGTGTTCTTTTTTTTTAGATAGGTGATGAATGTACACGTATCTAACTCTATGTGTTGTTTTATAAAATGCAGCTAAAAAAAATCAATCTTTATAAATTCCGCTAGATAGGCAATCGTTATCCAAGATATACGAATTCAATAGCATAGTCTCCATCTTCTGTGTAACACAGACGTTGTATTTTTTCCGCAACGTAAACTTTAAAGCAAATTTCTTTTCTACCTTTCTTCTCAAGACATTGTGTGTGTGTCTGTGTGCTCGCGAGCGTAGAATACAGAAAACGAGAGGAAGGGAACGTTTATAAGCGGAACGAGAATTAGCGCACTTAAGTGTTCCCCTCGCGAGAAAGTGCACGAAGGCGGCGAGAGCTGCATCTCTTTCTTGTTCTCTCTCTCCTTCTCTCGTGTGTCCCACAGGGGGGTTGTTTTTGCAAAGTGGCCATTTTCCGAGAGGGTAGTAGTTTTCCAGAGCTCGGTCGCTCGCTTGTGTGCACTAGCGACTCCGAATAGCACGCAACCGTGAAGCGATAATTACGTCTGCAGGTAGCTGCATACCCCACAGGTGAAAGTGTGTACACTTACGAAAGAGTTTAAGAGTGTAGACCGTGGTACCGAATAGAGCTTACAATCTCACGATCGCGTTGGAATCTCGGGGTCTACGAGCAAAAGGGCCGTTTTCCTCGGGACCTCGAGTCTACGTTCTCTACCCGTCTTCGCGTTTCTTCGAGCAAAATCGCGTCGAGTACGTACCTCGCGTAAAGCCGAGATATCCCGGCGAACCGCCGGAGGCATCTCCGCCCTGAATCTTGAGAATTCCCAATCTCTTCGTATACACTTAGGTATATAAGGGTATCGTACGTGATGAAAATTTGAGGGAGGAAACTTGGAGCGACTGTCGGGAAATAAGCCTGTATAACCAACAGCACGCACGACATTTATGCCAGTGAATTCGCTGCATGTTATAAAGCCTTGAAATTTGTTAAATATTCGGACTGATGCGCGTCAAATAAGAGAAAATTTGTAAAAACGCAAAAAAAAAAAAACAAAGTAAACAATGCTATATTTTCTAGCTGAGGTAAGATAAAGAGAAATATGAAATAACGAGCAAGGAGTTGAAAAAGAGCTGAAGCAGCCAAAAATAACACGAGAGATCTTCGGAGCGACGACATCGAAGGGGGGGGGGGGGGGGGAGGGGACGCGAAGACGACGTAATCTTTTCGAGGATCTCGTTGCGCGGTCGACGAACCCGAAATAACATTGAGAGAGTCTTCGAATCGCTGCGTGATACGCGATCGTACAAGTTATTATTCGTACAGTGTTGTTGCAGCTAAAAAAAGGGGGTTCATTTCAGCGAATATCGTCGCAAAAAAAAAATATACCTGTTTTTTGACCCGCAAAATCCGCAATTACGAAAAAATTTGTAAAATGTGCGAAACGTGGGAATATAATACGTACGTACGTACGAAAAAACGGACAATGTGTCGTAAAACCGAGTTGACTAAAAATGTTTCGAGATTAAAAAAAATAAAAATGCTTTTCATTGCGAAGAGGTCGCGCATATTTTTGCATCATCTTGAAACGCCGTACACGTGCCTTGCAGATCAGAAGGCTTCGTTATTGCGTTATCTTGTCAGAAAGGACATAAAAGGAACGTGTCTTTTGTCGTATCACGACGATATGGTAAATATGATAAAAACTGCACCCTTAAAAAGGACCCTAAATCAACAAATTAATAATATTAAAATACGTAAAAATACGTAAAATTTTCTAGAAAGAGCTGAGATTCACGACGAGCATGTATCGTGTTCCGGGGTTTATAATACATACGTTATGTATACATAGGAAACTCTGAGATGCAACGCGGCCCGTGTACCTTCATGTAGCTTCCGACCACTGGGTTCGCGCGGCTCCGCACGACTAACAAGCGACCCTTGTTTGAGCTAAACTCGTTATCAAGCCGCCAGCCAGCCACCCAGACATACTGTGTACGTATAGAGGTACACTACCCATCGCTGCTTTCGAAGTCGGCACCGGGAGGAGAACGGAGGGGAGGTTTACTCTCCCTTTATCCCTCTATACTTATGTAAATGTATACACCTACGTACGCTACGTGTTAAGCAAGCTGTGTTTTCCTCAATGTTGCAACACCGCGGAATCTAACGCGCTTCGGATATATACTGGATTCACGCGCGAACTTGCGAGCACATCCTCGAAACTCGTACTCAGCGAGTTTTCACCCTTCAACCGACGGGCCCCGTGTTATAGTGAAAACACACATAAGGGGTGTTTGTGCCCAACGCGTAACCTCGGTCTCCCTCTCTTGGTCTTTGTGCAATTTGATAAAAATAACTACGTTGAGGGTTTGTCGGAGTGATTGAGTTTCATTGCGCGAGCGCTTGTTACGCTTGAAATTAAGGATTTTTTTTTTTAATTTGCTCAGCGAAAATTTTCATTTTGTTGGTTGATGTACTCGTGTACGTGAAAATTTTTATGATTATTATTATTAATCTTGTTATTTTTATTTTTGTGTTTAAGACTAATGAAATATGTACGGAATACGTGTGGAAGAATATTGTCGACAAACCCTTGAAGCGAAGTATTGTTTCTTAACCCCAAATGTAACTCTCCGCGAAATTGTGTTTTCTTTTTTTCGGTGTTACCGTTTCTTTTTTCATCGTCCACTTTGTTCTTATCCACTGGAAAGCTCTCCGCTCTGAGGACCCTTCCGCGAACCCTCATCAAATCCTTCACGTTCTCTCCCTTTCCCTTCGACGAACGGCTGTAAGAGCCAAAGGGAGTTCAAGAGAGAGAGAGAGACACACACACGCGCGCAAGAGGGCCTCGAAGGTGCTAGGAAAATAGGGCGACGCGACGATGATGAAAGATATTCATCGAGGGTAGAAGGAATTATAAATTCAAAGGACCCCGAACGAACGGTCTTTGTACATCGTGAAAGGAATGTTCACGGTCAATTATTCACCCTCGAAAAAAAAAAAAAAAAAAAAAAAAATTCGCGACGTTCTTTATTCAGTAGATTTCGCCCGAGTTTACCGAATGGTTTTATTCTGCCTTTATTAATTTTTGATGCAAACGAACGCCTGAAGAAATTACAATAAACTAGTCAACGAATCAGACGAACAATATATATCTCTGTAACAATATATTTTTTATTTTTTTTTTTCAACAAATTTCGCAAATATTTTAACCCAAACGATATTATTACCGCGCATCAAAAAAGATACACCGCGGTTAACCGCGCGATGAATGCAATCAACGAAAGTTTTTTAATCATCCATTTACCCATACATCGTTTATTCAACGTATATAATCTCGTATAATGTATATCAAAGTTTATCCCTGAAATTATCGATAGTGCAGCACGCGTATCGTCATATCTTCGTTAATAAACGCTCCTCTTCACGATCGTTTCGGTCCTTTCCTTGCCGTTAGCCGCGTGGCAAATTCTCCGTTCCGTAAAAATGCACACAGACACACACACAGGGAGGAGAGGCGAGGAAGCGTGCGAGGCTACTCGATAGTTGCGGCTTTGCCGGGCTCCGCCGATGGAATTTATTCATACACCCGAGAGAACCGATACACGTATACACACACAAGCGACGAAGAGAGGTCGGGAGGAGATATAGCGAGGAAAACACAGCCGGGCAACGAGAGAGAACCCGGTGATATAGTTTAACGCGAACATAGAAAGCGGGAGGACAAGGGATGGGATTGGGAGATGGGGTGGCCACACAGCTCGGGGAGAACACACCACCGGGTCGAACGGGCACTGGGGCAAGGTTACCGGAGGAAGGAGCGACGACGCTTCGCTCCGCGAGAGCCCGGAGAGAACCGGCAGAGGCGCGATATAGAAAATGAGGGTTGAAGGCAGAAACCCGACAAGAAGCAGCATAGGAAGTCGAGCATTGCTTTTCTCGGTACGACGATCGTTCTCGTCGGTATACCTCGTTTCCTCTATTGATTTTCATCCTCTCTCGCATCCGCCGGAGAGGAACATCGAAAATGACACGGATTGGATCCCCAACGCGGAAGCGAGGAGAAAAACGTATTGAAGACCCGATGGAGATTGGATGTGACTGAATAGAATTTTCGTTTATAAAAATGGGAGCTTTCGTGATGGAAATACGCAGCAAAAGACCGTGTCGCGCACGACTTTCCCACAATTCGGAAGGAAACGAGACAGACACGAGGCAATGAGAGACAAGAATGAAAATGTGTAGAAGCCAATTTATATATCGTTCCGAGTTTTGTCCGCGTGACAATAAGATTGATTCGGACTGACGGAGAATGGAATGGAGAGAATGAATAAACATACGAATGCATGACAAAAAAAAAAAAAAAAAATCTGAGAGACTCGTCATCGATTCTTGTTGAATCAATGAGATGTATAAACAGCTGCGAAAAAAATCGTCAGATCATTTCACACTCGTCTTCATAATTATTCTGATTTTACGTGACGAGATGAGAATCGAAGCTTAGTTAACGAGAAAAAAAACGCGTGTCTCGCGTTTTTTTTTTTTCGGTTATTGTATTTCCGGTCTCGTGCCGCTCGCGAGAAAGTTAAGTGGTTTTACAGGAGAACGCGCGTTCGTCGAGTTTTTCACTTCTTCTCTTTAAACGTTTTTTTTTTTTTTTTTTTTTTTTTTTTCTTTAGCCGGTACACGCAGCTATGTGTAACGTCGCTATAGGTAGGTATAAAATCACTGCTCTAATACAAGTGGCAGCAGCTCGGGAGCGGCTTCTCGTGCCGTACACAGCGTATAGTACACACCGATCTATAGGGAGAGAGGAAGAGCGAGTGAGAGACCGGAGGCCACGGTTCTCGAAGACTTCCCGTGGCTTTCGCACGCTCGCGGCGCGCGTGACCCCGACGTCGGCACCACAAATTCCAGACGCGATCGACCCCTTCGCCTTGCGACCCGCTAACACACCCGGCAAGCACGACGCATCGAGTCCCACAAGCGGAAAGAATCAGACCGACGACACATTGTTATCCACCTTAATGTACCCGATTCGCGAAAGCCTCGACGAATGAAAGAGTGGGGTATCGCTCGCGCTTGGTACGACACCGGAAGTCACGCCCTCGAATTTTTTGTTCCATTTTTTTTCGCCTCTTAATCTTTCGTTGAAGGAATCCGGAGAAACAAATTCTGACAAAACCGGATTGTGTCGAGGGTTCTCGGGGAATTGAGCAAAAAATCTCGCTAGCGTTACAGAGCTTTTTTTAGCGTTACAGATATATATATATATATATATAGTATATATGTGTTTAAATACACATATATCCTGTTGCTACTACGGAGGTGTCAGGCGACTTCTTTTCCCGTGTTCATGGTCTCGATATATATATATCGCAGTCTAGATCGCTATAACCCACTAACTCGATTAATTCGGTAACGCGATGCCGTTTATCGGATAAGCTACTTTTACGAGCCCGCGCGCGCGCGCACTATTTTAATTGATGCGATTATAACGCTGCTCGGGCTTCCACCCCTTCGGTCATTGTAGCGATATAATATGTGATTCACGATACCATCATCAAATAACAAAACTGCGCGAAAAAAAAAAAAAAAAAAAAAAAAAAACCCGATACTTAAATTTATTTTTTATTTTTATTAGACGACCGTACGTTACGGCAATTATGGGAAAATTCGAAAAAAGTATTCGTCGCAACGCGAAAAAGCGTCAAAAGCGACGATAAATTTTTTTTACCGTAAATTGGCGAGACGCGTGTTTATATGAGAGGGTAGTGCGCGAGAAGCACGCGATGTTCGAGAGTTCCTCTCGATCTCTCTCTCTCTTGAGAGAGAGAGAGAGAGAAAACTATCAGGCGGCACGACCGCGGCGTCGCCGTCGTCGCGGCTCTCGGTCACGATGGAATTTTGGCATTTTGACAACGGCGTCGCCGAGGTTCTCGTTGTTTTTAGACACACGGGAACCCGCGTGCGGCATGAAACACACACGTCGCCCGGAGGCACAACCTTAGCTACCGCACGAGTATGTCGCGCGAAAATCTCTTTCTTCGCTTCTCGTACTCCGGCAATTCGGAGGATAGAACACGGAGAGCTTTCGTTATGTTACCCTCTCTCTTTCTCTCTCTCTCTCTCTGAATCTACTGCCTCTCGAATAGAACGAAATCGGTGGAAAATACTCGCGTGAACGAACGATATACCAGTTTTAACGGGCGTTGATGTAAAACATACTTTGAAACGACTGAGATCTCGTACTGAAAATTCTGTGGTTATAAATATCATAAAAAAAAAAAAAAAAAAATTATTTGTATCGAACGATATAATGACCCAAATATCGAAGATAATTTTAAAAAAATACAATGTATTAATAGGCTGATAAATTTTATCGAAAAAAAAAAAAAAAAAAAAAAAAAAATTATTTTTTACTATCGTCTGCAATATGTTAAAATTTAGGACTTACCTCTCTGCGTGAGCTTTTTCGTATTAATGACTTTAGCCGCGAACTCGAGGCCCGAGCTCTTCTGCACGCAGCGACGTACAACCGAGAAGGCACCCCTGTAATCATAGAATGAACGATTTAATGATTAATTGCAACACGAGGAAATAACAATCGCAAGTAGTTTACGTACGACGTAACAGCGGGAGGCATCCACTGAATAATTACTCATTAATTATTGTCAGTGTAATAATAATAATAATCCACGTCTTGATTACTTGTTCAAATCGGGTCGTAGTGATTTGTGAACTCGAGGAGGCAAGCGCATGATCATTAACCCTCTTTGTAGAGGAGTGAGGTTGCCGAACCAACCCCTTTGTCGACATGACTCGATTGCACAGTAATAGTCGTTATAGTAGTCGTGGTAATAGTAGTGGTACTACATCGATGCATCTGTATTACTATAGTAAAATTGCCGACTCCCTTCCAAAGTGCATTGCCTCTAGCCATCCGGAAACTAAACTTTACCGATTATCCAGCGCGGCACGAGTGTTAGACTATACGCAACTTAAGCACTGTCGCATTCACCACACGCTTCTCTCTCTTCCTCTCTCTCTCTCTCTCTCTCGTGACTGTGTGCGACTGATTATATACACCTACGCGCTTTCCTCGCTTGCTGAATACGCCGAGAGAACGAGCGAGCGGAGTGCGCGAAAACTTGAAATTCAAGCTTCGACGTTAGACCGCCTCGGAAGTAAGAGACTAGACGACGGTGGGACGTTAAAGTTTGGAGAAATCGAGCATCAAACCTCCCGAACACACGTGCGCGAAAACCCTTCGAAAACTTTGTGGTGTTACACGAACAGCAAGAGAGAAAGGGAGGGAAGGAGGGAGCAGCAGTAGAGAAGGAAAAGCACACGTCGATGAACGGAGATTGAACATTATACATCTCTCTTGCGTTCTGTGTTATGAACGTTTCACAACTTCGTCTATAACGTTCGAATGTATAATTTATTCATGATTCACACCGTCAACTCCACGCGTATTCTGGTATACCGCAGTGTATTGAGTACGGAATATAGCCAACGATGCATATTTTGCATGGACCATTCTGTAGCACAGAGTTTATAGACGCGTTTCGATACATACTAATCATGTAACTGTTTAGGATATTCCGGTTCACGGGTTTCAAATAAGCGCGTAATTTTGTGTGATTAACACAAAGGAGAATTTATTTTTTAAAAAATTGATTTAACGAGCACACGATATCGTTATTGTTGACAATATAATAATTATTGTTGATTAGATTTCGACGTCAAACAACGTTTGAAATTAATTTCGCGAGCCAATGTTCCGTAATAAACGCAAACCACAAACATGAAATAAATTCAACGCTACTACTGTATTCGCCAGTGAAATTATCGAGTTAAAAAACATTGCAAACTCGTCGCGTGAACGACGGAGACACGGTGAAATAATTTGCGAATCAGCGGTAACGATCGTTGCTTATCGCCGGCGGCGAAATTGGATTCTCTTGTAGATTCTAAGTAAAACAGGAAAGCAAACACAGTGTTGTGCATTTTACACAGGCGTTATGCAACTTGTACAACTACTGTTCGAATTACCATGTACCATTATGGTATTCGATGTACGAAGTGTGTACGCTTTCTGCGAAATCAGTCGGCCGAGTCGGGCCACTTTAACGTACTGCCGTTTGTACGGTGTGTATATTTCCCTACCGGCGCCAGGCTGGCTGAATCAACGCGGAGCAAAATTGTACGTATGTCTACTATACTATCCCCGGGACACTGGAGGGTTCCAGTGAAGAATATACGTATATGTTATATATATGTATACGTATACAGTAGAAACTACGATAACACAAGAGAGTCAGAATCCGATCTCTCTTTCTCTCATCATCCACCGCTTTGCTATAACCGCATTTCCATGCTTCGCGAGCCGCTTCGCGTTTTCCCTCTTTCACATCGATGTACATATTCACTGTACAGCCACAAGCTAACCCAACCGCGTAACGAGGCAAATTGTAATATACAACGATTCCTTGTTTCCTCGTTCGTCTTTGCCCTCATTCGCTTTTATTCCAATTCTCCCTGTTCTCTGTGCGCACTGCTACTCTCGCAAACTCTTGTAGTACAGTCAACAGAGAGCGTACCATTTTTTTCGCAACATTCTCCTTTTTTTTTTACGATTTTTGTTCGATACACGGAGAGAAGAGTATAGCGATGATTCCCCAATTCCGTATAGTAATCGATTCGTGAAGCGGCACTCTGATGTTTTTCCCCATATGCAACAATGTCGTTACTATGCGTGTAGGAATATGCGACAAACTGCCAATAGCAATAAACTCCACAATTTGTCCTCTCAATTTTTTTGTAATTCGTTATATATAACTTGAGAACTACAATAGCCGGTGTCGTATAGACACAGAGATGTATGGGGACAGTTCCCAAATTACAAAGGATAGGCGCATGAAACATTTCTCCCAGCAGTATGGTAAAATTTCCTATAGTACCACTTCGTGTTCAGTTTACTATGTTGTTTAGGTATTATTGCCATATTTTTTTTGGAGACCATTGCTCAATAATTCGCTCCGTGTTCGACGTCATTTTTTTGGCGATTTAATGAGCCAAAATGTTGAAAAAAAAAAAAAAAAAAATGTGCAAATTTCTTTGAAGAAAGCAAACATCGCGATCTCGTAGTTTCTCAGTGATGCGAGTAACGACAACGATTTTTCCGGCGTAAAACTCGGGCGATGTATCTTACCCGCTCTTCTTATGCTCTTTTCTCTGTGTCGTAGACGCGCGAACGCTCAGATTTATTTCCATTCTTTATTTTCACACCCGTTCCCGGATTTCTCGAGAGTTGGAGAGAGAGAAGGAGTAACCCGGGATTTTTCATCCTCTCGTCAGTTCGAAGATCTTTTCAAGCTCCACAACTTTTGCTCCTTCGCGGCATGATTCATACCATTTCCCTTCTATCTCCGTATCGCTGGAGGAGGCCAAAGAGAACGACGGAAAAGGAGGGCGCGCAGGAAGGATGCGAGAGAATAAAGAACGAAGAATTCACGGATTCACGAATGGTTGACGTGGCGAGTAGTAACGTCGAGTGGTTGACGTGGCGAGACGTTGGAAAACTCGAATTGCGAACGAGCAAAAGAGTTTTTGGCGGAACGAGTATAAAAAGATGTGGGAAGAAGACGAAAAAAAAAAAGAATTGGAAAGAAACGAAGTGAAAAGAAGAGAATAAAAAAAAATGACTTTATTCTCTCGCGTTGGAAGGAAAGGGATTTCCTGACTGTGGATGATAAAGGACCGGTGGCGTTTATCGTTGGGAGTTTCTTATTTGCTCGGACCCCGGAGCGTGCTTCGCTTTTCGGCGAGAGGAGAACACAGCCAACGATTTCCAGTTGTGCCTCGCGTGCTCGACTTTCGTGCCGAAATTTACGTCCTCCCAGCGTACTACGGAATTTTCGGTTTTTTTTTGTTGTTTAAAACGGGTTGTAGAGAATGGAACGCGAAAGCTCGGCGGGGTGCAAGAACGCCACGAGAGGATAGGAGAATGATGTCTCAGGGAGGTAAAGAAAAAGAGGTAAGGTAAGGGTTACCGGCGAGAGAACGTGATAGGATTACGAAAATCGAGACAGCGAAAAACCCGACGATCTGCAGTCTAAGCTCAGCGAGGATAGCGAAGCGTCGCGCGTTCTTCACGAAACGTGTTTCCATCGCAAGCTTACTTTACTCCGACGCTTTCTACTGTGTTCTCACGGGTGCTATACACATGTATGTATAAGGCATACAAGAGGAAAGGTATATGAAAGTTCGACGTACGCGCACGTGCTCTCCGAAGGGTCGCATGTCGCAGATTCTTCTTATTGTCTATACTTTTCACTTACGTTACAGTTCAATCGAGAAATTTCGGAGTCACTTTCTTTTTCGTTAATAAACGACCCTATGAATCGATTAAACGAAATTTATACTGGCAAAAACGATTCGTTGATTCAACGGAACTCGTTTAAATTAATTGACGAAATTTTCAACGTCTCGCGTTCTATCGAAACGATTTTTGCATCGCGGCACGTGTATTTCAATGAAAAAAAAAAAAATGTCATAGTTTTTTCGAAAGACGACATTGTTAATGCAACTATCAGATACTTTTTTAAATTCCTTAAAAAAAATAAAATGCATTGGCGAAGATTAAAGGACATTTGACGTTTTGAGACGATCGAAAGAAAATGGATGGACCTCACCGGACCCGACGCCGAATTCCATATATTTTTCTTGAAAAGTAGAATAGTAAATTTATGTGACGCCCCACTTGAAAGTTCGGCGATAGCTGTACCCTCGTTTTTTTCCGCCCTTGCGCTCCGGCACTTGGTGAAATTGCGATTGGGGTCCTCTTGAATTTTTGATGTAGTTACTCGCATTTCCGAAGTACCTTTGCTTCCCTTTTTTTTTCTTTAGCCCACTATACATTCGCGTGTGTCCCGAATTCTCAAATTCGAACGGTCCCTCTCCCTCGCGCATCCCTGTCGATATTGTTCCGCTCGGAAACCTCCCACGTAGGGGACGCAGGCAGTAAAACACGTAGACACGAATGGTCATACGCCGAAAGTACGTGACTATTTTAACAATTTTACAGACTCGCCTCGCAGCAATAGCATATACACCGTGGAACTCACACAATTTTATAGTACACCAAAAAAAAAAAGAAAAAAAAAAAAAAAAAAAAAGATCAACTTCGTTGTCACGCGAAGCAGTAACTCGAGTTTCGAGAATGTTTTTACTGGCGGTCGGGAAAAAACTTTACACGATTGACGATAAAATAATACGTTGAAAAGCTGTCCGTAAATTTTGCGCGAGAATTCCGAATGATTCTTGTATTACAATTCATCTCCGATGTATTTTCTCAACGTGAAGTTTCTTTGCGTTCTTATTTAACTAGTAGTTCGTTGTTCAATTTTCTCGAGATGACGATATATTTTTATCTTTTCAGGTATCGCGATATCTCCGTTTCCTTTCCACCTTAATTTGCCGTGTATATTTATCTACCCTATATAGATACGCTACTATAGTACCGAACAAATATCACACCGGTTCGCAGTTTCGCGGGGATTCGACGCTGAAAGTTTTTGGGTAAATAGAACAGCGGAGACCGAATCGAAACATAGCCATGATACTGGATTGCGAACGCGTACGATCGTGAAGAGGATCTTCCGCAATCCCGTTACCCTTTCTATCTCCCTGCGCCCCCGTTGGGAATAACGGAAAATGCTTTTACTCGTGGTTTTGTCGAAGACCCCACTCTACGAAATTACCGGTGAAATATACGACTGTGATTTCTGCTCCGGAAACTATTCGAAATCCTCGATATCCATGAAAATTTTATTCGCCGAGCGAAAACATCTGGGAAAACTATTTTACCATAAAAATACATAGCATCGATATTTTAATCAGCAAATACGAAAGGAATCCAAGTGGTCAAGAAATGTTCAGATAAGAAAAAAAAAGCATATGCCCCGAGTTACGGAAATCAAAAGGTCTCAACTTTTACGTTTCTACAACGAGATACACGCCCCGCTGATTTTTGTAGCCTGGTATGTATATATCTATGAGCAGATACACTGCGAGAATAAAGGAAAGCTGAGACAGGGAAAATTCATTCGCGACCCGAATTCGCGCAGTTGCCCACTCAACTCTCTTCCTCTCCAACGCTGAAATTCTTAGAGGAGCAGCAGCAGAAAAGCCGTAGAGAGAATGCAGCGGCAACGAAGAGTGCCTTTCCTCCACCATCTCATCCCAGTGTCTCTTTCTCCCTGTTATATATATATATATACACATATATGTGTGTATGTGTTCACATTGGTGCGGTATGCGTTATTGTACCCTCGTAAAGAGTACAGTGCTTTCACGTAGAAGTAGGAAATGCTCGGAGATACGAGGAGTAAAGGAACAGAAGAGTCAAGAGGGGGCGGGAGGGTAGAAATAACGAGCGAGCTGGAAAATCGCGAAAAGGAACGATACTTTCGTCGTGTATAAAGGTCGACCAAAAATAGAAGACGCAAATAAAAAATAAAAAAAATAAACAAAAAAAAGAACAATGCAGATGCACGGCGACAAACGGATGAAACATAAGACGTAAAAAAAAAAAAAAAAAAAGAGGCAAAATCTTACGCAATTCCATCCCTCTTTACTCGTTTCACGGGACAGAGCGTCGAAGCAATAATAAAGTTTTGTGTTCTCGATGTGGAAAAGATTCCGCGGGGACCCACGGATAACTGGGGTCTCTCTCGCGAGCACAGGGTAGACGCATAAATTATCTGGCTGGGCGCAAATCAAGCGCACTTAATGCATTCAGGCCAAAACGATAAACTCGATGCGACGGACTCGTCGTCGTCTTCGGTGTAATAGTAGTGGTGGTGGTGGTGGGAGTAATAGTTAACAAGTAGTGGTTGTCGCGTTCGTCGCGTGTCGTTAGACTGGCCAAGCTTCGAGCACAAGAGGAACGCGTACCCTCCCGTTTCGCAACCCCTTGTCTCTGTTTCTTATAGCGTAACACACACGTTACATGCGCGCGCGATCGATAGACGCTCGCGTACCGTGTGTGTCCTTTATCCAGGATACACGTGTCTGCACACTCGAAAACTCGGAAAATATATATATATCTATGGCTCTTGGGTGTATTATACATTGGTACGTAGCCCTAACGATCCGCCTCGTTTTCGTGAAGTTAACTGACTAGTTGCAGACCCTTCTGCACACTCGCTATACAGCGGAAATACACGTCAAAAGATACTGTGTATAGCAAATGGGTCAGCGTCTCACTAAACCCGAGCCACGATGTGTCGGATGACGAGAGAACTCGAGCAACGTACTTATTGCATACGGCAAGAAGGGCGGTAACGCAAGGAAGACGGAAAGTCGAGAATTCACGGGGAGAGAAGCGAGAGGCGTTCGCGAATCGATACTAACGTCCTTCCGGCTTTACGGAACGCGTACGGTTTAATGGAAAAGGGGGAAGAATAAAACGTTCATGGGTACGTACAGTAGAGACTCTCACACGTGGCAAGAGAGCTGAATAATGTTTTATTTAATCAAATGCCATAACAGTGCAAAACCAATAATGGTACTCAGAGGTACGGGATGGAAAATAACTATATATGGATATAAATTAACATGCATAATGCGGTCTTTCGCGCATTATCGGGTTCATCAATGTCGCAAAACGGACACGCGGACTTCTAGAGGCGTTTATAGTACTGAAACAAGATATATATCTGGTAATCAAACATATCAGTCGATCGAACAGCACGCAATAGAAAAACGTTGATACTACTGCACAGCGCGTTCAGCGTGGATATACAATGTTTTTACACGAGTGCGGGTAGTTAAGTGAATCATGGAAAATATTTATCGCGAGATCTCGAAAGTTAACCTTCTTTACGGTAACGTAATTTCGTTTTTTTTTTTCTATGAACGACATCGAAAAATAACATTTAAAACTAACAGTTAGGTGGTAAAATCCATTTTTATTTCTTGATTGTCGTCCTAACTAACTATTAGTCCTTTAAACTAATTTTTTTTAGAGTGAATTATAATTTGTTTAAAAAAAACGAAATGATATCCGTATCGATTACTAAGGAGCAAAGGAAAGGATCGCACGTCGTTTTAGGTCGCGCATTTAAAGGCCTTTAAGCTTTAAGGGCCTTTAACTTGCGAATAAGCGCAGGATATTCGCCCCTTTTGCCTTCAGTCACCGCGACATCTTAAGTAGTATGGGATACGCCCTTCTCTTTCACAGCGGGCGGTATATGCCGGAATATATATTTACTTCAGGTCGGTATCCAGGAAAAGGCATTGAGCAATCATAGGGTCTGATATCGAAAGAAACTTTTCATCTCTGCTCCGAGAGATGATATTGCATAGTAGGTATACTCGCACGGTAACCGCAATTCTTCTTCTCGGTCCCATTTTTCAAACTTCATGGTTCCATGACTTTAGGGATAAAAGAAGCCACAAAGGCGGTCTTCTGTCAAAGCGACTTCTTATTACACAGCCCTCTTATCAACCAAAAGGGCGACGGGAAAAAAGATAAGAAAAAAGAGAATATAAGGAGAGGAGATGCAACGAACGACCCAATTTCCTACCACACTCCGTTCATTTACGATCTATAAATAAAAGAAAATTAACTAGTGACGAAGACGAAGAAAAACGAAGGCTTCGAAATAAACGCATGACTATTTTATTGATAAAAGGAAACCGGAAACTTCTCCTTCTTCTTCCTCTCAAAAGAAATATTAATCGATGCGATATACGAATACAAAGTTGACCCACTTCCCAGCGTCTAGTTGAATACATACCGACGCACCAGCAGACGCAAGCCGTTATTTGCCTGTCGACTGCTACTTTGCAACTGTACTACTCTATAGTCGAACAGTTGTCGTGGAAGATTTACTATATCTATAGTTCGACGGATAGAGTCAACTCAGTTTCGTGAGGGAGGGACCGAGAAGGGAGGGGCTTTCTTCGCGACCTTTGGAAATAGGTATGCATGTATAACGAGATTTGTTGGATAAGCAAATACTAGTGCCAGTTGTGTCGGTAGTTGTCGTCTTCTAAAGACGGCTGCTATGCGGAAAGCAGAAGGCACCTTGTATCCGTGACAGACATGCGAGCTGAAGATATTCCGCCTACATACGTCTGAAAGACGTGCACTGATGCACACGCGTTGTGCACGTATTACTCGTCCCAGAGAGTCCTTTCACTATGTGAAACACATAGAAATTCGTCCCTCGGAACTTCCTTGCAACGCAATGCGTGCACTTGTATGCATATCTTTGCACCTCACTGCGAGAAAACGCTTCGGCAACCTTCGCGACATGAAGAACGGTCTTCAGTTATCAGTATTATAAGTATAGAAGCTTTTTGCTATAGATCTTGTGCAATGAATAAAGTCGTTTTCGAGTTGATAAATTCTGCAGGAATGCGAAGTACAGTTTTGTCTGAAGCCCTATTAAAAAAGGGCATCGTAATTTCTGATACGACACACAAGAAAACCTACTATACGCGGAGAGAAAAGTATGGCGATGGTTCCCCAATTCCGTATGGTAATCGATTCATGAAGCGGCACTCTGATGTTTTTCTCCATATGTAACAATGTCGTTACTATGCGTGTAGGAATATGCGACAAACTGCCAATAGCACTAAACTCCACAATTTGTCCTCTCAATTTTTTTGTAATTCGTCATATATAACTTGATAACTACAATAGCCGGTGTCGTCTAGACACAGATATTTATGGGGACAGTTCCCAAATTACAAAGGATACGCGCATGAAACATTTCTCCCAGCAGTATGGTAAAATTTCCTATAGCACCGCTTTGTGTTCAGATTACTATGTTGTATAGGTATTATTTCCATATTTTTTTGGAGACCATTTCTCAATAATTCTCTCCGTGTAAACTGTAGAATCTGCAGTAAACACTGCAGAGAATGTTGTGATCCATTTTAGTAATTTGTGACATTTTTTTTTTGAGGTTATATCAAGTTTATTTGTTTCCAAATGTTCCATAATATTTAATAATCACATTTATCACAAATTTACGATGTGTGTAAATAACAAACAGAACTTCAATTCGCATATTTTTATTGTTGTAAATTTTGAAGAATCAAATTTGCCACACTATTCGAATTCTCACCAAAGTAGTTCGGTATTGAATTTGTCCAGAACTCGGAAAATGATTCAAAAGTTATGAATATTTAACATGTTTATTTTTTAATAAACTATTTTCACCGTCTTTCGCGAAAAATGTCAGCAATCGAGCTGAAACTTTATATATAGGTTAAGGAATCACCAAAGGTTGTTGGTATTAAATTTGGTCGGAATCGGCAAAGGAATGTAAAAGTTATAAGTATATCATTTTTTTTTTTTGCCCAAAAAAGATGTTCTACTCGGAGCTCTTTTTGTGTTTTTCAATTTCATGAGTTGAAATTCAGATAAGTGGTGCTTCCGCCAAGAATCTGTCTTTAACTTCGGCAATAACCGATGTATTGCGTTGAATGTTATGAAATTTGAGAAGTACTGAAAAATCATCGAAGTAACTTCAACTTCAGTGAACGACTGTACATCGAGTTTAAGTCTGATGAATCGAGTCACATATGAATTAAACGTCGATAAACTAAAAAACCGATGCTTGCTAAGAACATTGTGTTATTTTTTCATCTGCATCTCTTGTCATTCTCATTAATTCTCATTAATTCGCATTAATTTTCTTGACCCTCAAAGTTTCCCCAACGACAAAGTCAACAAATTGCAGACGATGTTTTCTCATAGAAGATTTGAGAACGCAGAATAATAATAAAGAATCAATGTGAAAACTTGCAATTTTCCGATTTTCTTTTTTTTGTGTAATCGAGTTGAAGACAAATCGTCTGATTACGCAGTTATTGGTAAATATTACATCGTAAGACTGTAGTATAACATCATTGTAGATTAATTCTTCTCAAACTAACGTGAAGGTAGAGAGTTCGTCGTACCAACGAATCCACAACTTCCAAGTTTATAACTTTTGTTAATCGAGTTCGATGCGCAAATTTGATGAAGTCGATGCTACATAATCAACGAGCATCAGCCATATTCTCAACTGTTTAGCTGTATGCACACGTTTATGTGATGTATCGTGCAAACTTCTAACAGGGCCGGCCACCACGGTAGCTTTTGTTTTCTAAGTTTTTCGCGCATAGTTTTCTCGACTTTCCACTAGTAAAGGCCATTGTGTCTCGTTCATTCTTTCGTTTCCCTTTTTTTATTCTTTGGAGAGGCGAGTAGTCGAGGCGAAACAAACTCTGGCGCTTTGTTCGGATAGTATAGCGAGGTAGCCACGTCGGGAAACGAGCAAATGTGTACGGAACAATGCTCAATGTATAGAACGTACAACGCGCTAAGATACAGAGAGAACGAATGAGAATTGCAATGTGAACGAGCAAACGCCAGTTTACGTACTGTCGGTACTGCTACCAGTTGGTCCGGGCGGGACGCGCGCATAACAGGAGCGTCAAGTGAATCAGACAAAAAAGAAAAAAAACCTTTAAGCCCAGAAGAAGGGGAAACCGGAGCTCGGTGGCATTAAAAAATGAAATGCCTGACGAATGTCGAAAGGCGGGCAGACCATTATGGCGAGGGGTGAGTTGAAGGAAAAGAAAAAAAAAAAAAAAAAAAAAGATCCGTCGAACAAACGCCGGCATCGTGACAACCGTCCTTCGCACCGCCCCTCGTCGCTGTTCCGTTGGCCGGAAGCTAAAGGGCATGAAAACTCGCGCGTGCTTCCCACACAACGATTTCCGGCAAAGGCCGCGAGTCTCGTCCTCGTTCATCTCTCTTCGCGTCGCAATTGAGTCGCGGGATGCAGAGAGAGAAAAAAAAAAAAGAAACTTCATTCTTGACTTTTCTGGAACATCACACTCGACTTTTGTATGTTTTTTTTTTCTCTCTCTCTTTCATCTCTTTCATTCCGCAGACACTTTCTTAGTTCTCTCGCAGCGGCGACGGTTGCACATCGATTGCGGTTTCCGTTGAGGAAAAACTCTCGTCGTTTTTTTTTTAATACTTTTTTTTTTCCTCCTCCGTCGCGTCTCTCTTTTGCGAGCGATAAATTCTCGTTTCGCGTTTTACTGGGTGCAACGCACCAACGAGAACGGGCTTTTCTCTATACACAACCCAATTTATTTGTCTCGCGGCTTATTTCTCTCGTGCTTCAGCCTTTTATTTTCTATTAGAGGACGAGGGAGAGATGGCATATACCCAGGAGAGCAGATAAGATAAATTCGCTACGACGTATAACAGTAGCAAACGTGGCGAAACGTCGTAAAGGTTGAATAGCCTGAGCTCTAACGGAGCGGCGCGGTGCGGTACCAGAAGGCGAAAATTAAAAGAGTACACTCTCACTCTCTCGAGACATCGCGATTTACGGCTATACTTTATTAGATATTTTTAATGCTCGTCACGTGATCACGAGACATAGAAAAAAAAAAAAAAAAAAAAAAATATCTGACAATTTTCGTCGGCAACAACTCTCTTTCCTTATCTTCGCCAATCTATAAGGAATCTTCAACTTTCGCAAAGCGTTCCTTTCCGCAGTTAGTCGCTGCGGTCGCAGTTGCGTTGTATAGCGCAGTACCCAGTTACGTATACGATGTACCTGTGCGATTATGCTATATATTACGTTCACGTACACGACCGAGGCGTCTCGTGCACGACCCCCCGATGATCGATCGCTTCCGGTTTCGTGAACTGCCGCGAGAATTTAATTAAAAGTTTCGTTAAACCGACGACGGGGACACACGGGCAACAGCAGCAGGAGCAACTGCAGAGACGTATAGTATACGTAGCATCAGTTGTCCTCTCCCGTTCTCCCGCGATACTCCTATATATATACCGCTATAGTATGTATATGTGCACATAACTTGGCCCCCTGAAAAGGACGTGCCGGTTGGCCCGGTTGAGCTGACGAAGCGACGAGGCTGAGAGAGGGTGTTCAGGACACAACCCTTATTCGTATCGAACGATACGAGAATACCTTATAAAAGCTGTTTTTAACGATACGCAAACTATACTATCATCCCTATTCTCCACGCTTCAACTATAAAGCTGTTATATTCCGATCTATCGATGAATTAAACCAAAAAAATGCAATATCATCCATACGTTGTTACAGAACTTATATCCCGTGGATGACCATTGGTGTCGCGTGTCCGACGAAATAAATGAATAAATTCTTCAAACTTTTCTCATCGCGATTTGAAAGTCTAAATAAACGATAAATATGAAATATACTATAAACACATAAATATGGAAGTGGCGGAGTGGTTGAATCGCGTGTAAAACAGACATAGAACGAAGTTGGATTGGGAGCAGAGAAAAACAGATAGCCGTGCCGTGTAAAAGGAAGGAATGGAAGGGAAGAAGAGCGAGAGTGAGAGCCCAGAGGGGTTGGCTTTTAGCCCGGGGGTAGAGCACCAGAGCAATGCGCCGGTCGATACTCCTCCGCAAAGCCGCCGCCGCCTCCTCTACTCCCTTCAGCAACCCCCGTCGCGAGACGACGAGAACCGCACCAACGGTTGAAACGGTGTTCGTGATGGTGGTGGTGGTGGTGGTGGTGCTGCTACCAGTGGCGCACGCGGGGCACAGCCCTGATCTACCTAACCGGAAGTGCGACCAGTTCGGTCGAAGCCCGGAAACGATCGCCGAACCGGTGCAGAAGCAAATCGTCGTTCATTTATCCCACACGCTCTATTCATCCTCCGTGTACCTCTCTATGCAAAACCTAACTGGGTCGTAAAATTAGATTTCGCATGTAAAATCAATGAACGAACCTCGCCACAGAAGCCTGACGAGTGTACCTTATTTGCTTTCTATAACTGTTCCGCATGTATGTATATTTAAGTAGCGAATTCCCGTCAAACAAATTGTTCTCAATTATTTTTCACTAAACGATATATAAAAAAAAAAAACAGTCTTTAATTTTCGATCAAATTCGAGTTATTTCGATTCTCGTTACAGACATTTTTTCAATTTTTTTTTTTTTGCTATCCAATTTTTCGCTGCAAAGTTTTCGTTACTCGGGGCTATCAGAGGGTCACGAAATTTTTTTTTAAACGAGACATTTTTTTATATTTATTTTATTTGTATATGTATATATATAACGAGAGGTTCGCGATGGGCAAAAGAACCGCAATCTTCTGTCGACATTATAAAAAAAATTCGTCAACGCCGTCGCGGCTTACAGAGTCCCTCTAAAAGGGACTTAGAATATTTTAGGCAAAGGGGGACTTAGAATTCTTGTACATCCTGGCGGTGGCGACATCTTTTTATATATATAGAGAGATATATATGTATGCATCATTTTTTTTTGAGAGAACTGTCGTTGACGATTGAAGTCTGTCCACATTGACCCTCTGCCCCAGTTGCCTTCTCTTCAGTGGAATTGAATTTGTGATGTGTGTCGGGACGAGAAAGAAGCTGAGAGTATACGAGGGCAACTTGGCGCGTAGGGGGTACCTTATCTATCCTTCTCTTTTGTTCTCGTCGACGCTTTGTTTTCGCTTCTCGAGAGTTGTCGCGCACCACAGTAGAATTCAAGGGATGAGGCAAAAAGAGGGATAGAAGTGCTCGGTACAACTGGCATATATAATCCGCATACTGCGCCGGGCGCACTTGAAGATAATACGATATGTATAGCCGCTAATTAGTCACGTGTACGAGGATTTGCCCTCCGGTGCGTCGTCTCGTCGCTCATCCCTATGGTATATAGATATCTCGTTTGTCGCTTTCGCGTACCCCTTTTTCGTCGTGATCAACGGTGCACGACATTTTACCAAATTTATTGCGAGAGCGTATGCCGTTAATGATAAATAAACGTGAAATGTGATTTTCACAAATTTTCAATAATTGACGATTTTATATACGAATTTATTTTTATGATCGAACGTAATAAATAATAAGTATTTTTAGTATTCGGGTTAATATTCTTCATTAACTGAAGATTAATATTGATATCCGATTGCAAAAAATCACTATATCCATACGTTTCGCCGTTCTCGTTACATAATCTCTTTTCAAGACCCCAAAAAAAAAAAAAAATGGAGTTAAAATTGTTATACCGAGTTATTCCAGTGAAATTCCATTTTCGTGATATTCAAAACTATCCGTAAATTCTGAATGCAATATTCATAACATTGCAGAGCAAAATTTCCGATATACATTTGCGAAGACATCGTACAGCGCTCGTTAATCGATAACTTCGTTGATCGTAAGAATTCAGAGAAAGTTTTGAAAAAATAATTGTAAAACAATAATCGGTAAATTGCTATCTCCGTTCCGTTTGCGATTGCACTCGTTAGCCCTTTCGAACGAAATTCTCCCACAAAGACACACAGAGGGAAAACAATGGAGAGGTATAGATCCAATAATCGCTAGCGTTCGACGTGATTGGCTCTTTTGCTCCCGCAGTGTCGATGGCCACTTGTCCGTTCTATCCAGGTGATTGGAGAAACGGTCAGGGGCTCTGCCTCGCCACTTTGCTGTATCCCCCATATCCCCTTTATCCCCGCGTCCTCTTTTCAATCTCTTTTCTGTTCTCAAAGGGGTTTTGTGTCCCCAGGCAAATAAAATCAGTAATAACCGTCCGGCAAGTCGAACTTCTTCATCCCATTATCTCATCTTTATTACTATTATAATATTTTATTCTCTCGTACAGCGTCTGCGTATGTCTAATAAACAGCGATTCACGAATAAGAGGTAAAACGCGAAGCATACAACGGATATATCGCTGCGTGTTTAATCTCTCGACGTTAACATGCAGTTAATAATAAAATAATAATGATCGTACCGATCGTTTCCCATAAGCCAACGAGTTCGTGACACGAAATCGTAAAGAACGAAGAAGAGGTACCTTTCCGCGAGAATCCCGAAGAGAAAGATTGAGTGCCGTGGACTTCCTAACTCTCCCCCTTCCCGTTGTATGGAAGCAGAAGCTGAGGAGACAGACAACAGGTAGTCTCCTCCTTCTCGTGTGTCCACGGCACGCTTCTCGAGTCTATTCTCTCGAGTATAAGGTACGTATATATTTCGGCAGAGAACTTTGGAAGTCAAAGCCTCCTAAAGGCATTCGTGCGAAGGGTTTACAGTTCATATCGATGATTCAATAAAATTGTATAATCTCTTCTGTAGCTGTGCAGAGTATCGCAAGTGTTCGCGACTATATTCCGCGCACTGTATACAGTGGAAACTTTCATTTATGTTCGTTATTTTATGCACATAAATTTACATTTATGTAATTTCAGCTTAAAGTCGAGAAAAAAAAAAGGAAACATTCGATTCGTTTTCAACGCGGCTAAAGTTCGTCACGAATAACTTTCAGCCTCAACCCCTCGCGAAAGTTAATTGCCGAACGAACAAATTTAAAAAGATTTTCGCTACAGAGCCAAAAAGTTTAAAATGTTCAAAAAAAATTTCATACATGTTCTCCTTTGACATTATTTTCGCGTGATTAGTTGCTTTCGGCATATGTGGCAATCAACAAAAAATTGAATTGAACCGAAATGTGGCCGGAAATAAATATTTATTATTATTTCACCGACATCGATATATATATACGCCGATATATTGTAACGTTGTTGAGTTCATCCACAATGGAAAAACAGTGAAGTATCGATCTCATCGTTCTCGCGCAATAGGATAAATTCTGCACGCTGTGAACGAATCGGATTCTCCCGGGGGATGACGTCTCGGTTAAACCGGGCCGTCCGCTCGCTCGCCCCCGCGCGCCGCACGAACCTGAAAGGTACAGTGGCGTTCGAGAGACGAGCAACCGTCACGTATACGCGGACACACATACACCCACACAAAACAGAAAAGCCGTTTAATTATTTAGGGCTGTGGACTCTCGAGGCGCTTCTCCATCCCCATTGCCACCCCCTTCCACCCAAATACGAGTGGCGTTTGCAAGTTCGCTTTCGTCCAACTCAGCACCACCGTCAGTTCCAATTTTCCACCAGATGAAACTCGATATCCGGTATACTACCGAAGAAACGGCGTGTATCGATTATCCGACAACGATTCTCGTACTCCGCGCGCATCTATATCTCTCTTATATATATCGTTCTTTCCCGTTCTCGTCGCACTGTCTCGCCGGGTTTAATTTTAAGTCGAACAAAATAATCGGTGATCGCTCGCGGCATCTATACGTATAGATTATACGACAATACATATCACCGGTACAACTACCGAATCAATTTTAAACACAAAAGACGCGAAATTTTAACTCATTTCCCAAAATTTGCGATATCGCAAAATACTTTATCGATGTTTCTACAGTACCTGCAGTTACATTAGAAATTGCAATTTACGCGGAATATATATTCAGTAACAATTTTGATCGACTGAGCATTTTATGAAATGGTGAAAAAAAATTTCGCGATAAATAAAATAGTTGCGATTTATTTTATAAATTCAAGGAAATTGGTACGGTATAATGTTAATTTTTTTTTTTTTTTTTTTTTTTTCTTTCGTTTTTTCGATCTCTTCGACTGTAATCGCATTACATTTTGTACCCACCGGGGGAAATTTACTTACTTATTCAAGCTTATAGCAGTAACTTCGAGGAAAGCTTTCGAAGAAAGGGGGATATTTTGACGGTTGGACTGTGAAGGGCGAACCGAAATTAATATTTCAAGGCTTTCCCGCTCGAGCCTAGTTATAGCGTGTACCGTAGTACTGTACTATACTACATATATTTATATATATATAATATTATATATTATTTAGCTGAGTCTCCCCCGATCGTCAAAGTGTCTCGTGGGAGTTACCTATTCAGCTGCGGGGATACGTATCGCGCGTAATGCCCAACAGCCCTTCTCGCGTCAGCTTGCCTTCTTTCGTGTCTCTCGAGAGACGGAAGAACCGAGGGCGACGAAATCTCCCGACCAACAACGAGAAGCTACGCAAGGGAAAAAAAATAAAAATCTACCAAGCAGCACCTACTTCGAGAGTTTAGTTACTCACGAAGGAAGGACCTTCCCTTTTCGTTTCGCGGCGTCTCGCGCATTCTCTCTTGAGACGCATCCCCCTCGCCACCCTATCAAATACTCAGCCCCCAAGAATATTCGTCGAATAAACCGCAAAACCCCTCTGCGCGACATCATCTCGCCCTTCGCAAATTTACAGAGACAAAAATTATGAGTCGTGAAATAAATTCCGAAACTCTTTGAAGCTTGAGACACGATATAATTAATCGCATCTGGCGAAGGGAAAGTAATAGCCACGATATATATACTCCGATAGAAGGAAAGAAGGGAAAGAAAAAAGGTAAAAAATAAAATGGAAAATATCTTTTGCGTCTCTGCTGGTCGAGAAAAATTCCTTTACTGGGGGAGGGGGCGGAAGTCCTAATAACTAAAAACAAAAAGCGCGTCTCGACATTTGATATTTTCTTCCCCTGCAAATTTAATGATAGGGTATCCGATTTATTGGATATATCCAAAGAAACAGCTTGATAGAGGGTAGAGCCAAGTTTCATGCTCCAGCAGGACTATCCGGTCATCCGTACCCCCGTATATATGGCGGCCGTATGTACAAAAAGTTTATATACTGCGTATCCCTCGTTGTGTAAAATCAGGTCATAGAGAGGCTCACACGAGCGAATGCTCATTTATGCACGGGTAGTCTAGATTGCTCGCAAGGGTGGCCTGGCCGCTCGGTTTCTACCCCTGGATGCTCTATATATCGTCTATATCACTCTCCTCTCCCTCTTACCTTGTCGCTCGTTCCTATCTTAGCGACCGTAAACTACGTTGGGAGAGTCTCACCGCTGGTTGGCACACGCGAACTTCTCTACTGTAAGATAGATGAGCACATAGAGGGGTCGCGCGCGTCCGAGAAAGGCGGTAGTAGATATATTGGCCGGTTTCATAGTTGTGTATTCACGCCACGTATGCATAGATAAGTAGACACGCGTACAGAGGGCACGCGGCACGTATATGTATCAAGTTACGGTATAGCAGGTACTGAACATCGAGAACTCAACCGTCGTCGGAAAGCTCTCCGTAACGTACCTACAACTCCGGTGGCGTTATCGTGAGAGGGTACGCGCGGCGAGCGGCGCGTGACGTCGGGGGATAGGAGGAGAAGCGAATATAGAAATGTGGGTCAATACAGAAGAGTGGTAATCACAGGGGTTCGGCGCGATTTAGGGATTCCCAAAGGGGGTGAAGATAATAGAATGTAGGTAACAAGGGTTTAAAAGGTTCTGCGCACGAATACGACGAGCTTTTCGCGTATAGGGTGAATATTCTCGGTCAGTGGCGCACGATTTTTTTTTTTTTTTTTTTTTTTTAGCACAGCCGGCAGGACAAAGTTTGGCACAATTGAAGTAGCGGCGCTATACATATATGCAGCGAAGGAGACGAAGGGCGCGATGAGCATATAGGGGACTTTACACGTTGGCTTTTTCAGCGATGCCCTATCGACAAATATCGGAAAACTGGGTCACCGGTTAGGTAAGGCAAGATAATCGACGAGTAAAAAAAAAAACAATTACACGCCTAAGACTGCAGCAACGATTAATCATCGTCGAGCCAATCAACGCGAAAAGCTCAAAGATTTTTGCTACAGATAAAAATAAAAGTTTGGGGCTTATCGATAGTCAAAGTCGATATATTTGAGCGCAAAGTAAGTTGCTGAGTCGATACATGAGGCGAAAAGTGTAGTATTAACCTGATACTTTATGGTTAGCGCGCTATAAAATTTCGGCGTCCAGACGGTTCGCGCTGTTGCCAATGTTCGATAACTTATTGAGTTCGGATTATGAACAAAATTGTGTGATACGTGTTTGTTTTTTTTTTTTTTTTTTTTTTTTTTTCATTTTTTAACAGCTTTTTAAAAACGAATAACTTTTATCTGATTACTCTCTATCATTTTCTATGCCGGGTATAAAAATAAACGTTGAACATTTGCGCGATTCAAACAAAAGGATCAAATTTATGGGCCTTTAGTGTTAGCGAATCGTTACGACAGAATACAATAAAACAGAAACATGTAACTCGGAGCTTCTCGTGACTAGCGATGAGCGTTCGCACAGTCCGCCTATAATATAACATCGTCTCCTTCTCACGTTCGCGGACGATCGCGTTAAACCGAAATAGATTTTCCGTTATCAACGTTGTACGAAGTTGCGAGAGGGGAAGAGAGAAGGAGAGAGAAAGAGCGATGAAAAGAGTAGAAGAGAACCGAGCGGTGTCCCAGGGAGATTCGATGGTGCGTGTGAACGGGCTTCGCTCTGCGGCTTCCCTCCGCCGCTTCTCATCGCGCACACATATTTAGACGGAGCTCTCGGGGTCTCCTCTCTCGAGCCGCCAAGGAAAAAATTGTGGAATCGATCCTGAAGCTTAGGAGAGCCTCTTTTGTGAAGCGTTGAGCTAACCAACGAAAATCCGACGAAAATAAGCTAAACGACGGGATCCTTGGGATCCCGCGAGCTTTCGAAGAAAGAAATGAGTTTGAAAAAATCGTGTATTACGGTAGAGCTTCGATGCAAAATTGTATACAAAAAGATTTTAGAAGATTTATTATTTTTTTTTTATTACTGATCCATTACGTAGCGCCATATTCGCGAAATAAGTTCTTTTGGAGCCGTTGAATATGTAATCTCACGGGCCAACTAACCAATTGGGATCACGAGTCCGACTCTCTCCGTTCTACCGAAACGATACACTGCCGAGTGGTATACAGATATAACGGAAGAAAGTAGACGATAAAGTCTGAAGAATGGCGGAAGGAAAAAGAAGAAAAAGTATGGAGGGAGAGGGAAACCGGAAGAATACGATAGGGAGTACGCGACTATAGGTGAATGAGGAAGAAAGGATGAGGATAAGCAAGTAGATAGAAGAAAAGTGTAGAGATATGGTGGAGGTCAGCCCCACGACGAGGGATTCCCAAACGGTACGACGTCGGCTCGCGCCCGCATAGTTTCGGCCTATTCTCGTCTCGCGGTTCGCTCTATTTTCGTCCGGGCCACGCGAGTATCACCGATAAATATCCTACGGCCGTCTGGCTGTGTGGCGGCGAAACTGTTTGTTGACGAAACGGGGGACCAGCGAGAGGGGAGGAAAAAAAAAGGAAAAAAAGCGCAATGCCGCGCACTCTGCACCACACGTATCCTGTTGCTACAAACGATCGCACACTGGTGCGTAATGGCGTTTGGTGAGATCTCGTAACTTTGCGAATCGGTTACACGTCACGATACTCGAATGTTTACGCGAAGTATATATCGCGCAACTTGTTTGGGTAATAAAAATTGAATTTCTCGTAGGTACGAGTATCCACTACGAATAACTATATATATTTGCAGTATCGGCGGGAAAAGATGATAGACAAATGAGAGTAATCGATTTATTTTTTAAAGCTGAAAGATGGTAATATAGAGCTCTCTTATCATCGATTTTAATTCGTTTTTCGTTTGTTTTCTTTTCTATGTATACACTGAGAAAAAATTTAGTTTGATTAACAATATCATCGATTGAATACGTTCAATCGAACATTTTGTTAATCCAAGTAAATTTTTTTTTCACCGTATAGTTATAGTTCGGGGCAACGATAGCTGAAAGACAAACAAGCGAAGTCAGTCTTTCAAATGTTGGCCTCTTTTTTTACACCGATTTTTATCACCACTCTCTTCAACGCGGAAATTAGTTTCTTTTTCTTTTTGGATTGACTCGAGTTTCACGAAGATGTAACACGACAGAACCAAGTGATGAGGAAAAGGGTCTTCAGCCCCCGCCGTTGATATATAACGCTGCGTGCTGCACACGCTAATCATTTATTTACGCGGAGAATAAGAGAGACGGAGCGAAGAAGGAGCGTACAAATGAGGAAATGAGGGTGGAACGAACAAGCAGTCCGCGCCCGACAGGGTCTAACCCCTTAAATCAACAGTAGCGAGGAAGGGAACGAAGCAGAGGTGCGTTGAGATAGAAAAGGGGAGTAAAAACACTCCGAAAGACACGAGAGAGAGGATACTTGTGCGAAAAAAGGCCGAGGCTAGTACCGTCTTATACGTATAGGCTTTTCATGCACGTGCGCATCTTTATCCTTGGACTCACGTTGCGGCGACGCTTTTCTCATAAAATAACTTAAGATTATTGAGTTTCTAATAATACGAACTCCCGACAAATTTATTTTAAATCTCGTGAAAGAATTATTACTAAAAGAAAATCTATTTTTTTAACTGCAAAAACGCGAAAAAACATCGATGTTGAATAGTGAAGAATCAACGAACTGACACGTGCCACAAAAACCTTACTACCCTTAATCCCTGAAAATTTTTATTTTTATTTTTTTTAACTAAACATCAAATGGATGAGGAAACTTCGGAAGAAAAATCGATTCTATTAATTATCGGCGCGTTCCATCTCTGGGTTACAGTTTCCGTCGAAAAGAAGATTCGGTTAGAAGACCGAAAAATTAATTTCGTGGGGGAAAAAAAGCGAATAGAGAATAAAAAAGAAAAAAAAAAGAAAAGTGGGAACGAGAGGGAAGAATCTAGGAATGGGTTCGAACATCGCTCGTCTGCTAAATTCTGGCAGGGATAGCTGGCCGTCGTCCAGCCCATTTTCCCCAGGTCCGGGTTGAACATCGAGCTCTTGCCGTGTTCTATCCCCCTTTCTTTCGATCCATCTATGCCCTCCCTCTCTCATTCTCCCTGTCGAGCACCGAGCGTTACACTCGGTTGCAACGCGCTGCGCTCCGGAATCGTCCCGTCGAGAGTTATAGTATTTTGCTGCTGCGGTAATAAAAAGGATAATGGGAGAATCTCCGTGTCGGGAAAAGGGAGGTGGAGGGAGCGGACAGCCGATATATGGTTCATCCCTCGGTTGGCCGCGACCCTCGAAAGGGCGAAGTTCTCTCGTCGGAATCGAGGATCGATAGTCATGAGAGTTACCTATTACACGTCTGAACCGAACGCGCTTGAGGCTTCGGAAACGATGGATAAATGATTTTTTTTTCTTTTTAATAAACAATATATAAAATAAACAATGTATATGTATATTAATATCAGAGTCGACTAGGCGTCCGCAATTTACGCGCGATGTATTGAACGGCAAGCAGAAGTTTCGTTAAATGGATTTAATCATTTTTCTCTGAAAGGGCGCAATAACGAGACTTCGATGCAACGTGACTCCAGAATCGATTCTAAAATCGAATCGTTCGATTTCCAAAGCCACGTATCGACATCGATAAATGTACAACGCGTCTTTACGGCTTTGGTATTTTATTGTCGCGATAAGAGCTGAATGTTCCGCTCAACGCGTCCGTATCGAGGCGGCGGTGGCCAGCGTTGAGAAAGATTGCACTTCGCTGATTCAATCTTACCTCGAATTTATTTCATAGATTGCTTTTTTATCTTTTATTCTTCTTTTTTTCATTTTTTTAAAGCTATTTATTCAATTTGATGCTAATCCGCGATCGTATTCCGCGAACTGTTGATTAAAACCGAAGAGATGTCGCGCGGTGATATATATAAATATGCGCAGTTACACGGTTATGGATAAAATTTTTATCTAAAGCTCAACGTATCCGGTTATCATTTTGCTGCGGTAGTATGGGTACTCAGCGAACAGAGACGCCCCATATGCGCGTCACTTGAAAATTGAAAAGGCTAATTGAAAAATAAGTCTCCTCGCGAGACGTGGCTAAAAGGCCTGTATGGAAAAACGATTCGCGATCGATTCACTTTTACTCGGTCAGTCCACTCGCTCTACCGCCCCCGCATCGGCTATCACGAGCGCACGGCGCGCATCTGCCTTGCAAATTTAATTAACGCTGAGGGGGCCATAATTAAATCGACGATGGACGCGACGGAGAGAGAGACTGGATCACGAAATTCTCGTGGGACGAGTTTCCGATCGAAAGATATAGACATCAGTGTTACGAAAAGAGACTGTATATCTGTATACACGAGAAAAAAAGTACAGTGCTCGACTAAAAAAAAAAAAAAAAACCTGCTGATGCTTTCTTTCCCTCGCAATAAAAAAAAGCTGAATAAACCGAAGAATTGACAATAAAAACGTGAATAATAAAAATATTGTAATATCGCGTTATTGCGTCGCTCCGCGCAACGGCGGTGATCAACAAAGGAAATAAATGTCTATTTCGCTACAAGTCGGTGGAAAATTGCTGTGAAACGGAGTCGATAGAAACATTTGACTCTAAATTGTTCCGGCGTCTCATTGTACATCTCGATGATCGAAACTCGTTTCGCCCTTTATCACCGGTGTGAAATCCTCGATGAGACGCACGTACGAAGTCGGAGAGTATATCGAAGAAACGATAGAACGCGTTCGCGGCACGGATCATTTACTGGCGCGTCGTAAACCCTCTTATTCCCCTTCTCGTCGCTTTTGTCGATTCGACGACCGAACGAAAATGCAACGGAGTTTAAACAGAACGAGCGTCACAACTATTATTGAGAAACGCGGTGCACCAGAGTCTCTCGAACGTTTCAATGCGATTCTTCTCCGACATTCAATCTCTGTCGTCGGGAGGGGAGGAAGGGAGCGAAGCAAGAGAACGTGCGAAACGCTCGAACCCCTTGACGCGGATCAACCCACTTTGGAAATCGCTCGATGTTTTACAGCGCACTGTTAAACTCAATGTTCGCGAGAGCGTTATAAGTACAACGTTCTTATTGCTTCGATGGACGAGAATTTATCATAGGGATTAAAATAGCAAATATCTTTATAATAAATATAAATAGTAATTATCTTCAAAAAATGCAATTTTTAATAAATTAAAGTTCTTCCTTTCCCTCCACAATCCGATGAGACGACAACTCGAAATTGGAGTATTAATAGCTCGAAACTTTGTTTAAACTATCCGTCAAGTTATAAATAACAAATTCCCACAGTTCGCACCGAGAAAATGCTTTCAGATTGTGATTGAAGATCATCATTGCGCAATCGAAACTATCGGAGTCGAGAGAGATGTAATTTTCGGTTTGCCGTATCATCAATAATTTATTGTCGTTGCGTATATATAACGCGCGTATCTATAGGTTTCGTATATATAACGTACATATGTACGTATGTAAGTGCGCGTGTAGCATCAACGGAGGTCCAGTTAACTCGCTATCCGCCTCTCTTTTGGCCGATGCGTTCGTTACGTGAAACGAGAGAGTGCTGTGTGTTGAATATCATAAACAAGCAGTTTGAAGCTTTGGATCAGTGTAGTTGCCGACTCGTCGTCAACCGGCCAACGTATATATTCTCACGATCACCACCACCGCCAATATAGCAACAGCAACAGCAATGACACCAACAGCATTGAAAGATACGGAACATTTGCTCGTCCGTTCACTCGCCTATTCATCGAACAATTGATTACAATTTACGTCACGTATACACACCCAACGAGATACATTCAACGAACCGGAGAATTAT
The DNA here is from genome assembly GCA_934046635.1 of Buathra laborator. Lineage (NCBI taxonomy): Eukaryota > Metazoa > Arthropoda > Insecta > Hymenoptera > Ichneumonidae > Buathra > Buathra laborator. The sequence goes on from OW203901.1 coordinate 4,925,907, forward strand.
GTTTTCGTCGCAAACTTTATTATGTTGCTTCACTGTATGATCATTCGCGGACAATAAATTTTCTATTTCGTCGCGTAAACTTCGCGGCGCCTATTATTTCACAACGCGAAATTCATTTCAACCAGAATAACGATATTCGATGGTTCGACGAGTCGTATTTTAGCGAATCCTCTATTCTCGCGTTCAATAAACTCGGATTATTCATTAATTAATAGTTAGTTATACGAAAGCGGCAACCGAAAAATTAAATATTAAAAATCAACGATCCGTGATTGCGAGAAACTCCGCGCTGATCCGCTACACCGCGTCAATTTTCCGGGGTACACTCTCGATGGATCGCGCCGTGTTTGCGCTTGTCAACGATAAATCTATCCATGCATTACATTTCTTGTGTACTCTCGACAAACCTCGTGTTTATTTTCCTGTTTATTCGTTCGTTAATAATATTCGATACAATTTCGCTTGTCACGTTTATACCCCATCGCCAGCAACGGATATTCGTTCTCTTCTCTAAACTTTATCGCTCGAGGTCGATATATATATGTATATTGTATTTGCGAAGCGTGTCCTAATGACCCACTTTTTTCATCGTCCCGTCATTCTCTGCTCGTTGCCCATTTGATATTTAATTTCATTTTTTTTTTTTTTTTTTTCTTTTTTTTTTTGTCTTTGTTTCATTCTCTCCGCTCACTCTCCGCAAATCCAATACGTTAAAACAGTCTCTATTTCCCTCCGGGGGATACGATTATTCTCTGATATTATTTTATCGACTTCTATGTCTCGTTTGCGTCGGCTTGACATTTTAACGTTTCAAAGTTCCGAAAAAGTGCCGATCGCTCGTTCGCAACGCACGAATCGTATTTAGCAGTTATACCACTCATTGTGTTGAGTATTTGTAAACAGCCCGATATTTGTGTTTGTCACGCCTGGAAAACGGAGGTACGATGAAAACTATGACATGCACGGCACGTTTGTGCCGAGCCGACGGCGCGACGACGACGCCGAGAGCTCCGATATTGTTTTCTATATATATATCGGGTGTGTACCGTATGATATTCAACTGCAACTCGCTGCCGCGTTCTCTGTCGAGAACACGCTGTGCTGCGGTACATACAACGGGCGCTATGAAACGATCACCGTGTTTGGCTATAGATTTCTATTTGTTCGTATTTGTGGGGTATATATTCCAATAACCCACTTGATACCGAGCCACGGAATCCTTGCTGCAGCCGGTGTGTCGTACTGTTAACTATAAACTATAATAAACGTGTACGTCGTGTACACGTCGGAGAGCGTATCGCTCCGTTTACGCCGCAAAGTGAACACCATATCGTTTCGTCGCACCCCGCCAACCCCCTTTCACGTTTTACCTGACGCCCCCTGATACAATTCCCGCGATGTTTCGAACCCCGCGATACCTCAGGGACTGTCGACGATATAATTTAACCCTCTCGCAGGACATTATTCGTATACAACGATATTGCGTATCCCGCTTGCGATTTACAGGATATTGTGGACGAGAATCACGACGAGATATCAGAATGTTTCGTTAACGTTGCTAATCTATGGTAATACGCGATGTATATGGGGTTACTAACGGAGATTTCGTACTATAGCCGGTTACGGAATAATGACGAACGAAAAAATAGAAAGCTATAACGATAAAGTGTAAGGATTGTCGATTGTGAAATTTCGCGTATTATAGAAGGAATGCACGACGAGCATTTTTTTTTTTTTTTTTTTTTTTTTTTTTTTTTTTTTTCGGAGTATTACTGTATGCAAAGGCATTAGCTGACAACGATGCCGTCGAGAATATAATAGCGAGATTTTGATGTTTTTGTTTTATTTGTAAAACCGATGGGTTTTTTTTCTGTTAGACATACCAATTTTCTTGGTTTTTTTTTTTTTTTTTTATTTCGTTGCCATGACGATTTACCGTCAGTTACGATAGTCCGATAGTAAAGGTATTCATGCGCCAAGCTTTGCTCACACTTCGAGGCTTCGTTATGACTCGAAGTTTTTCTTTTGCTTTTTCATTTTACTACCGAGAGACGCAAGCTGCACGCACTTGTGCATAAACTCGCAATAAATGCCTCGCGGTGTTGCGTAACGCGCGTGCGAACGCAGGACGACGATAAACGACTGCGTAAGTTATCGTGGGGATGCGTTCGACGAAACAATAAAAGTATAGAAAATATGGAAGAGAAAAAGGGTTAAAAAAACCGCAAAAACTGGGGAAATGGGAGCGAACGGTCTCGTAACGCCCCGAGATGGGCGATTGCCCTATAAACTTGGAGGACACAACTTCAACTCCGTTCAACCTCTGCAAAAATTATTTCCCCCGGCAAATGTCGTCGTTTCCCTCGAATTCATCGCTCCCGTCGCCGGGTTTGCCGTTCGTCCTTTTATACATCGACTACTCGATTCTCGTTATTCCGCTTCTCATATTTCCCTCTTTACGCGAATACTCCCGCGACTAACGTACGAGCCGAAGCACACGGCAAACTCTCTATATACGGCGTCAGCAGTAATATTACCGTGAGCCATGAGATACGACGATATTATGGTATAGTAGCGCGGAAAACCTCGGAGACGAGAAGCCGAACGAGAGAGCTTCCGGCGTAAAGTTACGAATAAAAACGAAAAAAAAAAGAAAAGTAAAAATGTGCCGAGCGAAGCATCGAGACTGGTATAGTAGTCCCTCTACCTGGCGATTTCGCTGCCGGCGCAGACCAGCGCGCGGCTCTTCGACTTCCAACAGTCGCAAAAGTGATATTATGTTCTCGAAACGGAAGACGGTATCGTCTGTAGCGTATGTCTCGTTTTTGTATCGATTCCTTTCTTCGCAACAAATCGAAAAAACATTGAATAAAATCTTTAAAAACGGTGAACTTTGAGTTCATCGATTGTTCGCAATTTCAATCCTTCTAATAGTTTACCAATGCAATCGAATTGACGGAAGTTGACGATAAATAATCCATCGGAAAGCAAACATTACACAAGTGATGACGCTTCGAGGAATTTGCGTATAACAAACTCCTTAGATATATCGTATATTTTTGTATGCTGAAGAGTGAAGGTGTCGTCGAGTGTCGCATCGAAAAGAATCGGCATCGCCGTCGAGCATCGCGGCGCTCGATCGATTAATCCTCAAGTACAGGTATCGATTATTACCGAGTGTCACACATTCGTACGGAGCTCGATGCGGCAAAATAGTCAACACTCACAAACACACATAAATATATCATATATAGCGTGTCAGATGATTCATTATTCTCGTCACGCGAATTTCGTTTGTGTCTTCGACTCAACTCCGTTCTTATTTGTTCGTGCAAACAAAATCTTGCGGAAAAAAACGGCTTTGTTATTCTTCGAAATTCGCAAGTGGAGCAAAAAAAAAGATCGCAAGAGAAATATTGACGATATCGTTACGAAAAAACTCAATATTTTTGTTGTTTCGTAGAAATGTTCTGTCGTCAATTTTTTTAACGCAATTTTTTTTTTTTTTTTTTTTTTTTTTTTTTTTTCGAGTCTGCAGATCGATATCTGATGCACTCCGGCGGCTATCAGAGAAAGCCGATTCGCTCTCGGTATCCGATGGAGGAGGCCAATATTTACCTCGCTCTTAAATGTCAGCGAGTCCGATGCCCGAATCGCTTTGCCAAAGCCAACATTCGAATCGGTTTGGCCTGTAATCCCGGCCAAATGGACGCGTACAGTTTAGTGGCCCCTGCGTGTGCCACTGCACTCTATTTTACTCTATATATGCGAGGAATCCATAATGCCGAAAAAATGTGAAAGTTCGATCTTACGATATCCTATATATCGATTCTTTGGGGATACATATATACGATGTATATATTTTTTTTTTTCGATTTGTTAATAACTTATTGGCATTATTATTAATCATAATTCATTTTTTCGGCATCTTCCATATGCTCGATTTTTTTCAGATTAAAGTTTTTTTCAGTTTTTTTCAGTTTCTCGCGTATCTTGATAAACGACAGATATTGATAATCAGTAGAAAAAAAATATCGTATGTAAGTTTCGTGTTTATCGTGTTCTGAGAAAAAAAAACATACGCCACATGGCATACATATACTCGGTGAATTCATAAAATCGTATTTCCGTGCTATCGCAGGGCGATGAAATAATGAAAATCTATGATAAAGGGTTTCAATTTTTTTGTCTCGATTTGCAGAGTACCGAAAAATATTTTAGATCAAATACTTCGATGTATTTTTTTCGTGCTGAAAACGAATCCGGTTGTCGAAAAACCGTTTTTTTTTTTCGGAGTTCGGGATGATGCATTTTTTTGTCTCAAATTAAAGAGTACCAAAAAATGTTTTAGATCAAATAATTCGATGTATTTTTTTCGTGCTGAAAACTAATCCGATTGTCGAAAAACCGTTTTTTTTTTTTTTTTTTTTTTTTTCGGAGTTCGGGATGATGAATTTTTTTGTCTCAAATTAAAAACTACCGAAAAAAGTTTTAGATCAAATAATTCGATGTATTTTTGTCGTGCTGAAAACTAATCCGATTGTCGAAAAACCGTTTTTTTTTTTTTTTTTTTTTTTTTTTTTTTTCGGAGTTCGGGATGATGAATTTTTTTTTTTCAAAGAGGAAGAGAATGTTGTATCCAAGCATTTGTTCCAAGACCATTGGTAAAGAAAGCAATAAAATTGACCTTCGACTGACACGCTAACCAATCGGGGACTGCGATACAAACACAGGTGGGCCGCACTTCCTCGCAAGGACATCGATCGCTTCGAGACGTATATTGATAGCCTACAGTGTGGCATAGCTTATCGCGTATTACATACACAATGTATACTATGCAATATAAGCCACAACCGGTATTACAGCAATACATACAATACACGTACGCGAGACGAGCCTTGTCGATAGTCTCTCATGTCTGAATAATTCAATTTCGCGAGCGCGTACCCTCCAATCAACTCGAACGCTAAGAAGAACTTATAACTTGTTTTCTTTCCGAAACCACGTGTTCACAGTCGCGCACATCGGCTCTCACGGAATCGAGTGCTAATGAGACTGTTTCATCATAACATAATGGGGAAACTTGATAAAGTAAATTAGTTTCCACCCCAACAAATTATTACGACGTACGAAGGAAAGTTGAATGTCCGATAAAAATCTAAAATTCACGACACTCATCTCCGTTAACGATCTAATGCTTTTAACTGCAAAGTACCGCCGGGGCATAGATAGCTAAAATATTTTAAGGGTAGAAAAAAAAAAAAAAAAAAAAAAAAAAAAAAAAAAAAAAGTTCCGGTCGTATCGCTGGCGCGGGTATACGCGTCGGAAAATTGTGGAAAGCCTCCATCGGACTTATCCACCCGAGCTGAAGCGTCGGTAGTGGGAATATATCCCGGGGGCTAAGCGACGCTCGAGAGCTCGACATATTTACTCAGTCCCACGATTTTATTACTTTTTCAGCAACATTTTTTTTTTTTTTTTTTTTTTTTTTTTTCATCCTACGAGTAGAGAAACGCTCTCAATAAACATTATTTAACTTTTCATAGTCTTTTTTTAGGATTAAATTGCTGAGCCGAATCGTTAATAGATCGACTGCGGTAATCGTTAAATACGAATCTTCGGAGTATTGCGAAAAATAACGGAGATCTCGAATAGAGAATTTTCGGTACACATGTATCGATGTTTTTGCAGAACTGTAACGTTACGAATTTTCGCGATGCTGCGTGTGCGTCAGTCGAGCTGGCAACCACCTGCCGTCGTTCGTGCCGCGAGCGGCGCTCACGAGCCGGCGTATTGATTCGGTGACAAATCCGAGCGATGCGTTCGACTCTCCCCCGTTTCTTCGTCATCGCGAGATACCAGAAGAAACGGAAGAGTGAGAGTTAAAATCGAAGAAGACGAAAAAAAAGTAAAGAAAAAGGGTGTTGAGTAACGAAGATGAGACGAGAAAACCGTTGCGATAGAGAACTACTACCGATGACGTAGGAGAGGCGCGAGTGTAGCTTATATATAGAACGTTGTGAGAGCCTCGAGGGGGGCTATACAGCCGCACAGCCTCGCGAGCCTTAAAATATACGCGAGAGAACTGAATAGGTCTCCGGGTCTTCTTGTCACCCGAAAAGACCTCCTTCGTGTGTAAAACGAATGTACGAGAAAACAAAAAGACTACGATAACTGAACACGCGGATAAGACGATACATCGAGAATCAGCCGAGAGGAACGAGACGCCGCGAAATTACTTGAAAAAATAAAAACATCGATGACGCGAAAAGTAATTAAAAAAAAAAATCGAAAAAAAATTCGGTGACTCATCTATTCAACGTTGCTTATCGTTGTTGTACGCGTTAGCGATTATCCTGAAATGATGGGAATTGAAAGGAGTAGCAGCGCTGCATGTCGTCGTGACGGCAACGGCGGCGGCACCGGTGGCTCTCCGGCATATAGCTTGAGAGTCATGGCCGACCCGTGAACGACACATCGCATAGCCATACACACAGAACTTCGGCACATATCGTCTGCTGCGGTGTGACCGAGAGGCACTATCTATCGGGTTAACTGGCTTGTGGGCTCATTAGCGCGACGCACGCGGCTACTAAGTAACCGCGATGTTTGTTCACATCGGCCCGCCGCGTACGAACGAAAAGTGGCCCAATTCGGGTCCCCGTTTTTGCTTGCACCGGCATGCAAATCGAAATTTTCAAATGCCGGCGAGAATTTTTACGAAAAGAAAACGGAATACGAAGAAGAAACGGTAATCATATACGAATGCGTAATAATGTACTGTAGAAAAAAAAAGATCGAAACACGCCGTGCACACGAGAGTCACGAACGACACGCGCGTTCTGCTAGACACGTTTCGATATGAAAAGCAACGCTCACCATCGCTCCGATAATGCGATATATTCCGTTCAACAATAGAATATTTAAAAAAATCTAATTCCCTATCGCTTCTGATATGTTTATTTTATTTTTTTATCGCAAGTATTATTTCGATGTTTTGTCGCAAATATTCTCGAACACTGTCTCCCACAATTTAAACCACCATTTGTGTTCAACACATAGTTAAATATATACATACACGCAATATAGTATGTTGTTTACTTACTTTCCGAGTTCCTCCTTGAGATCGTAGTTGTCACTGAACCGCGTGCAAGCTGCTGGGGCAGCCATACCGACGATAACTACGAGAACTTTGTTTATATTTTCGTTTTATCGTCCTTTTTATCGGGTCCGTTTTTGTATTTGTTTTTTTCTTTTCCTTTTTTATGATTTTTTTTTTTTTCGTCGCGATAGATTAATACGAATTTAATTATTTTTGACTATTATTATTATTATTATTATTATTAAAACACTACGACGAAAAAGCTAGGGAAGAAGTAAATTCGTGTGTAGTGGTAGCCCGTCGTGGTCGAGGCAGCGAGCCCACACACCAGGGGCTATACAGGAGGGGAAAAGAGAGACAGAGAGCCAGTTAGCGGGTCAAATACGATCAATAAGAGAGAGCGTCGTCGCGACGCGGATAGAGAAGAGAGCGGGTAGATGGAGTCGAGCTGTCGGGAGGGCAGGGGAAAGAGCGGCTTGTCCGCGTAGCCGAGCTACCGTGTGTCCCACCAGTGGGGCAAATCACGGTCGCGCCAGCGAATATTTGCGGCACCAGACTCGATTTAACACTAACGCGTCCGCTCCGCTCGCCGGCAGACCGTCAACTGACTACAGTAGTTCCTCCTCCTCTCTTCTCGTACACGTTCGGCTCGTACGCGCTCCTCGACTCTCCTTCGTACGTACCGTTCGTTCGTCTTCGGCTCTTTCGCTATACTTTAACAAATACTACTACTCTCGATGCTGCTGCTGCTGCTATCACCTCGGGGAGGCCGCGGTCGACCGCGCAGCCAACCTACGCCGAATAACCCGAGGGGATATTTCCCTTTTGGCTCTCTTTCTCTCTCTCTCTCTCTCTCGAGCTTCTTTTCTCTCTATTCCTCTTACCGTTTAAATTTAGACGCGAGACACACGACGCTGCTTCTTCTTATAACCCAAAAGCTCTTTCCCCTCTCTCTTTTCTCTCACGATCGTAACGTTATGTTATAACCGTCAAAACGCATATCGACATTTTCTATTTATTTATTTCTTTTCGTTTGCGTCGTTATTATTATTATTTTATTATTATTATTATTATTGTTATTTGATGATAAGTTTTTTTTTTTTTTATTCACGATAAATTTAATTGGGGAAAAAAAATCGTCGTTTGTTAGGGTTAACGTGAAATAGTGGATCGCGCGAAACCGCTCGACGTACTGGATTGTGATGTACACGGAACTCTATCGCGGACCGGCGGTGTCGCCCGCGAGCTCCGTTTGGCTATACTTTACGACTATATTCTCTCAATTCTCTTCTTCTTCTTTATTCTTCTTTTTTGCTGCTCTCTCAGCCACACACGCTATCCCCGTGCGTCAGTGACTTTTGTTAGTTCCGTGAAAGGAGGTACGATCGCTCCTTGAACGCGCCTCTGGACTAACTGTGCGACACGCGTACCAGTCAGACCGTCTCCGCGTAACACGGTCGATCCTGGATATTACTCGCAGTCAGTGTCGGTAGCTGATAACGCCGCTACACCGATGCGCTATGACTCGCTGCTGCTATCCCCGACGACGCGATCGCCAACGGTGAGAGCGTCAAGCGCCGACGTGAAATCCTTTTTCATCCCGCACGCGCACTACGCGACAACCCCCGATGTCTGTCGGCACGCACGCGCCCCGTCGCGAAAATATACACCACCTAAAGACACTCGGCATATATACACATACCCAAGACCCATGAATTCGCTACGATCGATCCACCGGACATTCTCCAACACTGCCGCCAATGCTTTGCACACTTTGTTTACAAGCTCGGCGTAGCGACTGAATTAATGTACAGAAGTCTCGTTGCGACGATTTTTTTTTCAACATAAACGATCGAAACAAATAGCTGACGATAAACCAATGAATTTTTCGTTGTGTTTACGACATTTTTACGCTTGCGAGATAAATGAACTCGTAAAACACGACAGCGCGGAACATTACGAAGAAAAAAATTAATTCAGCGCGAAAATGCGAATCCAGCGGCTTTCTTGTTCTCAAATTACGCGGTATCTTCACAATCGGGAAGAATTTCTATCCTTTTTTTTTTGTGTTCGACTCGTGCCTTCGGCTGAGTGAAGCGATTAATCGACATACCGAAAAACCGATAAAAAGATCCTTCAATATCGCGCATTTTTTAAATTACTTTTCTTTTAATAAAATCGAATATTGTCGTCGTATACTTCATTTTTTTTTATCTACTCTTTCATCCGATTGCAAACGATGTAAACTGTTGCGAAAGACGTTGAAAAAGCCCTTTTAACGAGTACGTATGCCTGCACTTCGACTCGAATCACTCAGCCGCAGTCGATCGACTTTTACTACTTACGCGTCGCAGGAAATTCGCTGTTGTCGATAGGAACGCAACGGGATGAAAAATTAACGCATTTTTTTTTTGTCATCTCGTAGATATAGTTATATTATTGCATAATACAAATATCGTGGTCCAGTAGACATACTATACGTATAATATATTTCAAAGATTCATATAATAACATATCTCACTATCAACGAAAAGTTCGAACGTTATAATCTCTACGATTACCGAAGAACTTGTAGTATAAATCGACTGGTAATAAAACCATAAGACGCATCCGACATTATTTGACAATTAATGCAAAAATAATGTTGGATTCACCATTCACAGTCGATATTCTATATACTGTACGGATTTATCCACTTTCGATCGCAGCTTTCGCGATACGATCGGAATAACTATCCGCGCCTTTCGCTCGCCGTTCTTCATTTTCTTTACTTTTTTTTTTTTTTTATTTATATAAAATTGGAATAGTTCGCTAAACGAAACAATAATATGGCAGAAGTTTCGTCCGCCACCAAAGCATTGAGAAGTAATAGTCTTAATACTATACAAGGAAACGCACGAATATATTATACATCAGCATAATCCGATTTATCGTCCAATGATTAATCAACGCTAAACAATATTCCGTGTCTTCGCGTTCACCAAACTCGTCAATTTTTCCGTCTATCGCGCGAAATGATAAATGCAAAATTTACGTCGGAGTCTTATTTTTTTGTGTTTTTAGAAAAAACAATAATCTCGTCCAATCAGCTTTGTTCGCAAACAAAAGTGTTTCAATGTTATGCTGTTGCGTTCAATCGCAGCGTCGCAATTCATTTCACGGCTGCAAGGCTACCGGACGCTTTTATACGCTTCTTTCGAAAGAATTGAAGAAAATAAAAATAACCGAAACAATCTCGTCGCCTCGCAATGTTCAACGCGATATTATTCTCAGACAAGGTATCGTCTTCGAATCTCTTACTCGGTGGTTACGGATTTTGCGAGATTTCGCGGACAATCAACGTTGCAGCCGCGAAGAACGGCGATGTGGAAGGAGAGCAATTGCATGGGAATAACGGTGAGAACGCCTTGGAGACAGTCGACGGTTTTCGGTACTTCCAGACAACGAGCCGCCAACGATTTTGTCTCTTCGTCGCCGTCCTCGCATATGACGATCGGCCTGCCCTCGCGAGCGGTCACTTGCTGCAGAGCGTTCATGCATTTCTGTAGATAAAAAGAAATGTGAAATAATTTCGTCAATCGATTTATACGAATTTCATTGCTTCGAGTATCTCTGGGAATACGAGAAACAATCGTCTCGATGTTTTACTTACAACGTAAACCGGATCTCTCATAACGATCATGATAACCGGCATGGAATCGTCGACGAGAGCCAAAGGTCCGTGTTTCAGCTCTCCGGCCATTATACCCTCGCTGTGCATATAAGTCAACTCCTTGACTTTCTGCGATAAGCGAAACAAAAACAAATAATGTTTATATCGTCTTAAATCGGTATATATATCTATAGAAACGATTTTTGGTACTAATAAAACGCTTTTGCGAATTTACCAAAGCGCCCTCCATGCACGTTGCAAAGTTGTATCCCCTTCCCATGATGAGAAGAGATTTGTGCTGATAGAGAGACTTGGCGAGTTCCTTAACCTTATCGTCGAGTTTCAGTACTTCGCGAATCTGACTGTCGAGATTTTTCAGGCCTTCGATTATCTGCGGAAGATACGAGATAATGATAATTGTTGCTCGTTGAAAAAAAAAAAAAAAAAGAGATCGAGTGGTTAATGGACGAGTATCGTGATACCTGTTGTCGTCGAGTACCCAGAGAAATTCTGTCTTCGCTCATAACGAGAGCAAACATTACGAGAGATATGAATTGCGAGGTGTAGGCTTTCGTACTCGCGACACCGATTTCCGGTCCCGCGTTAACGTGAACACCACAGTGTGATTCGCGACAAATGCTGCTGCCGACAGTGTTTGTAATTCCAACGATGAGGGCACCGCGGCTCTTGCAGTAACGAAGCGCCATCAGAGTGTCGGCAGTTTCGCCTGAATAATTAAACGATCAATTTCATTAATTTCACTTCCGTAAGATCGTTAAGACGAACGATTGATTATAATGCTGAAACCAAAATTGCTCACCGGACTGCGAGATGAAGAAACACACATCGTCCCTAAATACCGGTGTATTTCTATCCAAGAAATCGGATGCCAACTCCACCATTACCGGAAGTTCGGTTAATTCCTCGAGAAGTTGTCTCGTCGCAACAGCGGAGTGATAACTCGTTCCGCAGCCAATGAGCATCAGACGTCTGCATCTCTTGATCTCCGGAATGTATTCCTGAGATCCGAATCGTCAGTTAAATTCAATTGCAATTGCGTTGTCTTTAAGATTGCGATTGTTATAATCGATAAATAGATGGTTCGCTTACGGTAATACCGCCGAGGGTTACGGAATTGTTCTGGAAACTGAGACGTCCTCTCATCGTATTGACGACTGACTCGGGCTGTTCGAAAATTTCTTTCTGCATAAAGTACTCGTAATTTCCCTTCATGATCTGCTGAATTTCCATCTTCAGAGTTATTATCTCACGACCGTGAGGATCGTCCATGCAGCGACGGAGTCGGTGAACACTCAGAGTTCCTTCCTTGACGGCGGCGACGTCGTCATCCTAAGAAAAAAAAAGGAATTAATATCGGAAGCGGTTTAGTTCGCTGAATTTGGCGCGGGTTTTCGGATTGAATTTCCTTTTACGATTTTCATTTGTCGTTACCTCGAGAAAGATGACACGATCAGTGTGTTCGATAACAGCGCTGGCGTCCGAGGCGAAGAAATATTCGACTTCTTTGGCAACGAGCGGTTGGAATTCTGCGGTACTGTCGGTTCGCGGTATCATTGGAACTTCTGCGCTTCTTCCGTGCGGACGATGATCTGTCGTCGAAACATTTACGGTTATTAACAGTAATCGTCAGTAAAACGATAACGAGTTTAGATAACAGATCATGAAAAAAAAAAAACTTCAGAGATTTGTAGTTAAGACGGAAATGTCGCGTCACCTCGTCTCGACGGAAACTTCAAAGACTCGCGGTAATTATTATAACATAATAACTATTTGTTCCGAACGATTAGATTGCCGATATGAGATGACGAGACATTTATCAATTTCCCTTAAACTACATCGATGCGACAATCAGATATTGCGCATCATTTGCATCACCAGTACCGAAGCCCCATGTTTTTTAAATTAAAAAAAAAAAAAATTAAAAAAAAATAACCACAGTGGAGAGACACTGTAAGAGTATAATGCGCACTCGGCGAAATATTTACATCGATTAAATGGTTACATTCGCTCTCGAATCGTTGACCACTCCACTCTGTACACGAGTCTGAAAAGTTATTTATCAACTGAAACGTATTAGTAAAATAGTATATCGAAGCCGATTTATACCATTTTTCTTTTTTTCCCATATAAAAATTTCCCATTTTTTTATCCTACGAATAGTTTGAGTTCTTAATTTAGCCACTTAACTTTAACATTTTATTTTTTACCATATAGATACCTCGTTGATTAAATACCTTTGGTACGTTCGAAGATACATTAGTAAAGCGTGCGAACGTTTTTTTTTTTTCTTTGGCTTTTTTTTGCTTTAGGCTTCTCATTCCCTGCCACCCGCTTCGATTTCTGTTCAGCATGCGCACACCAAGATAGCAAAGATCGATAATAACGTGTAAAACACGAGTTGCAATTATCAGCGGTAAACAAAACATGCAGTAAGCTATGCGGGAGCTTTTTTTTTTTTTTTACAACAAAACAAAAATCAATACCTGGAGTTGCTGCTTCGCTCTCGGCTGATATTTGGCAAGTGGACGGAGGACAAAAAAAATAATAATTAATTAACAAATCATGCGTACTGTAAAAAAAAAAAAATGAAAAATTGCAGAGGAAAGAGGAACGAAGTTTCTTGGGATGACAAATACAATTTGCAGTACGATCGCGTCGGCGAATTCTCGGAATTTTTCCGGATGAAAAAGTAACTATCGAGAATGAAATTTATAATCCAATATATGAATATTCTATCACATTTTTACGCTCTCGATAGTTATTATTTTTTTTCTTCTTCCAGTAACTGATCAATTCCTCGCGCGTATTCAACATAAATTTTACGACACGTGAACAGTTGAACCCACAAATACAATTACACGGTTATTATTGTGTTAAACATTGAATTAAATTTAGAAGACACGGGACAGAGGCGGATCGCTGAAAAACGTCTTCGTAAACTTTTTTTTTTCTTTTTTTTTTTGTTCTCTTTGAAAATAAATTTTTTCAGGAAAAAGTATACGAATGCTTTTCTTCAAAGGCGAGACGTACATTATTCGTGAAGATTCAAGCAAAGAGGTCGACTCTCCAACGTTGGATCGTTTTTTCATTGATCGAAGGCAATCGAAATTCGCGACGGCTTTCCCTGAGGTCGACGAGCGCGAGACGAGGACCTCAATCGCGAGATCTTGTCTCGTTGCCGCGTCTCATACGAAAAAATAGATCCAAAATCGAAGCACGAATGGAGGTCAGTTATTAATAGTTATTAATACCTTTGGTCGCGGGTGGAAGGTCGTCTGATCAGGTGGATAGTCGGATAGCGAGCCGGAAGGCGTTCATGCAAAAGAAACACTCGTGTAGTATCCACATCGTACGTACTAACGGAATAATGTTCTCAGATTAAAAACGAACATTTCTCGGCATCGCGCGAACCGCGATTTCGCACTACGATTTAAATACTAAACATCTTACACTCGAACGTATTATAACTACGTCTTTGGCGTCAGTGAGTTCTATAATCTTGCGCAACGTTCATTATTATTATAACACTACTTGATTACTTCATGAAAGTGAAAGGTTCAATGAACTGAAAGATATTTCAAACCGTATAGGTGATATAAATGAGTTACGGAATTGCGTGCCTTTGTGAAACAATGTCTACAAGCGATCGAACGATATTACATCATTATAAAATGGTATGTATGAAAAGTGATGAACGAAAAAAAAAATCTATTTAGGTGATACCTTCTCGTGACATGGATACTAACCGATTCTTTTTTTATCCACAGAGTTACGTGTAATTTTTGTTACTTTTTCTTACGTGTTACTGGAACGTGCAGCAAACAATCGATACCTTTTCTAGTTGCGTGCTTCGAGAGACAAAACATGCATTTTTTTTGTGTTAGTGATCATTTTTTGTTAATTTTACTGATAACACTTTTGATTAGTCAAACCGTTGTACCCGACATTTATAACGTTCGTTTGTTTTTTTTCTTTGATAGAAAGTTCATCGAACGAATTTCAGTGTAAGGTAAGCGTTAGCGAATGGTGTCGGTTAGTAACACTTCAATCAGTGGCATTATCTATCCGCCGTCTATTCTTCGTTACGTCGAAAGCCTGAAAATCATTTGTCGTATCTCGTGATTCAATCGCAGATCCTCCATTCTCCGTATATCTCGCTGCATCGAACGACTGTCGGCTTTCACTTTTCTTTTTTTATTCTCACCCCCCTTTCTTCGTTAGCGGCGATATGCTTCTCGAGCAATTCGTCGGCTCTGACTTGACTGACCCGTTTGGGCTTCGGGACCCATTCGACTCACCTTTACCGTAAAGAATCGGCACGTGGTCGGTGACCAATCGAGTCTTAGTCTTGATACCAACGAGAAGAGGCGAACCTCGTCGGGTCGCGACGCATTCCCGCGGGAAATGTTTGCTCTTGAAGCACAGAGCGAAGGCGCCTTCCTAAAGTATCACAAAAACATTTAAATCCGTTCATTTTTTTGGTTCTTATCGACCATTCATTCCTTAGCTGCCTACCAATTGCTGAATAACTTGTTCCACGAGCTCCCGGAACGAGTAAGTCGGATGTTGGGTCCATAAATGATGAATCAACTTGGCGATAACTTCGGTATCGGTTTCACTCTCGAATACGTAACCGCGCTGTTGAAGCAAAGTCTTCACTTCCTTATAATTCGTGACGATACCTTAAAAGAAAGTATCGTATAATTAGAACTCAAATTCATACTATTTATCCGATTGCTTCGAAGTTTCATTTCTTTAATTTAGTTGCTTTTATTACCATTGTGAACGACTACGAAGGCGTGACCCGGATCCGATCTCTGGGGATGAGAGTTGACTTCCGACGGTACACCGTGAGTTGCCCAACGGGTGTGAGCGATTCCACAATGACTGTCCGTTTTTCCGTCGAATTCGAGAGTAGCGCCTGAATAAATTTATTACGATTATCAAGAGAACGCGAGGAAAATTATAAAAGATTAATTCATTTTTTTTTTTTGTTTTCTTACTATGAAAGATTTCATCCACAAGCGCCTGAACTTTTCCTTGTTTCTTGATTACCGAAATCTCCTTGCCATCGGGACAGTCCACAGCAACTCCTGTAATTAATATTTCAAGAGTTTCGTTATACGAAAGTGAATACGACGAGGAAATAATCAAATGCAAATATCAAAGATTCAATGCTATTTCGACGAGAGAGGGAGGTAAAGAGCATCGACTGCATCTCAAATGCACTCCACGTCGGCAGGCAACGTGACGTGAATTCAGTTTTTTTTTCTCTAAAATACCGAAGCAATATATATCCTCTACAAGGTCAGAGGTCGTTTCTCCTCTCTCCTGTTGTTTTTTTTTTTTTTTTTTTTCTTTCTTCGAAGGCTCCTTTCACTTTTCATCGCTTCGACTCGTCGCATTTCAATCGCGATGCCTCGAGCGATAGATTTGTTAGTGGTATTGTAGAAAAAAAAAAAAAAAAAAAAAAAAAAATCTTACCGGCAGAATCGTATCCACGATACTCGAGTCTCTTGAGACCGCCGACGAGAAGCTCCAAAATCTCCCGTCTCGACTTCGGCGTCAGATGGTTCAGGTATGCAAAAATTCCTGAAACACAAGAGAAGAAAATAGCTGTTATAACTCGTTGCCGCGTTTTATCGTTTCTTTTCTTTCTCTCTAAAGCAACTTATATTATTTTCTATCTCTCACACTTGTCGCAGAATGCGAGGGTATTATAGCCTTTTTTTATTATTATTTGTGGAAGAAAAAAGGTGGCCTCGTGTTTTCGACGAAAAAACGAGAAACTATCGCGGGAAGGAGAGAGGTGAGATCGCTGGACCTTCGCTGAAATCGAAAGGCTTTCGATATCACCTTGTTAAGTGTAATATACAGTTATATCGTTCGGGATTTTCAACACTACAGCGTCAAGGTCTCCGATCGATAGAGAGACTTTTTCAGGCAGTCGGAACTTTGGTACTTTAATATACTTAAGTACCTTTTGTGAGTTTCACGGAACCGCAATTATCGTCGCGACGACATTCCACAAAGGTGAATAAAACTGCGTATCAACGTGTCTATAGTATATCATTTGCCCTCGGAATCTATCTGCGATCCGATCTCTTTTTGTTTTTTTTTTTTTTTTTATTTACTCGCCATTGGAATTTTTAGTGGGGTCAATGAAAAATGATAAGAAAAAAAAAAGATTCCGTTCGATTAGCGACACTCCGATCGGTGCGATCTTAGAAATGCGAAAAAAGGAAAGTAAGAAAATAAAAGTGAGATTATTGTCGATTGCTGCACGTCATACCGGTCGTGCAAGTTGTTGAATATTGAAAAATATAATAAAAGTCAAGGTTTTCGAGATGTGAACCGTTATTCGCATTAACTCGACATCACAGCTATATATAATCTCAAGATAATCGGTATAGAAAAAAAAAATAAAAAAAATCTATCGGAACCTCCGTTATCACGAGAGATCTGTGACGGGGAGGGGAAATTGTTACTTAGAAATAATCGGCGGAACTCGGCGATAAAATGATCATCAATGCGATTTTTTTTTCTTATCGACAGACTCTATTCCTCGTTTCGTTGTTATCATTATCGTTATAGAACATTGTTAACGTGTTTATTGTCAATTTAATATTTATCATTTTTCTTAAAAACGATTGAAATTACCGGACGCGCGGTCTTATCGATATTGTTTTCTATAGACGTACTTCATTATCCATACGCTCGCGAGCCATTGTTGAGCCGCTGTTTTACCGTTATCGCGAGTGTTTGCTCAACATCTCTCGAAGTCTTTACATTGCGCAAATGTTATCGCCACCCCTTCGTTTTCCTTTTTTTGCCTAATTTAAGCATTAAGGAGGATCGGTTGCTGAGAGTTCGTTTCGCATAAGTTCGAGAAAAATGAGAGAGAATTGCAACTACTTCTCGATGGTATAAAAATCTGAAAAAATTCAGGCATATTTAAGATACTGAAAAGATTAATTTTGCATAATAATAATTCCAAAAAGTTATTAACAAATTGATGAAAAAAAAACTTGTTAAACAAATTAACGGTAACTCAACTTTTTTTTTTTACGAAAATGATTCTTTCATTTTTTTGAACACGTATGAATTTTTTCAAATTTTTATCTTGGGTTTGAATTTTTTCTTTTTCTACACATTTTTTCCATATAAAAAAAAATTCAAACCAACGATAAAAATCTGAAAAAATTCGTACGTGTTCAAAAAAATGAACGAATCATTTTCATAAAAAAAAGTTGAGTTACCGTTAATTTATTTAAAAAGTTTTTTTTTCATCAATTTGTTAATAACTTTTTGGAATTATTATTATGCAAAATTAATATTTTCGGTACCTTAAATATGCCTGAATTTTTTCAGATTTTTATGCTATCGAGAAGTAGTTGCAATTCTCTCATTTTTCTCGAACTTATGCGAAATAAACTCTCAGCAACCGATCCTCGTTAATTACGAGAGAAGCGTTTACATAGTATATTTAACAGCGTTTCTGCAGAAAACTTCGCGACATCGGCAATGTCCTTCGAGATCCCGTTTCTTTCATTTCCGCAGATCATTTTCGCAACAATCGCTACCCGACAACGCACCTACGCGTAATAATCGTCAAGACCGAGAAACGTCGATTAATTAACGATCCGTTATACGAGCTCTCGACGCTCGATAGACTTCCGAAGTGCGCATTTTATCTCGGGATTAAGCGGTTTTTGCACCGGATGTGAATATCATTTTTCCAAGTGCATCGTAAGTGCATTGCAACATAATCTCCTATCGCGCATTTCCGGTTACTCGATAAACGATATCTACATACTGAGATATCGATTTTCTTTTAAATCATTCTTCATCCAGATATATAACCAGTTTCTCAATCGAGAATCTACACGTATACAATGCGACAATGAAAACTTTGTTCGGAACTTTCAACGGAACGTTTAATCATTCAACGGTATTTTTCCATACGATCGAAACATACGCGTCGAGTAGCGTGTAATCAAAGGAGTCATTGGTTCCGATAATCAATAATCGAAAAATTACCGTTCACCGAAGCAATTCGAGACTCAACCGTAAACATCGAACTCTCGCGTGCGTTTCGCAATATGATAGGGAAGCTGACGAAAAAAGGAATAAATAAAAAAAATAATGATTGGAAAGTGGCTGTCTCGGTGTGGCGGGCCACACGTGCGCGCGGTGCCGGCTTCGACGTTCAGTCGTAATATTTTCGCGTGTCTCATTCCCCCCACTTCCCCGGCGGCATTCTCTGCATAGATCGAACCCGGACACCTAGAGAGTCATATACATCGCGCCGTTATTATACCGCATGTTTAAACGACCGGATTATATACAGAGTTCGTAAATGTCAATCGTTCGTGTAGCTTGCAGCCGACAACGTTTTTTTTTTTTTTTTTTTTTTTTTTTTTTTTTTTTTTTCGTTCACCATGTTGTCCTCTCGAGAGAACTTAACTTTCGTGTTGTATATACTTCTCTCCGATCGAATCTAAAGCCTAACGTTCGGTTCGTACATTATAATACATAGGCGTCTGGTTGATCTCGAACTCGAAATTGTTCGTCGATTCTCTCATAACCGAAAGGTGTAATGCTGCACGCGTGCCACGTGAGAGAACTTTCACTCGGTCAACCGAGTGCCGGGACGGGGTTCGCGCCTATGCCCTGTGGGAAAGGCGACGTGGGATTTCGCAATTTATCGTACGAACACGATCGCCCGGCCAAGGCGGGGATATTCGACCAGACAACGATCGGAGTACCTTCTCCGTTCGTCCGGAGTTGCCGTAGGTCGTTGGCCGGAGAGGACTCAGCCTTTTCCCTATGTCGAAATAATAGCGACCTACGAATCACTCTATACGTGTTTCGCCTACGAAGTTGTCGCAACAACGTACAGCATGAACAGCTCTTTCGGATCTTCGATGAAAGCGGGAGACTGAACTTTCGATCTTTCGAATTATACCGTTCGATGAGATTTTTTTTTTAAATCGTCGATAAGCACTATTACATTTATATTTATATAACGAGTCTAAAAATTTTGTAACGAAATTTTTATACGACACGACGAAATATTTTTTAGGTTATTTTTTATTGCGTAGAAAAATGGTAGGATCACTATATATACATCGAACACTTTACGTTTCAACGTTTCGTCAAAAGTGACGATTGTGACTGGATTAGTGTTTCTTATCGGAAGGGTTTTAACGCGCTACAAACATACCGCGTTATCGCAGTCGAAGCTTTTTCCAATGTCAACGGGTTGACACAATGTTTATAGGTGAACCGTTCAATGTCGGAAAGGTGCGAAATGCCATCCGACTATCGGAAATGATGACAAATATGTTTGTACTATTGCGACGTCATGAAGTGCAAAGAATGGCACGTGAAAGAATGGTACGTGCACCTTTCCTCAGTGGGTATTACCGGTAGTTCGACTTTTTATGGATAGTATTTATTATGGGATTAAGTTTAATATCATTTGCTCAGTATCTCGAACGAAGTATCTTATCAACAAGAATCGCAAATGTTTATCTAAAGAAGTTAATCGGATAATTGCCGGACTTCGATTTATATCGAAACGTTTACGAGTTATATATCGTCGACGTCGAAGTTGTAGCGATCGCAACAGGAACTGAATGCTCGCGCTTCAATATGATTACATTTCCGTCAGTCGGAAATAAAACGCTCGACTACGAACGATTATTTACACGCGATGAAAATAAGTCTGTATATTCAGCATCTTCCACAGCTATACGGAGGCCGGTTATTAGCGTTTTTATCTTCTCGAAAAACATCGGCAATCACAGTGCCGGTATTGATAAAGTTAGTGTTATAAATTATGTTGTAATAATTAATGCGTTCGAAAAACAAAACAGTAGTACCACGAGTCGCCGCAACAAACAAAACTATCGAATATCGAAAATATCATCGATCGTTTGACGAACTATCGAAAAACTATGTTGACATTTGTTTTTAATTATTTTGACGTGAAATTGTAATTCAACGGTAAGGTCACCGATACGCTCGGTACATTTTGAAAAACGGGTTGCAAGTAGAAAGTACAAATTTTTACCCGTTGCCAGTACTACTGTACATACACACAGAAGTGAAATTTCGGCTGTGACGCGGTAGCATTGCCACAAACACGAGTCAACTCGTGGATTTTTTTTTTTTTTTTTTTTTACGTATCTTCACGCATTTTCTATACAGTCCTCGGCAATAGGTGGGATTCAATGAAAGGGTTAAAAAAAATACTAGCTGTATCTTACTCACCACACATGGTATCCGTAAGCGAGGGATAAACCGCCGATATAGAAAAAAAACTTGCGAAAGAGACACGAAAGGAACGAGCGCGGGTAACACTTCTAAGGCGACTTGCAGCCGTCTGAGCCAAAAGAGAGTGCACACACGGTTTTTATGGCTCTCCTACTCCACCAATGACACGAGACTGCTTCTCACTGACAGCTGGCACGTCGTCTGCTTCACAATTGTATCTTTGCCGATACAACGATCGACTGCACATATAATAAACTCAATTGATTCAACGATAAAGAACAATTTTATTTCGCGACTGTCTTTGAGAAACACATTGTATCGCGTAATGGCCTACAGTTATCGGCGTAACGCGAGAGACTCGGTGAAACGTTCACGGAGCTTCGTTTGACTCGCGTTGTAAGCATCGAGCTACGGTACTCGTGTTGCTTTTCCATTCAGTGCAGCATCTGCTGCTGGGGCGACCGGTTCTGTTCTGCGCGAGTTCGATGCGAAAAAGAAAAATGCAATTTTCTAATGTCCCGCATGTTGCTTATTTTTATTCTTTAATTACACTCAGAAAGGTTTGTTTTGCACAATAATGATGCAATTTACGAAGATGTTTCCCTTGATCAACGATAGTTCGACAGTAGCCACGTATACATGTCCGGAATAAGCCGAATACGACCGATGATTCACGAAGCCGATCTTTTCGCTTTAAACTGCTCGGGGTTCGATTCAAAACTTATCAGCGGATAGAAATTTTTTCCGTGAAGGCATCCGACGGTCCACCCACTGATGTAACTCACTATGACGATTATGTTGACCTTTTTTTTTTACTTTTGCGAGAATTTAAACTGACGAAAATACTACATGGCGCTTTGAAGCGGTACCTTTCACTTTTCTTTGATTCGAAAATATATCCACTTCGAATGCCCTTCTCTATTTCCGAAATGTTTTCAGAGAAAAATTTCGTTTTTCAACAACGAAATAATGTTTACATAACCTGACATATAGACTATTTCTATACGCGACAGCAATTTCTTTTGCATCGGGGAGAAAGACGATTGTATTATATTACGAAAAATAAAGAAATTTATCGACAGAATGACAACCATTAATTCTCTTTATTGCTGCTGAAAATATACAAATCTTTTGATGGTCACCGTGCGATAAGAGTGCGCGCGCGAGTGATGATAACTATATATATTTCACAATTTTGTTTCATTTTCAAAGCAATTAAACGTGTCGTACACTTAATTACGCAAACTATATTTTATTATTCGAAGTGACAATCGAAAGGTTATGACGGTATTTTTCATACATTAAGGTATTTTCCCTCTTTTAGACATCGGCAATGAAACTACGTTTTTATTTTTTTCGTCAAAATTATTATTCGCATAACGCTGTGATTGCTCGATACAGTAAATCATGCGCAACAATCATGCAATTTTTGTTAAGTTGCTACTACAATAATAATAGCGGGGAGAAATGTGAGAGACAAACGAAGATCGATTATGTAGTTTCGAGTCTTCGTGTACCTTTCGAATTTGGATTTATTGAGCGGCCCGAAAAGGTTTGATAGCGATCCACGAGACGGATCTTAATTGAGAAACATTATTATCTAAGTTTTTATTAATTTTTTTTTTATTTTCACTTCCTCTTTTTTTTATCTTTACTTCCTCTCTAATCCCGAATTAACGTTCATCATCCGTTCGCGAACAAAACACTGTATGTACATACGTTATTCTCTGATATCGGATATATTACTATAACACACTTTATTGTTCCTGTACTCGTTAAAACACTTCTTTTCCACGTACTTACAATACACGCTAATTCGCTACAGTACTTTTTTTTTAATCGTTACTTTAAGAATCGTTAGTTTATTAGCGAAAACCCTCGTAACAACCGTGTTCCGTCATAATTATAATTTATACGAATCACAAAGATGAGAACACAATCGCTAAGCGGTTTTCTTCGGGGATTTAGCGCACCGCATGTATATATCGACTTGTGGGATATTCGTGAAACATCGCGATATACTCATGCAAGTTAGATTCGTTACGTGGTATAGAGATAAAAGGAGCATATTTCATGGAGAATGCAGTTTTTTTTTAGTGTCGAGAGTGAGAGAGAGAAAAGTAGCGAGACGAAAATCGCACGGCCGAGTGTACAAAAATATCTTTGGCCTGAGTGCTCACGAAATTTATGGTTAAAATACGTAACGCACAGAGAATCATTCACTGATTATATTCAATGTAAGTGAAACGACGGCGCCGAAAAATGTCTCGAAATAAATTGGCTCTACGCGCTACTTATTGACTACACACTACGATTGATTAGTACATATTTACGATATACCACTGATCGATTATACTTTTTAATAATTTATTTATTTATCTTGACGCAATAATTACACGTTCGTATCTTCCTTGGTACTCTCTTGTGATGTTTTTGTTGATGATTTCTCGGGTAACGAAGTCGTGAATTTCTCGCAGAGCGTTATCTCGCCGCTTAATGAATACACGACTTTCAGTTAATTTTTTTCGACTTTGTTAATAATTCTTTTTTTTTTTCTTTTCTTTTTTTTTTGCCTACAATTGAGGTGGCGAAATAAATGAAGCGCTATTTTTGTTTTTTTTTTTTTTTTTTTTTTACGATAGAAAATTGTTTAATTTACGAGGTAAGCTTATACGTTAGTAATACCAGAAGAAACAAAAATTCTTACAACATTCATAATAAAGAGAACATTTTTATAACATTCAATTACATTAAATAACAAATTATAAAAAATTCAGAAATTCTGCACCTATATTATTTCATCACCGGGACTCAAACTTCAAAGTTATACGAAACTTCGGCGCAGAGAGGTAACAGTTTATGGTTTACGCTTGAGCCCACATGACAAAATCCAAATGATTCGCTATATAGTATAGAAATAATAAATATATACATGTGATTAATCTACGTAAAAAAAAAACGAGTCAGTACTGTCGAAAAAAAGTTGGCAATTCGTCAAATTTCCATCGCGTTCCTCCGTCATCTATGATTTTCATTAATAATAATCCAATTAACTCGATGTACGAGACGCGAACATCTATCTGTAATTTTTTTCGCACGTAGGAATTTTGAAACTGATCTTCGTAACCAACTTTTTTGTTCTCGAGTTTTTTTTTTTTCTTTCTTTTTTTTTTTTCCAATAAATAAGAGAAAGTAGGCTTCGAAAAAAAAAAAAAAAAAAAAAAGAACAAATCGATATCTATCCGTTTGATCTTTTTTTCTAAACAGATATAAATAGTGCCATTTTTACAAAGCAAAAGTTAGCCCATCGTCTAATTTTAATATAAAAAAAAAAAAAAAAAAAAAAATGCTCCTGATCGCAGATCGAAACTTCGTCTCGTCGTTTCTCAGTTAATTATTCATTTTCCGAAGCAACTGCCGAAATCTCGTTTAATGGTCAAAATAATCCTCAGCGGGGTGTACCAAGGCGGATTATAAACTTTTTCTTTCATTTTTTCTTTTTTTTTTTTTGTGCAATTTACGAATAAACTTACGAAAACGTCCGTCTCGGTGTTTTTTTTTTTTTTTTTTTTTTCACATCTATCTTCTAGTAATCTCACAAAATTTGACAATTCGTCAAAATTTATTCTCTAACGCGTGTGTCGTCTCTCTCAACTCCTGACCGTCTCTCGTAATTAAACGAATAATAATTAAACGCCTAAACGTACATTGTTTATTCATAATAAACACTCGCGCAACCACGTTATTCTCTATGAAGAATCTACAATGCGACAACGAATAGTCGACGAGGACTTAAACCTTCAATCGTAACGTTTCATTGTTCGCACATCTGTAAGTCGCTACCACTACGGTTTTTTTTTCTTTTTTTTTCCTTTTTTTTTTTCTTTTACTTTTCCTCTCATTTCCATCATATAAAAATAACACGCAATGCGAAGCTATCCAGCATTGCTTTGTACATTCGCCTGTGCTCCAATGAAACCAAAGAATCAAATTAATGAATCCATTGATCATTGCCAAACCATTTCCAAACCTAACTGTGTGCTGATAAAAAAAAAAAAAAAAAAAAAAAAAAAAAAAAAAAAAATAGCGCCTTCATCCCTCATATCATTCGAAGGAACAACTACCCCCGATGGCCCGATACTGACTACTGCTTTCACCAATATTCTCGAGAGGATCATAGTCATACGTACGTAAAAAATAATAATAATAATATTAATAATAATAGTAAGGAAACGAAGTAATCAAACCCTTCCCGGCGGAACCATCACAAGTCCTTCGGCGCGCTACGCTTATAATATACATAATTGAGATCGCAAAAATGTGTGGGAAAAGAAGAAAAAAAAAATCACGCTTTCCCGGCTCGTTAAATATCAATTTAGTCATAAATCGCGATCTATTCGCATTTCTTACATTTTTTTTTTTTTTTTTTTTTTTTAATCGAAGTTATGCCCAACATTTCCATATTTCTCCGTCGTTGAGTTCGAAATGAGATCCCATCTCTAATTTGCCTTAAACTAAAAGGCAGGATAGTCGATCTCCTTTCGAAGTCTTTTCTTCATTGTCTCGAAAAAATATGCGACACGCCAGGAGGATTCACGAACTGTGTGTACTTCACGCATCCACACATCTTTCGAATTCCTAACTAAGTAATGCTTCCGCAAACGTAGTTATTTCCAAATGTACTTGAATCGCGCATGTCGATCGGTACCACCGATAGATGTATTCCGTTGTTATATATTCCGAATTAAATGATTTCTCATAGAATATTTAACGTGTACAGTGTATTTTCGCGCGGGAAGTTGGACAGCGAATTCTGCTAAAGATATTCGAGATTTCGCCATCTATCTTCGTTCGCGTTGCGGTATCGATCTCAACCCGATTCGACGCGACGATCAAAGTATCCCGAAAACCGAACGCGAGACACGGATCATTTAATTATGCAATATACGCGATAAATTCGCCAATTATTTACATTAAATCATTTTTAGATATGAAATAAAACGTTTTCTTCCTTAATTTCTAATACGTGCTTACAAGTTTGTAACGAATAAAAAGACCTGTTAGCAAATCTGTATTTACAGACCGGTTTATACGTGGATAAATAAACAACAATTGGGATGAAAGTTCAAAAGTGAATACGAATTCGCGGATAGTAAACGCGAATGTGTGATTCGTAATTCGTCTTTCAATGTTTCCGTAATGGGCGGTTAACAGGCGTAGAGAGGTGTATACGTAGTTCGATGCGAAAGAATATTTATTCTATCGATGAAGAGAAAAAAAAAAAAAAAGAATAATAATAATGAAATTAGAATGTGATTTATATATTAATTCGAAGGTCGATGATCATTCAACTGATGGAAGACAGTATTGAGCATCTAACTTGCATATCGTCAATTAATCTCAAAATTACTTTTGCCATTCATTCCTTCCTTTGCTTTCGCCAATGTGATTTTTAATATATACTACTCTCCTACACCTCTCTCACCGTTCCGCTCCGGCCGTTTCCCGAAAATCGAACTTCGTGAAGCATCGCCGCAAGACTCCAATCGATCAGATTCAACGCGAGGGTCTCGTATTTACCGAATTCCCTGATTTTACAGCGGGAAATATCGAGCGTTGGTGGAACACTGCGTCTTGTCGATTCCACCAATCGTCGAAATTGCGTTCGCAACCGTAAGGTAACGATTCTGCGCTCATCTCAACAAACACACGGCTAATGCGAAATCGCCGAGGGCCGGGGGCTGCAACTTCTCCTCAGGAGATTTTGTTTTGCACGCTCACCAAATTGCGCGAATAACGTAATCAGACGAAATTACGCGCACGCATTGTGGGGATTGTGAAGAGCATACCAAGCCGATGCTCTGTTTCGCTAGTCTCACACGACAGCGAGAGTCCGAGAATGAGAAAATCTTAGAGAAATTTCTTTAGATACTCGTAAAGCTCAACTCTGTCGCGCCGTTTTTCCGTGTCAGCGTCCGATTCGGCTTCCGCTTCGATTCCCTCGGAAAAATCGTTGTCGGCACCTATAAAGAAATAATTTACACACAAGAATTAATATTTCGATAACGTTATTTTAATATCCTTTGAACAGAATAAATATCGAAATAGATACTCACAAGTTTCCTCTTCACCCGACGACGACGACGATGACGAATCACTGTCGCTGCTTGAGCTCTCGGAGTTCGCTGATAGAGAGCAGCGATCGTATTCTTCGGGTTCGAAGTAAACTTCCGCTCCGGGAAATATATATTTCCCCGATGACATTTGATAATAGGAATTTTCTGTGAATAATCGAACGTTTAGAATTCCTCTCGACGTGTTGAATATTTTATTTTCATGATAAATTTCCTTAATGATAAGAAGTTTAATTCGTCGAGGAAATTCTTACCGGGTAATCGAGCGGCTAAACTCTCCTTGATCTTCGGTTGCCAGCAACGCCTCTCGAGTTCGTCGATCTTTGCATCGCTGCTCTCCGTAACGAGTTTCCCATCGGTGCTATCGACGCTGTTGCAACTATCACCGATTCCCGAATCGATCGCCGAATCGATCGATGCGTGTCTCGCTTTCGTCGACAGTTTATCCGTGTCTACGAGATCGTCTTCGCTCACGATTTCCGTTTCTTGTCTGACGCCAACGGGTTCGTTCGCATTTATTAAATTTAACTCCATACCGGGATGAGTCGAAGGATTATCGTCGCCGTTGTCCATTATCCTCGGCACAACGTGACACTCCTCCAAATTAAATATCTGCCCGTTATTCTCGGACGTCGATTCAACGGATATAACGCGAGAATAGCGCGAAACCGCGTATCGCGTTTCATCGCATGGATCGTTCGATCGCACTGTTGTTTCAGTGATCGCAGCGTCTCTCCTCGTATTCGTGAGATGTATTCTTTTTGGACTGCTCTCGGCGCTCGAATCACCGAGTCGCCTCTTCGGACTTTCGCCCAAAAGTGCAAAGCTTCCCTCTGCATTCTCCATGTGACCGGCGTGAAAGGGTGATATACAAATTTCCGTGTTTTCCAATCGTTTCGGTGTCGTATTTGCGTTTATCGTCAGACTGTCTTGACTTTCGGACGATGCATTGTGTTGTTGTAGCTTCAAGTCGACTTCCTCGCTGTCCTGCGACAACTCGTGAATCGTTTCGGTGTCTTGACTGCGTTCCCAAGGATCGTCCATCGGAAAACGCGACGGTGCAATGAGTTGAGGCGCCTCTTTCAGCAGCTCGTTTCTCCAACAAACTTCGTCGAAGTCGTGACCCATTCTAATGTTGAAAATTTTATTAATTTACAAAAAAAAAAAATTCGAAGCGTTACATTATTATCTCTGCGGAAGATTTATGAACGATACTTACAGATGACAAAGTTGATTGATTATAACGTCACCGTCGCCCAAAAGCTCAACGTCGAACTTGAGATGCGGCAGTGACTCGCGATTTATTAGAATCTGTGGAACGTACGACGGTATCGCGGAGGGAATGAGAGCTACCGGACGAACTTTTAGCGACGAGCCGATGACGATTAGAAGATCGCAAACGTCTTTGTCTTTGGCCATTGCGTCGTGGAAAGCGTCGGGTAAACCCTCACCGAAAAATACGATATCCGGCTTCATTATACCTTGCGACACTAAATCTGCAAAAAATAATAATAAAAAATTCATTTTAATAATTTTTAATTTTTTTTTTTTTTTTTTCATTCTTTAATTTTTTTTTTTAATTCATTTTTTTACGTAATCAATAATACGTAATTGTTGTAATCGATGATGAATGGGAAAACTTTTCTGGGGTTTTTACCTCTGAAATTATCATTCGGACTGATATCCGCCAACGATGGCAAAGCGTTCGCTCTGCACTTCGGACAAACGGGAATTCTCTGCGCGAATATATCCTCGCGAATGTCTTCCGCTCGCACTTGGTACTTGCACTTTGTACAAGACGCAGTCGCGAACGAACCGTGACACTCGATCACGTTCTCGATGCCGGCTACTTGCTCGAGTGTGTCGATGTTCTGCGAATAATTTCTCAAGAGCTTCTTGTGCTTCTCCAGCATCTTTATGAACCTGTGGCACGGACTCGGCTTGAATTGTCCCGGATAAATTTCTCTCGCGAACTTGAAGAACGGCCGTGGATCCTGTCCGAAGTAGTTGATGTCGAACATCGCCTATGAAAAAAAAATTACGAGTTTTCATAAGTTTTTATTTAAAAAAAAATAAAAAAATGTTTCAATACTTTTCGACGACGAGACAATGATTAACAGCGAAGAGATCATTTTTACCTGTGGATCAGGCAGATCGGGAAAGTCTTGAGCAAGTCGAGAATAAATGCCATCCCGACTGCGAAAGTCGGGTATTCCGCAGCTAACGCTAACGCCGGCTCCGGTAAGGACGATTATTTTTTTGCTGTTCTTTATCAGCCTAACGACGTCCGTGAGAGTGTTAACGTGTCTCAGCTTTTGTCGTCTCGGCGGCTCCGACATTATGTTGAGGACGAGCTGAGGAACAAATTAATAATTTTTTAGAATCTTCGTAAACTATATTAGAAAAACAGCACAACGGCTGATATAAGAATTCAATCATTTTTTTTTACGAGCGATTTTAAAATTTTTTTCTTGCGTAACTCAAGGAACATTAATAGATCTCTAAATTTCCTCTGAAAGGTGAAAATTTGCGATAAAGTTCGATTATTTGTAAGAGTTTTCTTATTGTTTTTTTAATTTCTAATCTTTTTAAAAGAAAATAAAATGAAGATACAAACCTTCCATAACGTAATGTCGTCGACTTGACCAGGAATTTGCGAGGGATCCATCAGAAGATGTTGCAATAGATCCCGAGGGTTTGTACCGGTCAACATTTGTTTTTGTACCCACGACGATGCGCTTCTCCAGAGATGACTTGATCCTCCCGACAGCTCAGAGAGACCCGACAAATCTGATAAATTTGAGACGGTCGACGATACTTCGTCTTTCTCATCTGCGGTGTCGAGTCTGAAAATCAAAATTTTTACGTTAAATCTTAATTCACGAAAATGTAAGCCTATCGTTATTTTCTTTAGGAATCCAAATATATTTTATCTGTTTTTTGTTGTATTGAAAATTTTTAATCGCCAATTCATGCGCCGAGTGACTTACTTCTCGTATAAAGTAGGACTTTTCTTCTAAAGAGTCTACTTTGGCTAAACCAGTTTAATTAAAGATCGACACTATCGGCAATCATTCTTTGTCAAACTCACGGGCAACCAGTGTCGTCGCTCGTTGAATCTGTTCTCGAAGGAGTCGAATTGAGATGATTCAGATCCGGCGTTGTGGATATCGATTTCGAACCGTCGCTCAGTTCGGTAAAACCGCTATCGCCACCCAGAGTTTCTGGTAACAAATAAAAACAATTTTTAGCATATGGAATATGTGTAGAATAATTTCGTGAGCAGTTTTTTTTTTTAACGCGAATTATTTCGAAACGAAAAAATATCGTAATGGTGTTAGTATTGAGTTTCGAAAATTGGCGGGTTTCACGAAAAGTATTATCCTAGCGTTTCCCATAAAAAAAAAAAAAATGTAACTGGAAAATATATACTTCGAAACACGCGATCCATGACAGTTCGCCGATGACAGTTGGATGGAATTCGCGCGGGCTGCTAAACGTCAAATACACACTCCTCTTTTGTTTGTGAAACCCGTGCCATCTGTGAACACGAAGGAGCCGCACGGCGACGCTCGCTGTCACTGACCCCCGTATTCCCGCGTTAAATATCGGTATGAAAATCCGTTTATCGCGCGTATCCCCGTTCGATACATAGAATAATGGAAAAATTTGTACAAAACACGCCGAAATAACGATTTCGGTTGAGCCCACTATGACGCCGTGAACTTCAAAAGAAAAAAAGAAAAAAAAAGAATCTCGCGACGAAATATCGACGCACCCAAGCGACTGTTATGGCGGCTTTGCCCCCCTCTACCGACGGCGTTTTGACGCCAAAGAAACGCATCGCGTAATGGGCGTCTTCGCTCTTTCGACGCCATCTTGAAATCGGGAAAATTCTATGAAACAATTCGACATATTTTCCAATAAATACCTTCAAGATCTTCTTGAGACGATTGTATGGACTCTTTGTGATTCCGAAAATCGAGTTCCGAGGTGATCGGTGCTTCGTAGACTTCGAGCTCGACCTTCCGACGTTTGGCTGGAGACGAATATTCCGGCAGCTCCGCGCCCGACGCCATTTTCGACAGCAATGCAACGGGTAGTTCGTAGTGCTGCCGCACTTCTGGCACACGGAAGAGGTCGTCGGAGAAGAGTGCCCCACCCCTTTGTACATCGGCCAATCTCGCGTCATTGTCTCTCCTCCCACGCCGAAACAGCCAATCGACACCCACAACGCGAGAAATCTTTTTACCGTCGGCGATACATCGAGGACTTGGCAAGCGCGCATCGGACGATGCCATTTCGTCGTTTAGGGATTTAACGCGCAGCTTTTACGATCCCAATAATGCCTAAGGAATATTTATCTCGAAGGTTCTCGAGTCCGATATCGCATCTCACGAAACGAGTTAATCGTATGCATCTCGAGGATAATTCGTTATGCGTGTATTAATTCAGGAAATGAAAATCATCGCCGAGTCTTGCGCTCGTCCAAGGGGTGCACGGATGTTGGACTCGTCCGTTTTTGCATCCCCGTCTCATTCATGATTTGACGAAACAGCAGGCGCCTATACACTATGGGGGCAGAACCGAGGCTGGCTGTAGTCGGATAACAGCTGACCGCCGGATGTTCCACCATTTTTTTTCAATAGCTGAAAGCAGTAATAAACGCGGCAACAGCGCGTTATCGTCGATCGTTTTCTCTTCTCTCCGCGTACGGCGCTGCTACGTGCTTCCGGTACAGCCTTTTCCGAGTGGCACGATAATCGCGCAAGATGGTACGTATTTCGGATCCGACAAATAAATACGAATCATCAATCAAATATAATGCTTGCCGATACAAAATTGAAGCCACATTGTTCGCCGATCGGATTTCGCGTACATATTCGGCGCGTTAACGATGAATTCGCGAAAAACCGGTGTTTATTGTGAACCCTCCGCGCGCACTGAGCGTGGTAAACACCGCTTCGAACGACGCCTCCATTCGAATAATATCCGCATTATTACGTTCATAACATGCCGTACACGACGTATCCACGAGTGTCGATGATTGATTCGTCGTATTTAAATGTCACAGTTTACCATTTGCGTTAACGATAAGAAATGTCAATCGATTACCTAACCTGCAAAGTGACTTTGTGTATTACGAATTCTTGTTACAGTCTGAAGGCTCAGCAACAATCAGAACTCGTAAGTTCATGACGAACCGGCTACTATGCCGCAAGCAAATGGTAAGTTTCTACTCTGTAATCTCGAGAAATCGAAAAATCGATTTTTTTCGTAATTTATCAATACGCAAATTTTATCGTCAGGTAGTCGATGTGCTGCATCCCGGACAGCCCTCGGTACGCAAAACCGAGATACGCGAAAAGCTTGCAAAGATGTACAAAGTCACGCCGGACGTAGTATTCGTCTTTGGATTCCAAACAAATTTCGGCGGCGGTAAATCGACGGGTTTTGCGCTGATTTACGAAACTCTTGACTTTGCAAAGAAGTTTGAACCAAAGCACAGGCTTGCGAGGCACGGACTTTACGAAAAACAGAAACAGACGAGAAAACAACGCAAGGAACGTAAGAACAGAATGAAGAAGGTTAGAGGCACCAAGAAGAGCAAAGTCGGTGCCGCGGCTAAGAAGGTAAAAAATTAAATTAATAAACAATTTTTCATTAAAAAAATTTCAATGCCATTTATCATAGAATATCATAGGAACAAAATTATTATTCGGCTTTGGGCGCTTATACAAAATTTCAGCTTTTTCAGCATGTTTATCATTTTATCGTCGTAAATGGTGTAAAAAATTGACCAATTGGCATGGGTACAAGTTATCGTTTAATAGGGCATGAAATAGCCTATGCGATATTTTATCGGTTCGTCGAAAAATCAACGAGTTCATTTATTTTTTGCATGCATCGGTGGTTTTACCATTTTCTTCTGTTCACATTTTAGGCGAGAAAATAGACAAAACGATGTTTATTTGTTCTACCAACTTGGGGAGAAGATGGTCTCATATTTATGATGTTTATACGTGGTCAGCATGTCTACTCGACGCCTTTGTTTCTGGGATTATAATATTACACAAAGTTCTATAGTTAACAGAAAAAAAAAAAAAAAAAAAAAAAAAATTCAAAGATAAAAATTAAATCAAATATTGATCGCTGCTTTCATTGTGCTTTTGAGTAAAAATATTCACGTCAGCTTCGTCGCTTCATGTTTACTTCGTTCATAAATAATTTCAACACATCATTACATTCGCTTCAACAATAATGAAACCGCATCAGCCGACTTCGCCGCTTTCGCTCGTCACTGAGCGGAGGAAACAGCTTTTCTTTTAAAATATAAAAAAAAACACAACTTTAACAACTTTTGCAACGATACATCAGGTGAAGGGTTTTAATTTCTATTGTAAACGATCGTCGTACGTCGATGTA
Organism: Buathra laborator; assembly: GCA_934046635.1. Lineage (NCBI taxonomy): Eukaryota > Metazoa > Arthropoda > Insecta > Hymenoptera > Ichneumonidae > Buathra > Buathra laborator. Next base: position 4,959,524 of record OW203901.1, read on the forward strand.
AAGGACTTTATATTGTTCGTCAACAGCATGCAACACAGTCCCGTGTAGTTATTTGTAATCGATGTTATATTATACTTTACCTGATTGGGAATTTATTTTAGTAGTACTTCGATAAATTTAAATTCTACTGCTTGCTTTTGGTGTCGGCAACTTTACGCAACTCATCATCAACTTTGGCAATCAAAATTTCCACCTCTCTGTGAGGAATGTTTACTGATTCGGAAAAATTCGATTTTTTTCTTCTATTCCAGTAAATCAACATCACCATTATGAAGACCACAATTTGTACATCGTCGGCGTAAAAGTTATTGTAAGGTATTGTCATACCTCATTGTCGATATTTATAATAAATTTTACGCAATACAAATCCATTACATGACTTCGTTTCTCGATTTTTTTTTTTTTTTTTGTTATTATTTTTTTTTTTTATTATGTAAGCCAATAATATTCATACACCCGAACAACAAAAGATTGTTATCAGCGGTTACATCAGAACAAATGCGTTTCCTGTGTTCACTGTAGTTGACGATCCGATGATATCTAAGTATCAGTAACGCGGCCAATTGATTTGTTCTCCGAACTAATTACTCTTCTGGTCCTATTACTTCCGCCGATTGATCTTTTTTTTTATGAGTTTCGTTTTCCCTCGGATCGGCAAATTTTGTCGTTGCCTCGACTGTTGTTGCGACCGTCGATGTTGCAATGTTCGTCGTTATTGCGCCCTGAGTTGTTACATCTTTGAACGTTGCGGCTGTCCATGCGACCGTTGATCTCGGGGGCGGAACACTCGTTGAGAAGACTTGGGATCTCGTGACTTCCGGAGACTTGTTCTCCATCGATGCAGACGTAAACGTTTCCATCGACGTTAGATCGTGGAGAATACCGCTCATTGGTGTTCTGCTTCCGGCTGTCGGCCATTCTGTGTAAGTTCTCACCGGGGTATTCCAATCATCGTTCGTTTCCATTGAATTTGACGACTTTCGAATAAAGTACCATTTACCCAAATGGAAGCCCCAATCCGTTGTGGGATCGAAGCGAATCTTCGCTGTTTGCAGATAAAATGGATATGTAACATTTTTTAAAATACAACTTTACGTGAAACGAAACGGAAACAGATAAAAAGGTACTTACAGAGATCAACATAAAAAGCTTCGGGATTGCGTTGTGCGTATTTAATATCTTCGCTGTCCACTTCCGTAAACATTTCCTTCGCTCTATCCAACGGCGAGGGAGTCGTTTCCTTTCTCCCGAAAATACGATTCTTAACCCGCCGGAACCAATCCTTTACCCGCTCACCGAACTGTGCATTCGACTGTTGACCGATCGTTCGCAAGGCGCTAATACGTTCTGCATCTGAATTCGATAAAAATACAAAAACGTCGTATGAACTTTTTGCCAAAACACGGATCGCTTTAATACTCGAGAGTATGGAAATTAAATAATAAATCACCGAGGCTAGATACGACGGGGTTGATTTCAGCTGGCAGCGAATAAATCGGCACAGCGACGAGACAAATAATTCCAATGATCTGAAGCTTCATCGTTAGATTTTTACGACAATACTGAAACGCGAGCGTTTCGATTGCGGTCTTTTATAAACTCGCCGCACCGGAAATGCATGACTGTCGCAGTTACTTCGTTAGATCGTTATTTTAACGGCAATCATTCGCCGGTTCGCATTATGTGACCGAACGAAGTTGACATTGCATACAATATGAGCAGCTTATTCTCTGATAACACAAGTCGATATTACGAGTATTATGACGAATCTTGGCTTCATGTGAAAATATTCTCATGCCATATGTTACGAGTCGCCGGTTTCGTTCTAATCGCCAAGATCACGTTGTGTCAGAAATGTTTATGTTTTACATGTGGATCGAATGAGCCGAGTGTTCGAAGAAATTTAGTTATCTTATGATTAGTCAGCCAGTTCCCTTTTTCTCTCCATGTTTCTCTCGACAAAGGCCCTTCGAAGTTCTTTTATGTCGTAATAAAAATAATAATAAAAAAGGTAAGCGCCGAAGAGGAGAGCCTTTGTGGGGAAAAAAAAACGCGGGAATTTCGGTTGAACCAATGAAACGAAAGGTTGCGTCGCTGGCTTTTACCGAGAGCAAGATGTCTGCACATTCGATGCGAGGCCAGGACAACGCTCGTGTAACTGGCGCGTTTACCATTATTACACATTCGTTCTATCGATATACCGATATTACACGATTATGTCGGAACCGTCTTCGTACGATACATTTGAAAGCGAAGAGGAAAGCGGTGGATGGTTAATGTCATCCGAGTCTTCGATTGACGAAGACGACGACCTGTCCGATGAACTTACCTTACTGAACGGTGATGAGAACAGCGACGAAGATTCGTTGTTAGATGTGAGTATTTTTTTTTCCTCACGTAGTTTTTCCACGATTGCTCGCGATCCTCGAGATTCGTGAGATTTGGAACGATCGAAACTATCCAACCGTTGCCTCGTGTTTACATCGTTTTTTTCTTATCGTTCGACAATCTTTCCCGCTCATTCGTTATACCACTTGTATTTTCTCTGTCGGCCGAGCATAACCGCAATTAGCTACTCAACAATTCTCATTGCATGCAGTTTTGTCATATTGATCTGTGATATTATCATTGGGGACGCGTGCCGCATTGTCATTTTGTTTCGTATGCATCAGAAGGATGCATTGTATCGTCGAAAGTTGTTTTCCAGGAAGCGTATTGACAAGGAACTGTCATTGAGAACCTCTGCCAAGTCTATTAATAAAAAAAAATTAAAAGCCTCCGCTTTGTTTAAATATCCTGCATTTCTCGCCGTTACGGCAAAATATAATTTATTCTCAACGATGCGTCTGCGAGAACAATCGTTAAAATTTTTTAAATTTTATTTATTTTTTTGCCTCTCAGGATGACTTTATCAAGCTATCGCAGCGCCTGAAGGAAAAGTACAACTTGCAAGAAGCTACCGTAGAATTGGAGAGATGCGACAAAATATGGGACACTATGCAACTTGTAAAGAATATACAGCGCGGCTTTGAGAGCGACGATACCGCCGGAGACGACGAGGATGTTGATGAATCGTCGAGGTCTATGTCTTGTGTTCCCGAAGCGACAAAATCGTCGGTACCTTACATAAAGTATCAGCCGGTACAGGGAAACGGGAATAACGCTTTGCCGAATTTTTATCTCGCCGTGAAGAGTCAGAGAAAGGTATACCATTGCGTAACATGCGGCCGACAGTACAGCGAAAAACGGGGCCTCCGACACCATTCCGAGAAGGAACACGGAATTATTTTACCGCCGGAGCGCCACAAAAGCCGAATCGTCGGGGAGCCGCGAAATCTCAGGCCAAAGACGCCGTCGGATCTCGTTACGCGGATGGCGCGTACCTCCGGCGCGGACGAGAAAACATCTCGAAATGCGTCGGCGAGCAGAGAACGCGACAATTCCAAGTCGCGTTTGTCGATCTCGTCTGTCGATACGAACGATGCGTTTAAGGGTCCTATAAAATCAACGGGGATTAAGGAGGTCGATGAATTACTGGGTATATCCCACGTTTGCCCGTTGTGCGATTTGCGATTCCCGATCTCAAAGAGTTTATCCAGACATATGCATTTATTTCACGGTACAACGATCACCGAGGCAAAGAAACAGATCGACGCGAAACAAGAAAAACTCAGCGTCGTGCCGAATAAAGCAAATTCGGGGAACAGCGAGGAAAGTCCGAACCGACGAGCCACGAGATACACGAGAACGTCGCTCGAAGCTTCCTCGATCACGGAATGGCTCAGCGGCGCTGCGAAAAATACCGACGCGAAGGGACCTTTGGTAAACTTCGATAAATGGCGATTGAGAGATAGCTATGAGACCGATGGGAAATATTATCGTCATACCTTTAAAGTAATCAAAGGCGTTAAGTATCGATACATGTTCACTTGCAAATCGTGCGGTAGAGCATTTTTCGAGAAGAGAAGTCTGAAAAATCATCTATACAGGATTCACGGTCTCGTGTTGCCGCAGTTCAAGAGAGGCACCTTGAGTCAAGTAGCGAAAAACAGCGAAATATTCAATTACGAATTAGTAAAGGTCGACGATTTAATGGCGCTACCGGCGAAAAGTATGGATATGCAACGCGTGGAAAAGTATTCGAAGCCATCGGACCGAAGGAAAGGTTCTTCGGAAGGAAAGGGCATCGATAGGCCCCGACGCGCCTGTGCCTCGAGAACATCTTACACCGAATGTTCGAAGGAGGAGGAGGAAGAGTTGCAGAAATCATTATCGAGCGTTCCAGTATCACCGATCAAAACTTTGCCCAATCAAACGACTAACTGTTTTCTATGCAAAAAATCATTCGTCGATATACGCAAACATTTGGTGGATTATCATAGGATAAATTCGCCGGAAAGCGTTTTGCCGCTTACGGCAAAAACCGAACCCGAGATAAACGAGGATTGCGCCGCGTCGGCAGAAACGCTCGACACTCAAGCGAAACCGGTGGAAATAAAGAAGCAGCAGAAAGTTAGAAAATCATTGGCGGATGTTGAAGATAATCCTAACATCGCGATAGTCGCGGTAAACGGTATGCGACGATTTAAGTGCGTCATATGTTTGTACAAATATAAATATCTCGAGAGCCTCCTGAATCATCTGGAAAAGAATACGATTAACGGTGTTGTACAACAACACGAAGCGTTTAACGGGCGGCAGAAAAAACGTAGCAGCCAATTAAAGTTACCGTTGGAAGATCCGATCGAAGATCCATTAGCGTTGCCCGACGCCTCGGATGCTTCAAAACCAAATTCGATCTGTAGCGAGGAGGTTGATTATCAATCCGTTAATCGAAAGAGAACAATAAGCACATCGGACGAAAGTTTCACGCCGACTCCGGAACCCGATGCGAAGAGGCGAAAGATCGAAGATTTCATTAACGACAACGAACCGGAAAACGGCGCTGAATCGAGAAACGGCAGCGTGCAGGAAAATCTCGAGAGGGAAAACGTCGTCGAATTATCGGAGACCGATAGAAGTTCCGTCGAAGAGGCGAAATCTCCGAATCATCGCGATACGAGAGACAGCAGCGATCGAGATTCAGGTATTGGTATAAGCATTACGATCAAAAAACGTAACGATTCCTATGAAGTCGTTGAAAAGGACAGTGGCGGGGACGACGACAAATCCTCGAAGGATTTTGATAATTCGAAGGACGACAATCTTCATCTATGCTCTTCCGACTCTTCATCCGATGTCGCACCTGTGGCTTATGTTAGCTACGATGACGAATCTCGTAGACGCGAAAATGTTAATTCAATCGATTGCAGCAACGACGATAACGTTCTGAGGTCTGCGAGGAACGACTGTGGCGATGATGTTGAGAATGAGAATGAAACAGAGGATAGACTAACGAACAACGACGAGGATAATAATTTTCATTGGAAGGAAGGATGCTACGATTTGGAGGCATGCAATTTCATGCCCGGTAAAGTTCCATCTTTGAAAGTACTGTGCAGAAGTGCATTAACGACAGAGGAATTATCAATGACGAAGTCAAATAATTTAACGCTTTCTCATCAATGTCCGGTGTGCTGTAGGTTTTACCCAACGGAGAGAGACGTGACGGTACATATGCTTGAACACAAGGTGAATTAATTCAGGATGATAGCTTGACGATTGATTCAACATTGAAAGGGCTTTTTTTTATTCTTCTTTTCATTAATGTTGTATCAACGTTTTTCCCGACATAACGAGCGGCCGGATTTGATTTAGTTGATCAATTTTCCAGGTATCACGAAATAATTTTCGTACCGCCCGATTGCACGTAATACCGAGTTCGGCACTACGACGGTACGGGAGAAGACCCGTTTGAATCGATGTACCTTGGCGATCATTTTAATCGCAATCTCTGGAAGTCGAACCCGAGAGCGTGCGGTCCTTAAGCGCTTAACTACTATCCAGCGCTCTATCTCACTCCGGTCACAGTGATAAATCTACGGCTTCAGCAGTTCTGGAAACTCTACCGACTCGTGATAATCGTAACGTGAGACATTAATTATCCACGACGATGCTTCGAAATTCGTATCGCGTTACATTCTTATCCATGACAACGTCGCCGTTGTTTCATTCCTTGCTATTCGTTTGAAGAATGAACCGCTACTCTTCCTTGCAAATACCTGACATTCTCGTTTTAGAGTTAAAAGAAAGAAAAGAAATGAAACGAAAACAAATATAGTATTAGTTATCATAATTTTTACGATTGGGTAATCATGAACGAGCGAGAAAAATCGTTATCAGGAGCAGTTGATAATGTTTAAAAAAATAAAGAGAAAGAAACAGATGATGGAACAGATACTTTTGGCAATGAAAACTCATTGATGAATCATTGTTTTTTTTTGTTTGTTTTTTTTTTCGTATTTTCAACAAAAAATCGTCTTTTTTTTTTGCGAAACAATGCGAAGTTTAAAAGTTTTTACAATAATTGTTACACATAGTGCACAGCAAAAATTGTAATACCGAAAGTGTACCTGTGAAATTGTCACGACGAACTTTACCCATTGTTTTCTTTTTTTTTTTGCATATTGATTGTTAATTAGGTATAAGATTCGAATGAGACCAAAGTTAGGCTTGCCGATGCATAAACGACGATTTCGATTTTTAACTGGATAAGCAATTCGGGTCTTTCGAAGCGTAACCAGTATAGCATTCGTTTTTATGCACCGGTCGAAACAATATTATTTCTTTTTTGTATATTTTGTTTTTGCGACTTACAAATATCGCAAGTCTGGAATATGTTATCGGGGAAATACTTTTTTTTTTTTTCTTATTATTATAATTTTTTTTATGATATTAATCATATGAAATATTATACCATTATTACTCGTAAATAGGGTATATCATTCATTTTTAGACGGCAATTATCCAAGTTGACATCGGCGTCATTGCTGTGAGCGATAAAATACTAATGCTTTATCCGGTCCATACGAATCTTTATACTTCAAGGAATATTAAAAATTCGAATCACACAAAATCGGTATTGCTGAGAAGACGCCGCGTGACCTGGATGTACGTGAAGAATCTCTCGGATAAATAATTGTCTTGTAGCTGGCGATCAAACTGAATCTCGAAGTTACAGATACGATGGTAAAGCGTATCCCACGATGAAAAATAAAGAGTATTAAAAGTATCGTAAATGATACCACGAATTGTACGCGTAACATGTAAATAAGAGAGTTTCTCACACGTATAAGTGAAGAATAAAAAAAATATATTTCGTTTCGTAATAAAAATTAACATGTTATGAAATTATTTCGCAGTATACGAAGGATGAACCATATTTTTACTACTATACTATACGTCAAAGAGGGATAATTAATCCACAATAGAAAAAGTACATCAGCGGCACATATTAGAACGTAAACAGAAAATTTTTGAACAGAACAATTGCTTTCATCTTATTTGAATGTCTTGATAGTCGCCTCTTTGATGGTCAACTTCGTACCGTTCAAATCAATATTTCCGCCATTATATATCGCCTCTTCGAAAGTTTTTTGCGGTCCGGTGGTACATTGGAAATTAACAAATGCGTAACTTTCATTCAGCGGTCTCCATACACTGATTACTTTGCCGAATCTGTAACACAATTAATTCGTTTATTCGAGACAATTCATTTTGCATCTATTGCAATTTGCAGTCTATTTTATTTTTAATTTTGTTTCTATTTTTTATTCGTTTGTTCGAAACAATTCCATTTGCATCTATTGCAATTTGCAGTCTATTTTATTTTTAATTTTGTTTCTATTTTTTTATTTGTTTGTTCGAAACAATTCAATTTGCATTTATTGCAATTTGCAGTCTATTTTATTTTTAATTTTTTTTATATTTTTTTATTCGTTTGTTCGAAACAATTCAATTTGCATCGATTGCAATTTGCAGTCTATTTTATTTTTAATTTTTTTTCTATTTTTTTATTCGCTTGTTCGAAACAATTCAATTTGCGTCGATTGCAATTTGCAGTCTATTTCATTTTTTTGCTATTTTTTTATTCGTTTATTCGAAACAATTCAATTTGCGCCGATTGCAATTTGCAGTCTATTGTATTTTTTCATAAAACAAATAAATATCAGTATTATAAACACCTTCCAAATCGCTTTTGCAGCATTGCATCGGTTATTGCGGAGGTCAAGGATCCCACCCACACAGCCTTATCGTTTATTGCTTGATTAGATTTTTTCGGCTTCGTCTGCACCGGCACCGCTTTGATGATTCTCAAGGTGCGATCGGCTGAAGGCGCTCGCGGAGGTTGATTCAGTTTTCTGCAAGGTACATAGAGGTATAAACAACGAGAAATTAACAAAACACGAAAAATTCCGCTCGAAATACTCGTTCGCATACTTTATAATATCCATATTCGGCGGAGGCTCGTGAATCCTCGGTTCTTCCGGCATATTTGGATCGTAATTAATCATTTTCGACAGCAACCTCTCGTTGCTCGGATTATCTTCGCTGTCCGAATAGAAAAGCTCGTCTTCGTCTTCGGTTACGCTACCGGTGCTGTCGTAATTCGTATTCGACGGTCCTTTTTCCATAAGAAAATTTATCGCGTCCTGCAACAAACGACGAAAATGAAAACGAAGAAATTCGATTAAACAAATTCGGCGAGAAATGCTCTGAAAAATCAGTAAATACCATAGTCGCTGGATTCGTTTCAAGCGCCAAAAGTGCGTCGCGCTCGTTAAATCCCATTCGCGCCATTTGCAAGATCTGCATACGTTTCATTTCACGATGAGCGGCCATATACTCGGGCGCAAGATTAATACTCTCGTTGAAGGCACGTTCCGCCGCTTCGTAATTCTGCGGGAAATCATGCCGTTTTTTTTTGTCAATACAAAGGTTTTTTTCGTTAATACTAAATTCATGGTGGCCGTTTTTTTCCGCGGTAAAAAATTCCCTGACTTTTCTCTGATCAATTTATCAATTTTTCCTGACCGAAGTTCTGAGGACATCTATTAAAAAATTAACAACACGGATAAAAATGTATTGGAAACAGATACGTGAAATTAAGAAAGAAATTATTAATTTTTTGCTCAACGACAAATATTACTTTTAAAGTTATATAAAAATAAAAATTAAAAAAAATTGCGTCAACTATTCTCAGTTCGCTTCAATTGATAAACTACATTTATGTTGTAATGTGTATATTTCTGTTCTTTTTTAAAATATTTTTCGTTTTTTTTTTTTTTTTTCAAGTCTTTTATGTATTTTTATTATTTATTTATCGAAGGTTTGGTGACAATTTACTTTTTCTCTGGCCAATTTTGATATTCCCTGACTTTTCCCTGATTTCCTGACCAATTTTTTATTTTCCTGACTTTTCCCGATTTTCCCGGTTTTCCCTGACCGCGGCGACCATGTAAATTATTACGATAAAAATAACTTATTATATTTCGTTTTGATTATTGTTATTACTTGAAGACCACAGTACGCTTGACCCTCTCTGCATTTCGCTTGACTCATTTCCGTGATATCACTGAAGTGTTCGCTGGCATATTGTATATCAGCCAAAGCCCTGTAAAATAAAAAAAAATTGAAAGCAATAGAAAAAAAAAATTATAAAATTTATATATATATATTTTTTTCAATATTCCACTGGAACTTACTGGGAAAAATTGCCCACACGCAGATAACAGTAACTGCGATTGATGTAATGACGGGTATCCGTTTGATCCAAAGCTAAAGCTCTAGTGAGATAATTGATGGCCAATTCATAATTGCCCTCACGTATCACTTTGAGCGCTTCGTTGCCAAAGCCTTCGGGGGTTTTGCAGAAGTTAATAGGCGCCTGTTTCCCACCCTGCGAAAGATAATGCAAACGATTATCTTTGATTCATTGATTTATCGGTAAAAAAGTAAACTACGTTTTTTTTTTTTTTTTTTTTTTACCTTTTTAACGGACGTGAATCCATCGGAATCGTCTGTAAAAAGTGTATTCGATTTATGATTCGTGTCCCTGACAGTATCCTTTCCTTTGACAGAATCATTTTTCTTTAGCATTTTTACTGTATCATTTTTATTAACGATAGATTGTACGAAAGCCGACTCCATCGTTGAATAATTGATATCAGTATTTTCATCGTCGTCTTCGCTTCCCGATGAATTGTTAGTATCGTTATCGTTGTTGTTAGGGACCGTTTTTTTATCAACGTTTTCCGTTTTTTGGGAAATTTCGGACTTGTTTACCTCAACTTCCGGTTCACACTCGGGCTTTACCTTACCGTGATTCTTTTTATCCTTCTGTCGTTCTTTTTTCAGCTTCTTTTTTAATGCCTTATCGTCAGTTAAATACTCACAGCTCTTTGTCACGCTGTCCATTGTTTCGTTATCAGCTGATACGCTCTTAACCGGCTTCGTTGCGTCTGACATTTTTACGACTTTTAATGGGACCAGAGTAACACGTCGAGGATATCGTTAATATCATATACAGAATCAAAAAGTACTCGATGTTTTCGTGTAACAAGAACGGCTTCAAATGTGGCAGGTTGACACTCAATTGCAAAGTAGATGTAACGCGCTATTATTCGTTAGTCACGTTGACGCGAAATAGCTGTCACGTTTGTGCACCACGTCGCGAGCTAAAAGCTTATTCGACCAATCAGCCGTTAAATGCAGCCGCATAAGAGGGCGATACGCGATAGTGCGCGAAAGGCGCGATAGCCGAGTAAAGAGAGAGAGGAGGAAGCAATTTTTCACTTGTTGATCTTCTTGCGATTCGAGCGCCGACAAGGCGCCAAATGAAAATCGGGAAATCGATACAAACGGTTACAAGAAACAGATTCACCGGACAAACGAAACTGAACCGAGTTTTACGATTGTTTTTCTCGATTGAATTTTTTATATAACCGAACGTTTGAGCGATCATAATTTATCAATTGAAAAATAAAACATACATCGCGATTGGCGAAATGGCTGGGATATTCAATTTGTTCGGAGGTACGACCCATGTCGCGCAGCAACAATCTCTATTCGGCAAGATTTCAGGTTATACTCGATATTCGTCGAAATCAACATCGTTGTTATTGTTCGATGTAAAATGACACGCGATAGATTATTTCAATGAGTTTTTCGTGAAAAACGCGATTACATAGCGCATACAGCGATGAAGTCGACCGCGCAACCGACAATTTTCGGAAATGCCGTAACAGCGCCCGGCAAAAATATCTTGTTGACTCCTGCAAAGCCGAAAGGTCTTTCTATGCGATCGCGATCTGAACTCAATGTCGTTGAAACACACGGCAACGGTGAAAAATCGCCTAGAAAAAAGGGTCCGGGTAAAGCGCTGGCAAAGAGATACTTAGAATCAACGGAATGCGTTTCCAAGCCGTTATCGCCGCGTATGAAGAACAAATTTTCAAAGGTATTTCCACAAGTTACTCGCAATTAATACAATAGCGATAAATTAGAAATACGTAAAAATACAATTTTAACACAATTTTTTTCCAGATGGAAGCTGTGAGATCCAAGCAATTGAAAGCCGCGTCGACGAGAACTTTCAAAGATTCGTCAGACGAGAAAAAACAAGTGGATGAGATTATCTTCAAAAAATCTTTCACACCGCCAGTGCTTTCCAGTAGACTGGCCAATTGTTATCCATCGCCAGAAAAAATGGCTTATTACTATGACGAGAAAAAATACTTTAGTAAATCTTCCGTCACATTTTTTTGGCTGTGTAATTCACCAGAAATTTTTAAGATTTTTTTCTGCTTTGTTAGATTGTCTTATCGATTCTGTTGATCGAGAATTTATCGATTTCGTGAGGATGATTAATGCTCCTATCAAACTATATGAAGATGAAGAAGATAAGTATGGTGGGTACTTAACATGCAACAAAAAAATATGAAATTTGTTGCGCAGTGAAGAAAATTTGTCTTATTGATTTTATTTTCATAATTCAGACTCTGAGCTGATAGCCGACATTGATATGCTGATTTCCGATATCGCGGGCGACGTACCGCTCGATAATTACTTCGTGGAATATTCTACTATGGAATTACCGGCACTATCGGACGACGACGTTTTCTGGATTAAAAAGATTATCATATCTAAATAATTTCGTTATAAATAACATTACCATGACATTAATTTATTACACCCAACGCACTGATACTTATTACGGATACTTATAACTTGTAATTATGTAAAAGTCGAAAAAAATCGTTAATTGACTTAAGGTATAGTGTAATTTTTCTATGTCGCGAATATGAAACTTATGTAGTTTACAAATCTTATCGATTTCCGGTGCCAATAAAATTATTTCGTACTTATAGCTCAACTGCATTTCTTATTTCCCACGAGAATAATATAAAAAAAAGATATACTTTTTGAGGATCTTATACGATCGATCTTATCGATCGTGTAGTTCGCACGTACCGCGCGTACCGTGAACCAATGAAAAAATGTTTATAATCGTCGGGGCAAATTCGGCGGGTAACATATAAGTTTCCGAATGGAAAAGCAGTCTCGCAATAAACTGGACTCAACGCGAATGCTCGCGGATTCTCGGATTCCGAGCATCGGCCGCGGTCTTGTTTCTCGGAGTCGCGAATGATGGAGAAGTCTTGCGGAGAATGAAGTGAGTATTCAGCGATTATGTAATACAATTATATTATTATTAAAAACGGTTACTTTAAATTACTTCGCCAACTATTAAAGACGCATTCATCTCGGAGCATTTTATATTCAAAATGCATTTCAAAATGAACATTTCGTCCGTTTTGCGCAAATGAGTTTTGTCGCTAAGTAGACGGTCTTTATGAATTTGAGAGATTTGAGAGCTGCCGAGTGCTAGGGAATTCGCGTTGGGTCTAGTTTATTGCGAGACTGCTTTTCCATTCGGAAACTTATATGTTACCCATGGCCGCCGTGTAACGAACGCCGTGTGTGCCCGTGTCGGCTGGCTGGCCGCTGACTGATGTACGTTCGCAAGCGTGTCCGTCCGTTTATCGTTTGATTTTATTCGCTGCCGGTGCGCTCGATAAAATGCCGAACAGGCTGAAAAAGGACAAGGTGCGTTAATTACGTTGAATAAATCAGTGTTTATTCACGGCTATCGGTGCCCGATACTGCTGTACGAGCGGTGTGTTTTTTTTTTTTCCTTTTTTTTTGTTAACTCTCTGTCTACTACCGTCCTCCCGTGTGGCACATAGAGAGGCCCGCGGATCCAACGGGGGAACAACCCCGGCAGCCTCGGCTTTATACACACGTTAAACCGAGGACCCGCCTAAACCGAGGGGGTGTTTAGTGAAATCCGGTCTCGCGACCGGACGCCCGACAAAACCGGATAAAAAAAATCTTCGCGAAACTTACACTACTCGCGCGATTCACGCGGTTACAAATACCGCTACGACAATGGTACTGTCTTTTCTCTTCTTCTCTATATCACTCGCTAACTCACACGCTCACTCACAACGCACTTTATAGAGTAGCGAAAAACGAGCACTAGTTTTATCCTCCACGTATGTCTCGCAAATCGTACTTGCGAATTTATCGTCGGCGTCACAGTTTGTGTTTCCGTGTTACAGGAGTCGGCCAAGAGCAAGGACAAGGGAAAGAACGGCAAGGACGCCGAGCCCGGGGATGAGGTGAGGTTATACTCGTTTGTCACTCCGCCGACTCGATCGAAGTTTTTTACTTATCGAATTTAAAATCGTCGAGAAATGCATGCATTTTTGTTGTAACATAATTTCGTCGTTGACGCGAGTTACTTTTTTTTTTTTTTTTCGTCTATATATATCGGGATTTTTCTACTTAATTCATGACTCTTAGAATAGCATTAGAGGTCTCATTGATGATGTGTTCTGAGTATATTGCGGAGGATGTCAGTTGAGTTACAGAGTTTTCGCAGTCATTGTGCGTTAGATTCATAGTACGAAAGTAGACGATTCGCAACGTTAACGTTTGAACTGTTCTACGCAACAAAGTTTTGTTATGACTGGTAGCGTAGAGAATTTTTTTTTTTTTTTTTTTTTTTTTTTTTTTAACTCAATGATTGAGGTTAGACAGAGTTTGTTTTGACAAGTAGTTGAACAGAACCCTCCGACGCGGAGATAGAGTCTGGTTGGTTACGCCAGACATCCTTAACGCTCGCAAAACTCGTTTGTATTCTAAACAAAATGTCGATATGACGCCTGTAGCAGCGATTCTATTATTTTGGAACGAGAGAGCGGAGAGATCTCTCATACTTTGACGACATTCCAAAATCAAATTTCTCACAAAATTCCGAATGTTTACATACAACAATTACACTTTATTTAATTTTTTTCGTTATTCACAAATTCGATTTATTTATCGATTTTTAATTGAGTCATTTTAATATTAAAAACAAAATTTTGCATTGTGATAAGAATTTTTTATTTTTTTGAATTTTGTTCCAAAAAAATGTTTCATAATTATATGAACTCAAATTTTAGCTCTACTCGCTACGATTTTTTTCGACCAAAAAGCAGTGTTTCTTTTTTTTCTGATGAAAAACTTTGTATCTACTGCACTCCATTTTACTGATAAAAAAATAAGTTACAATCGGAATAAAAAATGCGAATTATTCAAGAGAACTTGTAGGATAAACTTTGCTGCATTTGTTGCATTTTATAGGCGAACAATAGTTTTATATCGGTGGTTCATTACGAAAATCTCAACTCGGGTAAATAATACGAAAATCGAATCGCAGTTATTTTAAAATCTCCAATCAGATGTTTTATTTCTACTGTTTTCGAAAAACTGAACTGATTAACGTTTTTTACGGTTTAAAACGTTAACTCCATTTTACGTCTGACCAATAATTCCGTATCTACTGATCAAAATGTTTCCGCGAAATAAATTCGGACATTGTTACTGTAATGGATTTTCTTCAATGTCCGACCAGCCATTCCATTTCTACTGTCGACGAACAATGTAAGCAGAACTATCCGTGTTACCGTAGAGGGTCGACGCTACAATCAGTTGGTAATTACGTGATTAGATTTGTCCTATTGGTGCAACAATGATATCCTCTCAATGACAATAGAGTTAATGTTTGACTGTCGGAGAATAGCGAGAAGTTCGCAGCGGGATTTTTTTTCACGACGATACGTTCGCACGGAGGTAGCGATATACAATAACACGCTTACAGTTTAACGCCAGTAATTCCGTGACCTTTTGGTAATTAGTTATCTCGCACGGTTGCGTAACGAGTCTAATATCCTCTATGTATAGGAATTATAGCAGCTGAACAACGAGTATAATTTACTGTGTAAATGAAGGATCGAGACGAGTCGCTCGTTCACGGAGGATAATAGCGACCGACTTTGCTCGCCGAGTTTAACGGCTCTATATACTCGTAGTCCGCATACAAAGCTTCTAGCTAATCGACAGAGACGTCGACACGAACGATGCCGAAGATGGCACCACGTTCCCTCGGATCATCTATGGGGTGTACCGTTAAATTACAAGCATTCGCGCAGTTGTTGCTGAATTCTTCATAAAAAAAAGTACCGATACACGCCGTACAATTCCACGACGATGAACAGAAATAAATGTTTCTCGATTCCATGCAATCTAATCGTTGGACGAATACAAAGGCCGAGTGGATTCTCCTCCTCAGTGCGATCGATGTTTCGTTTGTGATTCTCGAATACGGACCTCTTGAACGAAGCAGTTGGTTTATCGCGTACTCGCTACCCTTGAAATTCTATCCGCGCATCGATACGTAAGCAGCGATGCACTCGATAGATGTAACTCTCAGTTTCGAAGACTCGAATCTACGATACGCTTATGTTATCCACAAAGCTGAAGATTTCCAATTTCGCATATATAGAATTTCTGACTCTTCATATATCGTCAATATTTTAATTTCCCTTGAAAAGTCGTTGAAACATAACATAATAATTATTTTTTCAAGTATTTACTCGACTTTGCATTCATTATAAGATGTAAAATCTCTCATATCTCAAAATCTATGTAAATTCGATTCGGATATTAATTTAAAATTCAAATAGAAATCTGTAGTAGCGATGAGCATTAAAATATTCAGATATTTTTCATTTTTTTAAAGGACCTTTCGATAAATGAAAACTATTTAGGAACCGTTAAGTCGTTAAGAATAAAAACGGTTATAGATATTGAGTTAAGATTAAAAATTATTGATAAAACGCATCATATTTCCTTTCGGTAAACGATCCGTTTAAGGTAGTTATGTCGCTTCGCGTTCATTTCGCATAAGTTTGAGAAAGATTAGAGAAAATTGCAAATACTTCTCGATGGTATAAAAATCTGAAAAAATAAATTCGTCAACAAATTTCCCGGGAACTCAACTTTTTTTTTATGAAAATGATTCGTTCATTTTTCTGAATACGTATGAATTTTTTCAGATTTTTCAATTTACTTTGGATTTTTTTTTATATATGGAAAAAATATGTGAAAAAAACTCAAAATTCAAAGTAAATTGAAAAATCTGAAAAAATGCATAGGTATTAAAAAAAAAGAACGAATCATTTTCATAAAAAAAAAAAGTTGGGTTTCCGGAAAATTTGTTGACCAATAAATTTTTTCATCAATTTGTTAATAACATTTTGGAATTATTATTATGACAAATTAATCTTTTCAGTACCTTTGATATGCATGCATTTTTTCAGATTTTTATACCATCGAGAAGTATCTGCAATTTTCTCTCATTTTTCTCCAACATATGCGAAATGAATGCGAAGGCACATAACTATCTTAAGGTTGCTCCAGCGCGTATAGTATAAAAATCTGAAAAAAATCACGCATATTAAAGGTAGTGAAAAGATTAATTTTACACAATAATAATTGCAAAATGTTATTAACAAATTAATGAAAAAAAAAATTGTTCAACAAATTTATGGTACCTTAACTTTTTTTTTTAATAAAAATGATTCGTTCATTTTTCTGAATACGGATGAATTTTTTCAGATTTTTATCTTTGGTTTGAATTTTTTTTTTTATATGGAAAAAATGTGTAGAAAAAGACAAAATTCAAACCAAAGATAAAAATCTGAAAAAATTCACACGTATTAAAAAAAATGAACGAATCATTTTCATAAAAAAAAAAGTTAAGTTACCATAAATTTGTTG
Organism: Buathra laborator; assembly: GCA_934046635.1. Classification (NCBI taxonomy): domain Eukaryota; kingdom Metazoa; phylum Arthropoda; class Insecta; order Hymenoptera; family Ichneumonidae; genus Buathra; species Buathra laborator. Next base: position 4,976,633 of record OW203901.1, read on the forward strand.
AACATCTTTTTTTTTCATCAATTTGTTAATAACATTTTGCAATTATTATTGTGCAAAATTAATCTTTTCAGTAACTTTAATATGCATGAATTTTTTCAGATTTTTAAATTATCGAGAAGTGTTTGGAATTTCCTCTCAATTTCCTCGAATTTAGGCGAAATGGATACCACGCGCTGTAGCTACCTTAAAGCCATTAATAATCAATGCTAAGAACAACATCTCCTACGCATAGTCAACAGCTTATGCGTTTTATCCGTACGAACTTCTTGGCCCCTAATAATAACACTTCACAGTGTTTGTCTAGCGATTGTGCATCGGTAATACCGGAACAAAATAATTCGAGATCCATGCGTTCCGAAAGCATCTGTATCGTTGTCGTATCTATAGTTTACACTTGCGAAATGAAAAAAATAACGATGGCTATATAATGACGCGTGAGATCAACTATATAGTATATATAACGTACAGCGATATTCACGTTTCCTCACCCCCGTCGCCCGTCGTGGACCGTGAAGATCTATTTCGAGTTGCATGCAAATAGAAAGCACGCTAATAATAATATATGCCGGTGCATTCCGGGCGGTCCGAAGCGAACGAGCCGCCTATTTCGTTTTTTAAACGTAAGCCGAAGATTTTGCCGCGTGAACTCACACATTCATTGCTTACACCTCGTATCACTGATATTTCCTATAATCGATATTACGGAATGGGATAAGTTAACCAATGGCTCGAGATTTTATTTTATTTACGTTGGGATCCCAGACACTCCGAATGACGGAGATTCGACTGATATTCGAGACGTTTGTACAAACATCCGGTACAACGCGCTTCATTCGCATAGGTAGATTTGCTCGTCCGAACCAACGTGCGCCGCAAGACGCTAAAAGTTGATTCGGTTTTTTCATGAAATTTCAACAAAAACATAAGAGTTCTGAACCTTTTTTTTTTTTTTTAAGAGTTTTAACTGGAAAATCCATCGGAAGTTCGAAGTAGAAGCAGAGATTTAATAGGTAATTTGGGTACTGAATATCCATTAGAGTCTCGTAAACCACTGAGTTAATCACCGCGAGAAAAAATAATAAAAATGAAAAGGATTTTCATTATTAAAGATCGCATTATTCGAATTACAGAAGCAAAGGTCGGGAATCTCACGCCGTTGAAAAATATATAACGCTAATTTATACAGAGAGATAAACAAGTAGCTGTACTTCTTACTACATGTGCTTCGTAGAGCTCGTCACATCGTCAGCGAAAACGCTAAGCTCTCAGCCTTCCGCAGCAGTTTGAGTTGCCAATATAACATCGTTCTATCTCTTTCGCACTTTTTGCTTCTATATATTTTGCGCGTCGCAATATTATAGCTGGACAAAACATTGACCAACGTATTTCTAAAAATATAACTTACCTATCTGCGATGTATTTTGCATATAACATCCCGGCGCCGTTAGAATATCTATCTTATCTATCGATACGAAAAAATACCCGAAATTTTCACGTTTTTCATGTGCGCGCGAAAGAACAGAACATACATTTGATTGTTTTGCAATACAGCAAAATCTCAATTACCCGGCGGCGGTATAACTGAAAATTGGATTAATAATTGTACTGAGCGCCATGTGCTATGGGCCTTTGGTTGCCATGGCAATAAATATTTTTTATCGGTTTTTTAACATTTTCGGAGTTGTGATTTCCGCGAAAAGTTACGAATATAGAAAAAATTTCGATTTGGCGTCGGGATATAAATTAAAAAACGATATTAATTCCCTTATATGAAAAAAAAAAAAAAAAAAAAAAAAATTACCCAAAATTATCGAAAAAAAAAAACAGTCTAAATTGAATAACAAAAATATTTGCGCGACTTCGATTACTATACAAAAAAAAAAAATTAATAGGTTTGGTTATTTAACGTTACCGGTATGAAAGAAATTTCTTTTTGACGACGGGAAACAAATTCCAAAACGACACGATTAATGCGAACTGTGAGACGTTTATTCTTTTTTCAAAATTCTAAATTGCACGAGTTTACAAAAAAAAAAAAAGTTACAAATGGAGAAGAAAAATATCCGAGTGATATATGACTTCGATTGTTTAGCGATATCACACCGTATCGGTTCTATCGTTTGTAGTCGTCTTCTTCAATTGAAAAAAAAAAAAAAAAAAAAAAAAAAAAAAAAATGGTCCATACCTGTTTTTTTTTTAAACTCAACCTTCGACATTATTCGCTAATTTATTACAACCAATGATCGTCACTGTGCATCTATGCCAGTGTAATAGCAATAACGCGTTTTAGCGCGACGTACGTAAGCGAGTGACCACCCGAAGGTCCACGGACGTTGATGTAACGACGGAGAGAGAGCTCGCGGTGCGACACGCGGGCTCGGTGACAGTACAAACCAAGCGAGCAAAAGCAGGAGGGACCCGCGCGCGTTCTGTCCGCGTGTGCGACGCAATACGCCTTTCAGGGACACGGATGCATAGGCAAGCCGTCGATATCACGAGCATCGGAGCCAACGGTGAGGCTCCGGTGTTTGTTTCGAAGCAAGTCGAGCGCGAGACGCGATCGCGCAGTTCCTCGATCCTTAGCTATACGCGCGCTAACGAATCGATCGATTGACGACAATTATCGGTACCTCTCTCGACGCCTGGCAATCGTTCGTGACGGATCCTCTTGAGAGTACAGAGTAAAAAAAAAAGAATCCAATGATCCAGTGCACAGTACTTGCTGTGCCGTTCGTGTTGTCCGCATTCGATAGCTATCGGGACGTGTATATCAGATAATAAACCTTAACGTTGATTTTCATCGAAACACAAGAGTCGCGTAGATGACGAGAAAAATCAAGCGAAACATATAAAACGCTAGATAACGATCGTAGATTCATTGTTAAATCTCCAGGAATCGGGTAATACGTATATCTGTATATACGGTACACCAAAGTCGCCGTGTGTTCGATTGATCGTGAGATTTCGAGATTTTTCCCGCTCGACGAAAATTTTTTCTCGTAGCTTTTTGTCCGGCCGGTGCGTATTATTTTTAACGTCATTCTTGAACGCTTCAATCCGCGTTCGTGTTTTACAACGTCGAGAGGAGTGACGGAGAAAAAAAAAAAAGTTGCACAGCAGCCCGAGGCGAGCGGCCACTGGTAGACGAGAGACCGCGAACCCTCGCGTCTCTCTATAACACGCGGTAATTTGCGGAGATATATAATATACAATGATAGCCGGGGCGCCGTGCCACCACCGGCCGCCACCGATCGCCTCGCCAAAACGTGTCGCAAGTAATTCGATTCTCGGTCACGAGCGTGATAGTCACTTTTATTATCGGCAGTACCGCCCAACGACCTTGTCTCGCGAGGAAGAAAAGATCGGAGCTTTCGAGGATTCTAACGAGGAGTTTCGAGATGATCGATTAACTTGTCGCGGTTCGATGTTTATTGCGATATCGGAACAATCGTCGGAAATTCCCAAGTGGTGAAATCGCAATTTGTTTTTTTTTTTTTTCTTCTTTTTTGTGATACAGTGAAGTTTACACTGTTACACTGTATAGGCGCACTTTGGAAGGGCCTATATCTTTGCCTCGGTTCGTCGCTCAGTATCGTCATTGACGCCGTACAAGACGACGGTACGATACGGTTATAGTTTTGGTGAACGTTCGCCGAAAACGAAGGAAGTGCGCGACTGCTATTCGCTATAACGAATGGAAGTTTATTTTGGTGACATTGAGTTTGCCGTGAAATATCTCGTCGCAACGATGCGGTTCGACAAACCGGAAGTTGAGAGACACTCGCGAAGAACTACGGATTGAGTGAGTGACGGTACTTGTTGGCGTCAAGCGAAGATTCTTTATAATCGTCCGCTATGAATGTCTGAATCGGATCTTTGCGTCGATTATTATCGATCGTTGTTGCGTTGCCCGCGGCAACACGGGCAACTGGGTGATCGGACACGAAGAGCGTGAAAAATGCAGAACAAGATGCAGGGATTTAGCAGTCTTGGTTTGGGAAACGTCTTCAGAAAGAAGGCAGGTTGAGAGATATTAACTATTCATCGGAGGAATACGACTCTCGATTGTTGAATTTTTTTTCGCGGATAATCGCGGATTGTTAAACGTTGTCGCGATTCGTTGACGACGAAAGTGCAAAATTTGCTCGGACGCCAAGACGTCATGCGATACACGATCTATTTGATAAGATAGAGAAACGGAGCAATGATTGTATAATTCTAAATCTTATAACGATAATCGGTGAAAACACTTTATCTACGGATCGCGGTTGCGGTTAGTTCGTTTGTATCTATGTGGAACAAACGTCGAAAAAAAATCATATATTGCCTCATGATTTTCCCAACTTTATCCACGACATTTAATATTCACTTTATTACACTTTTCCTGTGTTGTATTATTCAGAATTCGTAGTGCGCGTCAAAGCTGTCTGTTGTTCGACGAGTTATCGGCTTTCTGGAATAATATGATTCTCTTTGGGTAAATGGAAAAGGCATTAATTAGAGAGCAATCATTGGCGAACTTGCTAAGGATGCGTCAGTTGTAGACTCGACGAATGAACGGAACGATCGCTTTAAATTATCAGAATTTTTTTTTTATAAAAATCCTAATAAACATCGCGTTGAAATAATGCGGTATATGTATAAAATCGTTAGAAAAAAATTATAAAAATAATGTACCGACAATAATTTTTTTTTACATCTATAAAAAAAAAAATTTGGAAAATCGTTGCCGAAAATTGTATTATACACATTTTGTTATTTTTGTAAATCTTTTATTTTTATTTTATAAGTATACCTTAAGAGAATTAAATAATTGTCTCCACTCATAAATCGATAATTTTCGGAAAAGAAAGTCGGAACTTCAGGAATATTTTGCTGAGTTTAATAACCAGTTAACTTGGTAATTAATGAAGAATTATTTGAATAGTGGAATAATTATTTAAAAAGCGCATTAAACAGCGTTTCACTTGAATAAACGCCGATTTACAGAGGCCGTTATCTTTATCGAAATGAAAGCTCATTCGTGCGAAATTAATTTCGATAATTCGATGAATTTCATGTTTAATTGTAGAGCAACAAAGTGGCGGGGGGATCGCCAGGAGGAAATACACCACCTCCACCGACTTTGATCAACAAAATCAAGTATCAGCCTGGAGGACCGGTAATAAAGAAGGACAAGCGGCAGAGCAGTTCGAGATTCAATATATCGAAAAATCGAGAGCTCCAGAAGCTTCCCTTCTTATCCGGTAAGTTAAATTAAGTTTTCATTTAAAAATTCTCGATAAATAACTACTTATAGTAATTTCTCAACTACAAATACGAAGTTCGAAATTTTCATTCTTCATACTTTTTTAATACAAAAAAATGAATTTGAAGAATGCGTTTCTGCAAACAGACAACGGAATGAGCATTTCTTTTTCAATAATATAGTTTACCGATGATTATTTATCGTCAATAGTCTTCAAATTATTTCCGTTTTTGTGAACGAAACGGCAACGCGGCGTAAATTTTCCAAGTTGTACGTCTCGTTGTTGCGAAACGATGAACGCACCGCACAATATACCACACGTCTCGTTTATCTTGAACTTTTGCTGCACGATTTTTTTATCGATACTTTTTTGCGAGGAATGAGACAATAGATCATCAAGTAGACGATGCGCACAATTTTTTTGTTTTTTTTTTAATTCGTAACTCAAAGATCGATTAAGAAATTAAAAGACTTTAAACGTATAATCACGAAAATTAATATCAATTTTGCTTCGTGATACACAAAGCCACAGCACTTTTCACTCGAATGAGTACTCCGCACTTAAAAGCCGAAGCATCAATGAAGGGGTTAATGACTTCTACGGCGACATTGTAGTAGCGAGTCACGGAGTGAAAATTATGAATATTGAATGCTAAACGCATGAAACAGTAATCAGTCGCGTTTTCCAATCGTTTGGATATTATGATTTTTCGATTTTAATGCAAATTTCAATCTCCATATGGCAATTGGATAAATTTAATTGCAAAATATGTAAAAAGTTTTAAACACTTTCGTAATGCGATATCGTAAATCTTATACTCCGCTAAGCAGATTAAAAAATTATTTTCAAAAGTAAAAAAAAAAAAAAAGGGTTCGATTATTCACGGAGACTCGGTTGCCAAAACCTTATATAAAAATTGAAATTTTCCGACTTTAGACACAAATAAAAAAAAGTCACATTTTTCCTAAAAAGATTCTTCTGCAGCCGTGCAGCACTGCGATCCGTCAGTAGATCAAGGAATTAGAAACCTCTGTCGTCAGCCTACATACTCCGTAAAAGTACAAACTTCTCTCCATCGATTTCGTCCCATAGCAGCGTCTCCATTAATGAGTTTCAATATCCGAAACTTCGTGACTTTCCGCTAATCGATATCAATACCGGAATGAATAATATTCCTCATTCGTCACACGGGTTGTTTCTCGTCGAGGATCGTTAGCTTTCGGACGGTGAAATTCATTAGCGGCTTTCCCCGTTTCATGCGAAACTTTCCCGAATTGCGGTGTGTACTTGAAGTGAATGGCGTACCGGTACATTGAGTACGCGAGAGGCGAGTGACCTCGCGGTCTTCTCCCGTCGCGATGTGTGTGTATATGTATGATGTGTATATGTATGCTATCCTTCCCAATTGAGTAAAACTACTCCTCTCCTTTCATTCATTTCGAATTCTCTTCCCACCGACGTATCAGTTATTTTTATTTTATTTTTTTCAATTTTTTTTTTTTTTTTTTTTCGATCTTTTGCATTTCGCTGCAATTCGCGTCTGTAGAAATTCCGCTGCTCCAGATTGATAAGGGTACTTCTTACCGGCTGTTTGATAATTAATTTGTCGGAAGAGCGAAACGGAGTCAGCCACCCTGGCCTTTCCCAATGCAGCGCGACCGGCGAATCACCGGTCTACAGCCCCTCCGGTGAACCTCCTCGAGTACGCCTACGTCAGAGGATATCGATTGTCCTTGGGGTCGCGCAGGCGCCGGTATACCCGTTGATGTCTTCTCGTCGTTTCTCCCTGGTCCCGTATCTTCGCGTAAACAGTAACCCCTGAGCTCGCCGCCCTTTTGCCGACGGGTCAACACTGTCGTAATCGAATTTCGCCGGCAAATTCGCCGGTAGATCGCTGCGTACTGCGTACGTCGGAATCTTAAACTTTACGATTTCTCTCGCGAAATAGTACACGCGTCGTTTTTGTGAAATTTCATTATCGGATGACATACGTCAATCATAGCAAAGAGTCGACGTACGTGTAATTCCAAAAGTCGGAGTGATAGGCGTTTACGACGCTACAGGTGTATAAGTGTATTTTCCGTCGAATACTCTTCTTCTTTTTTTTTTTTTTTCTCATTTTTTGCCAACAATATTTCTTTTTATGAATAAAAATAACAAATAACATAGTGCGTCACACGGTCTATGCTCTGGATGACCCGAACGCTACGTGACTTGCCCCCGTCTCTTCCAGTGAATCTTCCTGCAGGTGGGCGGTGTGAAGCTCGTTCGATCCCCACTGCGGACATCCCGCGATACGACGGGACTATTTGCGTTTTATCTTTGTCTTCCGGGATTTTTTGTTGAATTTCTTTAGTTTTGTTGCCTCGACGGAGAACGAGGGAAAAGAAAATATTGAGTGCCGGGCGGGTTATCCCCACTGCGTTGCCGAGTCACTTCGGTTCGAAGCAACAGATTGCCGCGAAAAGTCGTAAAGGGTCGTTCGGGACGCGAAATTTTATATCATCCGGCATATCATTGAACTTTTTGGCAATTTATCAACGAATGCAAGTGGAAAAACGGCTACTATCGAATCTGATATCTGCGCAATAAATTTCAAACAATAATGGTTCACGTTGGCGAAATGAGCCCTTCGCTGGGCGGCGGATTACCCAAGAGCCCGAGCTTTCATCAGGGTCTCGCCTTCGCTACTGTACTTAGGAAGTACGACAACAACAAACCGTGTCCTTCCGCCTCGGCGCTACAATATCAACCACTTCAACCGTTGTTGATCGGTAATTGAGTAAAGATTCTCTTTTTTTCTTTAATCTCTCAATTCGCAAATTCATCGTTTTGCGAATAAAGAAAAAATCATTTAAAAAATAACTTAGTTAAGCAATTTTGTTTTTTCGTTATTTCGAGAATATCTACTGATTGGGATAATAAAAAAAAAAATCAATGGTGCAATTAAATAATTTAACTACACCGTTACGCGAGCAGTTCTACAAGTTATCGGGTTTATCAGGGCTATCGGACTATTTTAGAAGTTAGGATAATTATTACCCAGCATTGCTTTCACGCGGATCGATAAAGTGTTCGGTGATATCTTAAAACGGCGATCGTTCCTATGGAATTTCGAGAGACTTTCGGCGATTTAGATTAGCAAAGGATCGAGAATAGCAAGAAACGAAACTCAGCAAATACCCAATTCGCACATATTTTTCTCGTCATCATTATTTATTCACGAAAGCGTCATAATGTATTTGACGAAATCACCGCCAATGGTTGTGGCGCTATACTCGATGACTCAATGCGATTCAATATTATTTGGCGAACGTAAATAACACATATTAAACCGCAATTCGGCTGCGCAGCGGTTTAACAATTTTCGAATCTCTCAGCTGCCGGACTATAGGATTTGTATTTGAAACTGTATACGTCGTACTATACGAATTACTCGTTGAAAATTCGATGTTAACTTTTCTTAAATTTGTCGTAATTATTGTTTGCGTTTGTGTATTTTTTTTTATATTGTATTTTTTTAATCGCAGAAGCCGAACAAGGCAACGAGAGGGAAGAACTGTTCATACAGAAGCTTCGCCAGTGCTGCGTTTTATTCGACTTCGAGTCCGATCCTCTCTCAGACCTAAAATGGAAGGAAGTGAAGCGCGGCGCGCTTCTCGAAATGGTCGAGTACGTCACCAAAAACAGAAATGTCGTTACCGAGGCGATATACCCCGAGGCAGTGAACATGGTAATCAAATCTTCCAGGCAATCGAGCGCTTTATTTTCCTATTTTGTTCATTCTAATTCTCAATTTACGTCGTTAACACTTTGCAGTTTGCGGTAAACCTGTTTCGAACTCTGCCACCTTCGTCGAATCCGAACGGTGCGGAATTCGATCCGGAAGAGGATGAGCCGACGTTGGAGGCTGCGTGGCCCCATCTACAACTCGTCTACGAATTTTTTTTGCGCCTATTGGAATCGCAAGATTTTCAACCTAACATAGCGAAGCGCTACATCGATCACAAATTTGTGTTGCAACTTCTGGAACTTTTCGACTCCGAGGATCCACGCGAGAGAGACTTTTTGAAAACGACTCTTCACCGAATTTATGGAAAATTTTTGGGTCTCAGAGCGTACATAAGGAAGCAGATAAACAACGTTTTTTATCGGTTTATATACGAGACGGAGCATCACAATGGAATTGCGGAGCTGTTGGAGATTCTCGGGAGGTGATGACGAACTCTTCCTATCAAATCCTATTTTGTTTTTGATCCGCAAACGAACCATTAATTTAAATGAATGTATTTTGGTTCTTTTCAGTATTATCAACGGCTTCGCTCTGCCGCTGAAGGAGGAACACAAAATATTTTTACTGAAAGTGCTTTTGCCACTGCACAAGGCTAAATCACTGTCCGTTTATCATCCACAATTAGCTTATTGCGTCGTTCAGTTTCTCGAAAAGGATCCCAATCTTACAGAGCCCGTTATCAAAAATCTATTGAAATTTTGGCCGAAGACGCATTCGCCGAAGGAGGTAATGTTTCTCAACGAACTCGAGGAGATTCTGGACGTCATCGAACCGGCTGAATTTCAAAAGGTCATAGATCCGCTCTTTCGGCAATTAGCTAAGTGCGTTTCGTCACCGCACTTTCAGGTAATTTTTCGTTTTTTTTTTTTACAAGAAAAGCGCAAACGTTTTCTGTGACCACAAAAACGAAAAGAGAATGCAACTTTTCTTTTTCTTTATTTTTTCTTTATTCATAATTGTTTTGATTGCTCACAGGTTGCCGAGAGAACACTGTACTATTGGAACAACGAGTACATAATGTCGCTGATATCGGACAATTATTCATTCATACTGCCGATAATGTATCCGGCGTTATACAGAAATTCGCGCAATCATTGGAACAAAACTATTCACGGATTAATTTATAACGCGCTTAAGCGCTTAATGGAGATGAACCAAAAAGTGTTCGACGAATGTACTCAACAGTACTTCCAGGTAAGTTTTATGTTTCCATTCTTTATTTATACGAATTTTATCGCGTTCGAAGAATTTTAATCGTTATTACTGTCCGAAAGGATCGACAGAAGGAAAAGCGAATGCTCAAGGATCGCGACGAAGCGTGGAACCGCGTTGAGACACTCGCAATGAGACATCCCAATTACAAAATGATCGTGAAAGGTACGACGAATAATCCGTACACCCTGCCACAGCATCTGGACAGTCCACCGCCCGACGAGGACGGTGATAACGATCAAATTCCTCTCACATTGGAAAAAATCGAAGCTAAAGCTAACGAGGTAAATATCCATCGAATTCCTACAATGTTTTCATTCCAACTATTCTTTTCAATTCGTATGATTTATCGTTATTTCCTCTTTGTTGAAATTTTTAAACGCGCGTCGATCAATGTTATGCATGAGTCTCCAAGTCGAGTAAAGAAATCATATCAAATCAGATAATGTGAAATGCGCGCCGATCAATTTGATTACTGGCGATACGACGAGTTACAAATAACATAAAAAATAACTGATAGGAAATGCAAATAAATGCTTATTACAGTAATTATTAGAGAATCAAGCATTCTGCTTGCATTATCGTTACTCGTCGATAGGTGTTATTTTATGAAATTTGTTTTCAGTATTTTGATCATAAGACGCGTAATGATTTACTTAAATAATTTGATTACGAATCGCAAAGAAATTGCCGAATGTGATTGGTAATAGTATAACAATTTGTAAAATGCTTCGCATCTCTTATATTCAATTCTGATTAGCATTTGAAATGTTCTATTTCCTTTGTCCCCGTTATTCACGAATGAACGTTTACTCAGGTGAAAATGACGAACGTAAACAAGGGAAAGCCACTGTTGCGAAGAAAGAGCGAATTGCCTCAGGATACGTACACGATGCGAGCGCTTTCCGACCATAAGCGCGCCGACGAGTATCTCGTTACGCCGCCGGATCCAAACAACTGCTAGTCCCTACCCAATCTTCAGATCTATCCTCTGCTCTGCTGCAGAAACGTCAGAACTTAGGTGTATCGTCGTTCCATCCGTGTGTCGCAGCGTTGATCAATATACGTCGCGAGAGGTGAACACGAGACGGAGATGAATGAGAGAAAGAATGCGAAAAAGAAAAAAAAAAAACAACAACATCAACAAAATACAGAGAATGAGAGAGAGAGAGAGAGAGAGCGAGAGAGGGAATTCAATGTCACAAGTGAAATTTTCCAATCGTTAGAAAGTGACCTGAAACGCGGATGCAGGCTGTCTGCTTCTGAACGGTTGTACGCGAGTGTCGCGAACGAAGTTTCGCGATTTCATGTACGCCGATGAGTAGAGAGGGGAGAAGTGAAAAAAAAAAAAGAAAACAAAAACAAGATAATAATAAGAACAGAAGAAAAATACGAATATAGCAGGTATCGATTGAGAATGGACCGGGTGGCGCGACTATTTCGCAACTGTTTCTCTTGTGAGACACTCTCCTATGTCAGAGAGGAGGATTCAGAACATTTTCTTTATACAAGACGACTCGTCGATGCCGTTAGTGAACGAACCAATCTACACGATGAGGATTAATCAGCATGAGTTAATCTTCAGCCACCGCGTGAGAACTTTTTGTACGAAGGAGAAGGTTTTATCTGCGTTTTCTTTTCGGTTATCAATGAAATAGGAAATGACGTTGGACGCCGGACAACGCGCTTATACAATAACGTTGGACTTGCGTTGTTTCCAATCGTCGTTTTTTTATTTTTTATTCTCTCGAGCGTAAAAGCGTTATCGCTTTAGATTCCTGTTTAAGCATCACGAAAAAAAAAATGTTCTGCTTAGTCCCACGATTCAACGTGATTCCAAGTTATCACAGCCACTTCAATGGTATTTTCGGTTTTAGTCATAGAGACGTCTAGAAAAGGAAAAAAAAAAACATAATAACGAAAAAAAAAAAAAACACACACAAAGATAAGAACCCGCATCATCCGTCTGGATTACTTTCCACTAGATGCCTTCTATTGAGACACAGGTATTATTCAACAATTTAGACATCGTATCGTCAACTATAATCACCGTTCATGAACTTTAGAACCGCTCGCTTAACACAAAACATTGTCAATCAATCGGTCCTAAGGTCGAGAAGAGAGAATAATTGTGCTGTCGCGACAGAATATTAGAGAATGAGATAAAAAACAATGAAAAAAAAATAAAAAATAAAACAAGCTGAAAACATAAGTAAAAACACATACAAAACGAAATAAACAAAACAAAAATAAAACACAAGTGAGACACGTAAGTCTTTGCGCTGCTGGCAGGCTGTTATGTTAATATTAACGATATACCTTGTTGAAGATAAATATAATAAGCTCTTATATTGAATATTACAAATTAAAGCTAAAAAAAAAAAAAAAAAAAAAAGAAATATGAACGAAATTGATTTAATTATTGATTAATGCGATAAAAGAAAAAAAGAAGAATGGCCATCTCCGCTGAACGTTGATTATTGGTAGTAAACATGATTACAATAATTATCGTGAATAAATGTAATTGTGAAAAAAAAAAAAAAAAAAAAAAAAAAAAAAAAAAAAAAAAAACGTCGCGAGCGCAAAGTAGTTGCATTAAAGCTTTACAGTGGTTCACGATACGTCGAAAGTAAAATTTTGAAATTCGACATCAGCGATTGCAGTATTGAAATGTCCGCGATTTGTAGAAAAAAAAAAAAAATACTCGCCTTTTGTATAGCAGCATATGTTTGGATGAAAGAACGAAATTTCACGAGTCCCGTCGAGGTATGAAAGTTCGATTCGACGCAATGTGGCGTTCAATGGGGGGGAATAATACGTTGCGAATGAGAAGTATATCGCGTCCGCAAAAGCTTTTGATTCACATACGAAGTCATTGGGCAGAAACTACGTGAGGCGAAAGTTTGCAGGTAGAAAGATGTCTGCTCGTCATTTTATATTTACTACGTCGTAATGTATGATTGTACTACGGGAGGTTTCTGATTTTTCTTTTTTTTTTTTCGTATGTTGCTTACGTTTGAATGCAGATACGAATATTATTCCGTGAACGGTGAATATTCAGCGAAAGAGAGGGAGAGATGAGGAAAAATAAAACGGACTCTCGAAGCCGTGGTGAAACGAACTGCTCCGATTACGAACTTTGAGGCTTCGCAACTCTGTATTACGAGTGATTTCAAATAAAGAAACAAAAGCCGTAGTCGTTTCCGCAAAACTGTAAATATCATGTAAATAATATGATTGTTTTTGAACACCATTTTTCGTTTGAATTCCAGGGGGCAAATGCAATTCATATATTTTTTTGTTTGTTTGTGTATTTTTTTTTTTTTTTTTTTTTTTTTTTTTTTTTAATAAGTACGTTTGAAATGCGCTACAATGGCGTTAATCGCGAAACGAGATATTGGTCAATTATTTAAACGGGTTTTTTAAAGACGAACTTTCTGCATCGCTCGAAGCGTCCCGAAAGTTAATAAAAGAGCCTAAGCGAAGCGGGCGTTAACTCCAAAGTTGCAATGTCTCATACGTTTATATACATATATAAATAGCGTCTCACGTTTATTTTATCTTTTTCATTTTTTAAAATAACCGTCATTTGGCAATGCTGCGTGTGTGCAAATCCGCACCTGCGAGATGCACACAGAATACATTATAGAAATAGGAATTCGCCACAATTTGTAGCTTAGCATGTGGCCACAGTATTACATGATATCCGTGCCGATAGCATAAATCGATGAGAAAAGAAAGGAAAAACAAAAAAAAAAAAATTACAAAACCCTACCATCCGTTTAGTGTGTAAAACGTTGATTGGCCGTAATAAAGATCGGCGAATACTCTCCCTCTCATCCCACTTTGGTTGATTGAAATGTTATGAGTTCCAAAACACGATGAATCGGTGTAACGTCGATATTTGTTTGTAAAACTTCGAACCATTAACACGAATCGCGAAATGAATGAACTTTTCGAAATTTCGAAAGATTCTGTACTTTCCGAAAGAGATATTTAACGGTGTGTAATGTGTGTCTTTGAGACGCACGTCTGCATCTTAATTTTTATTTGCTTTTTCATTCACTTCACGTATTTTTTTTATTTTTATTTTTTTTTTCATCAACACATAATATTGTACCCCATTTCATACACACAACAAGTTTCGTCTGTAATTTGTTGAAAGCATAGTTTTATAGTAAATAAAGAATTACTAAGAAGTTCAGATAATGGCAAACGACGTTAAATATTTTGTGATTTACGTTTTTCCCGATCGAATAATTTTCAATCCCTTCATTTACTCTGCGGCTTTCCTGTGGACAACGGGATAAAATGTTAAAATTTGTGCAGAATTTTTCGAAGAGTAACATTTATGTAAAATGATTTATTAATTTTGTATTTTTTTTAATCCAATTCGCTTTTTTTCATTTCTTTAAAAAAAAAAAAAAAAAAGCTATAGGTACTTTGGCGAACGAACGATTTGGAAGGCGGAATTGTTTTATGATTCCGATGGCACTTGAGTTCTATCCTGAGACAACCGGAGTCTCCGAAGTGGTCATTCATTAAAATTTACGTGAGAGAAAGTGAGAAAAGCACTTTGTATTTATATGTCGTCTATCAGGTAAATAATTGTTTTCTCCATTCGGTAGTAACCGCATGAAAATGGCAATAACGTGATTTCTCCGTCGACAGGCAATCGATGTTTATCTTCAGAGGAATTGCGAGAAAACTTGGAGACGAATTCGCCGGCGAGACAACCGCGTCAACAATACAGGATCATCGGACAATCGTCGCTATATAAGTCGCCGGTGTGTTGCTCGGGATCCGCCGTTGACCAACATTCGAAAAGAAGGAATTCTCGAGTCGATGATCTACCGAAGGTCTTCCGATGATCTTCGAGGGATTGCAGGTCGGTAAGTACTGTAATTTATTCGCATTCGGCATTATATCTTTGGGATCCGTGAATTTCCCCGCTTATCAGCTACGGGACGACGTTTGCAAGTTGAATAAATCGGCGCGTTCGGCAGTCGGTAACGAGATAATCTCGAGAGCTCCGTGTTCTCTCGATATCGAGTGATAATACTTTTCAGTACGCGTAGTACTGCAAGAGTTCTTCAGTAAACTCTCCACCGTTGCAACTATCTACAGTTGTTGCGCGGGTGCGCAACGATAACGACGGCGGAAGTTAATAGCTTTTACGTAATTTTCCATTATTGATCGATTCCTCGATAATAATAATAATAGGGAGCTTTAGAGCAATTTAGACCTGATACACTGTCCAATTGAATTATCCGTCCGTAATCCCTAGTGGATTGCGCGTTGCATAAGGGTGCGTTTGCGCGTACCGGTTGTATCTCAGTTGGATGATAGTATATTTTGAAGTTGTATAATCGACGAGTAACCGTGACGCGACTAAAGCCGAACGATTGCTTTCGAAGAAAATTTCTGGTTACCAGATTATTTCCACGTTGTGGAATATAGGAAAATAACGATACGCAATCTTCTGTTTTTCAAAGAAATTATTTTGGGGTCGATTTTTCGTTTCTTTTTTGGCGCGGAGTTGTTAGTTTGTAAATCTCCGCATCATCTTAATTTCCGGTTCCCTCAGTTGAAAAAAAAAAAAAAAAAAACACAAAAAAAAATATCGAAACAGTGAGTCGAACTCAAGAGGTCAAGAAGTAGTTGCAAACCGAATTTTACTGGAATTGTTTAATGAAAAAGAAATCGTGTCTCTCGAAAAAGCTTTTAAGACGCAAATTTCCATGAGGGGAAGTAACCTCCACTGGACTTTTCAAATCTCGATATCTCTTTGGAATGAAAGGATAGAATTGTATCGATTATTTACTACGATTCCTGTAGAGGAAAAAAAAGGCATATAGTAAAAAATATTTTTGTACTTCGATCTAAAATAATCGAGCAAATGACGACATTTCGCTATATAAACGAAACATCGTGATTTTCATATTTTTTCCTATTACCTTATATATTCTATTATTTGGCAATATGCGATATTTACATACAGTTAAAATTTTAATTCCACTCCATTCGTCTTTTGTATAATTCAATGGAATACCCGCATATTTATACAATTATTGGTTTATGAAAAGTTGCTTTTTAAGAAATGAATTGTTTACAAACTGAACAACGAAATTGCATAATTGAGGGATCCGAGCATTGCACTGATTGTGTTAATAATATGTGATGTGATTTAAGATAGTCGTATGAGTTTCGATAATGTCGATAATGCGATACCATTAATCGTTTTATATTTAAAAGCAACGGACGGAAGATTGAGCTGTTCGCGAATAATTGATTTAAGGGTACAACTTGAGTACCCGTATTGCATATCGAATCGACACGATTAAATTATATGTACGCATTTTCCAAATCGCTTGAGGCGCCCAACGGGCGTCGTTTCTATATCCGAAGCAACTATACAATCGAAGCACCAATCAGCCGCGAGATAAGGAGATCGAGAATTATAGTACGCATCTGCGATGGTTCATTAGTATCTGATTAGGCGCGTTCCCCGGTTAATTGACTTGATCCGGGTTATCAGTGAGGATTAATTGTGCAACGATAGCGCTGCATTGTGGATGGTAAACCACTACTTACTCCCATTACGAAACTACGTCCAATCCATCCATCGTGAATCTTGAATGTACACCGGGGTACTTTACGAATTAACGCTGTCAGCAAATACACGATAACATATATCTTTCGCGCTCTAACGATTCGTAATTTACGACCGAATTTCGCGCGGCACTTTGCCCCTCTTACAATTTCGCTTTTTCAATTATCCATTACTGACAAACCGGTGATCTTCGTGCATAATTCCGTCTTTCGCGTAACGAAAACTTACGATATTATTTAATTATTATTACAAATTAACGATAAATTTTGCTTCGATAGCTTCGAAATCTCACGAAAATTAAATAATTCCGGAATTTCAGAACTCTGCAGAATTTTTCGACACATTTTTCTCAACGAAATTTTTACGGAATCAACGTAAAAGCGCCGTGTCTTATGCCTATTAATTATGCAGTTGACCTGCACTCGGATATTCATTCCATCACGACGTCTTTTTAAAGAAACGTATATTGAAAATTTGAACGTATTGTTGAAGTTATGTCAATCTTTTCTGTTCCTTTTCTTTGCCGAAATGAATAGATTAAATCTGTCCTCAGCGAGGATTATATTTCTTCTTCTTCTTTCGCTAATTATTTTTTTATTCTCGAGAAAACATTATCAATGAGGATGCATTGCATCGATCAACGTAACTTTTCGCAAAGGTTTCTTCAGCGAAATAACCGAAAAAAAAAAAAAAAAAAAAAAAAAAATCCAGTGGTTTAAGTAACGTGCAAACGTAATTTTCCTCATCTCTATCCCCCCTTTCAATTTTCGAAGTTCTTTCTTCGGCGAAGTAGTGTACACGAAATGTCTTGATTCCGTCGGGAAAGGGGTTGAAAGTTGAAACATTATATATATATACATATATAGTTACCAAAAAGTCCGTACTCTGTCATTCTGGCGCGCGAGAAGGGTCGTTCTCTGCACAACCATCTGCCTTCGAGATAAAGACGTGTTCGTGAGAGCGAGAAACGGGCGGGTGCCCGAGCGACGCTGTAATTTCGCGCTCGGCAAGACCATAGCGGCAAGACATCCCGGTCGGTTGCACTAGCGAACGGGGAAGTAGAGGGCGGTGATGAAGAAGAAGAAGCAGCAGAAGAAGAAGCGTAAAGGGGTAGAGAAGGGGGGGAGGGGTGGGTGTGGGGTGTGGGATCGGCGGTATGAGTAGAGAGAGTAGAGTACACAGTATCACAGGAGCAAAGGACGATGAGAACGGTGATGGTGGAAGTGCCGGCCCGGGATTCGGCCACCCGGCAAAAAGCACGGGGAATCCCGTGATCGTTTAATTCCATTCTCGCCGGTGTAGCGTCCGGGGGACTTCTCGCACGAGATTTATTAATCATCCTCTCTGCTCTTTTCATCTTCCTCTA
The DNA here is from genome assembly GCA_934046635.1 of Buathra laborator. Classification (NCBI taxonomy): domain Eukaryota; kingdom Metazoa; phylum Arthropoda; class Insecta; order Hymenoptera; family Ichneumonidae; genus Buathra; species Buathra laborator. The sequence continues at coordinate 4,994,866 of OW203901.1, forward strand.
TCCAACGGACTAACATAGCCGACCGTACACGTTTCCACGATATAACAACGGGTATCCTCGGGTGCCTCTCGGACGTATCTAACAGGAACAACGCTGGTAGCTACGTGTACGGGATGGCTTTCTATATATATGATATATATATATATATATATATTCCTTTCCCACCCCGTAACACGACTACAAGGTAGTGGTGCATATAGTGATACAGTTATATTCGAAGTCTTCCACAGAGTGGTCTCTTCGTCGCTCGTTCCTTCTCTCACCGACGCCGGGTCCACCTGCATAATCCCGTATACCTGTGCAATAATCCTCGCGCGCCTTAATACGATTCAGCGTGTACCGCCGGATTCGTTGCAGTTGCTCTCCTCTGCGGCTTGAATATCAACGCGTTCACGTGTGTACCGAGATTTCGCTTGTGTATGTTCACTGTTTCTGAAGCAAATATATATAGATTCACGGGGATGGTATAGATATTCCGGTGTATAAAGCTCCGGACACTATTCCCGTTTTATACCTGACTCCTGTGTAAATGTAAGTAGTACCAGGGTGCGATACACCCCGAGGGAAACTCTCGTGAGTTTAAAAGCGTGTCGTCGTCGTATAGTTAGGAAACCGAAGAGAAGGACGAACGTTCGGGTTGTATCGGAGAGAGAGAAGCTGCACAGGTGCTTTGCAGGTTCCTCTCGTTCTCTAGCATCACCGATGCCAGAGGATCGAGGTTTCGATCCTTCGGGTAGGTATAGCCCTTTCATTCGCGGTCAGTACAGCCGGGGATTATACCGATGCTATAGGATTCCTCGTATACGCTTGACGATTCCTCCGATGTTCGTCGTGCTTTGCCGGACAAAGCAAGCAGCTACACCGATGGTGTCCATCGGGGAACGCGTGGTTGCGGTTCTGCCTCCACCCACAGCGTATATCGCTATATACCGCTTCTCCACAAGAGTCTCAATCGTGCTTACAGTTGCTTGCGAATTTGCAAATGTTCGGGACAATTCTCTTGACACGGCAAACACGGCATCGACGAGACGCCGATATTCTCGGAGAATATTGACTTTACCAGTGACGCGTACATTTTACTTACAATTAACTACTTACTTTTTAAGGTATTAAGGTGTCGCGTTAAAAGTATTAGCGTATTAAGGGGAGCAGAACTACTGTTGAGAGGTGAATTAACAATTAATGTTCGTTCTCGTTGGGCGTAGAGCTTCGTAAAGGTTGAGTTGTCTATAGTTGGAGTGTCTTAGATCTCTCCGTAAAAAATTGAAAAAGAAAAATGCAAAAATGTAAAAAAAAAAAAAAAAATTCTGCTGATTATTAGAAATTAGAAATTATTAGAAATGAAAAATTTTACGATGATATTATTGTATTAAAGCGTATTGTGATTTTTTTTTTTTCGATTACATTCATTAAAAATCATTGGTCCATAGGTTGAATTTTTTTATTATCGATTAACGGATTTTGAATAATAAACGTTTAAGCTACTAATTTTTTCGGTATAAACTCGGTGTCCACTTGAAAACGTGAGTGCCAATCGCATCGCTCGTCAATCGAGAAGTGGTGGTTGGAAATAATGTACTGTCGATAGTCATTTCTGGAAAACACCGACGAAATTGACGCTCGTCGCGAATTTCAATATCGGTGTCGCTAGTGGATGTGGCCGAGAATCGTGTATCTGATAGCGCTGCACTTTTCATGCCGTTTTGCCGATGTAGTTACCATAAAAAATAATATCGAAGTTTTAGCATTGATAAAATTTTCACTCTCGACGTATCAAACTTCATACCGTTATGGATGAACTTGTGTGTTCCTCATGCGTGAGCGCCCGTGTGTGTCGGGGTGAATGAGGGGGAAGGTTTCTGTTATTCGGAGTTTTCGACGAGTTTGCCGAGCACTCGGGGATACGCTACTATATAGCTGTGCAGTTAGTTAGGTGGCCTCAGCGGCAGTAGCAAAGGTCGCGCTTGAGTCAGACAGGCTACCATCAGGGATTCCGCAAAATAATTCATTAAAGCGTCTGACCGTCTGTGTGACTATAATTACGTTTACGTCCCGACGATAATGACACCGTTATTATTAGCGCAGGCTTTCCTACGCAAATAACTCGCGCGGTGTGATGTTTTACCTTAAAAAAAAAAAAAAACTTTCCAGACATTTAATATTTGGATTCGAGTCGATCGTGAAAGTTTCAGGATGAAGTGTTTTTCGTATATCAAATGGATTTCCAAAGAACAAACCGAAACCCATTATCGAATGATTAAAATTCAAGATTTCGCGCATAAAACACATATTTTTATATCGGTTTATTTAAAAATATGTAATTACACATGGAAATGCGAAACAATCGAATATGCGAAAGTAAAATTTCAATTTTTACAAATTTTTCTCTCTGCGTTGTTTTTCTGCCATAAAAAGGGGATACCAGCAATGGGGTGTGATTTGATTTTTTTTTAAATGATATTATATAAAAATTAGCTATTCCGCAGTAACCCCGTTGTTTTTTCGCGAACGCAGAGCCACCGTGGCACCTGTTTCATCGAAATATGATTGTCACATAACCTTAATTATTTGGTTATAATATTATTAAAATTGAAAAAAAAAAAAAATGTGATAATGTTATTCAATACAACGCTGGTGACGCTGTGATCGACGTAAATTAAAAATGCTACACAGCTCGGACAGTTATTAACAGCGCGCAGAGGTTGTTATCGAATTAGTATCGGATTCATAAACTATGCAGATCGGCGAATACTCAACCGGGACTTCGTGATTATAGCCACGAAATCCGTATATATATACACGATGAAACTAACCGACGTGTACCTGCCGAGCGTTCGGGAATTACGATGTCGCTTGGAAATTCATGGCCGGTAACTCGGACGGAAGAATGGAGCAATTAATGGGCGTCATGAGTCTTCGTACGGGCGTTCCCGACCAGAGGTGCGCCCAGAAGCAGGACTCTGAACGTTCGACGATTGCTTCGCTCCGTTCGCTCGCGAGATCTCTACGAACCCAAAAGAGAGACCCCCGGCAACGTTGGCTTCAATGGAATTCCCGTTTTCATGGACGTGATCCGACTGACCGATCAGAAATTCATCCTTTCCCGGCCAATATCTCGCCGTATCAAAAATATCGAGCGTATTTTGAACCCCGCGATTCCTTCTTCGTCTCTACAACAGTTTCCTCGATACTTTTTTACTCGTTCTCGCGACATTTCATAATTCACAGCTGTCTCGCAAAGCGTATTGTTATTCGTCCAGAAACGCTTAAGCAAATCTCGATTTATCATTGCCAAAAGTACCTTCGGCAATAAAACAAATCATATAGCGTGTCTCACTGGCGAAAAAGCAACGCATTCGCATCGTGAATTTTTCACCGTGAGACTTTCGACGTTTCGTTCTTTCTTCGTATATCTTTATCCAGACACACGCAATGAAATCATCTCTTTGCTCTCGCGAATTCCGTGAAAAAGCTTCGCGGAGTTTCTCCCCCGTGTATGCGCGGCTTCAATCCTCATTTCCGGGCGTCACCGGTGGGCTACAGTGATTCTCGTGCAAGAAGACTGCGCCAGTGTGGTAAATCCCTTCGATTCCGGAAGCGCGCTTGCCACAGCTTCTCCAACCCTCCGCGAGAATTGTAAACTCGCACACGGTTGCGAGTACAGCAACGGGTAGAATTCAGCACTGAATTCACAAACTCAAAAATCATTGGGAGGAGGAATAGGAAAGGGAGGGTCGGCAGGAGGCCGGATAAAGGGGTTGGAGGAGAGCTTTTCTTCCGGTGCTTCCGCGAAATTTCTTGGTTGTGGAAATCCTCGGTTAAATCCTTACTAAAATGCTCACGTTCATTATATGTGAGCAGAGTTCTGAACGTTACCGTTGCCGGTCGTTGCGGGGGGTCGTATAATTTCCGGAAATCTCTATTAAATACACACAGCACGAGAGAGCGTGGGAAAGGCGTTGAAACGGGGAATACTCGTGGAGTCTTTGGATGTATACGTTAGAGAATGAAACTGAGAGAAAGACACAGTTAACTCGAAGTTAGGTGTTAGTCCGATAATATACCGTACGACGTTTATTAACTCATTTACAGTCGACGAAGGCGGAATGCGGAGGGGAAAACATAGAGAGTTCTTACTGCTGAAGAAGCGAGGAAGTGAGAGTTTGAATAAACAGGCTACTCGTGCACAACTGCAATCTTGAATAGTATACTATGACGTACGGAAAATACATGTCTATAAAGAGAGACAAGTATCACGCGTTCGCTGGGGTCGTGCCCTCGGGACGACGAAAGCACACCTGGCGGTTAACGAACTGCCGGCAGGCAAGCGGAAACGGTGAAGGTTGGGGGTTGAAGACGGGCAAAAGGGGAGCGGAGGGGATGGAAGTGAGTCGCCCGATGTGCCTTGAAAATGTGTCGCTCAATAAACTTTCTACTTCTGAGTAGCTGCTATACATGTGGACCAGTTTTCTCGAGTGTCTTGAGAGAGCGAAAGCAAAAAAGGCGAATGCGACAAAGTGCGAAACAACGAACGAACGTTGAAAATAGAGAAGGAAAGCGAAAAGACGAAAGATGAAGTTAAGAAAAGTGTACGGAGAGAAACGGAGAAAATAAAAAGAGTATTCGACGGCAGACGAGAAAGAATGGGCAGAGGATGCTGATGATTTTTCCACGGCGTACAGAAACAAGTGAAAGAAAGTGAGACAACTTTATTTTTCGACACTGCTAAAGTTATGAGTGTGTGTGTGCGGAACGATCCGAGTAGACTTTAACGCCCCTTACGTGCCTCGATCGATGAGATCGAAATTTTATGGGTTTCTATGGAAGCCGTGTGATTTATCTTGTAACAGAAGATCTTGCGAAAGTTTCCCTCGAATGTGCCGAGATACCGAATAAATTTCACGAATTTGTGACACCGAATGCAGTTTAGATTTGAAAATGTCGAACGTTCGATCTCTGGATACAAGATAAAAAAATCAATTTTTTTTTAATATATCTTCCGTTACATCGTATCGCGATTTTTCAAAATTCCAAGTAATTTGTTTTTACAAATTTTTAGGGACCAAATTGCAAATAATAAATCTTCGATTTAATATCGATGTTAATGATATATAAGTTTACAACGATTGTTACAACGTTTCGCAATTTTGTAATTAATAGTTATCCGACAAGAATTCGAGTATTTGGCTCTTTGATGTTTAGACCGTCTTTGCGGAGGTATATAATCCGAATAAAAAGATCTCTTCACTTTTTGATCTCGTCAGAGCGAGAATCAACAGGAACAATCGCATCAGAGCTTCGAAGAATTCCTGAGGGGATGAGTCAAAGAAAACGCTTTACCGTTAGTCGAGTTAGCGAGAAGAAGGAACATTCTTCTCCGTCTTCGTTTGTTCGTTCGTTCGGTCGACGAGGTTTCTCGTCTCGCATGGCAGAAAAAGCAGCACAAGCGGTGGTAGGCACCGGGTGTTCAAGCTCTGTCAACCCGGTAGAAGGGGGTGAGTAACATGTAAATCGCGTTAGGAGGGGAAAGGAAAAAGGTAGTCGAAGCCTCGCTTCCGTTTTCCTTCGTTAGTTGGCTTACGCTAGGCGAATGCGCCTTCGTTCTCGATTCCGCAGCTTCCATCGCAAAATCCGTTCGTTCCCTCGCCTCACCCAAGCTGATTCACTTGCAAATAAGATCGATTATATCGGACGTTCCTCGACTACCAATCGGAGGAATTAAAACGTTAGCTCTGCCGTCGTATCGCTGTCTTTCTCTACTTCCTTCTATTTTCGCTTACGTTCCTTTGCGTTCATTTACGTTCATCGCTCCACGTTAATCTCGTTCATCGGCGCTTTTTCTACAAAACTTTGATGATTGCATCGTTGTCTTATGTATTCATCTTATTGCGACTCTATACCTGCGAATCGATCATTAACATTTTTTAAAAATTAAACATTCGCCAAGCATTCGAAGGAAACTTTGCGCGTTTGTTGAATATCTTAACATGCAATTAACCAGAAAAAAAAAACATTACGATATTTCCTATAGCGAGACTTCCGGTAAATTTACTCAATATTTATATCAACTTTGGAAGATTTGAAAATAATAATGCGAAAACTTTAATAAAGTCGGATGAGTATCGTTTTAATGAGTGAAGCAGTTTAGCTTCGTAAGTTTCGGTAGTTTCGTATCTGCAATGGTCCTTGCAACGCTTTTTTAAATGTTTAAACCTTTTTTTTATCTTCGTTATCTCTTTTCAATATTACCAATGATTCATTGCGAGAAAAATAAAATAGAGGGAACGAGAAAGATCTGTCGTAGTATCGCCGATTTAGGGATCCTGTATAGCTTCGGATCCATTGGGCCATCGGGTTGATCTCTTTAAATCTTTCGACGTTGATTGTAACCCCGCAATTTTAAGCATAAGCAACATCCGCGGCTTCTATTTTTCGTCTCTGCCATTGGGAAAGGGAAAGAATGAGTAAATAAAAGATCCTTCGGGTCTGGAAGGTGCCACAGATGGTATGGCGTAGTGAGACCGTTCGGTCGATTAAACTCGATTGCATTCACGAACACGACCAGGTGGCTTCGCAAAATCGTAATTATCGTAATAATCGTAACCGTAATCGCGTTTAGTCCTACTCTTCGGGTTTAACCGTCGGATCGGTCGATGAGAAGAAAGACTCAAACGGAGAGAAATAGAACCAAAGCGAGAGAGCGGAACGGGAGAGCCAAGAAAATAAAGAAGAGAAAGGAGACTTGTGGAAACTAAGTGTTTGGAAGGAATACGAATGGTATGCCGAAGAATTGCGAATACCACGGAATGACGAACAGACGGAGATGTTAAGACGAGATGTGTCGAGAGGAGCAATGAAACGGAAGGGAAAAAAAAAAACCGTATCGTGTGAGGAGGCTGCGGGCAAAGAAAAGACGACTAACTCGCTTGAACAATGGAACTTTTCTTATTTCTCTTTGGTTTTTGCGGGCAAACGGGATCAAAAGATGCTGGAGAAAGAGCGGAGGTTCGTCGACATGGAAAGTTCAACGGATATACTTGCCACCGGACGATCGCGATATTCCGCGTAAGACGATAAGACGGTATTATAAGTTTGCAACGGGCAGGAAGGATGCTAACTTCGTCTCTCCTGCTTTTCCGTCGGATTTACTAAAGGATGAACGTATCGTCCAATGCGATGAAAAAAAAAAAAAAAAAAAAAAAATAAACCAAAAAAAAACAAAGATATGATCGGAGTACCTCTGTAACGAGTTAGTTCGCAAAAGCGCGAGTTTCCTCGAGAACGAACTGTGGATATAGAGTGGAAGAGATGAGAATGCGAAAGGCGGCAGGCATAAAGGAAGAAAAAAAAAAAAAACAAAAAAAAAGAACGGCAGCGGTGAGAGGCGAGAAGAGGGAAAAGTAGAAACGGCCGGTGCTAGCCAGACGTGATTAATCTACTCGTTTGTCAGTCCTTCTTATCCGATCCGGATTTAACCAGAGCATAGCAGCGTCTTTACACCCCGTCGTCTTTCTGAACAATTCTTTTCTCTCTCCTAACAGCACAATTTTCTTATCATTCAACTCTTTTTTTTTTTTTTTTTGCTCTTTTTCACCCTTCCCTTTCGTTCGAGAGACTGTCTCCCGGTGCTACGGTAGGATTTCTCGATAAATTTCGCTCGCAGTTCCTCATTCAATCTCAAAGAAAAATTTACTCGTTACAGAGTAACTGCGATTTTCATTTCATTACAGTTTCGTGTAATGGTTTGATCGCGCGCACCCCGGTAAAGTTATTTTTCGTTTCAGTCTCACGCGCATATTACACGCCGTCGTGCACCGAATTACGTAAACCGGCCTTTGATCCCAGACTGCGCACTTGAGCGGCACTCCAGCGTGAAGTAGAACCGAGTACTGTTTCATATAATTCCGTGAAAAATAATGAATTGTTCGCCGTGCAAAACATTTGAGAAAATCTTGAAGCTGTATTTCCCGCAAGCCGACGAGCTGCGGCGTTGCTTGTTATTAAACACCCCCGAAGCAAACGTGACTTGCCATTTTTCTACAACTCGTTCGTTTTTCCAACCATTGCACCAGTGAAGATAAATACTTTCGGATTTTTATCAATAAATTCCCGCGTCTTGTTGCCCACTAATCGCGGCAACAGCCTTTTTTCTCCTACAGGATTTCTTGTTTTTTTTTTGTCACATTGATACTGTTAAACGGAAGAAAGTACCGCGGAAATCGTGTAACAAAATGTCGGTAATCGCGCAGTGATGAATCTGGTGAACCGAAAGTTCAGCGATTACCAAATTTCGGCAAATCGTTCGGTAACGTCGATCGCGATTTTTCGAAGGTATAGATTTTCAAAAGCAATGAAAAAAACTTTTTTACGATTATGCAGAGCTTCCGTATTTTTTCTTGCGTATTTTTTTTTCTGTATAATACGATAGACACCTCGTTTTTGCTCCATCGGAAAGCAAAGATATGGGCGAAGCGTTTCCGTTCGGTAACCGTTTACATGATCCCGAGGTTCCGTGAATCCTTGGTGAAGTGGAAAAGAGGAACGGGCGACAGGGACGGGAGCTAATGGCAGTCGATCCGGTCGCGGCAGTGATTAGCGCGTAATCGAATGAGGCCGAACGCTCGTCGATTAGCTACAACCAATATAGCCGTAGTCTTCGTATCGCTGTGTTGCCGCGAAGGGAGTAGACGAATCAGTTTAGGTTTTGGCACGTATAGAGTTAGTTATACGTGCGATAAACATGTTGAAGCTTCTCGTTCAGGCGCGTTAGTACAAGTTTCCCCTGATGATCGGATATCCGTTTGTTCGATACAGAGGCAAATGTAGAAATGAGGGTTTCGCGAAAAAAAAAAAAAAAAAAAAACGAAATATCTGCGACTTTCTCGATTTTTTTCTTGATTTAACGATCTCGAATTGTTACATCAGTCAGAGTGGATGTAGGATGATAGTATATCGGGGAAACGTGTATACGCACAGCTCGATACGTCGAAGGGGCCATATTCGATCCTCTCGAGAACGGCAGTGGCATCGAGAGTGAATTTCCCCAACCTACTCTCCGAGGGAACGTTGGCAAACGCGGATTTGCCGCTGCGATAAAGCAGAGAAGAGAGGGCTACGAGATGAGAACATACGCCTCGGGAGCTATTCGACGTGCTACACAGTATATAGATGGTACCGCATGAGATATTCGGATCGCACCATCTTGCCGAGTGATTAAACCGCAATTGAGAGATTACGGTGTGCGCGGCATACCGATTATGACTGACGAATATGGTATTCTTGATTAGACATGTTAATATTATTACAATCGTACCGAAGTTTAAAACTAATTGGCGGTTTCGGAAGTAGAGAAAAATTGAATTTATAATTGAATCTAAACGACTGTAATTACCGTACTTCATTTCAAACATTAAACATAAGTCGCTATGCACTTTAACTCGTATATACGATTTCTTCAACAGTTTAAATTAAATCTTTTTGTTAAAAAAGGAATAAAAAAATAATAAAAAATATTGGCGTTAAGGAGAGTCGACAATTTCGGGATAGCGATCGACTTTGATACGGCTGTATCTTGTCCATGTATTTATATCTTAGAACCATCGCCTGCTGAAGTAAAAACAGACGAAAAAAAAAAAAAAAAAAAAAAAAAACGTAAAAAACTTGGCGCTTATGTGAATATACGAGGACAACACACGAGATGATATCTGAAATGAGTTGGCGAAGCTTTTGGTAGTCTCGAGTAGAGAGACAAGGCGGTCAAGGGAGGGGAAACGCTCGAAATGGTCAGTTTCTCAGAGCCTCAGGGTGAACTCATTGTCGTCGTAGCTGCGGGCGTCGCCATCTTGGTATCCGTACGAAACTGTTCCTCCGGGCATCGTAAAGTCGTGGGGTTCGTGGCGCCGAAGCACTATAGCCACGACAGCAGGCATGCGTTACGGCCGTTACGTTACCCTGCTGGCACTCCGTGGACCACGCTGAGCCACTCGCCAAGCGAATGTTGCGCCGTTCTCCTCGTCCTCGCGTCTTAGAAACAGCCAACACCCTCTCTCATTCCACCCTCTTTACGTCAACCACTCCGGGCATTATTCACTTAAAATAATAGCTTGGGTATTATTATGCAAAATATTATATACCTTATACATACAACGGAGAGAACTTTATATGAATAATTACTGTGCGTAACGAACTAACCAGAGGGACGAACGGGGAGTTACGAAGAATTTCGTTATACATTGGAAAACAGTGTATAAATATACAATGCATTTTTAAACACTGTTATTAAGCATACCGCGATAAATGAATTTTTAATTCGTCGAATAACAAATTTTCTGTTTCAACGATATGAAGAATCTGAGACACTTACTTAGCTTTTGTATGAAAAATAATTCAAGAACGGGAACACATCGTCTAAAGTATGAAATACTTTATTAAACTGTTTGCCTTTTTTTTTCTTTAATTTAAGTTGAAAAAATGGTGAACAATCATTTTGTTTCGTATGCACAATGAATCACGAAATTTTTAAATATTGCACTGCGCACTGTAACGCGTAAACAAATTATTCTCGAGGTTTTTCTCTACATGCAATAAAAAGCCGCGTATGCGCGTAAATCTCCACGAGAGAAGGTTATGCGCGTGATGGAAAAAAATAAACGTGAAAACATCGCATGTCGCATATTTGAGATTTTTTTTTTTTTTTTTTTTTTTTTTTTCATGATTCTCAAAGCGTCGTTCTGGGAGCGATGGAAAAAGAAAATGTGATAACAATGTGCCATACGCCATTTCGCTTGAAGATTCTTTTATATTTATATCACGGAATGCTTTTTCTGTGTGAAATTGGATTCGAAAATACGGGAATAATTTGTAGGTGAATATTAATGGACATTGTTACTTTTACGTTCGAAACGCGCGAATGTTCGCGATGGGTCGTTTGATTAACCTCGCGCAATATTGTACCGCGGTATATTGTCAGACTAAATTCTTTGTCTCCCATATAAAGGTTTTGGTCCTATTTTCAATGCTGATAAATTTTCAACGTGAAAGCCATATTTTTTTTCTCTTTCGTACGAACAACGAGATCGTTCGACCATCCGGAAATTCACCATTGAGCTTCGCAGCCTCCGGCGGCTCATCCGTCTTTGAACAATGCCGGGGTGTTTCGCTGTAGACTACGGCTATTGCTGCGGCATGTATGAACCGCGATCGCATGACTTTTTAATTCGCCTGTTCATTGTTTCGCCACCGACGGAAACGACATTTTGATAGACATTTTTTTCGGCGCCGTGGCAGGTTTTCTCATAGAATAGATGAAGTTTGGAAGGTTGCAAACCCCGAGTTCCGCGCCTCTGCTAAATGGACAGAAAAACTCCGAAATTTTCGGAAACTTTTATAAGCTACGATCCTCTTATGAATCTTTTGATTGTATAGACGATTATTCAAATTCAAAAAGACAAATTGAATTTTGTCTTTTTCTACACATCTTTTCCATATAAAAAAAAAAATTGAAACCAAAGATAAAAATCTGAAAAAATTCATACGTATTCAGAAAAATTAACGAATCATTTTCATAAAAAAAAAGTTGAGTTACCATAAATTTGTTGAACAATTTTTTTTTTCAACAATTTGTTAATAACATTTTGCAATTATTATTATGCCAAATTAATAGTTTCAGTACCTATAATATGCATGCATTTTTACAAATTTTTATACTATCGAGAAGTGATTGCAATTCCCTCTCCATTTCGTCGAATTTAGGCGAAATGGACACCACGCGCTGTAGCTACCTTAACGCACGTTAAATCGTATTAAGATCAATTAATTGTTATCTCGGTGAAATGTTCGCTGTTCAACATTTGATTCTACTGTTACCAAGCAAATGAATGGACATCGGCACGATTTACATTCTTTGAAAGGTTGCACATCCCGGGTTCCGCGCCTCTGCTAAATGGACAGAAAAACATCGAAATTTTCGGGAACTTTTATAAGCTACGATCCTCTTATGATTCTCATGATTTTATAAACGATTATTCAAATTCTGTTTTTTTTCGACGATTTCAATTTTTGATACTTTTTCTCTATTTCGATTTCGATGAGGTTAAACGTATTAAATTGCGTTTAACGCACGTTAAATCGTATTAAGATCGATTAATTGTTCATTCGGTGAAATCATTGTTCAACATTTGATTCTACTGTTACCAAGCAAATGAATGGGCATCGGCACGTTTCACATTCTTTGCGAGACTTCTAATCGAATTTATTTTTGGATCGAATTGAATTTGATTCCGCGGCCTAAATCAGACCTGTAACGCAGGGAGAAATCTGTTCGACAAACGTGTAGGTTTTGACTAATGAATTCGTTGTGGTTAGATACCTCACTCTCCCGCTTTTCCTATTCCCGGCAGAGAACAGGGAACACAGGGGTAATGTCTTGATCAGTTGCCCCAATTCTTCGAGGTTAATAGAATTCAAGACTGGAAAGGTTCACTTCGTCGTCCACAGCTCTATCTATCTTCCTCCCGTCTGAGATATATCTCGTTATTTCACAAAATGGTAATTACTCACAGAACGACGAATCGACGTTTCTTTGATATTTCGTTGAAACGAGTAGTCACGGAATTTCAGCGAAACGAGATCCAACGTTTACGACTGTTGGCTGTTTTCATTAAACTGTAGTCGTATACCTCAATGGCATTGGTAATTTAGTGTTTTCGCGAAGAAGGGTGAAGCTATTATCTTTCGAAACTTTCCAAGTCTATAGATATCGCGAAGCGTCTGTTTGCATGAGTTTTATTATTATCATTTACCACATTTTTTGATGATCTAATAACGATTTTCTTTTTTCTTTTTAATTTTCGAAAAATTAAATAAAGCAAATAGCTTCATTCTGATCAGATTTTTTTTCTCTGTGTACCCGATGCAATCCCAATTCAAATTAGTACGTTGGTGTCGAATTTTTTTCGACAGAGTTTTCTGTGTGAAAAAAAGATTTGAAAAACTCGGTTACTATATAAAACATTTGCAATAGGGACGTTATTTCTGATAAAAATTTAAAAAAAAAACATTTTTTTGCAAAAAATGTAAAAAATGTCGCCAAGTAGTTTAAATAGTTTTGTGAAAATAAAAAAACTTGTAAAATAATCAAAAATCATATGAGCCAAGTGAAAATAAAAAAAAAACTTTGCTCGTCCTTACTTTCGATGCAACTACATTTATTTGTATTCTAAGGACTCGCCAAGTTTTTTTAAAATTTTCACTTGGCTCATAGGATTGTTGATTATTTTACGAGTTTTTTTATTTTCACAAAACTGTTTAAACTACTTGGCGACATTTTTTACATTTTTTGCAAAAAAATGTTTTTTTATTTTTTAATTCATTCTTTTTTTTTTTAATTTATTATTCTATTATGATTTATTAAAAAAAAATGTTTTATTACTTGATAACGTTAAGAATCCGCATGACACGATTTTTCTTGTATCACACGCACAATATTTATCAATTGAAATGACCTCTTGTCCGCGATTATTTGAACAATTTTATCAGACGAACGACCCATTTTGTTAACCGCACGAGAGGGTCCTTTTTTTTTTTTTTTACTAATTTTCGCGAAAAAATGAAATTATAAATAACCTCTAATTAACCTTCTTTTCGATCACTCAGTGTGAGTGTACTATTTACGGATCGCGAATACGGACATTACTAGTTGCTGTATTCACGAACTGACACTTGGAAAATTGCAAACCGCTGATCGTTCGTTCTGCTTATACCGTTGTGTATGCACGGCACACGCATGGACGCACGAACGCAACACGCAGGTATCATGGGACATCGGACAAACAACTGACAGTCGAAAAAATCTCTGAAGAATAATTTTTATAACGAATGTGAAGATTTTTCGGGCGATATCGCGATATCTCATCATTTCACGCACCGATCGGGCTGATTCCAGGCGCATTTTAAAGCTTGTATTCGATTTATATTATAAAAGTGTCTTCAGAATTTAGATTCGATGTCTCGTTTCCGAGAAAAAAAATGTCAAAGTTTAGGGGGCATGATATTGGCGTATAAGGACACCGTAGCGCTCGACCCGCGCGGGCTCACCGCGCGGACTTTTAACTTTTTAAACTACTTGGCGTCGAGATCGAGACGCTACCGCGTCTCTTGATAAGTCTCTGCGGTGAATGAGTATTTCGCTTTCATAGTACTTTTACATTATTTCAGGGATATTTGCTTTACCAGAATATCGGAATTAGTTTTTTTTTTTCTTTTGTATTACCGAATTAACGGTGCTTCATTATAGGAAAATGGATTTAGCTGCAAGTAGCCTACCAATTCCAATCGGCGGAATGGGCCTTTGCCATTCTATAGTTAATGATGTTCGATATGTAATACGATTAATAGGAATCCTAATTTCTCTGTCAAGTCCAATCGGTCCGTCAGATTCTCCTTTCGGTCTCAAATTTTAACGGCGTTTAATGGAGTTTAAGAGAATCTAATGGCACAGTGCGGGTATTGAGCGGCGACTCTGAAGGACCCACAGACTCGTCAATGAGTCTCACGAGTGGGTCGACTATTCGGCGCCACTATAGTACGCGTTCTCTCCGTTCAGCCATTTTGCAGTATCTTCTAAAGTAAAATAAAGTTAACTAAAACAATTACAATTAATTATTTAATAACAATAATACACAAATAGTAACAACTTTCATGTTCGTTAAAATGATCTTTTATTCTGTTTAATCCGTTTGATCGATTCACGCACTGTGGATTATTGAAAAAATTAGTTTTACGAAATTGTTGATTTTTTTTTTGTCATATTTAATTTTTTGTAATTATTTAATAACAATAATACACAAATAGTAACAACATTCATGTTCGTTAAAATGATCTTTTATTCCGTTTGATCGATTGGACGCGCACTGTGGATCATTGAAAAAGTTAGTTTTACGAAATTGTTAGTTTTTTTTTTGTCGGTTTTTCATCGCGTTTAAATTTCTTCAAGTTTTCTCCGCATACCCATGAGAATAAACGTGTAGACTGGTGTTCGCTTCACTGTCGCACAAAACACTCTGATTTTGTCTTTGTTGGTTCGTGAGAAGTACGAGAGAGCATTGCTCTCGGGACGTCGTTGGTACTATGGCACAAGTCTCGGTGCAAAATTCATACCTTCGATGCAAATTCCGTGCCGGTCATTATAGCTGAGAGGTGTAGGCGCTCGTTCCTGGTACTTCAGCATGACACAGATACTACATACGAAATGAGCGCATATGTAATGAGACGAGAGCGCGTCATGACTCAACTACGGCTTTCTTGAATCAAATGGGAACATCGCAAACATGTAACGTTTTACAGTACTTATGCACTTGTCGAAAGCGTTCATCAACTTGGATGGAGATGAAAAATGTTAAAAAGCAAGAGATAGTTATGCAGATTCGTAAATTCAATAGAATTTTGTCATTTATCTCATTTAATTACGCGAACAAAAAAAAAAAAAAAAAAGGAAAAAAAGAAAAAAGTAGACAAACCGATATTTGATTGCATTTTATTCGTCCACCAGCTGCATCTCCAAATGACAATAGACTTTCGAAGCCTCACTTTGTAATTTGTGAATTTTCAATCGTATTTTTCGTCTGCTTCGACAAATAAATTTTCTCTCCGATAAATTATCGAGAGAAAAAGTCCATTTTGCTTTACGACAACGAGAAAATGTTGAAAATAATTTGTGAACGATCGAATTATTAAGCGAATTTGCAATGGGATGTTTTATAAAAATGAGGAACTTTGATGTTTAACAACATTTTCTTTCTATAGCGCGTCACCCGCGGTGTTAGAAATTAATTTGAGAAAAACTCTTTCGGTACTATACGCGAACTGTCTCGCTGCGCACGCTAAGGCGTGTTCGCGCAATGCTTTCAGCTGTCGCGCACAGTTCGTACCAGTAAACAGGTATTTTAATGCCTCTCACGCAAAACGGATTTACTGAAATCGCGAAATTCTCATTCGCTACCCAAGCTCGCCGCTCAACGGACCGGTGAACGAGCTGCTAACGCGGGAAATCCGGCTTTTTACGTACACGATGGGGCTTAAGTCGTTTTTAAGTATTCCACACGATGGCATCTCAGAGAATTTATAAATAGTGAAATCAACGATATGCTTTAATTAACTAAACTTCCATAATCTAAAAAAAAAAAAAAAAAACACCCCAATAAATTCTGCCAATTTTTCCATAAAAAAGAAAATAGTAGTAAATACAAATAGTACTTATTATTTGCTTCGTATCGCTACTCCGCTCTTTGTGTCTTTATTGCCATACAGACATTTCCGTTTTGAAAAGATTTTTCTCGGAAAAACCCCTTCGGAAGTTTAGTTAAGATATACTTTTCTTACTATCATCGGACGCAGCATTGTTGGAAGAGTCATCGAACCGTTTCAACGTATTCTGAAGAATCGTCGACGAAACAGCACTTTTAAGTGTTGATTCTTTCTTCGAATTTTCCCGTCCTATCCATATCCGCAGCCCGCAGTATCACGCTTCAAACTTTCCTCTTGAAGCGCTTCGGGTGTATTTCCCGATATCGACAGCTGCGGTGTTCAACGTTTGGACAGCACCGAGTGTAGTGTCCTCTCCGCCGATGCTGGTTTCGGCTTAACTTTGCGAAGGACATGAGAGTTTGACCAGTGGTGTTCGGCTTCGACGTTTCAGTTCGCAAGGTTCGGTGTTCTCTCCTGTCGCGCGGCTTCTGCTTCTTGTCCGAGCGATACGAGGCGAGATTTCACGAGCCGGTCACCGTCTGCCCCTAACGATTATTACCGTCCGACCTCTTGCAGACCACCCCTTAGGTCACTAACCGCACCAGCAGTACCAAAACCGAGTCTCATCATCCGTTCAACCTTTGAGCTTCGACTTCGCCCTCAGCGAAGCGCCTCCCTCCATCTATCCGAAAGAGAAACTTTTTCACGTTTCATATACGTACATTGCTACATCTGGATATGCGCAGAGATAATAATGGTATAAGAAGACAGGGTATACGTTGTTTTGTAGCACGTAGCAAGCACAGTGAAACACTGGTGACTGCGTCGCCGTCGCATAATGAACAACGAGGATTTTCTGCCTCGACTTTCTCATTAAGAGTCATGTCCTCTATGCCATCTACCCTCCGTTTTCGCTACTTCCCCCCCTTTATCCTTGGTCCACTTTTTCATTCCCTCGTTCTCTTGCGTTGTAACAACATAATTACATCCTAAAGCTCGTCTCGCAACGTCCTCGCTGTTCCACAGAGCCACTAATTATTAATTTGCTCATGGAAGTCGGGGAGCCCAGTTGCTTTGTACCGAGTTCTTCGAGAAAAGTCACTCGAAAGTAAATCAAACATTATAATAGTGTACAATAGAGAGTATCGGAGTTATTCGAGAAAATGAACGGAGCGGGCGATTAATTGGTATTTTTTTCAATATATCATCGACCGTACGGTGTGCGCCATGTCCTTCGGCAATATTTTTTCGTTTGTTTTAATATAAAATGACTCGAAAAATTCGCGACGGTAGGATATAAAAAAAAAATAACGATTTTTTTTTTTTTTTTTTTTTGTAAATATTTTTTTCGGCAAAAGTGCGTTTTTAAAACGCTGCGTAATGGAGATAAAAGACGAAACTTTCTAGTGGGCCATTCGCCAGTTTTATTTATAAATCATTGCAGCCGCGATGTATTCGCGCATTTTATTTTCATCAGTTATTAATTAATCGAATATAGCGGAATTGGAATGAATATAAAAAAGACGATAATGAACGAACTTCGTTGTTTAATGAACTTTGCAACAATGCACTCCTGCGCATCATTAAGAACGATCCGAAGTATGTGATAGAAGAGACCTTGCGTTGCCCGTTGGCCAGTGCGATCGGACTTCCGAAGGTTACGGGGCAGTAAAATTTTTTGCATTATAACTTTTTTTTTTTTAACGATAAACGATAACCTTGTTAATAACTTATTATCGTACGAGAGTTATCGGAACAAAGCGGAACGAACATGCAGATTATATATTTATCGTGAATTTTTTTCCCAAAAATATTGTGAAAAAAACATCAGCGCTGAGAATTCGGAAGTTATTAGGGTACACGTAACGGAGTGATATCGGAAATCCCAGACATTCCGCGAATTGCAGTTTTTTTTAATTCTCGCATGACGTCGAAGCGCCATCAATGCCTGTCTCATTTAAATTTGTAGGCGACGTTTACAACAGTTCCAATGACAATTTCCTCGAGTTTCGACCTCTGATATTTTTCGCTGAGATTGAAAATCTCGTGTCGATGTTTTTTTTTTTTTTTTTTTTTTTTTTTTTCGTATTGCCTCAAGCGATCGCGCCTTTCGCCCATCTCCGCATTCTTCACAACATTCCGATAGAATTAATACGATCACGTGTTTGGCATGGATGATCTATATATATGTTTAGATTCATCCTTGTCGCTCCATCTGTTCCGGCGCAAACGAACACGTTTTCCTCACCCTATCCCTTGCCCCCTCTCTCTCTCGGTGTATGCCAATAAATGAAGAAAAGTTTGTTCATCGCCGTCGGACGAGGAAACAACACCCTCTCTCCCGGTTATACCGGGAAAATTCGACCGGCACTGGGCAAACGGGTGAGGGGTGGGTGGGTGGGGAGGAGGGAGACGAGCTTACAGATATAGAAAGATAGATAATGCGGTCGGGAGTTTCGTGAAAGACAGAGACAGATGGACGGACAGACAGACAGAGAAAAGCAGAGAGAAACGAGTACAGAGGATGTTTCGAAGTTGGGCAATAATGCTGGTCGTCAGTTCCAGAAGGTAGCTCCGCGCTCTATACTCACGCTGTGTGTGGATAGTTCGCGAAACTCGTATCGCCGTTGTGCACGTACGACCTATAGCCCTCCCGCTGCTCGCGGTAATCCCTCGATTTATTTATTAACTTATTTTCTTCTGGCCTCAACTCTCGGGGCCCTGTACCACCCACAGCGGCCGGATGGGTTGGCCACCCTTCGAGGATCGCAACAACCGAGCTCCGCGCGCCATTGCGAGAGACCCTCGTCTACTTCGCTCGTCGGATTTTCCCATTTTCTTTGGTCGCAACGCCGCGCCAAACGAAATGAGAACGAAGAATTTATGTAGCGTACAAACCTCAGCGCCGGGAGTGTCTGCGCTCCTCTTTCTCGACCCACCGAACTCCGCTCTCCTTCTCTCGTCGCGGGGTGGTTGATTTTCATTATTCGTTATTCGAGTAGGCGTTACGGTATAGTAATACCATTTTTTTCCCTCTTTTTTTCTTATCTTTTTATATATAATGCGAAGGGATACCGAACTTGCGTACATATATTGAATGAAATTGCGCCGTACCGAGGAAAACTGGATGGGGAGGGCGTTTACTGATTGTAGGGGTGTAAAGAAGCGAAAAAAAAAAAATGAAAATTGCGGAGTGCAAAACTATCGCTTTGTCATGTTCTTCGTGGATCCGGGTATCTGTTATGTCGTGTGGACAATGCTGGCGCGCAGTCTGAACGCGTAGAAGTCGTTAACGATTAAGACGTTTTTTCTTCGGCGAGTAAACGTATAGGGGACAAAAGATGGCGAGAAAGTACCGGAGGGGAGTAGAAATAATAAAGCGAAGATAGAATAGGTGTTGGATAGTATAGGAAACCCCCCCGCAGTCAGAGTTAATATAATACGTCGTAATTTTGCACAATTATATCGCTCGGTTGGTCGACGAGGGGAAATCGTCCGCTCCGACACTCGGGATATAACGTTTCTTTTTTATTCATCCCGTACGTGTGGGGATTTGGGGCGTCAATGCGGGAGCATATTTAAACGGCAATATTCGGCGATAAATGAAACGATTCGATTAAACGTTTATAGACACTTCGGTTACGTATTTATATCGGTACCCGCGACACTTCGGGTGACATTTCGGTTTTCGTGGCATTTTAAATACATGAAAAAAAAAATACCGGATTATCGATTTTTTTAACTCGTAAATTCATAAGTTATCATATAAATAACTTTTCACGTATAATATTAGGTACATATAAATTTTTTAACGATGTGGAAATAAGTTTCTTAAATTATATAAATTCCATCGAGGGCGAGCCGCGGCTCGCGTGTAACATATTTACGGAACGTTGTATCTTACAATTTTATACCTCGAAAGCGATTTCAATTGCCTTCTCGATCACAGGCAATTTTTTTTTTTTTTTGAATATTTGAAATGAATACCCCGCGAATCAATTTTTTTTTGTTCTGCGCCATCGGCTCGATTTTTATCGTTCGATGGAGTGGTAAAATGAAAAGAAATAATGCAGCATGATCCATAGGATATCGCACCCATTTGGCAATGATTTATTCAGCCGTTCAAAAGATAGGTTAATTTTAACGGGTTAGTGGCGATATGTACCACTTTCCACGAAAGGATCAATAGAAATTTTGCTCTTTCATCTATCCTCCGGTCTAATCGACCGCGCAATCGTTCTGCATTTTATTTATTAGAGGAGATGTACAAAGGGAGCAATAATCGATTATCGATACGTGCAAATACGGGCAGTAAGCCACGTCGAAGACTGATTGAAATGATCGAGCCGTCATTTCAAAACAGTGACAAAAGTTAGCAATTCGCATACGGTTCGCCTAGATATCCGTTGATATGAACGGGGGCCATCAATTCGCTGAATCGTTGGTAATGCGTACTCCCAGATGAGTGCAAGAGATAGGCAATGAGATGGGGACACATGCACGATGAGGATACAGGATGAGGGAAACGTTATTTCAACGAAGAGACGGGCGATTCATCATTATCATAATGACTGGGGGTACCCTCTCTCTATTGAGGATAGCTCCTCATTCCAACGCTAAGCTTTCGCGTTTATAACAGTTTCCTTTAATTACAGCCACGAATCCCGGAATAGCCAGGATTTCATTCCTCCTCTCTCCTCTCTTCATTCCTCTCGTGTGCATTTATCTCATTCACTTCTGCGTACCCCTCTCTTGCGTCTCGCTCGCTGCTACGACTATTCATGCGTCCAATAACCGGTGAACGAGTTGCCCGCTTCCAAATTCACGCACTTGTAGAGATGTTACAGCATACGAATGATTATGGCGATAAATACCGCTCTTCTTCTATCGCATAATACATAGATATGTGCCTATCGACGCTCAGCTTTCGTGACTCGTTATATTCGTACCCTCTTCGCTTTCATCGTTTTTAAAAAAATGTTTTATACCTTTTATTTCTCCTTCCCAACTTGGGAACTCTTCTTCGCTCGTCTATTTCCTCTTTTTTCGCCGTTCGCCTGTCCCTCCACGTCGGTTATTCGTTCTTCACACGATTCTCACGAACCGGGAGTTCGCTAAGAGGGAAGAGAACTTCTCTTTTTACTAAGAAAATGTGCTGAAAGAAATAGCGAGAAAAGATTATCGTTATTTCATCGCTGTAAATACCGAGAAATACGAGAAACAAAATGGGCCAAGCGGAACGAGAGTGAAAGGCGGACGGAGAGAGAAAAAAACGTGGTATGTTGAGATATCGTTGGAACGAAAGAAAAAGTGTGTTCGTAGAAAACTCGCTGGAATAAATTCAAGCTGGCATCGAGCAACACCTCTTGCGAAGTCATTTTTTTGGAGCTCAATTTCGCGCTCTCAAATCCACAATGTAGTCGATATTTTTATCAATTTTTTTTTTTTTTTTTTTCTTTCGTTTTATATTCTCCGAATAATCGAGTCGAGATTGAAACGGCGAACGATTTTGGATTTCACTGTCACGCCGGTTAATAAAGACGAAGCAACAGGGGGATGATAAAGAGGGATACGAAAAAAAAAAAAAAAAAAAAAAAACCTCTTTGTCAAAAGCGAAGTAAAGATAATAGAGGGGCGGAGTGGAAAATCGTATGAGAGTACGGCGCTCTTGGGAAATGAAGGACGAACGACAGCCCCCACCCTTAACGGGACATCCAGCCCCCGGTATAATGACGCCACGGACCGGGAGACACCCTCGTCATGTTCGCGCTCCCGTTTCTTCTGCCTGTGCTTTCTTCTTCGTTTTCATCGTCTTCTCATTCTTCGCCGTCGACAAAACCGTGACCGGTCCGGTAGTTTGAAATTTCAAATTCATTTGCCCCTCCGCTACCTTCGCCGACTCTTAATCCGCTTTAATTATGAAAAATCACCGAGTCCCGACAATGTTCTCGCTCACTTCTTCGTATATATATATACACACACTTTCATCTCTCGCCTCCCGTCGCCCGATTCTTCCCTGTTCTCGTTAACTCCGACCAAGTTCCACTGAGGGTTGTGATTCTCTCGTTTCCAACCTCCACCCTCCCCACCTCCCCTCTCGATTTCATCCATTCACTCGGTGATTGCCGATGAACCGCAATCTAGAAACTCTCGGCTTCTTTTCTACCTTCATTGTGCGGGAATTTTCTTCACCCCGGTTATTTTCTATTCATAATATTATTGGAACCACGAGTTTTATATATATATATATATATATATATATATATCTCGTACAATTGGTTGTTTACCGCGCAATGATTTTGCGGTGTACTCGATCGATGTTTCACGGTTTGTATTTTAGTTTTTATACTTTGCTAAATGAAATAATAAGATTAATAATCAGCGATGCTTGATACATTTTTTGGTTTAATATTTTCGTAAGGATGTAGAAACGTCGCGATTAACGCGGTGAAAAATTGTCTTTAAATGTAATCGAATCGGTGTCCGCAGAAAATCTCCTTTTCGTGGTACGGTTCGCGGACTCGTTTCGCTTATAGCACCGTTCGTTCGTTCGCAAACTGCGTGTTTCGTTATCGGTCGGCCAAACCTTCGCAAACTTTATGGCTCTTCGTGTACGAATCTCAGGTCTTTTTTTGTGTTTACTTTCTTTAGTTCGACGTCCATCGATCTTCTTCTCGCATTACCTTCGCACAAAATCTTTCGCCATTCGAAAGTCGGTCTGTAAGGATTTTCTTTCATCGTTGCCAAAGCTTCGCTCTGGATTTCCATAAAATCGTGTATTATCTCTTGTTCGGGACTGCGAAGTTTAGTTTGCTGCGAGTACAATGGGGAAAAAACGGGGATCACTCATTCATAACTTAACACAACGACCGCTGTACGCATAATGGACAAATAAATGCGTGCAACGAATTTTTAGGAGCCGTTACCGCGGGTTCATCGTCCAGTAGAGCTTTTACTTCAGCCGTTTCCTCATCTTCCTCCTTGTATTTCGATAGTTTCGATACATCGGACGTTTTTTGTTCGAAATGATACTGTTCCGGAAACAGTAACGCCATTGTATCCTGAAATATTTTATCCTGAAGCTGCATTATTTCGTGAATTTTCCGCTTTTTTCGTTTAGCATCCTGTCGCATCTTCAAAATTGGCGCTCTCTGCCTCTCGAGAACGTCCGCTCGAAGACCTTTTTTTTCGAGAATCACTCGTTGCATACGCTTCAGTTCCATCGCTTTCCAACGATTTCTCGCTTCCTCGAGGAATTCCTCGGGTTTGCGAGTCTTTAAAAAAAATATATATATAGATACGTTCCTTCACTACGAAACCATCTTAAAAGATTAGAATTTTAATGCTTACAACTTTAAGGGTTTTCGAAAGTTTCTGCTTATTCATCATTTCCGACCTTTCAGCTTTGATCTTTTCCTCAGCTTCGAGTCTTTTTCTTTCATCTTCCAACTCCTCTTGTTTCTTTCGTTTTTCTACATCCAACACATTTGTTTCGTTCCACGACTTTTGCCAACGTTTAAATACACGAATCTGTTGAAGAGATAAATAAAAGTCTTGTATAATCTCCGAGTGATTCGAGTTCCCGTTTCCTGTTTACATTTCTCACCAATTTGTGCGCTTAATTACTATATGTAAGTTTTGAAAATATCGCGTTTCGATGTATTTTTTATGACGAATGTTCAACGGCCTACGAAGACTGAAGCGAGGTGCCGTCACTGTGGTTTATTGCCAAAAAAAAAAGAAAAAGTATATCCCCTTTCTTACCCTGTTGACCTCTCTATCAACGAAGTTCCTCATCCACTCGATGTCAGTTACGTCGAAGGTGAGGAGATCCGCCGGTGCCGTGAAGACCCTGAGGGTCCCATTGAAGTCGCAGAAAGCAACGCACTGCGGGTTGAGATATAGCTCGTGCGTGTATATACCGGTGATTATGCGACCCGAGAGACCCTGCGTGAAAGTGGGCTCGTGACTCTTGACAATAAAGTCCCAGATCTCCGCGGTGCCGTCGGCGCGGGTCAATATAAGAACGGTGGGTCTGAATGTTCCCCAGCAACAGGCCGTATATCTGACGCGTTAACCGATTAAAGTGGGGAAAAAATATATATCAATGACGATCAAAGCTGCTATAAAGGGGTGCGAAGTCACAGCCAGAAGAGGTATAAGTGGAACGGTCCATTTCATTTATCGACATTGGGAGGGTTGACCAATTATTGGTTAATTGGCGTAGCCGTGACGTTACCATTAACCCCATTAGGCGCTCGAAATCCAAACTTTCTCGTTGACAAGACGGTTTGACGCCCTGCATAATTCCACGGCGACACTGCATCAAAAATCTACTTGAACGTTGTGCGATACCGAGTAAAAAACCGATAATTCAACGTCCAATTCGAACGTATATATATCACATGATAACATATATATGACACATATTGACAGCAGCCATCGATAAAGTTTCCCAGCCGAACGTCGTTTCGCTACCCTCAGGTCGCTCACCCTTGCAGAATACCGCATTTCAATTTGAAACTCAATAATTCCAATGTGATATCTGTGATGTGATGATGAATGTGCTAAGGAATTCATTTTATGAATGCATACCTAACTGTACTTTTTCGCCAATATACCGGTTCCCCGAAGTCTTCGCGCCAAACGGCAAAAACTTTACCGCCGAGGGTGACGACAACGTCGCGAAGATATTTCGATCTTATCGTATGAGTGACGGGTCCGTCGTGTATGCTATTTTTCCACAGCCACTTTGCCGATTCGCGATTTATAATTACGCCGGTGGTAAATTCGTAACCCTCCCAAGTGAGTCTGGCGACGTCGCCCTCCGCGGTACCAATCAGGATTGACGCTTCCATCACGTATTCCGGTTTCTCCATCACTAATTTGTAATATTTTCTCACTGATGGATCGTCCTTTATCGTGGGAAAGGGTTTGATTTGTTCTTTCCGAAACTTTGGAGAGTAGAAATTCATCGTGGTGATAATGGCACGTCGTTCCTCGTTCGGATAATTGATATCCAACATGTATTCGGGACGGAATACACCGTCCAGAGCTTTGAAGGGCGAGATCGACTGCACGAGAGCTTCCGGTCGGGTAACAGTCTTCTTTCTCTTACCTCGCAAACCCGTCTTTGCCTTATCCTCGGTAGGTCTCCATCTTTTGTACAACAAAACTAATATATCTCGTTCCTTTGTGAGATAAGAACACCGAAATACTGAAGTCATTTTTTTTAGTTTTTTTTTTTTTTTTTTTTTTTTTCCCTCTTCGGTACAATTTGCTCGAGTTGATTGTCCATTCTCTAGTGCCGAAAGATTGAATAGGTTCGTAATGGATGGGAGTCTTGCTCGTTCGGTGGAAAAGTTTTATGAGTGAAACGAGTAGGGAGAACGAGAACGAGACCCTCGAAACAGGTCGTAGGATTGAAAAAAAAAAAGGGGCCGACTTTAATGAATCCTTGAGGACGAATTGCGTCACCCGTTCCCTCCAGTCTTACCATACTTTTTCAATTTCTTTCTCGTACTTCTATACTCTCCAAGTGTCTTCGTGTGTGTGTGCGTTTCTCGAGATAGAGATAAGATATTGTCGAGTTGCGATTACCTCAAATCCCAGAAGGCTATTGTGCCGTCCATACTTGCGGTCGCGAACTGCCGACTGAGCAGATCCTCATTCGTATTTGCCGGCAAATCGATGATTCTTCCGTTTTTGTCAATTCTGTTGTACGCCGGTATCCACACGATTTGCGTTATCGGTGCTTGTTGACTGTACTGAACCGACGACATTGCAGCCGGTCGGACGACCGATGAAAGCGTCGATTCTCGCATCCACGTCATTAGAGATTTCATTGCTACTTTATATTTGACTTGCGCTGTCGTTTGTACCATCACCGCTTCCACCTGCTCGATCTTTCCAGGTATCGACCAAATGGCAATCTGTTTTTGCGTGTTATAAAAATAAATAAAAAACGTTGCGTACAGATCGCGGCGGAGAATCGACGAAAATTAAATGTGACAATTTGCTACTTGTCCGCTGGCGCAACCGCCGATTATGATATTTCCATCCAATGGACATATCGACACTGCGGTTACCTCTCGCGAACATTCGAGAATCAATTTCGGCGTAAGGCAGTCGTGGAACGACCAGATAAGCACCTGATTTTTACCCTCGCAAGCTTTCAGCACCTATATTAAATGTACAAATAAAAAATCCATTTTGTTTCGTTGTTAATCGACCAATTATCGATCAAAGGGGCGTAGAACTTCTTTTTTTAATGACAAAGTGATTGCGTTCGAAATGGTAAATCTCCGAAGCGATTTTCTACTTAAATTTCAATTTCGCAATTATGAGTATCAATTGCTTATATTTAATGAGGCATTGAAGTACGACTTTGAAAATCTTCACTAAGAAAATAAATGGCGCGACGAGTATTTATACCTTTTTATCGCGTTTCGGAGGCGTAATTAAATTTGTTTTCCAATTCATTAAAAAAAAATCCCTTTCGACGAACAAATTGTAATTTCAAACAAAATCTGCACATTATCCCCAAAATAATATCGCGGAATCGAATAATCAATTAACAACCGCGGCTTTGGTGAAAAATAAATAATCTTTTATTTTTTATTATGGAGGAAATTATGAGACATAAAAATGATAAAAAAAAATTATTATCGAGGAGATTATGACACACATACTTTCCTGTTCGTCATTTATGTCGAAAATATCGAATATCGCGACAACGTGACTATTCAGCGGAAGCGCGAAAATAATGGTAATTCATTCGCGTAATAAGAGATGAGAACCGTTAGCGATTTAATGGTGCGGTTTTCAACGAAAAAGTAAATTTTTATAATTTACGCCGAGTTCTTTGATCGATATCGAGTTATCGATGGACATATACCGAATAATTTACCTCGTCGTGAGGATAAGATCCGACGAGATTGTCACTTTTGCAATGTTCGGTATACGTCGCTACGGCGATACCCGTCCACGTCGGATGCCAACACAAATCATTGATCACTTTGGCATTCGACAATTTTCCATCGTGATAGTTCTGATGCTCGGTGTAGGCTATCGGTACCGGTGGTTGGGTGTCCCTCTCGTTCCGCACCAGAGACGCATAATCATTCGCATGAATATCCCAAGTGGCGTTTTGCATCGTCTATTCGTATAAATAAAGTTTATCAGCAACGGAGGGGCGATTTGTGTTTCATGGGTTACTAAACGCAGCAAAAATACGATTGCGTCTAAACCTTGTCGCATATATCGTCCGTATATTTGTCCAGAAACTTTCCGATCGCAGCGGTCTCTTCCGCGCTGTAAGTGCCGATATTTACCGGTTGGTATTCGTACCGATACTGGAACCACGAATTAAATGGCATCGACGGACTGGTCTGCGCGTCGTTGTTACGAAGCGGCAGACTCGCCTGATCGCCTTTTGAAACGACTATTTTCGTGACGTTATTGAAAGTTTGCCGATAGGGCAACAACTCCACGTAACCGTCTCTCTGGTCGTCCGCGTTGCGATCGATTAATTTCATCGGAGCGTTTAGCAGGTCCGATGTTGATTCCACCTGCAAGTCTCGATTTTTACAGTTATAAACTCTCTGAGAAGCATCTCTTTTGATGAATCATTGAAACAGTACATCGACTTCGAATTAAAATAACTTCGGCATTATTAATTTAATTCGGCATTATTAAATTTTATGGTTTTTTATAAATATGATTTCTATGCTTGAAAGCATCTGTTTCTTTCGCAATAAAGGTGTTTAATTTGGTATTATTTATGGTATACATTTCGATAACGAAAATTATAGAATTTTTTTTTTTTTATCTCAGACGAGATAAAATTTTTTATTTTTTTGATTCAGCGAAAATAAAAGTTATATGTGTTAAATTCACAATGAAAATATGATACCTCGATCTCGAAGAGAGGCCTCGTATTTTTGGCGATAGTTTCGTCGATCTCTTCGCCACTTCCCAGGTCGGTCCACCGTCCGACTGGTTTGTAAACGGCGTTTCTCACGCGATTCTCTTGTTCGATTCTCAGTGCATCGATGTTTCTCACAACTGCGTCTCTCCCGTCTTCGGTTAGACAGATGTAAAACTGCGCTTCTTCGATCGACGAGGGAGCGTATCCAATTAGCATATTTTTGTCCGGAAAATCATTGATATGATTCCGCACCGGCAAGAAATCGCTGCTTTCCTCGTGAAGATCCAAATTGTCCTCAATTATTTCCTTTCTCACGTAGATCCACGGATACTCCGTTGTGACGTTTTCGCCGATAACGCAACCAACGATTTTCTGCGTCAGTGGAGACAAATTGATTCTCGCTATTCCCGGTTTTCCCTGAAAAAAAAAAAAAAAAAAAAAATTGTCGGATTAATTGGCGGCAAAGTGAAAACTTCGTAGATCTTCCGATTTAATTTTATATTTCAAATCTTTATCGCGATACCATAGCTTCGGAATATCGCAATTGTCGGGGTTCATCTAGTTCCGTGACACTTGTTTCGTCGTTTTCGAATTCTTCTTCGCTTCGTATGGAAATGTTTGACGTTGTATAAGAGTCGAGATCATAGATCGTTCTTCTTCTCTCCGTGGATTCTACTTCGTCGTCGAAGGGATTATCTATTTGCACTTGTCTTCTCACCTGTTTCTTCCGAATATCGCCGCCGAAGGCATCGATCCTACCTTCTTGCATTTGCATCAACAAAATTCGACGTAAACACAACGATCGCAGATAAATCGTTTAAAGTAATACGCGTAGAAATAGAATCAGTCAAAAATACAAAAAAAAAAAATTACTACGAGAATAAGGCGGTAGTGATTGCTGTAAATTTCAATTTTTGTAACTTCTTCGACTATCGAAATAATTACGAAATAACTTCTATCATCAAAGAGAATAATCGGATGCCCTTCCGTTCCCTTATCACTTTCAAGATTATTGATTGTCTTACCGGCGGCACTTCCCATTGATTCATGTGTGTCCTTCGTCTTCAAGGGTTCCACTGTTTCTGGATCCTCAGCTTCGAAGTTCTCGGCCTCGTAATACATCTCGGCTTCGTCCGTTCTCTGCCTCGTCATCCGTTCCTCCGCAGTTTCAGATTTGTCAGCGCCGTCCTCTTCTAAAATATCTCCCAATCGTCCGCGCGAATTTCGCTTCCAATTCATCGTTACAGGTGCAGATAGAGACACTGACGGTGAAAAAAAAAAAAAAAAAATCGTGAAACCTCCTGTTGAAATGCGATGGTACTCAACGTCGAGAATGCGGCTGTCCCCGGAAATCACTCAAACGGCTTTGAAAATGGAATTGTCGAGCACTCGGTACCCTGTACACAGCTCTCGTTAACTCTTGCTATTATCTCTATCCATCTATCTATTCATACCTCGTTCGCAATTCTCTTGCGAAATGACATTCCGCCCGTCAGTTCATCGTCGACTCTCGACTGTTTCCAAAGGAGATTCATTCAAGCCGTTTCCGATGACACTCGATTCATTGAAGAAAAAAAAAGGGATAAAAACTTTTTTTTTACCCCCCGGAACTGAGAGATGCCGTATAGATATATAATAGGTATACTACACCTATTGCCGGTGCGACGGAGGATATTCTCTATATTGACACTCGATACCCTGCGAATATGAAGGGTTTGTCTCTACAATACACGCGTTATACTATAGAACTACTGACACTAAAGTAATTACCGTGTCTGCGTTATTTTTTTTTATTCTCCTATGGATCCTGTATCCGGCACCACTGTCCATCCCTTTTTGTATCCACTATCCCGATTCCATTGAAAAATCTATGACGAAGCGAGTGCGTAAACACGATTCTTGTTGAAATAATATCAACGAACAACAGAGTCAAGCATAAGCCCCGTGTGTTGCGCGTTCTCGACATCGCATCGGGTCCACGCGTTCGCATGTTCTCCTCTTACGGCGAAGTTCTTTTTTAACGCGATTTTTTGTTAGTTTATTTTTTTTTTTTCCATGTATATACCGTCGAATCGCGTTCAAACTTTTTTGTTTGGTTTATTCAGCAAATACGCACTCGGACTG
Organism: Buathra laborator; assembly: GCA_934046635.1. NCBI lineage: Eukaryota > Metazoa > Arthropoda > Insecta > Hymenoptera > Ichneumonidae > Buathra > Buathra laborator. The sequence goes on from OW203901.1 coordinate 5,025,161, forward strand.
TTGGATATAACGAGACTCTGGACGCTATAGATTCTTTATCCCGATAGTTTATGATTGGGTATTGAAATTTCTACTTGCACTGTGTATATCCGTTTACACAGAAAGACGGATCACGGGTTCAGTTGATATAACCGAAAGAGACAGAAAAATTTCAGAGTATTAAAAGATTTTCGGCATAAAAGCTAAACGGCTCGAAATGAAATTCAGCAAATTTTTTTTCGTATATCTCCGAGGGCGATGACTTTAGGTCCGGAGTCTTGTGCGATACGCTCGCTGGTTCGTTGAATTCGGGAATTTTTTTTTTTTTTTTTTTTTTTTTTTTTTTTAACTCCGACAAGAAGACTTGGTGAATGAATGAAGATGGGAACGTAAACGGCGAGCGAGCAAAGTGGCGTCTCCTCGGTATAATACGGTATAGCGGGGAAATTATGCGTTCCGCGGGACAATATCTTGGAGGGCGACGCTATATACGTATTATACGGGAAAGCGCGCTCTCCCAGAGTTTCACTCGCAACGTGAAATCGTGTGAGAAGATCTGCTTAAATTATGTAAACGGATTAGGGTGTATGCCGGAGAAATGGGAAGCTTCGGGTGTATAGTATGTATCAGAAATATCTGCCGTCTCTGGCGTCTCTGCTATACTTCGTTCCTTCGTACCGAGCGAGTGGCGAGTCATGAAGCTTTCGGGGTAAGGAGAGGTCTTGAAGAAACGTGGGGTAGAATCTTCGCGTCGGTGGGCTTTAAACCGATTACGAGAACGGAAATTCTCGTACGTATTTATTTATCCTCAGCGTACGCATTCCATATTGTCTATGGATCGGAAGTTTGCCAAATCGCGACGTTCAAACACTTCGAATAATTACAAAATGTAACAAGTTGCAGAGATAAATTGAATTTCGCATCTCCGTAAATCCGTTCTCGATGAAAAGTTTTCCGCCCCTAAAGGGTTAACGTGTGTCAGAATATTCGATATATTTGACCTCGTGAAGCATTACTCATCAATGTGTACAGTAAATTCATTGAAATTGTCAATATTAATCATTTACAATATTCACAAAATTTTAAATTGTTCCGTTGAATATCGCCCCAAGCGAACTGTACAATTTCATCAAATTTTAACGAGCGTTGACATCGTTTTGATAAGTTTTTGGTATCGGCGGTTCCATAATATTCAATAAATAGGAGATGTAATATCGATTGAACGGAAATATCGGATCGCGAGTTGGTCCCCAATATTGCGGTAAGCGCTGTTTAGGGAAAGCGGCATTTCGTATTTTAACCGATAGCACCTCTGATTTTCAAATCGGTAATCTCGAAAGGCGCGAAGCCTGGAAGTACGGAGACGAGTGCACTTCGATCCTAACAAGAATCCATTTCGACACGTCGTATTCGTTTCACAATTTTTAAAATTTTATTTCCGTTTCTGGATTTCTTGACGACGCTCCGTTGAATCTGCTGATGTTTCGCGTCTATGGAATAAGCAATATAAAAATTACCCACTCTACGCTTTTAATTATCTGCGCGGAGAAAAATCGATCATTGTTTCAGCCAATTGAATGGTTAAATACTCTAATCAATTAATTATTAGAGCTAATCATTTGGTTGGCTTGATTATTTAATTAATTAACCCAACAAATTCCGTCGGTTAAGCCAATAAATTATCCCTTTTGGATGTTACAGACCCGTGTCTGGAACATTTATTATTGGAACATCAAATGCGATCGATCTTTTATGTTTTTTAACTCGAAACATCAACATCGTTCGCTTCTGAAAACTGATAGGAATAATATTTAATTTTCGTTACTACTTTACTCGCAACTTTCCCCAATCCGATAACGGGACTCTCTCTGTTTGCTGCGCGTAACGGAAGAAGGGGTTAATATTGCACGGCGGAAGGAGCTTCGTGTCGTCCTCTCAGCCGGCAATACCTCGAGACACCGCGCACGAAGTTACTTTTCAGCTTTGGTCGCCAAGGGACAGGAGTCAGGATTAAGATGTTGCGGTCTGTGTACTCTCGGCTGTTCTCTCATCCGTGTCGCGCTGGAGCTGCTGTGTGTAACGGGTGGTAAGAGCTCTGTTCCTCGTGCACCATACTCGCGTCCACGGTAGAGCCGTTGTTGGAAGGGTGGCAAACAAGACTCGTGAGATTTAGGTCTATCCTTTCGCCATCTCCGTTACTCTCTCGACGAGACAGTACTACATACCTAAGAGAACTTACAAGAACGAAGCTAGAAAACGCAGAGATTAAAGTCATAGAATCTGTGACCTTGAAATTCGGACATCGCGAACTGATCGTAAGAATGTTTCCCGACAGTAAAAAATGATAGGACTCTGCAATAAAAATAATAGAACTCGGTAAAGAAGGGTTTTCGCATTGCCTTTTTTTGAATACATCGAAAAAAATGGGGAAAAAAATGTCATTTTCACATGACTGCGATGCTCTTTTTCCACATTTTATTCGATAGCTCCATCGGGGGACCTTCAAAAAAAAATTCCTGCACTCGTTCCATAATTAATACTCCAGCGGAGAAAATGAGCCATGAAAAGTCAAAATTGATTCACTCCTCCGGTCTGAATCCTGCGCCAAGTAAAAAAAGTTTGACCATCTCTGATTTCGCTTCGACAGACTTGGGGACCTCAAAAAAATTAAAAAAGGTAATTAATCATATATAGATTATGAAAATACAATCGAATTTAAATTTTTTATTTTTTTCAGACTGAAAAAAAAATAATGAACATTCTACTTTTCATGTGACTCAGCCCCCTTAAGGAGCATTTTAGCGGCTATTGAAACGGTGGGATCAAAGAAACTTTGTCAACGATGATTCTCTCATTGCGTGCGATAGAAGCGGAAGCGTAATGGCTTATCCGGGAAAGTATCGTATGCCATATATATGACGAGGAGATTTTCTCTCTAGAAAAGCTTATAGTGTACGGAACAGACGTGTATAGCTTTTGGTATATACAAGTAGAAAAGGACGATCGTGGAAGTGGTGAGGGGGTTCGAGGGAGGCATTTCGAGTACGCGAGTTTCTGGTCGTAAAAAGCGGAGAGAGCTCCACGGAGTCGTTCGGTTATCGCGGCTAGCGTGCGCACAGTCCCGGGGATACGAGCACTCAGGAGAGCGATGATATCCCGTACACCATAGAGCTATCGGATCGGGCCGAGTGCAGTCTCAACGTACCTAATAATACTTGCTGGTTCGTCGCGCGAGTTCGCTGGCATCCCCCGTGGACGAAGATAGCCGCGAGTGCGACTCTCACCTTGCGCGAGAGGGAGGCGACTGTACGTACACATGGGGTCTATCTTATTACGCGAAGAAACTTTGTTATTTCGTTGCAACGGAGCTCCGGAGGTTTTAGGCCAAGAGACTCACAACTTGGATGACTCCGAAAGGACGACGAGTACAACAACCCATTATACCAATGTGTGAACCACTTTTTTTCCCTTTTTTTACCGAAACAAAGGCGCAGTTTTCGCTCAGACTTTGACAATAGCGACGATATCGCGATTTCGAGCGTTTTCTCCTATCTGCGAACCGGCGAGAACAAGCATCGATTCTTCCATTGAGAATCAAAATGCTAAACTTTAGTCTACTATGTGCCGTACGTAAACGCTCTTGCACTTTCGAAAAACCGATCGTGCCCGATCGAGCGACCGGGGAAGTTATTATTCGATGAAAAACGTGGAAAGGCAGAGGGGAAAACTCATACGGTGACGACAGGTAGGCATTATCTAGCCGATCTGGAGCAGTAGCGCAGCAACGGTGCCGTCGATGGGTTGAAAATACGAGACTCGACGATGAGAGGGAATGAAAGAGTGAGAGGAAGATTGTATAGGGGGTGGAGAGTGGACGAGGCGGCGGGAGGGGGGAGGGGAGGATTTGCGAAGTGCAGGGTTTGCGCCGGGTGCCCGAGCTGAGCAGTGCATAGTGCTGGAGGTGCGCGAAGGGGGTGCGGCCGCGTGACGCTGCCAGAAGGTAGATAAATCCTGCTTCGACGGTAAATAACACGCTAAAACAGTGAATGGGGGTACGAGAAGGGTAAATAGACCGTTCGAAGAGAGCTCCCGATCGAGGGAGGAGCTGACTGGGACCGACGCGTTCTCTCACCTACACACATGAATACTCGTACACATTTACTATATATATATATATATATTGTATATATATATGATTGAGGTGTGTATAGTATTCAATACTATATACCAATACCAATTGCGTTCGCCTATCTTTTTTTTTTTTTTTTTCACGATGGTTTCAGCACGTGACCAGTAAGCATCGACGGGGCTTCGGTTTTTGGTAGTGTAGAAAATAACTACGCGTTCAACGCAAATACATGTATGTAGAGACCGTTTGTACAGAGGAAAAACAAGTAGCAGAAGTGTGTGTATGACAGAGAGAAAGAGAGAGAGAAAGAAATTTGCGTGAGGGCAAAAGAGTAGGTAGGTATTAGTTTTTTCTCCCGCGTTTCGATGAACATAAATCCTTCGGACTTGTATGCGTGAGTGATTTTTTCAGGTCCGGTGTGCGGATTCATGCGCACCATCGTTTATCCGTGTCCAAGTATAGTATGTATACATATATATACACAGTTAGTTCTGTAGTACCTATAGATACCTACGAGGTTTGTACGTGTCAAGCGTTGAGAGTGAGAGGGGGTTGCCGCACGTCGCGCATCTGTAAATCGTTTATCCGCGTATAACGTGAAGAGAGAACGCGTCAAAACTACTCGATTGAGTATGTCGATCAAGCGCCGAGCACTCTGTAGAAGAATTTCGATTGTAATCGCGGTATTTCATTCTCATGATTCGGGAAAAAAAAAAAAAAAAAAACGCTTCGTTCTTGGAATTATTAATGTTGATAATATCGATTCGTATTGGCCACGAGATCTCGATTTATTATTTTTATTGGCAATCAACAGTCCCGATCAATTTTTCTTTATGGCGACGAAATGGCTCACAGCCGAAACGCGCTGCTTTCGCGCGGACACAGCATTCAACAGAACGAGAAACAATTTTTCTTTTTCACACTTTTTCACATAATTTTAAAGAGAAGTCTCGAGATCGTTGCTCATAGGTCGGTATTTATTATAGTACATTATGATCAACAGCGTAACTTTTCTTCGGGGTTTATCACCTATTCAAGGTATTGTTACGCAGTAAAAAAGTTTAAAAAAATGGGAAAAACGTACACATTAACATTTTGTGTTTATACACATTCACGAAATTTTGTTACCTTTAATAATACTTTTCGGAATGTTAACACGAAAAATTCGTTGATAGAAACGTTTGGTGAAATTACAAACATTTTTTACCGTTTACTGTTGATCGGACAGTAAGATATGTTGTATGCAGTAACGGTCGATTGGTGTTCGCTTGGAAATTTTTGTTGCCGAAAAACTGTTATATCGATAATCGAACGCCTCAGATTGTTCCGAAGGTTCAAGATTTGGGAGAAAAAGGATAGAAACGATCGGGAAAAAAAAGTGTAGCGTCCATATCGTATACATTCGAACACCGAGAGGCAATAATCCGAGATGAGAGGTCGGGCGGCCAAGAAGCGAAAATCGCGGATCGGCGTCTCGTAAAATCTCATGGGAATCGCTGCGGCGTAAGAGGTGGCTTTAGCCGTGAAGGAATATTGGGGATGTTCGACGAAGGGGAGGAGGTGGGGGGGGGGGGGGGGGAGGGAGAGCGGACCTGGGGGCCCGAAGGCACGTCGGACCGGATGTGGGTGACTGTCGAATCGTCGAAAGTTTCGGACGCAACGACTGGCGATCCTCGCCGGATCTTCTCAGCGTAGTAGTTGATGGAACGTGGACTTCTGGTGCCCGCTTCGTCGCCGAGTCCATCAACATCTCTTGGCATTTTTCGTTTCGTCGAAACGAATCAACGCTCCGAATGACATCGATGTCAACGGACGAACGAGAGTATCGGGGTATATTGACGCGATGAATCGAAGAACCCTACTTTTCGATACATGCGAAAAGCGAATAGGTAGTACGGGGGATGATAGGACGGGGTTCGATGGTATAGTACCCATCGGTATAGTAGAGGGGAAAATAAAAAAAAAAAAAATCCCGTTTCTGCGAGACTTTTTCATCGCACCCTCCGTTCGCGACGTTTTTCTTCGTCCCTCGCAACAAATCGACTTGGGCAATCCTCGACTACGGTTCTATCCACTTAATTCGAATCTTTTCGTGTATATAAAAGGCGTGGGATATCGCTGGTGTATCGTATACGATTCGTATGATTTATTTACGACACCTTTGAAGATATAAAGTATTTGCTAGTTACAGTAAACACAATATGCCGTGGAATACGTGTTCCACGTCTGTTTATCTTTTTCCCCTTTCAATTTAATATGCATAATGCACTAGATGCGGAACACGAGTTATTCCCATATATACATATATTGCGCACACCGCGTCCAAATGATTTCTCGTCGTCAAGAAGTTGAAGATTACGAGACGCTGTAGGAACACGCGAATAGTCGGACGCGCGTGTAGGAGCAGAGAGTCCGCGTTTGCTTTTCGAATAAATCTAGACGATCCATCCGAAAGGCATTCCGAAACGCAGCTCCAGTAGTAGTAGCCCCGGCTCAGCCCGCCTCGTATACGTACGTGTTCCTTTATCGTTCGCCTCTACTTTTATGGCCTCATAAATGTTACGAAGTGTTATACCGCTACTGCTGCTGCGTATATAGTACGGTAATACGCCCGACCCAATGGGGCTGTAGTTATAGTCACCTACGTTGGATTCTCATGATAGCGAGAGAGCCTGTCGGACTCGCGCCCTTTCGACGCATATCTACCATAAAAGCGAAAAGAAAGAAGGTAAAAAAGTAAACGTTACTTGAAACGAATACTGTACAGATAGATGATGTCAGATGGTAGCAGGGGGTGGTGACTGGAAAACAGATAAAATGTATTTTCGCGTTGGATTTCAGTCGCGCCAAATTGGTACACGCATCATGCTGCAATCTCCGCTATAACTTATAGGTATGTGTACTATAAACCGTGGTATGCCTGCACCGATATTCCTGCTGGGGGGCTTGACGCGACCAATAAACTCTGAACAAGAAAACAAGCGAGATTCCACAGCGAATAGCGACGTGCGCCAAGAGGGGAAAGTCGAAACAATCTCGGTGTATTAGCTTCTCCTCGACTTTCGGCCCATATACTGCGACACAGGATAACACCCTCGCCGATTCTCTCGGACACGAGGTCAAAGTTTCGTTCGGCAAAAGTCGATTACGTGCCTTTCTCATTCCGCTCTGTTGAGGGTGGGATGTAGTAACGGTGTCGGTACGCCGGATATGGTAGCCCGGCGAACATCATCCGCAGCTTGTGTCCCTTCTTCATCTCTCGAGAAAGAAGAAGGGTCTCGAACGTCTTATACAACACATGGACAGCTTGAAATACAAAGAGTGTATCGAGTGTGCATGAGTACATAACCGATACTTTTGTCGTTCGAAGAAGATCTGATGGTGTTCAATTCCATAGGGATTCTGACTTAAAGATATAGGAAATGGTGTAGACATGCTATACGAATAAACGTTAGTTTTACATTTTAGATATCTATGGAAACTCGTGTAGTAGCGATGTATTGAAAGATTCGTGCTTTTGGCTTCCCGAAGAAGTTACCGAAATTCAGAATCTTTGCGTTTTGCCGTATCTTGTCTTATTGAGCGAACATATCGGATTGACGATACGGATCGCGGTTTCGTCAGATTTCTCTTTTCCTTGTCTCTCGTTGAGGTCATATCCGGCAAACGTGAGGGGTCTATATCAGAGGAAAGCATCACGTACCGACAACAGCGTATACGCAATGGGTCCAGATTACGGATGGGCGACCGACGGGCCGTGCGGACGTGGCCGATTAGTTATTAGCGTCCGGCGTGTATAGGATCGAGTTAACGAGAGGGAGAGTGAGTGTGAGGTGAGAGCTGCGTGCGCGTATAGAAACTACGGTGTGGGATAACGTTGGGTGAAAGGAGTAGGTATATTCGGTGAGATGGCGCACGATAGAGATGGATATATAAAGCGTATTCCGCAAACGGGATCCAAGTGCGGCACCGGCTGTGATTAGAGGGTGGCGCCCAGATGGATGGACCGCCGGTTGGTTAATTTTCAATTATCCGGCAGGGGTAGGTAGAATTTGCGACACAGGGAAAGGGAACGAGGGAACGAGCGAGCGGACAGGGCGGCGCGGGAGAACGGTACTATTAACTAAGCTTCGTCAGTGATTGGCAATATATAGTGCATGGCATAGGAGACGGGGAACGGATTACCTTGCAAATGTCCGCGGGCTGTGCGGATATGCTGCAAGCTCGGTATGGCCGAATGGTCCAGGTGACCGACGATGCGTTCGGTACAGCGTTCACGACACAACCAATACCTGGAGCAACGGAACAGCTATTCACCAGCACCTCCAGCTGATCATCAGTCCTGCGCTGATTGGACACACTCATGCGTAACCTGAGCAATTAAGCTTTTGAGGTCGTATAACGCCGCCCTCCGGCAAGTCCTGCTTTTAGAATTTTTATCATCCTACGGCTAGATGAGCTTAGCTACTATACGTTCATTGAAGTTACGATTTCACAGATGATTATACATGCAACCGAATCTCTGAATGGTCCCCTCAAATAATATGTTGCCTCTCGACATTCCTCAATAGACGTGAATAGTTCGCTATCCAATTTTTCTTTCGATTCGCTCTCCTAATGGACAAAGTTACCATTGATCGTAATAATGCTTTTTGGCACTAATCCCGACTTAATTTTCGGCCGATTGGTGGTCCTAATCGTCGACCATCAGTGTTAGAACTCTGATCAAACGTTTTGTCGGTGGCGTTAAATGTTTCCTAGATATTCTTACGAAAACAACAGAAACAATGATTCTGTAAACTGTTATTTGCCCGACAAATTTTTCGTCCAACCTGCACAGCGCTAACTACTGGCCAGCATTGTCACACGATGGCAAGTATACGCTCTGCCCCGAGGGACCAACGCGTCCAACGTAGTACTGGATTAAGCAACGGGTCACAGGTGCGTCGTACGGTTGACGGGAGAAAAATAGTCGCGAGTTTGTTACTGTTCCGTTGCTACCAGAGGGGGGTGGCTACCTACGTATATATACCATGTATGGCAGAGAATACCGAAGGTCCGAGAGTAGGTGAGGAGGTAACATCCCCTGTACCTGTACTATGTACTATATATGCCGCTAATGCACGCCGAGAGTTTTCTCCGTACGGACGACGTACCCCCTGAGCCTGAAAATTTAAGGCGTTTCTTCTCCGTAAGCGCGTTGTATACTTTTTCTAATGTAGCGCATCCACGTTATATTTTATACACTGTATACATGTATATGCATACCGCTGCCCTCTGCGCTTTTTTTCCTTATTGCAATCTCCAGAGCTGCTACAACGTAACGTCCCAGGAATTCCAACAGCCGCATGACCAGCTTTATCCTCACCCCCCCTCGAGAATGTCCCGTGCGAGAGTAATATTTTAATATTACGTAGTTGCGTTACGAGCTCACGAGGTTTTATCGAGTTTCTCAGCGCTCAACCCCCTGCAGTTCCCGTTCTCTCTGTCGCTTTGCCGCGGGGCTGGATTACAGCCGAGAAAAGTGAGGGGTAATGCGAGTCATTCTCATTAGAAAACGCGCAGAGGCGATATAAAGATCCACTATAACTTCTTATATAATCATTATTAAGCCGAAGTTATCGGGCGTCTGTGCGCTTCATTACTAATCTGGAAGTTCTGTAAAGAATTTCAGCGTATCGATAATTATGGGAAGAACCGAGTTTCTCGAGGAATCAACAATTAGATCGCTACGGTTGATGTAAATCTTTTGCGGAATCAAGTGCTGGCAGTCGCGTATTTGTCCAGTTGACAGCAACAAGATGTTTTTTGACATTGCAATAGCTATTCATCCGATAGCGTTATTTCATTAGTGGTATTGGTAAATAATTTTGTCATACAGTCGAATTTTAAGTTTTGTCGGTACAGTTTTCGTTCAATGTAGATATCGAGAGATCGAGCACGTGCTTCGCGCGTGTGCGTCTATAGCGAATGCTCCACCGGCTGCACCACGACGTTCACTCGACTTCACTTGTAACTCTTCTTCTACTTCTTCTCAATCTCTGGAACGTCCGTTTTTTCAACATTGTATTTTTCTCTACTTTATTCTGCTTAAGCACAGAGTATTGTGTCCTTTCTGCGTATTCTTTATTTCCTTTTCCATTCCGTTCTTCTGACTCTCTTGCAGTAATTTATCGGTATTATCTACTTTTACATAGTTATACATTGTATAAACGCATACCAACGAAAGGTAAAGAAGGAGTACGTCTCCCATCCGCCCTCTCGTCGTTCCTGCAGCGCGCAAACCCCCCGTCTACCTTCATTTTTCACTCCTTTCTTCCCGAGAACTGGAGAGTCTCTCGATCTCGTTAGAAACCGGATATCTTTTCCGCCCGACATGGTAAGTAATTCCCGTCATTTTTTTTCGTCGGGAAATTGCGCTAGTGCTTCGCCATCAGCGAACCGTCTGGTTCCTCATCCTTTTACTTCTTCTGCTCCTTAACCGCGGGCTCCTTGCCCGTGTCTCTCTCGTCTAGTCTGTCGCATGGCGACGTTTACATATTATACTAGCGAAACAAACACCTTCTCTTTTTACACCAATTATTAATACGTCGACGAGATGGGGCGCGTTCGTTACGCGAAGGATCTTCAACGCCACTGTCGACATTATTTTTCCCCAATGAAATTGAGAATTTCATCCATCCGGAAAAATACAGACGAAAACAGATTGAAAAAAAGTCACCTTATTGTATCGAGTAAATTATGAAAAAAAAACAACAACTGTTTTACTGGGGAAAACAATATTGATGTTCGTTTTATCGAAAAAATTGATAATTAAAAAGTAAACTTAGCAAATTACTAATTTGCTAATTACTAATCACTAATTTCCGTGAATGTGTAACGCACAATTTTTGGCTCAAATCTACATGGAATCAGATTAGTGACGAAAGGCCAAAGGAATTTCTCGCGGCTTTGAATGGCCAACATACCCTTGTATAGAGGAATCGATGGCAAGTAGCACGAGTTCGCGTGACGACAAATCGGACTCGATGAGCCGCGATACCGCGAGAGTGGCATTGATGGGGAGTAGAAGTCTGTCGGTTGCCACTATGGTCCCTCTCGTCGTCTCAAACTCCCGCCCGTTACTCGCAATCTCTGTGGACCCTGTGTTACTCGGCGCCCAGCCATCCGGAAGATCGAAACTCGAAACTGCCGGTAAAGCCACGAATCGACCTTTGACGCTGTTGAGGACTCACACATGCGACAGCGTGAAAGGGAAGACCGCTCAACAATCTGAATAGCAAGAGCAGCAGCTGCAAATGGTAAAGCTGAAACTCAACGATTTTCCGAGCCCGCGGATAGTTCGATCGAATTCCTAAACGCCAAAAAGTGAATTTAATTATCGGCGTCCGCGGAACGGGAGAGCCCGCCGGTAACGCGCGGGCACAAGCATGCAATGGTTGGGGAGGAAAGAGGGATGCAATTAGCTTTTTGCGTCGGGTCGCGCACACGATTTCTCAACCCCCTTGAAACCGTTACGATCCTCGCCACTCCCTCTATCGCTTCGTTTCAAAGTATGTAGAATTCTTGCCAGAATTAAATGCCATTCGCGCGTGATATTCATTAGGCAGTGGGTCTGTTTCGTCACCCGATTTTCGCCTTTCACCGTTTTCTCTGCTCTTTTGATTCTCTCGGTCTTTCATTATTTCCTCGCTACTCGGGATATTTCGATCGGTCGCTGATTCACTTGATATCCTCGAAAAGTTATTAATCCCTTCTTTAATATTTGATAATTCGATTAATGAATTGTCGTAATTTGTCCTGATTTTTGACAAGTTGCGTAACAGCAATTGATTTTTTTTTAATCAAAGCGTTAGATGTTCTTATATTTGCTTCCTCAAGAAGCTTTGTTTTCGTGGAATTTTTTTTTTCGAGATTTTCATGTAAACGTGTTCAGAATGTTCCAAAATATCGAAAAAATCACATTTAGAAAAAATGTCTGGATGTATGTGTGTGTGTGTGTGTGTGTGTGCGCGCGCATCGTTTGACCTCATAACTTGGAAACGGTTTGAGATATCAAGCTGAAATTTATACCACACATTGGGGGGTCAAGTCTCCTTGTTTGGTGAAATTTTAGGCAAAATATATGCAGTTGTTTAGTTTTCACGCCATTTTCAGTTTTTTGAAAAATGTCTGTTGGCGCTGTAGCTGCCACATTTTTTGAGATATCGGGCTAAAATTTGAAACAAACTTAGACTATTATAAAACCATGATTGGGATTGAATTTGAGCAAAATTTACGAAGTCGTTCGGTTTAGACGCAATTTTGAATTTAAAAAAAAAATGTCTGTTGGCGCTCTAATTGTCACAGTTTTTGAGATATCTGGTTAAAATTTCGTACAGTGTTGGACTATTACAAACCAACAATCGGTATTGAATTTGGGCAAAATCGGTGGAGACGTTTACTTTTTACGACATTTTCAATTTTTCGAAAAATGTTCGGCGGCGTTGTATCTGCTACATTTTTTGCTATATTGGGCTGAAATTTGGTACAAAGTTGGACTATTATGAACCAATGATCGATACACGAAACAAAGCTTCTTGAGGAAGCCAAAAAAATTATAAACGTACTTTCGTACAACCAGAGCCGAGTAAACTGAGTTAAGAGAAAAAGAGAGGAAGCAATATGCTAATGGAATTAACAGCTTTTTTTTTATACCGATTATGCCTATAACTCTGTTCTACATAATTGTAAATACGCGGCGTGTGTGGCATTTTTTTACTTCTACTTATTCGATAACAGATTTATAATAATTGTTAATTAGGGTCGGTATTTCCAGCTCGTTGCGCAGATGAAAGTGTCTCTAGATATTGATCGTTAATTTGGATCGGATAGGAAATCGGATGGATTACTGCGATTTGCATTCTGGAGTTCGTAGATGTTGATAGTTTTTCTAGCCGTATAGTTACGCGAAACGAGAGGGCGAGCCATCGTCGTTGGTACATTGATATTGTTCGCTTCATTCCCGTCAATGTTATCGACGTACGAACGTCTGCGAGTCCTCGTGATATTGCCGTCGGCAGAAGAGAGCAATTTTACGGGATGGAAACTCTCGACGTTTCCGAAGGAAGCAGAAGTATGGTGAACTTGCTTTTGGTACTAGAAAACGCAGTGGGTTGCGAAATAGTGCGCGGAATACGACGACGTGCTCTGGTTCTCCCTGTTACTTTGGCCTGCGAGGCTATATATAGATCGATTCGGCAGCTTCGGTTCGCTTCGACCACGCAGAATGGATTTTATCCTTTCGAAATAACTGGCTACCCACGGACCCGTCGTTCGCAGGTCCGAGGTGCGATAACTTGTCACAGAAAACGACGTCGTCTGCCGTCGCACGCTATTCCAGAGGTTTTGCCGTGGGATAGGAAAACGGGTCGACGACGACAACGACAACGGCGACGTCGATGACGAGAGACGCAAAAGCCCGAGAATGGTATATCTGCTCAAGTCGAAATAGAGAGAAAAGCAATCGTGAAATAACGCGCTACCTGCTTCGCGTAGGATAAGATCGAAGAAAAAAAAAAACGAAAAAAAAAAAAAAAAAATGGTAGCACGTGAGAGCGTCTAAAATGCGGGAATATAGAACGAAGAATCTGAAATATATAAGTGTCGCAGCTGTTAACCGCGTATACCGGTGGAATTCTCAGCAGAATACGAACCGAATATCCTCCGGAATGAGGAAATTTCGTGACTTTTATGACTCTTGTAATGAACGATTGGACAGTTATCGTCTTCTTCTCTTACTCCAAACTACGCTGGTGAGCACTAACCGTTGCGTTAAAATAGAGGTACGTGCACAGCGGCGCCGTGAAAGATTTTGATGGATGAAGACGTCATACGAGAGCCTCGCGTATATGAACAGAATTATTGAGTTCCTCGAATAGTTTACAGGGCATTATTTTCAAGCGTTCTTATGGCGCGTTTGCAAATACAAAAAATATTACGATTAAATTACCTTTTGTAATTTATTCGGTATCAGCGCAGGTATCGCGTATACGCGATTTCCGTGAAGCGTATACGCAGAATAGTGTAAATATAAATTTAATTTCAATTGATTCGAAGCCAATCGTTGGATTTTTATTTGCAGTAATGCAATAGGCATTTCTTGCAATACGCGAATATCGATTTTGTAAAGCATTCGTTGCCACATGTGTGTGTATATTGATTGGTTTGGTGCATTGTTATCTGAACTGGGAATATTGTTCAATTGATAATTGGCCCACCGCACGGTTGTAACTACGGTGACCGCGCGTATTCTCATAATAATTCACGAGAACGCATATTGCTAACAATTAACCTTCCGGTTGGAACTCTCGTATAGAGGGTGTATGCTGTTTTGTTTTTTGAACGCAACGCAACAATGGTTCATCTCATGGAGTCAGTATACCAGTATGCGTTCTTTCAGAAACGTTTGGAAGTTCATATGTAGCCTTTTTTTTATTGACTGCCGCGGGATGTTTCCTGTGGTCCGATTGGCTCCCGATTCTCAATGGAAACGATGACAAATTGGAAACAAGAAGACGAATATATTTATTTTTTCCCTCCGATCCCAATATATTTAACGTTTTACCGTGTCACGCACTGGACAGAGAAAAAAAAAAGGTCGGCCCCATCTCCGTAGCTGTATCGTAGTGACAATCGTGTAACGACGAGATGTCTGCATTTCCAAACAAAAAATCTTCCATTTTGTCGGGACAATAAAAATTCGTCGATAATTCAGAAAGACTTTGTTTTAAGTGAAAAAAAAATTACAAAAAAAATTAACTATCATTTATCAGGGATAAGCGATAAGGCGAATTTTGCGGGACTATGAGAATGGCGGATGCCGAACATGATTCGTAGAACAGAGCCCAGTAAAGTGGCAACCAATCGTCGCACTTTGCACTCCATGTGGAGAGACCGCTTGCGGAAACAAAGACTAACGCCCCCGCCGAAAGGTTAAATTGATTAAGAGGTTTTTTTGTTGTTGTAAAAATTGTGAATGAAAAGGTCGGTATACCGGTAGTTTTCATTCTCATTTGCGGTCTTATTTCTGTGCATCACATTTCATGGTATAGGGCACAAACGTCTATGGATAGCCGGAGCGTGCTGCTGGAGGCGAGGGTTGGTTTTTTTTATTATTTTTAACCGAAGTCTAGCTCGCTGGCATAGCCGTTTTCAACCTCGAAGAGAGCTTTACAGTGCGAGAACACTCCGACGAGAGAGAATAAAGGATAGGGGGGTATACGAGACTATAGAGGCAATACGTCCGCGGAGCGACACCAGTAGCTAGTATTTACCGTCGGAAAATGCCTCTCCGCGTTCCAACATTCGCAATTTTTTCCAGTAGAACGCCGCAATTCTTCAGTCGTCCATCCTTTTTCACTCTGTTCATCGTTCCGCCCGCTCGTGCTCGCGGGGGTCTCCATTCTTTTGTACAAATAAATGGAACTTGTGGAATATATTTTTTCGGTGAGAGTGATGTTAACTGGTGGAGTTTTTTTTTTCCCCCTCATACACCTCAGTATTGTTTTTTCCTTGTAATCTGTGCGCTCGAGAAAATGTTTTACAAAAGGTCGCGTCGAGTGTGTAGAGTAATATAGTACAAGTAAAGCCTAATTTCACTGCCGGTGTCAGAGGTTAGGGCATCACATAGGATAATACTTGAGGTTCAGTGACGGAAGCACGACGCGATACGATGTGTTTGGCTCTTGAGTTACTCAAAGTTCTCCACTGTCTCCAAAGCTCCGGTTATGACTATGTCTCGCGACGGGTTGTGTACCGGAGCTTTTTATTACTATGTAATTCGTATACGAGGCTTCGCATCAAATTTGCATAAGTGGTTGTAAGCCGAACGTCGGGATAAACTCGATAGATGTACCAAGTTTCGCAAGCCAACTATTGTATAATCTATCTGGGGTGCCGCATACACTCCGCTCTAGAAATTTCAGGAAGTTAAATACTCGCGACGCGAAACGATGTACCCGACGTATTGTTCGCCCGCAAGCTGCAGCTAACGGATCAAGATTCTGCATTTTTTTTTTTTTTTTTTTTTCAAGCGACATCGCTGCTCTTCAAAAAGTTTTTGCCGGCTTTTGTCCACTTTACTATTATCAGAAAGATTAACGATGCAATTCTCATAATAACTCATGTCAGCATAATCTCATGCAGTAAATTTTTGGTGTTTTCGAAAAAAAAATAAATGAAAAAAAAAAAAAAAAAAAGAAATCAACACATTTCATCCGTTTTCAAGCACACGCTGTGTTTTGTCCGTTAAAGAGTTAAGGAGTCGGCGGAGCACCGAAAAATTCGTTTAAATGCAGAAAGAGATGGTCGAGCGTTGGGTCGGGGATTCGCGCTACGCTCTCCCGCTATGGACAGCTAACGGATGCATGTGTTCAGTCTCTCTTTCCGTGCTTTGCTTCGCCTCGGCAAGCGTGTACGAAGCGCCTGAAGTGCACGGTAAATTTTCATGGAACGCTTTTGCGGTTAAAGGAGCTCGTGTACGCACGGGTCAGTGCACACAAGGGACATACGTTACTTGTTTATTTTTCGTTCCACACGGAAGAGCCTTTCTGCAGTACCAGTCCACCCATTTGCCCCCCTCATAGCCAAATCAGCGGTAGAGGGATGTGTCCCTCCGCCGCTTGGCGTGAGTACGAAGCGTGGATGGTAAAAACAAAAGAGGAAAAGAAGAAGAAAGAATGATCCGGTGAATGGCGTCACAAGGCAATAAAAGAGTGCAACAGAAAAAGTTGACTATAACGATGCGAAAGACACGCTAAGGTCCCCTCAAAACTGCCATATTTGCCGTCAACGTTTTTATAATTCCATTATCACAGAAACATTTTTTTCTCCCTTTACAGCTTTCCCTCTTCATCTCCCTCTCTCTCTCTCTCTCCCTCTGTGTCTCTCGCACATTCACTTTGTTGTTTTTATTTTCAATGTTTTCACTCCGCCTCACTTGCGAAACTTTCGCGAAACGTTGACCGAAACTCTCGCCAAACACGGGACAAAATTCCTCTCGTATGCTGCTGCTGCTGCTGGTGCTGCTGCTTGGAACAATATAGTCGGCATCGTCCGAATGTCGGAATTAATGAAAATATGTGTTTGCGAATTGTTATCATTCTATGGTATTTTTACGATACGGTGATCATTCTGAATGGGAGAGGATCGACGTTTGAGATAGGAGTTCATTTGAAAATATCACGGTAACGGCAACATTAGAAACGGTAACATTAGTCTGGTATGTTCGGCAGTCTGTGAAATTTTGGAGAAATCATAGCATCGAGGGATCGAGAGAGGCCGATGTTGGACACGGAGAGACCTCGTTCTCGTATACGCTATATTGCGCTACGATAACCGACGGATAACGGATTGACGCTTCGTTATGTCGGCAGACAATAACTATCTGTACTGTACCCCCGGCTTCCCTAACCCCCCCGCAAGCACGGTCTGCGCGCTCGTCGCGTTGAATTATTTATGCAATTAGGCGTTCGCTGTTCCCACGCTTCGGGGGTTGGCGCGTATATGAACGGGAGTATCCATCTCGCCTCCGCGGGTGCGATATCATCTCTGGTACATATCTCTGTCTCACATACGCCCCAATTCATATCTATCTCATCCTACTTTACCACTTACACCTGCAAGTCCCCGCAATCACTCTTTCCCTCGTTTACTCGAAGGGGTGTGCGCGTGTGTATGTGTGTTGTTACGATTCGGGTATTTCAGGATTAACCCACAATAATTCGAGTCAATATCGTAGGCAGTACCGAGTACACGTGAGTATTTGTTCGTGACACTTGGGAATACAGCTGGACTTCAATTGACTCGATTACTCGAAATCAATTAGTCGAAAATCATCAAAATCAAACATCGAACATATTTCTCCCGATGCGGGATAACACTTCGATAAAAAAAACGATGTTGGTAATTTTTGTGTATTCGGAAAGCCGAGATGCTTATCATTTTCGATGAGACGAATATACAAAATACGGAACTCGATGTAGTTGCGAAATAATTTTTTTTTTTTTTTTCACGATTTCGAAAAAAGCGTAAAAACCCTTCCGAATGAGTGCAATTTTGCACTTGCAATGTTTTCACATCACATCGCGCGGCTCTAAAATGTTTTACGCTAAGTTACAAGCTGATGTAATATTTTCTTATTCTTTGGGGAACACGAAAACGATAGTCTCTTTGATCTAAAAAAGATTTAGATCAACATATATACGATTATGCAACGTTACATTGCGCTATAGTTGGCGTCAATTACGTTCTCCTTGGATGTTCCGTAAGCGAAAATTCGTTTTTTTAATTTGTTCACCTTGTTCACCTGGAGAAGTAATGGAAGACAGGGCAACGTGAGAAATTTAAAGAAACAGTAGACATTGTAAAGTAAAAGAAGAAAAAGAAAGGGCGGGGAGCGGCATAGCACGAAGGTGTTTGCTGGCGAGTGCGCACAGGGATGATCGTTCCCTACGTGACCGGTGATTTCCGTGAATTATGCCCCGTTCGTTTTCTCGTTTCGCGGCTGTAATCGAGCGGATGGCTCTCGCCCGGCACGCCAGATCGCGTTTCTAAAATCGCTCCCGGCACGCGGCTCTCTGGCGTACGATCTCTTCTACCTATATCCCTCTCCACCCCCTCTCGACGCTTGTAATAAACCTACCAGCAAGTACACAGAGAACGTTGTAGGTTAGGATACTTATATGTGGCCGAGTCAGTCACTCCAGTTTGGAGAGCACTATGAACGGAGGGTAAAGCTGATCGGACTCACCTTACGCTGGCGCTATCAAGGGCTGTTAAGGAGGTATAGTCGGCCCATAACAGACTTGATTTATCCTTATGATATTTCGGATCCACTGCTTGCCGTTAACTGGTACCCACGTGTCCTTGTAACCCGCGCAATTACTTAATAGATTGTTTTCGAAACCCTTGAAATTTCCATTACTTGCAATACGCGTGTAGATTGCTTCGTACAATTAACGAAATTTTTTTAATCACTTTTGCAGCGAATTATGTAAGAGATTTATAGGATTTGAAATATTAGTACGATCTCCAAAACATTTCATCCGACCGACGTACGATTTTTTGTGATTTATTACGATAAAGTGATATTTCGTTTATGAACTTTTATTCCACTATCCTTTCCACTGGTATTTTTTTTTTTTTTTTTGAGATTGGTAGCAGTTTCGTTGGAGAGTTTGAAAGTAATGAACAAGTATATTAAGTAATGAAATATCGCTGTTTTATCAATATCACAATTGCCGTTATATACGGTAATAAAAGAAAGTGGTAGTTAATTAATTAATTACTTAATTAATTAAATTAAATTCGTTTTAAGGACGTATTCACAAAGGAAAATTCTAGAAATTCAATCATAACGTTCCCAACACCGTCCTTTGGACAATTGTCAATTGACAGCCGTCATAGTAATGCTATTTGGGAAGAGATTGGATAATAGAAAGTTTGCGTCATTCGCTGTCTCATGATGTAACTGTAGTAGTCGTTTAATTAATTGAGTAATCGACCATTGATTCTATCATTACACCGCACAAGTATAATTGTGGTTAATAAGCGAATTATATTTTACCGTTCAACAGAATTTGAATCGAAATGATCAATAATGAAATCATGCATTATCGATTTTCATTAGTCATTATTTGGCTAATGGATAATATGTTTTATCCCCGTTATCCATTATTTTTCGATTGAATTGTGGATGATTTACACATTTAATGAACGTCGAATTCACCGAAACTCTGTCTTTCGGTTCATTAGGTAGACGTCATCATACTTCGTCGGATAATTAAAAAACCAATAAATGATAATGTATTTGTACGAAGAAATTCGTATTATTTTATGATGGAATGTATTTCTTCATAAAAATTCTCATTCATTGGTCTTTTAATGATTCGACAGAGTATTATTATTTCTTGAGTAAATTGATATTCTTCAAATATATTATTTATCGTTCCGTCAATATATATTATATATATATAATGTATATATATACGCGTAGGTGAGCAACGTGCGCAAATAACTTTGAGAATCACATCTCGTTCGATGTATTCGAAACCCGAGGTATGTCATATTCCGCCTCTCTCTCGGCCGCGGGCGTTGTGGAAATCAGATTTTACGGGAAATTGAGGAACGTATATTTGGAACGGTGCCAGCAGGGTAGTAGGACGATGCTTGAACGCCCTGCAAGAAGAGTGTAATACGTAGACTCTCGAAGTATTCCGTACGTGTGGTACGTGGATATTGCAATGTTGGTTAGAGGCGAATGGACCGAGAATATTTGACATGAAATCCGCTCTTTATACACCTGCTAGATGTCCTCATATCGTCATCGACGGCATTTATTAACCGCGTGCGCGCATGGAATTCCTGATTTTTTTTCGTTCATTACAGAAAATGAGAACAAAAAATGTACATATTTATATTTTACTTATTACGTATCGCGAACGTGACGAAACTAAAAAGATCGCGTTAACACACGTATTTGTGGGCGAATCAACGGACATATAATAATCGGATTGCCACTGCGGTAACAGTGATACGCTATCACGAAAGATTTATTAACGTCACATTGATCGCGAGTGGTTGGGTGATAGAGAGAGGAGGTGGTTGGCTGAACGTGGCCCGTGCCTCGTCGTGTTTTCATGTTATCGCTAGCAGATTTATAGCTCTCGGCACAAGTAAGTCCCAACGTGGTTACCGTTACCGCGGACTACCCGATCTCAACGTTTCGACGTTCGTGAATGTAATAATAATGGTTTGGCCCTCTTACCTACTACGCTTTTTCTCTATTACAAGCGCCTTTGCGTTCCTGGCACCGCGAGACGCTGAGTGAGTCGCTGCCAAATCCTATCGAAGGCAAAGAGGCTTACAGCTTCGTAACAATCGTCTAGTATCCAACCCTCACTTTGACTTCCGGTGCATAAAGTTCTCTTTCACTGTTCGTAATCTTGTTCGCTTCGTCAACTATATTATCGCCCATTGTTCGTGATTTTCGAGTATTTGCGAAATTAATCGTGTATCTCATCACCAAAGTTCACCTTCGTTGATTCGCGAAACTTTTCGCGATTCTTATTGTTTTGCTTTTACGAGCACTGAATGTACCACCTTTTTCGGACGCAGTGATTTCACATTGAGATCATGTATAATGCGTTCAACAATGAGCTTTCCGGCAGCTTGCAGTTGTGGATAATCCTTCGATCTCTAGTTATCAGTCTCATTTCATTTCGGAACGGTAAACGACGCGAACGAGACGAACTTTAACGATGATTGAGAAACGTCGAATGCCAATATAAATTCGACTTTTCATCCGTTATTTTCTCTAATTATACCCCGACGATGAACCGAGTCGTGCTGACGTCGTTTCCTTCGAACTTGAAGTGATGATTCGATGCTAAACTAACGAGTAGAAATCCGTCAGCGGGAAGCGGGAGTTTCTTATAGCATTGAAACAAGTTCTTTCAAATTATAATACGAAGATGCTATTATAGTAGCGTAGTTCTACGCCCCTCAACTCCTCGTTGACTACTTACCCTTAAGGGGCACTTAACCCTTTGCTGCATAGAGATCTCATCTCGTATTCGCTTTTCAATTCTGCAATATCGAAACTTTAAGGTATCGTAATAATAAATATATGCGCTCCGGTTGTACGGGTGGAGAATCAAAAGAAATTGTGATTCGTACCGCGAAAGTAGAGAGAGCCATTCTATTTCGAAGCGAAAGGATCTCTTCAAGGGACCGTCGTTTTCTCTCTGCTACTGCGGCTGCTGCTGCTGCTGGATATAGCGAACTCCCGGGAGAGCAATTAGCATATTATTCGATATCGCCCGATGCAAATGGCTTTGCTGGAGTAGGTGGTGCTCGGTATAACGCAGGAATAGTGTGCGACCAAGTGAGATGCGAGAAGAGCCGCTGGAGAGATAGCGAAGGGGTATAGATGCCGTGGTATGGAGAGGTGCCGCAAAAGGCAGAGAAATCGTGATAGCAGTCCTACAGATATATATATATACACTTATACATGTATATATATATATATATATATATATATATATATATATATATATATATAGAGAGAGGGAGAGAGAGAGAGAGGATAGAGGATAGAGGGAGGAGGTCCAGCAGTATGGTCGTCCGACACTCGTGGCGGTCACAGCTTTCCAAGCTGTTCGTGTGTCACTTCCACCCTTCATTTGGATTCCAATCTCTCTTTTCCCACTAGCATCCGTTTCTATTACCTCTCGTGTATACCTGCGTCTGATGTTTATATAGTTATATGAATAGAAAACTCAATAAATACATGTGAATATATTTTTATATTACAAGATACAATGCGCGTGTGTATGTTTATTTGAGTACACATATGCCGTTGCAGTTTTAGTATTCTAAAGATCTTTTACCAATACTTACTTATTCTCTTACCAATACCGTGGTGCGGTTGTTAAGCGACGCGGATGGGGTACTTGCATAATCCCACCGCCCTCCTCCCTTCCTACTTCTCAAACCGGCTCGACATTTTATCTCGAGTGGATTCTCCAACAGCGCCGCAGGTGCTGCACTGTTCTCGGACGGTATTTGCGAATTATCGGTGCGCGAGTCTGGAACTGGCGGGTCTAAGGGGGATGTGAGGGGGTCTCTGGAGCGATGGAGAGAGATTGCTGAGAGCTGTAGTCTGGAATGGAACGGAAGTAGTTGGCGAGATGGAAGCGAAGAGAAAGAGAAATAGTGGAAGTGAGGTGAGAGAGTATCGTCAAGAGGCATTGAGCACACATTTGCAGCATCGCGCAGGAAATGGAGACATAGATATTCGCTCACCGATGCAGATGATACGTGTATATAAATGTATATAGTATATGCATATATATATATATATATATAAGTAGAGTGATACAAGAGAAGGGTGCGGAAACGAGGGTGCTGGATATACTACTTAATACCAGAACACAGATGGAATGAACGCTCACAGGAAGAGAGCTATTTTCCCAGCACCCCCGCGTATCGAAAATCGAAACATACGGCTCGGACGCTTTTCCAGTTGCGGGTTTCGGTAACTGCTAACAATTGCCACGAGAAAACATGCCGATCGATTATTTGCGAGAGGAGGCGAGAAACCACCGCCATTGCCGCCACAACCCGCAGGGACATCCTTGATTGCAACACGTTACGGATTAACTACCCTACTATAGCATCTCTTTCTCTTTCCGCTTCGTTCCTTCCGGCATTACCCTTTCCAATAGCGTATTCTACCCCTGTGCTCTGTTTTTCTATACGAAGAAACTTTTACCACTCCGAAAAAAATAAAAAAAAACATTCTTAAATGACTTCGCGTCGTCATAAATTATTGACAAATATCGACAAACTGATTTAAATATCGGATTTGAATAAAATAGTTACGGTAGCCGTTTCCGCTTGGGCAAACGTCGGAGGGGTCACAGCTCGCTTAATTTCTCGGTCAATCTTTAATTCAGCGATAAATGATTCGGCAAATTACGGTCCCATCGATTAGCTTTTTTTTTTTTTTTTTTTTTTTTTTTTTTTTTTTTTTTTTTAAGGAAATGGCGTTAACTCCACAGTGAACTTCGCGGGAAGAGAACACTTTGCTTTCGGTTGAATTTCAGGTACTCACTTATTTCTTTGTCACTGCGTTGAGTTTGTGTATTCAGCGATAACAAAACGAGTTATAAGAAAGCTACGAGTGAAACGAACGCCTCAGTTATCGTGCAAGAGAAACGCGCTTGGAAAATCGAGTAGCGAATAAGAGTGGTAAAGTGGGCGACGGCAAAAGTAGAAAATAGCGGAAAAATAACAAAGGGGTCAGGAAGGCGTGAGTAGAAAGAAATGAACGTATACGCGATTAATAATGCGGTGGAAAGAGGAGAGACGGATATAAAGGGTGAAGAGGCGAGAGGGCTGAAATCGAGCCACAGCCCTCCCCCCTAAACCGGCACCGACGGATTGCCTCGCGAAAGGCGGAGTTTTTAATTACGCAGAGAGGGCGAGTACGATATCTCGGGGTAAAAGAGTGCAAAAGGAAAAAGGCGACGTTGGAGGGTTGATGGCTGCGATGGCAAAGCGTTGATGCCGGTGTCCGGGGCAAAGCCTCGCGAGTAAAATCCATTTATTTCACGAAACTCCAGTCACCTACCGCTGCTACTGCTGGTGCTGCTGCTGTTCACTGGCGCGGTTCGTTTATCGTGTACGGCCCCAGGATTCCGAATTTTCTTCATAACGCCGCAAAATGAGGCGAGCGCCATAGAGCTTCCAGGTGCAGTTCGGTAGATATAAATCGAGAACGAAGGGAGAAATGATGCTTGGTACAACGGCGACCATTTATATTGGATAGAGGCTGCATTTCTTTTATTAATAGAAACGGCAAGAGCTCCACTTGTGATTTTTATTATGGAAAGTTCACCGCGAAAATGTGTTGAAAATATCAGCTCTATCTTCCTCGCGAACCCGAGATAAAGGGGAGGATTCCTTGGGATAGGAGGTTTAACTGTCTTTTAAAGAGAGGCTAAGCTAAGCGAAACATGTGCGGCGATCGCTTGAGTGCGAAAAAATGTGCACCGTAAAGAGCGCACAGATGCGAGAGAGAGAATGTGTTTATTCTCCGTTTGAAATTATCCGAATTGAAAATTTGACTCCTTTATCATTCCTAAAAAATGGTAATTAAGCTCTACTTTCTAGAATGAGTTTCTGGAATGTTTAAAGCTGTTGAAACAATTTTTTTCTCGTTTCGCAGTAACGACGTTTCTCTGGGTCTTTGACGCAATTAAATCGGATCGCTTAATTAGCGGTAGAAATTCGGCAGAATAAATGTGAAACTTTTTTTTTTTTTTTTTAAGTTCATAATGCTACTTGATGGTCTGCGGTTCTCTTTTTAACAGAAACAATTTGCGTTAATTTTTCTTTCATATCAACACGTTTATTTGGTTTACGTTGTTGTTTACGTATAATATAATATAATTATTATTTACAGATTCTCGTTCATTCATTGATTTATTTATATACATATATATCTATTATTATTGTAAATACACGTAATATGGTCATCGTCTTTATTTCTTTCGTTATTCATTAATTTAATAAACTCACACTTTTATACCTTCTTATCTCGTTCGCGTATTTCTCATTAAAATCCTCGTAAGCTCATCCCCGCTTTCTTTTAATAGCTCGTTGCCTCGCCAATCGAATTTTTTTTTTTTTTTTTTTTTTTTTTTCCAATCCTTTAACGAAATAAGTCGACAAAATGTTCGCCATAAGAGAAACATGCGATCGCGTTCGAGTTTTTTTCGTTTTTTTTTTTTTTTTTTCGTTAAAAATAATCCGTGTAACAATTGAACGGTATAATGGAAATACGTTTCACGAGAAAAATGTGAGCGGATCTCTTCGCAAGATTCGGGTACGCGGAGGCCGAATGAGCTCGTGGACGAGTAGTTTTTTTTTCGGGTAAAAAAATTCGATAGAAATAGGATTATCGAACACTTCGATATAGAAGATGAAAACCGCGTACGATAGAGAGGTTAATCGTATTTTACCTATAGAAGAATTATACACACGCGAATCTACTCGACGAGGATGTATACGTATAGACAATTGTTTAAGAAAATTCGAGGGGATGGAGCGTTCAACACGAGATGGGAATATCAGTCTCAAAGAGTCGTAACACAACGCGCGTGGCAGTGAAGAAGGTTTTTAGTAGCATAGTAGATAGACAGATACGCGTCACCACTCGGCAGCGTGTGATAAATAAAGGTGAGAGGGTGAATGTTATAGCGGGCGTGACGAGGGTCCGACGCAACCCCCCTTTGCGCTGCATACAGTCCGCGAGTCATCCTGCGCGCCGGCCTGTGTGACTATAAAACGATCTCGAGAGGGGAAATTTCATAGTACCCGATCGTTAATTACTCGAGTACACGTTCGTAAACGACGAGCCGAGTTATTACTCGGTGCTTGAGCGAACGCTGAATCGTTCGTTTCGACGACATATACGACGGGATATGTACTAAAGGCCGTCGTTACAAAACCCACCGAGAATCCACTATCATTAACGTACGCATCGACGATTATAATAGTGCGGCTTAATGACGATAGCACAAGGATCGGCGTACACGCGTATTCGTACCTTTAGTTCTTATAATATTCACGGCTGTTGGTCACCGCTTACGCCAATTTCATCAACTATAGACACGTCTATTTCGTTCGATTGACGACCGTCAGAACGCGTTCGCAATTTTCGATTAACGCGACGCCGGAGTGGAACGCTGGGATGCGCTATACCACGAGGCATAAATCGTTAACGAACGCGCGTGACTAAAATACCTTGGAAAATCGAAGGACCGGGATTATTCGAGAAATCTGTTCGTATTGAAATCATGGCAATTTAAACAAAAATTATTTTAAAAAAAAATGGCTCCCGTCACAGTCAGTCGAAGCGACTCTATACACGGGTGGTATTGTTGAAAACTATTGGTTTTTTTTTTTTTGCGCACTTTTATCGTTCGCATTTTTCTCAATATAATTGAATTCATCCACGAGCTCGTCGGCTTTACTTCAGCTAGCTTACTCCTCCTCACTTCCGCCTCACGATCGCACACACACACACACGGAACTACACTTTTGCACACACAGAAGAAAGATATAGTCGTATAATCTGTATCTTCATAAATTTACTCTTAATTTAATATATTCATTTATATATATAATATACATATATAATATTTATAACCCCGTCGTTCCCTGAAAACTCGGAGGAAAAAATTCTTATTTTTTTTCTTTCGTCTCCCTTGCGCATTGGTTATTTTTTTTTTCTTTTTTTTTTTTTTCTTCTTCTCATTTCAATTCACCTTACGCGACTAAAGTACGTTTTGAAAAAATATCACTGCTGTACATCGGTATATCTTACAGACGAGGCTTATAGGGGTGAGATCGTCGCTGGGGGTGGCCGGGGCTTCGGCGACGGTCGCCCGGAGTATTCTCGTTTCGCCGTTCTTCCCCTAATTTGTCGAGATCCTTTCGCGAAGCGCCCTCAGTCACCCGCGACTCCCTCTCGTTAGACCGTAAATATATATATATATATATATTTTTTTTTTTCCATTTTTTTTTCTTGAAAAAAGGTAAGAAAAAAAGAAAAAGGTATCGTAGAATAAAAGGATCGAAAGGTGGCCGGTAAAACGCTCACCCTCGCTTCCGTCTGGATCTCTCGTCGGCCAGACATAATGTATACACTCGCGCGCGCCTTTCGTTCAGTCAAACGAAAGTCCGAGAGTTCTCGCACCCTCGCAGACGCAATTACGTTCCATCATTCGTCCAATATTCGGTTCCCATTCGTTTATTTTCTTTTTTTTTTTATATTCATTGTCCGATTACACATCACGTATTTACAAAAATGTACAAATCTATTCTATCCGGGGTTTTTTTTTTTGTTTTTTTTTCTTTTACTTTTCTTTTAACAGGACTGTCGTAGCACTCGGCCGATAATTTTTTTTTTTTTTTTTTCTCTTTCCATCAGAATTCCCGGGATAGCAATTTCTTATATATTATTTACATGTATTAAAATCAATTGAGTGACGTACGAATGAAACTTTGAGAAGCTCAAACACGTTCTCCCTCTTCCGATATCATAAAAATCCTTTCGAGATACTGGAGATTCTGGAGAGTTCGGCAATGTTGCGTAGACAATGGAAGAAAACCAGTTTCGAAACGCCGTATCGATGCGTGACGAACGAAAAAGGATTTTTCTTTTTTTTTTTTTTCAATTTTAGTAAATGAAGTCTTGACACGAAGGAAGAAGAGACCTATCACCGCGAGTGAGAACTATTTTTTTTTTTTTTTTTTTTTTTCGAACGACACGTTTTTTTTTTTTCTTCTGAGACATCTAAATAATCGAAAATTCACTTTTTCATTAACCGTATTATCCAGATTTCGTATGATTTTTCATTGATAATTTTTAGCAGTAATAGAGAACGCGAAGCTCTCGATCTCGTAAGGTTCATAGTTGAGAATGTGGTTTTTACCATTCGGATATTATAGCGCGGCGGGCAAAAGTAGTTGTTTAAATTTTTGTCTTTTTGTTGTTGTTGTTTTAACAGAAAGTCGACGCCGCAATCCACGATCACACGTAATATTCGTTGACGTTTAGCGCGTCGGTGTCCCGTCCCTATACGCAACTTTCCTGAGTCGATATGAGTGGCGTACGCACGGTGACGACTTCCCGGGGGTGATGCTGTTGCTGTTTGGCCGACAATCCGACGGGATCTTGAAGTAGCGCCGTCCCTAAATTTGCTCCGCCGTTCGACGGTTGGCATACTTGGTCGATCTTCGGCGGTCTGGCGCTGTGATCTATGCAGGCGTAGACGGTCGCCTCTTTGGTGTACGGTTTGCCGCCTACGAGTACACCGAGACCACCGCCGAAGCCCCCGAGGCTCCCGAGGCCTCCGACGCTACTTAGACAAGTCAACTTGGTGTCCGCCGAAGTCGTCAGAGTTGTCGGTCGCGCTAAACAGAGTTCGGCGTACGTTACCTCACCGGTCAACTGGAACAGTCAGATGAACGATATAAAACGTAGGATATCGAGATACAGGTGGGTGTTTCCGAAAAAAAAAAAAAAAAAGAAAAAAAAAAAAGAAATCTTGAACACTTAATGAATAATCGCACGACATTCTGCGTACAATTGTTTATCCGTCGGCATTTTTACTCTACAAATAAGAACAATACAAGTTTTGTCGAGCGATCGAAGCCCCTAAATAAATCACGTAGCAAATCATTAAAGACTTTCGTATCGTAGAGTCGGGAAATGAGAAAACGTTATACGTTAGTTGAAAAGCCCTTCGGGTGTTTGGGGGTCTCGTGAGTTGGAAAAAGGGCGCCGTCGCCCAAGGATCGGGACGTCTTTATATCGTTTTAACGTCATGCGAGAAACTTTCCCACTGTTAGAGAAAGGCACCCCGTCTAAGTTTGTCCCAACGGACGCCCGAGCAATACCACTTTCCTCATCGGAGCCACGAACGTTTAGTAAAGAAATTCCGTGTGTCCGACGTTAACGATAAATTGAACGAGAAAACGGGGTAAGCAAAGTTTTCCCGGAGCGGAGTTGCATCCAGTTAGATGCTTTGCAATGTACCGATCTCGGGGAATCGCCGAAGACAGTGTACGCGAATTGAAGTGTTCCAGACACTGGCGAGCAAAGCGGGAGACTTACAAAGGAATGACTAAAATGGAGAACGTGAAAGATGTCGAATACTGTATACGAAGAAAAAGAGAAATAAATGCCGAGGGGAAACAGCGAGAAACTGGGAGAATAGCGCGAAGCGGGGAATGCCCGGTAGCGTGAAAGTTTGCGAAAGGTGTGCACCCCCCACCCCCCTTCGGGCAATATAACCCACGGGGTGGATACGATTATTTCGAGTAGCCTCTCTGCCAAGGATTTTCTCGGGAAAACTTCTTCGCCCTCTTTCGTTCGCTATATATGTATTCTCTACTTTGCTATGTATATAGTATTTCAGGGTTGGTTCGGCTTCGAGAGAGAAGCTCTGCTCGGCATAGAAAGCTTTACCAATCCCTATTCTGCCGGATGTATATCTATACTACGGGTAAGCTGTACGCGAGTCCCTCTCATTCTCTTTATCCTCATTCTTCGTTGTGCCTTCTTCTTGATCTATTCCTCTCCGTTGTCTGACTCGACCATTCTTACGAAGGGGAAAACGGTGAAACGCCGAGGGATGAGAACGGCCAACACCCCATCTACTCGATGCTTTTCTTCGAGATCCCCGGCTCGACGTTATTGGCCGAAAGAATGGCTCCCGCTTGACTATCGGGGACCGAAGACCTACAATCCAACGCTCGCTGTACGCTTTCGCACAGTTCAATGTTACGGAATTTCAATTAAGAAACCCGAGGAGAGCGATCTAACGCGGACAGAAACCCGATGGCTTTTTAGTTTTCGAACTGTTAATGCGTCCCGAATCCTGATATCGACATCCTTAAGCCTGTAAGTAGTTATATAAGGCTTTCGAACTCTTCGCGACTTACTCGATTAAGTGAATTTTACTCACCATTCGAATCGAAATTCGATTGTGTAAATTAATATTAAATCATTAAGGGATCATTCTAGTGTAACGGGCCAATAAATAGCTGATTTTCACGATTTTTTTTTCGATGGATAAAACACGCTGATCAGTCTGATTTTTTTATGTCAAATCAAAGCTCTCATGAAGAACAGAAAAAAAAATTGAATCTTTTATTTTTTTTATATTTTTTTTCGTGCGTTTGAAAATAGCTTTAAAAAAAAACTGTCTTCCGACGGTGTACACTCCTCTAATCGTAATTATTATCTAAAACAAAATTTGAAAAAAGATTATTAACCTGTGAAAAAGCCGCTATTGCGCTATAGAGATTTTCTTTTTTCGATCAAAATTTAAAAAATGGCTGCGATTTGAAAAAAAAAGTATCGAATTCAGCCTTTTTTTTTGTCAGTTATTCGTTTAAAAAATATGAAGATTTGAAAAAAAGGTTCCATAGCGCGATCAAAAATGGCGTGAAGAATGTTGTGTCAAAGTTTGAGACGGATCGCTTGAAAACTCTTCCTTTGGGAGTGTAAATCGTGTACACCAAGTGTACAAAGTGTTTTTTGAAAATTTTACACTAAAATGGTCCCTTAACTCATCAGACATAGTCGAAGACTCGTGAAATTTCTTCAACAACTATTGCGCACTTTCGTCTCGAGATTATTTTACCGGCTGATGAGATAGTCGGAGAGGAGAATTTGCCGATCGCAATTTGCTTTCGAGACCAAAAATAGTTATCGGATACCGTACACTGTAACTAACTGTTCGTACAACGTGTTCGTTGTATATATAAGGATGAACTTACCGGTAACGTTGGATAGTTATTGTAGTCGTTGTGAGCGTAGTTCGAAAGTCCCTGCAGATGATTTGTCGGTTGTATCTGAAGCGAAGTTGCCGGAAGTTCGTCGGGCGTATTTTGAGTCGCGAGGGGAGTCCCCGCGGTTGAACCCGTCAGCTGGTAATCTGAATCTTTCGATTAAATCGAATCGTAAGATGACTCCGCCTCGTTTACCGTATCGTATGAGGCCATTGATCGATCAAAGCGGTAACGGGTTTAATTACAAAGTACGGGGAGTTCCCATACTATTCGATAACTAAGGTATAAGGTGAATGTCCGAGTCATCGTCAGTGTACCAGTAATCGTCAATGTGTACTTTGACTGCATCAAAATCTATACTCAAAGCTGACGATTGACACTGACCGTAACGGGGACACTCACCTTAATCGTCCCCGATAAACCGATACACTGCATTTGACACAAACCGAGTGTGCGGGTGGAGGATACTATTTGAAACTGGTATTGACTTCTTGGCACATCTTCCACTGACTTTTGTATGATTTAAATTGAGAGAAAGCAGAACGAAAATTTAAAAGAATTATTACTTATCTTATTTATTTTAAAAAAGTTGAAGTAAAGAAAAAAAATCGTGCTAATTATATTGGCATATTGCTTCCTCTCCTTTTTTAACACAGTGTACTAAGTTCTGTTTGTAGGAAAGTGCGTTTATTACTTTTGACTTCCTCAAGAAGCTTTTTTCAAATCATAATCAACTTAAAAAACAACTCGGAAAAAAAGCGGCAATTGAAATAGTATCCCAAACCTTGTTCAATAAAAAAAAATACGTTTGTACAAAATTTTAGCCCGATATCTCAAAACATGTGGCAGTTAGAGCGCCACCACCATTTTTTAAAGAAATTCAAAATGGCGTGAAAACTGAACAACTGTATAGATTTTACCCAAATTGATTACCGATCATTATTTTATAACAGTCCAACTTTGTACCAAATTTTAGCCCGATATCTCTAAAAATGTGGCAGATAGAGCGCCACCATCATTTTTTCAAAAAATTCAAAATTGCGTAAAAACTGAACGACTGCATAGATTTTGCCCAAATTGAATACCGATCATTGTTTTATAAGAGTCCCACTTTGTACCAAATTTTAGCCCGATATCTCTAAAAATGTGGCAGTTAGAGCGCCACCACCATTTTTTCAAAAAATTCAAAATTGCGTAAAAACTGAACGACTGCATAGATTTTGCCCAAATTGAATACCGATCATTATTTTATTAGAGTCCCACTTTGTACCAAATTTTAGCCCGATATCTCTAAAAATGTGTCAGTTACAGCGCCACCACAATTTTTTCAAAAAATTCAAAATCGCGTAAAAACTGAACGACTGTATAGATTTTTCCCAAATTGAATACCGATCATTATTTTATAAGTGTCCAACTTTGTATCAAATTTTACCCCGATATCTCTAAAAATGTGGCAGTTAGGGCGTCACCACAATTTTTTCAAAACATTCAAAATGGCGTAAAAACTGAACGACTGCATAGATTTTGCTAAAAAATTGACCAAAGAAGGGAACTTGACGCCTCAACATGTGGTGTAAATTTCAACTTGGTATCTCAAGCCATTCTCAAATTAAGAGGTCGAATGATAAGCTCACACACATACGGACAGACATTTTTGGAACCTTCTGAACACGTTTACATGAAAATCTACAAAAAAAAATGTTCACGAAAACAAAGCTTCTTGAGGAAGCAAAATGATTATATTTTGGTTCTCAATATCAGTAATTGGTTCAGCAACAAAGGGTCACCTTTGATCTTCGGGGACGAGATAACTATGTTGGGTTTGAGATATCATATTGCGTCTTACCTTTGTTGGTCGGGACGACGTCGGGATTTCTATCATCGGCGTCGTAAAGATCCTCGGAACTCGGTGCTGTGGCTTTCTTGAGCGGTAGATCGCCAGGTCTCTGAGCTCTTCTTTCGCTGCACACCTTAACCGCGCCGAGAATGATGATAATGACGAATAAAAGGACCGCCAAGATGCCTATGAGTATCCCGAGCACCGGTGTTAACTCGAAAGTCACAGGGGTACCTGTGAACAAAACGCGCACTGCTCTCGTGTAGGTACTTCTATTATCCCGGGTATTTTTATTTTAATGTAAAATAAATATTTGTAATTAATGAATTCTTTAAATGCCATTGATAATATTTTTATTCCGATATCCTTGAACGTATTGACTCTGAGTTTTATTATTATTGTTATAGTATTGGCCCCCTTTTTTGCGTAAAATTCGACTAGTATTTTCCAAAACAATGCGCGAATGCGGAAAAAAAATTCAATAGTCGATTTCGGTGACTCGGGGGCATCGCCCTCCGGCCGTTGTCCTCGAGGAATATTCGACATATGTGTTTCAATTTCCATCGCATGTTTATTAACCCCTTGAGCGACGAAATTGCTCGAGAGCCTATAGTATCGCGCCACATGGCGTCAATGTCGCCCAAGGGATTAATTGCGGAATATATCATTACACTGAGAAAAAAATAATGAAAATATGAAAAAATTGTTGGGTCAAAACTGCCGATGAGATCACAAAATTGTAACCAAATTTTTCGCACGCAAAACGAAAATGTTGGTTGCCGCAAATATATTTTGCAATACCGTTTTTATTTACAATTTTCTGTCTCAAAGCTGCAATAATATGCTTTTTATTTAAAAAGGTGATCGGGATACCTGTATTCCGCTCTCTGAAATGATACTCCCGCAATAGTACGGCAAAATGCATTCGATATGCTTATCTTTTAATTTTTTAATTGTACTGTACGCTCTGTGCGTATATAGCTGACCCTGTTGATGCTTTTTCAACTTAGTCCGGCTGCGAAGCACTTTTGGCGTTCTTTTTCTTGCCTTAGACGCGATGAAAAAAAATGGTAATCTCCTGAATTTCCCTCTCGCCATTCCAGAACCGCGTTTATTCTTGGCAGCGGCATTAACAGTGAGACTTTTTTTGCTCCCTTCTTCCAGCCTTTCTCGTTCCTCGCTTTGTTTCTACCTTCTTGCGAGTACCGTATACACATGCGGGTATATCGAAAAGCTCCGGTGAGATAGTATTTTCTAAAGTCAGCGGTCGCGCGAGCTAAAGTGCAGGTTAATTTTTAATGGAGACGAAAGTGTGTCTGGATGGGGCTGTAGGTTGCATGCTGTATGTCTGACGGATGACTTTAGACCCTCACTTCAGGAGTTCGCCCTCCGCCTGTATCCCTCCGAATCGCGCGATGCTCCAAATCCCACTTTTACTAACGTTTTCGGTTTCCTAAACCTCGTTGTTTATTCACCAGACTAACGAGAATGAAATGTAATCTTAAGCGGTTTCTTGGTAATTGCGCATTAGATTCTCTTTCGTAAAAATCCGTGAGGACTCACAGGGATGAAAATTTTCACGTCAAAGCGCACACTATAAAAAAATTACCGTTTCGTCAATATAAATGTGCAAAGTTTAAGTTTTTTTTTAATGTAAACGGAAATCTTACGAAATTTTTTACTAAAAATTCAGTGTCAATGAATACACGGAAATGATTGCGGTAATAATTTTTCTCAGCAACACGATTGTGATATTTTTATTTGCAATTTTTACAACTACTGAGGGTTAATGTTGGTCTTTACGGTGTAATGTGCCCATTAGGTCTTTCGAAAAATGGCGAATAGGTAAAGTAAAATACCTCAAGGGAACCCTCTGCCACCTGACGGCTAACCATTTCTTCTCAAATAAATTCTTTATCTTCATGACTGCGTGTAATGTCTGCCAATTATGTTGTCATTTCCGGATCGTATTATACCCGCCAATCGCTCTTACGGCTGGGCGATCAGAGATATCGCAGTTCAGTGAATCACGTCAGTGCCGACGTGTCCCTCACAGGATTGAATTTAATCCATTGCGAAGTTCAGAGTACGAGAAAGAGACCGCACAGTGGAAGATAAGGATTTTTCAAACGACGGGGGATTCACGGCTCTGTCGTAGAAACGAAGCGGATTCTTCGACTTTGACGATCCTCCTTGACATGCGACCCGTTTCGAACCTTCCTTCGGTATAAGTCCTGGCGACCTGCCAAAGTCTCGACGCTATATATCCGGTTCGCTATGTTCCCCTTTCCGCGTTCTCTTCCTCCGCAGCCCCCGGTGGGCTCTCGCAATAGTCGTTGACTTCGACGAAGACGAGTTTTACACATCCGTAAAACGAAATGGTATACGCGACGGGTGGTTTATTCACGCGTGTCCCACTTGCATGTTAACAGACCCCCACGTCCACTCTCAACACGTGTAAACGAAGTGGAACGCTTCTACTTCAACTGTGCATCTCGTGTCTGACTGTCTGCCGTGTAATAGGAACGTTGCCTGCACGCGTTACCGGCTACAAGTGGCGGAGTGGCGAATGTTCCTTTGAAACTCGATATTCATTAAACGCGACGTTCTTATTTATAAAAGTACACTCTCTCTCTCTCTCTCTCGCTGTCTCCTTCTATCTCACTTTCCGAATCTCTCTTGCATGTTCCCGCGGACCCCGTCTACGCTAAGCTACCATCTTGACGGCCTCCTCTTGCCTCGGCTTGTAGTCGGCAAACCCGTCCATTTGCTCCGTCTCGCCGTGCCGCAAGCTACTTCTGTCATCGTTCCGTCCGCCGACGCTTTATGAATCTCTAACTAACGAGCGTCGGTGGAGGTGGTTTACTCGGCTCTCTCTCTCTCTCTCTTTCCGCTGAGGGGGCGAGGAGTTGAAATCTCCGCAGTTCAAAGTCGAGCGATCTCACGAACCCCCCGCGCTCAAGATTTCGCATAGCCAGGGAACGGCGAGAGTACGCGAACGAGGAAGAGAAACCAGTTGAAGAGAAGAAAAAAAGAAAACACAGAAAGGAGGGATCCGTGAGAGCCTCTAGTGTTTTGGGTGAACGCGAGTAGCGCGAGACAGAATATAAGAGAAGCGACGAAATGGTAAAAGGGAGCAGAAACGACGCTTTGCTTTTATTTTTTTTTCGTTTTTTTTTTTTTTTTTTCTTTTTATACACAAACGGTGAAGTTGTGTACCTTCCACACCCTTTCAGTATCGGTAGTGACCGTATCGGAGATCGGACGGCGTTAGCACAGGAGAGAAATTTTTATTAAAGTTTCGTGCTCCGCTTGATCGTCGACTCTCTATCCGGGTCTCTCGATTCGCTTTTCTATTTCTCTCGGACGTAACCTATCGCGATCCTCGTCTGTACTCTCTCCCTTTCATTCAGCTTCCGACGGATTCCCCTTTTTCCGCGGAAACCCGATTTCGTATACCTCCTCCCCCTCGAGTCAACCGGTACCCCCTTCTCGTTCCGTCGGTTCGTCGGTGACCAATACCAATTTCACTTGTAAATTCGTCAAGAGCAATACCCGCCACTCTACCGTTGACCATCCGCGACTCAAAAGAAGATTCGAAAATTTTTACGTTGCTTGCGACCAGTGAAACCGGTGGGAGAGGCATCCCGAACGCATACCTTCGAAATATCGGAATAGTTATGGCAACTCGAGCAGCGACTGTATGTACAGTTTATATATCGGAGAGAAGACACATTAGAATCTATTTCCGTTGAAATGCTCGCATACCACGCCGTTCTGACTTTTTCAATCAATCGTTTTCTGCCCAAACATCGATTTACTTTTTCACTGAATATTTTCCGTTTGATGTGTTCCGTCGCAAAGTGATTTTTAAAAAATTTAATTCCATTTAAAAATGATTGGCTATACGTTTATGAATCGGTCACGCGAACAATATCCATCAAATTATCGATCTTTTCTTTCGTTTGATTGTAAACATCGATTTCGATATCGAAAATCCGTAGATTCCCCGGTAATTAAAATAAAAAGCAGCGATAAAAACGCTCCTTTTCCTGGATTTCTCGTTTGGCTTTTTGCCAAATATTGTTAATTACAATTTCATACTAATAACCATTTTGAGTCGCGATTTTTCAGTACGCTTTACATAACGATATTTAGTCCAATAAATGGTTATCGCATCAAGTCGATCGTCCATTCGTTGATCTTCCGCAAAGCCGCGTCAACACAATTACTAATTCGTAAAAATATAAATTTCGGACGGTTTTTTTTACAACTTATACGGTGAATATATAGAGTCCAGAGCTCCGAGACTTACCAGTCTGCTTTTCGGCGACTTTGAGAGTGAAACCCTCGAGTCTTGTGGGTTCGCTTCTTCCCTTAGCGTTGACTGCGTATAGCTTCATGCTGAGAACTCTGCCGGGTTTGAGTCCCTTAACAGTGAAAGCGGCGTTGTCCTTCGATGTTACGTTAGCCTGAAGTACGTTGGTGTGCTGATCGTAAACCTCGAGAAGAAATTGTTGCGGTTGACCCCCATCGAAGCCGGCGGTGCACTCGACCGACAGCGACACGGTCGTCTGATTCGTCAGCGTACAATTGTAAGGTGCCTCCGGTTTACCTGCGTTACAAACGAGAGGCAAAGAGGACTCGTGAAATTATTCAAACTCGGCAAACGAGTCCCGGAGCGTTCTTCCAAAACGTTTTGCGAGAGTATAAACGAATGTGCGCGCGTGTATACGCGATGCTGAAGAGTATATTATAGTCAAGCGGAGCCTATGGACCGTCGTAATTCATGTGCTCTCGAGAACCGACACAGCAAACGAAAAGAAAGCCGAGAGTAGCTCCGTACTGCAATTCAGACGGTTTTCCGCTTCTTTTCTCGGCTTCCATTTACTTTTGGAATCGTTTTCTGATTGTATTGTATTGTCAAATGGCCCTGGAAACGGCTTTTGTTCGACACACTCTTATCATTCGCTTTGCGATGCGTTACGTTCAACAAAACGTCACAATCGCCCGAGTAACCCTCAGGGTCTCGAGCACTCGACGAAACAATACCCTCGGAACTCGACGTTATGCTCCGGGGAAATTCTTTGCAATACTATTTGTAAATACACGTACCTGCGGGTATGATGCGAAATACGCAAGCGGTGTTTTGTTGTCCCGCGGTATTACTCGCCCAACATAGCACCATCCCGTAGTCCATTTCCGTCGCTGGCCTGTACTTAAGCACGCTCTGGGTGTGAAGGGTTGAATTTTTATACCGGGCTACCGGCACATCGGACAACTCCTCAGTGTTGTTGAAAGCCCAACGAAAACTGTCGGGCGCTGGATAGGCCTCGACTCTGCATACAACACGCGCTTCTTCTAGTCGCGCGACACCATATATTCTCTGCTGATCCGGCAGACAAATTGGCTTATCTAAAAAAAAAAAAAAAAAAAAAAAAAAAAAAAAAAAAAAATTTAATAATTAATACGCCGGTAAAGCATCATATTTGCATTATTCAAAAAATAGACATATCCGCGGCCTGAATACGATGACTATCGATCAATAACTTCCGAAATTCGTTCCGACATTACGAGCGCAGAGTCGGAACTAAAGTTTCTATACAATATCAGTTATATACAGCGATTTTCGAAACGACTGCATTATGATAACTAACCTCCCATAGGGATCCGACATTATTACGAGCCGTTGGGATGAAAAATTTATTGTAAATTTTACCGTCTTGATGAAGTTGTGTACGACGTTATTCTTGTCTCGAAACCACTTTGAATCTACTGGTGTATATTTATAGTTAATGTGGCAACCTTTATGCGCATTATATACTATATCTATGTATACATCGATTTTTCGTATACTTTTGGAGGAAACTGCGCTCAGAAGTAGTCGGGTGTATTTCACTGGAAGTCAAATGCACCCTGAAGTTAACAATAACGAAAGAAGTTTACGCTGGCGAACTTCTCTCGAGTTGTTGAAGCTGTGATAATACGCCAAAGAGAAATTTCAAGGAGAGAGCGCTATATTACAGGACGCACTTTATGCATAATGCATCATCGAAAGAGAATAAGATTGCTGAGTGTCTACTACAGAATTTAAAAATGTTCGCTCTTCACTTCTTTTTGCGTTTAACATGAATAATATTTTTTTTTTTTTTGTTTGCGATAGTGAAAACTTAAAAAAATTGCATCCTAATCGGTGAGAGAGAAAATTGGGCAAAAATATTTTGCATCTGAATTTTTTTTTTTTTTTTTTTTTTTTCGTTCACAGAGATATTTAATTTCGAGTTTACGAGTCTCAATTTGTCTTGTCATAGTTCATTCATCAATCATGGAGTTATCACGCGTAACGACGAAGTCGTATGTTACTATGGGCGCCGTTTGTCGGTTCACCACGCGGAATCAACAAATATAAACGCAAACGCGTAGAGTGCAAAATTTATACAATGCATACATCACTGATATGCGCATATGCGATACACACAAATGTATTCCGCGAAACGGTATATAACGTCTACGTTAATTGTATACGTGACGACAGATTTCAAGAGAGAATAAAGTTCTATTGTAAGTACTGTTGTTGTAAAAAATCGCCATAGTAAAGACGGATGATAGACCGCCGGAAACAGAGTTTACGCGAATTAAAAACTCCCGGAATAAAGTGAGAGAACGAAAGAGAGACGAGACTGGTCAGCAGGATTGAGAGAGATCCGAACAACCGCTCGTGCTTCCGTTTTTTTTTTTTTTTTTTTTTCGCTCCCCTATTTTCCCCTTTCCTGACTATATTCATCCACCCCGCATAGTCCGCCCTCTCGTCCGCCGAGCTCCGAGAGATCGATGGGCATTATTCCCGCGTTCAAATAGTTTCGCCGGACGAGGAAAGTTCGTAGGTACGGAATAATTTGTCGGTTTTGCCCGAACGGCTCCCCATTCCCCATTTCTCTCTCACTCTCCCTCCATCCTTTCGCGACCTCGTCAGCCAGTGTTTTTTTTGTTTATTTATTCACCGCGATGCTCCCTCGCTTCGGCCGGTTGATCGTGTTTTTCTTTTATGCTACTAGAAAAAAAAAATCGCATTCCCTATGATAGAACTCTTCGCGAGAGACAATTAGTTGTCGTCGTTGTCGAGATCGCTTAAACGATACAATGAAAATGGGGAAATACTTATCACTATCATCATTACCAATGGAATTCTCTTAATTCCAAAAAAAAAAAAAAAAATCCTGAAAATTCACGATATTGGATAACGTAACTTTGGATGTCTACATACATTTTCTCCGTATGCGACTACTTTTTGGATATTACGGAGAATCTATAAACATCATTCGTATTTTATCGGACAAAAAAAAATTTACGATCGATTCCCTGAAATTGACTACTGTGTCATTATAGTTTATTCCGCAATTATTCGAAACCTATTCATCCCTCGAAAGGTTTTTTTCTCTTTTTCTCATTGCTCTGCTATCATAAGTTTGCAATTAGCAATTAATTACGAAAATAGCTTTATATTATATTTTTTTTCGATATATTTATCTCGAAGGTTCAAGTGCGATATTTTTTTTATAGGAGATATTATTTATCATTATTATTCTTATATACTTACACATAATTTTTAGCTCCACCCTGTTGCTGTAGCCATCACCCTCGACATTAGATGCCACACACGTGTAGTTGCCTGCCTGAGATCGATTGACCCCTCGCAGCGCGAGACTATATTGTTGTACTATAACGCCGTTGTTCGAGTTCGGCGCTATCGCATTGCCCTGTGACACGAGAACGAAAAAAAAATGACAATCTCAATATATCCAAAGATTCCACGAAAGACGTTTACGTTTTCGATATAAAAAAAGAAATGAATTGTGACACCACGTCGTTATAAATAAAAACAAAGGGAACTCACGTTGTGCCTCCAAACAACCTTGTAAGCCTCCGGATTCGCGTGTACCTTACACTCGAAATAAACGTCGTCACCCTCCTCGATGTCCTCCGGATTCATATTGGAGCCGAGTTCGAGACGAAGGATCGGCGTAACTGGAGAAACAAACAGAGAGAAAGTTCAGACGTGAAATTATCCTTCGACACGAGCCACTGCCGAGATGCCGCAAAGGCGACGAAGTCGTCGAAGACCCGAGATCGCGAAAAAGAAGGCAAACAATGGAGTTTCAACTTAAAGTATACGAGGGACGTAAAAGAGCGAAAAAGAAAAAAGAGACATGCGAAAGCGAACGTAAGGAAATAAAAAAGCTACGAATAAAAAGATCGCGAAGAAAAATAGTGAAAACTGAAAGGAAAATACGGAGTCATTTAGATTTGTTTCACTTCCAGTTCGACTCGTCACAGTTGGTAAACGTTGTCGCTAATGGCGCTTTCCGCGTCCCGAATCCGCGGATGAAGCGTTTTTTGTTTTTTTTTTACGTGTCTCTATCAGAGACACTTTTAGGTGCGAATAGGGTCGGCTTTTTTTTTTTAAGACCATTCACCAGGAGCGAAATTTGAGAGCAGAACTGAGAGTCAAATAAATTCGCTATACTCCCAACGTTTGATCCATTCTTTTGGCGTTGACTCCTCTGTCCCGTTATTTCGATTACATTCCGCGTTTCACTCGCGCAATCTCAATCAATTGTTAGTGGAAGCCGGTGCTCTGCACTCTCATTCATTCGGCTCATCCGCGTGCACGCGACTTGTAACCCATTTCAATACCAGTTGAAATGTTATACAGTCGGAGCAAAAGCGATAGGAAAATATATAATATATTTGTATATCGAGTATTTGGAATCCGAAATTGAAATGCTCGAGGGATCACTAGTGTTGCCATACAAGATTTTCATCATCAGTTATGGGTTTGTAAACCCATGTTAATCAGACAGATATAAAAAAAAAAGAGCGCGTAAATTAAATGGACTCTTTCGCAATTTTTTCGGTTTCGAATGTCGATGAAAATATTATGTTTCTCATCGACGATCGGGCGCTGAGAAATTTATCACGTGAACGAGTTAATAACTATAATTATTGCCGAACAAAAAAGGACTTTCACATGTGAACAGCACTTACAGTAAACGTTGAGCTTCCAGTTGTCCTCTTCGACGCCGGCGCCGACCTTTGGATTTTCCGCTCGACATGTTATCACTTTTTCGCTGTCTTTGATTGTCGGCCGAAAGGTCAGCGTAGAGGTCGTCATGTTACCGTCACCGGAAACCTGGAAAAAAAATATTGATAATAGCGGGTATATTAAATCGTGAGGTATTTAGATTCCGCGGCTGATAGTTTGCTAGAAAAGAACATCGGCGACGTCACCGAGCGGTGAATAATGAGCGACTGAGGGAGAGTTTCGCGTGCTCTCGGGTTCGATGGGCCAGTGGGTTGCGACCCTTAATTTCGCACCAACGGCTCTCTAATTGCCACAGGGAGGGAGAGCAGAGAAAGTGAAGTTTGGGGGACTGGATCGTAGCCAAAAGCCAAATTAGACTCGGATCAAATTATTCCCGAGACACCGGAATTTTGCCCGTTAATGTCAACGATATTTAAAGTCCCTGATCGTCGATGTTTTACCAGATAATCTGGATGAGAAGCCAACAAGTACAAGATATTACAGAACGAAGAACAAGACGATTCCCCATCTCCTTTTCTGCACGTTATATAAAACTTCTCGTTTATTCTCTTCCCCTTGCGAACTTTTATCGACTCCCACTAATATATTTATCATTACGAGGGG
The DNA here is from genome assembly GCA_934046635.1 of Buathra laborator. Classification (NCBI taxonomy): domain Eukaryota; kingdom Metazoa; phylum Arthropoda; class Insecta; order Hymenoptera; family Ichneumonidae; genus Buathra; species Buathra laborator. The sequence continues at coordinate 5,067,725 of OW203901.1, forward strand.
TTCGGCATTTTCAAGGCGAAAAGAGACTTTAAATTATACTTATCGGCAAAAAAAAAATTGCTATCAAAAATCCCATGCGATTGGTTATTCGTACCGATTTCCTGATCATGTACGATTTTTTTTTTTTTTCTACATAATCGGTAAATACAGACGAAAAATTTTAGTAAAAATCATTATGGAGCAATACAAAGAATGTTATGACTATTTTTCAGACTGAAAAGTGTTATTGATTATCGCAAGTAATGAAAAATCATCAATTAAAATTGTGTGATTTTCGTGCCGATTTCCACCTTTGACGGAAAATGTCACAAATTATAAACCCCCCACTCTCTATGCTTACGTAATTTATAAAGTGCCCTGAAGCGCACGCTTCTTATTATCACACCGTACGGAGATTTCATTGCTTCTCTTTCAACTCTTTATCACCTCTCGTGGAAACCAGTTTGGTAAATGCTATTATATCGCAAGGCGCCTGCGGATGTCGAGGGTTCGCGGATTATCGACTGTGAAGTACCTCGAACGACTTAACGTTAAACAAACTGGTTGGGACGTTATACGACTTTAACGTGTCATCCGCGTTATTCCGTGATTCGCGAAAGAGCCATTTCCTTCCATGGCAAGTATCGCGGCTTCTTGACTAACACCCGCCCGGCGTGTATGTATGTTCACTTTAGCGACGACTCACTCACAGATGGCGCGAAATTCAAATGTTGTGTGGATGCAATACACGTACACTAAACACATGCATACTATATTCACTTTGTTTACGTAATATCGACTGGGTTAACGATGGTCCCCGGGCGATATAACGGGAGAACTATACTGATATCTGACTAGTAGAGTATACGAGAGAATATAGGTATGGTAAAGCAACGATGGATTATAACGCCGAGTTGATCTTATCTCTCGCGTTCGTCCATTCGCCACTCTCGTCAGTCGCCGGTATACATCTCCGTATAGTTCATTTCAGCCCTATAGCTCATCGAGGATGCGATGATCGTACGCCAGTCTCGGAAGATCGGAGACTGGAACGAGGATAATCGAGGTGGCGGCATTCACGGAAATGCGCAGCTCCGTCGTAGAACCGTTGATGCAAAACTTCCACGACAAATAGCCAGGCAAAGTAATGGTCTTCAGATATATCAACGATATAACTAACGTTCACTACTGCCAGACTACTAAAATATCCACGATATCGTTGGTTCGTGAGGAAAAAAAATAAATATTGGATTCTAAGGGAGCGTTCGCTATATTAGATCATTTTCCGGATTTATTGAGTGTAATTAATTTAATGCGCGAAAAGGTCAGACGTGTCAAAATGCTATTCGCATAGAATATTTCTCTAATGTATTCTGTCGCGATTCATTATTGCGCAACAAGCGCAGCATCGCGACGTAACTCATTAATTTGATATGATTTTCACATCTCGAAACGTTTCAAATTTATGGGTAGCGATGGGATTTGGCGAATATAGGAAGTCATTTAACAATAATTTCGTCGGGAAATCTTAGTTTTAAGGACTCGTCTAAAACCGGCTGATTGATTTTTCCGGTTTATCACGCGGAATAACGGGTATCTAATGTGATTTTTTTTCATCTCCGGTTGATATGGTTATTGATTAATCAAAGCGATTGGTCGATGCTGACGATGTAAAAATGTGGTTTCGTCGGCATGCGCGGAATATCGACTCGGTCATCTGAGCCTCGAAAAAAAAAAAAAAAAAAAAAATATATCTCATCGATTGGAACCCGAGAACCTTTGGGCGATATGCACCAAATGTTTCGCGTCATATTGCCGATGACATAGTGTGTGAACAGTGATATGCCAAAGCATTTTAGGTATTGAATAATTGATTTGCGTAAAACACTGCATGGAACTCAAATGATATAACCTTTCGATTGGAAATTAACTACGATGATTTAGCGAAAATGGAATTAATCAAAAAATTAGTCTGATGAGTGAATGAATGACTGTATGGATTGAAGTTGACTACGTTGCGAAGATTTGCATCGCTGACCGTACGGACGATAATCGCCTCTTTAAAGAAATTCTATAGTCGACTTGTGCAACGATTGTCATACGTTCGAAAATTAAAAAAGAAATGAACAAAGCAAAATGAAAGCCACACGAAATGCAGAACACTTTAGAAGTCTCGCTTTTCAAAAAAAAAAAAAAAAAAAAACATCGGGGTATGTAACTACCGTTCGGTTGCGCTGCAGCTCGGGTTATTGCTCGCTAAAGGAAGCACGAGAAATGCATTTTGACCGATCAATAGAATACTATCATGCGTGCTGTACGTATGCATAGGTGAGGTATACATGTACTCGAACAGTCAATGGTTAGGATACGGAGTCGATAAATTACGGAAGCCGTACCGCGCGGACGAACGGACAAACGGAAGGATTCGCCGAACAGGACACGTCCCGGATTCGATCGTTCTGCTGCTGCCGGGCGGGGATTTTGTACTGGTCAGCTTCAGACGGTATAGAATACCCAGAATTTGGTATAGAATAACATATATAGGTATAGCCATTATAAACATTGGACAGTACCCGAGGATGGTGTTGAGTGCTCTCACAGAATTTCGCTTCGCGTTAACGGCAATAAATCGACGGAATCGCGGAATGCTCACGTATCGCGTGAGTTCGCGAGTGAGAATTCTGGGGCTGTTAGGCAAACCATCAGAAGAGAATGGAGTGAGAGAAATCAGTAAAGAATGCATGTCGCCTCATGCGCATCAAGCCTGGCGGCCGTCGCCCCTGATTTCCTCGTCCACCATTTCCATTTCCCCTCCAAAACGATCGAGCTTCGTCCGCGTTCGACAAGCCACGATATTATGACGTATCGCCAAATATCGCCGACCAGGTATCAACCCTCGGGAAAGGCAATTGAACGGAGGGGAACGCCTGAATCTATATGCCATCAGTATAAACTGCTGCACTAGCAACATCAGCATTTCGAAGGTGTGCATCGGTATACCTCTCGGCTATACTACACCGCAGATTGTTATTTGTGACGATCGGTACGGCTCGCAAGAACCCGCGGCGGGTTTTCATTCGGTACAAAGCAAACGCGATATCCCTCTACCTCCGGGGGGACTTTAATGAAACTTCGATTCCCGGTTATACGCATTGCATTATTTTCGTGCGGTCGTTGAATAGGGGAATGAAAACGAAACGTTAAACAGTCGCAATAACTTCGGACCCGTGTGTCCCCCGTATTATTCAGATAAGGCTGAAATATAGACGAGCAAAAATTATGGGTTGCTTTTGCACATTAAATTGCGTTATTCCGATACAATTTATTTGATTCATGTAAGTTATTTGAAGGGATTTTTATAGATCGATCCTGTAAAAATTACCCGCTAATATCGTTCGCATAAAAGTATCAATTTCTTGTTTTGCCATAAAATAATTTTTGTTGTTGTTGTTGTGATAAAACAAATCGATGGTTGTAATTCCCAGTATTTAGGGTAATTTGATCCAATTGCTTTGATCGCTCGGCCATTTCATGGAAGCGTTCGAATATTCAAAATTGGATACCACAATGTCAGTTATTTCGGTAACACACTTTCGGGGAAAACGGCGTAATTGTTCTCATTTGGTAATGGAGTAACAAAGTCATTCCCGTTATATACGATTCGAAAATAATATCGAAACGGGACGCGTTCTCATCTTGTTACAAAATATGTAATGCAGCAAATGGGCATTGATTCTCAAATTGCGTTCGGATGAATCACAGGACAGACACCAATACCCCAGCGTCAGTGAATAAGAGAGACAGAGACGAGAGCGCGAGAAGCGCGGATCGATTGGAAGGCACTACTACTACGGTGAATTTCGTGTCCGTGTGATAGAGAACGCCGTAGCCATTGCGATCGGTAGCCAGGTGGAGAAACGGAGAGCGGAAACGGTGTGGGAAAGAAGAGGGCAGAAACAACGGAGCGTAAGAGAGGCAGAGAATTGGAGTGCCAGCGCTACGAGATCACGAAAGCATCACGGAGCTGTCCGGTAATTACGCCGTAGCGTGTTCGACCCGAGGAACGCTAATGGCAACGATGCAAATACCGATACCGGCAACCTAATGCCAGTGATTTCGAGTTTCGAGATCGAAATGAGGCAGCGGCCTGTACTACCGACTATGCCATTCGCATAGTTTCCATATACATGTCCGTAATCCAGAGGCCAAACACACATCATGTTCCCGGTCGTTTCTTCATTCGCGTGTGTCGGCACCACGGTCAAAGCTTCTAAAGTTGTCGCCACTACCTTTAACGACCTGAATACGGGATTCTCCGAGATACGGCCAATCACTTGATTATTCGCAGACTTTCGCTTCTCGTCCTTTCGCCGCGCATTTCACTGATCAATAACTGGACGGGCCGATCAATAATCGATCGTGCGATTAACAATGATAAAGTTTATCATATCACACCCGTGACAATGCCTGATCCACTCGACGCCTCTAACACCTCGTCGACGACGCGAACATGTATTTTCGCGACAACTAATGGACCGATTTGACCGGCTCTTCAATATTTCAGAATTCTCTCCGATTTCGTCGAGGAACTCAGTTTAGTCATCGAATATGGAAGAGATTCGCGACGACACGCTGCGGACACAGTTTTCAATATTTGTCTCTCGTCTCGTCGATAATGCATTTGATCAGTTTGACGGATTTTGCGTCGCAGACTCTATCAAATTATGAATCGATCTGTCTGCGTCGCGAACAGTTTTTCGGCTGATTTTATCCGCGGGTATCGGCAATAATTATTGCAAAGAAAAATCTCGTAATTTTTTAAACCCATTCTTACCTTCTCGGTGTAGTTCTTCAGTTTCACTCCTTCCATGTACCAGGAGAGGGTAGCTGGTGGTCTCGAGCCCACCGTCATGCAGTTTATATCGTAAATCCGATCAGCACTCAGAACGAGATGTTCGCTACTGAGAATCGAGACACTCAGTGGCCTCACTGTAACACACGAAGAGAAAAGCGTTAACATTAGACAATTGTTGTAACGCTGATTCGTTTCGTTCCTCGAAATAATTTTCTTTTTAATAATTTTTTTTCATACATTGAGGGCGTGAAATAAAAACAACGAGAATATAGGAGAAATGAAAAATAGCGCCGGAAAAAGATCTGATCGTTTCATCGTGACACACCGTTCTTCTTTCCGGGATCTTCGCAAACCCCTCATCCGCCCTTATTTCCTGCTTCTCGACGAAAGCTCGTTTCACGAGGGAAGTTGCGCTGCTCACGTCTAATGCGATTCAAACGAGTGTCTGCCTCAACACCCCCTCGACAAATCTTACCGCGAGACCATGTGCTGTGGTTTACGAGCTTCTCGGAGATTAGAGGCTTCTTAGAATCGTTCCTTGCGTTTCAAGCTCCGTGTGCTTATTCACCATCAGCGGCATGCGGCGACGAAGTAACGAGGCAAGCGAAATAAGCAAACGAAACGCTTTCTTCGGCTACTCGGCTATCAGATCCATTCAGATTTCGCTCTGTATATCCCCGCGATAGGAATCCAATGCGACATATAAATATGTACTCATTTTGAATAATATCATGACCGTTCGTGAAAGAGATCCACACCCATGCGCTTATACGATTAATGTCCCGGTGTTGTATCCCGGACATTCGTGGTTCGTACCAATATATTCTGTCACGCGATAGATACGTTCGCTTATCTTCATCGTATTCATATTCTTTCCGACTGTGTATGTCGTCTCTTCGCGTACGTATGTGTATATCAAAACTCAAAAAAAAAAAAAAAAAAAAAATTTGCAGGTCGAATCACGCATCGGTTTGCCTGGTGGTTACGTTGTTCTAATGTGTACTCCTTGAATTGTAGGCATACGTTCGTATTGATTAATATGCTAAATAACAAAAGGACGTAATTAACAACTTTTTGCATATTCAATTATGTGATTTACGTCTTTATGTTATTTGACCGTCAATACATCGCCGTACGCTCGTCATATTCTAACTGTATTTTAATCCATCGTATGTTCGCGTTTTATGCTCGCGGATACCGATATTGTTTGTGTACTTGTTGCGGATCACAACGAGCACAAGGGTATCCTTGACTCAAAGGATTTTAACCCGAGAACCGCGCGAGTAGGTGACTTTTATAGCTCAACTGCGGACGACCATCAAAGCTACATATATATATTTTTTTCCAACATTTTTTTTTTATTTTTTTACCCGAATAAAAAAAAACCCGGGTGCGACGCTCGAATAACGCAGGAACGAGTTTAACTAAACTTCTTTTCAGTCGATAACCCAAATCCTTAAACTGTCAATAAGCGGTGCGACAAATGAAAAGTAATTGTATTTTTTTTCGATAATCACTTCAGAGTTTTTGCGGTGAGTGGAAATAAGGGTCGATGTCTATTCTGACGCGTAAGGGGCGAGAGAACGACGCGTGATGGGACGACATTTTCCATTCAAGAGGCGTCTGAAAAGATAGAGTTAGAAGGTGAAGAAGGAAAAAGGCGAAAGCGCCGTCACGAAAGTCCGGAATTAAACTTTCGGCGGTTTCAAAGTTTTGGCTGCAATGAAAGTTTTTTTTTTTTCTCAGTTCTTGGCGAGAACGACGACGACGACGACTAGTCTGGTACTTCTTCTTTCCATTTACGTTCTTTCTCGCTTTTGCACCTTTTGCTTATTTACTTTCTTTGTCTTCGTCTTCTTCCTCTTTTTCGATCAACCCATCACAAATACGACTTAGTTCTTCCTTCGGAGAGCTTTACCGAGATTCGAGATGAATCGCGAACGAGTGAATCGTCTGTAGATTTTTCTTTATTTAACTATTTTATCCTCCACGACGGATATTTAATCATTTCTTTTGTTTTTTTTTTTTTTTACAAATAATAGAGTTCGAACAGCGAAGAAGTTTTCTGACAGACTTTTTTACTTCGTTCAACGAATCGTGGTATATTAATATTGATTATGATCGCGCATGGGTAAGCCCTACGGCTCTGCGGAAGCGATATTGTATAATAAAGAGTATGGTATATTCATCGACGATTGAAAGGTACACGCATAACGAAGCACGGTTAACGAGGGAACGATTCGCAAAGCGTGGCTACGGGTTTCAAGTTTAAATAATTAACGAGAGGAAAAAATTAAAAGGTAGACCCCGGGGCTTTAGACAGGAAAGAAATGGCGGAATGAAAGAGAGATGAGAGAGAGAATACGAGTCAGGCGGGACGATAGGGTGCGCAATTAAGGGCAAGAGGGAGAGAAAAAAAAGAGGGGGGAGGGAGGGGGGGGGGGGCGAGCAGCGAGTCACGAAACTCCTCGAGCTATCGTTCGTCCTGGCAAGTTCAATAAGAACTCTGTTCCGCTGCTACGGGGTTCGAACGAATAGAGGAACAAAAAGAATAACGAAAAGGAGGGGAAAAAAACGAGACAGTAAAAAAAAAAAAACGAGGCAAAGAACGAAACGAATGAATCTATTGGAAATCCAAGCTCGACCGATAAGAACCGGAACGCGGTTCTTGCACGAAGCGAGATCGGAGTGGAGAACGAACGAGAGTCTGCGTCACTGGGGGGTAGAGTGCGGACCTCGGGAAAACGTGATACAGGGATAGATAGAGAAAGATTTCCGTGGGTTGCGGCCAAGAGAACCGAAAGTAAGTAACGAACGAGAGGTGGCGGGACGAGAGGTTAAACTTATTGCAATCGCGAATTGAAAATATATATGTCCTGATTTTTAATCCATCCGCAAGCTTTGGTTGCGGGTTTTATTTTTTTTTTATTTTCGTTTTTTTTTCGAGAATTTATTTTGTATGCATGTGGAAGTGCTCTTCGTGTTGGGCACTAAAGCCTTTTTATCTTCGTACTCGAGAAAGAAAGCTCGGAGAAACTAAAAGATTGTTTCGCTGTATTGATCGGCGAAAAACAGATATAATATCGAAAACATGATAATAAGACTGTCTTTGATGGATATTAAAAGAAGACTGACTTTGTTTGGTCTTAAAATACGTATTTTCTTTGATATCTAATAGTAGAAGCCAAGAAAAACAGATTCCAATGAGTGTAATATTTCAACGTTTCGTCGTAAATTGTCCTTTTGTCTGCCGAGCTGAAGATATGGATTTTAGAATCCGCGTAATCAGAGGGCAAAAAAAAATGTACAAAGATCACGAATATTATAAAAGATTCCAAATATCTGTTTCTATTAAAAAATAGTCTCATGACGACAGGTGGAATATTACGGTGCACTCAACAACGTTCCGCTGATTCAGTAAAGTCGTGGGGTCATAGATGGAGTGCTTCCGCGTCTGCGACGCATTGTCTCAGAGATATGGCTCTCCATCGTCGCCCAGTTTCAAAAGTACACCTCCGGTGTACGCAATCAAGCTGCGAAGCGCTGGAGGGCCGTTCACGATGGCAACAGCAACAGAAGAAGAAGAAGAAGACCATGAAGAAGAAGAAGAAGAAGAAGAAGAGACGTGAGAAGCAATATTACACCGTTCGCGGATCCGGAATGTATGTTTGCCAAGACCAAGAGATTTTGATGCTTTTGCTCGCGGTTTTCCGTCTCTCTTCTTGCATTCTTTTACTTTCAGGACTTTGTTCGTTTACAGAAGCCTTGGCGGTGGTAGTACAATGTCTATGCTCTCCCCCCCCCCCCCCCCCCCCCCGTGTACAACAGGTACGTACCCAATTGTTATTTCTCTATCTTTCTTCTTTAACAACGAGCCACGTTTTACACCTTTTGCCTGGTGAATTCGCGCCATTTCGCGCGATACAAGAAATAAGAGAAGAAAGAGTGCCCTCCGGGTGCGAAGCCACGGAGATGAGATCCTTCACCTCGGCTTCTCTCGTTTTCTTACTACAAGCGCGGGCGCTACACCCGACAATTTTTTTTTTTTTCCTTTTTCGTCTTTTACTATCGAAAGCTTCGTACTTTTACTATACTACCGAAGCGTGTACCGCGCTTCTACACGTCCTCGGGGCTATGGAAGAGTCTTTCGTTTTCAATATTTTCTTTAAAATGTTCTTTCCTTCCGTTTCATGTATCTACAAATAAACGAGATACGCCCGAAGAATGATCGAAGTTTAAAGTCTTCAATGTTGAAAAACCACGGAATAATGGTGGAGGAGGGGAAGGCTTCCATGTGGTATAGTTATTGGTCCGAAAGGATTGTTCTAACTGATGGAAAACAGGTCGAAAGTTCACTCCAGCTAATGGTAGACGGGAATTTAATATTCTCGTTTACCATTAGCTGAAGTGAATTTTGTATTTCAGAAGGTACTATAGATAGTCTCTTAAATGAGGCATATCGGTATTATTTATAGGGTATAGTTTCTTATTGATTCTTCTATAGAGAGAAAAATTCTTATATTCATTTGCACCAAAGCTTTATTCGTACGATAGCGCTGCTGGGATCCTCATTAGTGAAGATTCCATTTCTCCAAGGATCACGACAATGGGCTCTTTCTATACTCTATAATACCGCGGGGCATTTCGATCCCTCGACAATATTTAATAGCGAGTTCCGGTTATTCTCGTAGCTCTGATTTATTTGTTCCCTTTATTCTACATTGTCTATGTTTCCCTTCGTTTATTTCATCGGTGTTGTCGCCGTTGCCTTCGGAACTTTTATGGTTCAAAGAATCAGTGCTTCTATCGAAAATCAAAAGGATTTCCGTGCTCCGGCGATGCCTCGCTTTCCTCTTGTCGGTTTCTTTCTCTGATTTTCTCATTCTTTCTATCTCGCAATTCAATTCCGTCTCATTCTTTTCTCGTCGGCTTTTCGTCCGATGACCGAATCGAGTCGAACTTCGATAGTCCATTCGTAGAAACGTAGTCGTTCAACCGACCGTAACGAACTGGTCGACCAATGGACGAACCGACCCCATCGACTACCACCGAGAAACGCCATCCGCGACGCTAGTGGATACGCTCGCAGTAGAGTTGCGGCGGCGCTACTGGGCTTCGCCGTTTGGCTTCAAGAGTAACTCGGCATTACAATTTCCTCGCCCTCTCTCTCTCTCTGTAAATCAGGCGCAGCGTTACCCAATTTCGCTGGCTGACTCCATTATCAGCCAACTGGCCTCTAATTAGTCACGGTCGATTAGGTCCGTAGCATGGTATGGGTTAGGCTTTGGGGTTGGTTCTCGACTCTCGGAGTCTCTATGGAGAATGAGAAAGGGTTTGGGGGGTTGCATTGCAGCTAACGCAAAAGCACCGCCGGCTCGGCTTTGGTCCTTGTTCTCTCTTACTTTACTTCAACCGTCAACCTCTAATTTCTCTATCCTACAGCGCGCGAGCTGAAGCTTTCCCAGTTCAATTTCATTCGACGGTACGGCTCTCGCTCGTGATAGTCCATTCCCTCTTCCACTATTCGGTCTTTTCCTTCTCTCATCCTGATATATGCTCTCTCCATGACGCGTTGATCTATGTTATCCACGATTTTCAACCGGAACACAGAGCTCGTTAATTACATAATATTCACCATCTGTGACGCGTCGTTTCTATATATACGACATTTTCTTCGACGATTGTTTTCGGAATACCAATTAAAGTTGACAATTTTTTTTTTTTGCTGTTTCAATCGTTATCTTCCTTTTGTGATGCACCAACGGACTGCTCAACGGTTAATTTTTTTTCGAGAGGAAAAAAAAAAAGAAAAATGTTTACGGCCACGTGATACGAGCCATCGGATTTTGTTCGCGAATATTCATGCTGTGAAAACCGATAAACGATTGGCTACAAGTTCCCCCTTGTGATACGATACCAAGTTCATTATTTTTCGATTAAACAAAAAGCTCATCTTTCTCATCGTTCCGTGCTGATAGATCAATTTGCAATTATTCGGTGGCTATGAGTTTGAATGGAATTAAATTGCACAGTAAAAATAGTTTGTTAAAGAGTAGAAATAAAAAAAAATCCTTTCCCACCATTCAATTTTGGAAATGTAATTTTGGTTTAACTCCGAAAACTGGTATCGAAAAAAAAAAAAAAAAAAAAAACGATTTCGTGCGTCTCGATGTATTCCATTTAATGTTGGTGTTCAAGACGCGTAGATGAGACGATACTAGTGTAAAGAGGATATATAGCCTGACTGCTCTTACTGCTGTGGTAAAATAGACAAAGGGGCGCTGGTCTCGCCGAGTGGCCTGTGAGCGATTGCGTAGATTGCGAATAGTGCTGAGGGAATGGGGTAAGAGGAGTAATGGGAAAATGGGAGGTCGAGAAAAGGCGAATCGTAAGACAGGATACCAATAATTCCACGGAGTGGACCGTGGAATTTATGAGGTTTAATCCTTTGCGGAATCCGAGAGAGGCGAGTCCGTCGTAGATGGGGAGGTACACTTACGCTCCCGGAAGGTTGTGCTGGTGTCGTCCCATTCTCTCCCGAGACGGACTTGATCTCTCGGTGGTTAGAGGATATAGCCGAATCGCAATTCAATGTGCAATGAGCAAAGCTTTGCGCGCGCTATTTAAAGCTTCGTTGCGCGGAAATAGCTGGTGTATTTTCGGAATTAAGCAGTAGTGATGACAGAAAGACAATGGCAGTGAAATGGGTACAGCAGTGCGATGTTTCATAAAATAAGAGAAGCGTCTTCGTAAGGGATTTGGCGACCGGTATGTTCCTGAGTCCGGAATGTTATCGGATATACTGAATACGCAGCTCCATTAATCGATACGCGTCTTCATATTTCGCATTCGATGTTATTTTCATTTTCTATATAGCGTTACGTATAATGCATCTATTAGACATGAAAAAGAAACAAATGGGTCCTGTAATTGTGATGCTCGCAAGATGGTTTTCCTAGAATGCTATAATCACAGAGCAATCTATCATGTGGAGTAAACGCGAAGATGGGAGAGCTAAGCTCCGATGGTAATGCAGAAAACGATGAGGGGTGAAAAAGCGATAACGTTGGAAACGTAATGTCTGGCGATAAAAGGTAAGTGGGAAAAGTGCCCATACTGTAACAACTCGCGATCTGCTAATACCCGGTAAAAATGTGGGTGCAACGAAGCTGTATCTATGAATACGTGGTGTGCTGCTGCGTTGAACGAACGCACGTAACGATCCCAACTTAAATGCGCACAAAGTTGTACGACGAAGTGGCCGAGCGGACGTCTCGCGATAGAAAACTACGTCGCTTATAGAATGAAGGTTTCGTGCAATGTATACGAGTACTTGGAACTTGAAGCTCTCAGGGGTACTGGACTAGGGGACGAAGGGTCGGTTGGCCGAGGAGTCACGATAACGTCGAAAGTCAATGCGCGGCCAGTGCCCATGGGGGACATCTCTCGTGCTGGTATAGAAAACATCCGCGCTTTCCCCGGCGAACATTTCGCTTTTTTAACGACCACTCGTGGCAATCGTATAGAGGCAACCCACTCACTTCCGGTTATCGCGCTCGCTTCTCCCACTTTAACCATCATCACTGTATACGCTCGTACTCTAAACTCTATGTACCCTGTGCGGTATATAGAACGTTCTATGACACTCGAGGCACTACTGACTTTTTCCGTGGGAATTCAATAACCCCGGGTACTCGCTACTCGCTCGCGTCAACCATGCGCACAGTCTGTCTGTCTGTGTGTGAGTGTCTGTAACGTTAATGTTAGTAAAGTCGGGGAGAATTGTCGCGAGTTGAGTTTCTACTTACATTGAACACAGCCACAAGCTTTTATAAATAATGTAAGCCGTAAAATAAATATCCGTACGAAAGTTAATATGAAAGTGTGCGATGTTTTTTGCATAAGCGGTAAATTCGAAATACTGTAAAGAGTGATAGTTTTTAAAGTAGTTACGCAACAGTAAAAATACTGGTCACATCACCGAACCTAAGAGGCGAGAATACTAAAACGATTTTCCGCAACAATTGGTCGTTCTTCGCGCAAATTTGGACGTTTTATTGATATTGTTTATTTTTCACTTATTTATTTCCTTATTTAATAATTGCCATTTTATATAGCAAAATTATGCTTAATTGGCCAACGAAATTAATTTCATTGAGACTGAAATTTGAAATTCGAAAAAAAGGCGCAAAAATTATGAATTATAGTTGACAAACGGTACCTGTAGGTATTATGTATGAAATGCAATACAATTGGATGCAATTTTAGGTTACTTATCATTATTACCGTTCACGTATATTAATTGCATTTTCTCCATATGGTATCAATTGGCCGTAGATATGACAGAATTTAACGTGCGCCCGCGGTGTAAGCGTATTTTAATTTTCGTGATTTGCGTAAATTAATATTTAATTACGATTTATTAAATTTCGCTGTCGTATATGAATTTCAATATTCTGTATCAAAGTCATCACGTTAATATACAAATTGTATAATATTTATTGTCGCCCGTTTTTAACTCAGTAGTGACGTGTTTATTTATTTTGCAATTATACATTACACAATGTATATCGATTACGATTTGTTGTAGAAATATTTAAAAATTTTAATTGAACTGTTATAATGTGTTAACGTTTTTAAATTGCATGAAAAATCGTCCAATTTTCAACGGTAGCCTACAGAATTTAGTATTCAAAGTTTCGATGGTCTTATTGCGATGTCAATATATTTACTCAACTGATTATTAAGCAACTGGAAGAATCGTCTGCCATTCTCGATCGTCTCGAACGTTCGTAGCTTATTCATATGTTACGTCTTTAGTTTTCTTTGGAAACTATAACGATATAATCAGATATCGATCTGAGAAGCAGGTCGCGCCGTCCTGTTTTTTTTCATGCGTCAGCATCTTCGATTGGAAGTATCGGGTTTTTATTACTCCTTTTTCAGACTATGAAAAAAATTACGAAAAAAATTGAACCTTGCGACGTCTGGCAGTAAACGTGCATCTAAGTCAAAGATATAGAATGGTGAGAAAAGAAGATCGAGACCACTGCGAGAGCCATAGACGCCGTGGCGTAAGAAAAGCGGAATATCGTCTCGACACCGTTCGTATCTTATGAGAATGAAATGTGAGCGTCGCAGATTCTGTCGAGGCATGATGGCGGAGAGACGAAAATTTGTACAAGCTTCGTTGCTTACGAATGACCGTACTTGTATAAGCTCTCGTTTTGTATACAACGAAGCGGGTTGCCGTCAACGGCTCCCAGCAGTATGACAATGAATTTACCTAGCAGGATAAGAGAGGTATACCAACTTTTCGTGTTGTCGCTCCGTCCAACTTAGTCTCTATTTTCCATGCGACCGTTGGAGTGTCGCTTTGCCTTGGAATTTAATAATGAAAAAAGAAAAAAAAAAAAAAAAGATAGACTTCGCGAAACGACTGTCGGCGAATGGACGCCGGCAATTTTCCGCTCGTTCGAAGGGAAACCAACAAGAATTATGCATCCACTATCACTGAGATCTGAGTCCGCATTCCCTAATTCCTATTCTCTTTCGACAATGTTAAAAACTTCAATAGTTAGACGTACGAACATGTGGATTCTTCAAAAGTACGAGGCGAAAAATACGTCATGAAATGGTGGGACAAACGATTAACAAGTTCGCAAATGCTATCGATTCGTTTGCCAGAGGTGAAGCTTTCTCGGTAAGCATCTCATCGAAAGTTATTGTTCATCAACAGTCTGCGGGAATATTGTTGTTCTCGTCAGTCACCAGAGATTGGCCCTTGCAAAGCTTATAAAGCGAGTTACTTCTGTTTCGAACGAAGAGTGAGATTTGGAAGCGGAATGGAAGAGTAAATGATGTCCATAGCAGGTCGGAGCCGTCTAGTGAAATTCCTCTATTACCTCGAGGCAACTCCAGCATCCTCTGCTTTTGCTTTTACATCGCTACGCGTACATATACCTGTCGTTTGTACTGATTTGCATTGCGTTTCGGAGTACTGTTCTTTCACATTTCCTCTTGCAAACTATTTCTGTCTGATTCTGGAAGTTTTGTTTGAAAACATTGACAAGGAAGCGTGGAAAGCGGAGAGACACAGTCAAGAATCGTAGATCAAAGACATCGCTCTCGCCAAGAGCTTTTTCAAGCGTAATCACTGGTACATTCTTGCGCAATGAAATTGCCTCGAGCATACCAGAGAAAATTAGCGTAAAACGGAGTGACGCATCAATAGTTAAGCGGTGGAGCAAGGAAAAGATCGACGCATTCCTGATTATTTTTATAATATTCGAAATGATAGAAGACGAACAATTAACGAATAGCGTAATTGCCACAAGAAGAATTCGGTACTGAAATTAATTTTAACGTCGGTGTACTGTATCTACGCGGAGAAAAGAATTAAGAATTTTTTTATCCATTGATCGAAGTCCATTGAATGATTTGTTTACTAGGATGCGAAAAAATTCTTGGATATTCAAATGAATCTGTTCTCTGGAAGAGTGCCAACATTGTTTTTTGTGGTTCGCCTATAATTGACAATAATTTATCGTTGAAAAAGCTATAAGAGTAATTTTCAATCATATTTGAGATGCGAGCAATTCTTTGTATAAAAAAAAACAGATTTACATATTCCATGTTATGCCGTAGGAATGTGAATTTAATAGGAAGGGATGGAGGAATTCTTATTCAACATCAGATCTCGTTAACCTCTCATGTGCGGGAGACTTATTTTTGCCCGTCAAGTAGAACGCTAAGTTCGTTTGCTCGTAACAACAATACGCAAGAGCGTAAAACAAATCTCTTCAAACCATCGAAAAAATAACAGTTCAACGTTATTTTACAATTTTTTTCGGTTTTTTTTCGCGTTTTTTTAATAGTTAAACGGGGCAATTGAAGGTAACGATCAGCCTGAAAATTTGGACGTATATCTACGTCTTCTTTATGCAAGTGGTTAAGGCTTGTTATAGTCAGACAAGTTTAACTGAATTTGTGACTTACGATGCATCTCGATGGCGACCGAAGCGGAAACGGGTTGACTAATATTGTTGTTCGATGCTTGGCACGTGAATACTGCATGTAGATCAGACCTTGTTAAACTGTTTACGCGCAACGTGTTTCTTCTGAATGCCACGCCGTTCTGCTCTATCGGCTCATCCTTCGAATCCAGAAGCGTTTGACCCCTCCACCATCGTACAGTTGGCTGAGGTTGTCCTAAAAAAATATAGATGACACGCACATGATAAATTACTTCGCCTCTAGCAAAATGTTAAAATCACGGAGACCGGATTTTCTTGAAACACATGATGTAAAAAAAATAGAAGTTTTCACGCGATGACTATGGCACTCCAAGGAATTACTTAGCATATTCTGCATTATAATGCATCAAAAGCGATGTCGCTGCATGGAAACTTCGATTTTTTTTTACTACATATATTACATTTATTGCTACAAAGAGCAAAATAAAGAGCATTAGAGTTTCTCATTGTTTTCAAGGACAAATAACCGGAACCGGAAGATGTAGGTATTGTATCCGTACTGCGCAAAGTCGCTCGTTGCTCAATCTCTCCTCGAGTTCAGACAATTTTATTACTTTATTGGAAATTTCTATTAGAGTATAAAGCGAACCGGCAATGTGGGGTAACATGGTGTAGCTAATAGCGACCCACTCCTGCTACCAAGAACGTTGAAGTGGCGCGATGAAATTCCGTTCGCATGAGCGGCAACACAAAATAATTAAGTGTTAACTTCATTCTTGATCTACTCTAGAAAAAATAATAAAAAAAAAAGACATGCTAACCTATTTACGAAGCAGTCGCTAATATTTCATTTATTACGATTAGACGTTCAGTCATTGAGTCATCAATTTCAAAATTTACCACTACGTCGCGCACGACGTAAAACCAAATATATAGTCTGCCGAAAAAATGTACGAATGATTTCTTAGACGACCCTTATTACTCTTACTTTCCCTTGAATGTATGTAAGTCGGCACAAGGAAAGCCTTGTCTTATTTTTCTCGAGGTCGTCGCTTTTTCGCTCGTCCCCCTGCCATATCCCGGCGTACGCGTTAATTCATAATTCATAATGGTACTTGCGTGCCGGTAATTCCCGGGGGAGGGGGACTGGATATCCTGTGTCGACCACGCGGTCGAGAGCATCGAGCGAACTCGGTGGGGGGTCAGGAGTAGCCAAGGCGACCTCGTTATTTTTCACCCGAACGCCAACGTCACCCCTCCCCATTCAGACGACACATACGGATAACGTATACCAGCACTTCCCCACCTCATTTTCGTTTAGGGTGGAAAACGGGAGCAGCGTCTGCTCGCCCTTCCAGTGGGCACATTGCCGAGCGCGCGCGATACACATGAATTTTGTCGCCGGCATGCGAGGCAATAAACATGAATTTATTATCGTTATTACTCGCGGTTTGCTCGTCTAACGCAGCCGACAATTAAAGTGTAATGAAGTAAACGGAATGGGTAGTAGAAACGGGGGCGCGCGCGAGACTTGAGAATGCTGTTCGTAATAGTATTCGTTTGAGAAACTCGCTACGATTACCCGGTGTATGCATTGTGTCTCTTTTGCTTCTCGACAGAGAGAATAATTACTCGCACGGCGAAACTTTCGATAGGGTGCTTCTGTACGGGAATCATAACGATGTTACCTCGTGTCTACCGAATGCATAAAATATGAAAAACAAAAAAAGGTGACGAAAAAAACTTTCCAAATTACCTCTGATGGAGCTTTTGTTTTTGTCGTAAAGCATGATCACGTCAAGAAGTTTTTTTTTTTTGCTCTGCGTATATTCACGAACGAGTTTAATGCGCCGTCCGGACGAACCCGCCTCTACTTTAATCGAGCTTTTCCCATACGCATAACACCGCCCCAACGTTCTTATAATTTATGTATATCGATTCCAGATCGAGTTTAGTAATGAGACATACGGTATTCCGCAATTTAATAATTTACGTGAATTGGGCGCATAATTAATGATTCCAGTTGAATAGTTGACAGTCGATAATGTATGTATCAAGTTATCAGATATTTAATTTATTATATATCGATGTATACGAACCTCCGGAGACGAGACAAGTTAGTCGCATTTCTCCTTCCTCTTCGAAAGGTCCTGCTACACCTGTTACCGTCTTGCCGTGTTCGTTCTGGATGTTCGGCTTGTTAGGAGGCACTGCAACAGATAACACACGGTAACGGGGGGTTTTATTCAGTTACCAAACTTTGTAACAATACGAAAAGTCAGTGAACTTGTCATGCGGTTAATTCTCACGCTTTCCCTTGTATTCTCTCGTTACAAATTCGCAATCAACTGTATCCCTTTCCTCTCCGCCCCTGTAATATTAATTGCTCGCGATATCAGTCGAGCCCTCAGATATACGAAATCGTTGTACACGACGTACGTGAGAGACGTTGGTATTTTGGGTAAAGCAGAGAGTGAGGAAGGGAGCATACCGGGTATGCGAGCAAAAGCTGAGAATCGTGAAGTCTGACACGAGGAAGCGTGCCACGTCGTGGTGAGGAGTTTTGCCGGTACGAGTACGAAAGGAGAACGAGTCTCGACACGAGTCGGACGTCTATAACACTCGCGCAGTTGGGCGGAATCACGTGTCGGGCTCTCGGCGCGGACGTTAACCACGAACACCTGTACGTCGGTTCTGCGGGAATGAGGAGTAGAGACTCTTGCAAACACGAAAGCGATTCACGTCTGATGATCGTGCAGAAGCGTGCGAGGGTGAAGAGACCGAAAGGGGTGAAAGCCAAGAGACTCTGCAAGGACGGGTGAAAATGGGAGGGGGATGGGGCGGGAGGGTTTCTCTGGGCCTTGGTATTCCGACCAGAAGGGCCTACGGGAGACACTGATTTATGGCTTTGCCAATCAGCGTTTATTTCAGTTCCAGCGGCGATGCATGCGAGCCATACGGCCCGCTGCCTGCATCGCCATCTCTATGTTTTCGCGCGCGAACTCTGAAGTGCACAGCGCGCGTCTAATAATGGGACGTTCCCTCGCGAGCTCCTCGACTCGAGGTAAAGTGCTTCCAAGCTATAGGAAACTCTTTGCCTGAACCCTGAAAGCGGCCTCTCTGTGTTATAGATATCTGATAAAACGTTGAAGCGAAGTCGGACGTCGGAGTGAGGAAACTAAGAAGCGATGGAGAAAGGGTGGATATACCTTTAGAAAGGATCGAATGTAAGAGCCACGAAAGGGTTGCGCGCGCGAAAGCGGGGTCTAGTCTGCAGCCTGCCAACTCCTTTTCTCTCACCGAGATCGCTATACCGCAACCGACACGCACACCCGACACCTTCGCCAAATCGAACCTGATTGCTGCGGAGATCAAAATCAAGAATTTCATGCTGTAACCTTCAGAACGGTTGAACGATCTCTTTCGTAAATGGAAAAGCATTTTTTTTTTGCAATGTTCATTGCTTTTCGTGATTTTTTTCCTTCCGTTACATAACCATCAAAACCTGCAGTTTTTAACACCGTTAGAATAACTCCGAAAATCCATAGGTATTGAGTTGATATCGATATGCGAGTAGATAGCATAACAATAAAACGGTTTCAGTGTTTATTAATTACATAATTGACGAAAGGGTGGGTAAATGAGGAGGGCGTGAAGCTGATGGTGAGAGTTGCCGTTGTTTCTCATAACAGGACATATACGACATCGTGTTGAAACTTCTGAACTTTGGTAATCATAGTTGTCGTTTTTGGCATTTCAAGCCTTCAGGCACTTCACAATTGCTTTTGACTCGTATAGGTAGAGCCTGAAGCTAAAGTTGCGGAAGTGTTCTCATGAAGGTCTGCCGTAATTATTGTATTAACATGTACCCGCATTTTTCTACAAATTTGCGACAGTGGATTATTATTAATTCCGTTTATAATTAAAGAGGAAAAGCGCGTTGAATTAAGTAGCTGTGGTTATGCTGAAGTTTATTATTTGCAATCAATACCCTCGTCGATCTGTCTTTTTTACCGATTCAGGTTTTGTTCTCAATAAAAGAACTTTCCGCCATAAGTTTCGTATGGGGGTGAATTTTTGGAACCGGAAAACCCGAAGAATCTCAATAGACCGACTAACGCCGTTTCTATTATTCCTAAAAACAAACCATTAAGGCGCTCGCGCTAACCGAGAAAACTTCTAAGAACGTCGTTGTGATTTTCAATTATAGGGTCTTTCGATATCCGGCGAATCCAGCGGATATCATCATGAATTAGGAGAGAATACATAGGTCTTCTAGGCTTTGAATTTCTGCGGAAACGATTACTGGGCAGAGACTGAGCGAACAAGACTAGAAGCATAGTCTCGTTTCTTTAAAAACTTTTTACAGAACATTGCCGGTAATGAGGTGCCCGTTCTATCGAAAGCACGGTTGACTATATTACGTTCTCGTGCGAGACGCACTGCTCCCTCGCTTCAAGTTGGAAAACTCGAGGCGGGGACGCTAACAAATATATTCGAAAGTTCATAAAGATCAATCGGCCTTTGAGTTCTCCAATACGAGTTGCCGCTGAAAAGGCGCGTTATATTGGGAAAGGAGGATGGAAAAGAAAGTATACGTATAAAGCAAATAGCATAGAGATGCTTTGAGTAGCTGTATATTAAAAACTGATGGCGGTGGTTTTGGGATAAACATCGCGAGAGAAAAATACAGTACAACAATATAAGTGGTCACTCTGCACTTCATTTACTTATTCCACATATTTATTCTCCTTTTTCTTGGACAATCTTTTTTACGAAAATTTGGTATGAAAATGTAGAAAAAATGATTGGTTTACTAAAATAAATTTTGGGATGAAGCAAAAATTCTACATTTGCGCTCTCAGAGGGTGAATTTTTCTAGTAAACATGTTAAACCGACTATTAAATCACAGAAGTAGGCTTTACCATTTAACGTGTTAAAGAACGTGACTTTTTGTTACTCAGCAGTCGAATGTACAGACTAAAATTATAATTATTGCGATATTTCTCCAGTGACATTGCCTAATCAGAAACATTATCTTCAGTTTAAGTGCATTTTTGATAGACTCAGTCGGTGCATTTTCAACAGTACTTAACTACTGCAGAATATGATGTTTAACGCATTATCCATGCGTCTGGCAGAGCTTTAAAGTATTAATTTTTAGTGCGGTTCACTGCAGTCAAAACGATAACACCATTTCGTTCTGTGTAAATAACTTTTTTTTTCTCGCTCCCTTATTACGCCAAACTATTCAGTTTATAATATCCCTTTAAATCATATGCAGTTTACCAAAAGTTTTTTTTTTTTTTTTACTGCCTCTATTTATGAGGACCGTATACTGTACGCGTTACAGGAAATGACTTCGATTCGTAGAAAAGGGTTGAAAATGGAAATAGTCTACGGCAGGGAAGAGACGAGCGAAGCTAAACGCGCAACGATAAATAAATCTCGAAGCACAAGGATATATGTTGATGACGGTTTAACCCTTTGAAGCCCTTTGAAGCTCATGAGTGGTAATCTCTATTCGCTCATTAAAACAAGAAATAATTTGAAGGGCTTAACAGACGTTATCAAAATCGTGGGACATGTCGAGATATATGGATGATGCCTTTGCATGAGGGTTTTTAAATTTTTTATATATTCTCCCCATCCTTTCTTTTACCATAATACCCGGGTTTCCATTTTCAAAAGATGCCGTAGGGTAACACCGTGTTTCAAAGGGTTAAAAAAAGATTTCTCGTCTCGTCGTCAAACTACCGCTGCAGAATTATCATGTTGTTTTCGCATTTTTTCCATCATTAACAGACCTTCCTCTACGAAAGCCAAAAATGACTGACCACACTTTTTACCGACCATCGCTGCACCCCCTTCTTTCATATGCACCCTATGCAATTTTACGCAGAGGTTGTTACGGCGACGCTAAATGCCCGTAGAGCTTTTGCACACGCGTCGTTTCGACCAGCAAGCCATGAATGGGAAACCTCCCCATATTACCAGGTAGTGCTCGTTGGAAAGACACAATTTGCAGAAACGAGTGAAGCGTAATGCATGCTTTCCACCACTTGGATATTAATGCTGCACTCATTTTGTATATGAATGAAAGCATGTGATAGAGCAAAAAAGATATATTCAAGCGCTCAGGAGGATCGTATATAGTGGTCTTTTAAGCAATCTATCATGCACCCTTAAGTTGTGACCGGTTTGATTGATCCAACCGACGATGAGGATAGGAAACCCGAATGGTTGCTCGCTACTTCCAAACACCGTTGTAAAGGGTTCAAAACATCGGGGATTTTAGAGAGTACTGTTGGTTGCGGCCGGGTTGTACATACCACTAATATTCCGCCGCTATCAAAAGCTCCGGTGCTTTCGTAGAAAGGGAGAGAAGTGAACGAGATTGAGAAAGAGTGGGGAGACGACCGCACTGAAACGAGAACGAAACTAGGCAAGCGGACGTTGGATTACACGGGTAGTTTTGATGGAAACTCCCGAAGAGCGAAGCCGCTGGGGCGAGCGTGCTTGCCAGCTTCTGCTGCTGCCCGAGCTTTTACACACGGGTACGTGCGGATTGCTACACTCGCGCGCTCTCACAGAGTGGAGAAGCGTGTCTCTACTATAAAGCTATGTATAGGTATGCGATGGCACTGAGTGTGCGAAACACACGGGAAAGGGGGGGGGGGGGGAGGGCTACGAAGCTTCGGCTACTCGCAACTTTCCTTTCTATCTCCTTTCGCCCACTTTCTCTCTGTCTCTCCTTTTCTCTCGTTCTCGGTTTCTGGGTTTGCCAGGTAATAGCTGCCTAGTCTTGCTTGGTGTGGCGAGTTTGCGGTTACTCAATGCGTCGGAAAAGTGGCAATGGCTGCTGGCAATGTATATATAGTATACATATGTATATGTATATACTTTGAGGCACGGGGACCGACGCACACGACTTATTGCTATTTTCCTCTCTGACCCAACCTTCCATTTGGATTTTGTATCGTTTTTCTGTCAGCTCTCATTCATGCGTTTCGACATCTGTCGGACGGCCAACACTCGCACACACATGCTTACCGGTTAAACTTGTGTGTTTTTGGTTTCGGCACCAACTCGACAATGTTGAAAGAAATTCTGAGAGTGTCCGCCAATTGGAAAAATGAAAAAAAGGGAGGATACCACCGTTTGCGCATAAAGAGATATCTTTTTAGATAAGAAAACATTTTTTTTTTTCGGATTAGCGGAACTTGTATTCGTAATTAGTGAAGTTAGAAAAATTTTCGTAATTATTTGATGGTTAGAATAATCTATAGTCGATTTTGTCGGTCATCGATTCCTCGGATTACGGTTTTTATAAAAAAAGTACCAATACGAATGTTCAATTCATCTACGAATTCGTGTTACGGTATAATTTGCGTTCGTCATTACTTGATAATAAATTACAGTACTCACCGATGACAGTGAGATGTATTCGAGAGTTTCTCGTTGGATTCTTTGTAAAATCGACCCTGCAACGATACTCTCCCTCGTCCTTCATCTCGACGTGATTGATGTTCAGAGACGCTGGTTCTGTCGACGTTTTGAAATAGGCCCTCTCGTTCAGATACTCTTTTTCCGTCCAATGTGAGGCTTTTTCCGACTGCTTTCCTCTCATGTCGTAACTGAAACATAAGAATTAAACGAAAATTAAGAAAATAAATCGAATATTGTCAATTCGATGAATGTTTCAATCGGAATAGTTGATTTATCATTGGGTTTTTCGGCAAATGCGTTGGTTTTCTCTTATTTCGAAAGATTACGGAAGTAGTCGCCAGTCTCACGAACGAACGTTAATGCCAAACTACAGTGTAATCTATTCGGGGTTATTGCGAACTGGTACCAGAAGAACGTGTTCTCTGGCATGATGCCGCGTATCTACAACGTATAGCGCGTACAAATGTACTTGGTGGCGTTATATACGTTTGCTCTCTCAGCTATGATCTGGTGTTCCATACGCGATTCGGATTACACTAGCTGTCGCGCCAATGTCCGTTCGTGTCTACACCCTCGTACCCCCGTTTTACGAACAACGCGCATTCGCCCGTACGACCGGTTACACCGTCGCTGCATCATTTCGGCGGCGCCACTGCTGGATAGCCAAATTCACGAGTAGTAGTATTTGCCTAGTCATTCCTGTGCGTATATATATATAATGAGAAGAGACCACGTCGTGTGACCGGTACTCCGAAAATAACCCCCTCCCCTACCCCTCGGGCCCCTTTCGGTTCGTTGCATTGTGAGGGACGTTACCGAACATCGTCCTGCAATGGCTTGCATCGAATTTGCGGAAATACACCGGCGTGGCACCGACCGACTTTATATGCGTACACCTCGAGGGTGGATGACCGCGTGGTAACCCTATCTATCTCACGTATAGTATAGTATAACGTGTACCGGTCGGTCGGGCGAGAGAGGTGGTTGGAAGGGTCGCGAGGGGTGGGTTTAGTTGTTGCTGGTGTACTACTAGAGAGAGGACACTAGCCAACTGGCAGAAACACCGGCATGCTCTCCCATATGGGACCACGTTGAGAGCACCGGTGTGAACACCATTGGTTCGTATCAGTATATTCCGTTTGTACCATCACTGAATCTCACGTGATATAGTTTCTGTCAGGCATTCCCATACATATGCATTCCATCAGATTAGGCGCATAATCGCGTAATATACATTGACATTGCCACGGAATGCACCAATGATCCTTTGCATGCATCTTCGACTTCTGATCGCATACGATACAGATCTTTGTATTTCGCGGACCCCCGAAATATCGAAATTTTAAACGCAATAAGAGATTTTTTCTTTCGAAATTTCGACACAGACATGTTTCTTATACCGCAATAAATATAGCATTTTAATAAATAGCGCGAATCTAGTAAAAAAAAAAAGGTGTTCGGAATGTCATGCTTTGACTAGTGAGCACCACGCATCAACCTGATTAATCGGATCAACGTGCGCGTTCGATGCTTTTCATGTCAATCTAACTGACACGATGACATCACTACAATTGAAAGGAAATCACTGTTTCGTGGTGTAAAAAAAAAGTTTAATTAAAGAAAAAAGAAACCGCCATTACCGTTTGTGCAAATGATATTTTGAAAATTTACGAATGAAATGGATGAAATATAGTCGGTAAAGTTTGTACGGTAAATTCGGTATCTGAATTATACGGATACGAAATTCCAAATTACACAGCCGAGTAAATTTCGGTGTATACGTTGCACAGTATTGTGGTATAACTACAGTGGAAACGTAGCGTGGTATAGAGGATAGTGGTGCGGGTTTAGTCATACGGGACCATGGAGAACTAACGTCGACTCTCACACGAGGAAGTTAATGGCGGAACAGAAGTTGGACTGTCGGGTGTACCCTTGTGCTTTAGCATTTATATTCAACTTGTATGTAGTGTATAGGATAGGGTAGCGGGAAAGAACACATTTTGTGGAATATGGTGCCTAGTCGTGTAGTCAAAGAGGGGTAGTGGTACTGGCGAACGATGTGGCTATACATAGTTTTGGTTGCCACGTAGAGGTATGCCGTGTAATACTCCTATGCTAGTATAATACTATCCCCCATATATAGGTAGGTGGCGTATAGGAAGGATCACCCTCTTGCGAGAGCGGACAAGGGCACCCTACAATAGGTGCTGTTGCTTGTTGCTGGTTTCTACTAGTATCCTCAGTGAGCTCGCTAGTTCTGTTCCTCTGGAATGAGAGGCGCGAGCACGTCGGCAGTCACGGCTTGCTATAATCGCAGAAATTCTGCACCGTGGCACAACTATGCGGGATATCCTCACTACGTAACTTAACGCGCGGGGGCTGTGAAGGGATGGGTGGACGAGCGAACGGTCGTGAGCGCCGCTCGGCACTCTCGACGTCGACAGTCGCCGCATTTCGCCATGCTTCGAGTTTGCCGCGCAGGGGCACCTGTGTTGTGCGATGTGTTATATAACCACCACGCAATACATGCAAGAGAACGAAGTGGAGAGAAACCGTATGATATACACAACGCAAGTACAGATTATTCACATACACAAAGAAAGCTCGAGTCAGCGAGGTACATGTCGGAACGCGGACAGGCACGAATGTTTTGCCGACACGACTGAGGGCACATCTACCGAATGCCACGTACGTAATACGCGTATAGATAGATAGAAGTCTTGTACATGCATGTATAGTTCTTGTTGAGCTCTAGCGTAGCGCAGGTGTAATGTACCAAGGATTGTTCCACGTACCTCGTCCATGAAAAGCGCGACTTCTCCATCTCGCTTTCTCGAAGCTTCTGTAACGTTATATAGATGTTCTTCCGAGCGCCAGGAACATCGTGAAACCCGCGGTGTCTCAAGCCCCCCCTTTTGAGTTATTCCGGGGAATTTCGCCAAGTTAGAGCTACAGAATCGTGTTACGGACGTGTGAAACTTTATCGTGCGCATCTAGGACACCGCGACACGAGCCAATGATACAATACACCTACGGGCATGTTGTGCGCGATGCAGACATTCTCGCGTATACTGTTGTGGTATACGAGATCCCGTAGTTCTCGATTAATTCTCAACAATATTTAGGGAAACGACAAACGTGTAGTGTTCCTTCATTCACGTAAGTTAAACTTTCGCTATTTTCCACGGTGCTTATTGTTGCGCGGACGTATCTTATTTCGTTTAAATACACGCTGTGTTTACGGGTTTAGTATGATTACACGCATTCGCGGGGATTACGATATTCAGCTTGTGCAATATTGATTGAACGTTCGGGTTTAGCGAAGTATTGAATGTAATGAAGCATCGAGTATATACCGAAATCATACATTTGTTCATCTATATGAAAAAGGGCGGAACCCATATGCATGTATAACAAATAAATAAATAAATCCGAAAAGTCTCGCTACTCGTCGATAAATTGTTTGAAATTAAAAAAAATTTCGATATTTCAATCACGAATGTATCATCAAATTCAATTCAGTTTCAATATTTAATATGGTAACCCGCGACAGAAGCTCAAATAATATCGTGCTTATTGGTTCCGATAAACGGCGTTAAAACTGCTAATGTTGGTGACTCCCATTGAAATGAACTGTATACAAGATATAAAATGTTTTGCCGCAGGTTATACAATGTAAATATAATGCATTTAATACGTCCAAACATTTAATAGCCCAAAATACGGATGAAATATAAAACTTTTCACCGTCATATAAAATTAATTTTTTTTTTTTATGTTTTCCATATATTTTATTTTTTATTTCTACGAGGGAAGTCATGTAAATGCGTGTAAAATATTTTTTTCGATGTATTCTAGAAAAAAAAAATATCCGGCAACAACTGCGCCGCAAACTCCGGTACTGCCAAACGATACTCGTTGGCGATCATACGCCTCGATTAATCGAATGATCGATCGTCGAACTTATTTTTTCTTTCCCATCTTCCTTTTTACGCTATCGGCCCAGATAAACCGTAACGTAACGATCTATATACTTCGTTATAATGTATAGCATGATTGGCGTGCCACTTCATTTTCTTCGGAAGTCTTGAAAACGCGAAGAAACTTTAACGCTTGAGTCAACCAGACTTGGTGGATTTGACGTGTTGATTAATAACCCTGACACCATTCACGGAGGAGAATATTATGTTCGGTTATTTTTATTTTTCTTGCGTCGATATAATCGTTTTGTAGCATCGGCGCAGAATGCAGGGTTTTCGTTCGATACGATAAGCGAATCCGGTTAGGTTCGATGAGATTGTGCTTTGTAAACCGTATTTTCCTTCGTTGTCAGTGATTTGCCGATGATGCTTCAATCGTGCGCATTGTCGTGTCACGCGCGATTCAGCTTATAGCGATACCTGGAGTATAGCAATTGTGTCCGCGTTATTGCACGGACGACTAACATCCGCCTCGTCGAAGTAATCCTCGATGCGGTCACGCGATTCTACCGGTTTGGTATTTACGTCGACAGAATATCACGGAATGCGTTTCACCAACCTCGGCTTGATTTCACCCGAGAGCGGGGAAAGCGATTACAGTTACGGCAATAATTCTGATTATGTAGGTCCATATACACGGAGATTAATTCACGAAAGCTGGCTTTTCGGTCGGCCATCATTGGGATCAGATTTGGTAGCGGCAGAATATGTGATCAAATTAGAAAGGCATGTGGCGGTTATCGAGTAGTGGAGACGAGTAGGGAGAGTCGGCTTTTCGATGTTATCGAACTGACGTGTATTGAATGTGCCAGCCAGTTAATTGCAGATTCATCTTGCAGAGGGTGGCGTGGAATATTCGGTGCCACGCCGAAGCATCATAATTTCCTGTATTCCGGATACGTGTATATGCTTAAACTTGCGAGCATTCGACAAATGACAAACCCATACATTCGACATTACGTGATGCTATGTCTCTAACATGTCAAGAGCCAATGCGATGCTCGGCACAAGACCTTTATGGTTCGCATATGCGTACTCATCAGAAGTTTCCTGTTCAGATTACTCGCTCTGTGTCCTCTTTCCTTTCAGCACTGGTTATTTGATCGATTGTACAGAATTTCAAAGCGCTTTACTGCAGTTTGCGCAAAGAAGGAAATGAAGGACGGAACATAAGAACATTAAATCAATCGGAAGGTAATGTAAGGTCATACGAGTTACTTTTGCATACGCTTTCGACAGACTGCAGGATCTGCTGGGGGAGCCTGCAGAAGGGGAAGTTTTTCGTAATTATTACAAAAAGATGTATGTGAGACGCGTGTAAAATACGGCAGCCGATACCGTTCTTCAAACGCCTTATTTTCGGATTCGCATTGCAAGATACTATCGGGTTACTATTTTTATTTCGGAAAAATCGATCCGACTGACCTGCACCATTTATAAACAAATGTCAAGTCTTGCGAAGTGATGTACGAACTTTAAACTTTCGTAGGTAAGATAGCAGTGAACTTACTACACATAGCTATAAATAGAGAATTCTCGAAAGTTATTATCGATGCTAACCATCCAAGATCTCGATAGCTGGAGACATAGATGATCGACATCATTAGTATCAGAGATTAATCGAGTTCTGTACAAGGGTCATCATCTCCATTACTTGACTCGAGGCGATCGTATTCTGAACGCATTTGCATCGGTGATCTCAATACAATCCGCACAGAAGTACGCTACGATGAGATATGCTTCCGAACGCTCGCGGCAGTACTGAGCCAAGGGATAGAGTAACCCGGAAATAGATACACTGAGATAGATAGATAGATAGATTGGTAAAGCGTTTGGAACTGGTTGGGGTCGCATTCCAATCCTCTACACTCGAGAGGATTCTCCTTATCAACGCGAGAGTAACTTGGCGATCTTGAGGCGAATGGTGACGCCATACCGGCTGGCCAAGCAGAACGATGTCTGACATACACTGGTCGATACTACTGCGAGTACATACACTACTTGCTACACTCGTAGCGCAGTGGTTGCGTCAGTGTTGCCGCAGCATCTGCGAAACCCGCAAGCCGTATAAAGCGCACTGAGCATACATTCGATGTACCCGTACTGATCTGTCAGATAGTATACTGATGACAAGGACAGAAAATATGTATGTGTGGGCGCGCGTAAGTGTGCGCGAGAGAGAATAGGGAGAGCTTTGGTCCTGGACACTCGGTGAATCCAACCGCTGCGATCACGCGCTACGATTTTCAATTATCCACCAGGATATATTCGTGTCTATCTCCAACCGTGCCTCAGATCTAACCGAAATTGGATATTCTACGTGCCTCGCTCGCGACACAAGCGACTCTTTCCCCGCTCTCTCTCCGTTGCTCTCTTCTCTCTGTGTTGCTGCTCGATCTCGGAGGGTCGAGAGTGTGGGAGAGCCTTTGTAGGTATAAGATAGAACGATACTATTATATCACTGCCGTATATGTGCGCTGCAAGCGGTACAACGTGGTGGAAAAAGCTCGTGAATGTCACCACCAGCATATAGTACATTTTTGTTACAGAAGTAGAGAGTAGCTACCCTAGAGATATACCGTATAAGGCACTTTATTTCCCGGGCCCGTCGTCGTGACGACGGCGACGATTCACGCGGCAAAGATAACCTGCTCGCGATTTTCGCCAGCGAATGTAATACGACGAGAGACTCAGCGTTCGCATGCACGTTGTTATCCAACTTGGGAAACGCTTTAAGGTGGGCCTACCCCGTGAGCCTGGTAAATTTCTATCCATTCGCGGTTTGTTAAAATGATATGAAGATGGGCCGTTACAACGTGAGAATAAATGCGGGATATGCAAGGGATAGAATTTTATTTCCATAATTTTTTCGCATTCAATCTCTTTCTCTCTCTCTCTCTTCCGTAGTGTCTTGAGACACGAGAAGCGTCTCGATCGTCGTGCGCTTTTGGCACTGCTGTTCCTTCTCCTGAGGGAAGCGAAGACGTCGAACCCCGAGATGAGATCTCCGGTCTATCGATTCTCTCGCTTGCTCACTTTATTCTGCCGTCTCATCTCCTTCTCATCATCTATCTTTCTCACTTTTTCTTCGCCTTTCTATTCCTCTCCCTCTCTCCTTCTTTCCTCTCCTGGGTATCCGCGATTTTCAATTAACCTACCTCCACTCTCTCTCGTTCCAGAAGGCTTAGAGCCCGTCTACCGGGACTTGGAGAGCTAACGGTGAAGCAGGGGCTGCCTCTCCACGGAGATTCGCGAAGAGGCACTGCCACCAGTAGCAGCGGCAGAAGACCCATATCGATTTCGCGAAATCGACGCCGAAGTACGGGGGGGGGGGGGGGGGGCGGAATCAGGGATGCTGGCTCACTCGAGAACCTTCTCGAGGTTCTCCTCCCGATTCCTCTTCATCTATCATCTATCTCTATCGCACGCACTTCCACATCCACTTCTATCATCTATACTATATGGCTTATTCCGGTGAACGTTCTGCGTTCTAGTTCTTGGCTGACGAGGCGACGACTAGGAAATGCAGAAATGGAAAGACGTGAAAGCCAACCGATTTCGGGGGAATCGAGCGACGATGCCAGAAATTCCAAGAGTCGGCCAAGTTCCTTAACTCCCTTCCTGTTCCCACAACCCCTCCAACCGGTTTCATCGGTTCGTCGAATAGTACCATCTTCTTCTTCCTTCTCCTTACTTCACCGCACCCTTCTTCACCCCGTCCCTCTTTGCCGCTCACTCGAGACTGTGGCGAGTCGAGGAAACGATTTGCATATTCATTAAACGCTCCTGGTGGCGCGTATCTAGCGAGTAACTGTTCCTCGAAACGTGTATCAGTGGATGGTACAGCTATAGTTTTTGATGGTAGAGGCATACGTAACATTGTACTCAACTGTGGTCGCGTGAGAGCGAACGAGAGGGAAGAGAGCCTTTCCTCTGCGATCTCGCAAGAGTGCCGAAGGTTCGGAGTTGCGACGCGTTTTGTCGACGGCCGGGAACGGCGAAACGCGGGACTGTAAGAACGCGTCGTAGAGACGGTCTCGACGCCACCGCACTATACATGTACGTCTGTCGTTAACGACCAAAATTTAAGAGTGATTTGCATTTTGACCGTTCTTCTTCGTGGCAATTGTCTGTACCCGCGGCCCAACAGTCCTCCGCTCGGCTTGGCAAGTTGATAACGACTCGACCGTACTTCGTGCAGTGATTCTTACTTTTACCTCAGCTCTTCTATACGTACGAGTGCTCTAATACGTCTCACTTTAGTAGTCTGGAAAGGAAAGGAGGCCGAGGGAATGACGGGGTATGAGTAACGACATCTGGCGTGGCAAATGGAATTTAGATCCGCCCACGAAGTCGTCAAGTCTTATTAACAGGGCGTAAACTCTTCAGAATATATATTGGCATATGTGTTCGCAGATGTTCGTATATACGTTTACACGGAATGCAAATATGGAACATCGTGAAAAAAAAATTATTCTTCGTAATTTTGCAGATTTCCTTAATACGATTTATATCATATCGTATCTCAGCCGTCTACCCAATCAGTTACGATCATTTATTTCTGAAGAAAGTAATCGTTGGTTAATTTTCATTAATCGCTCGAGTCGTTCGAATATTCGACGAAGAATAAAAGAAAGTGTACTAAAACGGAACATTTAAAAGTCGCAATGTGAATTTATCAATAAATAGTATATTCATAATGAAATTTATTTATCTTTAACTATTTATATTCGTAAATCCATTTGCGAAGACTTAAATAAGCAAATTGTCCAACAATAAGATTCAACACTTGCAAACCGTGAATCTAATTAGTTCGGATAGTTCCTCCGCATTAATTCATCAGCGGCAGCGGTGGCGCTCTGGAAACTCGGTGCTACCAAAACCAATTGAACACACACGCGACCATACAAAGGAACTCGACGTGCAGAATCTTATTACCCTCAACCGCGTGGAGTCTGCGCGGGCATACAGCACCCAGGCACTTGCCGAGTTTCTCTCAAGTAGAGGGTACGTATAGTTTTGATGTGTCGAATTGGGAATTAATGTAATTTCGCTGTGTCGCATCGGTGAAGTGAACAATTTCGTCACGCTGCGAAATCGCGTATACCTACAATTTCGGCTGTGAGTAAAGTCCAACGTTTCCGTAATACTCTATGTACAATTGAGTATATAGAGTCGCATATGTGTTCAGTTGGTTCCCGTAGAAACGCCCGGTAGCGCCTATGTTAGGATGTAACTAAGTATACTTACATGGCGTCTATGGGAAGTAACCTACCGTCGCTGTGATATCCTTCCTCTCTTACTTATTTATATTCCACGACGACTATCAAGTCCCCGAACTCTCTCCCGGCAAGAAACTCCCCTACCTTCAGCGTCGCTGCCTCTCTCCATCTCTCATACCTCTTTCCAGTAATTAATTCGGGTTTGCTTACGTATCGTAGTCACCAGCCGGCATCCGCTACCCAAGCGATCTCCTATGGAGAGTACGACGAGAGACGTCCTTTTAAGAACCCTTCTCTCGTCTTACGTCTTTCCCTCCCTCAGGCCAACTGCCACCTTTCTCCCAGCCACCAGCCACCGGCACGACTCCGCCAGATCCCGAATTATGCATTTTCTTGTCACGCCGCCAGATAAGAGCCAACTGAATATTAATGCGGCGTGTAATAGTTTGTAAACTAGGTCCCGGGCCTCGGACTAGCGCGCTCTCAGCCCCCCGGGGTAGTTCCGCGCCCGCCAACCCTCCGCACCACTGCCACCGCTGGTAGCGGCATGAGGAACCATAACGTATACTCCGGTATACTACGTAATACTCATCGTCGAACGCTTACAGCAGCCCCGGGGCTTTTGCACCTCCGGTAGATGAAGGCCGAACTCCCGTGGATCTATCGCATTCTCCTACCAAAAATTTTCAAACTTTGTTACCAGTCGTCGTCGCGCTGAACGGTATTTTACACGCCCGCGGGCACGATTGTGTTCGTTCCTTTACCGTTCAACGAAAGCTTGCCAAGCGTTTCGCAGACCCACGTTTAATAATCCACCCGCGATGAGACGATCGGCTATCTTTTCCATGTATACTAGAATATATTTTTTTGAATTTCGATCGATATTATTCTCAGTGGTAAATACCTTCGAGTAGAAACGCGTGTTTCAAACGAATTCCGGTAGCGTGAAGCAATTGGATGATTGTTGCTGTATTTAATATGCAACGGTATAATATCGTGTACGAGATACAAGGATCGGTTAAACACTGAAAGCGGTGCACGGATATTTTCGATCACGATCACCCGCATACTACCGCTCATTTGCAAACTCATTCCTTATTCCCTCCGTATTATATTCTAATATTCTATCTACAAGACAGCTTTCAACTCTCTACCCATTCTCTTGTTCCCTACTTGCGCATACTCCATCTCGTGCGCCTCCTCGTCATCTCTCACTCTTCTTTCCTTCTAACCTCGTTTTTTATCTCACTTTGCTTTCCAACGCCCAGCAAGCACAGCACCGGGGGCGAATAACCCAACAACCCCTGGAGAGAAAGAGAGAAAGAGAGGAGGATCGAGCCTCCTCACCCGACATTGCCTTCTCCGACTTCTTTCCTTACTGCTGCTGGTGCCGCTGCTGCTGTTCCTCCTTCCGACTTTCTACATTATTCATACACCTTAGCTCCTTCTCGCATCGCCACTCGTCGTCTCGAGCATTACGCGCTCGATATCGTTTCCGGTACTCTCGCTGCAGCTCGAACCAAGAGAGAATCCGCCCGAGAAATCATCCCCGGCTTTCTTTCGCCTCGAGCTTTCCGGTATTTTGTTTTATTTCTTTTTTTTTTTCGTCTTTTATTTTACTTATCGTTATAGTCTTATTTATGCGCCATCATTGTGTATACTCTACATCTTTTCAGCTCTTGCCTTATGCATTATTTTTGTTTTAACTTTATAAGGCTTCTTGCTTTCACTTCGAAGTTTATTTATTGATTTACGACAAGCAGAAGTATCTTGGGCTGTTTTAGTTTTTTAAATTTATTTTGATTTAACGATTTGCATTGCTGTGATAATTTATTCATTTGATACGAGACCCGTGTTGGCCACTGCGAGGGGCCGTTTATGACTTATGTATATCGTAATTATATTAACGAGTAGTTGAAATAAATAACCGTAAGAACAGAATCTATGCCTATATCGCTGCAGTCGTTATTTCAGATGCAATTGACATGTTTATGAAAGGATATATGTACACTTGGGACAAAATATTGTTTTTAATTGTCGAGAATGGCGATAAATGATTTGATGGAATTTGGCTACTCGATACTTCGATCGATGGCAAATGACTTATTCCAAAAACAATTAAGATTGTGTATAAATTCATGAAAATATAACATCGTTACAAAACAGTTAGTTCGTCTATATCATAATCGACCATATAATATTTTCAGAACTCATTTAATATTACGTGTAGCAGACGACACAACGTTTACTGCTGTTAGATTTCCCGATATTTTGGTTCATATAACGCCAGAGGAATACATAATCGATCACGCGATCACATTCGTCGCCACGAGTGGTGCGATTTTACTACAGAAAGAATGGAATAAAAATAATTTCGCAAAAATAAAAAAAAAAACCGACTGTAAAAGGAGTGCAATTAATTGCAATAACAAAAAAACCGAAGCAACAAGTTATTATTTGTATATTATTTTGAGACATTTCTGTATTTAATTACGAATAAATGTCCCGAATAACGAAAATAACAATCACTATTTTTCGGTGTTATCATTCATTTATCTTCCTCTTTCTCCAGTTAGAAGTTTTTTTTATTTCTCGTTTGTTCAAGAAATCGCGATACTACGAGTAGAAGAAAGGTGTCGCGTCTCAATGGGCGATTCCGTTCGTAAACTCGATTTGTTTATTCGTCGAATCTAACGCATTGACGTGGCTTGGGCTTTTCGTTATTCTTTCCGTGACTGATGAAAGAATATTTTGGATATACACGAGAGGCGCGCCCGTGAGCCACAAAAACTCTCCTCGTGTGTATCGTGTGCTACATTCATATTGCTACATCAATTTCGCGCACGGTTTCTCACTACGCTATAAAGTTAACATTGTCGACATTGATTGTCACCGTTGATAGAGTAAGCAAACATGAAAACGGTCGAATTATAGAGTACTGCCGAGCGTGTGTTTCAAATCACAATTTCATGTTTATACCATGAACAAAGGTAGCCGATGTTTGCCCGAGTTCCGTATATATCTGTCATATCATATATTTTTTCAAATGGACATATTTTATCGCAGTCGTATAGAGAATAATAGGTAGGATAGTCCGGCGATATATATACCGAACGCGTCTGTATCCGACGGCCAGTCGCATGCGACAGTGGGCAGTGGGTAGTGGAACTGCGAGATAAATAAAGTAAGAGCGGAAATGAATGTCTGGAAAAGTGCGGAAAAAACGATGCAATACGACTAGCGGGTTGCTCGTGTCGCAGGACGCAGCAGCCCTCGTTCACGTCCGCGCTCGTTCAGCTCGTTCGTCGTTCAATTTTCGCGAAGATTCCATCCCCCACTGCTCCCCGAACCGTTCGCGATCGATCCGCGCAACTTCTTCAACGCTCACCATCGCGAATAATTACTCGAACGTTATTACTTCGCGGGTCGTAATGCGCGTTGGGTATGAATGCAGACTACACGAAACGACTATAACACCGGCGCTGAAGAGGAATGAGAGAGCGACGCGAGAGTGGTCATGATGGCTGGAAGATGGTGCTAAAAGAGTTCGCGAGTGGAAGAAAAAAAAAAGAAAAAAAAAACAAGCCAATGAAACAGTGGAAGGATGTAGCTGCGAGAAAAGAGAGGTCAGAACGAGAACGACGAGATAAAGGAGAGAAAAAAAAAAGAAAAAGAAAGATGTAAAGTTTTCAAACGACCATCAGGAAATGGTCGGTTGTTTCAAGAAGGTTGTAGCTCTTACGGCAACTCAACTGTGCCATGAATCTTTCTTTTCTTCCTCGTTACTTCTTTCTTTCTTTCTTATTCCTTCCCGTTTCGCGTTGGCGATTGCCATTGTGCACTTAGGTATCCGCGATATACTACACTCTCGCATCAAGTGTAATATCGAAATAACGGATTACGAGTATTCATTGCAAAATGGTCATTGGCTCCCGGGAATGCGTTGAGGGTAGAGGGTTTATCCTCTCACGCAGAGGTTATACTGT
The DNA here is from genome assembly GCA_934046635.1 of Buathra laborator. Classification (NCBI taxonomy): domain Eukaryota; kingdom Metazoa; phylum Arthropoda; class Insecta; order Hymenoptera; family Ichneumonidae; genus Buathra; species Buathra laborator. The sequence continues at coordinate 5,104,176 of OW203901.1, forward strand.
TTCAGGGTCCAAGGAGTTTTATAGCTCAGTGTGCTCTGTCGCTTCGCTACAGAGCGGAGTTGGGTTGCTATACTACATATATACACGCACACGTATATAGCCATTGAACCGCTATGTATCCCTTGTACATACTACAGGACACTGATGAAAGGTTTCGAGTTTTTTTTTTTTGTTCGTGGAATAAAGAGCGAGAAAGAAAACGGCTGGTGTCCTTTCGCGGCTCGTAAACGCCTCAAAGTTTCAAATTACCAACGAAGTGCGGTGAAGGTTCGCTCACGCTGTGATCCTGTGTAGAGAATCAAGGAGGGGAAAGAGAGAGCGAGAGAGAGAGAGAGAGATCCGGCTATTTCGCAGTGGCTGAGTGAAGCTCGAAGCAAGCGAAGAGTTCTTCCATAGGACGGGGTACGGAAAGTAAGGCACGTGCGTCGACCACATTAACTCTGCTCCTTTTCGCTCGTGTAGCCACCAACATCATTCCGAGGTGCCCTTAACCGCAGTAAAAACTAAGAGTTCCAGCAGGTTTCCCAGGTACGGCGGCACGACTATAGGACGACAAAGACGAGAACACGGTACGCTCGCTTGCCTTGCCCTCCTCGAACGTCGAGAATCCCGACTTGCGCCGTTCTACTTTTGCTATTCGTCCTGTACCAACGCTATGCCCGCTTCAGCGACGGTGCCGGAATCGTTAAGCCGGTACTTTCCTCGGGCATTAACGCCGCCCGCGACTCCCGTGCGCGCTTCTATTAACGCTCAAACCCGCCACCCCCTACCGTGCCTGCACTGCCTTACCTCGTATACTATAGCACACTATAGGTATATACTGCAAAGTATGTTCACTCCTCTCGTTGGTTCGGAAACTGAGAGTTTAACGTTCATCGTAGCGCACACGGGACCAAACCCGCTGCATGGCCAACTCCTGTAGTCTCGAGGCCGATCAGGTCGTGAGTCGCGCAAGTTTAATGCCCGCGGACGAATTTCTCTCCCCTTTAACTTCACCCCTTCCCTCTCGCGCGATTCTAGCGCTATATTGCGTACGTGCAGCTTCAACGGACGCAACAACTAGAATGATATTTTTATGCTATAATCATAATTCATGCACCGCGTTTATTGCTCCTAAACGTGCGTTCGCGTTTACTGCAAAAGTTTACATTTTTTTAGAAAACCTGGATGAACTACTTATTGTACATTATTGAAGGGCGAAAACGTCGAATATTCAGTTCAACCTATCAACGGCCGTTTACTGTTGTTCGGTTCTCTTAGGAAAGACAAGAGTTACTTACAAGTTATCGCTAAAAGAGTACAATTTGTTTTTGTTGATAGTAACTTTTGGTGGCGAACGATATCAATAAGTATCGTCACAATAGAAGGATCAAAACGTTAGCAAAACGTTAGTGTTCAATGCATGAAGGCGCTATATAACAACCGATCATAAGTACGGGACGAATATAGGAACAACGATATTCAAGGGTCGGGACGTCGCACGTCCCGAGGGATGTAAGTCACTGCCGGTAGTCTCGGTAGAACTTTGGTGTCTACCTGTGTCTACTCCAACGGGTTGGAGTGAATTCGTGTCCGCAACCTGCGTCGCCGATATCCCTGTTAACGCGGAGGCGGTAGATAAGCGGCAGGGGCTCAGTATTACCATTGGGGGATCGGGGGGAGAATTTCCACCTCACTCACCCTCAAGGTAGACTACCTTCGCGGCAGATACGTGCGAATGGTCTCCCACCCCCCTTGAGTATTCCCCCGAGGATACGAGGACCTCGTCGCCGCCGTGATGAAGTTCCACGGAAATTCGTGCGCCTCGAAGTCTACCCCGTGGGACATAGAAGAGAGAATCCGCGGTAAGCTATCGAATGGACCAGTGCGGCGTAGAATTAGGCATTATCCGGTGGTTTGAGAAATCGCGCGTTAATTCGCCCGAGTAATGATTTTTGAATGAGCCAAATTGATGCCAAGGGTCGTTTTTCTTTTTTATAAATTTGATCGATATTCATTTTACTTCTACCGCATTCAATCTGAAGTTATTCATATAACCGTATGAAGTCATCCCTTCGTATAGGACGCCGAAGCTTTCAAAGAAGGGCGGCATTAGACTTATAGCAAGTATGCTCTGCTAACGACAGTTTCGCAGACGCTCCAATCTCGATTGCCTTGCGCTCAGGAATCCGTACTTCTTGCAGCGTTCGCTTCTAGTCGCCCTATACGTTCCGGAGCAGCTTGAGTTATCATCGAAAGTGCGGGGGAGTTAAGGATAACGCGAGTACGGTCTCGCTATGGAACATCGCCGTTTACCGCTCGTACCTCCCGGTAAAAGCTCTTCGATTTTGCCACCACCGCCCGCTGAGTTATTAACTCTCCGCAGGAGTTAGCCGCCGAGGTACGACGCCTCTGAACTGTGGTCAGTACAGAGCATCGAAAACTTTCATGGCCTCGTCTTCGTGGGGAATAGAGGATCAGTGGAAAATGGAGAAGGTGAGATTGGGGAAATATAGAGGAGGGTTACCACGAGGATTATCGGAAATACATGATCGACTGGCCACGAAGTTCTCTCTTAGCAATAGTTTAGTGGTTACCTACTTATAGTGTAGTCTTTCTCGGTGATGAGACGACCAATGATAATCGTTGGTCTGTGACATGACATTCAAGTGAGAAACCGATATTTGTAGCGTCAAAAAGATTAATTGATGACTAGATAGATACACGCAGCGTTTTTGAAGAGATCATCTAGTGTGACGGGTCAAAAAACAGCTGATTTGCCTGATTTTTTTTTTCGATAGATAAAATACGCCAATCAGTCTGATTTTTTAATGTTAAATGTAAAACCAGAAACTCATGAAAAACAGAAAAAAAAATTGAATTAAAAAAAATTGTTACAGTTTTTTTACCCTTAATCAGAGCGTTGATAAGTAATTAGAATTCAAAATCTGTCCCTTACGTATCGACGTTCTCGAAATATTGCGATGTTTTTCATTGTGTTTCATATTATTAATTTTTTTGCAGTATTTTTATAATATTTTCGTGTGAGTCACTCGATGAGTATTGCTTGACTGACTTTTTTTTATTTTCGTCACATTTGATATGTACCGTTATCTTCAATATACTTGGGAAGCTATTTTATATTATTTTGCAAAAAAAAAAAATCGCTCGTTCAATACCAGTCTACGTTTACTTAATGTCGCTTATAGTATCGGCGGTCGTAGGGGCAACGGGAGTTTCCACGCGAGAAGAAGCGCATAACATACGTTATGTTGGTATATGCATATATATTGTGTATAGGTAGGCGATACAACTGTGTCTCGCCGTGTTGAGTGTAGAGCAGTGCCTGACGAAGGGTGAAAGCGAACCCGCAGCATCTCCCTTGAGCAATCAACCCCTATTTCGCTTTGGCGCTCGCATCTGTATATACGTCCTATCGCGTGAAGCACGCCGTATACTATGTACATGTATGTTTTACTTATGTATAGTATAAACCCAACCAGGTTGTGTAGGCTATACGTTAGAATGTGCGCTTAGATCGGAGATAGGTTTAAGTGAGATGGGTAAATGCTGAGATTGACAAGCGAGCCATGTGCGCCGAGTCAGGGCAATGCGGGCAACACATCTATAGTTCTCTGTGGAACGGAGAAAGTCAGAAATGGAGCGCGAAAGAGATGTACGACGAATGAGTGAGTTCGGGAAGGTTCCGGCAGCAGACTTGCGGCTCGGAAATGCGGTCCAATCCACAGTAAAGTAGGTCGCAGACTAAAGTTTCGTCTCTTTCACTGACTCCATCGATTTCTCTATATCCCATTTCGCTCGAATTGGCGTGAATGACTTGAAGCTCGATCGTTTCCAACGGGGAACCGGGTAGAATCGTAACGGGAATTCGTGCATTCTCGTTCGCTGCACTTTTTCGTTCTTCCGAGCCGTCGCGTATAACTGGCAACAGACTTTCTGTGTAAGTAGAGACATTTACAGTGCGATAAACCCGGAATAAAACCACCTTATCCGCTCGGTATATGAGCCTTGAACCACAGAGAGGGTATGATCTTCCTCTCACCAACTGGAAACTTGATATCCTTCCCGCTACAATTGACCATATATCCGAGTCGCAGATTACGATGACACTTGAAAGTTTAGCATTTTTGTCGGTAACGAAATTAGCGTTTAATCACTCGTTTTTAGGCTTAAAAGAGTGTTAACTCGTACCGATTACCTATCGAGTATTTAATACCTGTGAAAATTGCACCTTTCGACTTGCTATTTTGCTTTTGTTTCGTAAATCGTGGGCACGAATATCCGGTTTACTAATGTTATACCCATAGATGGACGGACGGTTTAGTCACGATATGTCAATTACCCGAAGCATGTATGTCACAACGAAAAAAAAAAAAATTCGCGGATTGCCTATATCGTCGAGTGCGGTGAGTAGTTTTTCAGAGTACCGGTAATTCACTCGGAATCCACTGTAGTGTCTCGTATACTTCATGTTGGAACGCACATACGAGAACCAATCATGTTGATGACCATTGCGTGGCCAAGCGATAAATTATGCGAGAAGCATTACTGTAATTCAGTGACGAGAGGTCGAGAAATTTACAAAAGTGAAAATACGAAACCTGCGAGTTCATACAGGTGTGTGTTTGTACAACATGATATGCGCGTAGTACGTGGACTACAACCACAGAGACGAGAGAGAAACGTGTCGAGTGACTGAGCTTTTATAACCTCTTGGAGGACAAGAGACTCAGCTTTCCTGACCCGTCGTCACTGCTATACTATACAGCCCTCGACGGCGACCAACACTCGACCCAGGAAATTGGTAATAAGCCATCGCACCAACACTTGAGAATTTCCCGCGAATGTGTGGATATACGCGACTCAACAGAGTATCGGTGTAAATGTAAGGATGAGCAGTTGATACACGTATAATGGCCAGATGACAGGGTGTGATCGCACCGTGTGCCATTAAATAATGTTTAGCCATTAAGCAGAGAACCGTCGACGAACCTGCGCTCATTTCTAACGTCTATATAGTCTGTATCGATCGATACTAAGGTATGATGGCATCTATAAAAGTTAAGGCTCGTCTATGTTTGTTGTTTATATAAACATTCGCCCTATGTGAAGCGTCTTATATGTTTCTGAAGTATCGGTAATCAGACAGCTGTTAAGCAACTAAACAGAAACGACTGCAAATTCCGGCGGCATCTATAGATGTACGTCATCTGCAATCTGCCGCATGCATTTTCACAATAGTTGTTCAATTTTTGTTCCGCTTCTTGAAAGATTTTTTCTGAACCAATGTCCGAAGATCTTTTTGTTTGGATTACTCGTATAAAGATGGTAATTAGAATTGTATGGTTATTTCTTCATATTGTTTATAAAAACAGTAGATTACGTTTACGTTTCCATGAGATGATACATGAGATTACGTTTACATGTAAAGGAGACATTAGATGTTTACCGTATTGGATTACTCGTATAAAGATGGTAATTAGAATTGTATGGTTATTTCTTCATATTGTTTATAAAAACAGTAGATTACGTTTACGTTTCCATGAGATGATACATGAGATTACGTTTACATGTAAATGAGACATTAGATGTTTACCGTATTTTGCGACGGGAGAGCCAGAGAAAGTGGATCAGGTCGGTGATGTTTCGGTGGTGGGTATACTATTCGTGGAGTAACAGTGAGAAACAAGCACCGAGGTAAACGGGCGGACGAGAGGGAAGAAAAGGGGTCGTTACAAACGAGGAGTGTCGTGGAGACACCGGCATTGTCCCGGGTGTCGGGTGAGGAAGCGCGAACCGACCAGCCGGTATAATATACTCCGCGGGCGAGTTTAGAGAGTGGGTATGCTGCTGCTACTACCTTGGCTGCTCCTACTGGATGCGCGTTACCTTCCATTATAGCTTTGCCACCCTCACCGGCGGAGACTGAAACCCGCGTATACTCGCACGGTGGATAGAACTGGGAATACACCCATACCAGGGTCACGGCGAGCGGCCGGGCGTTGCTGCGGAACAAGCGACCAAATGAAGACACATTGCTTTCATTATGAACCACGTATATAGGAGTAGAACACCAACCTATTCTGCAACGAACGAACCGTACTACAAGCTTGTCCTATACTATGTATGGAGTGGTTTTGCTTCTTCCTCCAATCTCCTCTATCGACCATCAGACAACATTTACCGCATCCACCGACTTTGGACCTCGTCGCGATAGTCACCGGGTATAACTAAGCAAGTGAGAGATGCTAATACTGAACTCGCAGAACAACTACTAAACAACTGGGTGCTCGATACTACTAGAGTATTGTAGACAAAACAGTTATCGTGTTATTGGCATCCCAACGCACAAATCAAATATGTCTCAACATCCCATGTCGGCATCCAATGCTTTGAGAACGTGTGGCGCTGCGACCGCGTTTGGAGAAGGTATCAAGAAAGATAAGTAGGAAAGTTTGCGACTGTATGTGTGCGTCTCATACTCCCATACTTCGCCGCCCGTAAGTAAAAAAAAAAGCTAAAGCAGACTCCGAGATGAATGATAAAGTCTATTTTTCGTCTCTTCGTTTGGCTATGTTATTTCTTTTCATCCTTGTTCCTCGCTTATTCTTTTATTTTTTTATTTTTCTTATGGCGAGTTTCCTCGCTTCCAGCTCGGTATTCCCTTGGTTCACTCGTTACCTTCTTTCTTCTCTTGTGTTTTATCCGTACGTTGCATGAGACGCAAGTTGCGGAACACTGCATGTCAGCCAAGAGACTACCCATTCACCATGGCGGGACTGACTCTCAACTGTTTTTCGCGTAATTAGAAGCCGTATAATTTATTTAACAACGCCCGACGTGCCCTCGGAACTTTTATTGTTCCAGTGCGTTTTACTCGTGAAACAGGAAAGAAAAAAAAGGGTTTTACGGAAAGTCAGATAGTGTGTAGCGTGTGGATATGCGTCAAGGGGCCATAAGGTGCATTATGAAAATGAAGAGCCCTCGTGAATATAATAAAATGGATGATGCAAAAAAAGCAAAAAAAAATATCATTTTTTTTTTAATGCGTTGGCAAGATGTATCCCAGAAAATCGACAGCATGCAGAGATGGGTACCACGCGGTATCAGAGCAACCAGAATTACCGGGACGCCTATGGGGGCGCGCGGCATACAGGATGAGAATCCGAATAAATTCATCTCTGGGCAGAATGAAACTATGATATCCGAGTAAAAAATTAACTGACGCTCCCTAGTGGGCCCGTTGATATATATGAACTGTATGCTGGGCTCCCTGAGTGGCGGGAATTCTTTTTTTTCGCATTGGCGTTGAATAAAAGCTCAATTGAAAGCGCGCGCGCGCACGCGCACTCAAACAAATGAACAAAAAAAAAAAAAGAAAAAAAACACTGAAAACCAGAGCTTTAATCGAAAAGACTTTTACTACTGAGTGAAGGCACTGGGGAAACACGTTTACAAAATATAAAATCAACAGAGATAATTGGCATGTAGTAAGGGTTGTTATTGCAATAGTGATGTTATTTTTATTTTTAGAACATACCAATTGTTTCGCATTTCACTTCAGTGCACTAGCAGTGGTAATCGTACACTCGTACATGTACATTGAAAGAGAAAGAATGAACATTTGTTTATCATGGCGGCAACAACAGTGCTATAACAACAATTGAATCATCAAAGTTAACCTGATTTATTCTACTCGATACAGTGTTGAATGGTGAATAGGCGGATAGAGGGTTGGATATTGATTCTCGTGAATTCGTTTTTCAACGGGCTTTCGTGTTGTTCGAGTTCCACTCTGTACAATGACTGGTTTGTTGCGATGTATTGGGGATGAAGAGTGAAAATTTGTGACACACGAATGCCCGGTGGTACGGATGATTTTGTAACGGCAACACTTCAAATGCAGAGAAAGCAGAGAAAAAAAATCATGCGATTGGTTTTTTTTATTGTCGTACGCACGAGATACAAGAGATAAAAAAGCACGAAATCCGGATATAGCGGGAAAAGAAAAAACACGAAGTACAAATGGAAAAAGTCAGAAGACTTGGCAAGTATCTTGGCACTCGATTCTGATCCTGAAATTTGGCACGCGTCTTATATCACGACGAATTCGTGGGATCGCACTGTAGTACAGTAGAAGTCATGATTCTGCGAGAGTAGCGGCGAGACGAGTGTAAACGCGTGAGAGCTGTGGGGTATCGGAGAGAAAGGGGAACCACAGGGGTGAGTATAAGTGGAGCGACGCGTATAATTCGAGAGACTATAACGCGGGACGGCCGAGGCGGCGGCGTCGCCTGGCTCCACTTTTTATTGTTTTAGTAGGCCGATTTCCCGCCGGCGGCTTTTGAATATTCATGACTTTCCTACGTAATGTGGACGACGACGGTTGTGGCCAGTATGTATATGGCTGACCGGAAGTGTTCACCGGACTGGCGAGAGCGCCGGCAGGAACAGCAGCGCAAGGACGACGTACGGGAGTGACCACTATATAGTAAGACTGGCTTGCAGACAGTAGAGCTGTGCAGCTCTCTCAGTCTCTCTTTCTCTGTTACCACCTAACACACACAAACGTACACACGCGCACATTCACTCCAAACTGCGGAGAGCGACGATCGTAACGTTGTTTGCCGAGTGGATAATTCGGAAAGGGCATGTGACGATGCCTTTGCATGTACTATATATGTATTCATCGTATACTATACACCATGAAAACATATAGATATACGCATACATATCCGTTGAAATAAAACCCGTCACGCACAGCGTGTTTCTTGTCGTCGGTGCTTTTCAGACATTACCACTTTATCAGTGGTAATTGCGCAAATGGATTAATAATACTATACAATCGAATCGCGATATGATATGCGATAATACCCAGTGAGTGATCGAGAATAGATAACGGGGATAATTGATCGAGGCGTCGACGATTCTGGCACAGCTAGGCTTCAATTTTGTAATGATAGAACGGCATCGAAATACGAAGAAAATTGAGGTCGTCTTGGGATAAGTTACCGATTATCAGTCATTATTCATAATCGAACCAACTATCCGGAGAGATTACTTGTATTCCAGATATACGCGTTTCACGGAAGAAGAGCAAATGTCATTGGCGTTTTTGGTACAGAAAAATATAATTTGCAAAGAAACAAATCTACTGAACGCAAGAATATGGCATCGAACATGTTTTTCGGGGTCATTTATCGAAGGACCGAATCTTTCGTGGTACTTAGCTATCCGCGTTCAGCGCATCGGCGAAGCTGATGCGGCGAAGCTGAAGCTCTGTGTTTGTCAGAATCCGGATGCAATAAAGGTAACTTTACGTTCAGTACACCAACGTTGCGGAGCAAATGCGGGGCGGATGTTCAGTGACCGCCGAGAGTTCTAACCCTTTCGGGTATTTCACTACTGTCCGTTTGGGGAACGCGTTCGGGAGAGGCATTTGTGTTGTTGTAGCGAAGGAGGTCATTGAACGCCGTGCCCCCGAGGTCAGCAGAAGTTTCAGTCGTACAAACTACGTAACGTCCGTACCTCGTCCTATTACTATAGATAAACCATTGACCAGAGTCCTTGAACAACTCCAACACACACAAGATCCGTACTGCACCAGCAATTGCGCCGGATCTGTCGCCAGGTAGAAATGCGCATGTATATACTACAGTTAGGTATACGTAAAAGCAACCGCACGATCGAACCCAGCGAAACGCATTCAATATTAATACGGGAGAAAGAGGCAATTCGTGTTTTCCTAGTGGTTTCCCCCTCGTGTGAGGGTACACTATGTTGGTCTTCGTACTCTCGCTGTTCGTTTCAGAACTTTCTACGTCACACTGTGCGGCGAACAGACTGCTCCTCCCGGATACCCGTAGAAACGAGAAATGCCATGGCAACGTCCGTACGATACTTCTTTACTTAAGGGAATTACGTAATGAAATGAAAATAAAATATAAGGAAAAGCGAAACACCGGAAATTACGAAAAAAAAAAAAAAAAAAATTACCGATACTCATCAGTTGGATGAGATGTGCCAATGTTTTCAAGTTTATCGCAAGCTATTTATCGTCTATCAAATATCTATTGGAATGTCGCGCGACAGTGCATATGTCTCATGAATAGCAGAAGCTACTTGTCGGAGGCTATAAGTAGTATGCATGTATGTATATCAAATACCCGTGTGGGGTCCCGGTGAGACCATCATCTTTGGCACGATATGCCCTAATAAAGGGAGGTCATAGTAGGAAGACGTGCGAGCAGCGTTAGGGTGGTCATCGGCTACTAGTAGCCGCGGCCCGACTCGCGTCTATTACCTGTTGACACGCGGCCCCTTATTACAACGTCCCAGGGAGTCGACCTCCAGCAGGGCGCCACGGTTACGCCCCGCCCGTTGCTCCCTCGACGTCTCATCTATATAGCGAAGGTATAGGTACATACACCGTAATGGTTCGTGTAATACCAGCGAACCAGACTATGCGACCGGGTCTTTCATGACACGCGCGGCTGTACACCCACGCATTGACGGAGGACCGGGTGAGCATCGGGTCTCACGAGAATGTCACATATAATGTAAATGTATACTTAAAAAAATATCTTCACGTTTACACCGGCACAGGGACGTTGGTAAACTGAGTTAGTTTGCTTTTTTGTGTGTTCGCATTATTTGAACATCATGCATACCGGCCGCCATAGTCGTGTGTATACGCATATGAATCAGATATATCGTACGTTCAAAGTTTAAGTAACAAGAGGAATGAGAAACGGTCGTAGACACGCGAACCCCTGTCCTTTCAAACGAAAACGGGGGCAAGGTCGCGTTCTCAGTGTTGGTTTCGCAACTATTTGCACATTATGATGTGTAGATACGAAATACATAACGGGTATTGTGCTGGATAACGGATAAGTGCTATGATTCGACTTTTTCTTACCTATAAATTGGCGTGATGTCATTCTTGTACCAGACGACGAGTATCGCCGAGTCGTTGTTACGATGGGGCGGATGAATTTCGCACGGTAGCTCAGCCATACCACCGAGAACAGCCCGTGCCTGAGCCGCAGGTCCTGAAACACGAAACACTGATCGGATAGTCGCCACCTGCACCTCTCCTCATACCCAGCTAGTGGGATTCGCGCTACCATACTACTAACCAACCGTGCAACGCATTTCCCATCGTTTCAACCCAATAACAAGCACAACAAATTCGAGACGATAATTCGAGACGATAATTGATAAACCACAGCGATGCGATAACGCGATCACCAGCGCGTATAAATTTTATGAAAACTGTATATATCGTTTGGGTTATATTGTTATCGATTGTATACAATGAAATGAGTACCAGTACAGGAAATAACGTTTATTATACATATCATGTACGATCCCCCTTCCCCAGGTAATATGATCAAATGCATAACTCAATATGCTATTGTTTCGTTTCTGTACACGTAGTTTGCAATAACTTCGAAATCAATAAAAACGACGTAGCTTTTTAGGGATGAATTTATCCTCACAGATATGACAACTCAAGAGTTGTAGCATTATCGTGAAAATATTTAAATAGGGTAGAGGTACCGTTTTTGGCCACTTTAGGTCCGATTGTGGCCATCACATTCGAAGCAATAAAACAAAATATAATCGATTTAAAAAAAAGATTCGAGTAGATCATTTGGTGAATTTATATGAGAACTTTCGAAGAATCAATATGCGATTTTGAAAAAAAAAAAATTTCGAAGAGTATAATAATAAGAATGGCCATAAATGGTGCAGTGGCCACTAACGGTACATCTACTCTATAGAACCTTGCAAACTGCAGGTTTATAAGTAATTTTAAAAAAATGTTAACAGTCGTTCATGCATTTTGTGGCTAATGGAGGCTTAACAAAAAACAAGTAGAATAATCGAACTTTCATAAAGCGCAAAACACATGACGATTTTATTTCGCTGAACAGTTTACAATGAATTTATTTTTGTATAATAATAATAATCTATTGTACCGAATGCGAATATTATACCTCAACGTTAAACCAATCCATGTAATAATTGAAATCATGAAATGGACAAATTGGAATCGATTCCCGAGTGAGAGATGGTTTGCGGCATATAATACGTGTATTTCGTGTAAATCCTCGTATATGAAAAGATTCAAGATACAGCTGACGCTCACTCGACGTTCCCTACCAATATCAGTGAAATAGCAGTAGCATCAGGGCGATTTGATTTCACGATGAAATTGTTTTGCGCGATATCAGAAACCCCATGGGGTGGGGGAGGCATGAGAGCAAGAGAAACCTGATAACGGTTAGACAGAGATCCAGAAAGCTCTTTGCTCCAAGGCTAAGGTTTGTACAAAGTGTGAGCGAGAGATCGTGAGAAATACCAGACGCGAAACCCCTTGTAGGAAACTAACATAAGACGTAACCGGATTCGTGCTCGAGAGAACCATAGATTCGCAGCTAAAACCGCGAAGCTCCTGTACGTGACTATCGACACACGCTAAAATAACCTTATGCTATCTCCTCCCTTTCATCCTCCACTTTCGTTCCTCTCGAACATACGAGAGCTGCGAGAGAATCTACGAGAGACAAGAGAAATTCTCTTTGGTTTTCTGCCACATTTCCAGCGCATCTTCTACGTCTCTCTTGCTCTTTTCTCCAATCGCTTACTCATCCCTTCTCACTCTGTCTCGTTCGCGTTGTCTCGGTGAGGTAGGTCGTTATATCGACGACGCGTGCTCAGGTCGAGGTCGGCGCCAGGCGTACATGCGAATGTACGTAGCCTCGAAGCAACCGCAATCTCGTTGCACGTTTCTAGTGTACTACACAGTCACCAAGAGCAAAGGAGCTTTATACTCTCGAAGTCGTTCTTGTTGTTTTTTCTGGTGTTTTCTAACGGCCACGATCCTCATGCAAGGCTGTTAACGGGTGACATTTTTAAGTCGACAACGAGCGTCCTAGCGAGAGTTTGCGTAAGCAGTGTATGTACACCGCATGCACCGAGTGTTGGGTACTCTATATACCGTGTACTTTACTGCATTATACTGTAGCAGACCCCGTCGCCGAGTTAACGTTGATAGCGTTACGTCTCGGTACACGAATGCTTTTACCTCATATATCTCGACGTTATAACGCGGCCGTTTTTTTTCTTTCGTTTTTTTTTTTTCTTGCTCGCCATCTTTCGACCCACGCAAGCTCACCCTGCATGGAACAAGACGGAGGCGTACTCAGCAGCTTAAGAAGAAACCCCCTCTCCTGAGCTTTCCTCACCTTCAACCGTCTGTGTGATCCTTGGCCAAGTCTCGCGTGTACGGCGGCCTCAGGCGTATATGAAACAACGGTTTTACCGTGCTACGCTAAATTTCCCTTGGGTTACCTTTCCCCCAGATTATGAGAACCGAACTGTAGCGCAGCAGCAGCACCAGCAGAAGCCTCCGCCCACTGAGCAGTGGCAGCAGAAGATCGCCCTCCGCACACACCAAGCGTCTTTCCGTGCGAACTTGGATCTCTCTCCCTTTCTCTATGTTTCCATCTTCATATACCCATCCCATCCCATCCTCGTCCCTCCCTAGTCAATAGATTTCAGTAGTTACCCTGCAAGATCACTCACTCAATTCGCATCGTCAGACTGCGCCTCTAAGTCCACTGTACAACTAAGTTGCAAGCCCAATAATGTGCTATAGTTTGTCTACTAGAATTTGCAAAAGCTAAGCTTCCATCCGACTTTAATACAGAATCTGCTATAGCAACCCTAACCATTGTCCCGCTTCAGCAGTCAATCCCATCACCATTTCAACTGTGAGGAGTATATGATTGTCCGTTTGCAGAATTAAAAAACAATTGACAATTAGGACGATTATCGTGTTTAAAGTAATGTTCCATATATTATTTATCCTTTGTTTTGTTTTCATTTTCATTATCTTTCCTTTCGCGACTCGTGTTATTCTTGTAAACTTATTTGTCGTTGATGAAAGTGGATTGTCCTTAATGCCTTTGCGGGAGTAAAAACGATATCTTACGATATCGTACGAGTTCTCGCAATTTCTGAGGGTTTTCTTTTTCGTTTTTTTGTTTTTTTAATCTGTATTTGTACTGTTCGGACTCGTAGCAATACGCGGCGATATTCTTGGGGTTCATCCGCTGGTGAGACGAGGGTGGTTACGCTTATACATCGCGTCTCGAGAGTGGAAGTAACCCAACTAACCGCGCTTCGCGGTGTAGGCCGATAATCCGGGGGTCAGACAGTGTCGTGAAGCCGCACGACTGCGTGCTGCAACCCTCTCTCGAACCCGGTAGCCTGATATACCACTGCTACCTGCTCCTTTCTTTTCAATGTAATATACTGTATGTACGTTTGTGCGTATCGCAAGAACAAACCATACAGTAAGTCATTGGGCATTGTACTGACGACCAGTTAACGCGTATTTTCGTAGTTAACTTCGATTAATATAATTCAGTCACTTCTGTCAATGTTTCAAAGCCTCAGAGATGATTGCTAACAATTTAGCCAATTATCGATAAATTCATCTTTAGTTAAATTGTCGTTAATTTCTATGAAAAAAATGGATACTCAATCGCCAACTACGAAATTCTAACAGCAACGATGTTAAACGCACCGCAAAAAGTGTTAATTTCGGCGGTACGCTTTATTTACACTGTAAATAAAAACTTTGATAAACTCGGAATAAGTTTGTGTTGCAGTTACATCAAATACAAGCAGCGGATGCGATCGCAGCAGGGATGTTAACGTTGCTGTAACATAAACACTGTCGGCGTTATACGAACCGTCGTCGCAGTATGCGTACTTTGTACACATTTAATTGCACGAATACACGCATTAGGAATCTATATAATAAATAAAAGAGGTCCTGTGCGTCGGGATATCAAGGACGACCTCTTTTTTTTTTTATCCGTAATAACAACATGCGTGCATGCCGTACTCTCGGACTTCCTGTTTGCATAGTTCATATATTTAACTTGATGTCGTGGCCCTCGAGCCGCATGAGGTGGCCGCCACTTGGATCCGTACTGCACGGTATGCTATTTCTACCAGGTGTATATATAAGTTGTACATACTACGAACGTGTACAACACATCACGACATAGCAGACATACTCCGATATGTATATGCATTACCTTTCGCGATATAACTATAGCATAACGCGGTCACGGGATGAGTTGCTGCTACTCCTTGCTGCCGCGCTGCCGCGCGCGCGGCCACACCGACATTCGTGCACGTCAAAGCGAGGCACTAAACGCGTTTCACTCAAACTTCCGAAACGTCGGACATGCCAACGTGCAAAAGCTTGGCGCCTAGATTCGCGAACGGATACGAAAAGGAGGATTGTGCTTTGTACTCTGCCGCATTCCCGGCTTTATCGCCACCGCGCCAGATCTCAACTCTCTCTTCATTCTTTTATTTCTTTTTTTTTTTTTTCGGCATACACTCTTGAAAATTCGTATATACCTCTCATACTTCGTTCTTCTTCCATGTTCCCTTCGGAAGCATAAATATCTTCCCCTTTTTTTTTGTTCCTTTCTTCGAAATGGCATTTTGGCTACGATGCCAAGTGCCAGTAGCGCGAATATGCACAATACACGTAGTGAATATTTCGTTTCGATTTAAATCGAAGAGACCATGCGAAAAACAGCGAAAAATACGAAATATTGTTGGAACGATTGAAATCGATGTCGAAAATAATATTAAAGTTATTAAATGTTTAATGAATTAAATCACGAAGGCAGACATCGTGCTTAATGAGTAGAAGAATTCTGTTGTCTAATCAAAAAATGGTTTATCTATGGTAGCAGTATGTGACGGTAAATAATATTGACTCACAAATACCCAACAAATTGACGAAATTCATTTTAAAGGTTGTATCGAAATTATATGATGCAACCGCATTCCATAATTAAATAAAAAAATTAAAAGCTGTTGTTCATTGCATCGATTTCAGAATTACTGTGTTTGAAAAATTACTTATTCGCTTATGAAATAAATGAAATCAATCGATATTTTGTCAACACCACACGTATTTTTACACCTCTTCAACACAACACATGGATTCAGAAGATCCGATTGGTCTTTGTCGGTGCGAAACTTTATCAAAAATCAACATTTTTAAGTTACATTGTAGTGAAATGAAAACACCGGAAAGCAAGGAACATGTGAAAATTAGAGAAGTTACATGTTCTTCAATGATACATAAAACGGCTAATTCTGAAGCTTTTATTTTAGCACCCTTCCGCATATCTTGATATATAAACGATGATATAGTTACTCGCGGAGCATTACGAGTCATCGCGTTACATTCACACAGGTATGTGTGTAACATGCGGAAAATGCGGAAGCGAGCCCTTTGCTATTTCTAACATTGAAAGAGACTGGTAGCACGTGTTCCGGGCTTTGCGCGAAGCGATATCCTGCACCCTTCCAGTAATCTCCTTTTAATTTCGTCTGACGACAATCGATGCTATCCCACTACCCTAGTGCTCCATCTATTTAGCTTCTCCAGTATATTGGAGGCTTTCCTTCCCTTTCTATCGCCATCCTCCGCTGCCGATTTTCTTGAATTCTTCCATCTCCTCACTCTCCTCGGACTGTAGCTACGACGGTGGATCGCTACTGGGCCGAGGGATCGCTACGAATCTCGCTCGCGTGGTTCTTTCCCAAGCTTTACGAGAGATTCATACCCGATTCCCGGTCGGATAAAGGCGCTCGTAAAGATAAAGGACCTGAGATAGGCACATGTACACTACCAACACGAGGGCGGCATTCGTTCTTCGCGATACGTGTGTGTGGAGGAGCGTGCCTTCACGCTGAGCCATCGGCCCAAAGCCTCTCTCGGTGGCCGATGGAAGAATACGAGGTGCACGTTGACTAACCTTACCCGGGACGAATAGGAACGAGGATGCCTATAAGCATTTCAGCTTTCTGTTCGTCCATGTCGTTCGGATGGCCCTCTCGAGTACTAACGGGGAATGTAGGGTGCGCGTGTATATACGACAAAGGTTTTTTTTTTGCCAAATATCGTGGAGCAGTTTCGCAATTATTTACCTTAAAAACAAAAAGTAATTGGGCACTAAAAAAAAAAAAAAAAAAAATTTCCGCGATCTCCAGAATTCTATCAGGCGACATTTTGCGAATCATAACAAAACTTTTGCGATGCGATCGTATCGAAGTACTCGACTGTGAGGATACTCTGGTACTCGAGGCGAAGATACGCCATAACACTGAACACAAGACTTGCGTTTATTTCTTTCTGTCTGCTTTCCATGAATACCGTCCCTTTTCTAGACACGCGTATGTATGTATACGGCGTACTATAAGTAACGGACATGGGAGATGGCACTCGTTGAAGCCTTGAGCGAGTTTTTCCAGCTCGCCCGCACCCTACCATCGCCCTTTACTCGACGACTTCTTCCTCCCCCTCCCGTCTACCGCTGAAACGACGTATATCCAACGCGAGACGGAAAATATGCAGCCACTGAACGAGCGGCTCTAGAGATCCTTCTGATTCCTCGAGCAAACTCCATTGCCGCCCCGCGCACAGCTGGTTCATACGAATTCCACGGGTGAACGATTTCATCGTGGCATTTTCGCGAGAAAAACTCGGATACCTGGGTAACGTTGGAACGACGAAAACGACGAGTGTAAGAAGCCCGTCGGTGCCGAAACGGTGAAAGTTTACGCCCTCGTTGCTCCGTGTGCTCTCCTCGGCACTTTCACCGTTTTTCCACCCCTCTGACTCTCAACCTCTTGTATCCACTACGCTACGACAGGGCTTTTCACAACTACGGGTTTCGTTCTTTTGGGAAAACGTAACGTATTGCTCGCACGCGCAACCCCCAACCTTGTATTTTCAGTGGTCTGGAACGTAAAGCGTTTCACCTGTTCTCGTCGCAGCTTCTAACTTGATGTTATCCAACACGGTTTATGGTATGCATTATGATTTTGGGATCTCTGTGGACTTTTAAAATATGTATTAGATCGCGTTCCAGGGGAACCGCATCGTGTATGTCCATTTTTGTCGCGTAGGTTTCATATTTTCTGAGCCGAAATAAATGTGCGATAAGCTATTGTATGCTGCATTATTTATCGTACAACGCAAATTTTCGGAAACATTTCATAATTGACGTATAACCAGTCTGTCGGGAAATTCAACTGTTCAACATCCGCAATATTATTCCCGCTTGTCTGCGCCCTACGCTTACATACTCTCGTTTTAAACTGTTCGGAAAGCATTAACTATTTTGACACCCATCGCTACCATTCGGCGCTTAGCGAATAACCGTTCCGGCTTACACGTTTATTTCATGCCCTGATTTCGGCTAAACTGCGAATAGTACAGGCAGGGAATCACTACGTTTATAGGCCGCACGAATTTATCCCTGAAAAGAATCCGCAGCGATTTAGCTCAACGATGGAGGGTAGCGAACCGTATCTTAGCAAGCAAGGAGAGCTTCGAACCTTGATATACGAGTAAAGGGAGAGAGAGGACACATAGAAATTTCGGTTAGTAGAGGACTCTGTGAACCCTCTGCTATCCTACAACTCTAACTCTGCTGTGCGCTATGCGTGGGGCGCCAGAGGTGCGAAGTCGTAACCATCGAACGATCGCGCCAGTGGGGTGTATGCCGGGAAAGCGAGCGAGGCACAGGCCGTATGTTCGCCGCATACAAATGGGTTTTCTATCGTCGCCGCGGCGAGAAGGCGGAGTAAAGGGTCGTCCTCGACCTCCTGATACCGGGACCGAGAAGAGTAAACGCCAAGGGTAGAGTCAGATCGTAGACTGCAAATTTTAGAGTCTCCTTGGCCCGTGTATACCGTCCACAAGAAAGTGAAGTAGATATGTAGTACGTTTGCGTATTCAACGATGCTTGGTTACCTCACAAAGAAATCTCCTATGAAAAATATATCATGCGAATACGCGTGTAACAATAAGCAGTAGATGGTTGTTCTTTCAGTAGGGAAACTTTGAACGTATTATCGTATGTATAATAGTAAACAAACAAGTATTATTCTGTTCAGCTTCTAAAGGAAATCAACTGATGCATCCTCGTTGGGTCCCTCGTCTTTTCTCGTCTGCTTCTCCTCCCCCATATTCCGATCGTGATATTGACTCGATCCTCATCTATCCTCGCACTTCTCATCCGTCCTCCCTCTGAATCCCACCCCCCCCCCCCCCCCTCCCCCCATCTCCGCTGTTCCGCCACTCTCATTCTCCGTCTAAACTTTGAAGCGAGTGGCGTGCTTCGTCTCCATCACGAAGCCAACGCCTCGTCCCGAGTTACAACCGCGAAACGCTTCGAAACTAACCGCAGGACTCGACTCTGCTCTGCGTCGTGGGGTACCCTTGCCTTCTCTCATCGCGTATACGTTCTAATACTACAACGTTTTGGTGCCGCGCATCCGTTGCTCCCGTCGCGAATACTAGAGGTGCTGCCACGTTTAAGCAATGCCGTCGCGTCTGCGAGCGAATCACCCGAAAACGTTGTGGCCCGTCGCCGTATACGCCCTCGGTAGATACTTACTCCTTCTACGTCCCTTACTCCTAAGCTTCAAGCAAAGTTTCATGGGGTTCAACGGAAAGCCATTCTCCGGTCGAATTGCTGCCGTGCTTCCGGCGGAAACTCATCGCCCCTTCCATCTCTTTCCAGTGAAAGGAAATATAGGAGGACGGAGAGGGATGAGAATTCAAGAACGAACGAGGGGGATAAAGTCACGTGGTAATTGTGGCGGTAACCTCGGTGAAATCTCGTATGCGGTAATTGGCAAGCATCACATTTTGTGATTACATCAATTGATAACTGAAGCATCTCGGAATGTATACTCGTACTCACCGTGTAATATCAATGAGAAAAAAATATAACGAAGATAATGATTATAATGACTCTCCGATATTATAGACGATCAACCACATAAATTGTTAAAAATGTCTAGTTGGACCGAAGAAACACTTGCCGATTCATCCCTCTGATGGTCAATAAATTACATCAACCTTGGTATCGATGTATTTTTTATACATGGCATCGGACTATCTGCCACATGTCTTGATATATAAATGTAAATGTCCCATATATTATTAGTCTCTTTGGTATATCGATCAATATTTCAAGATTTCATGAAAGTTTGAGATTTCGGTACGGCAATGCGAGGGCGGAATATATTGAGGACAAAAGACATCGAAAAAATATATATGACGGTCCGAAATCGGTGTTCGAAAAGGCGCGTGGAAGAAAGCAAAACAGTAAGAATTCGAGAAACAGATAGAAAAGAAGAAAATGGAGGAAGACACTCGCCCCTTTTCGTTTTTATCAACGACTGGCATTCTTGTCACGGTGTGCGTTGGAGGCAAACCCGCATCGAAACAATAACCCTCGCCCTACGTGATACCCTTTCCGAACAAGAAACACGGCGAAAAGGAATGACGGAGTATGGTTATATAATAAATGCCCTTCCGGCTATTTCGCGTTCTTTATATAGATATATCTACCACTATACACTTATACGTAGGTGTAGTGAAAAAGCTTGTCGACGTATAGCATACAAGTGAGCACGAGGTTAGAACGTAGAAATAGGACGGTTTGACCTGACCAGCGGTAGTGGCGACGGGGGCCGCGTGCTGCCCAAGAGAAATCATTTTTCTCCGGCGTCTTCTCGGACGCGGCGCAATCCTTTATCCTTCAGCGCCTCGGCCAGACCAGGATTTCCGGGCCTTGGCGTTATTATTTCCGTGTCCCGCCTCACCGATGAACTGATCTCACTCTCTCGGTCACTTTCACTGACTTTTATTCTCTCTCCTATCCACTATCCCGGCCTCGTTCTGTTCTTATCTTCTCGGGACTCTCTCACATTTTATCCACACCCTTTGGGTTGACCTTTTTTTCTTTGCTATGGGTTTTCTGATATACAACCATAGAGATCGCGTAAATCCAATGCCTTTCAGTGCCGGAATCGCACTTTTTAGTTCTATACACCGTTTCATTCCAACATCGAGAATTTTATTCAAAAGCCGATATGAAAGTTTCACATACATATATCTCGTTTTTTTTTTGTTTACGTATGATTTATAGGTTTTTTTTTACACTTTTAACACATTTATAACATAATGTCGATTTTTTTCTCACAAAAGTAGATTCCTCTACTGCAGTTTTTCAATATTCTACACATTCCAAACTATCTGTCTAGACATGGTGTATAGGTTTTTTTTTACACTTTAAACACTTTCATAGCAATGTGAAATGTCGATTTTCCTCTCATAAAAAAATGTTTTTCTACGCACTGAAAAAAAATTATTAGTTGAAGGAACGAATATTTTGATGGGGAAAATACTTCGGAGCCAAAAAATAGCTTGTGCAAACTTCCTATTCGTTTTACTCATCATCATTCAACTCATCATCTTTCTTTGTACGACGTAGCGCAATGGAAACTAAACATCAACTCGGAAATAACTTTCGAAAAAACACACTTTACATGTGTATATGATGAATCGAGAGTTTAATAATAATAATTCGACTCCTTTGATAGACAGACGAAATTTATTCTGCTATTATCATAGCCGTTGGTATATTATCCTTTGACTTTTCTGCGTATTATTCTGCATTAAAGGGCCAACGAAAAACAGGGTTAATGTAATGTCGTAACGAATGGTTAAAGTATCTACTGTAGAAGAGCGTTTGGGAATATACTTGAACACTGTAATCAATCTTTGCACACGATGAAGAGAAATAAAAATGGAATTCGAAGAAACGGGACCAAGTATAAGAAAGAAAAATGGTTTTCTGGTATTTGAGATCGGTATATAGGGACTGATGCATCGGCTCTTTGCTTCTAATGCTGATAGAAGCGAATAGGAACAGCGGAAACGTGTGCGCTGAGTAGCTTCCTCGTGCAAGCGAGGTTCTCCATTGTATCCCAATAGGATGAAGGTTCCGGTAAATAAACAGTGAGGCACACTACGGCTGCACTGCTACTGCTGCTACCACTGCCACTACTACTTGCCACAACGTTATCGACGCCGCAACGCGGCAAGTGGCCGCTACTATGGTGGTTGAAATTACAACCCCGGAAACGCATTCCCGGTGTTTGCTAGCTGGCTTTACGTCCTCCTATCTCGCTTTCTCTACTCTCGATCGATGACGCCTTCGCTCGTTTCCTCGAGACGAAACGTAGTCGGCTTTGTCGTGACTGAGCTAACACCGATTCTCATGAGCTTTGCCCGGGTCCAAGAATTGTTAGAATTTCAATCCATGTTGTATGTACGACAACCGTAGATACTGCGCATGGCAACGCGGGTTCCTATAATTCGATATTCCTATTTTCCGATACTTACTGCTGGTCCTTCTGTTCGATCAATTGCACTTTATATTTCTTCGGAGAAGAATCCTTAATCAACATTTGATATTACAGCTCCGGTGTCTAATTCGAGAAAAGAGCAACGAAAATTGACAGACAAAGTGCTATTATTAATATCGACGGAAACGGGTATTTCCCGTTTTATCTCGAATACGCTAATTTTTTTTATCCAATCTATTCTTCGCCAAGCAGGTCGAAAAAAGAATAACAAGTACTGCGATGGATTTATTTATTATGATTGCCGGATATTTTAAGAGTGTCACTAATGTGAAGTTGCAGCTAAACCGATATTTTTAATATAAAAGTAGAGATACCGCGATAAATTAAATTCTGAGCTTTTATTATGATTCGGCTATGACATTGATTTACTGGGTGCATTACTTTGGCATGTGTCAGAAGGTTTACGTCTGAACGTAAAAAGTTACATTTAAGCCAATTGATCAAGAGACGCGGTAGCGTCTCGACGCCAAGTACCAGTAAAAAGTATAGATATTACTTTTATATAGAATTTTACGTATCATCTTTATATAGGACTCAACAGTTGAACGTGATACGTGTGCCGATATCGGAAGATGTATAGTGAAAGAATTTGTCTGAAGAGTCTCTCTCGTCGCGGGAACGAGATACTCTATACGTTTCTCACACGCGCGTAGTTAATCTTATTCCTATTTTCCGTGATGCGCTCATCCGGTAAGAGGTCTCTATTTCGTCTACCTCTTTCATCGCACTATCATCGTACTTTCAACCCGACGCTCTATCTGCTCGTCGACGATCTCAAGTCACGTAGGTTACTTGTAACGTTGGATCTCTTGGTTCCTCGGTTACAAGCTGCTCTCTAGTAGTAAGTAGAGAGGAAGTGTGTACGCACGGTAGGACGAACTACTATCCAGATCCCAAGGAACAAGATCCTCAATGGGCTAAGAGTAGTACTCCAGAGCAAAGGTCTGGGAAGTGCAGAAATCGTCTCGCTCTATCTTCACTTTGCGAAGGGGGAAGGAATAGAGATTGTGTAAGCACCGAGGGACCGTGCTCGGCTCGCAAACGGAATAGACCGGCGGAAGAGCCTCGGGGATGGCTCGTTGGGCGTGATCGCTCTCGAACGTATCTCCTTCTGTCCGTGGATGCGGAAATCTATCGCTTCTATCATTGTGCCACTCTATATGTGTCTCTCTTCTCAATCAATTCTACTCTCTGCACATACTCGACTGACCTTCCGTGAATAAGCGTCTGGCGGCACGTCGATAGTGATATAAATTGTACGTTGAAAGAGGTTGGCACTCTCCGACATCGTTGTTCTTAAGGGATCACTCTAGTGTGACGGTCGAACAAATAACTGATTTCCACGATTTGTTTTTTCGATGGATAAAGTACGCTAATCAGCTTGATTTTTTTATGTCAAATCAAAGCACTCATGAAGAACAGCATTTTTTTTTAACGTTTATAGTTGAAAAAGGCTTGTAAAAAAATTAATTCCTGACAGTGTACACTCCTGTAATCGCAAATATTGTTTAAAATAACATTTGAAAAAAGATTATTAATTAGTATGAAAGCCGCTATCGCGCTATGGAAATTTTTTTTTGTTCAATTAAAATTTACAAAATGGCGGCGATTTGAAAAAAAAAGTATCGAATTTAGCATTTTTTTCCGACAGTCTTTCGTTAAAAAAAATATGAAGATTTCAAAAAATAAAAAAAAGCTTCCATAACAAGATAAAGAATAGTGTGAAGAATGTTGTGTCAACATTTGAGATCGGTAGCTTGAAAACTCTCCCTTTGAGAGTCTAAACCGTTTACACCGAGTGTAAAAAGATTTCTTGAAAATTTTACACGAGGATCATCCCTTAAGTGAATCAATTTACTGTATATTACAAATGAAAAAACATTTTTCGATAACATCGTTCTCGTAGTATCATTTAAATGATCGAAATGCTATCATCTTGCGTTCAATAAAAATGAATGATATTCGTCGGCGTGGAGAGTTAATGGACGGATGGATTTAACGGAGGTTTTAAGTTTCGACCCTTGAAACATAGGTACGTGAAACGACGCAAAGTGCATCCCGTACGAGATACACAAGGCCGAGCACTTTATTCCTAACCGGATTCCAGAAACAGTGTAGTGTGCGGTGTGTGCACACAAGCGATGAGATGCCGCATTCTTCCTCATGGTCTGGTAGAATCGCCGCTTTCAGCGGCTTATAAAATTATACCAGGAAGGAAGCTTTTTGATGCCATGCACTAGAGTAGCTCACGAGCTTTTCCTTGTTCGATCTTCTCGTTCATTCTTGCCCCTCTCTCACTTACTCCACCGAGACCAGCGACCATATATAAACGTTCCAACATTCGCGCAACGACCATTACACGAAAAAAAAAAGAGTGAAAGTTTCATATAACAAGATAAAAATGTATGTCCCGTGTCGCTAAAAATTACTGTTAACTCTTGTAAAGATTGAGTTACTGTTGATGAAACGCGAAATTTTCATGTTACCATTTATGATTTTTCACTAAAACGTATGAGAATTCTGGTTTTTGTTTAGCTATGAATTTCGGGGACAATCTGTGATATTACATTACAGCAGTTTAGATTACTGCAAATGAGAAGGCACTGGCATCGGCAACGAGGGTCTGTTGAGTCGATGGTTCAAGAAGCAAATCATAAAGCAGAATGTATAGCGGAACGGTAAGCGAGAAGTGGTGAAGGTGATGTTTGAATATCCAACGGAGGCTATTATGCTCTGCGTATGGCGAATTCACGACACTGTTAAGACAGATACCTGGGAAGGAACATGTATTAAGAAGTAATTGCATGAGAAAGACGGGCCTACGTTCAGGAGGATTACGCCGTTCCATTCTCTACGATGTATTGTGCGAACTGTATCAATGATTAACGACTGTTCTTCGCTTAAGGACCATTTTCAATTAATCCTACAGTGACAGGCTGACGTGCCGTTGAAGTTACGTTCAACAATACAACTTCTCGCTCATTGTCCCAACGCAATAGATATACATATATATAAATACGACAATTACACAGTTTCAGGTGAATCGCAGAACGTCGATTCCAAGAATCAATGACAATCTAAAGCTTTTGATTCCACAGAATAAATTACGAATTTATTTTGGAATCAATGAGTACTTCATATACGTATAACAATTATATCATAAATTATTAAAATTCATTTTCGAGAATGAAAGCTGAATAGTGATTTATGAATTATAATTCGTGATGTTGAATTTACTTGACGAGACTACTAAATCGGCTACAAAAATCTGCATTTGAGAAGATGCGAAAAAATTGAGAAAATTCAGAAACTTCATTCTCTTATCTAACATCTAACATCTGCAGGGATTTTTCAAAAAATACTAGACAACGACTAGATAGTAAAGATAAAGAAAGAAACGATCTGGTAATATATCAGATTGTTCCCGTAGAAACATCGCGACATCGAAGTTCGACATTAGCGAATCGCGTAATACCCGCGTCTTATGCGCATTGGCCACTCGCCAAGCCTCGTAAATCTGAAAAAGACTGTGCCGCTGGACAGCGATCGAAGGAAGAACAAAATTACAGCTTCGCGAGTTGGTCGCCGGGTCGTCAGGAAAGAGTAGCTTTCGTTTCTCTCTCTTCGATTCCGTGGAACGGAAGGGTCGCTCGTTGAAACATCCGGTTACGGAAATGTCTGTGACCGCAACCGCTGCTGGCAGTGGCAATGTTCTATACAGTATCCCGTGGGATGGCTGCCCGCCTCTGGTTCGTGTCGATACGTCGTCGGAAGCTTACATATATGCAACGACAGCGCCGACGTCATGTAACTTCGGTAACAATGCTTGTAACTTTGCGCGAGGAGGTAGAGTAATTGGCATTGAGATTAAGGAGAAGAGACGAAATAGCAGAGAACGGCAGAGACAGTAGGTACATTCAGCAGTATATGATGAGGAAGCGAAACATGAAAGGGGAAAAAACGGGAGAAGTATGAGTGGAAGATACGGAGTGCAGACAAACCAAGCTACTTATGGCCGGGTCAAGTGCTCGGTAAATACTTGTGATAGACTACGAGTTCCATGGTATTGCAGATCTTGAAACTCGACTGCACGATGGAAAGTCATAATGTCAAGTGCGCGAGAGTGTAGAGAGTGTATAAGCTGAAGTTTACCTTAAGTTATCACATACATGCATGTAGCACTGAATCAAAGGCCTCGATGACAAAAGTTTTACACCGCATATACATATTCTAACAAATAAACATATAACTGACTATTCGTTGACACACGATATTAGTTAGAGGTTTCACAATACACGAACGATCGATATAAGATCGATCGTCATGATCAGAGTCTTCACAGGACTTTCAAAGCGAACAGACATGTGGCATTTCGTGATCAGGATAATTCAAATTTCTTATTATTTGGAAGGCGTTTGATAAACACGCATGCGTCGAGGTAGAGAATCGAAGAAAGGATTACAAAGTAGAAAGAGCGAGACAGTGCGAGAAAGAAGAGTACATAGACACAAAGCTCGAAGTGGTCCTTCGATGTGACAAGAATCGCGTACGTGAGTAGGAAACCAGCAGCGAGATTGGGATAGAGCAATGAGAGAGAATGGAGACTTTGAGGACACTGATCGGGATCGACAGCTGCCAGCTCTTAACCACCGGCCACACTCCCCGTGCGAAGTACTATTGGCTACGCGCGAACGAGCGAGCTCTCGAAACGGAAATGGTATAACAACTGACCTGGGTCACCGCATAGAGAGCCGGAGTCTGCAAGGTAGCGACGCAACGAAAGGACCTATGTGGTAGCTGAGGGCACTATGGGAGGCGGACAGAATGCAATCGAGCACAGGGTGCGGTGTTTGTGAAAACCACGGCCAAAGACCGGAGCTCTCGTGTTTGAGTTACGCTCGCGTTTTGGTCAACGGGTGGAAGGAACCTGTTTTCCTGCATCGCAGGGTCACAAAGACCACAGCGAAACTAGCGGTGGGAGCACTAGACCTACGTGTTCGTTCGGAGAGTCCATCCACCCTATACAGTGACGAACGTACTAGATGACGCTGTGCTATCCGATCATTGTGGCCGAAGAGATGTCAACGGAAAACTCCGGGACGTCCACAGAGAGTCGAGTATAGTTTTACTATAGGATGAAGACTACGAGGACCTTGTCGACGGGCTTCATGTACTATGCATGCCCGCCTTTGTTCCGCAACGAATTGCCGATTTTCGAACTGCTGGAACACCCTCCGTATATCTCACTATTCGAGATATTTCCCATATTTTTCGTGATAAAAAAATAAACAAAATAGTTACGTTGACATAATTGTAATTACGGAAATTCTTTATGATTCATGTATTGATTACGGCAATTAATGTGAAGTTGATAATATGCATATTTGAACGTTATCACTACTTCAATGGGCTTTCTAAGCGATGAGAATATAACTATCGTGAGCGTCTAGCGCGCACTAATACATAACGCTTCAGCCGTGAGACTCCTCTCTAGGATTCCGAATTCTAGCATTAGTTTGCGGATTGCTATGCGAACATTGAGAATATCTCTGACCACCTTTATTCGACTGGTTATCTTGAAGCTTCGCTTCGAGTCTAAGCAAACGTAGACGCCAATAATCCCGTTTGTCGAAGCCGGTCAATGCAGATACACCAGAACTTGGTGGTTAGGCGATTGCTTTCGAATTTCACAGCTTATCGTGTGTCCGAAACTCTCACGTACACAAAGTTACTAACAGATTACACAGTTTACTGTACACGCTGCAGCTGTCGGTTCAACAAAGTATCCGAGACAACAAAAAAAGATATGGTTTTCGTAATTCTGCACTTGTTCACGTAAATAGTTAAAAAAATTGAACGGTACGACGAGTTTCTATGATTGGTTTTGAAGGGAAAGCCGATGATACGATTCATGTAAAGTGCTATTTGAGAGTACAATGTGTTTCGCTATCATCAGACGCGTATCGAACATATTGACGGTTCTGTGTAGACATATGTATGTGTACCTACATTAGCACCTGTCCTGCCGTTCGATCGGGAACACGTGCAAATGTGGTTGACGGTCTATAGGCCCAATTTACATCACAACTGGACCAAGCAATCCTCTCTGCTCTCTGGTTTCCTTCCCTTTTGAATCCATCTTTCGCGTATTCACTTGCGTGCAATATCCTGCTATGCTTCTTGATTCGATATTCTAATCGGTGTAGCTATAGAGGGCCACAACTACAGTCGTTCTAGTCGTGCCATTTCCGATACTTCACACGTATCCGATCAACATTTACGCCACACGAAGTTGCAGCTATGTACGAAGAGCAGTCTGCGCGTTATACTAGCGTAGCGGTGGTTACTTGGCTTATATATATAGAGAGAAAGGGGGGAGGAAAGGGAGGTAAAAAGAATGAAAATTGGCGAGGAAAAAACTGTCAACTCCGGGTTTTACTCTTTTCACGTAGAACGTTTCGTTTCCTGGGGGCAGCCGAGCAGGTACCTGCGAGAATCCAATATTATTTGTTCAGTACAACAAAGAGAAAGAGAATACGGAATGACCAAAGAAAAAAAGAGATCTACAGAAAGACCGACAGGGCGCGAACGTGATGCTACCGTCCACAACGCCCGCAACCGCACCGAGAGCAATCCGTGGAGATTAAAAGTTTCTTTTCGCCGGTGCGATCCTCGCGAAGCGGCTTCGCGCCGCGAAGAATAGCCCGCAGCGAAAGAGAGAAAGAGTCATAGCCCGAGATAGCCGAGAGTATTCATATCCGCTGTTAGTATATACGAGGAGAGTGCATACAGCTGAGCTGTCTGGGATCACTGGCGTGTAACATCCATTGCGACGAGATTAAAGCCGTATTATGACGCAGGGTGATAATTAAATTTTTGTCGATTCCGGACACTATAAGCTCGACTCTTGTTTGCACTCGTTCGTCATTAAGCCCATTCGCGAATAAATGCGTATACTTCGAAATAACAGCTATAAGTAACAACTTGGGTATACAGGGTGCTGCAGAATAGATATTAAATATGGTTTTTATAGTCAGGAATATCCGCTTAACTAAGAGCGGGCAAAATAATCAGTATTAGAACTTATAATACTATTCGTTATAGGATATAGTGCCCATTAGTAGACTTTCGTCCGGTTGTTTTTGTTTTTTGTTAGGACTCGTAATGCAAGAAATGGCCCATCAACGATGGTTCTCTGACGCCGAGCATTCGTGGCATTATCAATTTCCAATGCATTATGAACATCCGCAAAAATAAGTAAATCATTTGTGGAAAGCTTTTTACTTTATCATCGCAAGTATTACAGTGAAAAAAATCGACGCCGCGCTTCGTTTCCATATGGATAATAACATGGTTCATTATCCACGTTAATACCCTTTCAACGTTTGAATGTTCCACCAGCTATCTGGTTTTCAGGTATTAGCATTTATCCTGGAAAATGAAGTGAGGCACAGCAGAAAAACCGGCGAGAATATAAAATGGATAATAAAACAATAAATTGCTAACGCATGCGCTGATCGCGCTGCCGCAGCTATCTACGCGTAGCTACAAATGTTTCTGCTCGTATGTACCCACCGCTGCCTGTATGCTGTTGGATTAAAGTAATCGTACAAGAGCTTATTGCGACTCTGGCGAATGGCTCTCGACGTGCCGGCGATGAGACAGGAATCCCCCGGCACGAAGCTATTCCGCCAGGTTTTGGATCTGATTTTAGCTTCGAGACTCACGACACGATCGAACGCAGAAAGCGCGTCGCACAGGCGGCACGGACCATCGAACGCTGAGCCGGTAGAGGCAATTACCGACATCCGTGCACCTTCTGCTACCCAGATACTACACGTAGACACGTGCTGTAGGACCCAGTGCCGCTTCGACGATTCTGCTCGATACAGAGGATATAGAACGAAAGCCTTTCTCGTTGCTAGTGTGTTCCTTTGCCCGGTAATCGGACGCGCACGACCTGCCCGGGTCGAGATGGCTGCGAAAGGTGCTGGTGGTCTAATCGGCCGTTCCCTTGTGCGTGGTATTCAACAGCGCATTTTACAAGCAAAATTGATTTCACGTTCCTGCATTAATATGATTTCTTACATCCTATCCTACACGGCCCTCTTGAACTTGACAACGATCTTCATTCAAACCCGAAATACAGTGTTGAATTTGTAGAAAATGTATGCGATTAACGTATTACTTAAGATCGATCCTGAAGTGTTAACATGTATTTTGAGAGTTTTTGGTAGCATCGAAAATCCATTTTTTCCGAAATGGTTCCGAATTTTCGATTTATATTTCACATCGGATAGCAATGTAATAGAAATACGTATCGGTGTTTGTGTAAAGGGTTCATCGATCGCTGACGCAACGTGAGTGGTAAGTTGAAATTTCTCACGATATATCGGCGAGCAGAGAAAATGGAAAGAGGATAAGTGTGGGTGTGCGTGGGACGAGGGAAAAGAGCTCGACAGACGATGAACCTCGCAAGTCCGGCGGATTCTGGATCGCGCTAGCAACACGAGCATCGAGGACGCCCCGCGGTTGTTCGTTCGGGTGTGTGGCGTAAATCAAAATTGGCAGATACGAAATTGCGACAAGGCCTGGCGGTCGCTTCTGGTATCGTATGTATAGAATGGTTCGCGAACCGATTCTGGTACGTACACGTATGGATGTGGTACGCCTGGCACGATCGAGAACCGAAGACATGGAAAGGAGGAGCAAAGTGTTTGAGCGGATGAGAAACCGACCCCCGATCAAGGGTAGTAAATCTCGACGGGTTCTAGACAGGGCGGAGTGTGAGGAAGAGTGAAGTTGGTCTCTCCAGATGCGTTCCTGGGCCAGTCGTTCGATGGAGAGAAGAAATGTGCGAACTATGGCTTGGAGGGTTACTCGAAGCGATAGGTGAAGATTGTGACGAGGAGAGATGAAGGGGGAGAGTAAGATAGTTTCAAGATGAAGAGCAACGTGCGTTTCCTGTAGCTTCGAATCGAATCACAGTGGAAAGCATGACGTAAGAGGAAACAAACAGTAGGGGAAGTGGGAGCAGCTGAAAACCACGAGTCATGGAAAGGTACGTGAACCGTATCGAAATTGCGTGTCGTTACTGAAAGATTTAGCGTCATATTTTTCACTTTTACATTTTCAATTTTGGAGACTTTTACTTCCTGGTTTGCCGAAAGTTTATGGGAATCCAGTCGACATACATTCGCATTCAATACTTGCTCCGCGTCATCAATCGTATCGCGTTCGCCATCCTGTAGAGGCTGCTACGTTAATGGTGGACATTGGTAAACCAGCGAGCTGGAGTGAGGTGCAAGAGTGAGAATGAGGCCATAGCCAGCCCGTGTTCAGCGACGTGTCGTGAATTTTGCCGGGAATATAACGGAAAAAAATACCCTGTGCAGGGTTAACGCGACCAAAGACGCGATACAGCGGCACCAGGAGTAAGGATCGATTTCCACGAAATCGCGTGGTTGAGCGACAGGGATTAAAATATCCTCGACATGAATTGCCGCAGTAATTTAATGCACATCTCTCAGATATGACGCGGCAAAGGTACATATCAACATAGAGCGTTAACGTTTTATTGCGTTCACTACTGACTTACGCGGTTGCTGATGGAAGCAGCAAACTCCAATGTAGAAAATGTATTGAGGGTGTTTCGGAATCAATCAATCAATCAATCACATTGCAAAAAAAAGACGGAAAAGTCCAAAGGTTAATTATTACAGAAGTGAGCGACATAAACTTTAGTGTCGGAATGGCCTGCCAATCAACCTCCTGGTCTCTACATGTATATATATTTCAATAGACGTAAAAGGAATTACAAATAAGGTTAAAAAGGATACCTGTCTAACTGTCCAATCGGTATATTGATAACGGTGTACACATAGAGCAATGACGAATGACACGATGAGAACAGATGTTGCGGTTAGTCGGAGTGCAGATACGTGCGGTGAGATCATGTCATTGTTTTCGTGTCTCTGTACAAAAGGGAGCCGCGAATAAAGAGCTCTCGCTCGGTCGGTGTACAACTGGACGTTGAAAAAAATGAATCTCAACGCGCGAGCAGCAATAGCAAAGGGAATATTGGACGAACGAGCAGTCCGGTAACAAATGAATGCCGTGAGATACCTCGGACTGTTCGTAAATCGTTGATTCACTCTATCTCTCTGTACGCGTCACGTACAAAGGTTAATTGGTTCGACGATCGGCGCCACGCGAGGCGATAAATCTCAGTTCCGACTGCCGTCAGAGGCTAAAGGGATAGCCGTATGTAAATTTGTTAGAGAAGAGAACGAGAGAGGTAGAGGTCATCGCATCAGATACTACGAACGTACTACACGTTCTTCCGCAACTGCCGACGGTACCAGCGGCGTGTATGAATTTATCGCGAGGATACTCGGCGTTAGCTGTGGCTTATACCGAATTGGAAGGATTCAGCGCACGAATAGCTTGACACATGATAGTCTCAAACAAGCTACCATCACAGATATCAGCGATATCTAGGATTGTGCATATCTTAAGATCTATAGTTGCATATCATAACGTAGCGATTACTAAACTTGTCGACTATAACGTATTTCGAAGATATATCGGGATTGTGAAAAAAATTGAGTCGGTACAATAAATTCCACGGTATTTGACCATTTTTTGTAATTGTTATACTGCCCCAACTGTCATTGACGGAAAAAAATTCTGATAAAAAGAATCGTAGGCTCGTCTGACTTATCGTCACGGAAGGAAGTATAAGAAGGGATGGGGAAACGTGGAATCCGGGGCTGAGAAGAGAGTCGTATCGCTTCTTCCATCGCAAAAGGACGCTTCGAAAAGCTTGCGGAGTATATAAGTTCCAAGAGATACACACCGCAGCAGCAGCCGTCCGGAGTCTGGTGGCTGGTACCAAGGGTTTCCGAGACGGAACCAGGAACTTTTAGCCAGACATCCGGTCTGGCGGGCTTCACTCTCTGGCAGGAGGATCGGCGACGTTGGGAAAGAGAGTGCCAAGTCGAGAAGTTGCTAGTTTGCCAAGCGACGCCGGTATAAAGAGAGAAAAGTGTAAAAGGTGAGTGAAAAAAAAAAGGAATAAGGAGGGAAAGCGCAGTGCCGCTACCGGAAAAGGTACCACGTGTTTTCTCTCAACGCGTCCGCCTTTATCCTTTCTAGCAGCAATCCTTTATCCATCGCTTCTCCACACTTTCGTATCTCGTAGCCGACCTATCCTCCCATACGCGCGTTCTTTTTCGCCTTCTGCGCCTACATTCTCTTTTATTTCTCGTTGCACCCACTTCCGCGTCTCGTTGAACGAGCGAGTGAGCTACTGCAACGCGTACACACGCTGAGCTGCAAGCTGCCGGTGCACTCCCACAGAGCGCACCGGGCTCACCGAAGCAAAGACCTGGATCGTTCGATATCTGATGTTCCGGACTTCGCGGCTCGCTGATTTCCAGGATCCACTCGCAAGCTCACGTTGGTGCTTCTCGGCGAGCAGGGAATCCGCCGGCGTCGGAGCGTCGGGACGCTCAGTCGCCTTCAATTTTCTTTTCTCCGGTCCGAAACGGTTTCTCTGGCATCGAACGCCAATTTTTCCATATTACTTTCCGTCGTTATTCCATTCTCTTCGGATTTTTTTTTATTATTTTCTTTCGATCGTATAAAGGATTCACGGTACTCCTCGCGACCTCTGCAATAATTTATTTACCTTTTTCTCTATCACATAGGGTCACGATATTATATTGAAACAGAAAAAAATGGTGAAACTAAAAAATAATTACAAAACATTGATTTAATACAACAAAAAATATTTTTTCAGCCATCTGCAACGGTGGATGCGCGGTTGGCGCGCGGCTCCGGTGATCACCCAAGTCAAGCAGCTTTGTTCGCGGACAATACTTGGATGGGTGATCGCTTAGCCGCGCGCAGGCTGGCGCATTAATTGTTGAGCGGGAGGCTCATTCTTCTAAGACTTTGGTGTTTTCTACACTTTACGCAAGTGCAAAAAATACCGAAGAATCAGTAGAATATGGCCGTCTGTAACGGCACGGGTTTTCCGCAGATTTCCCGTGTCCCCGGCAAATGCGGTAATGTGTAGCTAAGTCGGCTGCGGACGCTCAGGAAATATTAGGTAGATCCTTTCACATGATTTCGTTGTTAGTCAATTGCAATTTATCCCATATATTATATTGATTCCCATAACCTCAACAAAAAAAATAGTTAAAAACGAGTTTTTATTATGCCGTATCGAATTATCGTCGTCGCCCTATCTTAAAAAGTTGGTGGGCCACCATATTGCGATAATATCTTGAAATTATCGAATTGCGACTTTTTGGATGGAGTCCATTGTTTATCGTTCCTCCACTCCTAAAAAGTTGATGTATCGAACTTTCGAGTTTTCACTATCGCAGTTCGATATTTGTATTGTTGTCGGTTTATTCGTCCTGTGATTGGTCGAGATTTGCCGGTGACGGGGTGGATTGGTGACGGGCGCGCCCAGCGCGCCCAGCGTGACCGTAACCTCCTAGTAATTTAAAATCTTTGTCTGGCTTCAAAACACAGTCGACTTGCTTTGTTTTTCTGTAGCCCGCTTTGTCCAATTTGAATTTCTCAATGACTTCACCGACCTTCTCCATAAGCGCTTCTGGAGGATTCTGTTCTCTGGTCATTACCAATGATTGTATGACGCTAGAAAAATACGTTAAATAAATATAATTTTTATTGAAGCGGAACTAAATCCGATCAACATTAAATGATAAACTTACTGATCTTCATTCATGTTTGTACAAGTATAAGTCAAAGAGAAAGATTCGTAGTCAGTTTCTAAGGTGTATATGGGTATCATTACAGTCTCCAGGCTATTGCTTAATATTGATCTTGCAGGATCGGCAGGATCAGTAATATGCCGAGTACGGGGTACCAACCTTTTACTACCATCTCTGAAAAGGAAGTCGTCATTTTTATTGCTGCCGGTTAGTTTCGTACAATAAATGCCACCCTTAGCATCCGAAAGACTTTTTGCCGAAACAATATATGTCGTAATCAATTTTCGTCGTTTATTACAAGGCAATCGAAGCGTTTAAGGGACTGGCAAATTTGTGCGTGAAGGAGTGAAAATATAAATCTTTCGATTTTCTTACATGCGAGATATGGAAGTGTAAATGTCGTCAATAGTTCCATTACTGTTGAGGGTATACTCTTCGTATTGGCATTTGTCAGCTATTTGCCTGTTCGGAATAGCGAGCATTGCTTGCGTGTACCACCTGCCCATGTACTGAAAATAATGTTGATGGAAAATCATCAAATACATATGCGAATAAAATCGTATATTACTAATAATCAACGCCACCAATATTGATAATATATTTTTAACTCCCGTCTCTCCGCTACGGCGCTCGATCTTTATAGACTCAAATGCAAGGAATACTCGTATTCAAAATGTTTTTCATTAAAAAGGAGATGAAATAATTAAAAAGTTTACAATAATTAAAAAATCTCGACTGGAAAAGGCGTGCAGCAAATATATGGTATTGTGTATTTTTTTAAAATGAAACAGAACTGAAAAATAAATTAGTAAACAAGTAGTATGAGAAAAAAATAAGACAGTGGACTTAGTACCATTTTAACGTTACCTTTTCTACATCGAAATCTTTCATTCCTGTCATGGCGGGACACGGACCCGTACGCACCATGTTAGCCAACGCACTTCCGAATAGGCAAAGCCCTATCAATGTGTAAAACATCGACATATTGTATGCAAATACGAATTGCAATTCAACGTAAATACTTCGCACAGTTTGCAATCGACGTTGATTTATTTACTGACTATCGAAGTTTACTTCTGCCAACCGTTGAAGCAGAAACGAAACTGACGGGACGCTTTCGGTACCGGCAGTACTTATTGAGATTTTTATGCGCTCTGCAAAACGATGAAATCGTGTCGCGGATGTTGCTGCTATCCGTATGATCATACATTCAACAATTGCGATCGCCATTTGTTATTATCATTTATAAATGCTAAAAAACTATTGTGCGAAGGTAGAAAATATCATCGATCGTACATTGTTCGATAAACAACATTTCAAAGATAATCTGCGCATCCGTATAAACCAACGCTCTCGTAACTTCCTTCACGAAGTATGACGCAAGGTTTTCCAGTATATTTTTGAGTACACAATCGCATTAAGTGATGAACGTTATTCTTTACAGATGTATGTGGAAAATCTTCAGTAATTTACGATCTTTGTTATTCTAAGTCATCATAGTTTGGGAGTCTGGGAGAGTCTAAAGTCTCTCCCTGTTCTGGGAGAGTCTAAAGTCTCTCCCTGTTCTGTGAGAGTCTAAAGTCTCTCCCAGTTCTGGGAGAGACTTCACCCCTTCCTTTCAATATTTTATAACCTAATCGAACGTAACGCTTTTTGAGAACATTTTTCCTGCATTTCGCCCAATTTCCAACGAAAACTTAACGTATCTTTTTTAAAAAAAACTTTTCACGGGAAAAACTGCCACCAACTATGTTTTTACATTCAAAAAACACCTATTCATTAGTTACCATATCCTGTTGGTCCAACGCTCTCGTAACATCCTTTGACAAAGTTACGACGCAGAGTTTCGTGTTGATAATCGGTAGATCTTTGTCAAATCGATCGCGAAACTTCCGTGTTATTCATACATGAAGATTAGACTGCAATTAGTTTCTTATATTTCGAACTAATCAGTTTGGTGAAGAAAGATAATGTACACGGAGATAAGGATCTGATAAAAATTAACATGACGCTTATCAGATCCTTCTCTCCGTGCAATGCACCCACGTCTTCATCGATGTTGCAATTTTGCCACAAATCAGACATTGTTAAATTCACAAAAACATATTTTTCTGCGCGTTCGATATTGTTATCATTGAAATGTTCACCACCTTTACACTGAACATTATACAATATCGCGGCAGCAGCAGTTTGCAAAAATAACAACTATAGTACCGGAAATCATTGCGAAACTTTGCTGTGTGCAGATAGAGAATGTTAGGAGGGGGGAACCGTAAACAAAACCCGGGAAGGTATACGGCGGAATAAGGCGAACACTACCTAACCTATTCTTTCAGCCAAATATCTTTAAACCGCACTGTTCTTTGAATACCGAATTAACATGAACAAAATTGCATTTAAATTGAAAAGGATTATCGGCTATACTCTGTAACCCTATATTTACGTGACAACTGCGACTGTTCTCCTCACGCTATTTAGGTTTTTACGGGAGTACCTCGTCATTTCGTACTCATGTGGTAAACCAGAAGACAAATCTGCTAGAGTTTGAAGAACCGATAGAGACGAGGTAGCAGATAATTGGCTACTAACGAGGTGCTTGAATTCGCCACAGGGTGTTGAACGATGAGAAAAACCGACGAACAGACGTAGCAAACGACGGCGCAAAACCCAGCGAATGACGGTAGAAGAGTAAAAGTGGGGAGTCAGCTAACGCTACAGAACGACCTTCTTCCATAGAAGGTTTTATGTATACTCGTAGATAATGGAAAACTCTTGTAGACTTTATTTTCTTTGGGAACTGCTGGGGGAGTGCTCCTGCTCGGTGCAGCCTCACAGGTAAGAGTATGCAGAGGTGAACTTTCAGAGCCACTAAAAAAATTACGCGGAAGCGTATAAAGGGGAGGGGGAGTCGAAGGTTACATCCGCCAATCATTAATGTTTATTTGTTTGCGTTTTCTGCATCCGTTTTTGGTGGCCGTTCGGCACATCCCACTCAGCTATCGTCTTAGACTCAAAGTGGAGGAATCGTTGACCACAACTTACAGGTTATTACGTGACAAATTTATCCTCATAAATGAATAGCAAAAAAATCCTCAGTCGAAGGTTTTTAATAAATTTTACGTTATTGACTTCTCGAACCCATTCAAACTGCAATGTCGACTGCAAGGAATATACGGAGCTTTTTCGGCTTACAGCATTAACTATACCTCGATCGTTTCTATACGATCAATTATGCTTCAAGTTTAACGAGATTCTCGTTTTATTCGGAAGGAAAAGTTTAACATCGAAAAGTTTTGTCGTCGAGAACACGGAGCTAGTAAGAGTTTGAATTTAAAAAAATAAAAAAAAAGAGCACACGAACGGCATCGGTACCGACTATATACAGTGTAACCAGTTTCATTCGAATGAACAGATCTACGACAATGGCTTTAATACTACTATGAAATATAGTTTTAATATAGTTTGCGATAAATAACGTTGAATTTTCAACATTGCTTCGGCATCTCCGACAGCGGTCCAGGAACTACCTTCAGAAATATGTACTTAATCGCGATAGTTGTTGTATCTTCACTACCGTAATATCATGAGATTGTGCAGTGTGTCTTTGGTATCGGACCAAAGCGTGAGATGAAAAGCTGACTATTTGTGGTTTGTTCTGGCGCTTAAAGGGTTTCCGCGTCGTTTTCTGAACTCGTTAGGTGAAAATTGTAGCCCTCGTTAAAGACGATACTGCGCCACTTGGACTATCAGTACGAGGGTCCGTAGTGCGTCGCGCACGCTCAATGGCTGCTGTCGTTGCTTGTGAGGGGTCGTACGCTTTTTTTCCCTGTCTTTCGCTTTCTCCTTATTTCAAGTATCCCTGAGGCCAGAGTGTTGAAAGCGAGAGACCGGGATAAGAGATCACATGAGACACGCCGGTAAATAAAGGTAGAAATAGGAAGGTGAGAGCGAGACAAGTCGAGTAGACGCGAAGGGGTTGAAGATGCCGCAGAAGGGAAGCATACCATACGACGAGATGTATCGACGTCGTCTCAAGGGGTCGGTTGCGCTACGGGTCGGACGTTCTAGAGAACTTCTTCCCCCAGGCCACTCATTAACAACCCTTATTTCATTACGCTCTCTCTTTTCCCCTCTTCTTCACTCCGCAGTCCCGTTTTCCGTGCTCGATCGTCCGGGTTTACTTCGAGCAGTCGGCATACAGCTATTACGCCGCATTCGCGCCCGCTTGCTTGCCGTTCACTCTTTTCGCTTTTTTCGAGGGCGCGGAACGCTATAAACGTACGTATATATACGGGTCGCACACCACTAGTTGGTTGGATGTATCGTTGGTACAGGAGATCTTATATATTTTCTACCAGCACGCCTGGCGTCGTGAAACGTCTGATTTATATCTTTCCTGGCAGCTGAGTAATTCCACCCGTTTGTCTCGCTAATTATTCGTTCGTGGCTTTCTAGCTCCGCTCTTGCCTGTTCTTTTCCTCGGTCTATCTCGCTCTCTCACTTCGCACAGAAGTCTCTACGGGTATTGTGCACTAAGTTTTCAACGGACTTTGCAACGTTGATAATAAGATCCTCGTCCGAGTGCCGTCGACGTTGGACGTCATCACTTTTTAAGACTTGAAATGATGGAAGAAGCGGATAGCCAGTGGCGTAACGGAGGCATTCGATTGAGCAACTTCAACAAAATCTCCTCATCATCTTTTCCTATTTTCCTTCCACGCTGATTATCCTAATAAAAGATCTGTTGGAACAAATATACTTAGTCCTAATGTTAAATATCCTGGAAACAAGAATAACTATTTCTATATTGTTAGAGAGTATTTACAATGAGACGATCTATGTTTTAATTAAGCAAATTTTTTTCTGGACGATTATTCTTAGGCTTATAGCAAATTATCCAACAGCTTTATTTATCAAACTCGTTCGCCTTGAACTCGTGTTACACCCACGACAAAACACCACCGTTCATCCTTCGCTCGATTTACTAATTAATTACCACGTGCGTCGATCGCACCGCGACTCGATAAATAATTTGCCGCAACCGACGAAAGGGTATATCGACGTACAGCATCTATATCACGGCCTGTGCACATACCGGCATAATTTATTGTCGATAATCAGACCATCTTGTTATACTCCCATTATACCCCGCTATAGGCACTGTACAGTATGTTGTTGAACAGCTATCCTATTCGAAGATTCATTATTCACGCTTTAATCCGTCGCCCATGGAGTAATCCTTCCTGGTTACTCCGCTGAGGGTGACGAGCGAGCAACGAGACTACGTTATACGGATAGGAAGTACACGGAAATTGTTAAATATCGTTAATAAATCATAATTGAAGACGTCACGTATCAAGTTTGCTGCTGCGCCGGTGTCACGTGCAGATCGATTACTGTACGATAAACTATAGTCATCGTATCAAGAGTAATTTCGGATATCAAAGTTCACTAATCGAAATTTAGTAAATTTATGATGAAAACGTAGTAATATCGGTATAAATCACGAAAGAGCGAAAAAAATACGGATAAATTTATTTTATACTATATCATCAGTTCTGCATCTGTTGAACTGTGAACAGACCATTAACAATTTAACCATTGAAATGTGTTAAATTGCATCGATTTCTGATCTCGCAAAATTAAACTCGGCGTAAGCACCGTGCGATAGCTAATACCGTAGTGAAAAAGTGCAACGCTCGTCGTATTATTCCGCGCAACTGTGCTACAAAGTTGTTGCAGTTGTTTCTCGTCGCTGAAGTACGAAAGCGTGAATAGTTTGAGAATTGTAGAGAAAAAGACTACGATGTTCACCAAGTGGAATAGAAGTGATATAAGCAAAGAGGTGGAAGAAGTCAAGTGGTTAAAGAAAAGAAAACGCAAATAGTGGAGAACGTGAAAAATAAGGAGGGAAGAGAGGGAGGAGGAAGCTTTAAAGACGGAAGAAAGCGCGCAAGGAAAAGAAAAGGGGAAGCCAGAAAACCGAGGAAAGTGGAAAAATGTTAACCGGGGTCTTGGACGTAACGCGCGCACCGGCGATTGGGGACAACGCTGATGGAAGTTGTTGCGATAGCGTGTACGGGGCAAACCGGGCGACGCGACGACGAGGCCATGATGTTGATTGTGCTTCCGCAGTAAGAGGTCCGCACGGTGATGTTGCGACGTCCGCACGGGTCTCTAGAGTCGAGAGGAGATGTGCCGAGGTGTACGTGCTACGAACTATAATACCTGCGCCGTGTGTATCGAGGACGACAGTGGTAGTTACGTTGCAGCGAAACGAAGGTATAAGGTTGAGCAAGTCTTGTATTTGTACGGAAGAAGTTAATGCTTACGATAAAGTCTTCGGCAGGGAGGCATACTAACTTTATTTTCGTTTTTTCGTTTCATCGAGGCGTAATCGAGTTTCACATACGTACGGTATCCGGCAGTGTAAATATTAGATTTTATAAAATTATTATAATGTAATAATGTATCTAAAAAAAAAAACTTCCCGAAATAATCAGAGAAATATTGCGGAAATTGGAACGAACACGTCGAAACACTCGCGACTGCCATCACTTCCGCGTTGGATGAGTGGAATCGACGTGTTTCGTACCCCAAAACAAGAATAACTGCGGGGAAGTTAACGTACAATACAACGATAATAAGTAGTAAACTACGTCTATTACGCTTTAGCTTAACATCAATATTTCCCTATTTTTTTATACGCTTCAGTTTATTTCGTTGAGCTCTAGGAACATAGTCAGACAGATTCCGCTGTAATATATCATATCAACTATCGGAAAACAACTGTTTTTTCGCTGTGGCTTGGAATTTTTTATGAGTAAAAGTTACGAGAAATATCCATAAACTCTGTCCAAGCGCTATATAGCATTAGCTCAACGAAAGCGGAATTCGTCCAGCACTTTCGCGGAATTTACGCCACCAGGTTTTCTGATGGTTGCTCGCGCAGGCGTGCCTGACGTACGCGCGCGGTCAAGTCCACCACCACTCGAGACGTGTCCCAGAGGTATCCCGACCAACTTGACTGCCATATTTTATTTGTCTCTGGATGATTCTGTCAACCAGGACACTCGTACCGTACTCGACTAAGACCACATTTTTCACGGTTGTTTCATAACGCCGGAGGGTCGGTGGCCCAGTCGTGATTCGTTGATGAAATAACGACAGAGAGGTCACCAGCAGAGGAATAAAGAACGAGGAACTCGGAAGAGGCCGTTGTAAATGGTAATACCTCATGGCACCCGGGAAGAAGGATACTCGCAAGAAAAAAAAACGAACAAGGATGGAATATAACCAGAAGTAATGTCGTTCACGGTAATCCGAGATGAGGTCACTTTCCACGATTCATTCTCCTCCGTTTGTCTGCCGCTAGCTCCGCGCTGAATCGTCCTACCGCTCGATTTTTGTAGGCGACGAAATGTTCGAAATCGTTATTTACACCTGACTCCCGAGGCGGAAGTACGAATAACCAAGCGGATAAGACCGAAAAATCGAGGCTGAGAATAAAGCAGAATCACGCTGCACAGCCTATTGCGCAATGTTCTCCATCACCATCCCCTAAATCCATAGCCATTCATCTCTCCCTTAACGTGATACACCACTACTGTAGCTATTGCTATTTCTAGCATTACCGCTTCGTTCACTGCCGTGAAATGCTCACCAGAATTATCGCAATTCTATCTATTCCCGGGACACAGAGACGCTGTGATATCACCGCGAATTTCGCAAGCTCATTCGGATTCTTCGTGTGTCAAGCATGAGTCACGTGAAGCCGCCTCATCAAGAAGTTCATTAATAGAGAGGATCTCTGACGGATTATGTCAAAAACGGCAAAATTCGTGCGTGAGAACGCTTATCACGTTATTTACTTCATTATTCAACGTAATATCATTTGCGCCTTTAACAAATGTTTCGTCTGAAGATACAATAACTCTACTGAGGTCTATCAAAGGATCTACAAAAAAGTTCATCTACAAATCTATAAAACTCAACACGAAGGCGTGATGGTGGCTATACATATATATATTTTTTTAGACGGCTGTCACTCACTTTGACATGAAAAGAAACGTGTTTGCGGCAACCCTTATCACAACGATCGAAACATTTGTATTAAAAAGTTCCAGATGGGTTTCAAATTACTAGCGGAGAGCCTCTTAACATGGACGAGAAAGAGGGTGAAAGCGAACGAAATCCGGAAAACCCACTTTGTGAATGATAGTGTTTTAGATACTGGAGTTATGCTATCTTTAGCCGTACGAAACTCTTACGTCGCACATGCACGCGACACGCAATTAACTCGGTTAAAACGGTTACTTGGTAACCCACATTGGGAATCGGTATTTTCACCTGACTGCTATTTCTTATATCATATTTTCTAGAAACTTGATGACGAGCTGTCCTCGTGCAGCTCTCGTTTTTCATCTAAAATTAAGTAACACATTTTCCGTCGCTTGACTGTAGTTGAAGTGAGAAATCCTTTCGTATTCCCAGAGAACGATAAAGGGTTGTGATTAAGAATAAACGGGATCCACACATCACTCTCGCTCTCTCATGAGGAATTTCTCAATTGTCAAGAGACGAGACAGGATTCACCTGTAAATTTATTCTCGTCAATCACGCTGTTTGAAAGTCGCAAATAGAGAGAATCTACAGTATCAGCGCATGTAAATGTTACAGTTCTTAAATAGAAAGAACGGTAGGGAGGAGAGATACTATAACCAGGACGACATGGTAACTATTCCGTGAGAGAACAGAATAGTTGCGCTAAAATACCCTTAGAACCGTAACAGGGCTGCGTCATTGTGTCCTTTCGCTCAGCCACTAAAATGAAGGGAGCGAGCGAGATGATGAGGGTATTCCCGGGCCACTGGTCCTTTATCTTTGGATGGCTACGGCATCATCGCTGCGAGAAGAACCGGAAAGCAACGGAGAACGAGTGCACACTCGTTCTCGTGGGATCGGCCAGTCTGGCCAGTTGCCTGTAGTACAATTTAGTAAAAGAGACACTATTGTATTCCACATAACTACAGGTATAAGATACTACATAGTGCGCGGTGCTAACCGCAGATTGTCGAGTGTGCGCGGACGGTCTCGGATAAATGCCCAAATGCTCGTATGCAGGCTTAACTCTCGAGTCCTCTTTGCCGCATATACGCTCGGAGTATAACGAGGAGGGAGAACGAACGAGTGAAAGAGGAGAGGACTAAAAGTATAGAACACACATGGAGGGGTGAGAGAGGTGGACGCCCACGAACCTCTAAAATCCCCGGTAGTGCCGCATAACGATCATCGCAACGACAACAGCTTAACGGGGATGGACGAACGATGGGCGCAGTTAGGGCTTTGAATGGCGTGCCTCGCGTCGGTAGCTCGCGCGTTAGATGATAAATTATTAATCGAAAGAGAGCTGGAGGATCGAGTTCCAGGTTGGATGGTTCCTCCGCTGCTGGTTATACGGGTTGAAGGGAAGTAGGAAGCTACGAAGAAGAAGGACCGACAAGGGGACTATCGACGCGAAGCCACCCCTAACAGCGAGCGCAAGCTTATCCGAACGATTCACGCGGGAAGAGCAGGAAAGACGTTCTAACCATCGCTCTTTCTTCTGCCTGTACCATGGAACGTTATAGTCTTTCGGAGGATCG
Source organism: Buathra laborator (assembly GCA_934046635.1). NCBI lineage: Eukaryota > Metazoa > Arthropoda > Insecta > Hymenoptera > Ichneumonidae > Buathra > Buathra laborator. The sequence continues at coordinate 5,148,910 of OW203901.1, forward strand.
ATCGATCTTCGATACGTGTCGCGTGGCAAGGGCGGTTTTACCTTCCCGAAACGGGAGCTTTACCCTTAATCCCTGTACTGAATTTTCGGTGGAGGTGAGAAGGGATGAACGCTTAGGTAACGTATACGTAACTGCCTATGTATATCATCTGGATAGCGTCGATCCGCTTCCCGAAATATCGTCTCGTTCTTTCCTAAAATACTTTTGGCGTAAGTTTTTACACATTCTAGTCGTGGAATGTCGGGCGTTGATATCGTCCATATGTTAACATTCTTACATAGGCCGTTGCTATCAATGCATGGTGAATGCTTGTCCGGGGTAATTGAGAACGTTATCTGCAGCATATGTTGTTGCACGGTTTCGTGGATGGATTTTGAGGTCGACGTTGTAGCATTGGGACTATAGACCTGCAATATACCTATGCGGCTACGGTGTGCAGTGGAGCGCCAAACCTCTGTGCATTCCCCAAACTCTCGTACCTATTTGGTCAGACTCATGGTAACTGCACAGCAGTGCTACACGGACTATCCGGGAGTACGATGGACTTTGTTCAGTTGAGTCGCGGAATTAGTACTTCATTCAGCCGCAATTCGAATGCTCAGCTTCGTGCTTAGTCTGTACGATCGACTCTGCAGCGCGGTAGATTCACGGAATCATTTGCGGAGGAAAAGTTTCCGATAGAAATTTGTTAAATCGTCGGAATATCCGAGTTGAAAAGACACGATTGTCTGTCGTTACTTCAAAGTATTTAAGGCACTGTAAAGAATTCGAGACAAGACAGCAAAAATTGATGAAGGTAAAAAAAATCGATCAAAGTCAATATGCCGTAACGCGCGTTGTTTGAGAGACGATTTTTTTTTTTATTGTAATTTGAAATGTCAACAGAGAGTCTGGTTTGACTTGGCAAAGAAATGAGGGTTGAAGGGTTTCGAATTTTGCAATTTTTCTCTGCCAAAGTAGGGCAGAAGAATTTCAACAATGCGAATAAGAACGACCCTCATCTTCATAGCCTTCAAGTTTAACCTCGACAACTGGTGATCCCTACGGAGAAAAGAGATCTGAGAATTTGTACAGCTCCCCCTTCCTCATGAGTGTGGGGAAGACTCGTTGCCACTATTCTTCTGTCTCACTGAGAGACCTCGAAATATTTCTCATTTCCCTAAACCAGCTTGCGTTACCCTGGCGTTAGAAGAGTGGAACCTCATTTTGTCGGGGCTTCTATTCGCATTGGCATTCGTATTCGTGAAAGCACATCTCGAACGGCTGGCATCAGGGAGGAGGATCTCACCCAACCCGGCGGCCGATCATCCCATGTGCCCTGCACTCGCCCACGTTTACTCCCTCGAGCGAACCTCTGCTGTACTGTAGCACCGACTCCGTATCTCCCTTGCACTTGAAATGTCTTGTTTTCTCGGGTCGTGCTACCGCTGCTGCTGGCACCCTCTCAGGTGAAGTAGGTTGGAGTTGTAGTGCAGCATAGAGAGAGAGAGAACGAGATGGAGACAGCGGGTATGTTGACATCACCAGCAGCAGCCGTATAGCGTGCACAGTATAGAGAGCAAGCAGCAACGGCGGAAGAAGCCGGAGACCTACCCGTCCCGCACACTCAGTCGGTGCACGGATAAGTATCGCGACGCTCTTACACAACTACACAACTGCACCAGAAGTAGTGGCCACCCCCTCTGCTATAGTATCTGCTTGGCAAAGTATACATGGTAAAGCTTGCGTCGTCAGTGCAGAACGCACCGAGAGTAAAGGCGGCGCTGGCGAGGCCACCAGCGGCTGTCTCCGAGTTCTCTTGGTCGCACTCGGTTATACGAATCATATGAAACACGTAATACGCATACGTACAAGACATAGAGTTATCGCGTATAAATTTAAACCATCTATCTTCAGGGTTGGCATACAGAGTTCATATATTTACTTATTTCTTCGCATTTATTTGCTTTAAGGGTGAACAGTCACGTTTTATTTTGATATAGGAACAAAATTTTACATTTCTTATTGGCATTGAGCATTCGCAGATCGTTAAATCAGAGTTTTGATAGTATTGTAAGTCCAGCGATAGTAAGGACAATGGTACGCAATTGATAACGGCATGATGACATTGGAACAATGCCTGACGCCGGGTATGGCTCAGTAGCGTACCAGTACCTATCAACATCCAGCATACAGATAACGCTGGTGTAATGCAGAGTGCAGGACGGAACAGTGAATGAAAGCATTTTAGCAAATTGACAGTCAACTGCTTGCTCCCGAATTATCTCCAGCGTAATCATAGCCCGCGATAAAACGGGCATTAATGATCAGATGTTTAGGATCTTCTTGAAGTTCTCCCAAGGAAATAGTTGAATTTAGGTAGAGTTACACACTTCATGATTTTTTTTAAGTTCTCGATGAAGCGCGTGATAATTCTGAATATGTCCGTTTATTCATTTATTGCACAAATAATTAGTTACTGAATTAGATTTCCCTAATTGCACGTACGCGTCGAACACTGTAATCTTGAATTAGAGTTTCTTGTTGGCGTCCGGAAGATAAAAAAAATGGAGAATTAAATTTTGGTTCATCGTTCCTGGTTATTCCTTCATCGGTTGATTCATCGTTCCTTTACTTTAATTTTGATGTTCGCTATCTCGAACGAATTAATGCAATCATCACGATGCCAGACTTCAACCCACCCTCCGAGAGGAACGAAAATTTTGATCAACTTTGAAAAACATTTTGCACCCCTGTTCACCGAGAGTACCGGAAAGATATGGAAGACGATTATTTAACGTTTTGCGGAAGCGACTGCGGTGAAAGCATAAGCCGAGAGAATGCTGCGCCATGACGTGCGGGAGTGAGAGAGTCGTTTTCGCTTCGCCAGCATTTCGTGCACGCCATATACTATACGACAAGGAGGAGAACGACGAGGATTCAGCACCCTGATCGCACCCTTCGCGTTCTCCGCATTTCTCCCTTCTTCGCCGTTCTCTAGTTTTCCTCATCTGACTCGCACGTCTCACTATCCCCGTCCTTACTTTAAATTGGATTCATACGCAGAGAACCGGGGCGACCGGGCAAATTGCTCGAAGGCTCAAGAACTCGCGGATCGTAAAGGTGATTCTACCGCGCGTCGTTATTCCACCGAGTTTCTCGGGTGCTCAGGCTGCTCTACTGTTCTACCTATCTCCTTTATTCTACAGTTTTCCCCCACCTTTCGCTACCACATATAGGTAACTTTCTTCTTTCTTGATTTCACCTTTTCCGTCTCGTGACGCATTCGGCACGTGAAATTTGCCACACCCCCCACAGACAGAAACGATTGAACGGATTTACACGTTCGATCTACAGGCGATCATTCGTGTGTACGCGCAGCGTGAATTGCGAGATAAAACTAAATTAGATTAAATGGAACAACTATTTGATTTTATTTATGATGTATTTACTATTATGGGATCGTTATCTGATTCTGAGTATCACTGCACCCGCATTACAGCGTCGAATGTATATTCGATCCCTAAGTGTGCGTCTCAAAGGAATGAAGTGATATGTTCATCGTGTCATCGTTTAAAAGTCGATTATGTATCGGACTAATAACAATCCAAAGACAGCCTTACGGAAGGCGCAAGTTCGCGCAGTAATTAGATGGATAGAAGTCAACCAAAACCGACGTTATCGTATAAAAACATTCAATAACTCTTTTTACGATGTATTAATCCTTCGAGGGCACATAGGATGATCCTATGAAAGCGGCAGTTCATTATCACTTTGAGAGAACAGTTGCAACGCATAACTATCACTACAGCTAGATAAAGGTTAAAAAATTCAAAATTAAAAAAACCGTAACGTAAACCTACAGAGATCGAGTAAATAGACCGAAAAAAAGGGTAATAAAAGTCTAGAAAATGTCCTCGCTTTCTCGGACGTCGTCACCGAGCGTGTCGATCTCGGAATAACGATCAATCAAGCGAATTCTACTCGTGTATTTATGTGTGTATATATTCTCCAGGTCCGGGACATTGTTTACCGACCGGGTCGGCACAAACCGGTGCTGAAATTAATTGAAAAAAAAAAAAAAATAATGAAAAGCATCGCGAGGGAAAGGGGTGAAAAGAGAATAAGTGCTGCGAGGATGGGCGAGTGAGACCGAGAAGGCGAATCGCAAAAATCGAGGGGCAAAAAGAGAGGGACACCGTGCGCGAGCTCTGGTTGTGGGGTTGGTAGGGGTTGGTATACGGTTCCGGTGTACGCGGACCAGGGTAACCTATGGGGTGTACCGAGTGGAGGAAGTATGGGTATCTGTACTGGCTTGGGCAATCGTTTACTAGGCCGGATTAAAGCGGATCTCCTGTATCCGACTCTGCAGCATCCGACGCGGGCATAATGGCCGAATCCACGGCGATAATTTCTGGCTGTGTGTAATCACCGTATCTCTCCGTCTCTCTTTCTCGAGTGCTCGGCGAATGGGAATTTGGGTGGTCCCGAGGGTGAGGACCGATGGAGGAGAGAGGACAGAGGGCAAACTGTCCATGCTACCAGTATAATACTCGTTTTACGGGGTTCGTTTTAGAATTCCGTTGCTCAAGCACAACCCTATTTTCGAGTGCAGGTTACGAAGAACCTTAAAAATCTGTGTAGATCCAAAGAAGTCTTTCATCACGTACTTTTGGGTCGAAAACGCGCGAACAATTGCTCGAGAGCAATTATATATATAGAAACGATGAATGTGTACCAACAGAATATAATGCGAGTTTTTCAGCCGTTCAATGTGCAATTATATCGTATTTATGAAGGAGCGTTGCTAAACACGTGCGTTCCAATTAATGACGCGTGTACGAGTTATCTTGTGAGCCATATTGCTACCTGATATAGACGGAAACGTTCTCCAACACCCGGCGATTATATTTAATAAAGGACATTCGAGCGAGCGAGGTGCGATAATTACCGTAATGATGTAGTTGGTAAGGTGGGCAAATGGAATGGCTAGATGATGAAGCAGAAGAGCAATAGTATGAGATAAAATGTGTTACCATGAGCAACTAATATGCACGATTCACGTTTGTGCGCATCCTCGAGGTCAGGAAAAAGAAATTCTTCTCTCTCTCTCTCTCTCTCTTCGCGCTTGTGAGAAACGAGAGACGTCCATCTAGCAAAGCGCGATTATACCAGCGAAGTGAATCTCGAGTCTCTGATTTTCCGCTGAAAACTCTACATATACACATAGATTTATCACAGATATACGACTTGGGACACTTGTGCAATATACATACAGCCGAGAATACAGGATCCACTTCGCATTCATTCGAAATTCTGAACCTCATGAAGAATGCAGAACTCATTTGCGTGGTAATTAAGAATTTAGTGACGGGAGCGTATCTCGCGTCGTTTCGTAGACTTGAAGCTTGTTTGTCGGTGACTTTCGTTCTCAACCTCTCTTTCTCTCTGTGTCACACACACACACACACACACACACACGCAAACAGAGACACGTACATCCTGTCGCCCTACTTTTCCAGAATTGTAGCCCAAGTCGACAGTACAGAATTCAGTAAATGTGCAATCAAAAATTGACGTTGATATGTTCCATTATAGAAACATTATTGACTCAATTTGCGATAACGCGCGAACACGAATAACGAGTGGTATGCATATGGACAATTAAAACCTGTATAATAATGTATTACGATTTGTGTAGTCTATAATTCATTCCTTTTTGCTTCATTAAGTTCATTACTTTTGCTGAGCAAAACAGTGGCTTTCGGTAGGTAATTAGTTTTAGAGTACCAACCCCTCTATGCGAGATTCTTCTCGTTTAGGAGCGCCTTCAGTTGGTCGTATAAAAGTGAGGGTACTATTAAACGGGGGGAAATCTACCGATTCGTCGAATCGCTTTGCCGGTACAGTGAAACACCATCGGGAACTTGGCGACTATGATCATTCCAGTGGCGACCGACAGAGCTGAATGTTATGTTCGTGGGCGTCGCAGATCTTCTTCTCGTTCAGCCCTATCGGTGTTCCCGACGCGACAACTATCTCCAAAAGAACGGAGCGAGCAGAGGAATTTATTTTTTGTAATAGAGAAGAAACGGTAAGAAATTGAGAATTGAGAGAGCCTTTCGTGGTCACCTCTACAGTTTCTCGCGAAGGTAAGCGAGTTTATTCTCGAGATTTTACGGAATTGGAAATGGTATAAGCGAGAGAAACAGACCCGAGGTAAAGAAAATTCTCCGGCGAAAGAACCTGGAAATTTTCTGCTGCGATAATCTTGCTTCCGATGAAAAGCGTAATCGGATTGCGGTCGGTCGGGATGAGACAGACGGACAAATGGAGACCACTCGGATGGGATAGAAAGAAAACGAACAAATAGCGAACGAGCAACGGTGGAATTGATCACGACGAGTGTTCACTAGAAAAATGAACAACGATACATGTGACGAAAAGTTCTAAACGATGATAATCCGCAGTTTCGTAACTGAGAAATATCTGCGTTTGCGAAAAACCACTTTATATTCGATCGTTTCATTAAATCTTCTGACAAAAAAATTTGTCTCGAAGTGACATTGTCACGGTGTTGATTTATATAGTTTTCAAATTATTTTATTCGTACGATCATCGCTTGTTCCGCATGGAGATCACGTGAGCGCGTTTCTCACAAATGCTTATTCATCCTCGGCATGAGTTACTTAGGCATTTCAGGCACGCTGTTCTGTGTAGGATTCTCCGTCGACGATGCGATGAGTCGTGTGAATTCCAGCAGATTTTCGAGCGATCCGGGAATATCTTAGCAAATGTGGTGGGTTATAGCGTACCGGTGACTTGTCTAACGCTGTTCGTCAATTCCTGTACAATCTTCGTCATCCGAAGCCGGTATCAGGAGTTGGACAGGATTCCACTGAAAATTCTCGAGGTCGAGTCAAGGAAAATCGCCCGTAAGAGCCAGTAGACTCGCCTTTACGTGCGGCCTCAAACTTTTAACGAGTCCCACTCATCCCTTCTTTGCCTTAGACTCCCGCAGGATCGAAGGTCCATTCTCTCTTTTTTTCCTCCTTGACTTCTCTCTTCTCAAGCTTCAACCCACCGCCGACCCAGCAACCAGCGACTCTTTTACTAGTTGAACTTCTTATTCCTGCGTGCCGAGAGGAAACCCGAGTGAGACAAGTGCAAAAGGGTTAAAAGAAGTGAGAAAGAAAGCTATAAGGAGCGACCGAGCATATAGTGAAGCGTTGGTCTTTCCCTCGAATCCGCCAAGATCATCGAGCGGTCCGGAAATAATGAAGGTACATTGGCCGATGTACACGGGGCCCCGAGCCGTTCTCTCTCTCTCGCAGTTCGCAGTTGAAGCCGAGGAGAGGAGAGATGAAGGTAACTGCGAATAGTGTAGCTTGGGAACAAACGAGCGAAATGTTGGAGGCAGAGAATGAAAAAGAGAAAAAAATAAGGGAGCAGGAGTGAGGAAGAGAGAAAACAGTAGAGGCCAGGAGCTTGTGGACTCAGAAACCCTCCCCGAGTACTCACTTCTAGCTTCATTGTGCCCGCAGAGCCTGATTATCCCCGTTCTTCCAGCGTTATCTTCTCGGTCGCGGCGCGCCCGTACCATTCCCCTGTACTCCCTTGTCCCCTAACTTGGTTTCTCGTTGGTTACAGTATTTTTTTTCTAGAAAAGTTTCAGCGTTACCGTGCATAGAACTACACGAAAAACTATTATGTACGCTGTGGGACATATTACGTTACGTTAATGCGCATGTATTCAGATATGTAAACGTAATTTATGCATGACAATGGCTAAGTCCGGAAAATATTGAAAATAAGAACAAGTTGGTCTCTTTATGCGGCTATGCGTGGTGAAAACTACAATGGATTTCTTTAGTACTGTGGTACAATGGAAAAGCACACAGGTATGCTGACTAATAGGTGTGACGGGACTGTAGGTGAAACGATTTCAATTTCAACGTTCGCAATAACGTTCTCTTTCGTAATGATAATTATGCATTTCATTGTTAAACCGGAAATGTAAAATTAATTTTCGCGTATTGCTAAGAGAGTGGGAATCGAAAATGCGGGAGCGGGAGAGAGAGTTAGGGGATTCAAAATGCAAGCTATAAATTTACATAGGCGTGAGCCATTGTTACGGAATTATCCAAATATTTGATATTGCGGCATTATTATGAGGCATCGACGAATATCAACCGAAATCGATTTGATGCTATCCAGGTACTGATATCCAGGGTACGCTGGTAGGTTGAACAGCTTTTCAATTGCATACGTATACTGTATGCGTATTTGCGATCGATGGGAGAAACGTATGCAGTCGCACGTTTCGCGAACAGAAATACACTTTTTGATTTCACTGAACGATCCGATACAATGTATTTGTGGTATCGAAATGACATCGATGACGAGTCATCGAGTGAACGGAATTTCGCTGGTGATCGTTTATCTCCGAATATATAAACATGCGATATAAAATACGGTACCCGATACAGTTATTGGCCACAGCGATTACCTATTTATCGCTGATGTATGAAACACATTGAAAGAACGCCACCATCCTTGCGAATGATTATTTTTCCAGGTTCCGATAGCTGTGTCGTTTATCCGTTTTAATTTATAAAAAAAAATCGAGCACAATGCAATACTCACCAGCGTGCTAGTCATGAAAACAGCGTATTCCTAACACGAACTCACCTGAAAGCAGACGAGATAAACAGTTATTTTTAGGATGTTTTTATTGCGACATATAAACGACACACGTATCGGGAAGCAAACGTGTCGGCCGTTACAAAGAAGACGTTTTTTAGGGTCTATGAAAGAAGGGTGAGAGGATCGACAAAAGAACGACGGAGAGACGTAATCGTGGCTACTTCGATATTACGATTCTAGCCAAAGCTATTGAGGTTGAAAGTCAGTGAGAAAAGAGCGAGTAAATGGCAAATGAGAATTTCTACTGTTGAGAGCACAGATTGGAAGGAGAAGAACGAGAAAACTGGAAAAAGAACACAAAAAAAGGAAGAAGCGTCAGAGTAGAGGGTGCGAAAACGGTAAGAAGTAGATTTCTCGATTGCTGAGATTGGTTCCGTCGTCTAGGTCGTTGTAGTATCGCTACAAACGTCGTTCTTTCTATATCGACTATCTTTTCAACTCGTATTCTATATACGACACAGTTGCAAGCAGTATATATGTGTATATATACTTCTTGCGATATATATATATTATATTGTATGACTATAGGTGATATTGTAGGTAGTGATAGTCTATACAAACCCGAATCGTTTCGTTTCGCGCCTAAAGCCATTCCTTGGTTTTCTCCTAAATTTTTTTGTTCATTATTTGAAGGAAATATAACAATATCTTGTAGCACCGTTCTATACAATAAGAGGTACAGCAGTTTATCTTCTAAGACATAACGTTACATTTATGCGCTATGCTAACGTTATGCGCTCATTCTGCCAGTGGAATAGAAATCTGCCAACCATATTAAACAGTTATCTATAATGGGCGATCCGCACAGCAGATTTGGTAACCCGCAACCTCAAGATTAGTTACCATTTTTTTGTTTACTCAAATCTTTTGTGTGTTAAAATAATTTCCGTGAAAATGGAAAAAAAAAATTGATATCGAAAAAGAATCTCGAAATCTATACAAACATCGTTCCGATTTGTTGAATCATTTTTGTACATTGAGGTAAGAATGAAAAATAGATGCGAGATGTACGCACAAAGGTGACGACGTTGATGATAAAGAAAAGAACGAGAATGCTGAGTGACAGAGTGTGAGTCTGACAGATGCTATGCTTTATCCGTATTCTCTCATATTTTGTGTCTGGTGAGACATACGAGCTGCCCGAGGGCGATCCATATTTCACCTGTATTAGTATGCCATTACGGATACACATGCGTATAGACGAATGTCGTCAGCATGAAACTTGGATCGCATCGTTGAAAAATATTTGTTTAGTAACGACAAATGGCTTCCGTAGGAGGACACTTCCGAAGAGTATACGATAACGTCGACGACCGCGATGGCTTTATACGAAATCCATAGACCGGAAAAAAAAAATTCCTACATTTCGAAAGTCTACTTTCGCATCGAACGAAAGCCACTAGCAATTCTACCCCTCACTCTGTATGATCATTCACCCTCGTACCGTCACTCGCATATGTACTTTTAACACGCACGTAAATACTACCAATGTTCCGCAAAAAGGCTCCAAAGGGGATGAACATCTCTCGCATCACATGTAATGCGAGGAAATACTCTTGCGTGGAAACGCGGAAACTTCGGAAAACAGACCTCGGAACGAGGATATAACGTGCCCTATTTTCTCGTTACATTCGCTCACATTCCTCATTCCCTTCCCTTGCGTGGTACTCTATATTTTTTTATACTAGTAGATCAGCATTTACCGATGCATTGCTAAGCCATGCCGGTTTTGTTAGAGCCGATCGATGACATGTGGAATCTTTTGTGTTGTACACGTTGTCGAATTTCGATGCTGTACATAATATACGACGCGTTATATGGCGAAAATTACACTACGAGAGCACTGTTCGCAATCATTACCGCTAAAATGTTCGATTGTGTTGCTTTTTGCCCGTTAAGCAGAAAAAAAATATGACGATCTTTGATCTCGTGTAACGAACACTTCGTAAATGGAAAATAATTTCTCATTTGCTTGAGGCTTCAGTCGTTTTTCGTGTCACGTGATGTCGATGTTATTTTTAGTCCCCAAGAAGAAAATGTACGTCCATTTTTTTTTTTTGAATCCCATATTTAGATAGTTAAAACAATAAACAATAGACGAAACACTGTTATGTTACAAGTCAGTTTGTAGACGTAATCGTCTGATAAACGAATCGACTGCGATATGCTATATGCTACCCGTCTCATCGGTTAGACGCAATAGATACGTGGGAGAGTGATCGTGGGCTTGACGATAACGGCGTTTTCTACGGGGAACGATTCGACATTGAAAGCTCTTAAAGCTCTTCCTTACTGCCTCTTCTACCTTTTTTCGCTTCATTGCGTTTCCGCTTGCCGTTTCTCTATCCATCAATTTTTGTTCTTCGCCAATCGAGATACGTTCTACAACTGTATCCCGCTGGCAACTGTTCTCCTGCAGCAATAACTCTGTTCGGTATCAAGGAAAAGAAAAGCAATAGATAATGATATTTAATAAAAACTTCGATAAATCCTTATTGTTATTATCATCAATATCTCATTGTTCTGTCGTCGTAAATGAATTAATGAAACGATTTTTTTCTGAAAGTTGATTTTCATTTTTTATATTTTTTCTTTTTCATTTTTTTTTTTTTTTTTCATAAATAAAAAAGACACGAAGCTTTCACTATGGCGATATCACGTGACGACATTGAAAAAGTCTCGTACGCGAATGTTTAGATGTGATGACATACATCGACGAATTGATAGCCCTTCCAGATAAGAAGATTTATGAACTCAGAGAGGCAAGAGCACTGAATATTATAGCGTGTCTTGTCCACGTCGTCGCTTCTCTCCTGTGCTGTTCTCATAGCTCGTACATACATGCGAATGGATATATGTGTCACGTGTAGGTACGAGTTTCAGTGATGCTAAGCTGATCCTTCATATATCTACGCTCGATGCCGCTCGCACGTAATCCAAATTTCATCTTGACGTTCCCGTGAAATACGACCGACATCGCCGTACCTCATACGATTCATCCAGTAGCCAACGCCACAATTTCTGTTGTTCATATTCTCCCAACTTTAACGTACTGCTCATCGTCGTGAATTAAATTTTATTTAATCAACACGCGTTTATAAACAATTTCATGAATATATACATAATTATTATCACGTTTCAATCAGGAAAAAGTTTGATAACTTTTTGTACAAATCTGTCGTGTTTACACATTGTTTTCACGATAGACAATTGGATGACGCAGTTTTTTTGGATTCTACTTCATGCAAAGTATACTGTAGTATTCGGAGGACATTTTTTGTTAGAATATCTTCTCTTTTTATATACCCTTCATGTGCGATGACGAAGTAAAAACTAAAACACAGAGCACATACAGCGCAAATACGCATATACGGCACATTCACCGTTCGTAGGGGATCACGGGAGAGGCCCGATAACTTCAAGCCCTCCACCGGGGTTGAGAGCCTCGAGGCTCGTACGATATACACAGGTGAGTTCTGGTACCGATCGTGGCTGCGGGTTGGATCAGGGCGGCTGGGCGGAAAGGGAGGACTTCGTTTGAACTTGGGAACAGCTCAACCCCTCGAACATAGATCGATGAGTGCTATGGACTACGAGAGAGGGTGCGGGTTATAAATAACGAGATCCCGACGAACGGAGAGAGGGTGTCTGGTGCGAACGGAAGAGCCATCGAGAATCGTATCTTAACGCTCGGCATCCAGACACCCTATTCACGTACGAATCACCCACATGGATCCGTTCATAAACGAACTTTACCGCGTCTCCATAGCCCTCGATATTCGCCCCTACCGAGCTTCCGTTAATCACGATATTGCCTCACCTCTCATCCACTTTATAGCGATACAATTTTTTGTTTGCATATATAATGAAGAGCTAAAAAAGGCTAAAAAAACGGGTGATCGCGGGTATGAAATTTGAGATACCGCGATTACCAATTGCTATAACTATGATACATTTTCAAATAGCTATAGGACTACAATAAGACCTGTTAATAGTGTATTTTAGACGCATAATCGTGGCTCTCGACATGTAAGATTACCTCCTACTAGGATTCTCGACTTTACATTTGCCTTCATTTTCCGACACAGTTATTATGCAGCTACAAGATTTAGCCTGAGTGACGTTAATGGCACTCGCAATATGCCATACACCCAATTATCTAAGAACTGACAAATGTGTAATAGGAGGATTTTACAGTAATGATGTATAGTTCACATTTATAAGTATCAATAACGAAAGCTGACGGTCCTCTTGCCGACGATGCGGACTTGTCATCAATAGCAGTAATTCCCCAGAAGTACAATAAACTCTCTCATCCCTTTCAATACCATAGCAGAATATGTACCACGTAATTGCTACCTTCCGAGTGAGACTCGTCCATCGTTTCGAGCGCACGCTCGCCTATACACGTTACCGCTGTTTCGAAATAACCGAAATCAGATTGAACGCTTTACGGCTAATACCGGCACTCCGGAAGGTGAACTTCGCCTAATGGGCCGCCGGGTACGTACCTCCGAAACTACGTTCGATGAGGTTGCCGACTCGTGAGGGAGAAAGGCCAGTAGTTCGCGCATGTATTACGGCGTACGGCCGCACAAATTACCGGGCAAAGATTGGCTCGAGGTAACTCGCGCAGGTACACGAGAAGTACAGGGGGTTACGAGAACGAGATAGCCGCAATGCTTGGTGGAATAGGTAGAATAAGGTTCGAACAGCCCTCTCCATGCGGAGGTCCCCGGCAAGCCGTCATCCTGTACCTCTTTCCCCAGCACCTTCATCTCCCACCTATAGTCGTGATTTTGCCAGGAAATTGGAAGGTTGACTATATGCAGGCAGCTGCCGTATATGTATATTGCACTCCCTTCTCTCGCGGCTTCGAAACTGACGGAACACGCTAGCAAAATGCTGCTTGCGGTACCTATATATTGGCGTATAGTGAATCTGTTTGGCTCAGCGTAAATTTTGATGCACAATCTGTAGCAAAAATGTTTAGTGAATTAGTCAATTTCATTGTGTAACTATATATGACAATATATATAGTTATGTGCACGGAGATGTATGTATATGTGTGTGTTACATATTGGAGTATGAAAAGCAGTCGTGCGCTCGCCGTGTGGCAACCACTAACCAACGCCGCGCCACGTTGCCTTACGGCTGTCGCCGCCAACGCCGCGGTAGTGAACAGTCTCCTCGAGACTTAACCCCATAAATCCGTGGCATTATTTTACCTTCCAAGCACACACAGAGAGCACAGTCTCGAGTCATCGATGCATATTCATACGAATTAGCATAGCCTCGCCTTGTAAGACAGCGCTGAGGGTGCAGGGGCGTCGACGAACGATGCGACTGTTTCTACTTTCCATACATGTTTGTGTGTGTGTACCGTACAAGTATGGAACTTCAAGCTCGAGATATACGCAGATATTTAACCAGACAGCCGTACTTTACGGATAATTCTATATGGAGAGAATGAGAAAGAGGACCGCAACCCCCAACGCTACCGCTTTCAACCCGACTCCCCCTTAGTTTTGATGCTTTTGCTGTGTGGAATATGCCCACTGCGGAACGAAAATACCGTATCGAGTATGCATGAAGAGAAAAGGCCACTCTCGATGGTAAACAACATACATATGAGGCAGAATCGACATAACTAACGGTACGAACTTTGAACATGTAAATTGGCAGTTTGTACCGAAAGCATCATTTCTCTGAAAGCCTTAAAAAATATCCTGCATCCAGAGAATTGTGTATCTCATAATTATCAACTGTCTATCATTATTTGCTCCTACTATCGGACATAGAGGCATTTTTTATGGGTTACAACGCCGAAGAAGCGCAACATTTCGTATAAGATTTACGTACAACATGTTTCTATTTCATCCCTCCGCGATCGCGGATAAGTCGTATTTTACTTTTTCCTGTTCAATAATAAATAAATGCATCTGCTATCTAACAATATTTTCCTTGTGGAGATTTTGCCGGTTCCTCAGCACTGTGGACCCGAAATAATCCGATCCTGGGAAGGTTGGGCGTACGGAGTCTTGTACATGGCGACGAAATACTTTCACAACATCGACAGATTATCATGCTGGAGATTGAAACCCAGCTTTCGCGACGGTTTCGATATTTTCGCAGATATTTTCGGTAGCAAATGATCAAAATCCTATTTTGCTGTTTGGTTTGCGTTGATGGAATATAGCGGTAGCAGTTTCCCTTACACATGTTTCCATTGTATCCGGGAATCTGGTAAGTTAGGATAAGGACGGATGATTGAAGGAGAACAATGCATCACAGAATCCCGTAGTATAGGTATTATAGTTGAACGGAAAAGCCACGACTGAGTGAAAGCCAGAGATCCCGTCACGTTACGGAACAGTCTCAGCCACAACCCCTAGCATTCAGTCAGTAGCAGCCATAGCAGTAGCCCCGAGTCACCGTAGCGATTTAATCCAGACAAATGATCCTTCGGTGCTGTTGCTTACCGTCCAAGTTCTGCCCCCATACCGTTGTCATTACATTCCCCAATCGAGTGACGGCGTCGATTCTAGAGCAAGCAAAGGTTGACTTGACTAAAACGGCACCCGCGTATTTTTTTTTGTATATACCTAAACCCATCGACAAACCCCGTGACTCAACATCTTTACTTTTCCGGTCGCTCAATCTCGAAACTCGAATGTTGCGGAATGTTCGTCGGTCGTTAATCGATACAATTCTATTAAAAATTCTAAGCGCAACGCTGTGTTGCATTGTCTTTTGTTATTTTGGAAAATCCTATCATTTAGACATTTTTTTTGACGGCGAATGACGAAGATGCGTAAAATATGATAATCAACCGACTGTGTGTTCATGATTAATTCATTATAATATACACAGGAGATCTCACAACTATACCTCACCCTCATTGTATATACGTGATTGCCGTCAGTTACATGATCACCTCCACCCAGTGGGAACAAAGTTCCTCCTGTGAGCGGAGCTGTCCCTTGCGACAGTTACCGAATGGGTTTGGATTGAACACCATAGCTGATGCATGTGTTGTGTTGCTCTTGGGGATGAATCATCAACCGTACAGTGTTTGACCGTTTCATAGAACTCCTATCACTAGTTATTGGCATTGCTGCATCTGTTTCTGTCCAATGGGTTTCATAATCCAATCGGGTCGCTAACTCCGCAGTAGGGTAGCTAATCAGTGCAAGACAGCTTATGACTCGCCTTGCGGGGAGACGAACGTGTGCCTTTCCGCATACAAGATTCGAAGCATCCCGTTAATTTCTGTGGTCTCTCTTGCTCCACACAGCTCTGTGTCCCTTCATCGATTCTATTGCTGTTAGTGATTCTGCTGCAATACTATTGGTGTGTACTGCCACTCCAATCATTCGGAAGCGCGCATGACAATCGATCCTACTCCTGTCAATTCATCAGTCGTATAGCGAACTTAATGATAACAGATGTCTGTCAGAATTGATACTCATCTGCTACCGACGGTCCTGTTAATCAGGGAACTTGACGTGATCAATCGAAATATCGATACAGGCTCTCCAGTAATTAGAATACCACAGATATAGATACATAGCATAGGATATATCTATATAGAGTATATATGCTTCGCTTTTTTCCTGATTGGCAGACTTTTCCTGATAACTGTATTGCGACGCCTTGTTCGATTATCTATTTATTTAGCGGCCTTATGATACAGTTTCGTAGATTGGGCCGTTCCCTGTCGTAGAAGACACAAATAATCTCAATCGATTCGAGTCTTATTAATGAATTTGTATATTATTACACCAGATGCATCGTACCAGCAAACTCACGCTGCCTCTTGACAATGTTCCGTATATACAATCTAAAATCTGGAGCTATTCTCTTGCAATATTAATACTTATGTCGACCCACCTTTGCACAATTCATATACTGAGACACTATGTTTGCCCGCCATGTACTTATTTATGTATATACGACTAGACCAAGTGTCCCTTGTGCGACGATCATAAATCACACCGGATACCAGTGCATGTAGAATACTGGCCGCATAAAACATAGAGAACCGTAGAGTTCAACCGGTCGCAGACACTACCGTTGCTCTGCACTCTTCCTATGCGGTATGTCTGTACCAAAACAATATCCCATCTACTAAGGCGTCTTTCGTACAATCTCGCCAGCTTATGCCCTACTTCGTCGTCATCTCCAGTGTTCCTTTTTTGCGGCAAGAGTGTAGCCGTCACATTTTACCATACGAACGTATAGTGCTACCAGAAACCAGTCATACGTCTAGATGGATTTTTGTCTACGGTCTCTACTCCGTTTCGAAGTCTCAGAGTCTCGTTCACTTAACGCCTCGCAGATTTCACTTTTTTCGCTCTTCGAATTCGGATTTCCTGGACTTTTGTTCATTTTTTCTGCATTCTTACTTCTCTTTGGCCACATCTTCCTCTTGGCTCTTGGCTCTTGGCTCTTGGCTTTCGCACGCTGTGTAGGCGCGTTTGGCTAGAATACTTCAGAAAGTCGAAACTTTGGAAACGTCAACTACGACAACTACTACATCAGTCTCCTGGCGCTCTTTTCGGATGAGAAGTCCCCCTCCGCAGGCCCGTTTCGCTCATTTGAATACGAATACATTTAAATTTTATATCGAAATTCACAAAGTTTTTGGTTGTCATTGCATAGTTGTATGTATATATGCATGGATGAGAAAGAAAGGGAGAAAATCGGACATCATTTCGAGTCAGAGAGTGGACACATTGAAGACAGAGAAAGTACGGGATAGTAAAAGTCAAAGAGATGGGAATGTGAGGTGCTTTCGTGTGGTCGAAGAATTCTTTATTTCTCTATCGGTTCAGCTGAAGTGCGGTGGAGTTGCTGTACCTTTATCTCTTTGTGTTTTTCAAGCGCGATACTTGTCGTCCAACCCAACCTTATTCTCTACCGGTCAGCAATGCACCCGCAAAAGCAGATTGTTGAAAAGTTTTGCTCCCCGCTGTTGCGGCGAAGAGAGAAACGGAAAGGAAAAAAAGGCACGGGCTCTCGTTGCGGGATTGGAATCTCGATACGAGATTCACGGTTTTCTGGCCTGGAATCTCCAGGGCCATCCTCGAGATTCCTGTAGCTACATACACGGAAGAGTCGCCGAGAAAAGCCTGCTGCCGCCGACTTGCACATACAACTGCATCTATGTATCGGCGATATAGCTGTAGTCAACGATTCGTTTTTTCCAGCCTTTAGCAAGCTACTTTTATCGTGGTGAGATCGATTCCCGCGTGATTTTCTGGACCAGCGGGAGTTGTTCAGACCGCAGTGTACACGGTTACGATATAGACATCGATACAGTTAGAAAGGAATGCAAAAGTTGCGATCTGACTGAATTGGAAGAGGAAAGCACTGGCATCCTCGTGCCATTCGCGCGATATCGGGAATTCGAATCTCGGGATATACATGCACACTGTTAAACGCTTCAGGGGGCTACAGCGCACGACAATGAGAAGAAAGAGAACCACCACTAGAACGATAATGGCGTTCCGGTACTAATAGCCAAGCCTTTAACACGCCCAGCGGCGTCGAGCCACGCTGTCGAAGCGAAATGTTCACTCTGTGCACTCTTTCAAGCGTGAAATCAGAGCCAAAATTGTTTACCACGAAAATCGGACTCCACTAAACCGCCGACTCAACAATCTATGCTATGCGCTCTACACACAGTCATACCTTGTCGTTGACCTCGTCGCGTGTTCGTATTTTGGTTGGACCCGCGTGCTTGTGAGGCTCTCATTGTTTTTCAAAATTTCCGTCGCAACCGGCCCGCGGCGGGTTCCGAAAAAACTATTGGAGCTCCCGACGTAAATCCACGCGAAATTGGTGTGTACGCAATTTCACGTGTACACGGGTTCACGTATACGAACGTCACGACTATCAAACATAGAACGCACGTACGCGCTCTTGCAAACATTCGTGAAGCTTTGTAAAATCGTTTTTATTATTTCATACCCGAGCGAACTGAAGCACTTGAATACAGGTGCTGAAAATCATAGTTTCAGGCGGGATTTACTCGTTAATCCGTATACTTCAATAAAAGTGACTTCAATGCGCGTAGCATTGCGGATATTAGTTTTTGCGACATACATCAATCATTTCAGGGAACTGTTACCATTTTGTTTAGATATGTGAATAGCATCGCTCCGTATTCTTATATTAAATTGTCAAGATAATTCTTTTCAATGCAGAAATCATTGAATAATAATTGTGAATCCGATGTTGTGTATGCGTGCAATTCATATTACGCAGTCGTCATTCGGTCGTATAATTTGATGATTATTCGGTGATCGAGTCAGTCAAATAATATTATTGGACAAT
This sequence comes from Buathra laborator, assembly GCA_934046635.1. NCBI lineage: Eukaryota > Metazoa > Arthropoda > Insecta > Hymenoptera > Ichneumonidae > Buathra > Buathra laborator. The sequence continues at coordinate 5,167,936 of OW203901.1, forward strand.
TAATTTCACGTTCGTAATCAATGAGACGAATTTGAATAGTTTATTTTTTTTAATAATATTAGTTGGAAATTCATCATTTTTTAATATAACTCGTAACTGTGAGGAAGTCGTCCCGTGTTTATGCTGCCGAAGAGTATGCGCCAAGAATCGGATTCATGGTATTACGAATGGGTAGTATTATCGTATGATAACAGGTACACGGTACTCGTGCGTCGCGTGGTCTTTGCTGGAGGAATATTGCTAAATCAACACTTGTACTATCCCAAAGGTGCTTAGCGGAGTCGCTAGGTAATATCGGGGTTGTTCTAGCGTGAGTGTAGAATCATCGCTCGTTGATCCGCGACGATATCAGAACGGTATATACGTTAGTTCTGAAGTGGACGAAGTGCGCCGTACCGGCACGTAGAGTGTACAACGGTGAGCTTAGAAACGTTAAACGCCCAACGACCGCGAAACGCCTGAGCTCTCCCGGCAATGTAAATAAAATTGGCCTGGATATACACGCGGGAGCACCGCTGCTCCGCGCTCCACTGTTACCCTCCTGCTACCCCTGCTGGTGCTACTGAGCTTATCGTACGTAACGACTTTATCACCGCTGTATATTTCCATAGGCGCGCGTGCCTCGGCTCTAGGTGTGCGCTACTCCGGCTTTGAGCGAAACGCAGGAGAAAGAAAGAAATAAGAATGAGCGGTGTGTGTGCACGTACGCTTGGGCATCTGGCAGATGGAGAAACGAGAGAGGCGCGGAGGCGGAGGGGTAGAAAAAAAAAAATTAAACACACTCGGAGGACTCGTAAAGACGCCTGGCTAATTTCTCGAGAGAGGAAACGAGGGCGAGAGAGGATGAGGGTGAGTAAAATACGAGAGGGAAGTAGGTATATGAAATCCAGAAACACGGCAATGGCGTATAGGTTGGAGTATAATTCTACTACCACCAAGGGATTAGTTTTTTTTTACTTCTTTTTACTTCAAGGAATTCTTTCGTTTATACTATTCGTGACTCGAGTCCGGCGCGTTGAAATTACAATTTTTTTTTATAATATGTTTTACGAAGACTATATCTACGATCCGATTCCGGTACTATGAGAAATATGAGATCAGCTACTATTCGAGGTCTATCGGAACTTGACACGCGCACACTTTTCCAAGCGTATGCCGACATTCAAATTGTGAGCTCTCTGAATCAGTTACGAAATTCAAATTCTCGCATAATACAATTCCTTTTACAGCGACAAGCCCGTTAATATTATTGTGACATTGGAAAAAAAAACGACTAATTGATGGAAAAAACGAGGATTAATAATAAAATTAAGTATTTTGGAAATAATCAAATAAAACCTTATGACATAAACATGTAGAAATTTTGTAGATCGAATCATTTTTAAAAGATGATGATATCGTGCACCGCCACTGTATTTTAAGTTTAGAAATAAATTATTGTTCAATTTTAAAACATCCTACGATATTTTTTACTGTTTTTTCTTTACTTTTTTTTTTACCGTATCGCGTTCGAGGTCTTTCTCTTTGCGTCGCATCATAAAGGCGTCGAATGGACCGTTAGTGGATAGATATATAAAGGGGTACGCTGGGTGGGTGTGAGAGGTAGGGAAACGAGAGTGAGACCGATGCTCGGGGTGACAGGAGTGAGACTTCAAAGGGATGACATTCCGTTCTTGCGGTCTCTGCCAGCGAGGACCTTGGGCGATACAGTGGCGATGCGGGGCTCAGGAGTACTTTCGGTTGACCGAGTTCTTCTGCTATATAGTGTGGCCACCGGAATGGCAAGTGCAAAAGCAGAAATAAACTAGCAAACCAAAAACTCACTCCACGTAGAAACGTTCCCCTGACCTTGTCCCTTTGAGTACTCATCAAAATCGTATAGATTCCGATAAATATTGAATATTTTATATGAATTTTCATTGAAATAAAAATTGTCGTCCTTTTCATATCTCGTTATAATTCCGCATTAAAACGAAAGTGGATACGAAAATGCAAGTAGACTTTGTAAAAATTGGTAAACTATAACTTAACTTAGCGAGATTCTTAACAAATAGACCTTCTGTACGATAGGACGTTGTCATTATTGTCCGAATTAAAGATATGCAAGCTGCAATATTTGGCTTTAGATGAAGTCACACTGTGCCTAATCTCGACTGAATAGTCGAGCGCATGCACTGCCCTCTATGCAATGTGACCGAGAATCCGATAAGTGATACTCTGCCGTAACCAAATTGACGAGCTTTTGTAATTCGAAAATTCGACCAGTCGGATTCTCAGCAACTACAGCTGCATCAGCAAAGGGAGTGCTCAGCAATTATCCGGCTGTTACGAGTACGCGAGATTCGAATGTGCTATAGCGATGTATGTAGTACATGTAGGTACGCAGATGACGCGTGAAGTAGCAGTATGCGCTGAGATCACGGGGTGGCAGTGGTCAGCCACTTCTACCGATACCCAATACAGATATGCTTGCGCACTGATCTGTTGTACCGTAGTAATGGGGAGTATGTACTATAGGCGTTTCAAGTCCGAACTATTGTAGTAGTATGGTGTACGGGAACCTGGGGGCGATACGCAGATCCAAAGCATTGCTGCATGGTGGAACAGCTTCGCCAATGCTCTGCGGGCAAGCCGACAAGAGGAGCAAAGGGTGGATTACAAAGGTGTTGGAATGGTGAGCTCTAGAGGTAGGAGTACGGGACGAATAGCAGCAGAGAACACACGACGCGCGCGAGATCCACAAGCCGGCCGGTAGCGGCGGAGAAGCGGATGGTGTAATTTCGGTGGGACCCCCGGTGCTACTCCCGCAGCTGTCGACGGTGCTCGGTGCCCGAGCCACCCCCGGAGCGCGGCGGACAATGCTCCATTCACAGGCCATCGAGTCCGAGTTCTGCCTCCACCCTCTATCAGAGTTGGCTACGAGTCTCTCCGGCTCTTCTACAGCCGTTATACAGCATACGAGCGTCCATTGCCTCTCTCACTATCTCACTCCATCTCACTCTTTTGGCAATGGATCACCGCTTCCGGACAGGAATGAGAAGGAAAAGAGATTCCACCACGACAGCCACAGCTCGGACTAGTTTCCACGATGAACTTTTGCCTGATGAAAATTCAACTTTTCCTCTCGTCATATTGACAAAGAAGAGTATTAGCGAACTCTCGCATGTACGATATAATGAGAATAACATCAATCATCGATGCAGCAGAAATGCTCTGAACAAATTTTTTGTAACTCGTGCATGGAAAGCGGCGTATTTCATAGCAGTTTTGCAGGACGAAAGTGGATGATTTCATGACTGTACTGAAAAGATAGATTCACGCATGCGCAGCTCGCGATTGTTTCACTTTCGTTCCTTGGGACGAAAAATAATAACTTTACATTTAACTGTCCGTCCCGCAAAACTGCCATAAAATGCGCCGATTTCCCTTGCACTCGTTATAAAAAGTATAGCGTGCAACTCGAGCCGAATTGGCAATTGCAACTCGTGTGATTGCAGCCCTCGCTTCGCTCGAGCCGCCTAAAATGCCATCGACTAAAATGCCACGCGGCGATACGACAGAACACAAATTTAACCAGTAACGGCAGTTGTCAAAAGTTTCTTAATACTTATTTACTAAAATTGTTTCTCCCAACATAATCCGTAATCATAACAATCGATACATTACTTGACAAATGTAGCAGAATCCATACATTGGTGGTTTGTTTGTTTGCCACGGCGTTATTTGCGAATTCAACACATAGGTTGTTTCAAGGTTTGTCACCGTTTCAGATATACTGCCGTAATTCAGTAAGCGCGACATTTGGCTGGTCGGTATATAATAGTCCGGCGTCAGGGCAAAGCCCTATAAGCACGCCAACGATCGTGCTTTGAGGATGAAAGGAAAAGCGAGCGTAGTGAGATGGAGCGACTGGAATTATCAAAGGAAGAACTTCCAATACAGTGAGAAGCTTTGCGCGTCAGTATAGTAAGAATGATACACGGCAAAGAGGAAGCATTTGAGGGCCAATAATTAGGAATTTATGTATTACTGTTGGGCATGACATCAATTTCACTGATAGCAACGACGTATTCGTGCCAATTATCGCCACAAAGAAAATTGCCCGTTGCAGACGGCTGCTCGATTCAATGCACTGAACTTATTGATCGATCTTTGGCAACGATCCGGATGCAACTGACCTTCTCGAAATTCTACACTATCGGTATATGGATACTTCTATGTAAATGCGATAATGTGCAGTATACACGCGCAGTACATAATGTATAGTCCTGCTTTACACTTAACCATGCAGATACATGAGACACATGCGATAGCAATCAGGTCACACGATCGCCTGCGTATCGCCAAAGAGCACTGCGATCGCGGCAGCAGCATTTCAGGTCCATCAGGAGAGCGACCCCTGCATGCAATGGCGCCGGCAACCTAGTATTCTGCTACTTTACTGCATTGTAGTATAACCCCGGATCACGCTCGCTTTGTCACTCAACCATGTACCGTAACTCCGGTTGCAGATTGAAAGAGAATGATTACCGTACGACCCACTTTCAAGGGACTCTCATACTCGATGATGAAAAGTAAAATAAGAAAAATGAGGGTCGACGCTGGAAAGAGCGGCGGATATGACAGGGAAGCTAAAGTACAATAAGAAAGAAAGGACTGAACGAGTGGAATAATGATTTGAATGAAGGGGGTTAATGCGCAAAGGGGCTTTTGGTAGCTCGTTAAAGTGAGAGCCGATAGTCGTATGAACTCTCCACATCAAGAGTCACACTTACGAAAGTGTAAGTGCGAACAGCATGGTTGGAGCTCTCAGATGTCTGATGACGAGGTACGTATGGACAGAACGGTGGTGGAACATTCAGGCCATATTATTTCGAGGGTCGAGTCTGTTGTCGTAACACCCCGTTGAGTTCAACAATCGAACGTTTACTGCGACTTTATCGTTTGCCGCTTCTCCCGGGTCATAGTCGTTCGGCCGTCGACGTTGCGTCGGGGAAATTGCGCCCTTGTATAAACGATAATAATAAGGAGCGGCGTACTCGAGAAACACAGTGACGAGAAGGTGCGGAAAGGATAAACCCGGGCGGCGCACGAGGATAGGAGTACAGGGTATTTTGTCGTTTCAAAGTGGACGGTAGTTGTGTACGGGCGTGAAAGCCGTCGCGCCGGGTGTTCGTCTCTTCTCGCTTGACGCCGTCGATGTTGTGTATGTATTAACTATGGTCCAACGAGCACTAATCCCGCACACAAACCCCCTCGTTCAATTAACAACTTGAGATCGTTTGCTATGGTGTGTATAGTCATGTTGAGTCTCAGCAGCTGAGAGCGTTGAATAATAAGTGTTTTAATCCCTTCCCTGCAATAACTCTACAGCGACCGGAGGAAAATGTTATATGGGTTTATTGTCTATATATTATATTTACACTTCCTAAGAATTGATGTTATACGGAAAGGCAGAATAAAAAAAAAGAGGAAAAGAATGTCCAAAATGAAAGACCCGATGATTCAGCGGAATAAACCGTGTGTAAGCGTGTTTAATCGGGCGTTCCGCTCTCAACTGACCTGAGCGACTCGGGAGACTCTCTCTGCCTCCGGGCTTCTTCGCTATCTCTAACGTTTTTCCGCGCCGAAACGAAATTTCGTCTCGCTTCTCGCTTAGTCCTTCTCCTCAGTCTCTGCGGCATCGTTTCCACGGAATCCCCACAAAGTTTAGCTCGACTGCATGAATAAAAACGGCCACGGACTTGGTGTAGATGGCGAGATCGCAGGCACGTGCGCGCGGCAGCGAAATAAGTTGGAGGTGTGACAACGCTGGAAAGCGTCGTCGTACCTCTGCAGAGGCTGAAAGTTGCTCGAAGCCAGAACTATGAGGGAGGAGGACATGACACGCGTTGTTTTTTCGTCGTTTTTCCATTCTCATCCTCCGTGTTTCGTCGTCGAGATCTTGTCTCGGGTGTATCGCTTCTGTGGCCTATGGCGCGTAAAATTGCGAACCGCCAGCAAGCGGATCCACCGCACTGATACCGCACCCTCATGGCTTTCGTAAAGGCTCGTCGTCACTGCCTTTCTCTGAAATTTCGAGGGTGTAGAAACCGAGCCATTCCTTTGCGAAGGCGAGATCGAAGCTATCTCTTTCTTTTGCCATGGTTCCGTGCTTCTTCAGGGTTACTCGAGGGTTGTTGATTATAACAAACGCGCCCACATGCATTCTTTGGTCAACGGACGCGAAGGATTCGCGTGCCATCGAGTCATGGTCCATTCTGGGCGCAATGGACCGTATATGACAACAATAGGTGGAAAGCTTTATGTCTGACATAATAATATATATATAAAAAAAAGTATATGTGTCGTCTGAAATCAATTCTATTGGTCAAATGCGTGTATCGATCGAATGGTAGGAAGAATAACCGTGACAGCGTACGATTTTTATACTATACTATATACTACTATATTTAAAACCATCACAATTCCCACTCAATCAGAATTTTCTTTACCGAAACTGCAACTCTGACGCTTTCTACGAGGTGATTTTTTTTCTGATTCTTCGAATATATCTTCATCGGTTTGAATTACGCAAGCGCGACAACAAGATTGATTGTGCAATAGATATGGCTTATTTACTCCTGCGTTGCATCACACTGCATTCTCGCTTGCAATACATTTGCATTGTATGCAAACAGTGAGGATGGTAAAGCGAATGCATCAAGAAAATTTCTGGGCATTAGGTGAGAAAAGGGTGAAAACGAGGAAGTATCTATAGGTATTGGGTTTACCGTTGAGGTTGTGAAAGTTCTTGGGCCGTTTCTTCAACGCGTTTGGGGCTTTCGGTAATATAGCACGAATCTCTTCAAACCACCATTTACCGTGGAAGGGTGCGCTCAGGCGCTCAGCAATTCCGAAACGTTTTACTCGATTGGCAGGCGCCACCGTGCGAGATTTAGATGAATCGAGGGGTGGTTACTTTCGAGGGAAGGGAAAAAAAAAAGCGAAAAAAAAAAACAAAATCTAGTGGATTACCACGCGACGATCAATAGCCTCAGGACATTTAGCTACTCATCTATATACGTTTAAAATGTATATAAAACAATGCAAGTCGACACTCGGTAAACCGAAGATGAAACAAATACTGAAATAATCGAATGCAAGAAACCGTCCAATACAATAAGAATCAGTTTCTCTGAAAATGAAATACCAACAATACAATTTTTTTTCAATTTAAAGCTGTTGGTATCCACAAAGTATACCAGAAAATTCGGTCGTGAACACGGAGTATATATGACTGCCGTTTTTTCCGTAAGACATGATTACGCCGTGGCGTAAAAAGTAATCAAAATGAGATAAACGCAAAACCTTTAAATACGATCGAGGGAGTCCCGGAGAACGTCGTTGCCGTTGGAAACGTTGCCAATCGTGCTGTTCATGGTAGAAGATTAGTTAAAGGTTAAATTCCGGGCGCTTTCCGCATCCGGCATCAGAGACATACCGGCAGAGGCTCCGCGGTCGTACCGTGTAACGTCACCATATACCAAAAGCTAGAGAGGGTAAGGTACGCGAACGAGAGTCGTCGCTCACATGGGAACGATTCTGCGCTTTGCCCATCCCGTTCGCTATATCGAACCAACGTTTATAGGACCTCATAACCTGCCGAGATACGAAAGCCGGTAGAGCCAGCGTTGCTTCGTGATTTACAATGCGGAATTACGCCCAGCGCCGTTCGTACGTCACTCGCAGGTCCGCGTAACCTGCGTCGTAGTAGTAGTTACAGGCCGGTGGGGTCGAAGTGATCCGGTTAGGCTGCCATCAGCCTCCTCGGTGACCAGCGGACTCAGCTCCCCACCGCATCTTCCCCCTCTGACTTTCTCTATCCTCTATTCATTACCTATCCGTCCATACTAACCCCCGATGTTAAATTCTATTCAACTTACCGAGGCATGCAAGTTAACTACCTACGATCGATAACTGTTCATAATTGATCACATCAATCATCGATTTTCATTCAAGATATTATTATTATTATAATATTGTGGTATTATTATTGTTATTAATAATGAGCTGTTGTTTCCAATGATTCACTGTAAATTAAAATCATTCTTGAAGGCTGTTTCGTGTAAAGTGTCGCGTATTTCATTGCATGACCTATTTTTATGTCAGCGACTTGAGGAGAGTGCGAAGAGATCATCTCGAGAAAGTTCACTTTGTGATAAGAAAAAAAATAATTGAAGCTCTCAGCTATGGTGGCTGTGGAAGCCGCCCGAGCGGAGCGTGGAAACAGAGAGTCGATATTGCCAGCCGTCGAATAGACCGTTCATTTCAGTCTTGAAGTCATCAACTCGCGACCAAAAATAAGGACGAGACAGATGGTCGGTGGTAGAAGCACCGCTACTCGTTATAATCTTCTGTATTACAGTCATAGAGAGATTGTCGGCTATTGTTACGAACATTGACAATATCATTGCATCAATGGCACAGCGTCAAGCATCGCGGATGTGTGAACATAGCGCATTCAGCATAACCCCGATTACCCTCGCTGCGTCTCTCATATTTTTTCTCTTCCTCGCCTGTAACTGTGTACAATGACCCCTTGGGGCGTACTGCAGACCAGAAAGCCAAATAAAACTTATCAACTGAGTATCTTCATCCCCTCGTGTTATTTTTACGATCGTAAACAGTGCCGTATGATAGCCTACGGCATTTATTGAGATACATGTACACAAACAGAACGATGAAGCGCAGCGTAGAAAATTAATGGTTCAGTATTATTTATTGACCAGCCAAATGCCATTAATCACACGCAACAATTAATCTTGAAATAAAATCGGATTCCCTAACTCTATTCAGCGTATAGTTGGATAGTAAAGAAATGAAAGAATACAAAAGTAAAGACAGCAAAGATAAAGAAGTAAATAGATACTTAGAACATCATCGTGTTCCCGTAAATGCATCAACAGTCTGCAGTTTCTGGTGAATCCTTTTTGTAAATGTGAATAAAAAAAAATGACTGTGAAAGAAAAAGTATTTGGAAAAAGTGGAAAGTAGTTCGCAAAGCCTCGGTGGGGAAATATTCAAGGAAAACCGACGGACACTTCAGATAATACGGTGTAGTGTGCTGTTTAAAGTTCACCAACACATAAGACAAATATATGGTAACGCGTACATGCGAGTACATATGTACTCCACATAGAGAGCTACATGCCGGCATAAAAGCAAGGCGCGAGACGCATATATGTACGCGTTAGATACAGCTCGCGAATCCCTTTCATGTTCACGGGCGTAAAACCGAAGTGATGAAGGGGGAGCGCGAGGGTGTGCAAGGGTGCGGCCTCGAGCAGGTCACCTCGATGCAGCAGCCACTGGAAACGAGACCGCGAAGGCCGACGCTGCCTCTGGACTCTGTTGAACGTTGTAGAGCTGACGGAGGCTTGACTATGGCGAGAACGCAAGAGACTACCGAGAGAAAACGCTTTGGCGAACGAAGGTACCATGGTTGTCGAAAGAAAAAAAAGCGAAATAAAACGAACAGGACGAAGAAGTGGAAGTCAGAAAAAGTAAAAAGATACCAAACACGCGTAAAAAGAAGCGCATAAAAAGGCGAATAGGTACTGCGGATTTATGAATTTTATGAATGGCACTATCGATCCATAGATCACAAGATCACTGTTCTATCCGAAAAAGATTACCTTTCGTCGATTTCAATGGGATTTTCTCTGAATCTAATAAATTTTCACGACAAACCCGTATCACACTCTGTTGGTGTGCAGACGAAAATTAAACATGAATCATTATTTTATGAATTATCATCATGATTTGAACCATTTCCTGATGAAAAAAAAAAAAAAACAATTTTTTTTTTTGTATTTTCCCATTAGCTGTATGGTGTCTCCCTTCAATTTCACTTCGATCAATAACGCAACCGATACCTCCGTCGCATTTAGACTCGATGAAATTTTTTTTTTTTCTCTTTAATAACACAAATCAAAGTATCCCACTGATTCTCGCAGTATTTGTGAACGATGAAAGGAAAAAAAATATCGTGAGTCAGATTTCATTGGTACGGTCAATTTCATTTCGCAACAGCTCGCTGAAGGATCGTCGAACTAACCGTTATTGCCACCGGGAGCATATCGCACAAATTCGTCTTTGACCTTTTTTCGAAAGAAGTGTCATAGTGGTTTGATAGTAAGGTACACTGTTATAGTATACCTTGTATAGGCTGACGTCGCGGTCGTATACCCTCCGGGCGGATATTATTCGAAAGGGAAGAAGGCCCTAATTCCGTCTCTCCCTTTTTGCCTCTCATTCTTTCTGCCTACCGATGTTCTGTCCTCGACACTGTGATTTATTCGTATAGGTAGGGATCGGTAGCAGGTGGCATCGTAATATTCTGGGATCTCATTCTCTCCGGCTCTTCCACCACTATCTTTCTCTCGCTTTCTTTTTTTACACGCATACACACACACAGAGGTGTGCCCTTCCGGCGAACGAGAGCTGCTCTGCTCCTCGTTCGTGAAATTGTTTTTTAATATCGAGAAGAGAAGAGCGAAGAAATTGCCGTCGCGTTTGCCCGTAGAAATAGAAACGAGAAATCGAGAGAACGAAAGAAATGACGGTACGAACTTTCTACGAATTCTTTCACCGCAAGATACTAGATACCAAGTATAATATAATACATAATCGAAATGGCAGCGGGTTTCAGTCAAAAGTACACAAAGATACAGGATAGCGGAAGAAATATATTGTACATGCGAGATATTACACGTATCAACGTTGAACGTTCCTAGCCGTGGGATTCCTACGTCTTTTCTCCCGTAACATGATAGATAGACATATATTTTCGCATACCTGGTATACATATATCGCTTCACCGACATCAAAACATACCGTACACGCTTGAGCGTATATGCATCTACCTACCTACGTGTAACTCGAGTACTGCATCGAGACTTTTCTCGTGCGTGAAACGAATAAGCGGGCGCAATGGAAGAAGGAGAAAAACGAAGGAGACGGATAATAAGAGAAAAAAAAAAAAAAAAAAAAAAATGAAAGCACATGCAGCAGCAGTTCTTGCGTTCGCTCACACCGTTCAGCTCCCGTTCCATATGTAAACCCCAAAGAATAGCTTATTCTAAAGCGATCACGAAACGCTTTTCAAGCTCCGGAGGATGATGGAATCGCGTTTCATCCGAGAACGCGGCGGGGGATGGTGGAATAAGGAGAATGAGACAGGAGAAGGTACACGTGAAGAATGATCAAACACCGCATTGGCGTACGGCTACTTCATCTTCTTATTTCTTTTTTCTTTCCGCCACTTCGCTCTTTCGTTATGTTACTCCGTCTGTCGGTCTCGTTTTTTTTTTTAGTTTACTTTTCCCCCGTTTGTGTTGTCTCCCTCCACCCTCGATTTATCGTAAAAAAAATAGATCCATCTGACGGATTTCATTCGTTAACAACTTTCTCCGTTCGGCAGCCGAATTCATTCCGATCCCAAACCATTGGCGCCTCTCGGCGTGCCTTTTTGTTCCACCGTTCATATTTGATATACAACACTTGGGCGGCGCAGATTGCCTTTTTGTATTCGCCGAAGATCGGAAATATCAGTGTCTCTCTTTTTTTTTTATTATTCTCTCTCAACTTGGTTCGATAATAAATAATGTATCGAATATGATACTGAATGGGCGGATGTTACCTGCTGTTAACGATGGGTCTTGGACACCGGGATACCCGTAGCTGCCGGCTGCGGCTACGCAACCCCTGGGTAACGACCACATTCAGCCGATCGTTCTATTCGCTTGAGAGCAAAAGAACAAAACTGATTCTTCTCGTCCCGTTTCTGCGCTTTCGAGTTCTCCGCATATCGTAAACCCTTCGCCAATATCCATAATAGAGACCTCACTCACGTTTCGTATGTTGGTAGCGCAATACGATATACATATATCGTATGTACGTATATGAACGCTTGAAACATTGTCATGTTGGGTACATTAACTGATAACAACACGCCGTGTATCAATATATATTCCGACGAAACGACTTTACTCCGGCCACGCAAAGCAGACCCGCCCATCTGTTTATGGTTTCACCGAATTACACCCCTATAATACGCGTTCTTATCTATATACTTATACAGTTTTCCAAGACAGACGCATAGCCGAGTCTTTAATATTGATTATTCAGCGAAGGTTTTCCCGCTTCCCGATGATAGTGAGAATACTGTGACAATGATGCGGTGGAGGAAGCGGCAAAACGGATATAGAAAACCGCGCTATACATACATAGGTTTCCACCGACAGGTTTATCGCCACAATAATGATATCACCGGAATCATGGAGCTCGCTGCGTGCATCAGTGAATGAACTAAATATACGCATATATATACGGCATTATGATAGAGCGCGGTGGCATCACGCGAGAACAGGCTCGTCATCCAGAAACAGAGATGCTGTCAGGTATATACTATGTACTTTACACTATAATCGTACGAGTGAGTGTTTGACTTTGGGGGGGTGCGAAGCAGGGAATTGCGTTGAGGTCATAGAGCTCGCACGATGGTTTCGAACCACCCTCGTTCCTGCCACCATCAGCCCCGTCGTTCTTCGTTATCGCGACGTATCGCTCCCCCCTCCCGCCCTTCGACGCTCCTACCACCGACGTTGAAGTCCTTGCACCTCTATGTTCTACGGACTACAATATAGTAATTTGATATAGCGCTGCTGTGTGCTACGGAGTATTATGTACACCGACCGAAAAGACGAATGACCACAACGCGGTTAATGCTATATGTTTGACGGTCGTTTTAGTCGGCCGTATTATAGCGAGAAAGTCGTAGTAACAGCCCGAGCTTGTGGGGTGTTGACAGGAAAGTGCCGCGAGTAACCAACTTCCGGACAAATAAGTTTTACCGGTCGGGCTCTCGTGGGCGAGCTTCGCGGCCTCGAGGGGCTTCCCCTCTCTTGGAAAAGAGCTCCGATGTTTCCTATCGATATGATGTTATTTCTTTCTCACTCACACGACGTAGCAACCCCAAGAGGCACCCTTCGCGCAGCCGTCATTTCTCGTCGTCGTTGTCGTCGTCGTCACCGCGACGTCGACGACCCGGATGGGACACGCGGCCGTTAACGCGGTTCGACTCTCCGCGTTGAGGAGATAGTGTCGTGGCAGGTTTTTACATTTACAACAGTCAAGGGAGACGCGAGAGAGTGGCTCGCGATGTTTGGCGTGAATGTCTGATAGGTCGATATCGTGAGACGCGGCATCAGCGTCTCCACGATGAACAGTTCAATAAAAATAAAAAAAAAAATAAAAGTAAGAAGAACGCAAAGTTGGAACTCTAATTAAAAGCGAATGTATATAAAATATTAAAAATTAACTTAATATTGGGTTGTGACATTTTTCCATTCGAGCAGTCGATTGCGTTACTTTTTTTTTTTTTTTAATGGTAATATAATAAATTTTTGTCATAAGTTCAATCGATTCTACTGGAAATTACACACTGTAGCATTGTACGCAGATTGGCTGTGGAAACTCGAAGGATTCGTTTGTCGTATTGAGAATAAAGGGAAACAACGAATTTAGGAACCCCTAAAAAGGTCACGCAATATTAAAAGTGTCCATTTACCCGGGGATTGGACAAAGATCGCGGAGGACAATGAGTACGACGATGAAATACAAGTTATATGGGGGATGAGATCGGGGGCAGAGGGTGCTGACGGAGATCGTAGCCCGCTTTATCTGAGTCTCAAGATCTTATTCTTTTTATCGATATTGTCATCGCCGGAAGTGGCGGACGTCGCAGGTGGGTGGTGACAGATATACAATCCACTATCTACATAGCATGCTGAACGTAATATATAGTGTGTCTATATATTCACATTTTCGTCGTCACGAAACGCTATCTGCTTCAAAGATTTACGAAAAAAAAAAAATCGAGGGGGGGAACGAGAGCGTGTCCGGGAAGCAAGCCACGTCGAGCTGACGCGGAAATTGTTGCTCCGCAACGAACGTACACGCGAGAGCAACCGTTCCTCTCCAAAAAGATTTCCCGTACTGGTGCTGAACTCTGACACTATTCTCAGCTTTTACGTCATGAACTCTGTTGCTCTGAACCTTCTTTGTACGGTCTGTTCACGTGTAAAATACGAGAGAAATGGGGTAAGAAGGAATGAGACGGTCTCTCGAGAGTTACGACGGAACTGGGGTTCGATCGTTTCTACAGATTGGTATTGGAAAAGTTGTTTCCTCGTCATACCGGGAATGAGTTCGTCTGACATTGATTATTCGACAAAATTGAAAATATTTTGGTAAAAACTAAACGTCAAAACGTTATCAGTAAATCATTCGCATTATCTTTGTAGATAACATCTTAAAACACTTCCGATTCGACATCATACGCTAGGAACGTAACGAAATATAGAAAATTGACTTTGACTTTGTTTTTCCGTAAAAAGCACAATTCATGTATTGCATCGATCAATTGATAGGTAACTCTCACGGGATATTACAAAGATGTATTCGAGAGTTCGAATAATAAGAATTATATACAATTGCGATATAATGGATCGATGGAAAAGCAAAATTCACAGGCGGTGACTAACTAGCAAAGCGAGGAATGAAAAGAACCCCTATCCGTCACACACCCTCTCTGATGTCGCAGGGTCTTTGTATCTTTTCATCGTTATCTTTTCTTCCCATCTGTACCCGCGGGTATAGAGGCCTCGAGTCTATCTCTTTTTGTCTTTTCTTCCACGTCGAGCAAAGCGAGGGACAGAGAAGAAAGAGAGAGAGAACGGTGGAAAAACGAGTATAAAAAAAAATAGAAAAAACGAAACAGTACGAGAGCGTCAGTGCGTTAGTGAAACGCGATAACAATACTCCCGAGACTCGACTGGGTCGTGCACGTTCTCGTGTTCGCAAACTTCGTTTCGTACACGGTCATCCCGTGGCGACGACGGTTTCAGCAGTGTCTGCGGTAGTGGTGGTGGTGAACGACGACGGGGCAATGCGCACCGACGACAATTATTAGCCATTGTCCTCCCGGAAAACTCCCCCGAGACCGAATTACCCCCCCTCTGCCCCGCGTCACCCCATCTGTCTCCATATACTATTCGTCGTTCATCCACCCTATACACGGTACACGAGCCATATATAGGTACGTATATACGATATTTTCTGGTGGCAGTCATGCCGGTGCACCGGCTTGAGGACACCAAATTGAAAGTGTAGCCGTCTCCCGCACGGTAGCGCGGCGCTTGTCAAAAGTCGCGTGTATACGCCGAGAAAAGGGCGCCAGACTTGCAGCCCCTTGGCACACGCTCGTCATCTCTCCCTGTTTCCCTTTTCTCATTCACGTATACAGACCATACAAATTTGAAATGGTTTGGTATATCGCACTGACTTCTATCCAGATTAATCGTTAGCGCAAAGTTGTTCACCATCGACAGCTGTCGGTGAGGAAACACCCTCAGTATCGTGGATACATTTGGGAGATCCAAACTATTTGCTTTTGCAACGTGGAAGCCTGAATAAGGGAACCTAATTGCCCAGAGACTCCTGAAGCTTTTGAGACTCAGATAAAGTCATATCACTCGAAGTTTTGTGGGTTCATTTTTTTCGATCTGTTAGCAAATCGGCTGTCACAAGGGCTGACTATGGCCGAAATACATCGTTCTCGTCTAAATCATCGTTCAATAAAATCACAAAAAAATAAACACTTGGAGTCGAGACGTGCCTCATTCTGTTGATACATGAAAAAATGACAAAATACGTCAAGTACCCCTGCATTACAAGCCTTCAAGTCAGTCCTGCATTATAAGCCTTGTATAGTACTTGTAGTTGATATATTAAATGTATCCAAAATTTCGAGGGAGTGAATACCCACGAGAAATCTGAGCCCTTTTCAATACCCACGAGCGTGTTAGCGTCTCCGTTTCAAATCTCCGGGGATATTAATAAAGATAATATACGTGAATTCCATTGAGTAGAAGCGGAGGAGAGTAGGGTGTCTCAGAGAGCATGGGAGTTGTAACACCACCAATATAATACGCACCATGCGTCAGTACGGTATAGCATGGTGCACGGCAAAGGGCGCTTGGATTTTCGAGAGAAGAGCGGCGGTAGTGGAGCCCTCGGGGCTACTCCCGAGAGTATGAGTAACGTTAGACGTATGACGGATGTCGAGGGAGAGGAGTCAGAGGGCCCCGGGTGCACGGAACGTCGCACTCTCATTCATATTCATATTCACATTCGTGCTTTCGCATCCGTATTCGCGGACCGTACTCGCGCGACCGTCGTACTTCTCCATTCGCTCACTTCGACCGTGCAGACGTATTTGTATATACATATATATCATTACAACATTCTTGTATGTGTATAAATGATGCGCTAGTTGTACATTCGTGAGTAAAGTATGCATCTATATAGTACATAGCCAACGTGTTGTATGCACACTCGAGTAGACTCTTGCGGTATATATGTGTGTGGGATGGAAGCTAGTGGCTTCGGTCTCCGTAAGCATACATATATACATATCCAGTCGTATTGTATGCAGCTATAGGAAAGTGTATACGTGAGTGGCTCTATTCAAGCTCGCCGTCGTGGCAGACGTATGCCACGACGGCCGTACGGTACATACGTTGTGTACCTAATACGCGAAGGAAGATACACGACTCTCTCGAATCTCCGGGGACCACCACCCACAGGCAGCAACGGCAATGTGGCAGAGTTTTACTTCTCCGCAAAAGCCTTGCTCTTCTTCACTCCCTTCCACTTATTCTTGCTCTTTTTTCTGCCATCCCTTCTGCCATAGCTACATTCAAGCGCCGGAGTTAGAACCATCTCTCCCCTTTTCGTCTCCTTCTCTTCTGTGCTCCGATCTTTCTCACCCCTACGGCTATCCCGAGCAGTCGCTGCGGTTTCTCAAACTCACCGAGCCAAACTCGAGTATACACCCACACCGGACAATGTCCATCTCCTCGTCACTCGGCTCTCCGTTTGCAGAATAGATGCCACCGGGGGCCGCATATGTCGGGATTTGCCGGAAAGAACATGGAAAAACCAACGTCTGAACATTCAGCTCCCGACCCTCCCTCGTATTGTATATTTATTGTCTCACGGATTTCCGACGAGCTTCTACATCAAATACGCAGAAATTCTCCGGCCGAGTCCGGCATTACTGGGGGCTTTTGTCCGGTGAAAAATGTTTATGTTGGATAAGTCCGTGATACCGTTATTATGAAACTCTTGATCGTCGACTAAAATAGTCGCAATAAATCAGGCTTTAAATTCGTTTGCGATTTTTTTAATACTATATCTTGCCGTGGAATACACGAAAAAATTATTGTCCTTAAAATCGGATCAGACGGCCATTTTTTCGTTTCTCTTTCTCCATATTCTTTAAGAGAAAAGAAAATGGATAAACATCAAATATACCTAAGTTCTTCTATCTCTCGAGCCAACGATAGCCTGCGTGGGCGTCGAGACGCACATCGGAAATTTTCAGCACGATTCTCTTGAAGTCGATAAAAAAAAAACGAAAAAATAATAATTATCAATTTTAATAAAGTTCAAATAAAACAATCATTAGATTCCTTTATATACATTAACGAAATGCATAATGAATGTGCATTCATTGAATAATGTGCCTAATGTGATCACATCGATAAGCTGAGTTCGTGAAAAAGATAATAAAGATTCACTCGTAAAATATCCCGAGGTTATTAGATATATACTATACAGGGAGAGGCGTAATCAGTATGCGAAATACGGGTACGTAACAGTTTCAAAGAAACACACAAGTGTGAAGAGCTAATGTGTTCGGTGTTATGCAGATTTCAAAGATTTTCCTTTTC
This sequence comes from Buathra laborator, assembly GCA_934046635.1. Classification (NCBI taxonomy): domain Eukaryota; kingdom Metazoa; phylum Arthropoda; class Insecta; order Hymenoptera; family Ichneumonidae; genus Buathra; species Buathra laborator. The sequence continues at coordinate 5,185,776 of OW203901.1, forward strand.
ACTGCAGTACATGCAGTACGTAGTATATAACGTGCTGTATGTGAACACGTTTATTGCACCGGTTAGTCGACGCTCGCTCGCGGAATCGACTTTGCGATAAGTATTCGGCTTTCGGTACAATCGCCAATCGGGTAAAGGGGCCGTATACACGTTTCCGATATTCCCTTGTCGATATTCGTAGTTAGGGTAAGTAAAAGGGTGAGGGAGACCGAGATCGAGCGGGTGGCAAACTAGTAACGACTACGTATACCGGTCGCGGTGACCTCGGTTTGTGTAGCTGTAGTTAGGAAAGTACTACCGAAACCCCATCGCATTATACTGCGCTTGTATCAGTGTAGGCGAACGTATCCGAGTTAATAACCCAACTACCGTCGCGAACCACTCGATATTATTGGCATACATACGCGATGTGCATACGCGGACCCACGTCGACGAGGCTACCTATAGACATTTGAAATTCGAATTACATTCACGAATTCATTCCTCGTCGATCGGCCGATCGTCGATCTAGGATTCGGTACTGTACAACACTTCACTGTATGCCGTATATATATAGTATTTCGCTTTGTACCCCGAACACGCATTTTCGTTGCGTGCCAATGCATACCCAGCAACCCACGCAAACTCGTACGGAGAGTAACCGTAGCAGCGCGTTCACGAACGCTCTTATTCGTGCTTTCGCGTTGTTCCGCAAATCAATGATTATTCGATTTTTATTTTATTTCGGAGAAAATAAAGAAACATTGAAAAATCCTTACTTCAGACACATGAAATTGTACATTTATAACGATATAATCCATTGAATAGTTATTTGTATGGGAAGGACACAAAAAATAGCCAGTTCACACGAGTGCAGAATTGCCTATTGCGCTCATGTTATACACACCATTTTTTGTGCTGACTGCGTGAAAAGCTCGACTTTGAGTGCCCTAACCTCACTGACCTATACGTAGAAACTGACGAATGTTGCGCTCTGCGCATGCGTCGATTTTTCTACGCGCGATGGCCAAAATAATGACTTTCTACGCACTGAACGTGGGAACGAAAAATCGAACTCGCAGGCAGTACAAAAAATTTATTACACATTTCCAGATCTGATGATTATTAAATAGACGTCGATGTGTTTGATTTTTGTAAAATTTCATTTAATTACATAAAATGTGTTTATATATCGCCCTAATAAATTCCAATGGACTGATATAGAAATGAATTTTATTTGATTTATATAAATCTATTTGAATTAAACGAATCATTTTTTTTTATGTGCGGACATGTATGACTGAACGCGAAATTGCTACGTGAATATCGGTAGGCGGGTATGTATAGGCGAAAAATTGAATTGCGAATTGAACGGGAATTACTGTACCCCGCAGTTACCGAAGCGACAGTTGTATCGGAGAGACGCACGAGTCATACGTGACCGCGTGTACCGAATGTGTTAAGAGGACGTTTCAAAACGCTATTTCATGGAATCCACATACGGTATATAAGAGAGACAGACAGAGAAATGGGCTCTGCAAATTACGACGAGAGAAACGAGAGAGTGTGAGAGAAACAGAAAGACAGAGAGAGAGATAGAGAAAGATGGAGATAAACTAGACTGAGCGTAGGTATTCTACAGCTGCGTAGTATACTATAGGCGCGAGAATATAGCAACGTTAGAAGGGAAACTGCGTGGCACGTGCGAGCCGTAATATTCCCCGTGTGCGTGGCATACGAAACGTCGTAGATACGTCTTGTACGTACTATATAGTATGGTACAGACGTAGCGTACATAGAACGAAATTTTACGGAGAATGCGAGGCTATCTCGAAGGCACGTTCGGGTTACAGAAAGATACGGGCAAAGAGAAAGAAGAAGGAGAGTAACATCGGAAAAGGGAAAAGTGCCTCGGCAACCTAGAAAAGATCGAGTTCCACGATATAAACCAAGAAAGCCATGCTATATTGTATGAAGAAAGAAGAATGCTGTTTGAAGGCATCGAAGTAACAGCAGGAAACGGAAGAATGGCCTGGACGGGTGTGCGTTAGCGATGCTGGGTTAAAGTACAGGCAAAAATAGACTTGCAGACGAAGGAATGAACAGCGCAAAAGGGGAAAAAGAGGGCAGACGTACTGAGCGAACGGCGAAACGTTTGAAATTCAGGCAATGGAAGAGTTCTTGCTTATGAAATATTCGACTTATCTTCGTGGTGGTAGGAGTCGCGCGAACGAATGAAATTTATCCCGAAGATATAGCTCCGCAACAGAGTCAAAAGTGTTTCTTAAAAGCCTCGGCGAGAAGTCGTTGATTCGATTTTGCTGCCGAAGCATAGTTTTCAGTCATAACAGCTTTTCTGTCCCGTGTATTAGGTACTTTTGCTTGTAATCTCACGTAAATTATTAACGTCATCGAGTTACCGAGGTCAATTAATAAGACGCTCTGAGATAACTAAAATCTTTCGAGACATTAGTAGTTCGAAAATAAATTGAAGTTCGAATGTTTCATTGCGAATGTAATAGATACTGCAAGTCGAAATGAACATCTTGCGATAAACGCGACGATAATCGGCTAATGAATTAACGGTGGTGAAAATTTGATTGGCGTCTTTCTGGCCATTGCCCTTCCCTACAGAAGGTTGCAAGGTTGTTACAGGGTTCACGGTATTACACGGAATATCTGGTATGCGAAGGGCAGGTGCGCGTGGTATTGGTGAATGATTCGGAATATTTAAGGGTAAAGAAAATCGCGACAAGTTCAGACCTCAGAGAATACCTGGATGACTTTTTGGACTCGGTGAGACGATACTACACAAAAAAGATCATAAATAGGGGAGGATGGAGCCGGCAGGAGGCGCGGGGAGGGGGGGCTTACCAGCCCTCAGAGTAATTCACCTCAATAGCCCCTTATCTCTTTGCTACGCGATCTCGTCTCGCAGTAGGGATAGACTCGCGGCTGCTGTTTATGTTTTTTTTTTGCCAACATCAGCACGATAGGCGCAACTACTTCTCGAACCCCCTGGCACCCGCGGATTTTATTTATTACACCCCACCACCTTAGTGAATCATGAGATTGCGAGAGATCCGGATGAGTATTTCCGCGAAGCACGCACCCACCGGTGTCGTCTTCAACGCCGAAATCGCTAGCATTTATCAAGCTTATACAAGCTTCCGGGGGATGCGACTGCACCATCTAACTTCTTCAGCATAATATTCTCTTTTGCTTTTTTTTTTCTCTCGTTGAATAGTTTTTTTTCTTAACGGCACTCTACCGTTTTGTTTTCTCGTTTTCTCTGCTTAGTCTTTTCTTTATAATTCTCTGTGATGATTCCTTCAGCCGGTGCGCATGGTGAAAGACAAAAATCGGGACGAGAAAGGACAAGTAGACAAACGGAGTTTTTGCTATTCCGGCGATCCCGAAGAATCGCAGAGAGGTGGACGAGCGAATGAGATACAGACTATGTATATATATATGTATCTATATTATATACGTAACTTCTGTAGTGCTGTTCACTCTCGTCGCATCGAAACCCCGAGGGTCTTGAAACGGCCTCGTTTCGCGACATCGCTGCGCGATGCCGAGGCTCGCAGTCTCTTTGTCTCTCAGGTCCCTGCTGGCGTGTCCCGTCTCGGAATCCCTTAACGAAACGCTCGCTAAAAATTTTCACAGTCGCGTCCTTCCGCCCCCTCCCCCTCCCCACCCTCCTTGCGCCACCCACTGCGGGATGACGGCGACGACGACGACCTCACGGGCACCCTACGATACCCGCGCGACGGAACCCAAACCTCCGGAGCTCGGGAGAAGGTTAAATTGAATGGGACGGTCGTGATTGCCCGAAGCACGCAGCGCGTTTCCACGGGGCCTCGTTCGCTCGCTCCAACTGCTTAGTTTTTTTTTTTTTTTTTTTTTTTTTTCCTCTTCCTTGCTTTTTCCTTTCTCAGGGTGCTCCACTGCAATTTGGCCATTCTACCATCTCGACGACGAAGTGTCCTCGTATAACTCTCCTCGACTTCTTCGGATAGAAACAGACTTTGCCCTTCCGGTTTTCATTAACGTTTTACTGTGTCACTCAGCTATAAGCTGCTTCCTACCGGGATACAGTTTTTTTTTTCTTCGGCGCGTACTTCCATTCGTTTTTTCATGGATATAGTTTAATATTCGTATTTTTTAGAAAGATTCACTGGGGAGATCACAATCTTCCGCGAAATAAACGAAGATACCTTTGTTACGAAGTATCCACATTTCATTGCCTGCGGCAGGGTTCGAGCATAGAAACGATAAAGGAGCTTCTGCGAAAAAAACAATATTCGTAAATATCGATGATTCGAAATGGAATCGCAATAATCTTGTTATCTATGGTATATATTCGACAGAACATTTTCCACTTCTGTGATTCTTTCCCATGCGCACTCTCAGCATAACTATTTCCAGAAAGCAGTAGAATTTAATATTTCACTGTTCTATTTTATATTCGACTTCACAAGTTTCGGGTAATTTCAGAATATCAAAATTACGCATTTATAAATACTCTTTAAAAATAAAAGTTCAGACTAAAAAAAATAATTTTATAAAATAAAAAAAAAAAAAAACTGCCGACAGAAAAAAGAATGAAAGAAATAATTATTCACATATTATAGTCGGGAGATTTATTCGTCGTTGATTGTGGGAATTCCCCGACTATAATATGCGAATAATTATTTGTTATTTCACTCTTCGGAGAACATCGGGTACCAAGAAAACGCGCAAAGTCAGATTTTACAGTAAAATGCATAACTCCCGTCTTTTGCCAGGCGGGCAGTCGGGAGTTAAAAATATATATTTACGAGAATATGTTTTCTCAAAAACGGTAAAATGTTAATTTCATTGATATTTATTATGGTAAAAAATCATTTTAATTTGATATTTGTGCCGATTATTCAAATAGTTTTTGCAAGATTCGCGAGATATCACTATCAGAATCGATATAGTTCTTCAAAGTTAATATAGCATATGATTCTCGTCGGAAGATATTGTCGTGTTGTATCGAACTACGTATTGCCGGTATTATTGAGTTGGAGAAATTCGACAACCGCGACTGTGTATACCGATGCCTATCGAAGGACGAACGATCTTGGCAAAGTACGTTACCCCCGTATAACTGTATTACTTAGGCAGCGAATTTATCAACTCGAAAAACGTTACTCTCTCGAGCGGAAGGAGTAATATCGCCATAGCTATATAGAAAACCTCGATATTCTGGATATCCTGGACGGATGTTGGCAAGACTCGCTTCTGCTCGCCAGCTCCTTCATCCTGTACTCATGTCGGCCCAATCTCTCTCTCTCACTCTCTCGCTCTCGCTATATTCTTCCTTTATCTTTCGTTCTGCGTTTTTGCCGGTTACGTATACGCTTTCACCGGTCTGGACGAAGTACACGGGTTCTAAGACTTGACGGATAGCCGCGAGCCTCGCTGGTAATGCACTCGTGGCAAGTTCGAGACTTCATCCATTTTAAACGACCCCTTTCCCGGTATCTCATCCCCGGAACTGTTCCACGTTCGTAGTTCGCCGTGTACTACATATTCCAATACCGGTCTCGGTCTGCTCAACCGGCAATCCCTATTCGCCAGCGCATTGTAATAGCTGACCCCGGTACTCTGATTCGTCATGACAGTAAACCTTTGATATAAGATATTCAGAGTTCAGCAATCCTCTTTGTTTTTTTCATTCGACTGTTTAAACATTTTTTTGTAACGCGCATATACCGGCGTATCAATACGCACAATCTCGTTTCGGGAGGCACGGTATATTTTCGTAAATGATCGTTAATCGTCGCGGTAGTTACAATTCCAAGAGGTAATAATCACGCGGTCGGGAGCTTTCCTGTGTTTTATTACTGTTAGTTTTTTTCCATCCGATTCACAAACAGCAGCTACATAAGCGAGCAGAGAATACCATAGCTGTAGCACGCTTGAAAGAGGAAAAGGGAATTATAAGAAACGGCGAAATACGGTACCTTACCGTTCGCTGGGTGGTGCTGTTAGGTAGCTGAGGGGGTCGGTGGTCAGCAAAGGAACAGAAAGAATGGACGGTGGAAGTGAACCGCGAGAGGGGCCGTTTCCGACGGACGTTACGCTCAAAGAAACGTGCTGCTCGTATACCTTGCCAAGCTATACCCTCCGTGAAGTTCCCGCATTCGCGTCTTAATGCCAGCCTCGCGTGCTCGGTATCGACTTTGACCTCCCTAGTGCAAGTGCTAGGTAACGCTACTCCCGTTATACTTGTACTAGCTAAGAAAAATAAATCCTTCGTCTGAACTGCCACGGTACAAGCAACTTAGGATTGCCGAGCTAAAAGTAAAAAACCGTACCTCCTTAAGTCCGTCTCAAGAGGAGACCCGAGGTCTACGTAACCTCAATAATGGGTTCAAATTTTCAGCGCATTTCTTTTTCTCAACGACGTCGCTGTTAAATGAATATCCAAGTGTTGAAAACTCGGCGTAATTATTACACGAGCAGAACACGACTCGTTGATTTTTTATTTTATCAACCTATTTTCGAGAATAAATGTGTTAAAATCCTCCGGAATAAAAAGTTGAATTTGCACGCTGTTTATGAATACACAGTCGGCTTTCAAGCCGAAACTTGTTATTTTCCGACAGTTAAGTCAGTTTGTTTTATCGCGCAGACATACATTCATTTTTTGTACTGTAACATATTACATTTCATGCGGAGGCTTCAATTTTATTCAATGTTTTATCACATGTTATGCCCATCAAAGCCGAAAGCTCAATTAGGACAAACGCGCACTCAGCTCTAAGCATGAAAAATTATTTATTCTGCTTTTATTTTTGTTTTCGAGAGAAAATGCGTTCAAAGCTAAACTGAAACTAGCAAAGGAGAGTAAAGCTAGTGCAGCTTGAAACAAATTTTCGCGTCGACAAGATTAAAAGCGGCAAACTTCATTTCATACTTGCGTGTGAGAGATATGGGTTCTTTCTGGACGACAGTTGAGTCTAATTGTGACTAATTAAATTGAAGTCGTGCATTAGGAAATCGTATGTGAACGACAAGCGTTGTCCGTGTAGTAGATAAAGGTGCGCACCTAACAAGTTTCATCGACGAATGAAACACATGCGCGTGTGTTGAAACTGGGATTTGAATGTTTCATCACTATAGTTCCTTTATGTTTCCGTGTGAACTGCCAATTATGGGCTTTCGTTTCCGGTTCTTGGTATATAAAATATCATTATTTGAAGGAGCTTATAACTGTTAGCAGTAACTGTGATGAAGCTCAATGTCGCGTGCCTCTTGTTTGTCGAAACTCACCCTCCGCTTTTCTCTTTCTACACCGTCTGCCCGCACGTTCTATACTACTAAGTGAGACCTTTCTGCACTGCTGTGCTCTGTACCATCGACTAACGTTCTTCATCCCCCTTCCCCCCTCCCCTCATCCCCCCTTCCCCCCGGGAAACTGCGAAGAACGGCCAAGTCGAAAACGGCACTCTGCAAGACCGTAATGAATTTCATTAAACCCCTCGTGCACCTAGTGGCACAGCGCACAATTTCCAACTGTCTGTCTCGATTCCCTCGTCTCAACTGAACTACCACAGTCGCATCCTTCTATCTTTCGTTCTTCCGCCATCTTCGCCCGGTATCTGCACCCTAATTTCGCTATGGTTTAGCGACTTATTCGATTGCTTTACTATCATTCTGCCCGCTAATTCACTTTACTCGACACTGATTCGCGTTCTTTTGTCGTCCGAGAAACATTGTTACTTTACTGAATAGACCAATAGTGAAATTATAGTTAAGATTTTGAATTAGCAAAGTTAATAGACAGATTGTACTGTGTTTCGGTATCTTTTGAAGCTTATGTTCTGTAAAAAAATGAAGAGACATGACTGCTCGAGGTATTGTAAGAAATCAGTATATCGCATTAAGATCCGAGCAAATTTAGGTTTAAACATAATGAATGCACACAATAGGGGAGAGATAACGACCAAAAACCACTGATATAATGATTCTGCGGATGGTATAAGATACGTAGACGAGTAAAGAAAATTCGTAGAGTTTTTTCGCTCGAGGGCGCCGTTGCTACGCGTAGACGCGCTGTACAGAAGAAAAGTAAGGCTGCTTGTACAGCATTACTGTGTTTGCACACTATGTATACTGTGTGTCCTGGAGCTTATCATTGCAAATGTTACCCCTCTGTTCTTCGCTATCCTAACATTCACCCTCGACAAGAATTTTTGTGTCTTTATTTCGCATTACAACCGAGTCCTCTAGTTCAAGATAGAAGACTATGAAGAGGATCCCCGAGTATGGTACACGTTTAGATGGTGGATTTTTCTTTGTTGGTGAATGGCAAGAGAAGGATGAAGAGGCCGAATACGAATCACGCGAATATGTATAGTCAGAAAGGAGGGTAAGAGGATTACTGAAAGAGCCGGGGAAAAAAAAAAAAAAAGGGAAAGAAAAAAGAACCTCGAAGAATCACGAAAAGAGACGAAGTTTCGGTTCTCATCTCTCGGGGGAGATCGCCGGATAATAACCTTCTTCCGACGGTTATGCCTCGTAAAAAAAATGTTTCGCGGAGTCCAAGGCCGAGGAGGGTGGGTTTGGTGGACAGGGACTGCTGCGAGGCAAGCTCGATTAGCTCTCGGGATTTCACGGGCTGTGTTGTTGCGCAGGATTTTTATAGAGTACACACGCACGGGGCCCTCTACGCATCAGGCGGATAATAATCGAGGTAGGAATGCAGGAAAGAAAAGAAAAAAATATATATATATATTGACGGCAGAGTATCTAACGGAGGGTAAGTGGAACGAGATCGGTGACGGAACACGAAAAGGCGGTCCAAATTTATCCAGCTGTGACGGAGGGGGTGTAGTAAAGAACAACAGAATAAAATGATCTTATATTTTCATAGAAAAAGTTCAGAGCACTTCGGCGAAGATTGCGCTCACGAATGGAACACAATGCGCACAAACTTTTTTTTATTCTCTGATACAAGAGCTTCGAATCTCGTGCCCTGGGGGTTTAATTCATTAGTAAATCCGATCCACACACACACACACAAACACACGCTCATTCATACCGAATGATTTCCCTAAAGCTTCTCTGACATTTCTCAGCTCTGTACGAGACTTAGCCATTGTCCGTAAATTCATGCCCCAATAGCTGCTTCCAGTCTGCATAGTTCTCGATATGGATTATCCAACGCTTCACGATTCAGGTGAATCTGTGCGCTTATCGAGAGGTAGTAAGATCGTGTCTGGAGTCAGTACAGCAAAGGGATTGGTTTCCCCTGGGTGAACTAGAGCTCGAATAGATCAGCACACAGGGCGGCCACTTCGTGCCTATTGTCAGTACAGTTTGCAGCGGAGGTATCCCTTTCTCTCGATGGTAGCCAACGGTGAAACAGTGAATCTGTACTGTACCGCCGCCACTGCGTGCCGCAGGAGAGTAGGTCGCGCGATATCGGACATTTCTCCAACCAACCCGACCGACGGGATTCAGAGATTCCGTTTGGCATTCTCAGGAGACAACGGTATATATCCGAGGCATCTGGTCGCGCGAAGCATCCCCAGCCGTGTGTTTACACAAGAATAGATTATATACCTAACCACCCATCCATATTAGACAATGAAACTTCATACAGCGACATGGACATGAAATACTCAGGTAAGGGACTCTCATCATGTGACAATTGTCCAAAGGGTTTGACGACTACCGGGTACTTCGGGGGACAACCCTGAAATTCTGCATCCGTTCACTCCAAACTGTCCGGCGTTCCGAACTCGAGAATTCCTCGTCATATTCGGCTTCTGTATCTATCTCGCTATATGTTCAGCTGATTTCCCGGTTACTCGCTAGTCACCTGCCGGTGCTCACTCGTTCGCGTAGTAAATCTGTGAGTTCAGTTCTCTGCGTTCCGTGGCCAACTGTGCAGGTATGCAAACACAGTAGGGAGGACTACAAGCATGCATATTGCCACCATTAATCATGCCGCTGTATTGAGTGCCGTCGCTCGACAGAGCTTCCAGCGTACAACCCCGAATAGATAAAGCTATAGATATAGGGAGATAAAAGATAGCGATGATGGCGGCGAGAGAGCGGCCTGGAGGGGAGGAGGGGTGTAACGTTAATGATGGTGCTGCCGGTAACCCAGCAGTAATGGCAGAGCTGCAGGTCGAACCACCAATTCCACCCTCCAACTTCCCTTCAAGCCCAATGGATATCACGCTTGGGCTGTTCGTCTCTCATTAATTACCCTTTGTTTTTGTCCCACTAAACCGGAAACTCCGCTGGGTTTTTTTACAAGCCCGTTGACGGGAAAGTGTACACTGACGCGCGGACGGGCGGCGAGGGGAGAAATCGATATTGCATTGGGGTATATATGTGAGCGAAAATGAGAGTTAGTGAGTGAGTGAGAATCAGCAATGTGTGCAGTCGTATGGATCCTTCAATGGCGTGTATCGTATACTCGTGACAGCGTTACCTTTGTTCCATTCGAACTCTCGTCAACTTTATCTTCATTCGTACGGTACGTAACAGGAGGAACATATATAACTCGGCGTAATAAACAGTATCAAAAAGACTGTTGGCGATACAGAGGGTTCAGCTCAGTACCGTACACAGAGTGAGCACTGAGCTGAATATGTTCACTCGTGCCCAGTAGGCTCATGGTAAATACTATATACCTATATATTGCTTATATATCTTCGATAGGGTACACGATTCTGTGATGAAAATCTAACCGTAGACTGATGCGTTCCGGGTTTATTGTGAAACTGTATGCCACTCCGTTGTTCTGTTTCACTGTGTTTGTCGAACTCGTCGAAAACATCGAACACGTTCTCGCTTTTACGCTAATTAAACTCGAGATCCATGTTACGTGTATCTTTACTGGAACATCGCATTCACATACCGAAACATTTATACCGTTGTGTTGTTTCATTACGATACTCTTGCAAAAGGTTATGCGTATCCTCTAAACAATTAGGGGGCAACGAAGTTCGCAGCAGAAATCACGAACCCCAAAACGGCAAGTAGGATAACGAACCGCTATTTATAGGTATATATATACATGTATGTATCACAACAGGAATCGCTACCCTTATTTCGCTTCCCCGTAAGCCGTTGAATTACGATCGAACGCCAACGGAAAAATATCGAGCCAATAGACAACTATCAAGGCTGTTGTTGCAACATTGCCCCCTTGGCGATCTTTACTTCGCCGCCGTAATATCTCATACAGAAACGGATTTATTGCGAGCGTAACGTTGAGGGTTGGGCACTCGATGCGCGTGTAAATGTTAAGCAGTTTTTTTTATATTCAACGTTTTTTATTCCGATAAAAAAAGTAAAAATGGTCGATGTGAGAAGGACAGGAAATTTTGTTTCTATGTACGATATATATAGAATTTAATCGTAGAATTTATTTAACGATAACAAGTACGAAGGGAATAAAGCCGAAAAAAAAAAATCTAACCATAATTAATACCTGGATGATCCAAGGGAAAACAGAAGCAGCAAAACAAGTGAAGAGCCTCACCCGATACTCGACGCGATCTCGATTTCAGCAAAGGTTCAGTCACGTACCGGAGACGAGGAAAGTGGAATCGGCGTGAAGAAGGACGAACGATGCGGAAGGACGAGGAGAAGGAAACGAGGGTGAGGGATGGGCCTTGGCAAGATGCCGAAATTATGAAATCAGCAGTACGTGAGAAGGATTCCGGACCAAGAGGGGCAAAGGTGTTCTACTGCTAGGCGACTATATTTCTTCTTATGTCGGTGAGAAAACGACAAGCTGGCGAGAATGCGCGACGAGGCTGCTGGGCCGCGCAGAACGGCGACTATGACAGGAAATCTCGAGATGTATAAAAGATACATAGATATACATTAACATAAAACGCGATGTACATGTGCATCACTTTGTCTTGAAATGAATTTGGGATAAAGTAGAACTTTGCGTACTATGAGTGCATTTTAGGTTTTTCTGAAATATGAATGGAGACTTCCAGGATTTCGATGTCTGAACAATGTACATACGATACCCAGAATGCCTATTCGGATTCTCGGTTCTTCGGGAGCTACTAACCAAAGGATTAAAGTAACAATAGCCGGTGCCATTCGGTTCACTAGTTAAAGTCTGGAATATAGTAGCAGTGGTGATTCCGAGATCCTTCGACCTCGCTACACCTTTTTCGTCCTTCTGGAAGACGTATTAACTGGATTCCCGACAGTGCCGTATAACCTTTGGCCCTCGTCACGGGCTTCAACAGCGTGTGTAGCATAAGGTATCACGGTATCCAGAGGTAATAGTTATGAGCTCCCTGAGGAGTCCGAAAGGGTATAGACGAGGAGACGAGGCAGCAAGTAGACGAGGGATGACTTTCGCTGTACTCAGAAAGTCGAGACAGAGCCATCAACAGCTCGAGAGAGTACAGTACACAGTGGGCGAGACAGACACCCTCGGCCAGAGGACTCTGCCAGAGTTTATACGAGTAGTGAGAGACTCGGTCGTTCACAAAATTCTGAACGAGGGTGAGAGAAGACGAGCGAAGACGGGAGAGCATCAGAGAAAACGTATGATTGTACGAGGAGAGTTGCAGATAGAGGGAATGCGTCTCGTTGAGATTGAGTGCTCTCGCGACACGTGGCGTTGGGTATACTATACACAGAAAGTACAAATATTTTCTTCGTCGCTGGAGGGTACAAATAACGTCGCGAGAACGTCGAAACTAAAAACGACCAAGTATACAACGACAGATACAAATATCAACTATACACGTCTGTAGTAGGAAAAGGAAATGAGAGACGAGAGAGAAAGAGAGAGAGAAGGGTGAAAGAGTCGCGGTAGGGCTCCTCTTGCAGTTTCCAAGTCTCGAGTGGATTGCCTCAGGGCCTATGCTAATAAGAAGTACGTGGGGAGCCGTCGCGATGTACGCGACTGGTGGAGACGTATATCTAGGTGTGTGGCAAAGTACCAAACGCACATGAAAGCCTGCCTACGAGAAGGGCGGGTGAAGGTTCGGCGTTGAGAGAAAAATATACTGCATATGCGAGAGAGAAATAAATTTAAAGGGGTCACACGTGACAAGTTATCCCCGGGCTGAGCACGCAGATACACCGTGTACGATGGTGTATCACTATATCTGTGTAATACACCCTAGAAGAACGCGCGTTTACGCGTTTACGCCTTCCGGGAGACAACCCGCCCGCCTCGGGAAGCGGTTTCGAGGTCGTGAGCCCGTATAGTTAACGCCGTAGGGGGTTTCAACGAAGAGACGAGAGTGCGACGCGAATGAACGGATCTTTTCCGGCGGGAATATCCTCCCCCTCTGCGTTTTACACTAACGGAAACGAGAAACGTGAAAAATTCAAGAAGGGAGATGTACAACGATGAAAAATCCACCAGCGTTAACACGAAGAAAATTGTGTATTGCTGTACGAGAAGTGCGGAGAACGATGTAAAGAGAAAATATAAGAATATAAGTGTTATAAGCTGCAAGTTATAAGAATGTGAGAAGAGTCTGCGGGCTTACAGCACTGATACTGAATTTCTGCTCGCATGGGTCTTGCGAGGACGACTCGAGCCATTGGGAAGAGATTGTGCCACTGTCGTCTTCTTCCTCTTTTTCTTTGCTCCTTTCCTGGTTCGCTATATTTTTATATATAGTATGCTCTTCTTCTCCCCTTCTTGATCCTATACTGGGACTGGTATGTAACGTCTCACCCTGGTGCACAATAGTACACGAACATATATCGTGTAGATACAACAGACGTATATACCTACGCGCTCCTTTGGAAGTTTGTTGCAATCATCATTTGTCTTCGTACCGACGTGCTACGGTGGCTCTTCTCTATTTTTCCAACTCTTTCCTCTCCTTCTCCCTCTTTTTATCTCTCGTTGGATGAGAGTCCCAGTCGCACACTTCCCGGACGTTGGCCGCAACCCCCAATAGCCCCACCGCCTCCTCACCCTTATTTAGCCTACTCTTGGTCTTTCAGCCCTCGGCATTCGCTGTTTCCCCTCTCCAACCCTCCACCCCCTCTCATCCACTGTGACTCCTCGCGACCTTCTCTATTTGTTCTTCTTTTGGCACGGTAGTCTCGTTCCTTACGAAGACGTGCCCAGAATTGTCCGACTGTCTGGACGAAACGGAATCACGATAGATCCCCCGCGCGCGCGAACTCCGAAACTGAGAAACGAACAACATAAAAGTTATGTGGAACGGGAGAACGATCGTCTAAAGAGTGATGCGATCGCCTGTGGTCCTTGGTCTCTCAGCATACCGATAGTTCACCTTCAACGATAGCATATTCCTCGCGGTATTACGATACGAAGAATAAAACGAGTTCGAGACGCGTTACAAAATTTTTGTAAAACACTGAATATTCCGCGATAAATTTCCCAAGGGGGTATTTCATATTTCAAGAGTACGTTGTGGCTAAACGAAACATTTTTTTCATCATAGAATTACTGGCTTCCGTGTGTCCATTAAAAGATAGTATAATCATTCTAGAATTCTTTATATGCGATGTACCCTCAAAAATAACTTTTTTTACATACTTAAAATATCAAAAAAATTTCGATTGTGTATCCACGTTGAAAGAAAACAATGTATCGTAACACTCTTTTTCCGAGCGGAAAATGCATCAATAAAGCAACACGAAGGATACATAGCAGTTGAGGTCGTAAAATACGCTTGATCGGGTGCCTTTTCGCGGAAGGAGAAGTTTTACGGTGAAAACTAGAGAATGGCGAATCATAAAACGGTTGAAGCCCGAAGGTCGGGCAATTACCACAGAAAAGTTTTTGATATTCGTTGGCCGCTAGCGAGACCGAGAGAAGGGCACAAAACAGGAACTATCTACTTGATCGTAGCGCAGCAGGCATTACATCGCAGTAGTAAAGATCAATGTGCGTTGTGGTCCGTGGATAGCGAATTCGCCTCAGAGACCGCGTAACATCCGTGAATCCGTATACAATTCTCAGCATAGTTATACAACAGTTCTCAAATGTAAGATATGAGATGCAAGAGGGAAGAAAGGGTGGGGCAGGGACTAGACTGGCTGAAGTAGAGATCGCAATAATCTCACCCAAGGGAAATAACATATTTATGAGAATTCTAGTCTCTGTGTTGTACAATTCGTGCGCCGTATTGGCCGGGAGAATCGTACAGCAGAATGCATCCCCGGAAACACAGCTATTTCGTGTAGTCAGGACGAAATAGTGTGTACCAAGATCGTCGAGACTGCAGCGAAATACAACTCTGGTTACGTATTACCATTGTGAACTGGAGAAATGGTGGTCTCTCGTATTCCGTGCTTGAATTCGGAATTGTCGAGGTCTGCTTCTCAATAAACCCTTCTCCCCGACAAAGGAACACTCTCTCTCTCATGTAATTTCACCTGACAATGGTCCTCTTCTCTATTAATTCATTGGCTCTTGATAGCGCCCGATGAAGGCAAACTTGTCTCGATTACCCGGTGGCTGTTAAAATCGAACTATTCACGTGTCGCTTCGCCCTGTTACTAAAACTATCGACTGGTGTTTCTGTATGTATAGATAATGGTCAGCGCTATTATCGGCGTGTCTAATGTTATACGATGTATGTAGTGTGGTTTGAGTTATCGTCGAACCATGTAGGTACCTAACCACCACGGCTATAGCAATCGTTGGCGGTTATGTTCGCAATGGTTCTCTTACATTCTATAACCAGTTGTATTTTTTCCCCGAGCTGTTATCCTCTATAAGCGCATCGCGATCAATGACCTTCACCGGTAACAAGAGTTTTTCTCTGAATTGTAGGAAAGGCTAAAAGACAAATGACGCACATACCAAAACCTAACGTATAAATATATACGTATATATACACACGAAGTACTTCTAGGTACTGTATAAACCATTCGCTGCACAGGTGTGCGTATTCCTACTTCGTACAGCCTTAGTTCGTCGAATTTCCCTAACGATCGTGAACCGCTCTACCTCGATAGAGAATCAAGTCAGACTTTCCTGTGCTGTACTCGTCTACGATGGCAGTTACGACTAAAAGACGAAGAGGATGAGAGAGAACCGTGCCTTGCTTTTGGCCAATAGCCTGCGGTGGATCCCACTACAGCACCGTTCTACCACGCTACTTCGCATACAACCCCTCCGTACATCGTAGGCTATACCAGATACAGGTATATATTCTCAGAGAAAGCGAACTAGCGAGAGCTGCAAACTTGATCGATGACCGCGTCCAGGTTGGACGTTGTCGCGATACACGTAAGGGCCCCCGTCGCCGTACAACGATAAGCCGAGCTCGGGAGCTCGGCCACGGTTTCGCCGATCCAACACGAATAATCGATCTCCACACTCGGAGCCTCGACAGTATAGCTAGAAGCAGTCCACAAGCTTGCAGAGCACCGTTACCTTCGGTGGTTTGCACATGGCTTGACGCCATAAACCCTGCCCCGCGCACGATCGGTCTCCTCCACTCTCCCTCTTGTTCATCCCCATTCCGACTACACTTTTCCTCTCTCTTCTGTTTCTCTCGTCAGTCTATAATCGTGTGCAGCGAAAATCGAGAGGAGGGTAAGTAAGTGGATAAACGATCGGGGGCTATACCCATGATGGGAGAGGAAAAAAAAAAAGACGAAAAAAATAAGAAACTGGAGAAAGTAGTATAGTTAAGTTGAGGGCAGTTCTTTTTCGCTATTACGGCAACACGCTTCGACTGACTGACTGGCTGCGTGACGCTCGTTATTAAAAAAATATAAGAATAAGGGGCTGTTAGTGGTGCTGTGCGCGGTGGTTGTACAGAGTTTATATCGGTACTCGTCTACCCCTGGACTCTGAGTATCAGTTGCTCGATCTTTTCGGCGCCCTTTTCGCGTACCCCTCAAGCGCTATACGAGCGTGAATCGCGCGAGCCATCGTCGGTTCACTTCGCCTTTCAGCCACTCTTTTCTTTTCTCACACCAAGAATTCAGCGATCCTTCGATATAATAAAGTGTCTGAACGCTATTCTTTATATCTTCTATGTATATACGTATATACAGTGGAAAAGTACGTTCTTCTCTCGTTTTGGGAGATGATGATAAAAGAAATGGAAAGAGATGGAGTAGGGCATCGCTGTGGACTCACTGGAATGAAGAGAAGCTGTGGGGGTGATGATGGCAGAAAGTTCGTAAATTGGAGATAAAAATCGGGGTGCGCTAACTCGATCAAAGTCAATCTGAAGAGAGAGTACCAGATGGGGTGGTTTGCGGTCGGGTCTCCAATGTGCTAAGTCAGGCGGGGGCTATGTAGCGAAAACTCACACGAACACATATCCAGAAAATTGTGAACAAATACGTTGACGGACGGAAAGCACTGGCGAACATAAAGGATACGGTAGAGTGTGACGTGGGTCAGAAGCATCGAGTGGGCGCGATGAACGCGAGGTGTTGAGGGAAAAAAAAAAATTGCCCGGAAAAAGGGTCGCAGTTTGTTAGCCGACGTTTCTCGCAGCAGCGTTACTACCGCTACGAACATCGGTGGGCTATCCGAGACTCAGGGGACTTGTTCCCTTGTTCGGGAGAACGAGTCAACGAGTGTACTGTACGCCTAGCTGTCGCTACAGTATAGGAACTTATGTGGCCGAACTGTATATCTACGTCGAACTCTATTCAATAATGTTTTTTCTTTTTTTTTTTTCACTTTCGTCGACGCAAAAGCGATGCAATGTCGTATAATGAAAGACAATTTGAATGGAAATTAATTTTGTATCAGCGTAAGTATTACAGATGAATATATTCTTGAAATATCATAAATCCCGATCGTAATGAGCATATTACGATATTCATATTAACACAATCGGAGTGGACGACGACTCGTATTCTGGATTTTACCCGGTTACAAAGTGCATAATACACACGAACCTGTTAATTACAGTGAATCCGTGCTGATAATATTTGTTAAGGGTTTTAATCAGGTTTCCCTTACCCCTCATCACACCCCTTTCTCTTTAACCTCATGCTACAATTTTGATTCTCTCCAACTGTCGTTCTCTGTCGTGCGCATCCATTTCCGTTCATTTATTTATCCACACGACCGATTGCCATCATTTATTTGCCGTAACGCGTTAATCCGTCACGAGAAAGAGTAGAGTGTGCCGATGCTGGACGGGTCGAGGTATTTCATTTCGTTTTACTTGCAATGAAAATATCATTAAAATGATCAAAGAATTTCGATAGTGTTCGATTCGGAACATTTGTAAGCTTGTCGGAGAGCAAACGACGTCGATCAGTTAATAACTACAGTCAGAGTGGGCAAAGGGTCGAAAATCAGTGAGTAACGTACGAAATGATAATGAAGATATCGCAGAAAGTGGCGAAACAAACTACAAAATGGTTGTTTTTCAATTGAGATGTTGAAAATGTAATCGATAATTAAAATTTCTTGATGAATTGCATGATTTATAAATATTGAAGTTTTGTATAACATTTCATTTTTTTAATTACGATCGTAGAATGGCGACAATACAATTTAAATTTTTTGCTGTCCAAAAAAATTCGTTAGACATGAACACGTGTGAGGAGAGTACATTCGAAGGCATCAATATCGATTCAGATGGCATAGAAAAAAAAAAGCAAGTAGTACGTTTTTCTATTACCTATTTTTTGGAAACAATTCATTCATCCGACTGACATTCGCGGACATATTTGGATCAAAGTTACAAGTATACATGAAAAAACGAGATTTTTTGAGTGATCAACGTTCATTCTGCGTAATAACGCGCGCGATTGCGAGAACAGCACGAAATATTCTGGAAAGCATTGAATCTTCGTAACGCTTCAGAATCCAGAATTCAAAGCTCCAGCTAGCGCGGAGCGATAGTTTATGCACAGCGACTGCTGATAAGAGATGGTGCGCACGAGATTGTGAAATGTGTTTGGGGAACAAGCGCGTGGCGTTTATGCACATAGGTATCAGCTATACGTACGCTGGTACAACACAGTTTGTTCGCCATGCACTGCCGTGCATAGATTCGGTGAATTCAGCTTGTCCCCATCCGCCCCCTCCACGTTTGCGGCCTATACGGCCGTCACACCGCAGTTATCGAAGTGACCCAATGCGAGATAAAGCTCTTTTAGTGTTTTCGGCCGGCATTAAGCCGCTTTTTGGGCTTTTGCGGTCAATTCTGCGCATTCACGCAGGAGGGACATCCACATAGCACAGTATGCCCGGGTGTTACGATTGCCCGTTCTATTTCACTCGATTTTCATGTATATTTTCTCTGTTTCACCCTACACTCGATTGGACTTTTGGACCGAAGCGTTTAGTTATAGGTATACTAACCTCTGGAATATCTATCTTCTCCCCCCCCCCCCCCCCGTACCATTCTCTGTTCTTCTTCCTACAATCGATTTCCACACAAGGGATAGTCCCGACTGCAAAAGCTTGTCGAACTCTCGTTGGTTTATCAGCCAAACACGGACCGGATTTCTCGTTCCCTTACAAACCTAAAGCTTGTTCACTGCCTCCGTAGTCTCTCGGTTCTCGCTGGCCCCTCCGGCTCTCCCGTGCGCCCTCTAAATTACCCGATAATGCACTTGCGGTCTTAAATTTACCGCGAGTAGGAGAACCGGGAGAAGCATGGGCTACGCCGGGGATAAGAACGGGAGAAAAAGAAAGGAAAACGAAGAAAACGAAGAAAGCTGTATACGGGGGGATGAGATGAGAGTCGAGAGCGAAGCAAAAGCGTGCCCGAGCGATAGTGGATTCTCGGCGTTGAAGAAAGCCCCCACTGGTAAAAGAGCAAACGAGGACGAGAGTGCTGTAGACCCCGTCCAAAGTTTCCGAGGGCGCACCCCCTGCCGACGAGGTAAGAAAGTCTATGAGCATGTGACCGAGAAAACATGGAAAAACCAGCCGAGAGAAGAAGGACGGCCGGAGAAGGAAACAATGTTGTACCTCGCAACCCCGACAACCGCAGAGTACCGAATCTCGTATATTTCAACCTCCCGAGTAGGCGGTATTCCAGACGGATCCGGGAGTCGGGTCCGTCGGTGCACACTATTCCTTCCTTATGTCCTCTTTCACCGGTTCCCTCCCTGCCACAGCACCATACGCCGCTTTTGCGAAGTGAGATGTGCTCTATATATATGTGTTAACTTGTGCAGAAGCGAACGTGGAATTCCGCGGTATGCTTGAGAGAATAAATTCCACATTTTAGAGGGGGAAAAAAAAAACACTATTTTTATCTATTTTCTTTGTATACATATTTTTTTTATTTAATACAGTACACTACTGTCGCCTGGTCTGTTTATGTAGAAAGTAGTGCCTCGATAGCTCAGATCTTTCGCAAATCCAAAAACGCCCGCAGGTGTTTTTCGAAAATTTTTAAAGCGCATGAAAGTGGATGCTGTGATGGAATTTTTACAAAAATTGCGGAAAACAAAAGAAAATTCGCTGCATAACTCTTGCGCATAGTTTAAGGCGAAATCCTCTGGACTTTCACGAAATATAGCCTTTCGGTTTTCATAAAAGTAATAACATACAAAAGCACATACGCACATATTTTTTATTACTTTCTTTATTTTTTTATTTTTTTTTTAGAATCGCGATAAAATGGGAAAAGAAGCAATATTCCGTGTAGTTACGATATGGGAATCTCGATGTTGGATGAATGGAAAAGCTGACCCGACGGCCACAGCATTATTTTGCCGTGTCGACAGCTCGAGCGCACAGTCACGATTCTCGTAGCAAGGTGGGCGAGTGGCGTACACTCGACGGAAATGTGAAACGACGTATCATCCGTCTTCCGGTATTTCCGCGGGCTGTCAGTTGAACCGATGCTCACAGGGCTGTGACGTACGTTAGAAAGGAGATAGTAAGGGCAGTAAGGTTGAGAAGGATATAAGAACGTATAAGGTCGTTGGCTTTTTCTCTTCGTACTTTTTGCAGAAGAAATTATGTATAGTCGACATTAGCATCCGTTGCGGAAATATATATGCACGCCGTGTTCTTCGATTTCTAATTTCATATTACCATTCAACTTTTTTATTCGCCATTCAGGACGATCGTCGAAACGAAATCAATATAACGAAAAAAAAAAAAAAAAAGAAAACCCTCAATGGCACTCTCCCATGTGCATTGAACCCTATACATTGGTTGGAAAATCAGACTAATTGGCTTGGTGCGGTTGGGTTTGACAGCGTTTCTACGCGGTGTTTATGATTCTTGTAGCATGCGGCAAAAAAAAAAAAAAAAGTACGATAGATCGCATCTTTCAATTGCAGTACTATAGTTCTGCGCCTCTCTTTTGCAATGGGAAGAATCGTTTTTGTCCGAAATTTAATAGCGTCCGATTGCTAATGAGCTCAACTACGTTTATACCGAATGGTCTTTCCATGGCGGAATAATATAAAAAATGAGACAATATGCATATTTATACATAATTATTAGAGTAGTATGTTCGACACGAGTGTACGCTGTGAAAAATCTCGAAATCGCGGTCACGATTGCACTCAACGGCAGTAATTATTGCTCGGACGAGCGGGCGGACCATACGCTCTAACGCTCGATTCAGTGCAGCATAGTTCGAGTGGGGAAATGCAAGCCGATGCAGGTTAAACTGAAAATCGCTCCTGCGCCTTCTCTATCCCTCATTCCATCTGTCTATCTCAACTCTGCACTCACACTTCCACTCGCAGTTAAATAGCTACCAAATGAGCTTTCAAGTAGGGTGGGGGGAGGGGGGGAGGGGGGGTTGGCTCGAGAGAGTACTCGAATGTCCGGTGAGCGGTAGAGTTTTACCCCGACGGTTCGGATGAAGAGGTTTTTCCATCCAATAATGAGAGTTTGCATTGCTGAATCTCGCGTGCCTCGAATCTATTCTCATTGAGCAATTTCTCGTTTACATAACACTCGATAGACCACTGTTTCAAAGACATCGACGAACTGAATAAAAATGGAAATCGTTCTGTAATATTATACCGAGCAAAATATTCACTTGTCTAATTAATTAATTTAAATTCCGTTTCGTTTGACGAATTCATTGAACTAAAACCTCTGTGATGGTCATTTCCGAGAATAACTTCATCCCCTCTGAACCAATGCGGTGAATAATGGTCGATTTTCCGAACTGTGCGGTATCAAAGATAATTCAATTAGATGGTCTTATTGACAAAAATGCCGAGCCTCACGAATATGAGTTTACGGAAAGAATGTGATTCGAAGCTTTCACGGTATTTCTAGACAGCAGATTGACTCTCAGGTTTAACTGCGATGATCGATGCAGCCTCTGTATTGATTCTCGATTTGTATCGGTATTTTAAAGTTATCTATTAACGGCGTTGAGTTTTAGCTTCTCGTGCGTCATATGAGAAAAGTAAGTTAGCGTCGTAACGAAGAACGATGTAGGTAAAGGGGGAAAAACGTAACTACTGTACGACGTGCGAATCAATAATAGCGGAAATATCTTGCAATGGTGTCGGATACAAATGTTGAAACTGTTTCGCTTTTATCGCACTTGCCGCTGCAAAGTTTTCTCGTGTATATTGTAATTTCCCAGTCAGTTTTACTGTTTTTTTTTTTTCGTCGAATATGTGCTCTGGTCGTATACACGTATGGAAACGCTTGAAATTCTTCTATATCCCGTCGAGACTTCTCGCTGTCGTTTTGCTATTCCTTTATCGTTATCCGTTGGGACATCCAACACGTTCGTAGGGGTTTTCTCTCGCTTACGCTCTCCGCGCTGACTTACTTTCGACGAAGATTAAAGATTCCTGACCCGAATCTCTTGGCAAAGGATTATCCGAAAGATATTACCGCCATCGTCGGCTTTTTCTTCTTTCATTCTCAACACGCTTGGTATTCGACACTCGGCGCGATATTCCACTTTCACAAGCGCACCTTTGCCCACTATTCCTCCTCGCGTTTCTCACATGCATAAGGCTCTCTCTCTCTCTCTCTCTCTCTCTCTCTCTCTCTCTCTCTCTCTCTCTCTCTCTCTCTCTGTCTTTCCGATCGTTTTGCATTCTGTATATTTTCGTTGATATCGGATTCTCCACCACATTCCCGATATCTACTCTTCGATTCGCACCAATACCAACGCCGTTCTATTTTACTCATAAATCTCCCGTCTCTAGGCGTCTCTCGCCATTGTGTATCTCTTTCACTTATTCTCAACTCAACGAATTTCTTTCTCTCTTTTCGTTACTCAATCTGGTTTATTATATTCAATCTTCTGACGCGTTTCAACGGATACGAATTTCTCGGGAATCATCTAAAAGTTGAATTTGAAATAATTAAAAAAGATTACGCGTCACACTTGCAGTAGACAACAATCCTTTTTTATTTTTAAAGCACAACTCGGTTCATCGTACTGTACATTTTGTATTCATGATGTTTAATAAAATATATCGAAACTCAAGTATACGAGAAATCGTAAAATGCCGGAATTTCAATGAGCGTCCAGCAAGACTCCAGTGTCGAAGTGACGAAACATGTGAAATTGGACTATAGCTGTTGCGGTTGATAACCCTCAGTCAATTACGGAACATCGACATGGTAGATCTTGGGGACAGGCGTAAGTGGAGTGACATGGGAATGTTGTATCGATAGCGTATAACAGCAGTAAAGGGTTGAGCGGCTCTCGTGTTGGTTCGAAGGCCCCTTAGGGTGATTGTTCTGGGAGCGTATCGTCGTAATCGCTATTGGACGCCAGGAGGACGACGACGACGACGACGACGACGACGACGACGAGGAAGGATCGACCTCTGGACGTATACGAAATAGACGAACCGTACGAGCGTGTAATCGGTGTTCGCCAGAGCCTCAGTATGGCAAAGCGTGAGAGGCACGGGACGCGACTTCGAAGTGTAAGGGAGGGAATCGACGTATCTAGATATATGTATATCCAACGAGCGAGTGAAACCAAGTAGTATCGGTCGCGTGTATACTGAACTGGGGTTGGGTCAGGATGAACGAGAGTAAGACTGATGTGGAGAAAGGAAAGAGGGACCGAGAAGGGGAGAGAGAGAGACTCGTACAGAGCCCACCCGTCGACGGCAGTGACAAATGAATTGCCTTGCCATTCGACCGGACGTACCGGAGGATCGACCAGGACGCAATCCGATTACCCCGTAGCCCGCTCCAATATATTCTTCTACGACCACGTGCGGCCACGTATAAACCTCCGGGGCACCGAAGTGTGTGCTACCGCGTTCCTTGTACCGTAAACACGAACTTATATATCTTAACAAACCTCCCTCCGTGTGTTCGTCAGAGCATTGCACGTGTTTAGCCCAAATCCTGCGTTCAGGATAATCGTATTTCAGTACAAGCGCCTGAATCGATAAAATCAAGGAGGAGATTCATTTACTTTGATCAGTGAATTAGTTGCGATATTTAAAAAATATTTTTAATAAATATTATAATATATTTAATTATTTAATAAATATATTTAATAAATATTAGCTGTTTCACTTGAGTACAATGGATGTTATCGATGAATGGTGTACTAAAAAAAAAATTGGATGAACCAACTAAATCGGGAGTTGTGAGTGGCGAAACTAATATTTGGTTGATTAAATTCAATAATTTTCATAGTAATGAAATAAATGGTAAATTTAACAAACAGTTACTATGGTTAACTAGATATTTCATTCAATTAATTTTTATAATAGTTATAAAAAAGAACACTACAACATTTTCAAAAATCGACGCTAAGAAAGGAGTGCATATAATAATGTAATCATATTAATAAAAAAAAGTGAAATGACGAATAATCATTGGTATATTGTAGTCAAACGATTCATTCGTTACTGAACGTCGAAATCTCCCGATGATACTCGCTGAATGACGGAATCGTCGTAGATGCGAGTAATCGATAATAATCGAAGCTGTGAAACACAAGTGAGAGTGACTATTCGATAAATGTAAATAGAGTTTTGCTTAATTTTTTCCGAGTTCTTAATCCTTGCGAATAAATGCATAATGTTCATAATGCCGTTTCGGTGAAGATGCATTATCACGAAAACGGAAAAAATTACGATATCTCGAGAAATGCATAACTCATCACATCTATTGTCCTGACGGGCACTCGGGAGTTAAAAAAAGGCAAAATCTTTCGTGTGTTTGTGGTCGTATCTTACGTCAAACAGATGAGTAAACCGACCGGCCATATCAGCGTGCATTACCTAGTCGACGGATTGCATTGCATTACTTATACGTAATAAGATGCCCACCCAGACGCATACATGAACTACATACTCTACAGTAAAGAGAGAGAGACTTTCTAAGAGCGAAAGAGGGACGAAGAGAAAGAGAGATGGATTGTGTTCGCTTTCTCGCACCAGAGAGTAGCAAACGAGGCGGATGTTAAATTACGCTCGGTGGTAAGTGGCGGAGAAGCGTTACGGCAGTCTCGCCGCTCCCTGCAAAAGCCTCCCCCACGCCTAGACCAGCGCTCAAAGCTCGAAGTAAACTTTAGTTTTCATGGACGGGCATTTGTCTGACGCATAATTCGGAGTTCATTCCGAGCGAAATCCCCCACCATATTTCTCGCGCATCCCTTCGACCTCGTGGAGGAAACGGCGGTGAGCCAGGGCCGATCTTTCCGCCGTGGTTGCGCGAGGAGCCGGGCCCGCCGAGGCTTTTCTCACCGACCCCTCACTTCGGTCGCGATCCTCCTCGCGCTCGACTATCCCCAGCACCTCATATCTCACGATTCTCTCCAACCCCCTCGTCTATTCCACCACAGTTCGCTCTTACTTGCACACTCGCGCGGTTTTCTACCTTCGATATCTACAGCGAGGCTCTGGCGAGCTAATATATTCCCTGATTACAGACTCATACGCCGAAAGTACCAAAGTAATGCATGAGAGAGTAGTATACCGAGTTACATACCCTACCTGTTCACCAACTCCAGTAGACAAGGCATTTTCTGTTTTCCTGATATTCAAGTGAAGCGATTCTGCCGTAGATATTTCGCTTACACTGTACCGCGTATAACGCGTTTACGTGTGCAAGCTTTACAGGTACATACATACGCTTACATGCAAAGAAGGTTTTTCTCGTGGCGAAAAAATATTTATCGCTGAGATTCCGGGTGTGCCAGACGGTTCGTGAACTGAGAATTTGTCTTGGAAAATAGCGGAAATCAGTCAGCATCCCACCGTGAGAGTGGAATGGTGAAATACTCGCGCGCATTACTTTGTACCCCGAGATCTTATACATACGGTTGCGCTGTCAGTAGTATGCATACTTCAGTCGCGCACACCATACATAGATACCTATTCATCTGTGTTACACATACGAGGGATGGAACGCGCTTTGGAACGTGTGGAAACTGCGCCAGTTTCTGCGACGTTTCCCATCTGCCGCGTGTGTTGGTAACTAAATCCACGTTTTGTCATTCGTTTCTTTCCAATCCCCGCGACTGTATTTCGCCCGCTCATCTCTCCTGCCTCGTTCTCATGCGCGAGGACATTGCGAAAGTTCTCTCACCTATCCTCGGCGTACTGTGCCTATATATATATATAAATATATATATGTATACATAGACGCTATACTATAAACCAGAAGAACCGAATCCTCGCGAAGTGAACCACCCCCCCGACACGTCGTATGCGACATTCGCATTCGCGCTCCGCCTGCCACTTTCCGGACTTTACCTCTCTCTGCCTCTCTCGCGGCCCGCTTTATCTCTTTTTGTTGCAACACTACGGGGCGACTCGAGCGGATAGCGTATACCCCTCATCCCGGCATACGTCGCAATACATTTTAAATTCTCGAAATGCCGGAATGAGAAAAGTTTTCACGGTAATAAGCGACGGAAAGCCGCGACCCTATCTACTTTCGTTGCTGTCTCTATCGCGGATCTCCCCCACCTGGTCGACCGCTCTTGCATCAACTTTCACCTCGGTAATACTTTCTTTTTTTTTTTTTTTTTTTGGTACTCCTCGCGTACGAATAAACATTGAATACCTACAATTGAGGCGAGGAAATTTCGACGCGTACTTTTTTTATGTACGAATTAACACTCGCGGGTACATTGCCTCCGAGTTGAAAAATGGAAAAAAAATTGTTCACAATTTTAATCCGTTCGCTGCGGCTTCGTTGCGGTTCGTATTCAGGGACGCGGAACGAACGGTTGAATCCATATTTTGAAAAGTATGGCGGAAGCTTTATATGTATAAGCATTTTATTATTTATTGATAGTTACATCGATTTTTAGTTATTTTTTCGGATTTGCTGTTTACATTTGGGGGTTTGAAAAAAATATGTCAATATGTCTCGTGTATATGCCTTTCTTATCAGGAAAGGTCTTGGCGGATAAACAATGCTTCCGCCAACGCGTTTCAATGGAACCAGGAAGTGATAGGAGATTTATTCTCTTCCGACTTCGTGACAGCCGCGAACTTTTCAACTCGAGCTTTCACACTCGAGTTCGCTCTGCTACCCAAGGCTCATCTTCCGACCTTCTGGGCGCGTTACCGGCTCCGCTTTGGCCAAATCTTCTCGTTACAGCCCGGATTATTTCTGGAATATCGGTCCACTCGCGTGCGCACGTGAACGCTCGCACCCTGCGGCGTTTCCGCTGGTTATCTTCAGAGACCCATGAAAATTGCCGAGAGATAAAGCTCTCTTCTCTCTCGCTTTCCCTCTCTCTCTCCCGCCTACTTTCTCTATCTCGCGCGTGTCCGGAGTATTCTCGCGAAAAGCTTAAGCTATTTCTACCATAGGAATCTGGTAATTAAAAGAATTATATTGTTCCGAGTGTCGAGATAACAGAGTCGAAAGCTCTCGACCGTTTACGTCGCGATATCTCATACCCGAGTAGTTTAATACCTCGAAGAGAAAAAAAAAATTACAGAGATTACAACCGTATCACTTGCATTGTATTAGTAGAATTCGCGGTTATCATATTCGCGTATAATCCAATGCCGACCTTTCAGATTCTACGTGAACCATGAACCTTTTTTTTAATTCCAATGTACGTCCATTTTTATTATCCATGTGAAAGGATGTATTGAACGCGAAAGATATTAATACATCGTCTCTGATTGTATTGTGGGAATGCCTCAGATCTGTGTAATCCTATATAGATTATCGCGAAAGGAATGAAAGAGAGAAATGTATAGAATCCGAGCGATAAATACACGGAGAAAGTAAGATGTTGGTGAACGGCGATTTCCAGCGTATTAGGATTTCCCAGGTGGATCTTGTCGCGTGTCGTTCCAGGAGCGCGTGCCCGGAATACCCGACAAACGAGCCGGCGAGGCGAGAATACTATGGATAGAGAGCTCGGACCTTAGGGAAAAAAAAAAAAAAAAAAAAAAAAACAGGACTCACCCAGACAGTACGGTTTTCAGCATGAGCCTTCGGCCGCGCGCCGACTCAACGGAGAAGCGAGAACCTTCCAGACCTCTCGCCTGAAAGCTTTCTTTAAATGTTCGCTGGTAGCCGGTTTCAGGCAGGACGAGTGAACGAACCCGTATATACCCGATAGTAAGCGGAGAAAAACGCGCGAGAATGAAAGAAAATAGACGAGTTAAAAAGAGAAAGACAACGAGAGGAGTGTGAAGCGAAGGTGGAAGCGAGAGAAATTAAAAAAAAAAAAATATCCGGAGGTAGAATAGATCTAGCAGGATGCCCGGCGTCAGATCAGCCGGGTAAAAAGTGGTCTGTTCCTCCGGCACCCTTTCTCATCCACGCGTTTTCTCCCGTATATCCTCCCTCTTCTATTTCCCACCGCGCTCGCTCTCTTTCTCCATCTCTCTCTTGCTCTCATCTAGTATCTCACTCGCTCGACCACTCCTTCCTTCTCACTTGTTGAATAATCTGTCTCTTTTACTCTGATTCTCGCCGACCCTCGCACGGCCATACCTTGCCTGCCCCTGCCACTTCGTTTTATTCCGCTTGGATTCCGTCTAACACAGGACGAAAGCTGCCAGATTAAAAGTGGGTATTCTTTCAAACAACCCCATCCCATCCCTTGGCTAGCGGACACGCGCGCGCTCCAGGTGGCATAGTGTCGAGCTTCCACGCTGAAGGCATCTTCGTTGTTGTCGTCGTCGACGACCAGAGTAGTGCCGCAAAAAACCGCGTCAGCATGCACGCTTTTCATTCGTCTTCTCTTTCTTCGCATCCTCTTTACCTCCCTTATGTTCTCGTAGTTCTTCACTTGATTCTCGTCTTTTCTACGTACTCATTCTACCTCTAATTTTCTTCTATCAAAATTGCGCCCGCTTTTACTTTGCGGTTATTTTTCCGAAAGCTAACGTGTAGTTCTTGCACCCTACACAATGCCCCATGACTCCTAACTGTTTCATCGGTCTCGGATGAATCGCACGAGTCTCCTTTTATGAGACCATGTCCATTGTCATGACGAATCGCATATACGTCGTCTATGCTGTCCTGAACAGAAATCGCGCTATGCTCTCGTGGTCTTAGTGTTTCAACCCCGTCAACGTCGGCTTTCTTCTTTTCAATACGGCATTGTTTCGTCTCTTTCACCTCGTACGTTGCTCGAATGTGTTCATTGATGTTCTATCTCAGGTGGTACTTTCGAGCTTTTAACGATGATTAAGCGACCTTTTTCTACTGCTAGCTTGTCGTTTCGGTTCACCGACGTAGTTGCCAAGCTACGTTACATTGCGATGCTCCGAAAGCTCTAGGAAATGTTATCAATCGATGACTGATATAAAATGCAATTTAATCTCTTTCGTACATGGAATTGACTTGTTAGTGATCTTGTTAAAAAATAAATCGACTGCCCCGTTTCGGTGAAGGTAAATTTTTTTTCAAAAATGCTCTATGAATAGACAAAAAGCCGTAATCATTCAATTCCTGAATGTCTGCAGCGTGTGACAGCTTTCGATATTTGCGATCGCGGACGACAGGGGAAACTGGACATGCTGGATGGCTATACGAAACGTGTCCTTTCCACACTTCGTGCGCCAAAGTGAAACGTGTGCAGCGGACACAGTTCTGGCGCTTCAAAGCAGTCATTCGCAGACACGCAGTCCTGCGCACTTGTTATTTTTTTTTTTTTTTATTTCTCGGGGGAAACTTGTCAGCAACGGTGGAGCGGTCGCTTCGATGAAAGGCGATAAATAAGAAGGTGAGAGAAGAGAAATTGAGAGCAGAAAAGGGCGGACCACGATTCGATTTCCGCAGGAGTTAGACGACTAGAGGAAGTTGTCAGTCTGTATGTATGTGAAACTGTTCTTGAAACTCGGGATTCTCCGCCTCCTTCGCTCGCCCTTATCGATCTTATCCCGTTACTGCTTAGCAGCGGTATTCTATCGTAGCTGACTTGCAGGCCGTCGACGATCTCGACGCTAAACTGGTACCATGCTGTATGTGCAAATATACATATATATATATATATATACGGGTATAAACCCAGCGTGGCGTCGAGTAAACTTTTAGATTAATGGAATTAGCGGACCGTCACCCGAGACGAAGAAGCTCGTCGACGAGGATAAAGTCGCACTAGGATCGTTGACCCTTGACTTCTCGACTTCCGTGCAACAAGCGACTACCTGTCCGTCCTGTAACGACAACAGTCAGATTGTCGCTTATTTTCGAACACTCTGAAGTCGCAGCCGCTAGAAACAGTCGTTCTTCCTGTGACACGGCGTATAAAGGCATGAAAATCTCGCTGACTTATCCCCGTTCTCCTCCACTCCCTCCGTAATTGTCCCCCCATTTGAAATTTAATTATTCTACAGCAACGCAAGCGTTATGGAGTTTACGTCGCCGTTCTTCTCTCATATTTCTCTTCGATAAATAGAATAGAATTATCTATAGCATTCAGAGTTCTGGCTAAATGCAGCAACCGTTTGCTAAATCGTGTTATAGACGACGGAGTCTCAAGAGTAAATATATTTTCGTTCGGTAGAAATGACGTTCGTCTTCATCCGTGACTGGTCCTTCGTCAATTTTTCAAACCTTCTGAGTGTCATTTTGGCATGTTGCAGAATGTAGAAAGAACGTAGCAACGGTAGCGGGGTATGGGGATCAACAAGACAGCGGAGAACGAGATCTCGCACAGGGATACGTGGAAGTTAAATAATTCATCGTGTCCATGGCGTCTGCGACCGAACTCACTCTCGTACTCTGGCTGAGACGTTCGTAGTGGAAGTTGTTGCAGCAGAGCACGGAATGGCGAAACGTCGGAACCCTGTTCATCCCTCTCGGGGAGCAAAGTCGAGAGGGTTGCCGAAGATCGAGGAGACCCTATACCGAAAAACAATCTCCGCGTGTACACTTTTCGTCCGAGATGGCTATAATACTACAGTCCGACTCAGTCCGAGGGCCAGTGGAGCAAAAAACGAGAGAGAGAAAGAGAGAGGGAGGGAGAGAGCTTGGGGTGAGCAGCTTTCATTTATTTCCTCTCGCTGGCCTCGCGTCCTTCCCCGGGTCCACCGAGAGTCGTACACGTGTGTGCCATATTGAGATGAGGAGACTATAATACTCCAGCGAAGTGAAGAGAAACGTTGTCAGACCGGAAGATCATCCCCCCGGGATCATTTTGCAACCCGTTCGTTCTCTTCATTCTGTGGTATTTTATCCTCGTCACAATTTCATTTCCCTGACATTGCCAGTAATTGAAACGCTTTCGGACATTTTCTAAATCTTCTGAAATTTTATTTCTGTCGTGAAATCAGAATTGGTGATTTACTTAAGCGTCCGCTATGAGAGCGATCAACGTTAATCTATTCGGCGTCTTTGATGACCGAATAGACGACAGGATAATTTTCGTATTGTCATTTTTTCCCCGCATTACTGTCTTCTATCCATGACGCAAAAATAGAGCCATTTTTAACGAAGGAAATTAAAAAAACAGTAGAGTTTCAAGCTTTCGGGATATTATGCTATTTTGATAAATTCTTCAATTTATTATTAACTAGAACTGTATTGCATTATCGTTAACATGCGTTCGTAGAATATGCATTTACTCACATGTGAGTGTAGAAGTAAACACCCAGAAGGCATATTTGCCTATTTGCCTGCGCGATCTCGCGCGTGGGAACTGCTTTTACGACATGATGACTTCCTCCACGAGAGGTAGAAAAGCCGATTAGCGCGGAAAGCATATGATATCGCTATCCTTTGCGCGCCCTTGTTTTCGTCAGAGGCATCTCACCCTCTGGAGTCTCTTGGGCTCGTCGTCGATCAACCACCAAGTAGTAGTATAATTAAGCTTTGCTCCGGCAACGGTAACGAATAGTCGGTTGCAAGTAGATACGAATGGATGAATGATGCGTATTCGGGGTGCCGCGCTCTCGCTACCACGTTCTCTGTAAGCCTGTTTCTCTGTCTATGTGCACAAACGAGCCTGCAGCGTCACATCCGTAAGCACTTTTCGGACGCGAACCGTCTCGATTAGCATAGAGATTGAGTCGCAGCTGTTTATGCAAATGCTACACACTACTGCTGCTGCGCTCAACGATGCTGCCGACGATGCTGCTGCTATACTAACTGACGCACTCACGAGGAGCCTCGTCGTTTTCTCCGAGATTGACGCCGAGCAGACGAGCAAATCGACTGGCCCTTTGATTCGAATTCTCCAGTACGGTCCTGTAAACCTAACATTGGGGTTTTGTCGAGTCGCTCTTTGGAGACCGAAGCGAAAGTGTTGAAGTCATACGAGACTCGAGGACACGATGGAGGGTTGAAGAGCGGAGTGTATAGCGCAGAACACGGAACCTGTCGTTCCGCAATGTCAATCATTTTAACTCCCCGATAGTTGTGAGGGAAAGGTACGGTACGCATTGTTCGCAGGCAGACACAATGACATAAAGAACACCGCATTCTTTCGTTCTATTTAAGATTTACCTACAGAGAACAATAAAAATAGAAAGCACTCGGGCAATAATTTTAAAGACGTGTTCAACGAAGAGTGAGTCTCGCTATAGGAAGGGCTGACAGCACTCTGCTATATAGACGGACGCTACTATAAAGAAATTGATTTTACGCTGTTATTTTACAACACGACGTGGCGTAAAACGAGGCGAGGGAGGAATCGTTCGAGCGTTATCGAAGGGATAGAAGGGAATCGCGAAGAGAGGGAGGCTAAAAGTTACGAGTGGTAAATGCAAATACCCGGACGCATATAGGTATTATCCCGCAATCCCCGTTATATCGATCTACCGATATTCCGGGTGTCTATTTGGGAGCTCTGTGGCAACATATACGTTAGGCCGCATGTACCGCGTGGTACAAATACAGGTATGAAATATGTATAGCCCAGGGGTGTAGTGATGCACGCCCTCCCGCAGTCGCGACTCATCCCGGGCTAAAACGATGACGCAAGATGACCTGCACCGCTTAATGAATTGGCTTATCCGAATTATTCGAATGGCCAATAATCAATTATCTCGCGGGTAAAAGCAGTCGCGATGCCGGAGAGATTACCCTCTCACAACCTCGACTATATCCGCTCTGTTACCTCTCCGTTTCGCCATATAGTATCCAATACAACCGTTTTCGCACGGGTATATGGAAAATATATACGATTGCGAATCTCCGTGGTCTACAAACGTTTCGGTGGCTTGGGATCACCGTGACGTTCCGCGCACTGCATCGACAATCCTCTAACACCAGAGCCGAGGCATGCAACGCCGGTTGGCATCGCACATCATCACGTCATTAATATCGGTATTAGCATTAGCATTAACGCCGCGCCAACAGTAGACACGTTAACATTATGCCGAGTGTGTGTTTGCCGATGATGAGGACGATACCCTCCACGCCGAATGAACTTGCACGATATTCGAATCTATGATACGCTTGGGCATTCTGGCGAGAACTCGCGAGAACAGCGGGTATCATCGGTACGACTGATTGCATCGTCACACAAGCGCATTGGCCGATGTCAACGCCGGTACGCATGCGCTAACGCTTCTTCACGAGTCACATCGACTATTTGTAGATCCGTTACGCATTTTTGCTACATCGCGAACAGAGATATCGACTGAAGGGCGCGCGACTCGAATATCATCGTGAAAAGATAATGGGCCACTTCGGCAAAAGCTGCTTCACCCAATGAGGACATTTGCGAGATGAGTCTCGTAACGCAATCAATTGTAAGGACGCACGAGTGAATATTCATACTATACTGCATGCATGCCATTGTATTTCGCGATCGATATTTGAACAATTAAATTTAATGAATAGGGAAATATGCCAATTGAATGCCCCGTTTAACGTACTTTATCGTCCTAAACGAGTGATAATGGCGGTATCTGACGCCTTTAGCATTGTTGGCAACAATACTCATTCATCTGTATTGAGCTAATCAACAATAGCTATTGATAATACTTTTTCTGTTCATGGCAAATCACTTCGTTGCGAATATTCTGAGTGCCATTATTTATCTCACAAATTCGGTTGCGCAGCAATCGTTATAGTAGCGAACAATGTGCGTCGATGTATTTTATAGGATAATTTTTCCGATGAAATTACACTTTTCAAAGATATTACACGTCTCAAAAAGCAGAGAGAACGAAAATTTAATTTTTACCAAAATCGTAGTTTCGGATGCGTTGGTCGTACGCATAAATTTGAAAAAATTAAAGGACTCGCTTTTGCACATAGTGTTTTCGATGGAAAATTGTTAGAATTATTTGACGGAACCGTGACGAGATTATGAAAATTTCAGCGGGAATCTTCCGCCCAGAAATGACTTTTTCAACATCAAGTATAGCTAATGAAATTCGGTGACAATGGGGCACATGGCTATTATTACGATACTTTATTGGCTTCAATGTGGATGACATTATTTTTAATTTTCGCTCCGATACAGTATTAACCGTTACAAATGAAAATTGCGAGCAACGCGATAACTTTACTTCAGCAAAACTGGTCAACATGTACAATTCGATGGCTCGAACCCAACTACGTTCGTTGCAGTTATCCCAATGGATATCGAGCTTATTGGTGTTCGAAATTTACCCATTGACAGCATCCACAGAGGTATCAACTTTTGTTTCGTTCGGCGCCAGTCAGCGTATCGGGCATTCGGAACCGAATATCGGTAGACCGTTGTCGACATTGAGAAACAGAACCACAGAAATAAAAAGAATAAGAACCCTCGTATCACGTCATGCCATTCTCTTTGTCAGTCCGCAACACAGTCAATCCTCTCGTGTTCCAATTTCGATTGAGTGCCGTCGCAAATGTCAATGCAATCAATTTTATCATCGCCGCTTTTGTTTCGCATAAATACTCAGACGCAACAAACCCACACGATAATGACGAGCGGCACTCCGTCAGGACAGCTCGATATCATAAGATCGTAAATACGGTCTCATGTTCTTGAGTTATAATGCAACAGCTCTATGAAAAGGTATAGTTAGTTCGATAAATAAAGTCTGCGCTGCTTCAATAGCTCTCATCCCGACACTATTTTACTGTATACATAGAACTCCAGCGACAGGATTCGATATAATGATTCTTTCACACTGAAAATAGAGCATTTTTTTGCGTCTATGACTGATAGAACAATCCTTGGATATTCAAAACGATAAAAATGCAGTACTAGAACTTGTCGTATTCAGTAGATAAGTTCGCAATAAAGTGCTCAAGTTCTTGAAGATGATAAACAAAATAAGGCATCAATCTTGATCTTGTAATCCACAAATTCTTTCATTGTATCATTTTTTCCCTTTACTGCTGTGAGATCGTCCGATCTGCAATTGTAGCCGTTCGATCTGTGAAAACACCAGGCGCAACAACCGTTTTTCTTTTTTGCAAGCCAACGTTTACCGATGCCGTTGTATTCCTCACGAGAACGGCAAAGAACGAACGAGTAGCAGCCGCAGCTAGAGGTAGAATGTCGGATTCTATGTTGCCAATAGAAGGCGCGCAACAGTGCTCAACAAGAGTAGTGAGCATAGAGGGAACAAGTCGTGGAAGGTCGAGGGAACGATGTTGTTACTCTCGGGAAACGGGTACAAAGCGCGTCCCTCGCATCGTGCATCGTCCGCACCTCAATAGGGAAACTAACCACCCCACGCTTTCGTATAGACACATAATATACCAGCGCAATATGTGTGTACTGTATGAACGTGTCCTCTATTGGTACACGTGCTATTGTAACGCAAGTGTGTATGTAGGCCGGCCATATTGTGTTCGCGTCAAGCTCCGCGCGTTGTTTTGCAATATTTCGCGCACTAATTGGCCTGGAAATGGCTATTTCCTGAAATTGCAACCAAGCCGCGTTCGCTCTGCTTCGCATATACACGCGTGCCCACCCTTTCTGTTCTCCGTCTCTCAGGGCTTTCCTCCCATCGCTCGTGTTACACCTTCAATCAGTCTGGCATACTGGTCTTTCTTGAATTCCGAGTTGCACTACGAAGTTGTCGTACCTAATCTTACCATCCTCTTCGCTTTGTAACTTGCCTTCTATTCGCGGAATGTAATCATACTTGGCAAGTACTCAGTTTCTATTCTCGAATATATCGTTGTGCATTCAGTATGTTTTCAAATAAACGTGTATTTTTTCATGCCTGTCGTCTGGTAAGAAATTAGTACGCATAGAAACGGTAACCGAGGTAGAGCGATGTTTTTTCCCCGGTAACAATGGACGTAATAAATAGCGAGCGTAATTTCAAGAGCGAATAATACATTTTTCGATAATATTTAAACGGTGAGCGGAAATAAAACCCCCTGTACATTGCCGGGGGTTTCATTTCCGCTTTCGCTGTGGGGTTTTTTTTTTTTTTTTTTTTTTCGAAGGTTTTTTTTTTTTTTTCCGGCATTCTATTTAAACAATTATTTATGCGATCAAAAATACAAGAAGGTCGATTCGAAAATAGTTAGGATAAAATGGTAATTCGAGAGAACGAAAAGATTAGCCGTTGTGCGTAACGTAATTAACATAAGACTTCATCGAAAGCACATTGATTGTCCGTAGGGAATTCTCACTCGGATGGAGCGACGAGCGTGCGCGATGTGCGTTTATATCCTCTCTTTTTCCAATCGAACCTCCTCTTTATCTCTCATCCACCTCCCTCACTCCCTCATATCTCCTGCCTCGGAAACAAAACGAGAGAAGCGACGATAAATTTCGTACGAATGTCGCACGAAACGGTCCGGTAGAGTTGTAAAACGGTGATTTATTTACAATGCGAGTTAATTGATTTACTACTCGTGCGGCGCAGCCAGTGGCTACGGGGGTTTTCGCATCCGTGTCTCTTGTCCTCTGTCTCACTCTGTCATTCCTCTTTTACCCGCTTTTCCACCCTCTCTTCTTCCCTGAATCTCTCTTTCTCTAGTGTTTCTAGTATTTTTTTTTTTCGCCCCACACTTTAACTCACGTACATTGGAATCCGCAACTTTTCCCTTCGCCTCCTCTGTCTCCATCGTTTTCTCGTTCGCTCGCGCTTTCGCGAATTCATTTCAACTCACAGATTCGCCAAGCACCTCACGTAAAATAATAAAAGTGACACGAGCCGTCCGACACGCACGTGTACATCATCCGCAGAATAAAAACTCGTTATCGTAGTAGGCCCAGAGGGGTGGGGGAGGGGGTGAGAGGACCAGAGCGTTATGGGGCATGACGAATTGATCGTTTGGGAAGTGCACTGTTCGGCGGAACGGCAGGCGAGTTCGCGTTACCTGAACAACTCTCGTATTTTTAATGGGTTACGCTGCCCCGATGGTCCTCGTAAAAATAATAATACTGCAACTATCAAGAGACTCGGCGAGAGCGTGACGGCAGGCATATTTGCGCTCGCATAGCGTCTATACCCGACACTGGCTGTGCGCGTGTACACACGCTTTTCCTTTTGCTCTGACATAGTAAGTATGACCCGAATCAATAATTGAAAAGTGTCATTCACCGTGTTATTAGAGTACTTGGCTTTTAATTAAAAGGGGGCTAAACAACCAATTATGAAAACTCCTTTTGCGACCCGCGAACGCGAAGGAAAAGCGAGAGGTGAAATTTTCAACACATATTTCTCGCAGTCGACTCGATAGAATCCCTCTTCGAGTTTCATTCGAAAACGTAGACGAGCCGTATTTCACGTGTGTTACGCGAACGAGTATCTCCATTCGTTGGGAAACGTTGGAAAAATAAATTTTATTTTTATATATCCGAGAAGAATGCGACGCGTTTCGTTTCTGGCTTTTGTATAGAATCGGATATCTTCTAAAATTGGTTCGCACAAAAACTATCTCGTTTCCGTAAAATCGACATAGATCCTTCCGCGGGCGTCATCTATACGTACCACCTATTTCTTCTTGTAGTCCGGTGTGCAGTCTCGACGGGATCCGAAGCCAGTATAAGCCGAGAAAGGGAGGCACAGCGAGAACTAGAAAGGCCGACGACACTGAGAGATACGCAGAGGATTGTCTCACGAGTCCCGCGGGAACGAACCAGTGACGTTATTCCTGGTTAACGCGCCCGCGAATTCCTGTCGTCGTGGCTTTGGCCACTGCCGGTGGCGCGTAACCGGGGTGGGTACGATTTACAGCCAGGATCAGTGTGTCCCTTACCTCTCGTCGACAGTTGTACCGGGTTTCAGAGCGCGAGCGCCCACTGGTATTACTCCCTAATCCGTGTACCTCCTTCTTGTACGACTACCTATACTCGTGAAACAGTGACTGACTCACTGTATATCTTCTCTGTTATTCCGTACCTTATCCCATATACCTTCGCTACACTTCGAAGTCCAAGTTCCTGGGTGGTCAGAGTCCGGCGGCCCTGGTACAAGATATAAGACGCCAGGCTGCAGCTTCGTTGTACATAGGACCACGGAGTTTCGTTCCAACAGACGACTTATCGTACAGGGCTTCGGCCTGTCTTATTCGCGGACAAGATCCTAATTAAACTCGAACCTCACCCGAGGAGCTCTTGCGGGGCATAATCTCGTTGAAAGCTTCTCTGGCTGCGCCGACGTTGTATAACGATATCAACTTGGTAATTGCCTTCCGGTATTTGAATGGTTCATTTCGCGGAGTAAGCATACATATTGCGAAGTGAATTTCGGATAATTATGCAAATTGCCTGCGGCGTTAATGACGCGACGCATCATTACAAGTACATCGTGAGGAATGCATTGTTGTAATTAGTGAATAAAAGGATATTATTTAAAATATCACAATCGAAAATCATTCAACAACGCGTTGTCCTAAACGAAAAAAAATTATTGTACGCTTGCGTTCCGTTTGTGTCGAAGTTTAGTTTCTCACTTCAGAGGGCCGGTAGCCGCAAAACCACGCTTCGATAGATCGAAATTGTGATGAAACTACCCGCCGATCATTTCCTACCGGCATCGCCCTGATATGTCGCATCGATGTTTTCGTGGAAAGCAGCACGTGCTGCGGGCATGACAAGTGCCCCCGTCGCTTGTCCCTTCCATTCAATTGTGGAAATGGACACGAAAAATATTGACCACTTCGCTCTTCTACTCTGTTTTTTGTTATTCAAAAAATAAAAAATAAAACCTTTTACTGCTGTTACAAGGTAATAGGTTTAACCGGAAATTCCAATTTTTTTGTAACGAAAATATTGATTTCCAGGGATTCTCAACCAAACGCATTTTTCTTTTTTTAAGTACCGTATTTCATGAAAACTTCCAAAATTTCGAGAACGAGAACATCGAAGTCGCGATTATTTTATAATTCTCACACATTAAAATTTCTTTTTTTTTTCCATGTATATTCATATTTTGCTAATGTTTTTCGCTGCACAGTAAAAAAAAAAAAAATTGTTTTTAGAAGTAAAACGTTTTTCATGAGGTTTTTTCTATTCGCGTCTTTCACGTGCACTTTCAAATATCCATCACGAATTTGCATCATGAAACGGATTTTCATCCACTAGCCGTAGCCCAGTTCTACCTCTCGCCAGAAGTAGAGAGTGAAAAATAGAAGGAAGTCTGTAGTTATAAAGGTCAAGTGAAGCGTACCTTTTTTTTCTATATGTATCCCGACATACATAGGATAGTATACAAGTAAAGCATAGAAAAGGCACATGGATAAAACATAAAAATGGCAAAAGAAAATAAAGAGGGATGATAGTAAAGAGTGGGATTCGCTGCGTTATAGGTCAGCGAAAGAGGAAAAGAGTGAGCTTTCAGTGGCTACGCGGCGCATGGAATGTGCCACAGAGTGGACTCCCTCTTTTTTTCCCTCGTTCCATTTTCCTCTCGGCACGAAAATCAAAGGCTCACCGCGAAAGTACCGAACTCACGCTTGCGGGAGAGATTGGTTGTGAAGGTGGGCACCGAGTGCGACTCGTCCTTTGGATAACAATGGTTGACCATTTACCGTTTTTTCGAGTGGTCCAGCCGCTTTTTTCCGACATTCTGCTTCAAAGTTTTCGCGCGCTGCTTCATTTTACCATTCTAGTATTATCATGCTGCAGTTATATATGTATATACGCTATACTATACGATACCGTATGGTGTAGATATCCATCGGCGTTACAGCGCCTGGATAACAATGTCTGACTGCACACTACCGATGCGCGTTGCAACGTAAACAAGCGGTAGAAATATATATGTCGACGTTACACACGGCCGCACCTAGATCGGTATCTACATCTATAATACAATAATTTAGAGTGTATGTTCTTGCAAAATGACACTGACGTTCATAAACGCTCGCAGTAGGTACAGTCTGACACGCACGGCGATTCACTGATACTCTCGTAGGCGATCGCAGAGAACCTCTCACGCAGCCACACGCACACAATCACTCACACAAATGCTTGTAAGGACAATGACACGGGCATTGGCATCGGTCTGTATTCATTAGTTCGTCCAGATCGCTTCTGATGAAGGATCCCTCACAAACAAAAGAATAGAAGACCATAAGAAAAGAAGACCATTTACGGAAACAGAGGAAGAAAAGAGAGGGAACAAAGATCGGATAGAAAATGAAGGAAAAGAAATTGATTGATTCGACCAAAATACAGCTATCGACATTCCGACGTTCGTGAGGGGCTGAGATCACGTGAGACGGAGAAAATAATTGTTTTGCCCAGAACTGAAGGTAGAGAAGAGCGAAAAAAAAGTTTAACTGGACTCATTTATGCGTGAATGATTCATTTTTCTAAAAAAAAAAAAGAAAAAAAACACACTTACCGACTGGGCGAACGCCATTGACATTGAATTCTACAACACGACGTCTGAGTCTCCAGCTTTCATTTTCGTATGATTATTTAACCGTCAATGTGACCCTTGTGCTTCCTTATTTCATTGAAAGAGGTCTTCCATTCAATGACCCTATTTCCTTAATTGCCTGTTAATTTCCGGATGAAGATGTAATGGGATATCAATTTTTGTTCCCTAAATTGCGCCGTTTCTTTTTTTATTCGCGACTCCCCCGACCTTCACCTTCTTTTATTTTAAATCACTTATAATCCTGTCTGAACACTCGCAAGGGTATCGAGTATCCATAATCATTCCATTTGTAGATGAGATCCGTATGGATTGCGTTTCGATTTAGGTACCGTTGTGGAGGGGATAGTAATCGAAAAAAGTTACACAATATACATGATCTCGCCGAAGCGCAGCTGAGAGTTCGTTACTCCAGAGTGAG
Organism: Buathra laborator; assembly: GCA_934046635.1. Taxonomy (NCBI): domain Eukaryota; kingdom Metazoa; phylum Arthropoda; class Insecta; order Hymenoptera; family Ichneumonidae; genus Buathra; species Buathra laborator. The sequence continues at coordinate 5,227,285 of OW203901.1, forward strand.
TAAGGCAGAGGGGTAGATTACCACTATAACGTTACTCCATACTCGTGAGTATAAAGGGTTGAAAGTTTGCACTCTCGTTAGAAATACACGCCGAGCGTGTACAGTCGAGGAGAACGGTTCGATGGGTGAAGCGGATTGGTTGCGAAGGGGTGGGGGGTTGCTCGCGACCTCGGCGAATGCGGAAAGGGAAGGGGTACGATAGAGTTGGCTGATGCTGGTGCGAGGGTAGCGTGGTTGCAAAGAGGACGAGGGCATATTTGCAGCGGATGTGGAGCGATCGTGAGTTCGTATCGTAAATGAAATCACGTATTCGCTCGTGGAACACGTAACCCCGAGAAAACGCGGAGCGTCCATGTACGAGAGACCCCGCTAGAGGATAGGCGAGTGTAGCTCGAGGAAGCGAGAGTACGGGGTGCAAGCGAGAGGGTCAATGCGGAGGTTACGCTGCCGCTCGTTATCAGAGAGCGTAAAAGAGTGAGAATGGAACAGGAGAAACACCGGAAAAGAGTAGCTTGAAACGAGAACAAAACAACAATCATGATAGGTTAGAGAGGGTACACTCAAGTTAAAATCAATTGTAATCAACGCAGACTACATAAATCAAGTCTCTGGAGGTATATATCGGAGGTGAACGCGAATTGCGAAGTCTCGTTGTTAACTTTTTTTCCCCCAGGACTCCAAGTTGAGACTTACCTTGTGAATGATCGGTGAAAACTCACACAATTCACTTTTACCTTCATTTTTTGTTTTTTTTTTTTTTTCTACCCCTATCTTGAAAAGTATCTTGAGGAGAAAAACCGCTCGATACGCCGAAGGGATGTTGGTCATCGAAACGGCAGAATCATACGTTTCATGCATCCACATGACTCTATATACTCTGCTATAATACCGAGATGGCATTCCACCTGATATGAAAGTAGCGTGTATATAGGGTACGTGGCCGGTGTGTATACCTGCCCGACGCAGGCAGCGCGAAACTTGGTAATGCAGTTTTCATCGAGAAAGTTTAAGGTACGGCGTGTGCAGAAAAGTCATGGGGTATGAGAGACTCGAGGCGGGCGGGTTGCACACACCCGCAAACACCGATGGCCAGGATTGGTTAGTCGTCGGGCATACAAGGGAGCGAGTGAGGGCAAATGGAAACGAGAGCAGCTTTGGAAGTACCAGAAAGCAGAGGGCCCCCAGAACCATTCATCCAGCAAGTGTTGGGGCGGAGGTGTTGGGCGAAAAATTTTGTTCCTCGCAAATGAATAAATCTGCCTCTCTCTCCCGGGCAACACAGCTACTCCTCTCTCCTTACTCTTTCCGTCTGCGCGGAAACCCCTGAATTCGGTCGCCTTCTCTCCACCAAAGCGCTTCATCTCTTTTCTTTCCACGGATTTTTTTTTTTTTCCTATTCTTTGCTTTACTTATATTCCTTGCGTCCCTTTCCCTCATCCAATGTAACTTTCCTTCTCGCTATCCTCGCTCACGCTTCCTTATTTCCCATGTATTTCTACGGAACGGCTCTGGACGTAGAATACGGATATCGTGACGTAAAATCGTAAAATTCACTTTACAAACATTTTTCCTACCAACGCTTATTCGCTCGCGGAGCATGAAAACTTTTCATCCCTCGTGCATCTCCTTCCCCGTCTTCAGTTTATTTTCGTTCTCTCGTTCGCCATTTCACGTTTTTTTTTCTTCTTCGATGTTTTATTTATAAATTTAACGATTCTTCCCGAAATTCGTTCTTTTTTTCCCTTTTTTTTCTCCCCGTTTCGTTTAAATTCTTAGCTAAAGATATTGCTCCGTTTTTTTTTCTCTCATACGCTCGACTAATTCTTATGGTATGAAAATTTTACGTGATAATACACCATTGGTTTTTAGCATCTATATTTCGGCGGAGCGAATTGAGTGGGAGGTTAATACTCATCAGGATGTTGGCGGGCGTGGGAGTGAAAAGGGATGAAACGCGTGGACTAGGAGAAGGGGGATTGCGCGGAAGCGGGCGTCTTGCTCCTCGTAAAGCCTCCGCAACCTCGTCGGGCCAAGCCGGCTTATCCAACGAGCTGGCAGTAATTTAATGACGTTTAATATGCAACGCGAGCGGCTCTATTATTCTGACCTTTAGTACGGGGCGTTTGACAGCCTCGACCTACAGCAAGCGTCCCTTGTACACTGTCCTTCGTCCTCTTTACTCATCCTCATCCTTCTCTATCTGTTCTATAGATCGCTGTTTCCCTCCATCACTCTTGTTTGCCCTCACGCTTAAGATATATCGAAATAAAAAATTATCTTCATTAATATCCGATTTTTTTGGTGTCCGAAATCATGGAGAAGGCAATCGATCATCAACAACCTACTATCGAAATAAAGACATACATCCGAAACTTCATTTTATGTAGATTAGTACATAAATAGTTGAACAAAAAAAAAGAATGGCATGTAACATGTATAATTCTGAGGTGAAATTAACGCTCTTTTTTTATCACATCCTGTTCGATACTTTACTCGATGGCGTACAGAAAACGAATATAAATACGAAATTCCTGAAATACAGTAGATAAAGACATTATTATATATATACATCAGACACGGTACAGTAGATTGGACCGGAAAACAGCGAATAGTGTCCACCGAGAATATTTTTCCTACCTTTGGAGGTTTTCTTCTTCGCAACGAATTTTCATATCGGACTCTCGAATATGTTGTTAAAATCTTTTTCGTGTTTCGCAATGGAGTAAAGGAGAGAAATCATCGAAAAAAAAACCCGACAAAAGCAGAGAACGATGTGAGAGACTTCTGTTAGGTGTACTGTCAAGCGGTGGGACACCTTTTCCGTGATACTATATCGACAGGTGGCCGCGAGAACGTGTGCGAAATGCGCTCGACGACAGCGTCGTCGGCACCGTCGACATTCTCGTGTATCACGGCGAGAGGTACGTCGACATAAGTTGGTTTCCGCGACTCGCGATACTCTCGCGTCTCTCGCGACTTAAGCAGACGGAACGAAAATCGAGAGAAGGGTTGCTTGTGCGGTGTGAAATGCAAAAATCGTCGAGTTACCAAACCGGAGAGGATCGAGAGGAGAGCAGCGGAGGGGGATGCGGTATAATGGAAATTGGTGTATACACATCACACAAAAATATGTTCACACATCTAAACATCGATCGTCTAAATATGCTATGGATATATAATTTACGAAAAAATTCGGTGAAGGGACAGTCTATAATACATATATATATATATAATCTCTCGTTTAAATTAAAGTCATAGTGAGTCACACATTGGCAGCTAACAACGAAACAGTACTGTACGTGTAGAGTATTGCTGGTACCTATTATTAATTTTTTTATGTTTTTTTTTTTTTTTGTTGTTGTTGTTTTTTTTCATCTGTCTGTATTGGTAAAATATTGATTAATAGACAATAGCGAAAGAGAGATCCAGAGGATGTAGTAGAGTTCGAGAGCTAACGGACTTAATGGGGTAAGGGATGTAGCTGTGATGACGGTTATAATTGGTAGCATTATGTAGTGGCTGTCGGTCATTCCCGAAGGTTTGTGAGTGGCGTATGTATATATATACATATATATATTATATATATGTAGCATGACCGATAGTCGAGAGCGAGTGAGAGATAGAGCAATAGACATATAGAGATAGGCGATGCAATGAGAAAGTCGGTTGTTGTAAAGTCAGCGGGTATGGTAGATACAATATTATTGAGATTTTGTTAGATAGAAAAAAGTTCGAGGAAGATAGACGATATATATATATGTACATATATATATACCATGTATATAATATAGAGAAAAAAATTCTACAGACTATATCCTAATTTGCAAACCAAACAAACGAACCAACCTCCTCGGAAAGGCCTAGTCGAAAATGTTCGCGGGACCCCTGTAACAAAAACATAGATAAATCATAAGAAAATCATAGAATAACGAAAATAAATAGCTAGTTGACGTGTCTTTTTTCTTTCATCCTCATTACTTCATTTTAATAAATTGCATTTTTTTTTCTTCTCAAACAATACGCGATTCGCGAGTATCGAAAACACGTTCGGGGTCTGATTGACTCGACGGTTGATTTAATTACGTTAATTATTTAACTAATGAACGAAAAAAAAAACATAATGGTCATTATACACAAGGATACAACGAATTCTCAACGAAAGAAAAATAAATGATTTATGCAACACGTACAATCTACTCTGTACAACTCTATGTGATGTCTCTCTTTCGGATAATTAATCGTCTCGAAGACAAGACCTAATCGCAGCATGCTGGGATTATACTCTCGTTGATGCCAGAGGCTATGACGAAAACTGATTTTAAGTGGACCGTTAAAGCTTGCAAGGTGGAGGCAACGGCGTACAGGGCAACGGAGTATCAGTATCGGCGAGCAGCATCCCTCGGTAGTTAAAGGGGTAGAGCTGCCGGGCGGGGGAAGAGGGCGGCTCACACCGTAGCTTGTCGGCGTATTCGAGTCCCGTATCTGGCTAATGCAAACTTCTATCGTGTATACACTACACCATCCGGGTGCAGGGAACGGAGAGAGAGACAGCGAGCAACGCGTGGAAGAGCGCGCTTTCCACCGATGTACCATCGTGTCGAAATAGCGACCGGTGATCCAGCTGATACTGGCCTTAGCTTAGTATGTACATATACTTTACGGACACACGAATATCGGCGTATAGACCACGGTGTCGTTGACGCTACGATATATACCTTCTCTTGTCCAAGCGCAGAGTATTTCGTCGAGTCGTGTCACCGACGTTATCGACCGCATTACCGTTTCGGCAACGCGATTTCGGCTGTCGGAGCACATCGGTTCAATGGTCCGCGATGCCTGGAACTGTGTGCCTGGTCAACCCGCGCTGGCTTGCTTTCATGCTGCCCCACAATCGAACTCTTGTACGAGCAACTATGTTTACCATTCTCTCCGTAACCGTATTTAATCTGGCAATACGCATTGAGAGAGACGCCGACAACCGCCGATCGAGCTCTACCACATTGATTACCACCACAAAAGCACGCCCCGCTTCGTAACCCAGTGGCTATGAACCTACATGGCTTTCTAAGCTTTAATCGTGATTGCTCATACCACGACCTCGTATTATCGTCCGTTCACCCGACATCTACGCACGCATACGCTATACGGCGCATGATATATATTATTATAAAAATTAAAAAACAGAATAAGCTTTGTTGCATGCTACTCGACATCGAGGAGGAATGGATCGTATTGATCCATTCAGCGTATGAATATTTATCTCTATTCACTTTCAAACGAGGAACCTGTAATGAAAATGAAAAAAAAAAAAAAAAAAAAAAAATCGTACGGAATATTTCGCGATGTGGTGTTGTACAAGACCGTGACATCGGCATTATATGTTTTGCAACCCTGATTTTAATGCAAGCCTTGCAAGCTTCAAATAAGCGAGATTGCCGCCGTGGAATGTCCACTCATGAGTTTTCTCTCTCCCTCGCGGAATTTCGGTCTCACAACCATCCTAGTCCTCTTATCGTCTCTTGCTGCTCTGGTCTCTCCAGCAAGAACAGCTAGCCACCGAGGTACGAGTGAAGATGAGTGTGTCGGCAACCAAGTCGAGAAGCACACAGCAGCAGGCAAGGCACCATCTGCACGAGCGTTATACCTACTAGATATATATATATATATAGATGGGTATACCTTCCTACCCATCCTCGTACGTAGCCAAAGTCTCGAGTGGGCACGAAGGGGGTGGTAATGGGACTTGCAGAGGCCGGACGGGTATGGTGCGCGTGGTTGGCGAGAAAACGAACCGATGGGTTGGGGCGCGTCATTGGCAGCAACGAAGAAGTCGAGCGCAAGAGGGTTGCACACGCCCCGGCACCGGGCCAGCCAGAGATGGCTTGGCACTCCAAGACGACGAGGATAAGGACGCGTGTGATATGGAGCGAGGGGTAGGTGTAAGACAGAAGTGCGATCAGGAGAGGTCTCATAACACTTGGAAGCAGGTGGCGCACACCGTCGTCTTATTGCCTCGCGAGTCGGCGAACTCGATTCCTATATTCGTGAAGAAACGAGAGAGAGAGAGAGAGAGAGAGCAGGAAGGATCGGAGTATGGGAACTATGGTATCGTATGTGTCTCTAGAATCAAAGAGATAGAGCGGGTAAGAGCATAGAGAGAATACAGTACAAACTAGAATAGGAGAAAGAGAAAGTGTGAGGGGATATCTAGGCGGCGAGGGAACCAGGGGGTGCGAAATAGAGGACCGATCTCAAAGCCCTACGACCGCCACTCGACCTTCGAGTCTCGCACGTGCTTTAGATCTCTTTCCCATCCCTTGGTCCATTCCACTCGTGGCTCTCGAACCCTTGAGTGTGGCATACAGGGAGGGGACATGGGACGGAGAGGTTAGGAAATAGAAATCGAGGCGAGGGAAAGAGAATGCAAGAAAGTGGTGGAATAGAATGAGGACTGTGAGTGTGCTCGAGAGGGTTGTACCTATGAGGACGTAGGAATGAGGGAAAGCGAGAACGAAAAAGCCCTCACCGGAGGTAGCGTGCAACCGTCTCAATCTTTTCTGCCGCGGCAGCCGCAAACTCGATTTCTCCACTTTTGCGGCGTACGTACGTATATATAGTGTAGGTTGCAAAAAGAACTCGGAGCTGCATCTGAGGTGAGCATACAGGCAATTCTAGCAAGTTGTGAAAGTAACGAATGTCATTTCTGTATGTCGGGTTAAAGCACACAGGAAACCCTCTCTGTGTCTTGTTCGCAATTTCGTATCGGCTATTCGTACAAAAACTCGAAGACTTTCTTACATCGGATTTAGACGATGAATAAGATAAAATCCCGTTCGGGAAAATTGATTTTATATAAAACAATATTATCAAACGCTATTGAACGATACATTTCCAGCGGTAATCGTGCGATATAGAATCGGGGGTTGAGATTCCGCATCTCCTTGGACTTGAGGTTATTAAATTAAATTAGAATTACCAGGGAGCAAGAGAAACAGAGATAAGGTGGTGAAACACTGGAGAGGAAATAAGAGTCAAGGGTCGAAGTGAAGCCGTTGGCAAGGGAGTTGATGCTCCCTCGACTAGACTCGAGGACTCGAGCCTCATACTCATCGACGAACGACACGCGAGTGAAGTTTGTTCTCCTGTGACACTGTTATGCGATGAGTCGGTACCTATACCGATACCGTGTGCACTCTTCGCTGCCCCTTACAACCACCATTGTCGACAACCCTTTCCAACTACTATAACGGAGAAAAGACGACCAAGAAGAAAGAGCGGAAGGTGGAGAAACGAAGAAATAGATAGAGTTTGAGTTTTCTTGTCGCGTCGCCCACTGCAACCCTAGATATGCTATATACCAACCCAGAGACCTCTTACAAGCCGACATGCACTCCAATCTTTCCGCCCCGATCCCAGTCCCACCCAACGGCTATCATTTTATTTTGGTTCCCTCTTTCGACTCGATTCGCGACAGCGCAGACTGGCAAACTTTTCCGATTTAACCGCTCTCCCACTGCCCGCGAATGGTACGTTCCGTGACAGATGGGCGATTACGTAAAAGATCCGCGTTCAACACGGGAGCACCACTGCATCACGACGTCTATTGTATAATCATTAGTATAAACGACACTATAATGTCAATTTATCGCAAATTAACCGCGAATGTAGTGCTAATTTGTTATGGCGGATAATGATCTGCATGAACTTATTGAGCGTAAATAATTAGTTTCGGCAAAGAAAATGAGTAACTAAAAATATATCGTAACGTTTAAACAGATATTTTAAGGTACAAAATTATACTTGTTTAATTAAGAAATTTTTCTGTCCTCACGAAAATTCAATAGAAATTATGAAATCAATAGGTGAATGTTTGACATACTTGAAGAAATAATGAGATATTAAAATTGTGCGAATGTCTGTGAATTAAGTACATCTTTATAGGAAAGTCTTCTACAGTATTGACGCGAATTTCCGTTGCTCTTGTTGAGATAGAATTTACATCGCATATGTACAGTACATGATAGGAAACAACATGGTTGTCTCTATTGACGACACAACTGCGACGCAGCTTTCATCTCCTCAGGTTTCACCGCAGACGTACTTTTTTTTTTTCACGTTTTCAGCACTTTTTCCCCAAAGAAATGTAGAACTTTTGAGTGTTCTGCAATTTCATTGGTGGACCTTCGTGTCCTTTGCGAGACTGACCTCGTTTCCATTCTTTAGGTATCAGGTTTGAGCCCCCGACAAAAGCCTCCCGAGACGTCGGGAGCGACGTGTTACGAACGACGCCTTGGGAGTAATTACAGCCGTTGGCCGCAAGAAGAAGAGCTGCTTCAACGAGGAGAGAAGCTCGCGGGATGGAGAGAAGAAGAGCGATAGGAAAGGAAAAAGGATAGTAAAAAGGGAGCACCGAGCAGGCAGCTGCGCGCCGAGCCCCATTTTGCGCGATTAATCTTAATTTTCGTTAAGGCATAATCTTTAATTAAATCACCATTGATTCGACGAGAAGGCCCCTTAACAAGTCTCGCGCATTCTCCAGAGCAAAATATTGAGGAATGGGGGTCGGTAAGCCTCGGATCCGATGCGATGAAAGACGGTAGGGCCAGCGGTGTGGCCCATACGACCGCGCGCGCCACCAACCAAATCAATTTTACCCGGAGAACCTAATTATCAATTTACGATATCGTAAATGATGGCTGAGCTGCTCTTCGGCTCGGCTTTTACTGGAGCAATAACGAAGAGGAAAATAAATTTAAAAAAATAAAAAACGCCGAAGCGCGCGAAGCAAACAAGCAAAGTGGAGCCGGAGAGGGATGAAGAGATAAATTGAAAGGTAAAAAACACGAAAATAGATTGAGATGGAACGGGCTGATTAATAAACAGTCTCGTTAATCTCGTCAACCGGTCAGGTGTATACCGAAAAACTCTGGTGCGCTATCGGGGGACCGCCAGCTTAATCGCGTTTATTTAAAGAATCGCGTTTGACAGTGAGTATTATTGACAATTTATTCGTGACGTCCACCATTAGCTAACCGCACCTGAATTTACGTTGATGCGGTGGGGTTTAGTCCACCCGCCCCTCTCGTCCCCTTCCGCCAAACAGATGAATAAGGATGAACGTGCAGAGTAGGAATGGCAACGATTAATATCGTTCCCAACGTCAAAATAACGTACGGCATATATTTAAAAAAATCATCAGTGTATATCCCCGTGTGATGATCGGTATACAGTAATAACCACTCGTACGACTTAGCAGCGGGTATAGATTTGATTATTTAATGAAGCTAAAGATCGCAGCTTTCCACCGTGTAGTCCATCAAAAATGAATGTACTGCACAAGCGTCCAGCCTACCAGATTTGTTGAATATATTACCGAATACATCATGTCGAATATGTCGATACGTGAAAATCGAACAAATGGAAATTGTCTGTAGTACTATATTATTTGTTCGATACACAACAACAACAAAAAAAGCGCCGATTGCGAATACATTCATTTCGCGAACGTTTCCGACTGTGAGACAAGTAAATTGAAGAAGAAGACAAAAAAATAAAGAGTGCTTCAAGATAAACAATAAAGGAATCGTACGAGGCGTAGAACGATTCGATTTCCCGGACGTGAAAGGGCTCTCAGTGCAAACGAGATTTCTCTTCAATTTTCCGGATAGCGTTATTTTCCCAACCCGCGTTTTCTCCTCTCTGCAAGTACCAAGCACACAGATATCGGAGCTACGACGATCGTCTTCTCTTGCGAGAAGAAAGAGCGAAAGAGAAAGAGCCTGTGAACTGAGTGAAATGAACCTCCGATGCTGTACCTCGAACGCGTTGAGAAATATGGTTTGGGAGAACGAGATCGGGATAGAGTTCGATAGTTTTCGGATTACCGACGCTTTATATATCTATATACTGTGTCATCGTAATATGTTCATACAAGGTTAGGTCGAAATTCCTGCGAGATTTCTGACGCGAAGAAGCAAAAAAAAGCCACGGAAAAAACCACCTGAAAAACGTTTCGTAAACAAAAAAATCGACTGCGAAATCTGTGCTCACTATGGGTATGGAAAAAGGGCAATCAATCATTTTCGGAAGCTTGAGAGAAACGAATTCGGCTCGCAATAGAATATTCCGAGAACCCCAATATCTCAAACTTAGCTTGAGCAAACGACCGAGCAAATAAACTCAACGTCATTCAGAATTCTATATAAATTTTTTCAACGGAAAGCTCAACGATGATGATACTTTTTCCGACGTGGCTTGCCGTCTGGCGCATTTCATCGGCTCTTTCGCGTAGTATATTTCACTGGTAAGTATAAATACGGTTGTATATATGTTCGATATGCTACGGCCATAGTTACAAAGCGCATCAGTTTATCCCTTTGCACCTGCATCTGCGAATACCAAAGCTTTGGCGAGCTTTGGCTATAGCTGCATAGCATTAGTTTGCTCATCCGCGGGTCAACAATTCTCCATGCCGTTATAACCCGTCGAGTAGTTACGCCAACGTGCATAAAACATCAATTAAACTTCAACTTTCGATATCTGAAAAGGTGCTCATGCGGTCAACGTACCTAACTTCATCGCAGCTTCAAGGGTCGTTTAAACTTTCGAAACGACGTTCCAACGAAACAGTAATGGAAGCGAGTATACTTGCAGTAGACAATCGTATTCGCCCGATTTTACGTGTGTACATCTGTAAACGTTGGATGTGTAACGTAATAGTAATCGGGAAAATTCAACAGTGAATGGAACAAACGACGGAGCAATTTTCGGGATAACCGGTAACAGTAGTCCACCCTTCGGTGGAGAATTTTCGACGGTCGTTCAACACAGGCCGGCGTAACCGAAAGCACGACAGGCAGCACACGAGCGAGCACCGTCGGTTTTCCGTTATCGAGCGCCTCTATCCTCGTTGAATTATGACGCTTCGCTTGACGACCCAGATTTTTTTTCGTTTCTCTTCCTTCACAAAAGGTTGCCATACAAGCGCTCAAGAGAGAAGATTGTTCAGTGTTGAGTGAAAGCGAACGATTAAAGCACATAATGACGACAGAGCGAGAGAATCTCTCGGTATCTCCTCATCGTTGTCCTTCTCTTCTCGCTCACTCTTCACTTCCTGTTGGACCGATGTAGATATACCTACAGTACGCCCGCACGAGCATTCGATAGCTCGTGAAATTCTATCGGTGGGCCGGGAAGTGAAGACGAGTTTCAAAATCCGTCCAGTCCCTTCAATCGAATGCAGAGAGCTCCCCGTTCAAGGGTGTGCGAGCGGACGAGGCTTCGCGCCCGGATGAGGGAGATTTCATGAGTTCAGCAGGGGGAGCGGGGAGATTGTCGGAGAAAACGGAATGTACGAAGGGCTCGACTAAACTGTCGAAGCGGCGACTAGCATACGGCAATGTTACCCTGTAGTATAGCACGGCAAGCAACCGGGCAATTTAATACGAATCAAACGAGGTGTTGGGAACGAGACTTACGACGCAGCTTTACTCTTTGAATAACAACCAGTTATTTGCCCTGCCATCCCGAAGTATAATGCGTATCGTTTAGATCGCCTTCTCGCATAGCCCTTGATGACAGAGCCCCAAGGCGCTTTTAGGAGAAGTCAATTAGGCAGTATACCCTTAACATGTAACCCTTTCTATCTTTTGACTATGCAGACGATCTGCAGCAGCGCGTTAACGGCGTCAGTTTCAACGTACGTTAGCTCGCTATTTACGGAAGTCTATACGACGGCAGGGGACGAATACACGAATACAAGACGTGTTGTTTAACATAGTGGTATGATTTTGGGTTTTTAGAAATTGGTATGATATTATTCATGAGACTCATCACTGCCCTTAGACGCTCATGGCAGACGTACGCAGTCTGATAGACGCACATTTGGGTTTTAATTGGAATCGCACTTACAACAAAATTGTATTGTGCAGAAATTATAGCACCCGGAAATGATTAAAAAAACTATTGAACGGTTCATTATTGTACACAGTAACAGCACTGTCATCACGCTTCTAGTTGTATTCGTTTGATTGCCGTAGGGCGTTAGAAAAGACTGTTGATAATTGATACAATTGTCGAGAAGATCATCCGTCTTCAATCGTCAGTTGTTGAGTCTACCGAACTATTTCCGCATTGTAATATCGTCTATGTGATCGAAATATTAATCTCGACATTCGTAACAATATACATGCCATTACTACAGAATCGCTGTCACCGACGGACTTGTTGACGCCAATGGCATCATAATGGACAGTGAACGATGTCAGCTCGGCAGAGTATGGATATACGTTGTTCATGTCAATTTAATAGCACATGAAGTCAACAGTGTTTGACTTCATCATCATCATCATCGGTCTATCATGCCACAGTAATCTCGTTGCTATTAGCATCGAGCGTAATTTCTGAAGCGAGAAATTGTAAAATTCTTCTAATCAGCCTTATAAATCTCGTCAAAAATGGCTTTGTCGCAGATTTGTTGGGCATAAGGTACATGTATTACATAATCTGACGAATAAGGACGAAAGTAGACTTTCAGCTACCGCGACCTCGTCAAGCAAGAATATCGATCGAAGTCGTGAAATGGATTCGAGAGGATCGCGTGTCGGTCGGCAGGTAAAATCTTTCATACTTCTATGATACGTATATTGCAGACTGCCAGCGTAGGCACAGTGGTGTTCCTACGCTCGTGTCGGAAAGGCATGATACAACTACTACTACACCTTAAAATTGCGAATTACTTATATTTAAGGTCGATCTCGTTACTCGTCTCCGATTGCCGTCCTTCTCATTGACAATGTATAAGTAAAAGATTGAAAAGCGTTATAAAAGGCACGAAAAGATGTTGGGCCTCAATTTTTTAGGATTGAAATCAAATTCTCCGGTATTATTCCACAGCAATGTGGCGTCTTTGGGATCCCTGTGGAGTGAGGCGAAGAAGAAAGATCGATTGCACAGCGTCGGGGATACGGGGGCCGCGTGACACAAAACTACAGTGTGGCTTCACCAAAGTGAGTTTGTAGGAACAGAAAACTCGTTCAACCAGAATGTTATACCGGGCGCCTCCCAACGTCTTGTTTTCGAAAAACGAAGTAACGAAGTTTCGCGTAATGGAGACATATGAAAAATCTTTATTTAAAAAATCATTTTTATCAGGGGAGTCGCATTTTGCGTTACGAAAAGCAATGAAAGGGGTACAATTGTATCCAATATTAGAAACCATCGTAGAAGGGACCCATTTCAATATCGCTGAAATGTTTACAATCTTTTCAATATACTGTACGTATTTTTTTTTTCGGTGGAGGGTTGCGGTTATGTTATTTCAAAAATGTGGAGAGAAATTTGTAGAGAGGACAGTCTCTTCCGGATAAGTCGATTGGGACACTCGCTGGAGATATACGACGACGGAGATTCGTCGCTTTGACAAAAAATATCGGCTCACCGACATGCTGATAGCTCGCTGGGATACTGGCAAGATATTTTTACATAGCCGCAACGACTTCGCACAAGGCTAGTGCTATCGCAAGATTGGTGTGTGTGTTTGGTATTTTATACAACGAGAGTCTAGTGGCGGCTTAGAGCTTTCACACTCTTGTATCAGTGCTTATCTCGAATACCTGCGGTAGATTTTCGATATTCTCTGAAACGTTATCCTCCACTTTCTAGACTGCGCTCCCTAAATCTTTAGATCTCAGGATACGGCCGTTTACGTCGTGAATTGTATCCGTATATGATGTTTTCCCCGTTATTTCAAAGAAATTCCCGTTTGATGTGCATGTCCTACACTTCGGCGGTTTAAAGGATACAAAAAGAAAAATTCCGGCCCTTTATATATCGTATTTATACTACACCGACACTCGTAAATAAAATAATACAAAGGAAACCTCAAGAATTTTTATTACTATACGATGCATTCATAAGGCTAAAGAATGTGAATACTTTACAATTTAATGGTTTCGTCATTAGATTATTTTTACATATTTTACATTAGATCCTATAATCGTTGTAATCGCTTTCGCTTTGTGTAGACATTTGTTAAAACTTTCATTTAATACTCTTCGCACCTATGCAATTTTCTTTTTTTTCTGCTGCACTTCTCATTAAACTTCTAAATAAATTTAATCAGCTATGTCAATAAAATATGTGATATTTTTTAAAAGAAAGTTCGAGTTCAACTGCTGCGAAAAATCATTCGAAATGTTTAATTCGATTTATATATAATAAAATATTTAATTTATAATTGAATTTAAATATGCCGCACTTGTTTTTGTTATGGATATAAAACCGGAGTATCAATGACACAATATCGTACGGTGATTAATCGACGCCCTCATAGGGATTACCCGGTTATTTGCTGCACAGATCTGATGTAAATCTGTAGATTAAAATAAGCGGCATTCAACATAAGAATGTTGGTGGGTCGGAAGACCTGTTTGAAAGGAATTGATTTTCAATTTGGGGGAAATTAGTTTTCCCACTTTATAGATGCAACGTTTCGATAAATATACGTCAGAGTATGTCATATATTTATTCTCGTTGCTGCCATATGCCTTTGAAATGTCTTTGATGTCCGACGTATGTGCCGGTGCGAGAAGATAGCTTTGATGGTGACATAGGTATACACGGAGATAGCTCGATAGCTCCGGAAGTGGGCTGTGCCTCAACCGAAGATTCCTACGTATCGGGAGGGTTGCTATAGCGTAGCAGATATAGTATATATGGTACAGCACACGAATCAACGGAAATCTAGAGTGAAACATGGAGACATCGTCGTCCACCTTGCAATCTCGAGAGACCGTAACGTCTTTGCCCAGGAACATCGTTATCTACAGCGTAATCCGGAAAAGGAGTCGTATCGAGTATCTCCGTCATGGGTCTACACGCCGCAAGCGTAGTATCGATTCTTGGATTAATTATTGGATTTGAACAAAAGAGAAGAGAAGAGAAGAGAAGCGAAGCGAAGAGAAGGGGAGAGAAACGAAGGGAAGGGATGAGAAGAGAATAGAAGAGAAGGAGAGAGAATGGTACAGAACAGAACAGCGCATTGGATAGGGACAGATAAGAAATCACAAAGGCAATTGGGCGTAATGAGGTCATTCGTATTATTACTTGAATTGTATCCGTTCGTACGGTAATTTAATTTGCTGGAGATCCAGTAATTTGACGAAACAAGAAACACGGCGTATTGGAACGAAAATAAAATATCGCAATACGATTTTTGTTATAAAGGGAAAGAAAACGGAGACAAGAGAAAATAAGTCACGGATTCAGAAGGAAAAATATATAGTATAGCTGTACAAGCGGTAGCCAAGATCGAGATGTAATTTCAAGGTTAGATTAAGGGCCGATATCATTTTACAGTTTTATCAACCAGGAAGAACCGTAGAACGTGTTACAGCCAAACAGAGGCCTTTGGTTCCGAATTATGGTTACGGATTCAACACTATTTTAATTTTTTCATTCATACGGTGAAATTATATTCTTGCAATGCGTTACGAAATGTTAGAAATAAAATTTAATCGGGTCAATGAAAAACGAATTTCAAAATAAACGAATGAAAGTGAAGTCAACAAATCGTGATACAGCTAACAATTAGCAAACAACCAACGATTAGTAATTATTCATTGATAATATTATCCTAAACTCTATGAAAACGATTCACTATTCTGAACAGTCGCATTTTTTCTACTCTATAATTGCATTTCACCGAAAATCTGAACATAAAGAACGGTCATATTTTTGTTGTATATAATTGGTGAAGTTGGTTGGTAGATAGTTCGTCTACCAAAATAATTCGATGAAATGCGAGATGAATTTCAAGAGATCCCATTTTGGATATTTCACCATCGAGCGTCATGATCGTTCGTACGGAAGGATTAAAATGTAATGTGAAATTAATGTATAAATCGCAAAGTAAGGTGATCAGACAAGTTTCGATGTACCGACGTCAAGAATATTACAGGATTGACTTGTGCCAAAGAGAAACCAGTTAAATTCATTATCGTATATTTACGTACCAAAGAATCATTAGTTTGAAATAATTTCCAAGGTATTTCACTGTATCAAATACATAATTTATCCGTTCTTCTGAGACGTATTGTTTAACAAGCGAGGAACTCCATCAAAGAGGGGAAAGATTACTCCGCTCGAAAATGAGAGCGATAACGAGACTATTCATTTCAGCAAAATACACATCGCTTAATGTTCTTGAAATTCGTTAGCATCCGGCTAAATGAAAATAGAACACGATGACGAAACCCGGTACCGAGGCGAGAGTGAAGCGAGAAGAGAAAAAAAAACCCAAGAAGAAGCCATAAATTTATTGCCTTTCGGCTATATTCGTTTCACGATACAGCACGCTCTCTTGTACTTTTTTTTCTCATCTCGCCGCGCGCTCTCAGAGATCGTTCGACTCTGAAATGACTAACGTTTCGCACGAATAGGTAAAATAAATTTTCCAAGAATCTTTCGCAACTGAACGATCGATGGAATAAATGTACTTATACGACAATATATGCAGAATCCGCGTCATTGTTTGTCTACAAACACATGGACCGCGTGAACAGACAAGATAGTCAGAACGTGAGTCGCAAGGATACAAACAGCAGGGAAGCAGTGTGTCCCAACGGCCCACAGTAACGCAGCAGTCTGTTTTCCACAATGCAGTGCAAACGCACGGCGGACGCCCCACACCCACTGTAGGAATTTAATTAGACGAATGCTTTGGACGAGAATGATAGTAGCGCAATACACACTCAATTGATTGAGCAGATGAAACGAAAGCGATAGAGACGATAAACGGAGCGCGAAACAAAAAGCATGAGATCACTAACGTCTACCGACAGACCGGACTGTGACAAACTGTTAGTTTCTCCGATTTAGCTTTCCAACACGAGACAAAAAAGGGGTGATGTGTTTTACTTTAAAGTGAAGCTACAGCTTGGTTTCTCATACAGGCAACAAAGGGTACAAATCGTTAATAAGAACATCAAGATTTTTGTTAAATTAACAACAATGGAGATGGAGCAATGTATTTGTACAGAAAATGCTCTTCCGTCCAACAATTAAATGGTTAATTGAAACCTCGGGACTTTTTCGTTTTTTTTTTTTTTCGGTCTAAACGAAGTATCTATAACTTTTATTTTTCACGATTTCATTCGGTACTTTGTTCCTTAAAGTCTGCTGCGCGTTGACGTTTACTTGATACGCAAAGCGCATTTTTCTCGTTTCTACCATTCGTCCCTTTTTAGGTTATTCTCTCTTTAGTGGCTCTGGCGTCTTACTCTTCACCTTCGTCATATCCTTTTTTTATATCTTTCTCGCACTCTCAGCATCGCTGCCTTCAGCTACTTGGCCAGTTTATACTTTCGTACTTGCGTTACAACGTCTAAAAGAACCACCATGACACCAACTCGTTTGCCCGGCTCTCTTGCGTCCCACCTGTACTCCGAGTCTGGCTGCTTGCTTGCGTCAAGGGTTTACGAGAATTTTACAACGGGGGGCTATGCGGCGAGCGTCTCTCGTCCCGCACGACCTCGCTGGACTGATCTTTCCTTCCTTCCATTCTTGCTAAAACTTTGGAGCTCTCTGGTTGTACCGCCCTCACTCGGGAGCTATTCGCTAAGTGTGCAATCCAGTCGGTGCGTTTTCCCTGCGAGTAATGTCTATATACAGGGCAGCGAGATGAGGGATGCCTACGAAGCAGAAAGGGTTGGAAGGCCCTTACACTGTACCACGAGCTCTTGCCAGTTACCCCATCTTAAGTCCGCTCTCTTCGCAGACAAAATTCATATCCTGTTGCAACTATCGCTATCCCACTCTACGCAAACGAAACACCTCGTAACTTTAGTCTTAAACTCTGAGAGCCAACTGTAAATACGTTTAACAATAGTATCCTTTACAGGGATAAAATATATATTGCTAAAGCTTTAACTTCGACCCGGATATACCGAATTTATTCTGTACAAGTAGCGAGCATACCAAACCACCCGCATACCTTAAAAGTACCGACCAATATTTATATACTGCACTGGGGAAAAAAATTGGTTGTATTCACTAAATCGGTGCTTGTGGGCGACGATGCAAATATTCGGTTGATCGCACGTAATAATTGTCGTAGCAATGGAAGAAATTGTCAATTTAACTAACAGTCGGTACAATCAACTAGGTATTTTTTTCAATGACCGAAATATTTGTTTTATCACTCGCAGGCGCCGATTTAATCGATTCAATCGACTTTTTTTCTGAGTGTCGAGATTATTGAATAAAAACGTGCAAAGAAAAAACGCCATCCTGTCTCGATAATCAACAAAAAATATAAATTTGGATAATTTGCCGATTCCGATACTTTTCCACTATTTATACATCGAGATTTTTTGCGATCATAAAATCAAAATCTCTGTGTACAGAGATGGAAATGGAAGTATCCCATTTAAACTTTTAATGAAGCTGATCCGATCGCTCGCCTGCCCAATTCCCCTTTGACCACAAAAAAATGAGGTCAACTTTCTAATACGGGCGATCATTCTATGCGGTGAAGGCGGCGCGAACTTTTTACACTATAAACATATGGAGAACCAATATGTACGGAATGCAAATCGAAGGGGATATTTCATTATCAAGCAGACATGAGACGCTGTTCCATAACCCGTTTAGCGTATCGAGTCTGACAATTACATTAACGAGAAATCGAAGGTTAATGCGTGCCTCGTACAATGATCTTAAGGGTTCCGGCATATAGTGAACGCAGCATATACTCATCTCCGTAGGCAACGCAGATTTCGATTTGCCACGGCATAAATTCCACGGTTCTCTGTGTGTCTCACTAGGAATTCATATGCATCGTATTAGTGACGACGATATCTGCTTCACGGCAGAGAGTTCGCCGTTGGGAAAGGTTGCAAGTGAACGAGCTGACTATGATCCCGCGTCGGGATTGTACGATCTCACCCGCGGGGGCTTGGCCTCCGCCCCCTTCGGCATTCCTCCCCTAATTGGCCTTCGATACCACGATAATCGTAACGCTTGGATACTCGATGCGTGGAATTGGCGCGTACAATTAGCGGAATACGTAGCCAGGCGTACTGAATCATATATACGCAACCTGCGTGCGCTATATTGATGATCGTCGAGCTTATTGTATGCAAGAGTAAAACGCTCGGGGTTTAGGTCAAGAGGCGCGCATAAGTGCGCACACAATGGTGCTGTGTCGTCTCGTAAGAATCTTGAAATTTCGCGAGCTACGATCAGAAACAACATCGGCTATTAAGCAGTTCGCGATGCGTCAAAAAACGCTGAACTGAAAAATATCTTCTTTGCGCCGATAGTACTGCGTGCAACGGATACTACGCAGGTAAAAGCACAATAGAAAGGTATATATATCGAATTTATATTTCTACTGTAGCGTTACAAGTTGCTAACATTTCACGACCTCGACCCTAACGACCTTAGGTTGAACCTGGTGGCAAGGGCGCTCGCGGGAGCTCGACTACTTTCAACGATCATAAATAATATAACCCACGGGCGTAGGGGGTGCGCTCGACCAAACTCGCCGTTTTTCCCCACCCTCTGTGCTCTCTGATGTTAATAACGTTGCTAATAAACGTCCCCGGGATTCCCGTCCCGGCGCAACCTACGCTAATTGGTGAAATTATTTTCCCTGCGTCGATCTCATAGCGATAAAATCGTTTGAGAAAATTGCATGCGTCGGGGTTGGCGGCGCTGTCGCGCGCAACCATCGATGCTTCACGCGCGGGAGAGAAGAGTGCGAGAGGGATGCTCTTGAGGTTAATGCTCATCGTGTGCTCTAGGCTGTTACTCTCAAGTTCACATAACAGCACTGAGATCTCTAGTCTCTCCAACGCGAAAATTCATCCTTGTCTCGATCTCTCATCTGACGACGAGGAAAGACGATTATTGGCCTCGGGGCTACCCATGCGATCGCCAAGTTTTCGGTGAAGTACACCAAGAACGACGAACCACCAGGGAGAAAACTTTGTTGTGCTCTCGAGCAGCCAATAGGAATCCTGTAGGATATATAGTAGCGGTAGTATCAGTGGAAGAAGTAGAAGGGAGGGTCTATCTCGAAAATTTCACCCAGCAACATAGCGGCCCGCTGGCGAAGAACGGAGAGCTCCCCGAGCGTATATATATGTATGCGTACATATATATTTATTTTATATATATGCATGAAGCGACTCTCCCTCCCCTTTTTCTATCCCTCCGCGATGCCGGAGCTACTGTGCGGTCTGCGGGGATCTCGCGAGCGATCTTATCGGCAAACGAACGGTGGCATGGTCGCGCGACCGCTACCTCGCTTCACCTAAATTATGAACGTGCTGGCCGTTCTGGACGGCACCAAAGGCACTACGGGAACCACCGTGGGGGTTGCTTTCCACTACCACCGATACCCGCGTTTTACTCTATGTACAAAGCAACTCACAGCGACCACGTATAACCCGCTACTGCTACCACTACGGACCTCTGTGCTGCACGAGAAAATAGGTTGGTTCCTCCAAGAGCGACCCATACAAGCATCTCGAACGCTCGGTATAATTCAACATTAATGATTGCGCGTGCGTGATCGTACTTGTTTGTTTGTTTGAGAACGTATGCTGGTTACTCTCGAAAGCGTCGCACCGATATTGCACAGTTTCGTTAGAAAATATTGAGTGGCAAAAAAAAGCAGCGAACTGCGAGATCGAGAACGGTATTCGTAAAATAGTATTGTTTAGATTGTCAACGCGATTTTGGTTACGCGATGTTACGTTTCTAGAGCTTTTGTTTTTAACGTCACTTGTTATGTTTATAACAAAAAAAAAACACAATGACTAAAAAACGAGTTGCGTACATTGGAATACATGGCATACATTGGAAACCGTGGAATACACGGCAACTGGGTTAATTCATTCTTAGGACAGACACGTTATACGAAATACTAATAATTTAGATAAATATATATAAAAAAAATATCGATAATCTTTATCCCAGTTTCGTGGCCAATCAGATAATCTGTGCCAAACCGTGCGCGTTCAAACGTAATACCCGCAATGTAGCTCCCGACATTTAAAATTCGCCGTCATCAGCAATCTCAGAGTGTGTAAATTCTCGAGTCGAAGTTGCCGTAACGTTTAGCGTGCACGCGACTAACGGTGATATACCGATTTTTTAAAAATAATTGGGCTAATCTATTTCCGCACTGTAATCACTTTAAATACCGTGGAGAAGATTGATTCAGTTCGCCTTGTTACACCGCTATTCTTTTTAGAATATTGGAAAAACGCCATAAGTCACGAAAATTTCATTAGGGCTTTAAGTCTGAGTTACGTCGTATCTCGAGAAAAAGAAAAACAGGAAAGCCGTACCAAAGGGATCCTGTGTAAGAAGATACTCCAATGTACCTTGCAACTTTACGCGCCGAAGACAGTTGTACGTACTTTGGTAAAAGTTGTCCGCGCAATTGCGACTAGATACACCGGATGTTGGAAGAAAGTACAGACTATCGGAGAAAAGCGGTTTCGGGGCGTTGCAATAGTAATACGAAGAAACGCAGTGGCGGAAGTAGTTGACGAAGAGCGGAGGAGCGAGAGATAAAAAGGTGGGATGGGGAGAGGGTTGGGTGGAAGGATGGAAGGGTAGAGTGGAACGGCGCGACAGCATTACAGAGCGTCGAGAGAGAAAAGAGTAAATTGAAACGCGGTTGGTACCGTGGTAGCCACCAGGCGAAACTCTCGTGCCAAACAATTTGCAATGCTGAAACGAAAAGTTGTCGAGCGTTACTGGTGCGGGGAGGGCTTACACGAGGTAGCCGAGTGAGCGTCGCGATACAGCTCGGCAGGCACCCGTGCGCCTCGCGCCTCCACGTTGCGGTCGAGGGGGTAGTTGCGGCGTGGAAGAATTAAGCGGCACGCTATACCTCGTTGAAAGAGGGGTGGTTTACTCCAAAGTGAACGAGGGCGGAGTATGGAGTAAAAAAGGGGGGTAGGTCTGCGAGGAGGAATATATGAAAGTCTGTTGCGTACACAGCTAACGATAATATCTGTAACAATTAAGCTCTCGTAACTTCCTAACACAATGTATCAGACAATTATGCTACAATCGTTTCGCATTAAGCTCCGCCGGCTACTCTCGTAGTCGCTTCTCGAGACTCTTTTTAATTCATTGATTATATGCACAACGGAACGACGGGATTTCGACAATTTTCACATCCTTTCGGCGATTATATGGACCGTATCATTTCGATATCATTTCCTCTACGTTCCGTGGCGTATAATAAGCATGAAACGATGCCCTCGTGCCCCACAATCCCCTCGTGTAATAATCGGAATGTTTTTTCCGGAAAATCGTGACAGTAATTAACATGTTGCCTCTGCTGGCAAAGGGCTTGTCTCCCGCGTCTCGTTTCTCCTCGAGACTAAAATTTACGTCGACAGATTTTTCGAGCAAACCGACGATATAATCTGCAACATGTTTAACCAGAGGCGAAGTGGAACCAGTGTACTCCCGTGCGCATGACATTGTTTCAAATTTCATTTTCAACATCATAACTACGCTCTTTCGTCGTGTTATGGTTTTTTATATTTTTTTTTCATATTTTTTTTTAATTGTCCACGTCGGTCCGACAATATTTGTGTTGTAATTAAAAACGATAATCGACATATAATTCAACAATGTTTCTACGACGGAGATATTGACGGGATGGGAACGGAGCGAGGCGAGGCTCGATACATAAGCAATCGCATACGCAATTCGTGCTTCCGGTTAGGGTAGGACAGCACGCGCCGAGTCGCGCGACCGTGACGCGGTGATCCGAATGAAAATGGAGAGGGAAACCGGCACGCGTCTACCTCCAGTTGGCGTGCCGAGAACCTGAAACCCCCGATAGCACACCTACGTGTACGTGGGGATTCAAGGTTAGAGTGGGGAGGAGAACGCAGAGACAACCAGCGTGAAGACCGTGAAGCCGGCGAACAAGCGAACAAGCGTGGCGTGAGACACAGCGTACATCGCATACACACACACATACACGCCTTATGGAACCGCGGGGTTGACAAGGGAAGTACGACATAGGGTATATAGAGAGCGCGCGCCCTCCGGAGCCCACAGCACCAACACGTAATTCGTCGACCACGCCTCGACGCCCGCAAACTGGATACGGCAGCCTCGACCAAACCGTGGCAAACGTCCCTACAGCTAATACACGAGAGTGCTGTGCGCCGCGCGTACCACACAATGGGTACCAATGTGTTTAAATGTAATACACGGCGTGCAACACATAATTGGAGCGCGAGCGCGCGAGCTGCACGAGATACACACATACATACCACGGAAACGTAGGTATATATACAAACGTACGCACTGAGAACTAGACGAACACACGAGAGATATATTTAGCGGCAATGCAATACTCGAAGCCTGCGGCTCGATTACACGACCGAGCCTAAACGACCTATCGCAATTAGTCGCAGTGTGTATAGTTCGTACAGCCCGTAGGCTGAACGGTTCCGAGTCGAACTACCGATGGGTCGCGGTCTGTGGCCTTTGCATATATCCGTGGAAAGACAGTACATCTGCCACGGGCAATGCACCGAGAATATCGGGTTACACGCATTATCAATGACTCGAAACTATTCGTCGACAAACACGAAATATGACGAATACGTCTGGAAATTCGTGACCTTTCATAAATTTGAATTACAAAGCTGACTCACTATCTGCAAAGAAGAATTTTCAATTGGATGCAATGCAGAGTTTTTTTTTTTTTTAATTTCGATACATTTGTCATCAATTTCAACTTTATGAAAAAGTCGTGAATTCAATATATTCCCGAGTCGAAATTTTGAAGCAAGTTCTAGCGGAGTGAAACAATATTAGATTAGATATCATAGTTTATTGTGTCATTTTTTAGAAGAATGATAAAAAAAATGACATTATAAACTAAGAACGCATTAAAAAAATTTTATTTCAATTTTAATTAATTATTACATTAATAATACTGTTAAATTTGATAAAATATTAAAATTTTATTATTAATTGAAGGAATTGCAGAACTTTTTTTTCGAGGTCTGACAGAGCGATGAACACGAAAAAAGCGCGAACGCGAAAAAAGCACTAAGAATAAGAGGTCAACTTTCCATTTTTTACATTATATTCATAGGTACCTAAAAAATTTAATTTCAAAGTCAATCAGGTCATTGTTAATTGTCGAAGAAGACTGACTTTGTATGACATTGGCAGCAGAAATTGGTTCATTAAATATTGCAATGCTCTTAATATTATGGGTCGAACATCCGAGATATAAGTGACACGAAAATAAATAATTACCACTTACGATTATTGGTATAAATGAGACGTCAATAATTAAATTTATCAAAATGAAGTAATTATCAGAACTGAAAAAAAAAATAAGTGCTCTACAATCGCGTTTTTGACGGGATATTAAAAATCCTAAGTTCTTGAGAATCTCGCGGAGTGAAAGATGAATCCAGTTCTAGCGGCGTGAATAGAGGGTCTGGAGGATCAGGAAGTGCGTGCATCCACCAGGTCGGTTGTAGGTAGTTGTCGATGTTAGAAGAAGAATGAGATTTGGGAACACGTGGATTGAACGGAAGGTCTCCAACGTAGTCAAATACATCGCGTAGGTCGCGGAGGCTTTCCGGAGAGTCTTGTTAGGTTGGAAGGTCGAGCGAAAGAAGGGTCGGCACGGGAATATACAAAAGGACTTTGAATAAAGTGGAGTCAAACGCGGAATAAAAATGTCGACTCGGGTTAAGAACACTACGTGCAAATGTATATGAATAGTTAAGCGAATCGAATCTTCTAATTATGAATTTAAGTTTAGATTAATATTGGTAGACTGAGAGATCATGAAGTTTTTATAAATTTTATCACCTTTTGAAAATCATACGAAATTGGTCGATTTTATTTCAGCTGCGTGGAAGATGGAAGCACTTAGCTAACATTATAGAAGTCAAATGCGACGGTTGATTAATTAATAATCAATCCGATGCCAACCTATATTCAACTAACGTATGAACGCGGCATTCACGATTGGTTTACAGACAGAACTTTCCGAAATCCAACGAAATCCTGATCATTGCGCAAAGGATGCAGAGGCAATTGTTTGATTTCGGTAAACCGTCGACAAACCTTTCGCGAATTAATCGGCAAGATCCATTGTATAATGGTTGGTAAGCCGTCGACTATTGCAAGACCAACCAGAAATCATCTCTACGGAAACTGCGATGAATTGATTGAAATTCAGCTGAGTATCCAATGTATAACGATGAAATGACCATATAATTTAAAAACAAATTTGTGTAACACTCGTGCGAAAAAAATTGCTGCAACTCAGTCAATAGAGTCTTTTGTTGAATTTGGTCGAAATACCAATGATTCCGATCGTAAATCCCTCCTGAATGGTGAATTCATATTGATATTGATGCTTATTTTTTTCTCTCGTGCAAACGAGTTGATTTCGCATCGAATCATTATATATAATGACAATCCTTCGCAAAACCATTAATAAACCGATCGATAGTCAGTTGTACCGACCGTCAACTGAGAAGCAACAAACAAATTAACAATATTTTGGATTGCGGCCGTCCGCGGGAGCTTTAATGAGGCAGTAGAAATTTACTGCGCTTCAAAAGGCGTAATGATGAAAGCTATAAACTGTTGACGGAATTAAAGGCTATAATAAAAAATAATCCAACCATATGTTTGGTTGTGTATGTCCACTGGAGCTTTTATGAGGCAATAGAGATGCAGTATGCATTCAAAGGGATAATGGTGAATGCTATAAAATACCGTTCAATAAAAATCTCTATTTCCGACTGTTTCACCTTCAAAGGTGCATAATCCATATTTTGTTGTAACCCGACAAACCACCGCGAATTGGGGCATTTGGTAAACTCATCAAAGGTTAGTAATATTCTGATAGATTACAACAATAACTTTAAAAAATTTGAATTCGTATAGAAGAGCACTGATTACAAAGCTAATGATTTTTGATTACCAACTAAGTTGCTCGTCCGGATTCAGGACTATGCGCTTATCTACTTATTCATCACCGTTGTATAACTTTGGATAAATACGACAAACTGCCCAATTGTTAGATACAACTTTAAACGACTATACTGAGAGGAATAGGAAAAAAAAAGTCCTCTCATTTAAAAATAATCGGCAATTGGATGATAACACAAACGTGTCCAATTGTTTGAAAATCAACGAAAATTAGACGACTTCGTGGTCCATTGTGGACGGTACTATTTAATGAATAATGCATCATCAAGCTGATGCGGTTAAGACGCAACAGCAGTTATACTTGAGTTTGAATTCGTAGATTAGAATACTTCTGTCTGACCGGTACGGAGTCTATATACTTATTTCATGTTTCTCGCATGAGGCAATTTAATAATTCCAACAGGATGCACACCACTTTGGTTAAGACTGGATAATCCACCAGCAGGAAAGAGGATCTCAGGAGCGTTGGAGGGATGGAATCATAACTCTTCCATGTATAAATTACTAAGAGACTGACCTTGTGCGCGTACGGTGCTGAGCATGAAGCAAGCGAAGAGTACGGTGACCGGATGGTACCTCATCTTTCCACTGTCTCTATCCTCTGCTGGTACTCCGGGCGTTGCGGCGTTCTCGTCGTCGTTACTTCTTCACCTTCGTCCTTCTCAACTTGGTGCACTTTGCCTCCGCCACCTGCTGCCACCTCCTCGGCTTCCACCTCCTGCCACCTTCTTCTTCTCGCCAGCGCGCGTTCTCGCACTCGATCACAGTTCAACGTATACGAGCACCCGTTGTTCTCGGTATTATTTTTTCTTTTTTTTTACGTATCTTTTCAACGAATTTTTTTTTTTTTTTTTTTTTTCGTTTTTCTTTTCAAGTTTCACCTCACCATTTCAAGATTTTGACCGTATAACTCGCCCATCACACGAGAATCGAAGAACCATCGACGATAACGAAAAAGTTTTTCTCCGGTTACTATTTATATCGAAATGTAAGATGGAACTGGAAGTACGGGTCGTATGCCAATTCTTATTAAATATAGTTATATTAAGAGGTGTGGGTATGTGTACCGATAAAAGTGTGTATAGTATATATACGCGTGGCTCTCGTAAGAACCGGGCCTGGTCCGGAGCCAAGAGGTCAAGAGTTCACGGCGATATAGTTGAGCTCCACCTGAAATCGGAGGGTTAAAGGTGACTCATATACACGAGGCTATGTGTCGCAGTTTTCTGGGTAATTCGGGGCGTCCTTGAAAATTAACGGGCGAAAGAGCTTCCGGACAATCGCCAGCGAGGTCAACCAATAGTTGAAGTTCGATCGTCACCGGAACTCCTCAGGACCCTCACCGTCGCGCTTTCGAGAGTCTCGAGTACTAACCAATTAATATACACGCGCGCGATAAGCACGTTTACCTTTGACCGGTTCAACATATTTTGAATCACTACAACTCGGTGTACAGCGGTTAATTTCCCAACGATTTCGTCGGAGGCGCACCCTTACGTAATTTATATAATTTGTCGCATTATAAATACGCGATAATTTATCGCTCAAAATTGTCTTTCAAGCGATTTTCTTGCGAATAATAATAATGTATGAACGAAAAAAAATTGACGATGATCGGGATAAATGAAAAACTTATTACTTAAAACTATATATAAAATAAAATCAATAATAACGAAATAATTTATATTTTTAAATAAAACTGTTAATCGAACGAAATAAATTTATCCGTCTATATAAATATGGAAACACGTAATACGATACCAATATACGAAGTTTTTATATGCATAACAGTGTAATAAATTTAATACACAAGTGTAGATTCGTATTCAACGACCGCCGTATATTGAACTATTTTCATTTTCAGATTTAATACACGGGATTATTTATTACTAATTAACACTTTTATGTTAAACTCAATATACCATCTGCATATAGACTTCACCACGGATTTATCAATTTTTCATAACAATTTTATATTACACCCGGCGATTTATATTTGTTCGCAAAATACTGTACGAGTTTACCCTCTCGACAAAAGGCTTTTATTACTTCCATTCGGTTTCAACGATGCCCCACGCCATTTTCAGAATTTCTACTTTCGCGCGGAAGTAGAAATTGTAGATATTAAAGTCCATATCTTGGAATGAAAACTTCAAACTCCTCGGCAGCGAACTGTGCCCCGTTCGTCCTAATTCGGAGAGATTTTCGCAAGAGAGCCGAGAAGCCGAGAGTATGAGCGAAAAGTTTGCTGCTTGTCGTGCGTATAGGTATATATAGACCCCAAGGGAATAAGGTCCACCCCTTGGTCATGTCCTTGCATCCCGCAGTGGTCGGCAAAAGCGCATGACTTCGGACTCGCCAGTGCCAAGGAACATCAGTGAGAGAAATTTCGCGTGAATAGACCCTTAACGACGCGTCTGTCGAGCTTTCTCCGCCTCCCTTGTTACACTACGGAGCACTACTTTGTCGAAGAACTGCGAGCACAGATAGTAAGAGACAAAAAAAAGAACGCTGTAACGATCTTGCGACGCTGCACTGCCTTTCTCTGGTAGTTCGCTATCCTGTTTCCTATTCACCCTTCCTATTCGTCCCATGAAACGCGCTGTGCTCCTTTACTCCCCAACCCTACCGAGAACAACCGTGAAGACGAGTACCAACATAAGAAGATGGAAGCAGCAACAAAGTATACTCGGAGAATCAACTAAGGAAGGAAGAAACCCGAGTAGCCGACACGACTACCACAAATTACTATTTTTCCTCGTCCTACAAGGGCGCTCGAGGCCACAGTCGAGAGATGGAGATGAGCAGAGAGTTTCTCTTCGCTCTGTGATATCCGCGTCTTGGATGCCGCGGTCTTTGAACGCAAAGAAACGCGAGTTCCCAACAGTATAATATTATCTGAATAATCTTGAACGGCTGAAAATCAAAGCGCCGTAACCGGAGGGGGGGTGCTGGTAGTTGTAATCCACAACGCCGTCTCTCCACAGTCGCCTACTTATATTACTGAACTAAAGGCGTCGACCGTTCTCTCCCGGATCCCGCGACCTATCATCCGCTTGCTTGCTTTTGCTCTTTCACCCCTTTTCGTCTCCTCACTTTTTCGCGTTCATTCGATACCCTTCCTCCCACTTCTACGCTTCTTACAGCCCGCGCGTTTCCGCGGGTCGCACGTCTCAGTGAAAAGGTAAATCGACTTTTTTTTTTTTTTCGACGGGTTTTATCGTCGATGATAGATGAACCGGTGGCACGTATAGTTTGCGAGGTGCCGCGACCCCGATCTATACCAGCGTCTCTACACTCACCAGAGACCTCTATTCTACTTTCGTCCTATTCTCCGTGTACCTGCTACTTCTCTTCGCTTTATCTCAGTCTCCGTCACTACCACCACCAACGTCCAACTTCTATATCCCTTGAAACGGTGTATATTGCTCTCTCACTGGTAACTTAAACTCCTTGACCCGCACGAACACACTAACTCGCAGCAGCGGCAGTTATTTGTATCAAGCAAGAATTCGCGGCACGACAAGCACCATCGTTGGAAACTACACAGCTACACGAAGGTTCCCCATCGTCGATATGACCATCAGGATTGCCGGTGAGTCGGCTGAAATCGGTGCCGACACCCCATTTTCGTGAGTTTCACGAAAGTTCACGCAACTTTGAAAGCGGTCAGTAATTGAATGTTTGACGGTCCGAAGTTATGCCCGCTATCCTCTCCATTCGTTCGCCTATCCTTCTCCAATATCGCAATTTGTCGTCGCTACCGTCTCGAGAACACATACCAACACGAGACTATCACGAGGCGCTCTAAGTACTATTTTATCAAAAACTTCGCACTTTTAACGTTAAAAAAATTTCTTGTGGATGCGGAAAATCGTGATGTACATAAAATAAATGAAAAAAAATGTATATATAAATAAATAAAAGTGGGCGAAGGGAGAAAGGAAGACGGGACATTGGACAGGAAAAAATGTCTACGAAGTCGGATAAGTGAAGTTATGACTGAAGAAAAAAAAAAAAACATCGCGAAGTCCGCTAACTGGAGTATAATAGCACGAAGAATGCCACTCCAGTAGCAACGCCTTCTTTTGTCTACGTTCGCGAACCTTCGTCTTTTCTTCGTCTCGCATCGGTCTCCTTTCCGACATCTCCTTATTAGACGCTAACGTCATCGTTCGAATCTGTCCACGTCAAAACCTATGCTACACCCTGAGAACCCATCCCATCAAATGCGCTCCCGTATAGATAAGATATATATATACTCCATTCGCGGTGCTCCGAACGCTTTGCCGCCTCCGCCTCGACAATCCAGCGGTGACATAATTAAATAAAATCGCTAAGTGATTAATTGCCGGTGCCTGCGGGAACCGGGGGACCTTTACCTCGAGCGTCTATTCAACTTGGCTACACACCCCCGAGCAACGTATGAGTTGCTTTATCGTTCCTTCTCGCTGGGGGCTTCGCTCTTCTCGTCACTCGCTTCTGTGAAGCATCTTTAAAGTTGCTTCGCGTCTCTCGTTCTCGTCTTTCCCCGTTCAACCCTCTCTATGTCTTCAGACTACAGCCAACGGGGTCTCTACGACAGTCTTACTTGCACCCGGTGCTTAACAAGACCGGGAAGCTTTCAAACTCACGCCGTACACGAGACCTATCTCCGTGTAACCCGTCGACGACGAAGAAACCGGAACGAATCTAACGACAACTACCCGGATGGGATCATCGACTACAGACGCGAAACATGCGACGAAAAAAAAAAAAAAAAAACATTCTTTCGAACTGTCCACCATGTTACATCGATTCCGGTGGTTCGCTAACTTCGCTATGAGAATCGTGAACGCGAAAAGTAGGTCGGCGATTTCGGCAGAAACTTCGAAGATACTGTTGCAAAAAAAAAAATGTCATGCGAAAGCTTGTAGAACATCGTGTCACGGAAACCGGATAGGGATGTCTTGAAAAACTTGTAGAATAAAAAAAAAAAAAAAAAAAAAAAAAAAAAAATTCGTGTAATGTCGACGATCGTACAATAGAAAAAATTCAATTTCATTTTTAAGGGTTGATTTTTATTAAAAGGTGAGTTTACTACGTACTTTTTGCCCTTTTGGAGTAAGTGCTATATAAAAGGGAATATACTTCGGCAAATAACAAATGCGAATGAATTAAAATAAGCCTTTCAGCCGATAACGGCGAGCGTAGTTAATTCAAATCATTTCAACAGCAGCGAGTTTCAAAGAGATCTTCGTTCATAGATATTTGTGTAACGCTTTGAGTCTGCGAATGTACCAACTGGTCCACTATATTCCGTTTTTTCTTTTTTTTTTTTTTTTTTTTTACGGTACCATAGAGTGTTTGGACGATCAAAATAAAAACATTCACCGTGATTTCTCTTTCCCGTACGCGCCGTGTGTACGCGTGTAATTTTGCAATTTGCGATATTCCGCTTTCCTTTTCACGCAAGTTTGGCAAAAAAAAACTCATAGAAAAATCCTTGAAAAAGCTTTTGCTTGTCGGGAAGGATGTTTTTCATCGTCGAATGAGGAGAACGGTGAAAGTTTGGCGCGTATACACGGAAAGCACGACGATATCGCGCACCTGTATGAAGTGATATAAAAAAAAGGAAGCGCATAGCAGAGGTACGCGTAATAAACAGGCGGGTGCTATCAGGTTGAATCCTTTCAGAATCAAAGGGCGCGTTTTCTAAACGAGTACCGAGATATTGCTGTTTGCAATTTTTTTTTTTTTTTTCTTTCGCGCGCACCGCTGCAATCGGACGATGCAATAACACCCCGTGGGGGAAGAAGGGGGTTGGGGGTGAAGCGACGAAAATCGGCCTCTGGGCACCAGGCAAACGTATTTCCAACTCGGATTTCTTTTTTTCTTACTAAACTCGCAATACCTCTCTCACGCTGGTTTCGGGATAAAAATACAAACAGCAGTAGCAGCAACGCCGGGTAGCGACTGAAACGTTGCTTCCGGCTATCGCGACTCAAACGACTGTGTAAAAAGTTTCCCCGTTTCGAATGAATCGTCATTGCTACAATGTTCCTAAAATACTCGGGTATAATTAATTAGATTTTAATTGAATTAATCATTCGAATTTCATACCGCGCCGACGTTAACTCCCGCTTCGGGAAAGTAGTTTAATCGGCAAATTGAATAGTGTAAATTTGCAACTGGACGAGAGTGCGCGAATGATAAGAGTAAATCGATTGAACTAACAATACGAGGATTCGTTTCTGGATAATTGTAAATGAATTCTGTCGTCGGTGGTGATTTCGAGATGGAACCCCATTTCGGGTAACGCGACCAGCGAGAGGACCGGTTCCCTCGATGCTATACACGACGGCGACTTAGCTAAATTATTTTATCCATAATAGAGAGACTCTTTAATTTTTGAAACGCGTAAAAAAATGCAAAAAAAAAAAATGATTGAAAATACATTTGGAAAAATAATTTTTGCCAATAAATCGCGTCTATACGTAAAACGTAACGGAGGTTAATCAAATATTTCGGCATATGAACATTTATCGGTAAATAATCGTTCGATATAATTAACTTCAACAAATATCCATTCCTGCATATGCAACGTTTGTAAATTAAATCTTTCATTGGTTTTTTTTTTTTTTTTTTTTTTTTTTTCGAAAAAATGTTTTTTTTTTTTTTAGAATTTTTTTTTTTTATATTGGATGATCTCAGTCATCCCCTATTATCATCGCGACTTCTATCGGCTCGGAAAAGTTCCGAGTGGTATGCTATAGCTACGGATCTACCATCGAGCGCACCCCAGTGTGCAGTATCTGCACGTTATCCTTTTTCTTTCATTTCCTTCATCGTCACCCTTAACTCGTGTTCTTCATCACTAGAATTTCGCTATATACCTCTCGGTACTGCCGAGTGTCTCGCGAACAAGATTTCGTACCGAGATTCGACGCGGCCGAAACGGCGTCACGTAGAAAATTGGACCATTCGTTCGGGAAGCGGACGAGAGCGAGAAAGTCGTGAGCTCTTCGTCCTACAGAAATATCGTTACGCGAAAGCGACGTCGTCTGCTTTCATGCCCCCCACAGCCCGCCGAAGAAACCCCAACCGCGGAATAGTTATTCCGAACAAGAAGCAGTCACATATCCGCTCGGTGACGTTTCGGTTCATTCTTATTAAAGAACCCTCGATGAACAATCCCAGTCACGACGTTGATTAATTCGACTATTTTTTTTTATAACCTCTAACCTGACGCACTTGTTCCATCACTCTTTAAAATCATCTAATTTATCGATCATTAAGCGAACTCAATGGTTAATGCGTCTTTTTTTCATCCCCCGCCTCTCGACGAAATCGCGTGATAATCGAGACTCTCGATGAGCGGAGATACATTAACAAGATACGTATATTATGTGAACCCATACCAGTCCCGGAAGTGCTGTAACTGCGATTTTTTTTTTAGTCCCAACGAAAACTCATTTGTGACTTTACTTATTTGTTTTTTTTATTTTATTTTTTATGATATTACTTTTTACTTTGAACGCTCGACGCTCACGACAAATGTTTATAAGACGAATTAATTTCACGCCGATTAATATTTATTCACGGTAACGGTATATTGGTGCGTTCGGTTTTTCGCGGAGATAAGACTGCGTACGGGTGCGTACGAGATACGCGTACGCTCGCCACGATCGCGGGCTCGACACTGGCGCGAGGAGGCGCCCGGACCCTCTAGTTCTCTGCGCTTCCGAACAGCGTCGCAACTCCCGGCGCCCCACCATCACCCGTAAGCGCCCATCCGTCGACCTCAGTGACCTGCCTGCCGTGAAACTCGCAAGCCCTCCACCTATAACCTATTCGATTCTTCCATTCGGATGATATCAGACAATAGGATACTTTACTATCCAGCTTATGGATAAATGAATGATGAGCCATTTTTTTTTAAGGTTACGCGTACTAAATTTACCCATCGGTATTCCCATACAACACGGTTATCCATTCGTGCGTATAAAGTCGTTTGATTTCGTCACACGACTGATCGCGTCGCGAAGAATGAATTCATATGATTTCTTGTTTTTATCCGTGATTTTGTTTTTACCGTGATAATCGATACGACATAACCTCCGTGAACTTTACGTATTGATAACTATTATTCCATAGCAAAGTTGAATAGTTATCGCATGCCACACGAATGATTGCTTGTTTCCGTGAGTGATGACAAATTATTTATGTCGATATCGCCGTTGGAAATTCCGTACGATAATAAATAAATGCTCTCCACATGAAAATTCGATGGACGAAACGTGTTCGTTCGATTCTTGTTGATGAAATACGAGTGTCATAATTTATAAAAAAAAAAATTACTATTATTTCTTTTTCTTATTTTCCTCGGAATTAATATTTGTTCTTCGTAATTCTTTAGCCGCTTGTCGATACTGTTTAACCTCTGTGAACTGAATGTATTGATAACTATAATTACGAAACACAACAAAATAATAAAATATCACATGTCACAAATTAATGTTTATTACGCCGCGCCGATGAATTGCTTGCGCGCATTCGATAATTGAAAATTCTGTAGGATAAGAACTTTATCAACAAATCAATTATATAGACAGTGCGCGCGCAGCAGACTTTTATTCATTCCGACATCCATAAGACAAGACAAACTGCTAACGACTGTTTTCGTTGTTATATTTCCGAAAATATATCGTTCGATGTTTAAAAAAAAAAAACTGCAAAAAGATCGATTGCATCAGAAACGCCTGATTCGTCTTTCACCAAAAAAATAACTACCAACCAGTTTTATTTTGGCGCAAAGCTGTTGTTTGCAGTAACCATCGATTTTCCATATCCCATACCCAACTATCTGCCTTCCGCAATAAACGAAACAGCAATTTAATTGCGATCCAAAATCGTAACGATATTAACGAAACTCGTAACTATAAGGATCGAAAAAAAAAAAAAAAAAAAAAAAAAAAAAACAATGCACTGCATAATAACGTAATCATAACTTGTCGATAACAACGTGAATAAAAAAGAAAATCGATTTAATCCGCGCGACATAACTCACACATATCTCCGTCAGGTTAATAAATTTCTCTACTCCCGTAAGAATAAAAACGGTGCGCAAGCGAGAGATGAAGAGGGTGCGAGAAAAAAAAGCGCTGTGGAAACAATATTTACCGGGAATTACGGTAAATGAAGCGTGGCTGGTTAGACTATAGTGAAATAAGCAAGGCTCTGGTAAACCCGAGACTAAATATATATATATATATATATATATGTACAGCAAAGTCCACGGAGACTAGGGTAGAGCCCGGGGGCTAGGGCTGCATCACCGTCGAGAGAGCATATAGGCGTATATTTTCATTAACGAGTATATCAACCCCCCGACGGCGTGCGCGCCCCTGAGGCACATCGTCGGATGCTCGAATGCATTCCCCTTGCGGCGCACGCTGAGCTCTCTGCTCTCGCTATCTCACTCAGCTTTCCCCTCATCTCTGTCTCGCCATTTCCAGCTTCTGGTGGTGGCTAACGCTTCGCCGATGCTCTTGGTACAGTCCAGTCGATAAATCTCCATGGTCTATCGTTATTAGCGTGGCGGTCGTTCGGATATCTCTACGGTACCCATATACTATACACGCGGCATATATCGGCTGTTACCCAGCAGCATGGGGGATGATGAGCGAAGGCCAAGACCACGCTACAGGTCTCGATGGGTCAAAGTGTATAGAAACAGGGCTAACGGTTAACCGGTGGGCTAAGGGCGCACCCCCGTCCCCGGGAACCCTCACTACGGATCTTAGCTGTCGAGCTTTCAAGACCCCGCGGTTACACGAAGGAGTCACTCTCCCTCTCTCTATCAATGACGACCAAAGTGTTAAGCTTGCGTCATCCGAGGCACCGACGTGGATTAAATTCGGCTCCGTATAATACTTGTTATATGAGATATAACTTTATATACCCTGTGAATCAGCCTCTCTCTCTCTCCCTATCTCTTTCTCTGCTTATACATACAAACCTCCGAGAGTCACGCGATTATTACTTCGGTAAACAAATATGGTTTACACACACGTGCTGTACACACACGACTCGATAATACCGAAAATATGTGATAAACAATTATATTCGTTTTTGAAGGGGGAAAATAGGGGGAGGGAATGGGGTGATGCAAGCTGTGGGGGATAAATAATAGTTTACTGCTGGGCCATTGGCGAGAGTGTATATAAAGTGCAAAGTCCTACCCATTCCGGGGGTATGATATCGTTGGTCCGGCTGGCGCGAGCGCACGGGGATGGACCAAAAATAATTGCGAACTGTTTGGATCGCGTTTACCCATTCCACATTGATGCTACAGGGGCTGCATCTGCACGGGGTATATAGTAGACGCCGATGCAGCTACCTATGCGTATAGGTATATGTCACTGGTGGCTATTAGCCTATGTAATATTGTATAGAGAATACAGGCTGAAAGCTTTGCACCAGAATCACGAGCGGAAAGAGAAGGTGGTTATTCGTATAAGTGTGGGTGTCGCTAAATACTACCGCGCAAATATTGTATACTATTATGCGTGGATGCATGCAGGTGAGTTCACCGTTGGTAATTCTCTACAAAGACGATCGATCCGGATAAATCGACAAATAATTTGGAGCGCAAGCCGAGCGTAATATTTTCACGCCGAACGAAACGCCACTCCTGGTTGCAGCGCCACCAGCATACAGCCGCAATAGTAGCGACGATGGAGGATCCATACTACTGGTACAATATATCGATGTATGCTTTAGTAGTGTCGATACGAGTATATGTACCTATGTACGCACATAGTTTGTATGTACTATGAATGCGCGTATAGTCGGGACTATCATTAATTAGCCGTTAACCAACAAATTAAGGGATAAAGCGGCAACGACCGATTGAATATTTTCGGCTGGGCGGTACCACTAGTGGACAGCATCCCCAGTCGGTCCAGTAACTGCTTAACACAGCGTATACTGGACAACGAGCAACGGAGATCGGGTAATGCGGGTTAGCGGTTTATGCGGGCCGATCCTTGTTACAGAAGCGATATAAGAAGTTTAATTTAACATTTATTACATCTTCGGGTATAATAATTTATTTGGAAATTAAAAAAAAAATTATTATTATTGGCAATTATTAGAGTTGCTGCATAAACTTAAATCGATGAGGTGAAAAAAAATATGTGAAATTATTCTCACACATTTTTTTTAGACCGATTTTTGTTTTTTTCGTTAGTTAACACCAAATACACTGTACAATCCGAAATTATCGCGTTGCTTCTCTCTAATCATCTAAATTGAGTAATCAAGGAATATTGCATTGTTTTAGTCGTTGTACAACAACCATTTTCAAACATAATTTCAATTGTTGATTAGTTGATCCGCATTGCCGCCTTCGTACCGATGACGAAGCACTCCATGGGGTGCAGCGCGCGAACGGGAGGAAAAGAGGATAAGCGAATGTGGACGTCGGACAGAATGCGAATGGAAACAACATATAAACGACGTTCTATGTGGGATAATATAGAGGGGTTGGTTGGTAGATGGTAGTAGATACGTGTGGCAAGCAGAGACACACAGGTGACCTCCGCAGCTGCACGCAACGAGAGAACGCGCGCGCGGCGTTAAGCCACCACCAACGCCACCGCTTCGCGCACTCGCTTGCCTCTCGTCCCGTCCCGCGCATGTGGTCCGAAACCATCGGGATTATAACGAAAGCTAATTAACGCCCCCTTTTTGCGGATAGTACGGCTCTTGCGCTCGCACTTCGGTTCTGCACACGCGGTACAGTATCGATGTAGGACTACGGGTGGCAACTACATGTGCCTAACGCGTTCGCCCGCACCGCCGAACAGCTCGGACACACTGTCGGCGCTCCTCTATTCCACGGAACCGTGAACTGTTGCCAAAAGGATTTCCTTGTTTTCCCCCCTTGAATCCGGAATCGCGAGCTCCAGACCGAGCGGAAATCGTTCACCGGAAAATCCTACGCCGTTCACGGCTTTTCTCCCGTTTCCTCTATAGCTCCGCACATGCGTATATCGGATATTGGATGTCAAATCGAGCGGCCTCTGGTCTCCGGACTTCGATTTTTCCTTTCATTTAATACAATACTGCAAAACTCTCGTCGAAAAAAAAAAAAAAAAAAAAAAAAAAAAATCCGAAAAATAAATACAAAGTGTGCGTAGAAAATTACATATTTTCCGGGGATACTTAATGCCGATAATGCAAAGCCTTTGATGGACATTACAAATTTCACTTTACTTCCTACGGCATTTTATATTAGGGATTGCGTTAAAAATTGCTCTGAGATTATATTGTGCAACTGCTCGGCGCTGCCTTGGCGTTAGCGCCAGCGGTGGGAATGAAATGCCAGGGCTGATCCAACGTTGACGCCGGTACGGAACAGTAGAGGCCCCCCTGTCATAAAACTTCGCCAGAGTGAAAGACTTGCAAAGAAAAAAAAAAAAAAAAAAAAAAAAAAAGCAATCAACCGAACACCGTGATTAAAGTTTCGTTGCAGTCGAGGAAACACTCTTTACCGACATATTTGTGAAATTGAACTACAGCGGAACTTTAATTATAGTCTTTTAATTATAATCGTTAGTTTTTTTTTTTTGTTTTTTTCTTCATGGAGTTTTCAATCTCTTCAGTTAGAAATTTCGAAAGATTTTTTGTAGCGATATGCCTTTACACATTGCAAACTATAAGCGCATCTTGTATTACGGAAAGCAATAACCGATAGCGTTGATATTAGCGGAATGAAAAAGAGACGATTATTCAATATGCATCGATATGCGGGATATGCTAATCTTATTGGTAAATCACATAAATAATACGGTTAATTGTTCGATCTAAAG
The DNA here is from genome assembly GCA_934046635.1 of Buathra laborator. Classification (NCBI taxonomy): domain Eukaryota; kingdom Metazoa; phylum Arthropoda; class Insecta; order Hymenoptera; family Ichneumonidae; genus Buathra; species Buathra laborator. The sequence goes on from OW203901.1 coordinate 5,266,161, forward strand.
ATTCCACAGCAAAAGTGACGAAAAATAGAATTTGTCTGAAAATCTGCAGACGGAGGTGTTTTCTTCGATTTAAAAATAAATAACAAAAATCGGGAATCAAAGTCGTCGAATATGCTAATTGGGTGCACAGCGCTGTATCGATGAAGAGAACGATAATAAGGCGTTTTTTTCTGTAAGCATTGGTCTTCTATCACATATCGACATATCAATACTTTCGTATAACTCATCAATATTCCAATCTCGGAACTCAACGCCTTCTTATAGACTATTTCTGCGATTCATTATCTTAATATGAGAGAATATCCAAAGGATTATATCGGTTATTTTACCCGATGAATATAGTTATTTGATTTATATTATATGGCTGCTTCAACACCTCGTTAAAAATGACAGCAGTTGTAATAAGAAAAAAAAAAAAAAAAAAAAAACCCCGACAAACCGAAGGGAAAACCCGACAAATATGAAGATTTATGGATATTGTGGTCGATGAAGCATAAAAGAAGATGTGAAGAGCCATTTATGTTTGGGTTTAATGTCTATTCGAATATATGTGAAAAGAGGCGGTGAATGGACCGCTACCTGTCGCTGTAATGGAGAATGACGCAACAAAAGTTTTCGGAGAATACACGTTCGAGAAGCTCAGTCGTCGTCTCAATTTACACGGTATATTATTAGTTTTACTTACCACTTAATTTAAATTATAATCCATTGATGATTCGATCTCGCAGGCGATCAATGAACAACAAAATTTTACGAATGGAAAATTCAATCCGCGCCGGTGGTACGTCCGGTGTATCGTGCGGTTCGGCAAATTTCTGGCGCAACATGCGCGCAGAAACTCATCGAATGAGGATCGGTCGTCGACGGTGGTCGGTAAATGGATCGGAAGGTTTGGGGGGATAGTGTGTCATGAAAAACATTTTCCGATATTTTCCCCCAAACGCGATAAGCTCTCATTAAACAGCCTCCGTGGCCGCTTCGATGCATCCACTGCCCACCGCCTCTGGCTGAATATTTCAACCTGCGAGGGAAAATACGAATTTTCGATTACTATTATTTCTCGCTCGTCCGCGCGCTCACGCTTTTGTATTATTATCGTTGACTCTCTCGAACGTTCATTGTTAATATTGTTTAGGGGGTTCACTCTCTCATAATCGATATATTTCCGCCGACTACTTTCCGGGCTTTTAGCATCCGATTGGAATATCGAAAACGCAGTGGCTATATTATGAAATTATCAAATGTAATATATTACAGATGAAACTTGTTTTAGAGGTCCCGCTGGTACGATTCACTGTAGAATACTTCCCGATCTGCTAAATTCGAACTTTATTTTTTTTTAATTATTATTCGTCACTCATTAATTTCGGATAAGCAGCCATTTTTTTTTTAATAACTACGATTGATAGATCATGAAAAATAGTTCGGTACAAAATGGCCATTGACCATTTTTCAAAAATTGGCTTGTTTTGAGGCTCTATGGCATCATTCGATGGAAACGAAGCCTTTTAAAGTGCATAATCGCGTAGACAAAACGTAAGCGTAACTCCTTCACACAACGGGGTTAGTGTCGACAGAGTCACGCCCTCCTTCACGCTCGGTAAGAAGTATGTTGGCTGTGACTTGGATCCCATCGAGGAACGCCCTGTCCTCATTAGCTTCCCATATTCTTTCGAGATACCGGATCATTAGGTGTGCTGCAGCTATGAGAGCATATGCTCGGGTTGGTCGTCTGGGCTCGTTAACGTCTGTAACGAGCAACGACAGGTTGCGCCATAGACAGCGTTGCGGGTTCATCCGCTTGGCTCGTCATTGAAAATCACGAGTTCGTTTTGTGGTATCTTTACGCTCTTGACAAGAGCGAGCGGCGCGTAGAACGGAAGGAAGATAGAACGACGAATGAAAGAAAAGCGTGAAACGGAAGAAGAAGAAGAAGATAAGTAATGGATATAAGCGATCCAGTAGATCTTCTACCGACCAGTAGAGATCAGAAGCTGTACAAGGACGTCGTAACTCAGTCTAATCGCCAATGGATCGATTCCGTTCGCAGATCGAACCCTTACCAAGAGGAAACTAACCCTGCGAATCAAGCAGCAGCGAGAGCCTAGAAGTTGGCTTGCACCTGGCACTTCCATCGAATAATGTAGATGAAAGCCATAAGCCGAAACCCAACGAAGGTACAGTTTGCACTGAACAAAGAGGACTCGCGGTAAGAACGTCGGACCGTCCAGCAGCGCTTAACTCTCGCAGGCTTTTCTCTCTTGCTTCGCTCGCGTATTCTCTCGTACTTCGTCGTTACTCCTTCGCTCAGTCTCGACTTAGCTCTGTCGTACTTTTCGTATATCCCCCTTGAACGCCCGGGACACTCTGCACAGCTGAATGACTCGATGATGCTAATAGCCCCGAAGGTCAATAGCGGCTGGAACTACTTGTCCGGCAAACACAAGCGGACAAAACGAGGAGACACCACAAAATGCTTTGCCTTAAGTCATCCGAGCGGCAATTATGCGATAGTATACTGCGTGCGCATCTAATATGGAAGTATCTATCCGTATTTCGATGTATTTATAGCAAATTAGGAATTTGGGAACGAGATTGCGGTTAAAAAGCTGCAGCGAACTCTTCTATGAATTGATGACTGAGGCGCCTCCCGTTTTTTTTTTTTTTTTTTTTTTTTCTCTTCAAGCAGTAGCAATGTAGCACAGAGTGTGGTACAACGTCATTATGCTGGAGCACGAGGCTACCTACCAAGTACCTACTTCGTACGATTTCGTGCCACTGCACTCGCGAAGGCAGCTGCCCGCCAACGGTCTATCTAGGCAACAGTAGCAACTAGGTATGGTCCTTGTGGTGCTCGAGTTCGAACTGAGGGTTGAGCGCGCGGACACGAGACTAGGAGGAGCAACTCTACCTACCGCTAGCCAACTCGCATTTTCCTCGCATAGCCGGATTTCCCGGAGGGCGAATTAATATTAACTGCTTAATTAATTAATCGAACGAGCGGACGGCCCCGTGACGACGGGTCTGAGGTCGTAACTCGAGAAAGCCGTGAGAGAGAAACGCGGCCGACTCGCGCCCACTGCTATGCTACACCTGCATTGCCGGAGTTTGGTGCCCGTGGTGTCCGTGTCGGTGTCGGTCGTGGTGACGGCGGCGGTCGTGGTGGCCCGTGCGGTTATAGACGCGTGGACTTGTGAAAGGCTCTGAGTCATGGAAACGCCAAAAAGTAAAACAACGCGGCAAAACACATATACAATTGAGCGATGCATAGATGCGTGCAAAGTGGAAAATACGTTCAGACCGCTTGAATGAGAGAGATATTATCGTTAAATAAAAATGTTGGCACATTTCTTTGTTTTTTTTTTTTTTTTTTTTTTTCAACATAAATGTGAAAAGCTTTCACGGGATACAGTGTCCACTGACATGAAGAAAAAAAATTAGTTCTACGAAATTTTGGTGCACCAATTTTTAATAAAATTTTAATTAATTGTGGCGGTTACTGAATCTCTAATGCTTCACATTACTATACGCTAATTCAACTCTCACCATCGAGTTATAGAGGTTTAATTTGATGAAATCTATCGTTCGGGCAGAAACGCACGCATATCCATCCGGGCGCCACAGCTCCAAGTTACTTTTCTTGATTCCATTTTTAATTCGCGTGTCCAAAATCAGAATAGCGTATTGTCAATGTAAGCGTATAAAATACTTCTGGGTACAGTTAGTAACGGTATATGAATGACAAATAACGATGGTACGTTGCCGGAAATCGAGTTTTTGCGAGTGCCGAAAAAATACCATGAGAACTTTACTACGACGTTAAATGGGAAAATATACGATATCCACGTTTCACCGAAAAATGTAATTAATTGTCGTACCCGACGATTATTCACTCGTGGACGTCCCGATGATGTATGCCCAGTTACACGTAACTGCGAACTTTTATAGTTCCTCTCTCATCCCTTTCTCTCACTTTTTCGCTCGACGTTTCGGCTCGTCCCTCGTATAGATTTCCCGCAATATCAGTAGCATGGTATAAATATATAGATATACACAGAATTATTACCGCGGAGAAAACTCGGAGCCAACGAGATTCTCCATCGCGGATATCGTTCGATAATTTATACCGCGAAGAGTTAAGGAGAGGATGAGTAGGTGAGGATGAGGGGAGGTTGAAAAAGATGGGACGACGAGGAAAGGAGGGAAAAGGAGGAGAAAACTAAACTAGTCGCAAAGTTTTCGGAAGCTCGGCGACTGCATCCCGGCAACGGACGACTCGCTGAGAATAGACCGAATGGTTAAGTTACGTAGCTGAGTCAAATTTCAAACTGAATTTCGTGAATTTTTTATATGCCACGGACCTGTCTCCAAGTACAGTCCAGCATCAGCCGATAGTGGAAATGTAGACACGGTGTCTATGAGTCTACCTATCATTCTATTTATCGCACCCTCAGCCATCCTATCGGATTTCGATTCTAAATCGATGCGCCTTAGTCTTTTATAGAAATGAACCATTTTCAGGCTTTACTCATACTTCGCCATCAAGAAAATACAATCTTCGGTATGCATAACACGCTGCATCTGGGTCATTGTTTATCTTTTTTATTAAGAGACATATATTGTGCACTGATATCCCGCTGACGTCAATAGTCGATTTTTAGTGTTCAAATGGACGCTACAGCAGGTTTCTCGAGTCAGGGCACTTGACGATATTCGCTCGTACTATCAACGCTGGACTGACGTGCAGTACGTGCCTCGAGGACGAATCGGAAACCATACCTACAACGACACGCTCGGTTATAGGGTCTTTGCTACGGGAGAAACTGGCAAACAGCACCTATATGGGTAGAAATGGGAGATGAGTGAAGGGAGAGTGAAGAAGAAAGCTGAAGACAAAAGCCGAAGGAGAACAGACCTTGGGGTGTAGAAAAGAACAGCCATCAACTTTTGACGGCGATACTATACCACCTCCACTCCTGTCATTCCTTATTGGCTCTTTAGTTCGTCGAGAGGTTTCCGTAAGAGCTCGTGCCCATCCGGTCCTTCAAACCCTATGACATCCGCTGTGAGAGAGTCTCGAGTGCCAGATGACTCGTTCAAATTAACAAGATTCGCTCGACCATCGCCATTCCCCGATAGCTCTCAAACTTTTATCGATTTACCGATTGTTCCCTCAATCTATAGTATCTTCTTCAATCGTATATAGTAAAGTCCCTTCAATAATTCTCTTTGCAAAGACCTAATGTCCGATTTCGATAGACTTCGCACCACTGCTGCACGCTGCCGAATCGCGCGGTGCGCGTCTCTGATCTGTCTGTACGCTATGCCTGCAACAACTGAGAGTCTACTGTTTGGGGGGATCGGAACTGTGTGTATTATACATCCAATAGCGCAGTAAATGGCCGCGTAAGTGTGCTTTGGTCCTACGGAATGAAAAAGTATGGTGCGTGCGCTCGGGGGATGATTTTTCACGAAGCCGAAGAAAGGAAGGGGGCAGTTGCGAGGTTGTGTTGCGAAAAAAAGAAAAAAGAAAATGCGGTTGTGGGTGCCGTAGGGGCAAGAAGGTCGCGCATGAGAGGCCGCAAAGTCTCTCGTAGCTCGTAAAGTTTTAACGAGGTGAAAATACGCGTTAGGCGTTGGGTTGGATCCATCGTCCTCGCGATCTTCGTCCTTTTTACTAAATAAGCGAGTTACGAAGGACCTCGAAATGCCGAGGCTCTCAGACCTCGTCGATATTTTAACGCGTTCGCATCACGCGAGGCGACGCACCCGGTCCGTTCGGAGTCGTCGCCGGTACGAGATCCGTACTGTTTGTCTCTGTCTTTTTCACTCTCGAGGACGGTATACCCAAAGTCCCCGAGGCGTTCCCCTTGTCCCTGGAGATGATGCTCACCGCTTCTCCTCCTATCCAATCTCCACCATTGCTTCTGCGTAATAGAAAGCGAAAAAAAGAAAATAAGGTGCGGTGAGAATCTCGAGCTTAGGGGATGTGGGCTAAACGGCGGCAAGGAGAGTAGTCAAACGAAAAAATATACAAGTATATATATATATATATATGTCTCTATAGTATTTTTGCACAAGAAACTTTTGCACTAAATATTACATCATTGACGATAAGTTTATACTCGCTCGCCGTTATTTAAAATCAGGGAAAGTTGATAATCATTAAAAATTCATATGGCATTAAAATTTCGTGATTTTTTCTCGAAGAAAAAAAAATCGATGTAGGCGTCCCTAAAAAAAATAGTTAATTCATTAGCAAAGTGCCCGAGGCGTCACTACGCCCGCACAAGTTATAACAGTTACGAGGCCGTATTTAGCGTCGGACGTCATTGAATTCGTAATGTTCCTGCGTGCATAAATTATTCTACAAAATCAATTGATTCGAACAAGCGTTCATCATTATCATATTATCGTTCTGTTATCGTCGAGCATTCGCGAAAAAAAAAAAAAAAAAAAAAAAAAAAAACGCCACAGAAAGTTCACTCAACAGAGGTTCCGAAGCAGAAAGATATATCGAATGCAGAACAATTCTAGTATGCGGCCGGAGACAAAAACTCACAGCGAAGCTTACTTAAGCGGAGCTCTAACGGAGCTTTGTAATTTTAATTATTTCATTAACGGAAATCCTTCGAATATACAAAGGAGAATAAGGTGAGTTGGCGTGGGTGGAAAGAGAGGGGTGAAGGGTTGGGACGGCGAGCACTTGTCGCGTCGTGAAAATTCGTCTCGGGCGAGAGCTTCTATTTTTCTTCCGTCGCGTCTCGAGGTGCACTGCGCTGTATAAGTACACTATATATACATACATACAGGAGTAGTGGGCGAGTGGCATCTCTGGGTTTTGTTCTCGGTTCCCCGACTTACCTCTCAGCTCCTTGGCGCTGTACTGCTCGCGCAAACCCGGCTGCTGCACTCTATCCATTCTCCTATACTTCTCTTGCGCCAAGGAAGCTCACCCCGCGCTCTTTTGTCTCTTCTTCGCTTATTCTTTTGCACAGACTCACCGGTGAGCTGCTTCACCGACGATCGAAGCTCTCGGTTCGCGTCCGCACGGACGGACTCCGTGTCGTCTCTGTCGTAGAATAGATTCATGCCGAAGCACCGGAGTGTCCTCTCGAGGGAACGAAGTGACGATGGACGAGAAACCTGAAAGTAGAAATGCCCATGCAGCTGGTGAACGGGCGTGCAACCAGCTTCGGCAACCCGGAGCAACGTTATATTCACTTTATACAGTCACTCAGGATTACGCTCTGAAGCATTGCTACGAGTTCAACAAGTTGAAACGCTCCAAATCCCCGGAATATATCCAATATAACCCGGTTATGCTTGCTGATCTGTGAATATGAATAACCGACTGCTCTGTTTTTCGAATAGTTGTTTTTAATTAATACCTCACTAACTAATACTTTTGTCGACTCATTGACGACAATAATTTCAAACGCCACGCGCTTTACTTAAGTTTTATCACGAATTAGGATCTTTTGATACATCTTTAGAACTTTGGGCACTAATCCCACGAATGGTGTATCTTCGTATTTCCGGTATTAATGGAATTATTTTCAACCCCCATGTATGCTTTCGCGAAGGACTTTCCATTGACCATTTTAAAACGCTCGAACCTCTTTTATCCGCTGGGGCAATAGAATTTCGATAGAAAATCGTGTGCCATGCAAACTGCGAGAGAAATAGACGCACCGACACGCGAAGGGGAGGGGGAGGGGGCCGCAAGTACAGAATAGTGATATTGAACGAATGAAGCACCGTGTGCGAGGCCAACGAGGGCGCGCGCGAACCAACTAGGCGACGACGTGACGGGGGTCAACTACTAGCTTGGTAATAAACCACGACGTAGATAATCGAATACACGACGCGTAACAAGCACGGAGCACCTCGACACTCTATGTACAACGACGACTGCGAACGCCCCGAGCTCTCTGGTACCCTATGGCGCAGTCGAGGGTGAATGGGTAACTCGCTCGCGAGCACATAGAGTAGTAGTCGGTGTGGCACCGAGGGCCCGCACTCCTCTTGGTACCGCTGTGCAGCAGCGGTAATTCAGGTACCATTGGTTTGGTGAATAGCCAATTCCTATTTGGCGATGTTCCAAGGGGCCAAACAAACCGGCCACGCCGCAGCTCAGCGGTACCATTGCGAAAGGACCCCGAGACTTCCTTCTCGTACTCTCGTATCTCGCAAGCCACTCGAAACCTGCTGCCCGGTACCACCAACAGAAACATAGCAATCCTCCATCCGCGTGTCATCGGCGTTCTTGCTCTTTCCCGTACGTACACCATATTGCGGTGACACAATATTGTATAGTAAATACCTCCTATGTGTTGTCAACGTTTGCCGCGATAAACACGACGATGCAACGCGATCGACAGGAGCTTTCTGCGCTCGTCAAAGTAAAGGGCTGCCTATCGTGCTTCTGTCCCTTTGACAATCTTGTGCACACGTCAAAGTTTCGTGGTGTTTGCGCGGTGTTTTCATAATTGACAAATCGGTAGAGGAACGATGGAATCGATCGGATAGTTGGGAACAACAAGTATAATGCCTTTCGAACGTTATACTGAAAAAATGGAAGTTGGAAGGAAAATTAGTAGTTGGGTCAACTATTCTTTTTTTATTTGCGCAAAACAATTATTTTGTTCGAACTTTTGAACAGATAATTCATTGTAATAACTAACTATTATTTCACTCTCAACTAATCGTTAGTTCACGTAATTTCTCGATTTATATCAGTGTACCGAGAAACAATCAATTGGCCGTTGATTGATCGTCAACGACGGTCAATTCGCGGTGAAGACAATTTTTTATGATTTTTGCGTATATATACTTTATGTTCTTGCAATCAATAATTCGATTTCGTCCGCGAAGTACATTCGTGCAGAGCGCCATAATTTTAAAATTTCCGATTTACTTCGGAATTTTTTAGAGCATAACGACGATTGATCCGAAATCAGCAGGAAACAAATTACTCTCGAGAAGCGATGACTCGAGGACTCCATTGGTCGTTGGAAGTTTCATGTTGGATACGTAGCGATCGAAGGGCAAACGATTTATAAGTAGCGGCGAAACTTCGCAGACTTCATCACCAAATAATCTGAAAGTATAACCGCGGCGGGATTGCAGATTAAAAAAAACGGGATGATAAAAAGTAATCATTGACAAGATTGATCGAGAAAGATTGATGACACAAATCGGCTTACCGACTTACTCCTCCAAGTATTATTTTTCTCTCGAAGAATCCAAAATTAATTGGTGTAATTCCCTGATTCTCTTGATCTCCGGAGGTCACAAACGAGACCGTAAATTCTTTAGCGCGAAAGACTTTATGTCCTCTGGTATAATTTGTCAAATTGGCGGGAGGTATGACGATCCTGGAGTCTAAGATTTGCCGAGCAGAATGATGAAGAGTATCGCGTTAAAAATGTTTCATGGTAAAACACACGAGAAAATATTTCGAACGAACGTAACCCCAAACGATTGTAGCATAATATCTTCAACTTCCGGCGCACTTTTTCCGAATCTGTTGCAACTATTACGAACACACGCACTGCGCAATTTCGCAACCCGAAATAAAAATATTTACCTTCCGCCTATTTTCGGCATATTGGCGTTCATACAGCAGAACGTCGGCTCATTAAAAATTTCTAATTTTTTTAAAAGTACTTGGCGTCGTGAAACTGCTGGATCTCTTAATAAAAGTATATGTAACCGGATAATGACGCGACAGTGAAGTGGTTTCAAAGAGTAAAAGTCGTGATGGGAGTGTCTTTCATCAATGCAGTTGAAAGAGTACTCGGAGGCGAACGTATAACATCACCTCCGACAGAGATTCGAGTTCTCTCACAATTATCGGAACTCATAGTTATAGAGGTGGGTGGGCTCTTCCACCGTGTCCCTCGATTCGACGAAGATGAGTTATCGCGAGACGAAATTTCCTCGTTCAAACCTCTCGCCGCGAGAATTAAACTGAGTTTCTAAGATCAACGGTAAAAGTATTGCGGATTATAGTACCCATACTACCCACCTTCGCGGGTAGACTCGCCGGAGGCGAACGCCTTTCTTCCGATATAGCTCGCAGGTGCACAGAGTGAAGAGAACGCTTTGCTCAAGAGAATGATAAGAAAGTGAAGGAGAGAGAAAGTGTGGGTGTGTGTGTGTGCGTTTCCCGCCCACTCTGCGACCAAGTCCTCGTCGACTACTTCCCGAAGTGCGGAATATACCCGAGCGGGAAATTGCATTCCACCGTGGCTGATGCTGCCGTCTTCGGGTTTGTCGTTTCCGCGCTTTCTTTAATCCACCCCCGACACTGCGGGAATGAGAGCTTCGGAAAAATTGTAATCGTCACTGTCGTCTCGTAAGTACCATTTCACTTTCATTCGAATTTTTCCTTTTTTCGATTCTAATTGCTCGACTGAATAATTCGCTACGTCGCTAGGTACCTTAATCGACACTACGGATTTTCTTCCAACGAGTAGTACTTTAAGGGACGAATTTTTTTTTTTTTTTTAATTACAACGTTATTAGGGGTACGGAAAGTCTCATTTTGTAATTGCAACGAAAGTTTGCATTTTTCCAAGAAATACTATTCTTAAGACTGACCATTATAGATACGTATTATATGAGAATTTGGAGATAAATTTACGCATAGAATATTTTCGTGTTTTTGGATCAACGACGTATGGTTCGTAATTCTGTGGGGGGCGCTTGTAAGGCCCGCACTATAGTAACACGAATATTTGATTATGAAATGCTCTTAGAAACAGACTGCAACGTTATGGAAATCACCTTTAATTATGCAAGTTTAGAAGATTCTGTTTGCCTCGTGCTCTGCTGTAGAGGCAGAGAATGTGAAAGAGACAACTTGTAGGTTGACGCGAAGTAATGCAAGCGCTACAATTAAATTATCGTGCATCTAAGTCGAAAGGAGATTATTTTAAAAAAAAGGTCTCGTAAATGGGTAATCAAATTTGTAAGATTTACTTACAATATATTACTTGCAATATATTTCAGCCTTATGGCACAGCAATTGCGATGGTCATGGAAATCGAATTCACGTTACCAATGTCGTCAATATCGGATTTTTATTTTTTGAATGCCCGACTATTTTTTTTTTTCATCAAAAAAGTCGCTAACACGGGGGCTGTACACTACGAACAAATTTAAATACTGTTTAAACGAAAACGATTTTTCAACAATTTATTTTCAACAATATAGTAATTAAAGAGCGTTAGTTCGGAATATAGCAAAAATCCAATCATTCGGTTCCCAACACAATTATCAAATTTCATTTTTTTCCTGATTTTAATCAGACACCATTGAGATCAACACAAAGAAGAGACACGAAACAAAAGAAAAAAATACTCGGCTGACTGCGCACAGGGTTCTTGATAATCGAGTTACAGGCGGATAGTGTTTCAATGATCCAAATGTATCACTGTTGAAAGAAGGGCCCCAATGTGATTCACGATACACCGCGGAACGCGTGACACACGCGTGACTCAGCGACCGGCTGTCCGTAGCTCATTAAGGGGCAACACGCTATCGTTCCACCGGGTCGGTTCCCGTATCGTCATAAATGCCAAATGTATACATGAGTACACAACTAGGTGGCACACGTAGCGCAGGGGTCGTGTCTGCGCTGTCTGCTGGTGGAGACTCTCATCCGGAAAAAAAAAAACAAAAACAAAAAAAACTACCGAACCACGAGAAAAAACGGGAACGCAATAGATGCCAAAGATTGCTTCCACCAACCAGTCTGTCGATCTATATAATGAGTTTGTTTAAATTCGACCCCATCCCGAAATGCATACATTACTGTTTATTAATTTTCATCAATTCCGTAAAAGCACGAAGAGAGTGTAATAATTCTCATTGCATTTTACATTTACATGATACGTATTTAATTAACATGACGATATCACGCAAAACAGTAACATCAAATAAATGCTAAATGCCAATTGATCACTCGCGGTTAAACGAAACGAGCGTATATTCCAATGGGTTTGATATACGGCGATAAGATGTTAAAATGCTTTCCACGCATGGTAAAGGTGATAGTTTTGCTTTGATTGCAAACGGAGCTCCTGCAATGAGCCGGTTGATTGCGCTTTATATACCGTATTTCTCAATAAGGTCGCGTGGGACGGCACATCGATCGTTGCGCATTAATTAACCAACAGTGTCCGAAACTGACGCGTACTCGTCGCCGATTTTGTGTACATCAAGTCTTATACTTGTACTCGATTTGTCATAGAAAAGCCCGTATCAAAACATCGTTTCATATTCACCATTTTCGCCCTATACGCTACTTTACGAAATGAGTATCAGAAAGCTTCTGTACACCGCAACAGGCGGCTTATATCACGGAGTGCAGAGTTAATTTGGCGGGTTGAATCGATATTCGCGATGTATCACGGGTCGTCGCGCAACCATTACGACGAGAACGCGACGCCGTACGACGAACGGCAGATGAGAGCAGTCGTTCTTCTTGCTTTACATCGGCAAAGTTTCCAGCAAGTAAACTATATTCCTGTGCCGTGCACATCTGCTTTATATATACGTCAGCCTGCAGAGCTTAATAGTTGCGCTTGTTTCCGCCGTATAACGTAGTATGCTATAATAATATGACGATGATACGTACTTCTCCAAAGATTTCGTCGCGAAGCATCGACGCAACGTTGTAGACAACTTTCCGCTTGTTGAAAAGTCGGGACGAGAACACTCATCGATTTCACGTTTCACTCACGGTATTCCAACCCCAAATTATACGCACGTGCGGTAAAAAGACAGGTAAACGGCAACATTCGAGTGTCAGATGTAAGTACGTTTAATCGTATCCGCGAAATCGTGTACAAACGACCGATCAACCTTTTCTCGCTGAGATGTGAACCTATTAGCTGTACCTTCAACACTCTCTACCTTCCCCACCGTAATTCACGTTTACGTTGCATTCTTCTTGTTCGCCTATAACGTAATTGCGTCGGTCTCACTCATTTCTCGCGTGACTCGATCGAATATAATCTTCAAGCTGTGTAAAGGCGAAGTTACAAGAGAGGGGATATAGACGTGTACGCGAAGAAGTTGTTCTTCAATTATTCGCTCGCGGGACTCGACGATAATTATAGGAAATCCCAAAGTCTTTAGCATAATAAGTTCGGTCTTATATATCAGCATCAGCTTTTATACCGCAAGGAAGTTTCTGAAAAAACGCTGTGTAGAGGTCAAAAAAAGGCCGAATCGATGCAATCTGTAAAGGAGAATCTCGAACGCGAAAACGTGAACCATATCGGACCAACAGTACCGACCCAAGCCGCCTGCATTGTCGTTAACGAATGTCGTTAATTATATTAGCGCAACGAAGCGAATAGAGGGTCCCGCAGTCCGGTATAGCATCAGTATCTACAGTATCGTAGGTCCACTCACGCTAATCCACGTAGGATATCTCGTCCTGTATTGAAGGGGCGTTCCAATGGAGCACGTGGGAGATAAAAATCGAACGAACGAGAAAACCGAATCGCTTCTACTGCTTCCCCTCATATGTGAAACGTCCTGGCTGACTAGATCGCGCGTTTGCGGATGAGCGAAGTCTGATTAAGTGTGTACTCTTGTTCAAAGCATTTTTTCGCTTTCTCTTTTTTTTACTGTATTATAGTTCGTTCTTTTGTATCGTCATTTACGTTCATCCATTCTCACTCAGTTATTTCGATACCGCAGAGCTCTCTCCCCGATTTTATCGATATTATTTTGCTACCATCCGAAATTGGTCTTAATTTTCTTTGATTCGTATCCCATAGGGTAGACGTACCGTTATTGGCCACTGTACCATTTATGGCCATTTTTATTATTATACTCTTCGAATAATTTTTATTTTTTTTCAATATCGCATATTGATTCTTCGAAAGTTCTCATATAAATTCACGAAATTATCTACTCGAATCTTTTTTTTAATTCGAATATATTTTGTTTTATTGCTTCGAATGTGATGGCCACAATCGGACCTAAAGTGGCCAAAAATGGTACCTCTACCTTATAGCTTTTCCGATACGGATGAACCCTCGAACGAACTTGAAGATCGAGCATATTAAAGAATAAATGTTATATTTGCAATAGGCACTCTGCTGGTTTTAGACTCATTTTCGAGACGTTTACTGTCTGTAGGACGCAGCTATTGTCATGAACGTTATTGCTTTTTACCGTTGGGTGCAATGAAATTCGAGACTGTTTGAAGAAGAGGCCAAAGGGGGAATGAGCGAAGCGACATGGCTACATATAGACATAAGAAGGATCTCGGGAACCACGATGAGCTCTGAACTCAACGCTCTTACAATTAGTCAATTTCTCGTGTATCGTGAATTTCACTACGAGTTTCCGTATACCTACATAATCAACCGCAGTGTCTACGGTAACATTCTACTGCTCCATCTATCTATCTATATTCTCGCGGCAACCTCGCGACGTTTATCCCCGGTGAGCTTGATGAGGAGTTTCGATTCCATTCGCCAGTTATGCTCGCACGAGATCTGGAGATTGCCCGTCGTACAAGCCGCCAGACGCACACCGTGTACCAACAGCGGATCTCATCTCCGATGTTGACGACAACGTCGACGAAGACGGAAGATGATGCCGACCGACGTATACGCCATGGTGCGTCGCTCGTTACTCTTCTTCCATCGCTCTATATAAGATACCAGCAGTATACAATACAATCGCGTCTCGATTCTATTCCGAAGCATATAGCGTGCGTTATTTCCCTCAGAGCTTCCTGCGGCACTGCGGATTATAATCGCTTAAATCCGACCGAGAAATTGTTTGCGCGTAAATTAAATTATGTCCTTTGCCAATCGACCGACCAACTCTATATATGTTGTGTTTTTCAAGATCTTTTTCTCCATTTACAGCTGTAAGAAACAGAAAAAAACGCCACCGGATTTTGCTTGGAAATTGAAAGATTCCTATTTCCTTGAAAAACTTTTATACCGTCGAAAATTTTTATAATCTGACAAAATAAAAAAACAAAAAAAAATCGATTGCTGAATTTTCACTGTAATCGTAGGCTACAAATTACATGGTTCGAGGAGTCGATCGTCCTGATTGCACAAGTATTCGTTGAGTTGGAATCGAATTAATCAGTTTCACGGTATGATACATCGAAGAAACAGTGAATTTTCTCGAGACCCCAAAATTATCCTACAGATGAATGTAGCGTTGCGTCACAGTACATTGCATCGACACGCGTCTATACGCGCGCCACACGTGGATCGCATAGCAACGCCGAAGATGATAGGATCGTAGAAGCGAAGACGACTAGTTGGCATCAGTGAGATGCCGTCTGTGGTGGCAGCCTTCGAGAATGCGTGTACCTGCCAACCATAAAGCCGTCCCCTGCTGAGACGCTAATGCATCGGACGGGTTACGACGTTCTGAGGTACCAGATTCGGAGTGAGACAGCAAGCGCTAAGGATGCACCGAGCGAATTACATCTCCGTTAGAGCCGTACGGTGCCGCCTTTTCGTTCTGTTTGTTACACACCACCACGGCATCTTTATTCATCGACAGGCGTTGCCGCTCAAGCGGATTATAATTGAGAACATTGTCTCGAACAAGCGCGTCGAAATACGGTCCATACGCATCTATGTCTGTATTAAGGAAGCGGAGAAAACGCCGGTAGGATGGAAGAGAAATAAAAACCACTCGGTCATAACTGTCGAATTCCCAAACGAATGTGTCAAACTTGAAAGCGAAACATAATACACAAAGGTATTCATGCGCCGTCGGCATTGATACTAATTCCCTGAGAACACGAAGCAATGTGTTGGTATTACACGGGTTACAGTTTATTTTCTCGCTTACACATTGCTTCCGCGTGTCGGATGTCGAAAACAAGTCATAGGAATTGCATCGCACTCACGTACCGTGTGCAAATGTTATATGTTACATAAACGTGACTACTCTGAAGTATGCACGGTATTCGCTAATTCATAGACGCTATCGCGGCCCCCCCCCCCCCCCTGCGACCCTTGGAATGGTTGCTGCATCGTTGCAGAAGTTACCAGGTTAGACTGCGTACATTATTGTATTAGCTGCACTAGAGGGATAGGTTGGGAGGGTGGTACAATCAAGATTGACTTGGCGTACACAACTGGCACTACAATGCGGCAGCAAGAGTACGTTGAAACGGCGCTTACTCCGTTTACTTCGGTGCTGTGCTGACGCGACGAGACCCGAATTTGCTGAAGCGAGAGAATACGTTGCTCTTCCCTGACTGGGATAAAGTACATGACGGTTGACGGGACCGAGACGACCTGGCGTGTCGTCCACGGTGACTTGCCCTCTGCGGTAATTCAACCTCTAAAGTACATCGGTATAGATCGGATTGTCGGGAGCGATTCAACTCCACAGCTCAATATACGATACTGCACAGTCGTATCATCGTGTCGGAGTGCTACCCGATGTTGGTGGATGTATCTATCCGGTAACATCGGATAGCAAAGTAGTTGGTTTTGCGATCTAGTCGCTCATTACAGTTGACGTGTACGAGCTAATGCATTGAACCAGAAACGAAGCCAGCGCCGTGCAAGAGAAATGGAGAAAGAGAATCAGACAACTAGGTAAAGCGACACACCCTTCCGCAACTGGACGTAAGCCCCCAGAAGTCACAAAACTCATCAGTTTATACTCGTTTGATACTCATTATAGGTATGAATGTGTGTAGATATGACACGTGTATCTATACGCGCATATCATAACCATATCACCATATAACGTTGTATTTCACCACCCCTTATGGTTCCCTCTGACTCGCCCGTGCAAACTTCGACTCGTTAAGTTCGTCAAAGGCAACCGTAAATGATGCGTCAGCAAACATATAACGCACATCCACCAAGCAAGCTTGTCACAATCACATGTTGTAGCGACTTGCTTTCGCCTGCGTCGCTGTTTATGTATCATATACAGTACATTTCGTTTCGTTTCGTTCCCGCACCCACCTATTCTCTCGTATTATCTTTCCATCTCTCTGTTTTCCCCTCTTGTTGTTTTTCTGTCACCGCGCGCCGTACCTCCCGTCTGTTACCTTTTTTTCATTTTGTTTTTTTTTTTTCTTTTCCTTTTTATATATACCGCAACCTTTCGTGCCTCTCCGTCCTTTCGGTCGACTCGTCCCGTATGATGCACATTCATACGTTGTGTATGAAACTGCATGCAGATCGGGAGTGACGAGACTCGCAAGTGACTCGTTATATAGCAACGATCGATGCGTGTGCACCAGAGGTCGGGGCATAAACCCACCCCGTTACCACCAACCCACTGTGAGTTATTTGCGTTTATACATGGGGTAGACACACTACCGTCTGTACTCCGGCTGCGTGAGTTCGTACACTTCGTCGTCGAGGGCCACGGCAACAACACGTAGTTGCACTCGTCATATTTAACTCGCGCGACCAACCCCCTCGGTTTCATTCAACAAGAAACACACTTTCGTGTGTGTAATGTGTCTTAATACGGGCGTACCAAGGATAGAGTAACTGAACGTACAAAGCCATCAGATAATTTAACGAGGGTGAAACAAGTGTTTCTAACGCTCTCATACGATATCTTAGCATATACTGTACTCCAGTATTCCGATGTAAGAAGTCATATTAGTGCTTTTTAGAAATGAAAAAAATTGACACAAAAACATAACGTCAAAAATTGAAAAATGACTGCTTTTCTCAACGAGAAAAGAAATCGTAAGACGACGAAATCACGGTGACGAAAGAAAAACTATGAAATAGTAATGCTTACAAAAGTTTCTTTTATTTGTTTTTATAGACGTTAGCCATTTGTCGAGTGTGAAATATTATCGTGTAAAATTAACTTTGGTGATTAATTATTCATAACACGCTCGCTCTTGCCTGCATTATTAATTCCTACACCCATTTTGTTGTCTCGTAGAAGAAGCTTTCTTTTGATAAAAACATTTTTTTCAAAAATAAACAACTCTATAAATTCAAAACATTTTTCAGGCTTTTCAGTTGAAATTTGTGACGTATATTGAGCGGCAATACTCATTGTTTTTTTTTGTTTTTTTCAAATTTTAGAAAAATGTGTATCACATTACAAAAAAAATAAAGCGAAACGAAGTACTACGTAAATTAGCGAAAATTCGGAAGTCTCGAGAGTGTACAATCCGGGATTTTGAGGCGTTTATAGGGGTTTTAAGCTCCTGCTGTGCAAAGCTAAAGTATAGTTGGGTTCATATAAGAAATTTTGAAGACGAGAGAGATTTTTAGCACTTCAGCGGTATTATGATAACTTCGAGGCTCGTATGCCTTTGTGCGGAATATCGGAAGTTGATCTCAGCTGGTAGAATGTAAAAATATATTCTGCGATCAATTCGATAACTTCCTTCGAACAGCACATCGAAATTTTTACTAACGCATCGCTCTCTGACGGTTGAGGCGCGTTTTGCCAAGGTAAACGTGTTCATGGATTTTGGGAGAAAAATGAGAAAACTTTACATATCAATCATTTAGAATTGATAGCAGTGTTATTGGTACTCAAATGAACAAAAGGGGCGGTATTCAGTTTGCGAAGTTAAGTCAAGTTACTCGAGTTATTTGGGATTGGTGCGAGAGACGAAATCTGTGGATATTCGCTTCGCATATATCCTCAAAGGATAATGTAGAGGCGGATTTTGAATCACGACGGCTCGAACCGGAAACGGAGTTCTCGTTATCCGAAGAAGTATTTGATGCAATAGTACGCGAATATGGTCATCCAGACATCGATCTCTTCGCAACAAACTTTAATACGAAATACGGTAAATATGTACCTTTGCGATCGATGGTTTCACGATTCGATGGCTGATATCGGTATACCGAAGGAGACACTACACTTGTAATCTCTTCGGAAGAGGCGCTTTATATAATTATGATAGACTTTCACTTACAGGTAACTTCGTTTAAGGTAGTCCTTTCACTATGAGTGACGTCGCCTAAATTTGAGGGTGATATACGAGAGAATTGCAAACCCGTATTGGTCAGTTAAAAATCTAAAAAAAATCAAGCATTTGGAAGATGCCGAAAAAAATTTTTGAGCATAATAATAATTCCCAAATGTTATTAACAAATCACTTTACTAAAAAATTGGACAACAAATTACCCGGTAACCCAATTTTTTTTGTTATGAAAATTATTCGTTACTTTTTCTGAATACGTATGAATTTTTTCAGAATTTTATGTAATGTTTGAAAAATGTGTTTTTTTATGTAAACGCCGATGCAGTTTTCCGTAAAAAATGCAATTTTCAAATATTACATAAAATTCTGAAAAAATTCATACGTATTCACAAAAAGTAACGAATAATTTTCATAACAAAAAAAAAATTGGGTTCCGGGTAATTTGTTGCACAATTTTTTAATATAGTGATTGGTTAATAACATTTGGGAATTATTATTATGCACAAAAAATTTTTTCGGCATCTTCCAAATGCTTGATTTTTTTTCAGATTTTTATCCGATCGAGAAGGGTTTGTAATTCTCTCTTATATCACGCAAACTTAGGCGACGTCACTATAGTGAAAGGACTACCTTAATCATATAATTATTCGCATTTCATAGTCGGGAGATTTCCATACTCCCAATGACGAAGAAATCGCCCGATTACAAAATGCGAATAATTAATTGTTATTTCAAACTTTTTTGTTAATAGAATTTCTTCGTTAGACCCTTTTGTCAGTCGGTAGTTTTTAAAATTTTTGTGAATTTTTTTTTTTGTCCACCATGATAGATACTTTTGCTCTGGTAATCATACAATCGTGTACCCATCCTACCATTTTCCTCGTAACCTATCTATCGAAGTAATACTCGCATGTATGTATGTACATAAAGTTCGGAAAGAGCGAATCGTTCCGATACCATATCCGAGATCCTCTTACGTTGCTCGGAACCAATTTGTCGAGATGACTAATAAAAATATCGTCATATCTATGGACCGGACAAGGCAGCAGTCCGCACGTGAATCGTCGATTGTTCAAGTTGGCGCGAAGAACAGTGAAAGAAGAAAAGATTAAACTGCAGTGGAGTAAGAGAGTCGGTAGAAGCGGAAGAAGATGAGAACGTGAACGGTTCGTACCGGACCGTCTCGCGGTTGGTATATCAAGGAAGAAGTACGAGTGAGAATCCCGACGCGGCTACTCAGTGTGAGAAACAAAGAAGAGAGACGAAGCGGACTGTGAGGCGTTTTTACGACGGAACTAAACGGTTGTAACTCCCCCAGTTTCTCTCTGGCGCTACTCATTCCTTTGTTTTTACCGCCGGCAGCTGAGAGCGGTAGCTTTTTGCAGCGTCAACTCTCGCGACGGGACAACGGCTTAATTCTCACGTACTCGTCTACAGATCTCTCGTTGGTTCTACTCGCGCATTCTCGCACCTACTGCCAGCCATTTTTTCCCCCTATTATTTACCGCATCGTCGAAATCATCAAATGTCAGAGAAAAAATGTGTAAATCTCGGTTGAGGGTGAGCGAACCGTTAATTTAATGAGCATTTCCGTAAAATATGTAAAGGAAAAAAATGTATAATTTTTTAATACAGAAAATTACTTCGAGTTTACGTTCGAGTGCGTCCCGCGACTATATAAAAATGTTTAATAAACATGAATTCACGTAAAAGTTAATGACTTAAATAATGTCACCCAATTATCGATGTTCGGTAAACAATTAATTAACGAATGGAGCATTGAATTCTTCCAATCTACGAATGAGAGAATGCGACTAACGACATAAAACTCAGCTGGTAGCACGTTGAGCCCAAGTTTTTTTATCCGCGCACGCGGGTACGTATAGGGTACTCATTGTCATCAATTTTAACGTGACGTACATTGCGAGGTCACCGATTCCCTCGCCGTCACCGGGTATACCACACCACTGAGCGAAGCACCACCTACAGCGGGGGATTTTTGCGTGGCACACAGCCAATAACCGACGTTGCATGAGCTGCACGTTGCCGAACGTGTGCGATGCAGTCGGGAGGCTGCGGAAGACCCATATCCCGTACGCGGGCCCCACAACAACCATTGCATGCACCCTTCGCGCTTCGGAGGCTTGCACATAGGTATAACACGGGGTCTACGACGAGGTGCCGGGGCTCTCGATCCCCCTGGGGGCTCTGAGAGATGGAATGGCGTATTTATTTACCGGTGGATAAAGCGGGAACGACGGCGTTCGGTGGGGAGAGAGGGTTACGCTCGTAACTCGTAACTCGGGCGCAACGCCGACGAGGCCGCCGATGCTGCCACACACCGTCTTTCCGTGAGCACACGAGAGAAAAGATAGAAAGAAAAAGAGAAAAGGAAGGGAGCGCCGCCCGTGCGGTAATGGCGATTTTATGTTGCGCCGGGTGGCCTCCTCAGGCGCGCTCCCGCAATGCGGTTTTTTTTTCCTTCGTATTATAGTTCGTAGTGGAAGAAGAAAAAAATAAAAAAATAAAATACGGATTGCAAAACTTTTAGAGACACAGGAGGGAGAGCGAGAGAACGAGAGTAACGAGTAAAGAGTGCGCACGTGTGGGTGCGTCGTACAAACACGTCGTGAAACTGTACCTGCTTGTACCACCCTCTCGATTATCTCTGGGGAGCTGTTATGCGCGTTCCCTAGCGATACTTCGGAGGTTACCAACATCCATACATAAGGGATAAAAGGCAATCGCATTGTCGGTTGCTCTCCTATTCCTGTATCCCAAAAGATTCGAAACAGTATACGAAGAAAGTTCGAGATACTCGGTATTACTATTGCCCCATTGGATAAAATATGTAGGAAAATGATGTTATAACAAGCCAAGAATAGTCTTGCTATTCGAAAAATCTATAATTCGTTGTATGGATTATGCATGAAGATCCAATGGCATAGCGTGGCGTTGAAGTCTTCTATTAGCAGACGGTAAGAGCCAATTTTCAGTCTTCAACACGTATTTGAAGGATCGAAGAAGTGGATGAAAAATGAAGAAGACTACGATGAACAGAATGTTACACGCAAAGGGTTATAGCCGCGATGTGGCATGGCATCTATCGAAAATTTACCAAGCGTTTTGCGAAGATTCTCGGCTTAATAATTACAGGCCGATCGCTGCACACGGGCCCCACAGGCGATAAAACGAGGCGCCGTTTTCGTAAATTGCTCGCGAGACCTTCGCTTCTCGTTTGTGCACGCGGATGAACGGGCCGACGCGCGCCCGATTTCGTCGACCTATCCAATTCTGCAAATTCGATGGTTAAAGATATATACCTATCTACCTAATAGTTGCTGTTGACTTCACGCCTAGATTCTTACATTCTTTACACTACACAATACCGAGAATTAAGATCGCGTCACGAAGGTTTCGTATTAACATGAAAACGACTGTTCGGAACGTTCTGTTGGGTAAAAAAAAATAAGGGTGTTGATCCGCCGTGGAATCGCAACCAATTTCCAAATGTTCTTTCAAAGTATTCAAAACGTCCCTAATGTTCAAATTGTTTAAATACGATCAAAATTACTTTTCCTATGGGGCTTATGGAAAGATTGATGGAAGTTTTCACGTCAAAACTGAACCTTTAAGGATGGAGGGATACTTTTGAAAGACCCTGAAAGATAACAATTTGTTGTCGTGCGTGGGTGTAAATATTCGCAAAGGGTGTAAATATGTGGCGCACGTGGCCGGGCAGGAAAGAGACTGCCAACGAAGAAGTAGGCATATGAAGTATAGGGGAGAACATAGTAAGGGTATCGGAACGTGTGGAGTCGGGCTCGGCACGTACAGGAAGAAGAAAAACGAAGAAGAAACGCGCGATTAAATTTCCTTCCGCGAGGTGCGGGTTTATACCACCAGTTGTGTGTGGGGGATACACATATCTATATATATATATACATCTCGAATAGCGTATATTATACGTGTAGAGCGGAAAGAGGTTGGCGATGCTGATGATACAGCCCGTGTGCGGTGGCGGGCCTTTGCCGCTTACGCCACCGAAGATGAGAAAGCGAGTTGTTGCTTGTCGAGAAAGAGAAAGAAGGATAGAGACAAGGCTTAGTTTGCAGTCTATAAAGTACCGTAAAGCCGTAACATGCCTTCATATAAGGTGACTTGCGCCGCGGCTCGAGTTTCCCCAGCTTCCGAACTCCCGTTCGCGCGTTACGTTTTGCAACGACAAGGCGAGGTGGGTACAAAGGGAACTCTACCCCAAGGCTTTATGGATGCGCGGCAGGTACGGACTATATTCTTCGAAATATTTATTTTCATATATCGGGCAGATATATCGGTTTCGACTTTGCTATATTTTTTTTTTTCCATACTCGTCCGCGCATCGATATATGTATTTTTTTCTTTTCTTTATTGCGATACGTTTCGGTTCTGTGCCGCGAGTCTATCGTTTTCCGTATCGTATGCGCGGAAACAATAAACATGCAATGACTACGTTTCTCCCGTTTACGCGGGGTATACTCTACCCCTCCTGCATTGGCTGATTGGCCGTTAAAATCGAACTATTGAGTCCCGTGTTCAGAACCGGCGAAAGGTTTTTCTGTATATGGCTCCCGATGGAAAAGGCAGAGAACGTCCGACTCTCGAAGTCTTGTCGCGAGATTTCGATATACCTGCTTATATACGATATATCGATTTTGGCGTGGATACGACAACGGGTGAGGCTTGACTCAAGGGATAAGCCCCGCAACCAGTCTTTCCGAGAAGACGTACGGGGATTGGGAGCGAGAGAAGAGAAGACACCACATATTTCTGTGGGCTTCAAAACCCGCATGTATCGTGAGTAAAAGACGAAACAGCGAGAGAACGAGAAGATGTACAGTCAACGTCCCCACAGTTGAACCAATCGAAACCAATCTTACGTTTTAATTAACTTTCGCTTCACTCTCTACTCCAAATCACTGACCGTATGAGCCCCGTACTGCGCATGACTGTATCATCTGCGCACATGTGATACGCTACTGCGCACAGGTCTACTGTCGCGATCGAAAAAAAAAAAAAAAAAAAAAAACACCACGAAAAAATCAATTTTGGGAAAACGGTAATAGCGGACTATAAATTGAAATGCGATAGCGAACAAAGTGTAGTGAGTCCAACTGCGGGGACTTCGACTGTACGAAACGAACATTGAAAGACGAGGAGGTCACATCGAGATGGAAGAGAAATGATCCAACGTACAGAACACACTGATCTCTCTCGCCTACGGGCTATGCGTGCGGCTCATCATGCACTCTCAATTGTAAGAGAGTGGGCGTTCGTATAATTTTCACTAGAGCGGCCGGCGAGAGCACTCGCAGATAATTAGCTCCTTCATTATACTGGCGGTTGAAATACCGAAGAAATGATCATTTGTCTGTACGCTTCTGTTGTATTCATCCGCTGATGCTTGCATGTTTTTCGTTAATAATAGTTTCATCGTTCTGCATCCACGTTTTACAAATGTTCAACGAATATTGTGAATATTTAAAATTGATCGAACCGCGTTCAGTTGTACAAACGATTCGTTAAATCAGCGCGTGTAAGCCACGTAGGCACAAACGAAACGTGAAAATAAAAAATTAATAGAAAAAAAAATCGTGAAACACGTATCGTTGGATTTTTAACGTCGCTCCGTTCGGTTGTGGATTGGCCGCGTCCGATTTTATTTTAGAGCGATATTCCGTATACAACAGCATACGACAGTACGCAGAATCGCCGATGCTTGTTTATTTATCGGAAACTCGAGGCTCGTGTACACCATTCAAAAAATTCATTAACGTGCAAATTGAAAGGCGCGGTTTGGCATCTCCAACAAAAAATAAAAATAAACAACCAAAAAACATCACGTTTCGATCGACGAAGCGCACCGAAAAAAGCGATCTGTCGGCTGTGTAAAACCCTTTACTATATCAACTATAGGCATCGATGCAGCAGAACCGTCGACGAGGTTAATGACTCCGATGGGTACCCATATTTGACGAAATAATAAAAATTCGATATTGATTCGATATTTTGGTATACCTTATTTTAGTTAATATATGTATCCGTACCGATGTGCAAAAAAGTATTCGTAACATGTTCTATTTCCAGTTTGTAAACGAGTTCGTAAAATTCAGTTGCAAAAAAAAATTTGAATAAAATATTCTATCGAATCTTATCGAAAAAACTGAAAAAATTCAGAACAATTGTGAGATCGTTGATTCTCACGAAACCGAAACAAAAAAAAAAAAGACGAATTCGTAATTCACGCATTCTTCATCGCAGACGTGTACACTGCTGCTTCGTGAATGCTACTTGTTGAGAATCGTGAACGATTCTTGGAACGGTGACGGCCAGAAAATTCAACGATATATACCCGGCTACACGAAAGTCCATGGGACGTATAGCACAGGTTCCGCGGCTGGTTTCCGTCCTCTCGGCCGGCCGCTGCTGCCTGGTCGTCTCGTTATGGGAACGATTTAACCCCCGTTGATCTCGTGACTCGGCATCGCGATACAACACTCTACTCACCGCGCTCACTCTCTCTCATTTCACTCTCTTTTTCTTGTTAGTCTCATTCCGTGCTATCCACGCTTCTCCGGCACATATTCATACATGCGCAGAAAGTGCTTTTATCGTTGAGTTTGGCACAATATGTGTGAGTCGGGATATGCCTCTGTCGAGCGGGCTATTAATACGTGCCTCGACCAAACGATAATTAGATGGACGTTACCCTTCACTGGAATTGGAGTAATTAGATTTAATTGGCACGAGAAGGGGGGAAGAAGGGACCCCACCCGGTCGCTGGCCCCTCGGTTATTGTTTCATTCCGCCTGCTCCTTCCACTTAGTGTCCCGGGCGAGTCTATAGACCTGTATATTGAACATAGCGGCACCTACTATCGTGCTCCAGACTCCATAAACGGAAGGACAACGTCGTTGTGTCGGAAGTGAGAGAACGGCGTCAGAAACTGAGCGCTCCGTTACAGGATTAACTTCACACCGATCGATCCTCCGACAGGAAATTATTTGCGGAGATCGGAGTCACGTGGTCGATTTTCCTTTGAATATTATGTGTACCGGTATTTCCTTAACTTTCAGTAATACCAAACACCGTTATCATCAAAAACATCGTTGAAATATTATGATAATTATTTCCCATAGAACAACGCATATATTTTTAAATTTCATTGTCACCATCGATCGATCTACGAGACGATAAGGCGCAATATCGATATAATGAGTAATATAGAAGTTACACATTTTTAAAAGTACCAATAACGGACATTTTTTTTTTAATTTAATATATTTACTCAAAAATGGCCCGAGTCCCCCAAACCACGTGTAGTGTTCTTCGGTTAATGCTGACCCACTGCAATATTATGTCGAATATCGCGTTATCTAAGACGGTGCGCTATCTAAGCGTAACGTGAAACTAAGAAGAAGAAAAAGTGGATTTGCTTTCGTTCGTGGAATCATTCGTCTTGAAGTGAGTGCAGATCACGACTTGTTTATTAACGAATTAGCTCCGTCGCTTGGGTTTAGAGATTTCCGAGGCCATCTGTGCTGCACGCAATACATAGAGGTGTATTTTGTACATAACGGTCGGGAATTACGTAGGTTATGTAGTGCACGGTGGATTACCGTTCAATATGTTTAATATGCAGTCAAATGTCCATATTTGTTAGTAAATGATCGACGATTCCGCGACTAATTCTATTTCTCTAGAACGCTGATTAACGTACTGATTCCATTGAATAATCGTATCTCAAGGGTCGAACAAGTATGCGAAGTATGTTCTGGAAAAGTCAGGACATACGTAGTCCTCGTTTATTCGATCTTTTCAATACCGTCCTGTATTAGACTCAATCTTCCCACTTATCTACGACTCGTTTCTCGTTCACCGACCAAGAGGAGAGAGTGGTGTAATCACCTCGAGGACGCGATGTATGTCGGTGAAACGTCATCCTGTGCGCAGTAAATCAATATTGAAGAACGTCGAAGAGCTACCGAGGATTCCATGGACAAAATTAGTACCAGGAAATACCAAGAACCTTCTCCATCCTTGCTACGACTCTTCCTCGGCTTCTTCAACGTCCTCATCCTTCCTACTCTGATCGGTTCGTAATCGTGACTCTATAGACGCTGCAGAATATTGAGAGCACATTCGGCGAAAAATTTATAGAAACGGAACGCGGCATTGATGTATTATGTAATAGGATTATTAACGAATATATTGAGGTAAAGATCGTCACAACACGGAGACTCGCGGAATAGCCATACAAATAAAACACGGCGACGACTAGATGAATAGGATACTTTCAGATCGATGAACGGCCTGAATAACATGTATAGATTCCACAATTTCTCTCGTGTAAACTAATTGACAATAAAGCTTTCGAATCTAAAGAAAATATGCGCAGGAAAAAAAAACCACGGAAGAAATATTCTTAGAAAAAATACCCCACGGAGACATAGATTTGCAACCAAATATTTAATCGGATCAACATTTAAGTAATTTCTGATGAGTCAAAAATCTGAAAAAAATCAACTGTATTCAAAACGCCTGGAGAATTAATTTTTTTAAATAACAGAATCAATCATATCGCGTCAACTTAGTTCCTCGAAGTATTGAATTCGTTTCTTTTTTTAAGTCAAACGATAGTTCATCAAATTCGGATTCTTGGATATTTTTTCTGACGAATCATTTTCACGAGGATATTTTTTCCCGCGGTTTTATTTTTCACTGATATTTCTCCATCTGCCATATCTGAAACGTGCGACCGAATCACAGAAATACCTTGTCATTCTTGAAAAAAAAAAAAAATGTTATGACATTTAAGTCGCTTTATTAATTCTTGCAAAATGTTATTTCGCTTTAACCGTACTTATCACGTCCGCAGACGTCGATAAGCTCTACACGTTCGTTTTACGTTTATGCTAACTCCGCTTCAAGCTCAACGATGCGTTCGGCCTCTTGGATATTCCCTTTCAACCAGTAGAAGGAGCTAAAGAAGTAGACTGCCTCTCGGTGCGCAGGGGTAGATCACTGGCTACTTCTTGCCCCACGGCAAAGGAAGTAAGATTTTATTACATACAACGAGAGATCAAAGTACCTACGTCTGTCGGTGAACTACGGAAATACGAAAGCCTGACTCTTCTCGTAACGAATCACGGAATGAACGGCAGAGATGGTAAAAAAAAAAGCCTGGTATATAGATACTAAGAGAAGAAGAGACACGAGGCGCGTGCCTTTATGAAGAATTTTACCGACGCAACTTACCGTGTGTATATAGCAAGAGCTTGTCTATTAAATTATGAGTTGCGAGAGAGTAAAAGGAAAGGACCTTCAATTACGAAGCGATTTTCATGACCCTTACCGATGAAACGAAATTTATATAGTATATTAGAAGTAACTTCTTACTTAAAAGAATGCGAGGCATGTAAAGACGAGGAGAGAGCAAGACAGAGAGAGAGAGATGGAGAAAAAAAAAAGCTGGAAAGTTGGGAGAAAAAATGAGACGAAGGAAGGAAAATTAAATTTTTTAAAAGGGCCGGAAGGAGAGCAAGTGGAAATTGGCCAAGCTATTATCATTCGGAAAGTAGAGAAGAAGGGTACCGGTGTCGAGAGTGAGGCCAGAACTATTTAAATTGAAACTGAAGCTCCTCTGAACGTGTATCCCTTCTCGCTCCCTCGCCTTTCTCATTCCTTCCCGGCCTTCTCCTTATCGTACTCGCTCTGGTTTTCACCTCCCTCACATTCCAGGCTTGTTCCCTTCGAGTATTCGTGAGTCGTGGCGTTCGAGGATCGAGCTAAGTAGGAGAACCAGTAGCGAAGGCTCCTCGCACTTTGGAAATTGGCTCCTAAATCGCGAAAGGTGATTCCGTTCGAGGTACTTCGTAAATTATCGAGTCTCACTCGTCTACGGGTTACACCGGGGCTTTCTCTCGTCTATACGCTCGATCTCATCGTTACACGTCGCCTTGCGCTTAACAATCGCGCTCTTCCTTACATCCGAAAGGATCGTATATACGAGAAGAATAGTCAACTGTAGAAAGTATTAAAAAAAAAAAAAAAGAAATTTTCAGCAAACTTTGCGCCTATATCCTTCGGTGTCTCGCACCTCTCGGATTCTCGATTAAATCTTCACTCAACGTGGGCAACTTGGGATGGCTGTATAAAATATTCAGCGAGAGAATGCAAATGAATCTCCGTAAGATTCATGACTTCGTTACAGTATAATAACGAGTTATTGCTCAACCTCAATTGCTAGTTGTCAAACCGATATCTATGCATAACAAATACCATAAATTATTAACTACCGTCACGTGAGATGAAATGCAATATAATAT
The DNA here is from genome assembly GCA_934046635.1 of Buathra laborator. Lineage (NCBI taxonomy): Eukaryota > Metazoa > Arthropoda > Insecta > Hymenoptera > Ichneumonidae > Buathra > Buathra laborator. Next base: position 5,295,474 of record OW203901.1, read on the forward strand.
AATTACCGGTCGATGCACGCGTTATTACTCAATCCGAAGGGTTTGCTTACCCTATAGGAGGGTTCCAAGTAATTAAAAAAAAAGACCATAAAGATACAGCGCTGAAAATATTGTTATGTTTTTTTGTGATCTCAAACGTATCACAGAGGCCCTATCAGACCCGTATCCTCCGACGAATTCGGAAAGAGATCCAATCGCTGTTTATTGTTTCGGTCCAAGACGTGCGAAGGGCTGACTTTGACTTCGGTCAGGACTTTTTTTTCTTTACGGCGATCGTGACATGAGTTTCCGCGCTGGGTGAGGGCTGTCCTAACCATGACGGGAGTCAGCAGTCTCGTCGGTAAGTGAAATTTTGACTATTTTCCAAGGGTCCAAGAGGATCCAATAAGACAGGAGGTGCGGAAGGTCGTACATATATTGTAGATATACGTATATAGGCAAAGTTGGCCAGTGTGACACGGACTGGCCACCCTATGGAAGGGCAGTTCATGCCATACCGGCTTGCTTGCCGTCAGGATACGGTCCATTTAGTCCATCGGGGAATATCCGCACCCTCGTACCTTCTTCTTCAGACGCACCGGGGGGATCGAGAGTTACCGCAGTGAGAGCGACCGTTCGCTTTTTATCCCCCCTCAGGACGATGAATGGGATTGCCGTGAAGAAGTGCCGCGACGCCCGGCAGGGTAACCTGTGGTCTCGATCCTCAGTTCCATCACCCGGTCGCTCAGACCGTACCAAGAAAAGCGGAGGCAGACGTTAAGGCTGCGCGGGATTCGAGGGGGTTGGGGGTGCAGAAAAAAGTAGTATGCCACCGGTTCCTATACTCACCAGGGCACGTCCTCGAATTATACCGATTCGATTTAATTTATAAGAAAACCCGAGAGGATACCGCGCCGCATAAGAGATCCGGACCTTGGGACCCTTTCCTATTCGCGAAGGGACGCGCTGGAAGTCGGGTGGAAACGATCCCCGATGACCAGAGCCGCTTGTATAGCCCCGACCCGTTTATCGTCCTCCCTGGCAACGCTCAGAAAACTCGACGGACCTTTCTACCGTACTCTCTTCCACCGTATACCATAATACACAGAATTCTCAAAGTTCCCCGACAAAAAATCCCTGGTTAAGCTTGGCTCCCGCGTACTCTTTTGCCCGCGCCTTCTGCTTACCATAGACATCCCGCTTCTTGACCGTCTCATTTTTTTTTTTTTTTTTTTTTCATGGTTTATGTATCCTACAGAACAACGCAGTACAGTTCTTTTAAATCCCTACCCGAATCACGAAGGAGCTCATGGCAGATTAAAACCAAAAGATTATCTTGAGTATTCATAAGCATAGCCTGCTATTATGTGTTTCTAGTGTTGGATCAACAAAGTCACAATTACCTTCGTAGGACATGTCGGATTACAGGACGAACGTCATCACGGACTTGTCGCATTTCAACGTAAATTTCAAGATATATTTGAACTTCGTTGATAACGAAAACACAAACGGTCATCACTATTTGATTCTCTGTAATCAACGTTTCGCACGATCATACACAATGTATGCTCTGTTGTAAATCCAAATGCATAACATATGTGTTTACATAAATTTACCATGTAATACTACAGTGTAAGTCAAGCCACTGGAAATATCGAGCGACACGGAACATTCTTTGCTTTTGCCTTCCTCGCGAATATAGAGATATATATGTCAGAAAAATATGGTTGTATGCAACTTCGATATAAATTTAATATAAATAATGCATTTTCAGCTGTAAAACTGATATATTTTAAAATGAAAATTCGAAAATTTTCAAACGTGTAAACGTGGGTGGCGTATCGACTAAAGAAGCTAAAAACGATATTTCATACGTAATATCCGTTGCTGACCTACGTTTGTACTCTCGTGTAATAAACAACCCCTTCCTGCTGCAGGATAGGATACCGATAACACCGCGAAAAAACGTATTTTAAGCCGATATACCGAAAAGGCGCAGTAGATTCGCTTAGTCTTTTATATTCTCACCCCGTTTTTGCATCTTCATTCCATCTTATTTCCGGAACCACCAGAATTTCGTTCCGTCGCCCTCGTTGTTCCGTAGCGAGATATCTATCTTCTCAAGTTTTCGTTCCATTCCGGAAACACTCAAGAGCACGATTACTCCGTTGTATGGACTGTACGTCTCGTGCTTCAACCGATTTGCCTTTCGCATCCAGATAGATTCGACGTCGTCGACCTTGCTGGCTTGTCGGTCGGTAGTAACGTCGGTGGTTTTCCCTCTTCCTCTCCATAACTACTCCGTTGCCCACGACCCCTATCTGCGTCAGAGGGGATCCGGTAGATTTGCCAATTTATATGTTTGACAAACAGCACGGCGGGCGTCAACAAATTAAGTCAGCAATGTCGGGGCAGGGCCTCTCCACTGGTATAGCGGAGCAGGTGCGCGGAGAGTTGAGAATACGAGGAGCAAAGCCAGCTACGACGCCAACGACGCCGCCTCAGAATGGGCTCGGGTAACAAACACGGAGAGCTTAAAGTCAATAAAGTGGAAGGTTGGTACCCGGACCACTGTAGTATAATGCCCGGGTTCCGGGTCTGGGAAAACAAAAATTTCTTCCACTTGCAAATCTTTTCCCAGCTAAGTATGCGGAATTCATGAAAATATTACCAACAAAACAGTCTATCGTTTACCACAATTAAAAAGCTCATAACGATTCGTTGACTATAAGCATAAACTAAAATATAAACAATTAAAAAAATACTTCATGCCGTTGTTCACGGTAGAATATTAAGGATGTAAGTTCACGAAGACGATTGGGTACGTATAAAGGGTGCAATCGGCTGCGAAACAATGTTGGATCGTCGACAGCGATCTGCTATAGTAACGCTTGAAGGCTTCTCCTTCCACCGCAAGAAGTAACGAGAGTTTTTAAGCATTTGTGTAATTTTAAGTTAGTCTTCAGCGATTTGTTGCCGAATCAACATCAGAATCAACAGACACCTCTATAAAATACTCAAACGAACCTCTGTAGCATAGTGTTAACCGTGAAGTTAAAAATATAGTTAATTTATTTTGTTAAAACATCTACTGGATCCTTTTTATCCTTTTTTTCACGCAAAACTAGTTTGCCGTCAATTAATTTCTCCTGCAACATCGTACCTTCGAATTTAATCGCAACACTGCGCGTGAACTAACAACTCCCGTGGAATTTTATAAAAGATTCGCGAGTCCAAAGTATAACTGTTATAAACGAAATGAAACGCTACTTATTTCCATCGCGTAGAAACAATACGGTTATAGATTCTTAAATCGTGTCGATTCTATCCATGTTTAATACATTAGGCCACCAGATAAGTTAAAATGTCTGGCTAATCATTCCAATTAAAGACGATCAGTTAAGAATCCAACTATCTGCTCACTTTCCCTTCCCAACGACTCAACTCAGCGTAATTTCTATGTTCTTTTCCACTTCTTCGCGCTTAAGTAACTATTTTGTATTCGTCTTTCAACCTCCTTCTCTGGCAATCTTACCGGCGCTTCCCTCGTTTCTTCTTGGCTTATACCATTGTCCCCTTCGTTCGTCTTCTTACTTTTAGTAAGCCACGACCCGCCTGCATCTCCGTTAACAAAATTGGGGTATAAAAGGACAAGGTGTATTTATCTTGCTTTAAAGCTGCTGATAATTCTGATAACGAGTGTGAGAGTCCCAGTGTGGAGAACGAAAGCGACGGAACGTAAATTCGGACGCTCGTGGGCAGTTTTAGCACAGTGGGTAGCGGCTATCGAGCCTGGCGCCTAACGAGCGAGCGTTGCACCACCACCACCACCACCACTACCACCACCCACGGACGGTCTCTGGAATTCAAGGGTCGTGCAGGAGTTGCTGCTGGTCTGTTCTCGAATCGCGCGAGACCGCAAGGTAATTTCCATGTGGGGTGTAATCGTTTCCGTGGCTTGACCTCTCGCGCCCTCGGACCATCGCTCTCTCTGCTGTTCTCCGTTTGCTTCCACTCGCTGTGGTTCTGGCTTTAAGACCGTTTGTCCACAGCACGATTACTCCGTGGCCCGCTCGCGTGAGAAATTTTATATACATATGTGGTATATATTCAAATTATATATATTGAAAACATATACAATACGTAACCGACGTGGATTCAGATATATACTCGCATAAATACAAAGCGTACCCACATTTAACTAAAAGTTGTAGACCCTTCCTGCAACTCATTTCGCAAAATAAGTATAATAATAACATCAAACAACTGTTTAACCCTTTGAAAACTTTTACATGACTTTAAGCATCGCACAAATATAAGTTCACAGTCAGGCGATAATTCTGATGAAATCATAATATTAACTCTCTTATCGATTGGTGAGAGATTGTGACACGGAACGAGAGAAAGAAAATACGTAAGTATAGATAAAATAAGAGGAAGCCAGGAATAAGATAAAACAAAAAGATGAGGAGGGTGGAATAGAATATCGGCCCGGGAGTCAGTGGGCTCGTCTCGTGGCGTCGTCGTACCGTCCACCTCGCCTACAGCCACAGAGAATATCATCGAGTGAAGCGCCCGAAGTTATTCGGCTCACAGTGCAAACTAATAACGACGTTTAAAAGCTCTAATATTTCCCGCCGTGGGTACGCCGACGCTACCGCTGCAGGGAAGGCTTTCGCACGCTAAAACTTTAGATCTTATAAGAAAAGTTAGCATTTCGCCCCTTCGCTCTGTTCTTCTTCTTCTTCTTCTACTTCTCCTCGTATAGTACTTGTATATATATGTATATAGCTTCTCTAGTCCGCACCTTCAACCGCGAGCTCGTATTCCTTCGCTATACCGTCTGATCTGCCTCGTCGTCGTTGTCGTCGTCGTCCTGCGCCTTCTCCTCCTCCTATCGGCTTTATCCCTTTCCCTACTTCTCGAGTTCCCACGACTGACTGAACTCTTCTCTCTGCTCTAACTCTCCACTTTGCCACAAACTATAAGCGGGTATAGGATAATGCGGGTTACTCTTAACACAAAGAGAAGTGATATCGAGACAGGAATTGCTTCAGCTTCTCGCCAATACTGGAGAAAAGTTATTAGACATTATCTCACGCATCTATCCGCTCTATAATCTTATGTAATTAAAAAAAAAAAAAAACAGATCGTCTAGTAATTATTATGCCAGTTATATCGCGCTCTCCTCTGTTCAGGCTAATCGCTCTTCAGTAGGTATAGACCGACCACTAACCGACCGACCGACTGACCGGTTCTGTGGATTACTACTTGTGCCGCAATAATAAAAAAAAAGCCCGAGATTAAAAATGTTGTAATAGCTTCCTGTTTAATTTAATTTATTCACAAAGCTTCTACTATGAAAAAAGCACCGTATGTAATATGTTAGCTTCATAGGGGAAGTAAAGAATAAAGGAAATGAATGCAAAAGCAATGGAACTATTTTTAATTTTTAGAATTTTTTGTGTAATCGTAAATTGTATTGTTAAAAAAATCAACGGCAGCGAGAAGCTTTTTTTTTTTAAATTAAATATTCATAATTGTTACCTCTCTTTGCCAACTCCAACCAAAGTTAATAAAAGTCAACTTCGTTACGTGACTTATTCTATTCAAAGTTTCAATTTGACTGGTTAAGATCAGCGAAAACTACCGAGAGTAACAACAGTTTTATTCGAACAATTTTTTTTTAATTTTCATATATAATGTATTTTTTGGATGTTTTGAAATACTCTAAACACATTGACACCAAAATCTGGAACACCTTTTTTTTCACAAAAATAAACCTCATGCGGAATGAGACTTTTTTCACCCCATGAAGAAGCTTAATAATAATATCCATTCAATGTTTGTGAAATAATATGTTATTCGATGCCAAGTAGATTTTTCTGTTTCTGTAGGCATCCAATATTAAAGCGCCTCAATAGGGCAATTTTATTATAAACCACAAAGCCTTTCACTTGCTGAATGTTAAATACCATCGAGCCAACGTGACCCAGACGCTCGACCTCCTCTCCATTTCGTTCATTCACCCTTTAATTTCCCGGGTTATAATAGCTTTAATTTCCGGATTATAAAATTCCACTTGACACGCCCGACCTTGCCTTTTAACCAGGCCGACCGAAGGCTCTTAATTCACCGTTCTCGTGGGCGATGCATCGCGCTCACTGTGGGCTGCCCGAGAATTCAGCAAACTCAGCCTGGCGCCGAGCATCAAATTACTTAACACTATCCGGGGGCTTGCAATTGCCCTGCGATTTCTATGCGATAGTATGCAGCTTTCCCCACATTAATCGCTTGCTGCTCCCGCCTCCTTCTTAAATGGTTAGCTTTCTCATGCAAGCGCATGCCTACCCTTGTTCTCTCATCATTACACTCATGTGTATTTGCTTTTGCACCTGACAAACGTTTTCATTGATATTAAAATGACGAGTGCCTGTGGTGAGAACTATTCTCGGTTATGAGAAGACCAGCAGCACCAATCGAAACGGAGTAGAGGAGATAAAAAAAAAAAACATTGAAGCAGCGAGAGCAAAGTGCGAACTTGATGGTACTCGGCCGGTGTGAGAAGCCACGATAGGTAGTAAGCAGAGAAGAGAGCAGCCGGGACACAAGAGAGGGTGAAACGTGAAGAGGAAAGAAAAAAAATAGAGGCCAAGGGAGGCTCCTTTTGCCCTCGGAGTGGCAAAGAAAACAGGCCTTTATCGAGCCGAGACACTCGGTGAAGTTGGTCAAAAGATAGAAGAACTCTCGGAAGCTTCCAACTTGGACCATTTAATGTACCAACGGTTCGGCGGTTCGCGTTATAACTACAGTTCACGAACATATATATTATATGGACTATACAGGTATTGCGTACTGTACCATGTGCTGATACCAGGATAGTATAATATAATATGTCCAATATATTATATACGTTACTCACATCTATATAGCATATATCATGCCATATATCTCAACCACGTACTGGGTAACCATCCAACCGCTCTAATTTTCCTCCGAGTCTTCGCTCGCCCCGCATAGAGTGTCGGAAAGATTTTTTTTTTCCTCTTCTCATCCCCAGTAGGGAGAAACAGAGTAGCCGACGAGTGCGAGCGAGCAAGAGAAACTCAATTTCAACCGCTGGCTGGCTGCTACGCGCGCGGTAAAGTTCTTGATAACAACTGGGGTGTCGAGGCGAAAGTAAGAGGGATGAAAGTTTCTATTTTTCATGTTTCGCCAGATATGAAACTATATGTATATATATGTATATACATAGTATACTTATAACATTACTTTTATTATGCACATTTGTATAACGAATGTGAAAAGAATTTCTTGGGGTATTTAGTTCTTCGTGATGCACGTCTCATGGTGAATGCATCGCAAGATAAATTTACTTTCATCGGACGAGGCTCACTTTTCTGAAAAATGCGCGAAGTTCTTTGTTCCGAGAGACTTTATTGAATTCACAAAAACCTTGGCAGCAGCTCTATCACTACAATGTCAATGAAGACATTTGTACTCGAGGTCGTTTAATTCACCATCCAAGGGATGGAAGAGATCTGTCTTCATGTTAAAGTCAAACATATACCAGTTTTCTTTTCAGTTAGGGTTTAAAAAGAAATCAATCATTCGTCAGATGATCGCAGTAACAAATGAGCTGTTGGTCTGTATCAACACACCCCAACCGCGACGCTTTATATTTTTCTCAACACCAGGGGATGCTTCTTCTTGTTATTCGGCGCGTTGCTCGTGTCATTCTAAAGCTGTCGGGATGGAAGAGTAGAGGATGCCGATGGAGAACAAGAGGATAGCTATAGGGGTCGCAGGGGTAGGTGGTAGGTTGTAGGTTGGAATGTGACGATGGGTGTGGAAATAGCGAGTCGCGCGAGAGGTGAACCAACCAACCTACAAGCTACCTACTCGTAAGCGCAAGAGTGAGGGGGATGAAAAGGCGTTGCAGACGAGAAAGTAGAAGAGAGAATCGGTTGAAGCCGTGACGGGGGGTGCTACCGCACCACGGGTCGAGCCTCGCGATGCGCTTATTTGACACCCCGAGCGACAAACGGCCGGCTTATTACCTTCCCCCGTCCCTGGAATAGCAGCATCGACGTGGCGTGCAAAGTCTCGCCGTACCACGTCGCTGTGGCAGCGCTCGTGAGACCCTCAGCGGCATCACCAATCGATTCATTCTTCGTCGTCGCTTTTCTCGAGCCCTATTCCTATGGCCGCCGCCCGAACGTTATACCAATACGTATATATACTCGGCCACGTTCGGGTATGGAAATTCTTATTCAAAGTTTCCAGTACGGGACGGGTAACGAGTTTTGAAGGTATTCATATAGATAGAGAGAATGCCAAAAGGAATGCAAGAGGGTGCAAATGGGGTACTGACGCATCCCGGATGCTTTCTCGTTGCCTGAACTTCTCGTAATCTGTGATCCTATGTTATTACTCAAGATCGGGACAACTCGACGTTCAGTATTGAATTCTGGAATGGACGTAATATCTACAATTGCCGGTACAGCACGTTCGGTACTTATGCCAAATCGCAATATCGATATATACGTATTGTCTGTACACTATGCGGGTTTATAGAGGTTTGCGTATCAAGATGTACTGTACGGACTCAAGCTAGCGAAATATTGGCAAGAAATTGTTATCAATCGATGCATTGGGTTTACCCATCATATTGAGCGATAATAACATTTAATCCAACATTTTATTGAACAAACATCGATCACAAACTTAATTTGGAAGTCACTGAACGCGCCCCCTATTCTTATAAGAAGTTTGAAAGATCCGTCGTTTTCCGCCTATTGAGTCTGTTAAAGAACGGGTAACTGCAAACATGCGTCCAAGGGATAGAGGGTCGCGGTGGGACGTATGTACAGGAGAGTCCTTAACATACGCGCACCCCTAAAATGAGGAAAGTTATATCAATCGACACGTCGTCGCAAATCCCGATAGCCACATCCAGTCAGGCATCCCGTTGGGATATACCTACGTGCTAGTTCAGGGAGCCGAGAGCTGCAAACGCGTATTAGACCTGCTGGTATCTCGCCCGGAGGGATTGCGTTAATCCCATATACGTTTATGTATATATATAATGTATATACCGTATGTAGATCTACGCAGACGAGGTTTGCTTATAGCTACGCGTACCGTCTCTAGCCGATTGGTTCAAACTATAGGGACACTTACTACTTACCTGATCCTATGGCTCCTCCACAGCTTCCTTTGCGTCCTCCTCCTTTCTCTTCTCTGTCATCATCCTCGACGTCGAGCTTTCGCGATGCCATCCTTGCCACGTCACATCCACAGATCGATCGCATACAATCTCTATAGTCGAAATTGGCGTTTCGCGTTGATCCAACCAATATGTATATGTATATTTATGTAACACGTTGTATATGACCGTACAGCAAATTAGCCTGCGTGCCCATTAATATCCAACCTCTCGGCATCACCGAGATAATCGATTTACTGTTAGTATTTAATCAAATTCCAATTCTTTCTCCGCTGTATTGACGTTGCGCTCAATTTGCAATTTGGCCCCCTCGTGGAATTCCAATCTGAGATTGCAAAAGGGTGAAAACTAGAATTATGCCTAATTCTATCGTAACGTCATGCTCTTGTGCCCTCATCGGCTTCAGAAATCCATGATTAATTTCCCTACGCGTAACCGATTAATTATCGTAGAGTTTGCCTATCTCGTCTCACACCATTCTTCCCCTTTCATCACTTGTCTGATGCTGCTGTTGCATCATCCATAACCTCGTGTAGTACTCGATGGTTCTTACGGCAACGAATTTATATTAGAAATGAATGGAGGCGGAATAAGAAAGAAAAAGGAAAAAAGTTTTACCTGCCTGCATACGCCTCGTCGAGTTTGTGTACTATCTATCATCGAGATTATTAGAAATCAAGGTCTTGGAAGTGGAAAATTTCCTCACGCGGACTCAACGAAGGATATGAAATAAAAACTTTGTAGCCGATACACGAGCAAATACAGAAAGACGGATAATCAACACTGACGGAGGCAAAGCGAAACGGCAACCAACAGAAACGTCTGCGATTCAATGATTTCGCGAACCGGTGATGACAGACATGTTTTATGATTCCCGTTGAAACAACACGAGTAATTATGAGTGACGCGAGTGGTAAGTGATTGCATCAATGCCATTCGCAATTACGAGTTACCATTTCAGAACATTCCCGAAGGACAATAATGTAGAAACGGACGGGTTTACGACTCGCATGTTGAATTGACATCATGTTATTTATATACACATTAGTTTTTACAATTTCTTTTAAACATAAAGAAACGTCACATCGAACGGAAACATTTCTTATCGTTGAGATTCTGTAAAGTCGTTCGGCATTGTGTAACAAGCGTATGGAAACCTTGAAGAAAATGTAATTTATTTACGGATAGTTGTGCCACAGGACGCGCGATAGCATCGCGACCGTCTGGCGGCGCACATGCTTATACCTATACTACTTGTATGAACAGAATCGCGACTATCTACTACTACTGTAGGAATATATAAAGTGCCGTCGACCCTCGGGTTCTCTGTAATCACTAATCAGCCCGTTCGCTGTATGTCGATCGAGTGCGCGCGGGCGGCAGGGTCGATTGGCCGGTTCGCAGGCTAATTAATTAATAGCCACCTCGACGGATCGGAAATGCTCACGGCACGTGAGCGCCTGACAGGGCAGGATGAGAGAAAATGACGAGTCGACTCCACGCGACACCAAGCGCACTACCAACTCACACTATCTCGTTCGATTCCTGTGTGGATAGCTGAATATCCGATTTTACCCTATATGTATGCACTATATATGTGTACAAATACATTGGCTCATTCGTGTTTCTCCATTTTTTTTGCACGTACAGAATGTAATGAATTTCATAATTCACCGCGACCCTCATACAGTACATGATAAGATCCGACATTGTTTATCGATTCCATCAATCGACCACAAGTCCCAGTAGCATTCATTTAACACCGCCCCATGTGGTTTCGTACCAAGTATAATGAGTATCTCTCTCAACAAACTCTTATCGCCGAGTTATGACATACTAACGCCTAAACGGACACCAAAACATATGTTTTTGATCGGAATAGACAACCCTACATAAAATTGACACGTGCGCATTCCTATCGTGATCGAGCCGGCGACTGTACATTGTAAGCTGTATCGTCATAATATAATTGCTATAATTGGTAGGACTCCACGTGGATCGACTGAAGTCAATAATATGTATATATTCATAAAATGGAACTTCTTCGCATACGAGAAAGAATCGATACCCCGATTCGGAGTCGGGTTTTATAGAGGTAAAAATGGATTCTTCAACGATGAACGATCGTTAGATAGGTCAATTGAATATCAAGTCATCGAATTACGCTGATGCATCCGTTGTGAAACAAACCTAATAGCGTTGAGCGGTTTGGAAAAAAATGGATCAAGTGAACGTATGCTATGCAAACATGCATGCATTCTTGGTACTCTGCGATCTGTAAATGAATGGTTTCTCAAGAGTACGTCACAGTTGTCCCGACTCGGGCGCGTTATCAGCGAGACATCTTCCCGACTCACTCCGTCACCATCGGCATCGGCATCGATAGCCCGTCTGGTACGATTCCTAGACACCGCATTTTGTCCTGATTACGTCAGTCACTCGGTTCTATCTTATTCGCATTTTTTATTGATAGCAGGCGCTCTATAGTGGAGAGTAAAATAAGAACAAGTGAAAAGCCAAGAGCGACGAAGTAACCGCCGCGTAGTATCGTCACGATGTGAAATGAGTCTCGTAATTAAGTCATCGAGGCCATTAAAACTTGAGAGCTATCGTTAACCATCATCGAGCGGTGAAGTATTTTTGGCCAACGAAGACTACATAATGCGACGAGGGCGTCGGGTAAACTACGCGGGGGCCGTTGAGGGAAGCAAGCCTGCGCTGTATCGAAACTTCTAGCAACGACACACCAACCACGACAAATTTAACGCTTGTCTCTACATTTCTATCTCCCTTCGCTCCCATCGTTCGTTTCTGTTCTTCTCTTTCATACTCGCATCTTCTACTTCGAAGAGGGTTCTTCTTTGTCCGTGAGTTCAGCTGTGTTGAACGAAGTAAGGTGAACAGATAGCGGCAGAAGAAATGTCGAGGATATGCAAATGGAGAGTTACGTAAGGCACGTAGCACGTTGTCTCGTTCGATCGATATAATAGGAATACCAATACAGAAACGAATGGAATATTAAAGGAACTTGCCATATATATTATACTCGTTTAACAACAAGGTTGTGTAATCTGCAACCACAACCGGGTGTCTTATCGTGGTGATCGGTAACATTTCGGATACGGAATTGAAAGAAAAATCGTCGAAAGGCGAAAAATTAAAGTGTAATAAAATATTACCACTTGGATGAAAAAACAATTAAAATTTTGCAAAACATTTGCTAAGCAAAATATATTTTTGAAAATGTTTACACGTATTTCACCGAGTTTCGATATGTTTCACGAACGATATCGGATAATTATAATATTAAGGAGATGCATTTAAAAAAATCTACGTATACGGACTAACAATCGTAGTCATTGTCGCGGTCGATATGGGTATCGATAAAGTTTTCGACGAAGGACATCCCATTGAAAGAAAAGAGAATGATAAGGCAATCGGAAAATTACTTGTCACGTTCTAGGTGCCTCGCAAAGTTCGAACGAGAGTTGAGTTTTATCGTCGCCCGGTCGGGGTCGTACCTGCCGCAGTTAGACGATCTCCCGAAAGCTCTTACAGTAAGGAGTTAAAGACAGTAAAGCAGTATCCTTATCCCACAAAGAATCCCATCCCGATGAGTAAGGTATACATATATATATATCCCTGAAAAAATATGCCTGTCTGCGCAGTCACAGACACTCACAGACACTCTCATCGACGCTCATAGATACTCACAGTGACTCATAGACACTCACACACACTCACATAGACACTCACAGATACTCATATACACTCACAGACTCTCTCATAGACACTCACGGACACTTACAGACACACACAGACGCTCACGGACACTCATTTAGTCTCCTTTCCTTTAGGAAAGCAGTATCCTTATCCCACAAAGAATCCCATCCCGATGAGTAAGGTATACATATATATATCCCTGAAAAAATATGCCTGTCTGCGCAGTCACAGACACTCACAGACACTCTCACCGACACTCATAGATACTCACAGTGACTCATAGACACTCACACACACTCACATAGATACTCACAGATACTCATATACACTCACAGGCTCTCTCATAGACACTCACGGACACTTACAGACACACACAGACGCTCACGGACACTCATTTAGTCTAAGTCCCTTAGACTAACACGCCATTCAACAGACAGAAACACTCCATTCGACAGACTCAGATTACTCAGATCAGTGCCTCTGGATCCCAAAAATAAGACCTGCCCAGGAATATTTGTAGTGATTAACTGTTAACCATTCATTAAAATGGTTGAGAACGCAATGCGAGTGCGCGAAGCGCGCGAGCCACAATAACCTGCTAGTATGTAATATAATACAAGAGTAACGACGATTGTAAATCGGATAAACGTTATACTAAGCTTGCGGCTCAATCGCCGTGTTAGATATTGAAATAGTAAGGTTTATATCATCTTGTAGTGATGCATGGCATATCGGCTCCAATGAACTCTTCATTCGATGTTCATGATACACGTCGATATATAAGTAATGTAACGGATATGTAATTGACTATTCGTTAAGACACACGATATTAGACAATAGAGGAACGAATGGACGATCAATACGAGATCAATCGTCATGACAAGAGTCTTGACGGGACTTTCAAAGCGATCAGACATGCGACATTTCGTCATCGGAATAATTCACATCTCTTATTATTAATAATATCCGCCCAAAGCCAAATATACGCGTTATTCATCAGCTCGGTCGTTACAGTATGTATGTAATGTAACACTTACAAGGGTAACGACGATTATAAATTAGATAAATATTATATCAACTTTGCGATTCAATCAGGTCGTTAGATATTACAATAGTAAACTTAATATCATCTTGTAGTGATGCATGGCATCGGCGCCAATGAACTGGACATTCAATTTTCACGATACACGGTGATATTAATGTAATAAAGACTGTTAATGAAACAGTGGCGCCGGTCAAGTAGAGAGAGACCTCGAAGCTCGATCAATAATTCATCCAATCCATGCAATCTTTCAGCTTTATATTAATGAACAGTTCTTATGCATAACAAGGCTTGCAGAGACAAAGGTCAAAGGGAAAAAAAGTAGCAAGACAACCTCTGTTATAACGTGATTACGTAAAGGGTGAACTGGATGACGTCGTGTTGGTAACGAACGAGCGCACGCAACGCGAACAACGTTTAAAGCGTTGCAACCGTGGAAACGCCTACTCGACGCATTTAATAGGATGTACGTGCATTGGTGAGAGTCGTGAATTTTGTCCCTGTCATGCCACCACTCGTGAACCGCCCGAGTAACACACAGCAGAGAAACAAGAACACAGGCCTGGCAATCCAACGGCAAGTGGTGTTCGTATTACCGTTCACCACATCGTATATACCGGCACTTGTTTTCCAAGGGAGCAATAAAATCGCGACTCACGCTCGGCGGAACACTACGCCCTGGACGCATTCGGCAACTGCCTAACAATACATGGTATATATATCCAGCTTAGCGTAGAATTGGGTGAGGAACGAATGGAACGGACAACAACTGGTACAACGCTGTACGTGCATTAATCGAACTCGACAATCGTCTGTGTCAGTCAGACTGTTCTAGCTTTCTGTCGGTACTAAATTAAGCTCCGAGCTCGTCACCAGCGCTTTTACGGTATTACACGATGAATTTAAACTGTACACTTCGCTAAATCGACGAAAAAAAAAAAAGTAAAAAATAAAAACAACACGAAGATGTATATTTGATACATCGAAAATTGATTCATTACACCCACGAGAAGAGGTGCCGGTTGATAAAACAAATTGATCGTCCCCCGATGAGATACAATTCCCGTTCAGTGAGAGCGCGTGGGCCCGCACTCGTGAGTCAATGATTAATTACCGAGATCGAACGATTGCTATAAATCGGCACACTCGATGCCAAGTTTTTTCCGTCCCTATTTCTCTGTCTGCTGCATCGTTACGTTATTCTTCAATCTCTCATTCGTTATAACGTTCCAATCGATAAATTTAGCTCGCGGTATATACGATGACTGTATATACACAGTAGGAGTTTCCTTGAAGTACCCACAATACCTATTCATTTTCAGAATCCGCGATGTTTATATTCAAATTAGGTATACACTGTACTCAATTCGAGAATCTCATCGTTAAGCATAGCCTTCTTTATTTACGTTAAGATGTCTTAAGTTCTTAAAACAAGATACGAATATTTTTAAATTTATTATGAAGCGCTAATAAGACGAACGGAATTGCAAGACGCAATGTCGTAATCGAATAAAAACTTCTGCTCTTTGTTTCTTCGTTCATTTGTTCTCCTTTGTTCTCTCATTGAACAATCGAGCTTTGGTTGAATTTCGTTCTTGAGCATCATAAACCCTTCAACCTCGAGAAACAAAATCTCGCTACAGAGAACTGAAATGAAGTCGTCCGTAACCGCGAGCTCTGGACATCGTCCAGCTCCGTAACCGGAACGTCGGTTATTGGCTCCCGGCATTGTATGACGTTGGTGGCTTCAAAGGGTTTTTAGGAAACCTCGGTAACGGGCTGTTTGAAACAGAGGCGTACAAGATTTGGGGAGTACGACTGCAAACATATGGTCTTTAGTTATCCATAGTTGCCCATTCGGAATTGAATATTTCGATCAGTAGCTATGAAGAAGAAACACTGACGCGAATTTAAAAAAATGCGTCTCGATCAGCGCATCCAAATTTGGAAAGGGTGAACCTTGTCAACGTGTATGGAATGAATTTCAATTCGAAGTTCGGAGGCATACCTTGACCTATGAACTTCATCTATATCGATCGATACAAGTCGTTCTTACATATGACAAATACCAACGAAACGATGTAAAATGGTTGAGATTTGAAGCACTTTTCGCAGTATTGTTGGAATCCCAGCGACCTCCGCGCGTCACAATCATTCCCACGGTTCGAATCGTTTTGAACGGGAAATATATACAACTTAGAAGCGACGATGATGTCTAGAAGTGCCGGAAACGACGAAATTGTGCTTCAACACTTAGAAACACTTTCAGTCTCTAAGGTCAGAGTTTTCTAGTAAACACGGTGTTATTCAAATCCATAGGTACGCCATCATTATTTTATAACTTAATACAAATTGGAATTTTTTTAATTAACGTAACTGGGTTATTACGGAAGTCTGATTCATCGACGATTAAAAAAGATTATTAAGATCGCTGTAGAAGACTATACTATATATATATATATGAAATATACTCCATATTACACCATAGGCGTTTTGCATAAGTGAACGGACTATACTACAGTCGAAATGGCGTTACGGCTTTACAAAAAAAAAAAAGTCAACAAGGCTGTGGCGGTGGTACTGGTGCGATTCCGCACGAGTACCGACCGCACTCGACCGTGGCTGGACAGTGATAAGCCAATAAACGCCAACTATTATTTTACGCATGATTTGTCGACGCTCGTTTATTAGCTCGGCCGATTGCCGAAATAACATATAGCGGTTGTACGTCGGGGTCCCGAATAGTGCCGGGAATTTCATTCGACGCCCCGCCGCTGCTCCGGATCTCCACCCGCATCGCCTATCCGCGTTCCAATGCCTCCTCCTCTTTGCCTCCCGCTCGCAAAATCTCGCTAGTGTGTAATCATAGTGTGTAACACTTTATGTACGTATGTTGAGAGCTCTCTCCCTCACACTTCTGTAACGCTATATAATACTCTCTCTTACTCCGAGGCTTTCAGTCGCTCTCGCTTTAGCCTTCTCCCACTCCATCAGCTCGTTTGCCTCGGCATAGTACTACCATACACACGGCCGAACGCGGGAACTTGTACCTACACCTCGTACAACTCGGAAGCCATATTAATAGTCGGCACTTAAGAGTTTCATTAAGTCGCGACCGCTCGATCACTGCCTCAGTGGGCGCTCCCGCTACCAAGGTTTTGCACCGACGCTCTCAACCCCCTTTTCGTATCTACCCCGTTTAACCTAGCAAGTCCGCGCGAATTCAACCCTACCGAGCGCTCTTTCTCTTTTGTATCTTCACGAGACAGAGCGAATGAGATAGAAAACGAGAAATACAAAGAGCCGCCGATGTGCTTCTCGTTGTGCTCTACCGGTTTCAACCGCGCTGCCCGACGTTTACTACATTCCGTTAAAATACGAAAATCGGAATCGAAGAAAACACGAAAGCTGTATTCAAAATATAATTACGAATGGATTGGAACGCCAGTTATAAATCCCTTGAATATCTTTTCTGCATTAAAAAAATCGGTGCATTCATCCAATCCGGGCTTTGACCATATTAAAATGTATTCATTCAGAGGCAACGGCTTTAAATTATATAAGGTAATACTCAGAAGTATTTTCGTAAAACCCATCAAATTTTCCACTGCCTCTGCCTTCAAATTGCTCTTCTGTTTTTCCTCTATCGTTTTACGCATATTCCTCTCGTCTCTCCGTTACCTATTACCCGAACTCCGGCAAGAAATTTATGACTCACGATGCGTCAGTGATTGAGATGGGCGGATCTAATGGCGGGGTCTGTCCGCGTTCGGGATTTATGCCGCGCGCAGTCGATTCCTAGGATCGATCGTGCGAACGAGAGAACAACCGAGGACTGCCGATAACTATACCTGCATACAGATATAGTTATATCATATCGTTATAGTGACATAGTATATAGTTACCGCCGAAACGTTTGTTAGGTAACAGGACCTTACTACCCATCGATCAATCTCATGTTATTTCTTCATGTTACAACAACCAGAAAATCAATTATTAGAGTAACTGTTATTCTAATCTATCGACTAAACCCGGATATCTACATATCTCTCTATATATATAAAGTTACCGCCGCTGTCGCCGCCGCCGTGTCAGGAATCGAGGGGGTCAGCTTCACCATAAGGTGGGGGAGGTCCATTTCGGTGAAGCTGACCCTTTTCCCTTTATTAAAAGGGGAAAAAGGTCAGCTTCACCAAATGGAGAGCCTCCCCCCGTACGGTGAAGCTGACCCCCCCCCCAAGGCCGAAATATTCTAAGTCCCCTAGAGGGCCTTGACTCGAAAAATTCTAAGTCCTCCTTAGAGGGACTTAGAATATTTTGGGGGGGGGGGGGGGGGGGGAAGAGCGTGGGAGAGAAAGGCCAAAATATTCTAAGTTCCTCTAAGGAGATTTCGAAGGAGGCAGCAGCGGTGGTCGGCGGCGGAGAAAGAAGCAAAAATATTCCCCAAATGGGTCTTAACTCAAAATAGTTTACAATTGACGAGCGAGCGCGCGTAGCGCGCGAGCCCGGGGAAACGCTAGTATCCCTCTTCAAAAAATCCGTGGCTAAAATATATCGAAATTTCGATACAGGTATTGTTGTCGCTTTATTCGTTGCCTGATTGGCTGACGGAAGGGGCTGAAGCTAATGCTGTTGGACAAGCAACTTCAGTTATGTTGCATTTTGATAGTTGATAGTTGTTTGATAAGCTTTGACAGTTCAAGTAAATAAAGTCGAGTGGAAAAAAAAATTAAATAAAGAGAAAACGGTACGCACGCGAAGCGGGCGCTCGGTGCTAGTACATATAAAAAATGCAGTATTTCCATAATATTGTATCGAATATGTAGTTGACTATTTATTAAGACACACGACATTAGTTAGGTTGAGAATAGACGACCGTAAGGTCGATCGATACGACATCGATCGTCACGACAAAAGAGTCTTAACGGGACTTTCAAAGCGAACAGACGTGTGACATTTCGAGATCGGGATAATTACCGTTTCTTATTATTAATAATATCCGTCCCAAAATCAAATATACGCGTTATTCATTCGCTCGGTCGTTACAATATGTTCATTCTACCATAGCATTTGTAAGCGCCTCGTATAGTGGATTAAAACATTCTGTCAATAAAATTCTTCCGTCTTTTCTTCAAAAAGCTTTCAATATCAAACTTCAAAAGTGTTGGTTTATATAAAAAAAAAAAGTATGTCAATCTGAAAAGTTCTGGTTCTCTTTTCTCTGTCGCGATAAACTACCCAAAGCTTCGAGAGGCCTTCAAACCGCCATGTCACCCTTCGCACGTCGTTCAAGATCTGCAAGATTCTACGTATGCTTGTACGCACGTGATTTTCAATAAGTTTGAGACAGGGACCCGGGCGAGAGAGCGTTCCTAAAAGGTTTCCTGGGTAGTTCGAATTTCACGAGATTCGAAGCCGAATAACGGAAGGCTGAACCCTCCCCCGTTTCAAAGATATTCCAGTGAATACCTGCGCAGAGCAGAAGACAGTGGAGTATAAGGAAAGGGGGAGTCGGAGCACCTTGCAACACCCTCTTTCTCACGTTACTTTCGATAGATATCGATAACCCCGAATTCCAGTGTTATAAATCGAATGGCACCTCGCGGAACGTGATGTACGAACGGTTTAAGGGCAACGGACGTTATTGGAATTTACTGGGCCGAAAATTGGGAAGCTTGCTAAGCCTGCGTTCTCCTTCGTTGTGCTGCTTCTCCCGCTTCCTTTATCTATCCATCGATCTATCTCTCTCGCAGACGTTCTTACCTCATCCTCCTCCCCCCACCCCCTTCCCAGTACTCCCCCTTTCCCCCCAGTCGGCTCCTTCAGCGAAGATCGAAGTGCCGACTCCCTTCAGCAGTAGCACCGATGCCATGTTCGCCTGGACCGGAATTACGTGTTCCTTGATTCTCCTTCCTGCCTTCCCACATTCTTCCCTCACTCGAACTTCCTGCATTTCTCGTGTAGTTTTCTCTCACTCGGTTTTCTCCGTGGCTCGGCAAGCCGACCCATTTAGGTTTCAAGCACAAACCATCGCTCTTGCGATTCCTCGTTCGGGACTACCCTTCCACCTCTTTCGAAGAGGTGCCAAGGCTATATAGTATAGGCTGGTGGTACCGATAGATGGTTGAGTACACCAGCAGCGAGGCTTGTGGCTCAGACGGTAGTAATTTTTTTAATTCCTTTTTTTTTCTCCGCTCTTATTCACCCACCCCCACCAATTTCTCCGTTCTCACACCTTCAATTCACACTGCGAGGCGAGGCTCCGCGTATATATACGTGTAGACCGCTGTAGAGTTTATCTCCCGAGAGCGTTTCAACTTTCCTTCGCTGGTGTCGGCCGCCTCTCACTCTTGGTCCATCTTCGTTCCAACTTTAAATTGGTAAATAATGCTACCCACCAACGGTCTACCTTGCTTTCTTCTACCCTACATTTTTTATCTCTATTTTCTAATAAGGGTTGAAGGATGTTATAACATTTCAGCGGAGACCCAACGCTTGGGCTTGGAATGGAGGTAAAGATTATTTCACATTTCGGTGTAACAGTAAATAGTATCGTTATAGCGAAGCTTACAACTTATGCGCGGTGTGGGGGTAAACACGTCCAAAATATGCTACCGAGCCAACCAGTACTTTTTACGAAACGGTAACGGACTCATATGCAAAAAGATGGGGTCGTCGTGATACCGCGCAATCGTATTCAAATGGGAATTGTGGTAGGTCCACGGTACAGCGTCGCACGCTTTGCATTAAAATAATTGCATGCAGTCACCCGCACGTCCCATCGCTGGTTCAACCTACCAATCCACTCTCACTGATTTGACCTACAAGAAATGTGGCAATGTGGGGTAACGGTGTGAATTGCAGAAGAAATAAAATTGCGCACTGTTTCGCATAATTCAGCATACTCGCCGGTTATCCACTTCGTGAAAACAATCGCGTTAGTTTTGAGATAACAATTTTGGCAACAATGTTGTCGCGTAACAACGAAATTTTCAGTAAATTTACATTTTCATAAATGTAAATACTTCTTAAATTTTTAATATTACGAATTTATTTATAAACTTTCACATTGCATTCGGGGAAACCAGAGCAACAGAAACTGTGCCGAATCGTCGATATCATTATTTCGTAAAAATATTAAAAATGAAAGAAGATAAAAATGTTTGTAATCCATTTAGTTTATACATTGCATTATTTTAATGTGCAACACATAGTACTTACATAAAAGGGGGGAGTCTTTTATAGTCGCTGTTTACCACAGGTACTTTTATTGATGCTCACCTTGCATTGAAAGTACGTCGAGCGAATAGAGGAGGGCAATGCGAGAAAATTGGTAGAAAGCGAATAAGTGAGAGTCTACTATTATACACAAAAGGGCGCTTTTCCGAGTATGCCGGCAGAGCGGTTTTCGCTAGTTCTCTTTGCTCGTTGACCCAATCTCATTCCCATACCGAAGTACGCAGATGGGAGGATAACCGCGACAAAACGAGACCTTGGATGCATTCACTTGCGTGCGAAGAGATACAGGAGTGTTTTTTTTTTTTTTATGCACATGTATTTCATAATGCACGTCGGGAAGATAAACGTTATACGAGACGAAAAAAAAGACCGGAATCATTTGGACCTCGAAAAAGGTTCGGTGCTTCTATCGCATCGCAACAGTAAGCTTGCGAGGAAAAAAAAAAAGTAAAAAAAGCTAAAAGAATGAGTGCCCAGCGGTACACCTTAAACTCTTTCCGCAAGAGTAAATGTACTCTCGGGAGGCTATTCCGAATATAAATTCTTGAATAAAGTGCGAGCGGGCGCAAGAGAGAGGTATATAGCAAAGTTTCATTTTTATTAGTATTTATTCAGGGATTCATATTTACCCCAGAGGGACGAGTTATACGAGGATCGCGAAAATAGATATAGTCACTAAGAGCGGGAGCTGCGCAAGGGTTCGCCTTTAATGGGGCAGTTCGATGAGCGGGAAGTATTGCGGAGAACCAAGAAACGAGCAATGAGATAAACCAATATGCCGTTGCTGAAACCTTCTTCTTTGCCTCGATATTCGTCTCAGTGCGCCGCTGTGTGGATGCATGCAACGTTTTACATCCATAATCTCGGATAGGCTACGTATCTACAGAGGCGTGAAGAAAAAAAGGCCTAATTTTTGCGCCATACGCGATCTCGAGCGTAGGCTCCGACGGAAACAAGGCATGCAAACGACAAATACAAGACCCGCGTAAGATGTTTATGTTGGCATCGGATACGCACTAAATCTAAATTGTCAAATGGACAAAACGGGCGGGAATAAGTGATGGAGTATTTCTGATGGTCTCGACGTAATAGTGCGGTCAGTTGATGACAAATTTCGCTCGTATGATTATGGTGATTTACTATGAGTAGCAATACTCATAGTATCGTGGCCCCAGTCAAGTCGACTGATTATTTGACTCTGGTGCAGCAGAGACCATTCGCGGCCCATCATTATGTGGAGCGCAAGCGTAGATGATAGATTTTCAGGATAAGGAGGAGGTGCGCATGCGCGACAAAGGATCAAAACGTTAAACCGAATTAAAGTGGCAACAACATGATATAAGTGCAATGTGATGGTCCATGATGAAAAAATTCGAAATTGATGTTAGGAAGCTGATTTCCTTTCGATAATCGAACAAATTAATGAAAATAAAGTGTAATTAATGAAAATAAAGTGTAGAAGGAGCCGTGCGAGGAACAGAGATATAAGTAATTATGCGAACAGCATATTCAATGGGAATGAAGAGTCGGCAAATAAGCGGAGTGAAGGTTTAATCCATTGCGGTCTAAAAGGGACGCTCGTGGGGATGGTAACGGTCGTAGACGGTGGCTTTGGGGGTGGTGACGGTGGCGGTCGTCGACGAAGGGGCTGTTGATCTCTCGCTCACCTCAGCTCCCTCGTAACACCCAACCACCCCCGTGATCTCGGTGGTTGCTGAAAGTGCGCTTACGCAAGGACAGGAGATGGGTACATGGCGTTGACGTGGGAAAAATGCAGGTTTCGCGCTTTACGAGCGCAGCCAGGAACAAGAAGCGGGAGGATGGAGAGAGGGGCCATCTTCTTTACGATTTCGTTAAGCGACCAGCCTATAACCGCTGCGGTGTGCTTCTGCCTCTAATGAAACATTTTACATCCGCGCGTTAACTACCATTAACCGGTGTGGCTCGACGTTACCTCGCTATAACGTCCACGTGCACACAGGCTAAAGTAGCGTGTAGTACAGTTTCTATATAGGTAACTCGGCTTTAGGACCCGCATACTTACAATCTTTAATCTCTCCAAGCTTTTAGTGTAACGGTTATATAGAAAAACATCCAAGCTCTGCTTTGGATGTACAACTTCCGCTGTAGTATACTCCGAATAAATCCGATTGATGCTACGTATGTAGAAATTCTTCATGTCAATTCATACGCGACAATTCCAAAGTGTTCCGGATAAGGAAAGCGGAATTTATTTCCAATTGCTTACGATTACCTTTTATGTAACGCCTCATAAATCATGCGTCACTTACGAAGTGTTTTAGAGCGCAATGTCGCGGCGTGATAATGCAACTTACTTATATTATGTAAGTACTTGGCGAAGTGTCAGTCCATTCGTATTATCCACTTTTTCTTATGCGTAAGTACGTGAGATGCTATGAATGTAGTAGATTATTCGCCGCTGGGTAAATTTGAGAAACCATCCGAAATACGGTGCCGGATGGTCGTATATAAATGGCGTATGTCACTCGTGCTCATTGCTCACCGTCGCAAGGAACGAGCGGTACAGGGGAGGTCCCAGAGTCACATAGCAAAGTAAGTACGGGTTGTCTGCGTCGTCGAGAAACTGGGGAGAGCATATATACCGAACAATCTGCAAAAGGAAAGGGTGCGAAAGATGTGAGAGCGCGACGGGCGGTAAAGAGATACCTCACAGGGAGCGCCGCTCAGCCTGAGGGCTTTCTTAACAAGTAAAGTCACTACTACGACCTTCCCTACCAGGTTTCGGCTTCAGGGTTGTTATTGGTTCTCATACTCGCTGTGTCTCTTTGACTCTTTTTATCTCGTGTACCTTTAGCTTGCTATTTCCAACTTGAACGTAGAGCCAACAACTTTGCGACGAGAGTAAATCAACGAACCCACTAAGTCGCAATAATGTCAACCACTTAATAAGAAGACCGGGAAAGCATAAGGGTACGATGAACCAGAGATCTTCGGAAGGAAAAAGATTTATTCTTTCTCACTGTTTCTTCTTTTGTTGTAAGACAACTTGCTCTTGCCCTCTCAGCGAAACTTGCATGAGAGCAACGACGAGGGTTGTCAAGCCAAAGGAAATCATCGACGAAAATGAAGCGATATTCCCGGTCACTAATTACAATTCCTTGGAAAATTTCGTCACATTTCATATCTCCGTTGTTATAATCCGAACGTAATATCATGAAATGCATTATTACCTCGCGGATGCACTATCGCGTGCGTTTGCGTACGCTTGTTAGAGTGTATTAGAGACTTGTTGTTCTTGCTTGCGTAGGGTAGTCTGAGAGACAATTAAGTATACCTTAGGTAATAGGCAACGGAGAGCCACATCCTATATCGGATTACTAACAGAACGCATCACAAACACAGTTCGTGGTCCACAGTATACCAGTGTTGTAAACATACGTGTGTAAGATTCAGTCAGTACAAAGCACCGCATTCCTGGAATGTTGAATTTGACAACGTTATGAGGATTCTCGCAACCACTGCCTGTAGGCGCTGCCTATGGGCAGTGGTTGCGAAGCAGTGCGGCGTCGCATATAGACAGAGGGATATATATATCTCTTATCTGTAGCGCAGTGTACATTTCTCATTTACGAGTGATGTACATTGAATTAATATAGTATGTATTCGTACGTAATGTATATGTCGGTTCGTTTCTATGATCCTTAATTAGTTTATCTCGTATTCTCGCAATAAACTACTATTCTCTCACAGAGGCGCGAACAAGCGGCTAGCGATGCCAACGAGCAATAGCACTACCAAGCAATTGCTAACAAGGTCATAGCCTGCATCATTCCTACGCACTCCTAGTCGGTTATCCGTCCGGGTTATCTCTCACATCGTTACGGCATAGAGCATCTCTCGTTCCATGTATTTTCCTCTCGCTAGTAGCATTAAGCATTCTCTTGCTTCGTCTGCTTCCACCAACCTCATCCGTATCCGCTTCCGTGACTTCGGTAAGGGAGCAAAATTATTCACCGGGAAATCTCGGGGTCAACGAAAAAGTGGTTATACTATTCTGTATAGCGAGAGGTAATTGGTCCAGACTACGGCTTTGCTGCGAGTGGAACTCACCCTGCACAATGCCGCGAGAGAATTCCCGCGATGTGTGAAATAAAATTGTATAGTGGATGGATTTTCCTTTTTGTCAGTAATTCCTACGGATGGTGGAAAAAAATGTCTACCGGTTTCGTTGGCTGCATTCGCTAAATTCATTTTTTTTTTTTTTTTTTCATTGGCAGTCGAAAAATTTCGATCTCTCTGATCACTGCGAAACTCGAGGATGTGTCGGAATGAAGCGCGAACGGTTAAAACACGTCAATCGAATCGTGACAGAGTAATCTTTTTCGGAATCAAATGAATGAGAACAGCAGAGAACATGAGTGAAAACGAACGCGGGAAAGTGAGGATATGTCAATTTTTTTCACATCGCTGCTCGGAATATTCTGGGTCACATTTTAATCGGAATTTTTACGAAATTTTTACTTTCTCATAAACCTCAGGAACCTTTGTTCGTATGATAAAATAATAAACTCATTCAATATTGACGAGATATTGCCGAAAATTTTATGATATACGAGCAAAATTAAAGACATCCAACTATGTATACGTGGTAATTTAAAAAAAAATTGATAGTTTAGCAATTTTACTTGTAAAAATTACCGTAAGTCATAAAAAATGTAAGCAATACCTAACGTCTTAATCGAAAAACATTGCAGTGGATCTATACATTTTATAATCGATGATCTATGGAGTTGCCTCTTAGTCATCATAAACTAAACTCTACCGAAGGTAACCCGGGGCATCGCGATATACGACCTTTCGAGACAATGTCAAAAGACAAAGCGTTGCGAGATATACCTCTATAGATACATAATTTACCTATTGCCACACGTATGAAGGCTTTGGCCTAAGCTGTTCCAGTATGCGAACTTCGGTCGGACATCTGGGGCCGTGTGTTCCCTTTATAACGCAAATCCGATGTATAACGTATATTATATATTACCGTTATGATCGCGAGGGTGAGGAAACATACATCATGTGCGAGGATGAATTATTGGTGAGGACCAGTGGATAGTTTTCAATTCCCATTAGCCAAAGCCGCCAACCAGAAACCGATATGTTAGTCGCCCGGCTTGTAGATCAGAATCCATCCTCGACTACCCTCTCCACGTCTGCGCCCATTGATATCATCTCGCGCAGCTTCACTTGGGAAATGCGAGAGAGTTTAAGCGCCAAGAGCGCGGAATCTGCTCACCGCGAGAGACTGCAATTTGAAGCATGCAGCTTGAACGTGTGAGGATGAATACGAGATATTCAACCGCAGTACAGTGGCGATAGCATTATGTGCAAAAGTGCAGATATATACTAATAATACGGTATGGCAAAAGGGGACCATTCAAAAGATCTAAATATTTTGTGCTCTTGTCAGGAATGCGGACGCACGCAGAACCAAAGCTCTAATCTTCCTATCACGATCTTCATATGAATGTAATCATTACTATTTGAATAAATACGGCAAACTAAATGAAAGCATTCATTTTTTTTAAATATAAACGAATAAGAAACTCGAAAACTTCGTTTTTTTTAAATGATTGGAAACATGAAA
This sequence comes from Buathra laborator, assembly GCA_934046635.1. NCBI lineage: Eukaryota > Metazoa > Arthropoda > Insecta > Hymenoptera > Ichneumonidae > Buathra > Buathra laborator. Next base: position 5,322,312 of record OW203901.1, read on the forward strand.
TGAAGTTGCAGTATAAATACCAGAATGATTTATTCACGGGTTGTCGTAATATTTGTCATAGAACATTACTCATTCGTATATATGGCTGCTGTAAAATGTTGTTAACATGCTATCAATGTATACTGTAACAACGAACGAATGATGAGAAAATACAGTATACAATGGATATTTGACATATTTGCAAATGTTTAAGCTACGAAAACTACAGTCGAGTGTAAAACGAGAAACTGTCCGGCTGTCCGGCATGGCCGGCTGGATCTCTCGTCCTCGTCGAAGGACGAGAACGAACGTAGAACGATATTGAAATCAACGAGCGGAAAGCAAAAGTTGGCTGAACACCTGACCCGGAAAGGCGAGACGATGTCCATGTGCGAACACAGGTGAGTCACTTGTATGCGGCACGTATATGTACACTAGTAGTAGTACAATGTCTGTGTAAGCGACTGCATGCCTGAGAGAAGCAGCACCGGGGACGTAGGGAAACGAGACGGAACGAAGCGAAATGGAACGCCTTCAACGCATGTACTAAAATATAATGCTTTGCTTCACATATACACTGTTGGTTTCTCGGTGAGGTTGGTGCGAGACCTCTGGGTGCCTATACTGTATATAGATCTATAATAGCTGCGTAATATATGTATATATATATATATATAGGTCTACTCAAATTTGTCGGCAGCCGTGTATACCTTATTGTGTTAATAATATACTGGTGTAGGTAAATAATGTGAGTGAGCAAGAGAACGAATGGGGCCCGATGGTGGAGAACGGGTTAAACCAGGAATGAGAAGTTGTATTGTGAAACAGGAGAGAAAGAATTAGTGTGAACCGATGGAGGGAGAAGGAGGGTTGGTGGGCTGAATATACGAAAGGCTGCACCAGAGAAGGAAAGGGTTAAAGTAGGAAAAGCAGAGAAAATGGGAGGGGGGGGGGGCACAATTTCGTTTACAATTACACCAGCGCAGCTCCTACGAACCTGGGAACGGAGCAACCCTCGTGCTCAAGCCACCCCTCACACTTCTCACCCGTGCTGATTCACCGTCAGGTTGGCGATGCTGGTGGGGCGGCGAGAACCACCATGTACGCCCATTTAATTAATAGTTGCCGAGCTTTCGTTGCTTACAGAATTTTACCCGTGATTTTCGCCGGGACGGTTAATTAGAAAATTATGTAGGTAACTCCCACGCGCCACCTCACACCGCACCGACCGTCACAACGTCTCCGTGGCTGCCCTCGGATCCTAAACCGCAACGCCTTACTCTTGTTTTGCTGCTCTTACCAAAAATAACTACTGAAAAATAGTATATAGAACGTCGACTACTTGAGTACTTTAACATTGCCGGGTGAGTTTTGTGTAGTTAATTGCTAGACGCAACTTGAAATTGAGACTTGCTACTCAGAATATTAAACTACTGTGGGTCTTGCGCATCGGGAGCAACTAATTAGCAAGTTGTTTTCTAAATTTTGACTTACGGTCGCCAAGATATGTAATAAGCTCCGTTAGTCGATGACTTTTATTAGAGTTTGCTGCCACTACGCAATTATTTTAATTTGTCGCTACGTATGCCGCTACCAAATTGTACGTATCGCGCAGAGTTTAAAATGAGAACACTGAGTGTCTAAGTAAGAGCACTTGCAAGATAACTTTAAATTGAAGATGGTAGATTACGTGATATGCTTGCTTGGCAAACGTAGAACAGTTGAGAAACAATCAATTTCCAAACGACTATACTTGGATAAAAACAAGAAAAATTTCGTGCATTGTCGTACAGAAAGCTTACCGAAATGAGACGTTGCCGGCACTGGATCTGTACAGGGCGTGGCGTAGTGTACACTGGACCCCGGCGCACGTTTCCAGACAGTCTGCCAAAATTATTCGCAATTCGTAAGGGTTGCCAGGCGTCGGATAGTCTGCCCGAAGGACTATGCAAGGCAACGGATAGAGGCAGTTCCAGAAGCAAGCTGCTATAGTGTTACTGAACCGGGCATAAGGGGGCGGGTACGAGAGGGCGAAAGGAAGAGATGGGAGAGAGGGTTAAGTAAACTTTGCTCCGACTTCGCATCGCCCGCAAGGATGCCGAGTCTCGGTCGCACCTTACCGCATGAATACGTAATGCCGTAATCCGCGCGTGTCTTGCTCTCTCACACTGTATTTCTATCTCCGTTCAACCCTCAAAGTTCGTCCTTGCTTATTCGTACTATTCGACTCTAGAAGCATCGTCACGACGCGTACACACCCCACAATACTCCAGTTTGCAAGTACAACGTACCAGCGCGCCTGTCAAGTATCTGTCACAGACTGAATCGGTTCCCATCTAACTGACCCAGCTTCGGCTCTGGTATGCTTCAACCAAGATTCTCGAAGCAAAACCTCTTGTCGCATTCCAACATCACCAGGTCAACCATCCCGGCTTAGACGAGAGAATATGTATGCGGTGGTTTACGCATCTCTTACTCCCTGTTAACTTGTTAGTTGCGACCAATCAGTGACCGTAATAATAGATTTACAGTGTTAAGGGATGATTTTTTTTTTTTTTTGATGATTAATTGATTTACATGTGCATCCTTAGACGCTAAGACTGTATTCAATATGGGCAAAAATAAAGACTTAACGGACAGTTGATCTAACTGTTCAAGCCTTTGGCATGTCGTTAAGGAAGTGAAATTAATTACGCCGATCTAAGGGTTCGTTTTTAAGGTCCATCGGAAGTCTTCAGTTTTTTTAACGCCTTACTGCCCGTCGGGCAAAAGATATTTTCATCATATTTCTACCATGCTCCGGGCAAAGTTTCCGATTTTGCACGCCGGGATTAATCGCGAAGTGAATTCTACGAACCAAGATGATCAGTGTTCAGCGATCAGTGTTCAATAACAACGCTGATTGATTCGCAGAACCGAGGAAGTAATTGGTCCAGATTGATACTCGGATGACCCCGTTGTAAAGCTGGCATTGAAGCGCGTCTAACTTTCAGTTTAATCCGATATCTGCACGGCAGAAGAATTACTCTATTGTAGCCACTTTTTCTGATATTCTTTTGCTATATATTCGCTGTCCTTTGTGACGTTGTCTTCTTGTTCTTTGAAAGAATCCAGCAACATCAGGAAAGTTTGTCGTGGAGCATCTAGCAATCGGGTAAACTTCTCAGCAAACTAATCAGGGAAAAGTTTAAAAAAACTGTTCAATCGCTGAGTGTAATAAAATTGGAAGCTTGAAAGATAAAGGAAATAGCAATCAGAGACTATGACTACAGATATCCTACATCCCGAAGAACTTTATCAATAAATTGGTGAAATTTGAAAATATTCTCCGTCCAATATGAATTGTATATTTCATAATTAACGGTCGTTCCGCTGACTAGCCGTTTGATTATTTTCTGTACTTCGAGAATTTCCGGTTTTTTAGAAATAGTTAATTTTGTTGTATATTTCGTAGGGTTTTTACATTTTCTTCATTTTCCATAGAAATATTAGAGAGTCTGTCAGCACATACGTCGCTCGGAAAGCCATCCCTCCGAAACCAATGAACCAAATTGGCGCTCGTCGCACCACCTATTTATTGTGTCATCGAGATTAACGACGCTGTTCAATATTCCCTCGTGTTCCATCTATTGCCGAATTACCGTACATGAAATTCATGGTGCACCCCGGTGACAGTATTTTATTGGTGAAAAACATCAATCGAATTTAGTCGTCATTAAAAAAAGTATGTTACATTGATTGCACATGAAACGTGTTAAAAAAAAACGGGGGATTGTCGTCATTCATTGTAATTTTACCTGAACGAGTACCAGACAAGCGCGGAAGTAAAGCGTTTTCGATCGACAACCGGTCGGCCATCAGGGACAATCATTGTAATAGCTGTATAACAGATATAGAGTCAATCGGGATTCGAAGTCTCGGTCGATAGATTAGCCGGAGTGCAAATTGACGTAATTGTCGCGTTGAACAAACTCTGTTGGCCGACGGTGAAGCCGATATGCCAAAGTGGATAGTGTCGTGGCGATTGGACAATGTACTAGTAGATGCTACCGCATCGCGCTATACTATGGTGCCAAGCGGATAGGAGAGCATCAGCTGTATCTCTGTATCTCGACGAGAAGCGACGATTAACACAGCAGTGAGATATTGAGCGCGAGTGTGAGAGATTGAGAGCGGGAGGTCACGCGCAATCAACTAACGATTGTTTATCACCGACCTATGATTGGCAATTATCCGGCAATACACCAATTGTAATTGCGCGAAGCACGTTCTCGCTGGAAGAGAACTGCGAGAATACGTGTAATAAAACGATTGTTCTATCTCACGATCACTCCCAAAAATACCTAATACATCTTGTTAAGGTTGTGGCCTGTTACGGCCGACATCAATATTTTTATGACGGCTTTCAACACAGTAAAATGCGTCGGCGTTGAATTCTGAGCATCATATGCTCCCCGGCATTCGTATGTAAAACATAATCGTACGCTATGATCATATAGTATTTATATAGGGTACAGTGAGCTTCCTTTGGTCGGCAAGTCTGGATCTATACGATAATAAATCGATTCCCGAGTCGAATCACTTGGGCTGCTTTCTCGGATTCTGGGTACGATGGGTACATTGGGGGATGCGGCAGACCCTCTCGATAGTCCTTGACCGCCGATCCCGACATCGCCCGTGTGGACTCTATGCATTTCTAACGTCTTCCCAGGACACATAGTATACCCGAATTATTCTGCACCTGCGGGAGTTCTGTGCATGCATGCGCACTTGTCCCGTTCTCGACTTAGTGCACACCGTGAACGCCTTCCGATGCTCTAAGAGGGGAATCTGGAGAACTACGGTGCTACAGAATATACATTCTCGGTAAGCATCGGCTCTATCGCCTCTTTATATTTATGACTATACAAGATCGTTCAGAGAGTATGGGGCCGCGTATGAGCTGTGATATAATATACGTTATATAATAATACGTGAAGCGTTTGCGCTATAAAATGGCTGTTAAATATAAAATCACCAAAGACGCGAGTTATAATTTTACAAAGAGCACTGTAAGAAAGAGAAGAAAACGAACGATGTTACAGCTCACCGGATATCGTTGGACGCATACAAAGTGCGTGGGCTATAAAAGAAAAAGCCTTCTTTTAACGCGGATTACGAAAAAAAAAAAAACGTACGCTCTCGACGTTTTATGACATGGGTAAGCGCTTTCTTCTCGTATAATAGGCAAATCTCCCTCAAGTTTTATCGACTTTCTTCGTGTCCTTGTCGATGTCGTCTAAAGAAAAAACATTGAAGATAGACGAGATTGATCGACGATGATTGCTCTCAACCGGAGTTTGGAGTTCAGCGTTGTATAAAATCTCCGACCCATTTATCGGCAACTATATAGTCGTACGTAAAAATGAATATCTTCATCACACTCGCGGTGTGATAGAGCTAATCTTTGAATTACGAACTACGAGGGTTAAATGTAGTGAATATGGTTAATTTTCCATCGGCAGACTCGATCTATTAATCGGCGTATATTTGCACATTCTGCGAGCGCGTAAAATTAGAATTAGGCAAACCATTTCGATGATAAATTATTGCGCGTTTGCGTTGATAAATTATTTCACATTCCCAAATTAACTCGAGCGCGAACCCTTGATTCTGCTTCTCACTCGCAATTGTGCGAATATCCGATGTCCGATAATGCAAAACTTCTTCGAATCATAAACTGTTACCGTTGAACTTATTGAGATTAACAAATTACGCGCGCGAATCGACTTACATTCGTGTCGTTCATTAAGGTCCTTCCGGAAAGTCACAGGACAGAAACTAGTCAAGAGACTGAAGTCTGTCATCGGAACTAACGTCGAGTGCGGAAAATTAGAATTAGGCAAACCATTTCGATGATAAATTATTGCGCGTTTGCGTTGATAAATTATTTCAAATTCCCAAATTAACTCGAGCGCGAACCCTTGATTCAGCTTTTCAATCGCAATTGTGCGAATATCCGATGTCCGATAATGCAAAACTTCTTCGAATCATAAACTGTTACCGTTGAACTTATTGAGATTAACAAATTACGCGCGCGAATCGACTTACATTCGTGTCGTTCATTAAGGTCCTTACGGAAAGTCACAGGACAGAAACTAGTCAAGAGACTGAAGTCTGTCATCGGAACTAACTTCGAGTGCGCAGTGCTAATTTGATTCGCCAGGGTTTCACACTCGCGTCTTCTCGCCCATCTCGACGCTTCGCGAGAATCTCCATTCCACCTTCGTCAAACGCCAGATCTTTCAGCGCTATTACTGTATGCATGCACAACGCTCTTGCGCCATAGCGAAAATCTCGACTCGCAATGAGTTAACTGGTCTATTCAAAGTTGGAATAGCGGACAGAGATCACAGAGAAAACTCTCTGCGCGAATGTTGTTACGAAAGTACCAGCCACCGACCATTTTTCTCATTTTCTCTGCTTCGAAGCACTTTGGAGACTTTCGTCTAGTTTTCTTTGTAACCTTCATCTTCCTTGCGAGAAGAAGGAAGAGAATTTTTTAGACGAGATAACAACTTGCTGTAACCTGCGGCTCGTTATCTCAACCATACAAATTGGAATTAGTGATCGTATTTGAATGAAATCAGAGGCCGGCACCTTCGAACGTTTTTTTTTTTAATGTACTCATTATTTCGGTACGTCGTACATGATGTGCGCAATTGCTGGATGCAATCGAAGCTTCACTTTCGCAGTATTAGAAGACCCGTACAAGTCGCCCGGTTTAGAAAGGTATTTAAAAAGCGTCAGTCTTATGCGTCGATCAAGCGAGATCGGCGATTCACTCTCGTTACCCCTTGAGTGCACACACACGGAGCCTTCCGAAATGCGAAACGTTATCCGATCGCTCGGCTACCCTCCTAGTAGTAGCTCGGTATAGCGGGTTATGCTGCCGCAGCAGAGGCCGCTAGAGGAATGAAATATTGCCGCAGGTGCTCGACCGTAACGCGGAAGCCCGCCGGTTACAAGGTTTTACTTTTATCGCGCGTTAACGTCGACCGCGAGCAGGGATCGACAGAGACGGATCGCCACCCATTACCGTATGACTAGTCTGTGTGTTGTGACGTATAGGATACGTATACATTTATCTATATACATATATAGTCTACTAGACGATATACCGCATACATATATAGCAGTGTACTATACTTTATTTATATGCTCAGCGCTATACTGGCGAAATGCAGTACGCGGAAACGAGCGCCGAGCGGGGAAAGGGTCGGGAGGAATAGGAACGCGATGTAAACTACCCTTTCCAGCATTGGTGCGCAGTCTAGTTCTCGCGGGGATGCTGGATGGAAGCTCGCGAACCGAACCAACGAGGCACCGCGGATCGTTCCGAATTCACACTGAAACTCGTTTACTTCTCACTCGAGCTTGCTGTGAAGCTCGACAAGCGTGGTTCACTCTGGGAAGCGAGATACACCACGAATTCCCTCACGGTGAAAATCAGCACGGATAGCAGGGTGTACATGCCTCCCAGCAGTCGCGCCTCACTCGAGACCTCAAACCGTTCTTTTATACATTCCCTATTCGGATACTCAATGAACGCGGACTAGAGATCCGTGGTGAAATCTGTAACGCATGCGGTACTTTTACCTTAGTACTTTGCCGATGAGTACTACCGAGAAGTCTGTGATCTCCGCTAATCGACGAGTATTTACTACTGACACACTACTAGCAACTAAAAGAAGGTGAGGACTCATTATTGATGCTATGCTATGCTAGTATTTGCTACAAAGTGCAATGGTAGACTGTTATCACTTGTGCTTTTACCACGGATAGGAAATTACCTTCAACTACTGTCTAACTTTCCGTTATAAATGCTGTTTTTTTTTTTGTATTACTCTTAACACCGTCCACATGGTTAGCGGGACCAAAACAGACTCTCCATCATACACGCAAATGAAACAACAACTAAGGTACTTTGTGGTTAGTGTAATGGTCCGGATGAAATCCGTTACACCCCCTCGTCATTCATGATATACCGACGGTTCGCTAATGTATAGAACGGTAATCTACAAATACTTGTCGACGTTAAGCGCACGTTTACAGTGGAAACCCACAAAAGTTATATTCGTCGACCAGAATATACCGTTGTTGGATAGAACACACAATGACATAGTATAATAACACACTATATGCTATCCGAACGAATTAATGATTGAAATTTCATTACCCATTGCGGCTACGCGGTTCTTCCCCATTTCATGTCACTTATCACCTAATAACAAACCGCAATTATAATTAGAGAAGCAGACATTCAATCGAAACCTGTGGCTGCCATATTTATTGAAAGGACTGAAGACAATCCTCGTAATATGCGAATAGATGTTCAATATCGTGCGTCGATGATGTGCCCTTTTTTCTTCTCTTTATATCCAATTTTTGTCCTAATCGACTATCGAACTCACCGATCTCGCTTACTCCGCACTGCATCCCTGCGTATTCTGTAACGACTCACTCCTTTCGATGCCTTAATAAGCCACGTTTTTACGAGAGATACGCGAACGACGAAGAGATCTTCAGAACGACCTTCATCGTTTGCTAGTATAAGAGATCCTCGTCCTATTCATACAGTACCCCGGGATACGATACCAGTGCGCACACGTTGGAGAACCAACCGGTAACGAGTCGATGCCGTAAACTTGGGAAAGCGCTCTCAAGCAGTGATAGCGGTCCACGGGAGAATATCACCGTACGAATCCCCAGGGGTATATAGGTAAGGATTCCACATTCTACAACCGACCTCCCGAGAGTGGCGTCGTTAGGGTGAACGTGGTGGAAGCAACTCCCCACGAACAGAGAAAAGAAAATAACGGATACACAAAAACGATGACGAAAACAAAGAAAAAGGGAAGTAAATATCTGTATTATTATGGAAATAAGCTGAAATGTCGACAAAATAATGTGCATTGCCAATGATCAATAAGTACCGAGAGATCGTTTGACAAAGATGTGTCTGAAGAAACCAAGTTTTCTGTATTTATACGAAAAATTGGGACGGACGCTGACATCTGGCACCGTATCGGAATGTATAATCAATACATACAATGTTTAGTACCCATTCATCGCATGAATTATCATTCGAAATGGTGTATAGTTACACTACTTATCTGCTGGAATTTGCCAATGGTATCACTGGACATTTAGGCTCCACTTTAGGCGAGAAGCGAGAAAGGTCGCGTTTATTACGGGGTACAAGACGGACTTATGTGACCCACGCCCCAGGGGTACATGTACAAAATAGTTTAACGCCCATTATCGGCCACAACGACACTATGACTAACCACGCCGACAGATCGCAATACCACCGGTGCTATCGTCTACACTAATGCCAATACCCCTGGGATGTTGGTGAGCTTTCTCTCTCACGATTTGCAATCATTTCCTCGATTCCTCCTTCGCTACCTCGTCACTCGTTTCGTCGCTGAATACAGCGCATCGACCTGCCAACTAAATTATTCAATACTCTCCGCTTAAATCAGCACGGAATCGGCAACGCTACATTCTCCCCCGTGATCCCTCACTTAAATCTTATTTCTCTTTACTTTTTCATTTTGTCCCTCTATATGCTAATTATATATTATGTATATAAATATATATATATATATTTCAACCCTCCTGATGCTTTTACCGGCTCGTTGAAAAAACGGCGATTTTTTTCATTAGGAAACGATCAGGATTAATGGCGGAAATAAATTCCACGGTAAACTACAATCTTTTATTAAAAATATGAATTTATAAAAATTTCTTGATTTGCCTCCTCGTAAAGATAAAGTAGAAGACAAGTAAAAGTAAAGAAACAGTTACGTTGGAAAAATCAATAATTTTCTATCGAAAATAAAAAAATTACGTTTTACAATCTTTGTACATTAAAAATCGATATACAGCACTACTACAGTCTAAGCTCCGTATTCTTAACTCCTCTTAACTTAACCGCTCCCTTATTTTAACTCGTTACCATGGCAACGATTTCCATTAACTGTATTTCCCCTGAGTCCGTTCTCCCCACTCCAAGCGGTATCTACGGACGCGTATACCTACCCTTCGTTACCCTACTCGCAGCAACTGACCGGGAGTAGGGACGATAGGGGACATGCAGAAACGGGAACGTGTCCCGTCGAGTTGAGAATACGGAGCTTGTACTGTATATCACAACTTAAAACCAATAACGATTTATTTGTTGATAACTCGTAAAAGCTTTTGAAACAAAAATTGACGGTAAAGGGTGCTATTGAAATTGTGTAACACAAAAGAGCTGAGACTATTAACGTACTATGTACGTCACTTTACTAGCAACATACGAAGGACCGGTTAGTTAGAAAAGCGCAATATTATTCGTCTCAGGCGGTTGATTACGACCAAACTTCGCGAAATTAAACAAAAAAAAAAGAGATTACCGTTTTTCAACCGCTGTACAGTGAAATCGAGATAAATCGAATTACTACCAAAAACTATGTACGTCACTTTACTAGCAACAACGGAGGACCGGTTAGTTAGAAAAGCCCAATGTTATTCGTTTGAGTCGGTTGATTACGAACAAACTTCGCGAAGTTAAACAAAAAAAAAGAGATTACCGTTCTCGAACCGCTGTATAGTGAAATCGAGATAAATCGAATTAGTACCAAATAACTAAATTTACGGATGTTTTGTGGGTTACTATTTTTTTATAACGTGTTAATATCTGAGGCGAAAAAATGTAACAATACAAGACGAATCAAAACGACAGAGAGAAATAAAAAATATGTATACATTATCCGACTTATTTGCTCGAAAATGGCATCATGTACGATAGCCATCGACGAAGTAAAAAAAAATCATTCCATAGCCTCTTGAGATAATATTTTCCGTAACTACATTTCGTCGATATAATTTCGATACACCTACTAGCGATCGCAGACTACAGTTTCAAGTTATGTCTCAACGGTACCGTGTCGTGCCGTGTGTTGTCGACGGTTGTGACAACGGTACCGGCACCAGTATCGTTCATCGTATGGTCGACACCGATACACCCCACGGGACTGGATAGATAGTAGGGTACGTAACTATTATCCGCACGAATGGTGCGAGAGAATAAAGACGCGACCAAGAGAAGGAGGTGAGGGTGGCCAAGCCAACGAGCTCATCAAACCGCGAGCTCGAGAACGGGGTATAGGATATCTTGCGAGCGGAGCGGGCGGTGTGAAGGGATGAGCGGTGCGCCGGAATTACAGTGGTAGGTCGTTAGCGTTAATGAATAAGTAAGGTTAATTTGCGAATGGGTTTCGCACTCCTCGTTGGTCCCGACGAGCAGCTCACACCCGTGGGGCATCCATTTCATTATCGAGACTCGAACCCTCTCTATTTTAGCTCTCGCGCCGGCGCTATAGCTGATTCTCTCCTTGTCCCCTTATCCCCTTTCGTCCACGAAACGGGCCCGAAGCTGAACTCGAGAGCCACACCGACCCTGACAGCCTGTGCATCCTCATCGACGTCTGGCATGCTACCCTCGCGTTTCTCACGTTTGTTCTTCCTCCCCTCCTCTCTCCCCCTCCACCTTCATCTACCAATCCTTCCATACTCACTCACACACAGACACACACACACACTCACTTGAAACTAGTAATGGATCCGCGTGGGCTATATATTTTGCCTTATCTGCAGAAACTCGTCGTAATCCCTTAGTTGGGATGCACGCCCGTCAACCCAACGTCGAGTTTAAAGCTCTGAGTATATGGTGCGCGGTAGTACGAGTCTGCGTGTTGAAGGGGGCTGAGGTGAGGCAACCCGGTTTTGATCGTCGATGTCGACAAGTGGAGCGCGAAGATCTCCACCCTACTAGAGAGAAAACGAGACGTATGTCTCTCGTCTTTGACGGCATACGTTCGCTTCCCCTATATTCCTCACTCCGCATATAATACACTTTTGTGTCACGTGTGAAGCGGAGACAAAACGATCACGAGACTCGCGTTTCTTTATATGCGCATAAAAAAAAATCGTCTGAACAATATGAAATCGTAACTATACAAAATTGACATAAAAAGAAATAAACTGTTAGTACGCAAGCATTACCGTTTGCATTTTTTACTCTAACTGCATAGAAATAAATCGCTGGTTCATGGAACGCGAGTGAAATATGTGATTTTCTTTCGATGAACCGTTTTAGACCACTCATCCTTACTTTATATAACATTTCACGAAAACGTTGCTTGTAAGGGTAACGCGACTCAATTTACAACACCCTTACCAACGTCATTTACTTTCGTCTACGTCGCCTTCGTGTGTTTTTTTTTTTCTTTTAGATAAATGTAAAACAGCGCGGAGAAAGTCGAAGAAAAATCGTTCGTTCGCTCTGTCGCGTTCCAATCCGCACCCTTAATTCCGTCGGCGGCGATCAACAAGAATTGTTCTAGCGCACGCTCTCTCGCCGAGGGTTCCACATGGCCAGCAAACTCTGCCACATAAATATGTATGTGACGACGAAGGAGGGATAAAAACGGTATCAGAGAGAACGAAAGAAGAAAAAGAAGAAGAAGTGGGAACGCTGGGCTCGACGCTTTCCGACAACTAATTACATCGTCGCTCAGAGACGTGCACAAGACACTGACTGTGACACCGAAGAAAAAAAAAAATAGTATTCCACTGCTTGGCGAGACAGAATGAGGGTGAGGGTGAAGAAAACACGGGTAAGAAGAATGTTGCAACGAAAAATAAGAGAAATAAGAGAGTCGAAGCGAAGGGCATTAGTATAGAGAAAAGACGCGGAATGAGACGAGAGCCGTGCTTTCGTTCTGAATCCTCTGTTCCTGAGGTTGGGAACGAGGGCGCAAGAGAAAGTTTAAGTTATAGCTAAGGGTCGAGAGTGACTAATCGACTCTCGGGCCCGTCTGTTATATAATTCCCCGTTTCGCCAACTACAACTCCACCAGCGTACGTAACTGCTCGCGGGGTCAGAAATATTCTTAAACAATTATCGCGAAGGTATAACCCCGCGGCAATGACGAGCCTCTTGCAACGTGGTGAGCTGGACGGAAAAATTGCTCGTAACAGGGACGAGAGGGCGGGGGAGAGAAAAAAAGGCGGTGAAAGATGCCCGAGGGTCCGTTGCGATGAGAAGGCGAAGAACCAGCAAGCTCTTTCGCCACTATACTTTCTCACGTCCTTTTTATTAATTCTTTCGACCCCCTTCTTTGTTTCTCTCTCGGCGTCTACCCCTCTCCCTGCTTTCTGCGTGCAATTTTTTTTTTTTTTTTTCAACTTGTTCTTCACCCATTCTCTCATGTCCCACGGGTGCAAGCAACGTAGGTAGAGGTATACGCGCTTTACTTGCATCTCAGTTCCCTCAGTCATTCTCAGTCGCTCATTCGCTGCTCGCACCGCCTATGCGGTTTTTATGACCGGCGTCGTGCGGTGTAAGAGGGCTCAGGCCGCTGGGGAAACGAAGCCCATGCTCTCGAGCTTGGCTCGTAATTTTTCAAGCTCGGGCCTCTTGAAGCCGACGCGGTAGCCGAGCCATGCAGAAGCAAAGGTCCGATGAGCACCGTCGCTGCTGTTCGCGCTGCCACCGACGTTCAACGTTGACTCACCTTGTGCTCGTGCTATAACTAAACCACTTTCTCGCTCGCGAGAAACCTCTTAACCCTCTAGCAGGTGCGACACCCCCACGCGATCATGTTTTTCTTTTTCTTTCTACCACCATTTGCATAATTTTTTGCACGTTCTACAATCTCTATTTTCATCGGGAACATTATTTCACGAAGGTGATGCACTTTTGCCATTCTCTAACATCAGACTTGTCGGATATTGGTTATTAAATACATCGATGCACACGCGTTAGCTACGAAAAATCGATAGCACCTATTTTTTTTTTTAATAATTGAAATTGTTAAAAAAAACATTAACAACACAGACTTTTTCACGAGAATCGTCATAAAAATTCTCGGTTGCTCCATAAGTAACAATTATTTGTTGGAGTGTCTGGTTTAGATAGCCACCACTGTATTATTTCGTGCGCGTTTATAGAAATGTTGATAGATCGAATCTACTATATCTCGTGAATATATAAACTACATGCATATAAATATAACATTATCTACCAGCGTAGAAAAATATGGGGTGTTTTTTTCAAGTCCACGTACACACCATATCTGTTATCAATATTGACGAGCCTCCCGAAAGGTTAAAAGCCATTGGAATTGTCCTGCGGGCTTTCCGCGAACCCGTTGTGAAAGCGGATTCTCCTCGCGAGAAGGTATTTTCCTCTGTGCGTATATATCTATGGGATATACTTCCCGTAGCTCGCCAACACTTGTTTGTCTCTCACACGAATAATTTCCTCCGCCGCATGCCAGCAGGAACAACATTTCCTTTTCCCTCAGTCGAGCTGTTCGTTGCGCTGTGTAATAAGCGTCAGCCTCAGTGTTACCTGTACCTCCCACCTGCCGACCTCACCACCTATCGGGGTACTATATCCTTTGCGTTGGCACGGTACATTTATTACCGAGCTGCGTATAAGCGTTCAAAATACAGTACCGTGATTCATCTGCGGAAGCCGTACGGGCTGAACGGGCAGAATTAGCAGATGGAAACGAATAAAAAATGCATGTCATTTTGGCATTAATTTCTCTACTTCTAACCCAATATTTCTGCGTCCAGCTAGTTGTTGCAAAAACGCAAAGAATTAATAACGCGATAAATGTTAATTCTCGATATATATCAATAACCGAGTAAACTAAATGAGGTTCAGTTGATTTCTGGTAGGCGCAAGAAACGTTTATTGACAATTCCCACATGCAATCCCCTTGATAACTCCGTTGTTTGGCCATTAGCTCAGGGTAGCCGTGTAGAACCGAGGTGTCGAAACCAAATGGAATTATATCGGTGAACCCCAACATCAGCGCCGTTTCAGACTTGTTAAATAGCCGAAGCATTGACAATTATTTCGCTAGGAATATCGTACACCCATAGCCGATTAAATGCCAATCATTAATCGGTTATATGGACGTATGCTCGACCCGAGGACTATAATGAGGAAGTAATAGAGCGTATTCATACGTATGCTGGGCATAATGAGATGGGGGTTGCGGAGGGATAGAAGATATTTGTTGGAAGGGCGCACACGATTATAACACGTGAACATTGTGGCGGTCGAACGCCCCGAACAATAGACAAAAGTCCTCTCTACAACCCGAATATGGCTGTTTGACCACGTCGGAGCGTGCGCGTGTACACTATGGTCGTGCACTTTCGCGGTACAAGCCCAGGGGCTCGTATACAGCATCCCTTGGAGCGACCCACACCAGTCGTGAACCATCGGCGTATCCGACTATTACTCTCACCGACGTAGAATACACTTATGTATTGCAATATACCACGCGTTTCAGCTTTTATACGCGCGTTCATGCCATACAGAGAATCGACATTGGAAATTGTATTTAACGACGAGAATGGACGAAGGCTGGTCGGACGGTCGACCGACCGAACTAGTCAGGCTGAGAGCCTCGCTTGGACCAGTGCTTCTCTATACGCAAACAACAATTAGGCATTCCAATAATAATTATCGTCCGATGCGACATCAATATGAATACATAATCGCGCTCCATGGCTTGCGGTTTCGCGAAATTAACGCTCTCGTTCCCTCGTCCACGGGTTTCCGTATACTGTTTTCCCTACTGCTCTTTGGTTAACTGTTTCCCTATGCCGACAGGCAGACACGTTGGTCATGAGGTAGACGTGTACACATTCGAGAATCTTTGACACGATCGTATTTGCACGGGAACTATTGTGATTATCATTGAAAGCTAAAAGCAGTGGGATACTGATAGCACTTGGTGCATATCGATGAACCAAAATTAAAAGGCCGTATCGACGGGGTTATAGATGTAACAATTGTAATACAACTAAACAACAGTTTCGCATAAATGACCACAAAGTACAGTGCCTTTTTTAATTATTTGAAATTTATAACTATCGAAAGTCATGTAAAATTTCTAAAAGAAACGGATATTTCGCGGTTCGCTGCGGTCGGCAGATTGATGGCAATTGTCTTGTAATTGCACAATGTTACAAAGCATATGGTACCCGAAACTGGGTTACATTCGGATGAAATAATAATGAATAATTACGCAACCATTATTCCTGTCAATACCCCAATATGATGGCCGAACTCTAGTGTTCGACGAAGCCAGCGAGTATATATCCTTTCTCTGCAGGTCTCATCGAATTTGGTAGGTCGATTCCGATCGATCCGTTACAATGAACCAGTAATTCGAATACGAACATCGGCCAGCATTCGAAATTTGCTTTGCTATATGAATATCACTGATTCATTACATGATAATCATTTACTTCCGTGAATGGACGAAATATGCTTGGTGACTACGACGGAAAGTGATCCCCGCAGCATATTAATAACCAAAGTTTCGTGCGCTGGAGAGCGCCAACTACACTCGTGTTAGTACAATATTATACCGTGAATTGATCAAACATATATGAGCGTAGAAAGTGTTTTTCATTGCTCTTCTTAGTTTCTACCTATCTCTATCTTTTTCACCTGCGGCCCCAGGCGCTGGACGTGATTACGCTAACGGACTCCATTCCCCAATGTATATATACGTATACGTGCACATCGAGAACTGTTACTTACGTGCTTAAGCTATATTACGCGGAGAGTGGCCAAGTGCATAATTGAGTCCAAGCGAAAGCGGGGAAAATCGGATCGTGTGCTCTCCCCTTCAACGGGTGCATTAAAGTAATAACGGTCGGGTATGTCCGCGGATATACACTCACGTTTGCGTATACCGCTCTCAACCCGTTAGCCTCGATCTTGCTATCTTATTCTACCAGAAACTCTCACCCCTATTGCCCTCTCACTTTGAAGCTTATACACGCGTATACCGACCTCCTGTTAGGTACATAACTATAACGTCGAGACCCTAACAGCAAAATTATGGGAGAACTTGACGTCGACCCGGTGTACTCGTTGTATACTGCTTTCAGGCGACTCACACCCTTTCATACGAGTCCAACTCTCACGGCGCCCCCAAACAAAATTGCCATTACGTATAGGTGCGCCAACTCCGACAACGCCGTAACCCTTCGTGGACCCTTGTCCGCGCGTTAATCACTTCTCATTCAGGGTGATAGATCCACTACCTGTGTGTCTACTGCTTCGCTACTATCGCGTCTCACACCTCCAATTGTACCCTCTCTATTAGTTTCTAACTTGTAACAATGAGAATTCGTTGATGAAATTTGCGAATTCCACGATAGCGTCCAAGCTTTGGAAATTATACTCTCGAGTTTGTGTCAACTTTCGGACTCTATTTATTTCTCGTAACGACCGGGAGATAGAAGTTGACTTGATCGTTGTAACTCTGAAGAAATTGGGTCGATTTTCATCCACAGATTTTAAGAGAATTTCCGATATATTTCTTTCTCTGTATCTACTCGTTCCAGCGACTAAAGTTTAATGGACGCCAACGCTTTGGACTCAATATAAAAACGGCGATATAGGCGCAGGACACGGATACACGGCGTTCCGGAATCTTGAAGGGTCGAGATATAGAGACGTCGAACTCTTTTAAGCTCGAAAAACCAGTCGGGAAGGGAGCTTAGACTCTTTTAGCGGAGAAAAAAAAATCTATACGCCCTTAATATATCCCAAAGCGTCTCGTCGGTGACTCGAACCCCTCGATCGTGTCAGACTGTCTCATTCCACTTTCTCGATCCGCGCTCACTTCCCGCTAGTGTAAAAGCACCATAGGATATAATACTCCATACCACAGCAGGACCCTGAGTCCCGCTCGTACCGGTGTCGATCGATCATTTTTTATGAGAAACGCGGTCGGATATATCACCGTTCGCCGGCGACAAATCCCGCGGTTTGCGCGAGCGTTTCATTCTCTCTTTTTTTTTTCCTCTATATATTTTTTTTTTTTTTTCAATCCTCGCTCCTGTTATCCAAACCGCTCCGGAACTCCACGTGCCGGGTTCATGCTACCGCTTGTCGGATGAACAGCAGGGGTGGGTTCCCGTTTGCGCGCTTTACTCTGTGTTATGTATAGTAATATGTGTGGCAAAAGCTATTTGGCTCACCGGTCAGAGAGTACGCGAGACTATCCTGGTCGGCGATATTGAGCTGCTGCTATATTTGATAGTATGCTATATATACGCTATCAGATATAAGAGCTACGAGCTTCGACCAGACGTGTGATACTCGGTCAGCGCGACTTCTTCTTCCAGTACTTCATCATCAGCTTATATCATCTCATAGACTGATGCTTTCCTCCCCTCACCGAACCGTAGTCTCTCCGCGCCCCTTGTATAAGAGATTGGCGATAGTCGGAGAGATGAAAAGTTGAGGGGTGTGATGTGGCACGGTGGCGGCAGAATGGACGGAAGTATGGGACATCGCGGGATAAGAAAACCGGAATCAAAAAGGAACGAAAATGATGAAGGAAGCGGCGTAGGAGGATGAAGCTGCTGGAATGGAGCAGGTTTGACCCAGAGTTATGCCTGATCCGTGACCGGTTGCTCGTTCGATCACGACTCACGTACCGCGAGTAATTTGTCTCGATTAAAACGGTCGACCGCTGCCCGGGGTGCGGGAGGGGTGGATACGTCGCGCGGTATACTCATCGCTCTCTGTCTTTCTCGTTTATTCTGGCTCGCTGTGAAGTCAGAGTCAGGCCACAGAGGCCAGTTAACCTCGCGGAGAGACTCAACCAGGATGTACCTTGCGCGCGGAAGGGGCTCGATCTCACTCGCTCCTCCTGTACAGCTCGCCCTCGCAGTTTCGCTGCTTCCTGTATATTAGCATGCAGATCGAGTAGCCGGCGAAAACTCTCCGCGCGCCCGGTGACCTCGGCATATAGCCCTCGCGAGACCTCTTCTCTCGGGCGCAACGGTCCGCCTCCAGCGCACTTCACTACTCGGGGATTCCCTCGAATCCCGACCCCTGTATATACCTACTTCAACTCGATGTGACTGGCTGTGGCTCACTAGTCTTGCTTGTGCCACGGTGATGCTCCTCTCACTTCATTTCTATCTCTCGCTTTACCCGTAGTGAGTGCCGAGAATTGAGATTCACGGATTCTCGAAGCGCACAGGCTAAAAAGGGAGTGAGAATGTGGAACCGAGAGAAACCGAGAATACATATATGTATACTTACTATATACTACACCGAACCGCATCTGCTTTCGGAAATACGCTTCTCTCGCGAGCGAAGTAGCGACGAGAGCGAGGGAGAGGATCAACTGTATGCATAGCTCGAGATGCTTCCGCGTTCCATCTCATAGCAGGTTCGTCCGCAGGGGCCAAGCGATAAGCGTCCCGACAAGCAGAAGCGGAGGACGCTCCCAAAGGAAACTCGAAGGCCCCCCCGCCGTACTCACGTTCCAAACACATCCAGAAACCTTGGTGTGTATACGTATAACCTGAGTCTGAATTTCCAGTTAGCTAGGAGCTTGCCGGACCACGCGAAGCGGAGAAGCAGCAGCTGTTATGGCCAGAATCACTTTCCCACTTCGCGAGCATGGAAGCTTCAAAACCCCGCTACCCGCGTATGCCCCGGCACACCGCGTCTAGCCTCTTCATCTTGGCTATATTCTACCAACCTCTCGTTGGAAAACGCGGTCGGGTAAAGAGGCAGAGAGTGGCTTCCATTACAGCACACCTCGAATCAAACCAGAAGCTATACTGCACGCTATGGCGAGTTATAGGAAGCTATTGCTACTCTCGTACCCTTGGGATGCCCTGTGTACCGTAGAATGTATAGCGTATATCGGGATCCTACCAAGCGTCTCGAACGTTATATACAAAATATACAACGAACGATCTTTATCCTTCACTGCACGACGTACGCGAGAAGGTATAAGCCTCGCGACCATCATAGAAGTTGCAGCCTTCTTCCTTCCCATCGTCTACCTCCTTTCATTCTCGCCGTTCAGTATCATAACCTTCTCAATAGCGGCAAGCACTTGGACGCTTTCTCGTTACTTCCACTCCGGTGAGCTGTATACTATGCGTACACCCTTTTGTACCCGCTACCTATACAGATTTTGACAAATAGTCATACCCACCGAAGATATGTATCTTTCTAACGGAATAAGGCTAAGTACGAGCAGAATCTGACGCCCACATATCCGCTCTTGCGCAGTCAGCTACACTGTTTATATAAATAAAGATTGAACAGTGTTCGGGGGCTGTGGAACTTATATAGGTCCTTTGGCAAGTGATTTTTCAGGTCAAACGTGGGCAATGGTTATTCTCCAATACGGACCAAACTTTTCGGCTCCGTTCCATAATTTACGAAAAGTTCGTAACGTATGGGTGTTTAAATGAACGGAGGTTTATGAATTTCAGCATTAAGGATAAAGCGTTAGCTCTCTTAACCGCTAAGTTTTGATTTTCGTCTCAAAACTAAAATCCGATTATACGAGGCAATACTCGGATGGTTTTTTCATTGAACGCATGGCCTGAAAAATTAACGAACTGGTGAGTAATAATTTCTTCGGGTTCCGTAAGTCTGGAAGATCTGATGCATCAGGATGCAGTCTGCATTACCATGACATAGATACTCGCTATAAAACCGTTCAACGAAGAGCCTCTGATTTAGAGTCGCAGTGACACCGGGATGACGGAAAGCGAAAAGAAAGATACAACATTTTCATCCGGTGAATGCCCCGGCTAAATCGTCGTTTCTCGTCGACGCGATAAACGCATCTGTGGTGTATGATACCCAGCCGCGCATCGCCACGAGCTTCCGTTCGTGATGGACGTCACGGAAACCGCCATTAAATCTTCAAGTGGGCGAAGGACCACGACGATGAACAAGAGGACAACGAGAACGACGAGTGAGGGATCCCATAACGCGACGCGTTTACGCTCGTAAAAGTCTCCGCTAGTCCGCTTCAGCCCGTCTCTTCTCGTTTCTCACGCCTGGTTCAGGTATGCTTCTCGTGGTCTCCTTCTTTCTCATTCTTGGTTTCGCGCGTGTCCCGCTTCGCTTTATCCCTTCTCGTTCATCTCTGATGCCTACCCCTAGATCTTTACCTATGTGCTTCGAGAGCACGTGTCTGTATCGTTGTAATAGTACTACCGAGAGTGTCGTACGTACGTAATAAGTACCTTCCCCGTCGTGACACTTAATGTCGCGTCACTTATAGTGTATTCTACAATGTTAGGCCGGTTCGAAAGCTCAAGGTGAGCATAGCTTGTACAGCCTTTACGAGACCGTAAATAATTAGATCAGCGTGAAAGCCACACATACCTAACCGCCTCTGCCACTCCAACCTCTGTGATAAAGCCAGTTTCTCAAGAGGCCATGCGGCGACATACACATCTCTTGGAGGCACTCTCTGCGATAACGGGAAAATAAAGAGCAATTTCTGCGGTATTATAAGATGAGAAGGATATATCTTATGGAGAAGATGAATTGCTCGTGATAATGCTGTGATCAATAAAGCTTTGCATTGAAAATTTCGCGTCGAAAACTCGATGTATTGTTTCGACTTTTCGAAAAAAAAAAATCTCCTTCCTTCGCTTGTCGCCGCGGTCTACCCTTCTGCTACGCATGGAATATAAATCTATTTTCCTCTTAAAAACTTATATTTACTTAGAAAAGTTATGTGTGCCGAGCCTTTCCGGTGTCTGTGTATTATTATATGCCGCTTATCTACTCTTTACTTTCCTGATCAGATCTCCTTTTTCTAGCATTTTTTTAGATTTATTATATTAAAAATCTCACAAAATTGAAATGTATCATTGTATATTTACGGAATTTAGTATCAAATATTCATTGACATACAGAATTTTTGGTACGAATTATAGTTATCCGTTCCATTATTTGCGTGTTAAATTTTAATTGCACAGAGCTGCCGGCACATAGCACACACACACATCTAAACATTTTACGTAAACATGATTTTCCGATTATTTGAAACATTTTCCGTACTCTGATCATAAAATTTCGAGAAAAAACTTATTCTATGATGAAGCAATTTAATAATAATAATAATATCTGAAAGGAGCGATCAATAAAGCTCTTGTCATGACAACGTCGTCCTACTACGCTTCCTACTTGCATTCTTACTAGTATAATATTTTTCCGCTGGTTTATTATACCTTTTCATCTAACTTACAAAAAAAATAATAATAATAGTAAAACTGCAAGAATGGAAAGAAAATAAAAATAAAATGGCGGCCGAAGAAATAAACATGAAAATTCCGCCTATGCACTATACTCCTGCAGCACCGCTGCGTACGGCTATCACTTTGCCTGCGTCTCGAAAAGAGGCGAATAATGAAAAACTACGGAAACAAAAGATTCGAGGCGGAGTCAAGAATTCCAATGCAAAATCCGGAACGAAACAGGTACAGTACGGATGAAACGGGAAAATACTACTAACTCAACGAACCATAAACAAAAAAAAAAGCGTAAACGAAGCAGGAACACAGGGTGAAACCAAATGGAGACAGCGAGAGTTCAGCAATCAGACAACGACGAAAGAAATATTAAAAGTAAAAAATGCTGCAGATACCATGTAACGAAAAGGTAAATGTGTGCTTACGCGTGCGCGTGCGTGTGAGAGAGAGTGTTTCAGGGTGCGCGCGATATTTGATCGCCTCATTCTCCCTTCTATCGCCTTTGCCTGCTCTCCCCTTCCCTCTCCAATCGAAACGAATTGAAATTGATTTTGTGGCTCGCTGAAGCCGAGCAGATCTGGTTGGACACTGTACTGTACTGAACCAGCGTACTAGGCTCGACGAGTATCATTTTCTCTATGGCAAATTGCAAAAGGAAACCAAGTTCGACTGGTCTGGCAGAAGTGAATTAGGGTTGTTGCAAGAATCAACCGTACAGTATGTACGTTATCTTACGCTATAGCTCTGCGAGCCTTCATGAAAGCTTTATCAAGATAACTCCAAAATAAAAGTTCACTTGCGTGTACTGGATGGATCTCAATTAGAATGCTCGAAGGCAGTACACAAACTCATGAAAGTTTTGTTATAAAAGGATGCTGCGCACAATAACGTAACAAGCCAACTAAGCAATCGCCTCGAGACTCGCGGCGAAAATCGACATACATAAACATGCACTCGTATGAATACGCAGATGAACTCGTAAGGGGGCTAATTACGAGTAATTCTGATGAACACAACAGAAGATAGAGAAGAACTGTACAAAAACATTAAAACCCTATGCGTCACAGACGGGAAAGCAATGAGAAAATTACGATACGAGGATGATGCAGAAAATAAGTGAACGGACGATAAAAAGGCGCGTAACTGAAAAGAGTGACACAAAGGCAAAATCCGGTAATAGAGTAGCAAGTAAAAAAGTTCGATGAAAGCAGAACGGTCTGAAAAATCGCGTTGAATGGGATGAAAGATGAGAAGAAAGAGGGTGACAGTTGTTAACGAGTGGAAGATGGCTAATAAAAGACGGCAGCAAGAAGCCGAATGATTTAAAAGGAATGGACAGGAGGCCATGAAAAATGATGGCAACTAAAAGATAGAACGCCAAATGAAGTATAGGAAAAGGATAATCGAGAAAAGCAGACGCAAAAAGCGCGATATAATTCTCCGGATTGTTGAGTTTTTATTTAACTTAGTCAATAATCGACACAAAACCACACAAAACAAGCGAGTGAAAAGAATCTGTCGCGCAAAATCTGGAAAAGCTTGATCGGCTCGAAAAAAAAGTCTTCGGATTCATCCCTTAAATTTTTTAGCGAAGGTTAAAAGCAGTCAGGAACAGATGCCCATTCGAAAATCCTGTGGATTAAAGCTACGCACACACATTCATCCGATTAACGAATAGCCCATGTAAAGAATTGATCAGACACGTTCCAATTGGACACTCGATATCCTTCGCTTAGAATACGCTGTTTCAGGGACATACAATTCGAGGCTAAACAGAACAACAAAGTAACTCTACTGCAGTCTAATGTACTACTGTAAACGCTTCATCAGCCTCTCTGCGTGGGCCCTCCCTGCAATCAAACTGAAGACGCAGAGCGTCGTCGCTACGAAACCCGTCGGCGGGACTGGAGAGTCCAGAGATCTTTGTATTTTTCTCTCGGCTGAGCGTTTCGTTCCTCAGTATCCTGAACTCAAGAGCGAGGGTCGCGTATAGGATAGAATGTCTGTGTGTCGAAGGGGTAACCAGAAGTATCGCGACGACGAAGGAGAAGGACAACGGCAAAACAATGCGAAGGACTTGGCGACACCGGTCGGACGAACGAACGCCATATACACGAGACAGTCACCGGGTGTGGTTCATTCGACTCTCTCGCTGGCTCACTCGCTTCTACCCCTCTCTCAATTTTCTCTCCAGGTTGCAAGCAGAAACCATTGCGAACGCACGGAAGGGTGACAACAATGCCATTGTTCGAGTTTAATTAAAAAAGTGCCGGCGGGAGAGCCAAACGTAGGCGCACTACCGCCGGTGGAACGGGCATAGCGAGAAAATAAGCGCGCGATCACCTCGGTACATTTTGTCTCTCAGTCCATTTTCCTCTGGATCTACTGTACTATATCTTCTGTTATGCTGTTTCCAGCCATAGCCAGTAGATAGAAAGAAATTCATTTTGCTTTGGGACGAGTCCAGTTAAAGTATTTACCTAATATGAAAAGAATAGCATGTTTTGTGAATCGGACATGTTTGAGTGTAATTAATATTATCTTTAGTGAGGATATTTTATAAGTGAGTGAATTCGTTAGAGATGTTGCTTACAGTCCGACAATATCGTCGCATTGTTTGCAAATCAAAAACAAGCTCTTGTTTTATTGAAAGAAATGTTCCAAAAAAAAAAAAACAAGTAACATTCTATGAATGCCCTTTGTGGCGCAATGTTTTTTTTTTCATATACGCAAAAGTTTGTTGCATAGAAGAAATTGTATTTGCCATGAGAAAATAAATTCCTGAGCGAAAAGGTTTAAATTTCGATAGAATGGCACATCAACCTTAACTGCACCTGCAGCCACTTTACGCCCTCTCTTTCCCGGTGTTCAACTTTAATAAGCCACGATAATTATTGCCACCATTTTATTCCATACCTCGACAGGAAGTTCATTCGGGACATGCGAAACGAGGATAAGCTTGCAAAAGGGAAGAAATACGCAAGTGTGGGTAAGAGTGAGAAAGCCCGAGGGTCGAGCTCTCCCGTGAGGATTGCGAGGTGAAAAGACCAAGCGCGTTACTTATACCCCCCACTCATCTTTTCACCCTTTCCAGTCAGTAACAGTGGCACGGGGCGTTATGGGCTTCTGTAATCCCCGACGCGACCCCGGGAGTGCCTCCTTATCCCGGGTCCCGTAGACGCTAATGTTCACCAAGGTAACGACAACGAGTGGCTTGGTTACTTGCTTCCTGCTTGCTTTTACTTCGTCGCTCGAGCAGACTCTTGGGCGCAACATCCTCTTGTACCTTTCGACGACGACAACTTCTATTTGCTCTTTCATACATCCGTGTCTGACTTCCACCAGTACACGATTCGCCGGCTCATCTCACTCCCGTGTACTCTCACGCTGGGTAATCGTACTACGGACTCGTCCTCGCCATTCGCCCAGCTCTTTCCGTATCTTCCTCTATCCGAGATCTCCATTACTCTCCCTCCTCGGGGCCCTTTCTCACTTTCTCGTTTCTACGTTTTCCTGATCCTGTCGTGGGGCGAAACGCATGAGCGACGGAACCGTACGTTCGCCGAATACCAAATTGAAGAAAGAGTAGAAAGGACGAGAAGAAAGAGAACGAAGAGGAGGGTGGAACAAATCCTTCTGAATAATTGAGAGGCCAAACGTGCGGAACTGAGGAAACGTTTATCCAATCAGTCAGACAGGTGGACGTCAGAATGTAGTTATACAGCTTCGTATCCCTTACATAATAATATCGTTCGTTCCTTTCCATTTCCGTTCATTTTTTAATGCTGTCCAATGGAAATCTTGATTAATTTTTTTTAATGAATGCCGCGATATATTTGTTTCCCGACCTTTTCTCCCGTTTTACTCTTAAGTGGTATAAAAATAATACAAATACATCTTATAATAGATGTTCTAATAACAGTGTCATAATAAATAATCTTATTGGGAATATGTCGGTGCTATAAATCACTGTGCGGCTCTGCATGAAAAAAACAATCCTCCGAACAATCAAGAGATCGCGACGTTATCTGCCTGAGAGGATAATAATACTCTTAATACGATAATAAATGAAGGAAAGATGGAACGTTCGAAACTTAAACGATAGAAATAGATTAATACGACATATGACACGAAATTTAACGAGAGAACGAAATTCTTCCAAGATAAGAATTGCTTTCGTGTTAACAGCAATTTCATATTCATTGATCGTCTTTGCAACTTTAAACCACGTATTGGAATCATTCCGATAGTTGGTTAAAAATCCACAAATGTTTATTTCATTGTAGTGAAATCGATACGCCAATATGTAATAGTGCATGCAAACGGCCAATACCGATATAGGGAAACGTATAAATTAATGATTCTCAGAACTAAGCGCTCCTGATTCGCCAGACCCATGTGTGGTATGCCAGAGTAAAGCTTTTGATAGGATGCGCAATTTATTATGAGACCATATTCAATGTCCTACGATATATAGATGTACATATGTCCCATTGGGATAAGGATGTCGCCTGGGATGTCGGCCTATGATGAAAGGGTGTTCATAAGCTAAGAACCGAGCGTCAGACAGATTGCAGCTGCCTTGTCGAGAGCGCGATATTCTGTTGGACTACATAGGAAACGTCAACTGGAACACATTTACAGTGGAGGTACCTATGGTACAGAGGAGAGAGACTAAACGCGGTAGTGAATACTGCTGGTACACAGTGCGGTTCGAGTATATAACGGGGTCGACCGTTCCTCAGACTTAAAGGAGAGAGGCATGCATCATCTTCGTGCAAGAGTTGTAAGACGTCCCCGAGCGACGTTGGTGCGATGCTGTGGTTCGGGTGAGAGGTATGCCGATGGTACAGCGTCGTCGAGTTTCCCGAGTCATATTCCATTCCGCTGGCGTGAGAGACGTCCCCATCGCCACACCACCGCACTCTCTGTTTCACGTTAAGGAAAATATCGACTGAACGTGGCCAGTCTGCTTCGTACGGGACCGGATCTTCTGTATACCGATGTTACCGTTCTCTCTGGCTCGGCATACATCCCATCGGGGCATACTATATCCGTGGGGGTTGTCAAAACGTTCGAGCCATCACGCCGCTACGTGGTTTCTTTGCCTAATACGTCTCGTAAATAACGGGGACTTTGGATCCTTGTGAGTTGTACCCCACCATCGTCGGTATATCGAGGCGCCACCGAAGACTGTTAGCCGCGAAGGAGAGAGCAAGAAAATACGAAGCGGAGAGACCCCGGGAGTCGATTGAGAGTCGGGAGATTGGTGGTCCCGTCACCAACAGCATCGTGCTACATCGGGTATATAGGTGCTGTATGCCAGACCCTGTGTATCGTTTGCCATAGCCTCAAGGAAAAGGTGGTGTGGAAGCTATTATGATAAAGTGGGGTGTAACCTTCGACGAATTTGTCAAGGACGTATGGCGCATTTGAATCTGTAGTCCCTGACCTTCGGTCACACAGGCTTCTCGAAGTATCGAGGTCTTTAGAGGGCAATAATGATACACCGTTGCGATACACCTAATCGAAGGCGAGCAGTAATATGCCGAATTCGATTTTAGCTTCAGACGCAGTGGATCTGGTGGGTTGGTGAGCAATCGCATCACCAAATTTCAGAGGATCGTAAATACATCAGATTGAAAATAAAAGTAACCCGGTAAATGATCGCCAGTCCCGATTATTCATTAATAGCCAGATAGGTGGATTCAAAATGTGAAGAGAAAAACAAAAAATGAATCAGCAATAAGAACCTCCGAACATTACTCTATCGCAGCCCGTTTTTATGTCAAGACAGAAGGGTCGAATAATCATTCGAACGTTCAAGCGCTACAGGCATTGCCAGGTATATACATAGTACACACGAAGATTCCCATCTCAGATATCTCCCATTTCCGAAAGGAGGGTGTCGAGATTCTTCGATAAAAAACTCGACGCAGCTCTCGTTAGATTCTCGATACGTCCAACCCTTATCTCTTTCTCGCCGGACTCCCCGCGGACAACAACCCGACTGAAGCTTTCACTGTCCCTTCGCTGTTTTTTTTTATTACACAATGCATGGCATCCATCCGTTTTATTTTGTCTGAATTTCTTTGGACGGCCAAACGACCGACTGACTTCCGTAAACAATGTAGCTTCCGAATAAAAATTAATAGTCCATTAACGCTCGTCTGTCGTTAACTCGAATCTACTCTATTTCTCATCACTTTCTCGACCTTTTATTTTTTTGCCCATTCTCTCTCACTTCGCTCGAGTTCTGGGATGAGAGAAACTTCACTTCGGTTCGATACTAGATGTCGTCATCGATTCGCGAACAATTTATCTTCGAGGAGCTGCTGCTGCTGCCGCTTCGAGGAGTTCTTCTCGTTCCTCTTCCACTCGTGTCCATTGCCACCCCCCCCCCCCTCTGCCCACCCCACTCCCCCTACCGCCTCTTACGCTGTTAGCAAGTAGAAGTGAAAGACGATAAGACGAAGGAGGTTAGCTGCAATGTGGAAAAACGAAGCCGTGATAAATGGCATTAGAGTTAGACAATCAACCCTGAATCCCCCTCACCAAGTACCGGCAAGCAACAACTGTACACGCTCGACGAGACTCTCGTTTCACGCTAACTATATACGAACTCGACCTGGCACTGCGGGGAAACTCTCGCCTGCGAGGTCATCTCCCCTCGCGCCCTCGTCTTTAATCGCCAAAGTCTAAACTGATATTGGTGTACGTATGTACGTGTGTATGTGAGTATATGTATACATATATACTTATCGTATATAGAAACCGCGTATTACGGAGCTGTATGCGAAAGGGCGAGAAAGCCAACGGCGAAAAATGTAATCAAACTGGCGAGGAAGTACGATTTCCCGCGCAGTTACATATAGCGCGGAACGGAGCAGAAAATAGGATTGGGGTGGAGTGTGAGAACTTTTCGACTCTCGTACATCTTTCTCGGCTATAATCGCGATAAAACCGCATTCACGCGAACATTCAACCAGACTCGTGGCTCAACCCTCGAAATTCTATTGAATAAAACAATATTTTTTCACACTTGAAGATTTAAGATATTGTTGAACGAATCGAAACAAAAGAGTGCAGAAAATACTCGATGCTGGAAATAGGAGAGGGGTTGTGCAGCAGACATGCAAGAATTGCTTAGTTACCTATCTGATAGCTTCGGAATTATTTCAACTGTATTCATGTATATTCTTAGACGACGAACTTATCTCATGGAACAATATGATATTTTTGTCTACGTTCCAGAGACGTCTGGACGTTGTACTCCGGTGATATATTTTTAATGCCTTATGGAATACGAAGCGGTGTCGGGACCGTCAACCCTCGAAGTAAGGTGCACCGAGAGCTAATAAGCTTTATTTGACTCCGCTGGGGCGCGTACTACTTTATATTTACGTCGCGGGGTGCCTTCGTAAGAACACGGAGCGCCCACGAACCGCCCTTCTACCAAGTCTCAACGTAAATATGAACCAGCATTATTAATATTCGAGGTAATTTCGGGTAATTGAAAATGCCTAAGAAGGGGTCGCGCCCGGGATTCAAACCACCGCTGCGTTATGTATCTACGACCTACGGGGGCGGTTGCGCCGTGGCTGTAATAACGCCAGATTCGAGAAGTCGGCAAGGGAGTTTAACCGTGTAAAAAAGCTCCAGATTATTATAATATAATACTCTATTTATAGTTAACGAACGTTAGAAGAAAGAAAAAAAAAAAACATTATTTTTCCTTACGCTACTCCCAACTCAGACATTAACAGTAGAAATCCAGGTCCGTCTAGAATATTCCAGACTGTAGCCTACAATATTTATTACGGTCTGCGCATGTTAGAAACTCAGTATAGATTTTAAAGCGAGATAAGGGTGACTTCGTTAACCGGCAGAGTTATATTCACGATCTGTTACTCAATTACGCATCATACTTTACAAATAGAAATAGATTGAGTTATGCTATTAACCGGTAATTGTATGCTTCTCAATTAGAACATGTAATGCATTTGCTGTACTATTACATTCAGTCATCGTGGTTAGGGGTACCGTCAGTGTGAGAGTTCACGACTGGAATACATTATTTTATCGATGATGTTACATACATTACGTTTTTGCCGTCGAAATCTCCGCGAGCGACGAATACAAAGTTTTATTTTCGTCGAAGTTCTGCAACGTCGAGCCAAAGCTAATGGTTTAACTATTTGCTGAAACGTAGCAATGACCTGAGCAGTCGCTTAAATTTTCCATCAAAGAGTATCGGTTGTCAATGTCACATATCCCTCGGAACGAACGCGGGAAGATCGACAAGAAATGAAAGTTCATTGAAAGAAGTGAATAATTGCCGAATGGGTTTTCTCTTTGTGCAATATACATCGTGAATATGGACCATTTCTCGCTTTCAAGTACTAGAATAACAGTGCTGAATGCAACCAACAGTGAGCCAAACGTTTCCCATCTATTTACGATTTCTACTGTATTTCTTCCGGTTCCAACGTCACTTACTACCCGTGGGAGTAGCATAGCTGGGGGGTGATGGAGCTGTTTGAACCGGAGCCGGCATAAGGGTCGCTGCGTGATATCAAAGCATAAACAAATAGTCAGGTAACGAGATGCAAACAGGACATCCACAAAGCGACGGGACGAAAAG
Organism: Buathra laborator; assembly: GCA_934046635.1. NCBI lineage: Eukaryota > Metazoa > Arthropoda > Insecta > Hymenoptera > Ichneumonidae > Buathra > Buathra laborator. Next base: position 5,353,102 of record OW203901.1, read on the forward strand.
GGTCAGGTGGAGGAGAGTTCTCTTTCACCCCGGACTGTGCTACACGAAAGCACAATTGCGAGATGCTACCTCGGGTTTGTGAGATTCGGCGAAACGCTCTTAGTAACCAAGACGAGAGGAGATCTCGTGTTCTGTCGTGTACACTCGCAGGAAGGGTCGGCTCTTTGGTACACGTAATTTAGGGCGATTGGCACATTGAAGAAACACGTAAGCTATGCAAAGCTTTTCGGCCCGGAAATAGAAGAAAGTCATATATAAACGCATGACAACATTTTTCACGATGTTTCATAATCATCCCGGTTGCAGCGAAGAATTGCATTTACGATATGACGAGAATAAAAAAACGTAGACGTCGTTGCCAATACACCTACCGGTAATGACGTTACAATTAAAAAAACGCGCATCGAAAATCATTATGGGTTCATGAACCCGTAATTAATCAATTTATTTAATTGTTAACCCTCACAAGCACTCGGATCCACTTATTTCCCACAATTACTCGACTGCATTGGATCTCTTTCAACCTAATTACGAATTTAATTATGTATAACGTTCGTAGACTAATTGATTTTTCGTCTCTGACCCGTAAGACCAGATTCATAAAGTTATGCTAATTGTTAAACTAGTCGCGTTAATAGGCAAATTATCGATTTGTACCGAATTCTCTATATTTCGCCGATGTCGAGACGAAATGAAGTCAATAATTATTATATTCAAAACGGGAAACAAACCCCAAGTCGAAATTTATCGGTAAATTAAATTCGATTTCACACACATACAAACACACGCATTGATACATCCAGAAATTTTTGCCAAATATAATTTTCCGAGAAATTAAAAAATTTGGAGCATTCGGATATTGAATTCGTGATATATTTTATTTCAACAAAAACGAAATATAACCCGCGGCAAGCTTTCGCCAGAAATTCAACTTTACTTCGGGAAACGCCATTATTTATGTATAACTAATTAATAATATTATTTCTTTCGGTTTCGGAGGTAATTCGCCTTCATTCGCTTCTATCTACTGGCAAGTAAGATCCATCGATAACATCGTATCATCGTATCGTAAATAAGAAAAGTCTGTGGAATAAAACCAACCAAATGTAATGACTTAGCATCACCATTGTCGCAATTACCGTCTGATAGTTCTATTGCGTGTTCATAGTGGTTAGTATTCATAATGCAGCACAACGACGTGCGTGTAATGCCTCGTAAGGGACTTCATTCAGTTGAGATTTATGGGTAGTGTATTATTTTTACAAGGAAAAAACAATTCATAGTCGTCATTTAGATCTTATAGGCTGAATGTTTCCGTCGGGTGAAAAAATTTATAACGGCGAAAGAAGGAATCACAATGGAAAATATATGTCGAGACGGACGCCATGATACTCCAGTCGCGACTGTTAGGTCACTTTAGATATTCCTGTTGCGCTTGGATCGGATTCCAATAGTTATTTTCATGTAATATTCAGTTGAATCTATCGGCCTAAGTGGCTCCGAAAGTACAGAATTTTCTACTACGTTTTTACTGAATTGTTACCACGTACACCAAAAAAAATGTTATCGGTGTAGACAATGTATTCCATAAGAAAAAAAAATAACCGTAACTTTTCTAATTGCAAATGCTGATTATTTTTCCGCGCGTTTATAGCAATGTCGTAGCGACTACGTTGCCTCGTTATACGCGTGCAATTATCTGATATCTAAATTATTTTTGGATGCATCGATCATCGATCCACTTTATTTCGGGACCCGTGGCTAACAACTTTACCAACCAGTTTCGCCGATTCAGCAACTAATACTCTCCATCCGCGTGAACGTTATCAGTAGATACTGGACTAACGCGTTGCTTTACGTAATGGATGAGACGACGGGGTTGGAGTGCATATGTATCAGGAAGTCTAAAAGGTCTAAAAGTAATAGTAATCCAAATTTTATCCGATTCGACAGACGCAAAAAGCAGAGCCATACGAAAATCATTAGAAAATAAATAGTGAATTTCTTGCGTAAACCAACGGTTGTTATATTTAGCCGAAGAATACAATCAAATGGTTGTGCGATACATTTGTAAATCATCTTTTATGAAAAAAAAAAAATAGCCGTATTATTCAAATATCGGGGAAAAACATACGGATTACGCTTCACAAAAAGTTAAACGGAATGTATACCTTCCGTGTATTAACGTTGTAAGTGATAAGAATACCAGAGATTGCTTTACATACAATTCTCCGGTGTGCCAACTGCGTAGCAGTAACAATACAATGTGGATTTTCTACGGCGCGTATGCGGAGAAGAGAAGAGCTTCTTAGAAAGCTTTACCAAGAAGAAAATCCACGAACAGAACGAAGAAGCTACAGTATCAAGAACACGAACCAAGTGCCATTAGCTCTCTGCCGCATAAACGTAGATACAACGTTAGATACCCACCTCGGCATCACCGACAATGCATGTGCATACATTCAGCCCACCTTTGCCATATGCACTCCCGTCGCCAGCAGCATCTCCACGATCATATCATACATAGTATACCATCCGGTGAGAAAGTGTGTACAAGTTATTCATCAGGAGCGTGCGCTGTGCCTCCATCGCACGCTAAGTACTGCGTCGCGGTTGTTCCCGAGTGTCTTATGAGATACCTACTTGAAATTACTTTGGCCCTCAGAATGCAGAATGCACTGTCGCAAACTTGAGTACATGATATACGTTATATACGTTATATAGTATGTCTTTAGCTACTAGAGATTTTGTAAACAGCCTGTCTCGTTATTCGAAGTAATATGCTTTGAATCTTCTACCACTACATTCCTTGATTTTACCGCGGAAACAACTTCTACACTCGTCGAAAAAAAAAAAAAAAAAAAAAATTCTCAAACCACACATCGTGAAAGCAGAGGGGTTTAGAGAGTTTTTGCAATTGCGAGGAATAAACGACCCCGGAGTACAGAAAGCGATAAAGGAAACGCGAGGTGAACTTTCCGCGTGCTGTCTGGAACTGCAAATTCACGGGCGTCAGGTCAAAAAGGTTGGAACCGTTTGCGGCTGCGTAAACCACAAGGTTATCCTTTCATATACCCTTTCTTTCTTTTTTTTTCTGGCGACTAGTTCCACTGCCGCAGCAAGCTTAATGCACTCATTGGTAATTGGATGACGTCGAACACACAGAGAGCCCGTGGACTTGATGATAGAATTATATTTTTTACGCTGTCGTTAATAAGGCCGAAAGAAAGACTGCACATTCTGTTCATTTAGTCCTTTATGTTTCATACTAAATTATTTTGAAGGTAAACGGTAATTGCTGCAAGATTTTTTTTTTTTTTCGAAGTATAGCAAATTTTTTTTCGCGACCCGATAAAAGAGCAACTAAAATCCGATTAGTTGGTAGAACTTAAATAAATGGAAAATAAAATAGTATTGTCAATCGTTCAGGCAACTTATCGTAGGTTCTTGCGAAGAATCGACAGTTTCCTCGGGTCCCTCAAAACCGAAGTCAACAATACACCAAAATCGAAGTTGATTAAATTTTCAATAGTTTACTCGATAGTGGATAAAATTAAACAGGCGATGCATGCCGAGCTATAATAGACCTCACGCCCGTTCGATCGAAGGGAAACGATGTTTAATCCGCGCCAAGTCAATATTAAGTGCTCCAAAATTCTCAAATGAGGCGTCGAATGGATTCCTTACAAGCGCGTTATCGATTAACGGAACGAAATATCGAATGAACGATATTTAATCGACGCTCGACGTTCTTCAATGCAAAGCTCGTCTACGATGGCGATACGCTGAGAAAGAAGTTCAACGAGCGTGACTAACGCGAGATACGTATCTCGAAGGGGATGAAAGTGGCGCAAGGGGTGATGCTGCTGGTGGGTAGGCGAAAGAGGACTCCAAAGGGGGAGGGGTGCTGCTGCCGCGTCGACTCCCGGAAGAACGTATTCAAGAGGCAGACGCCCTCCTCCATCCGCCGACAAATACCTCGCATCGGTCTTTCCGTATGGAAGAGGAAACTGGAATAAGGTGAGAGTCGACGACGTATAGCAATACCGAGAAAGGGTGAGACGAAGATAGTAAGAAAGAGGTACTGGTTGTGAAGGTGCGATGGAGAGAGGACCAGAGATAAAAGAAAGGGTGAGTAAGAGTAAGAGACAGATAATTCACTGCAATGATGTCGAGCATCACGCCCGACAAATGGTTCAGTTTAACGAATAACATGGTAGTACACGTTCGGATGCTACAAGTTTAAACGACGATATGAAAACGTGGCACGAATACGGTAATGGGTGAACGGCTCCCTGTAATGGGTTCGACCGCGGGTTTTCAACCGGTAAACCCGAAACGACGTCCATTTCTCAAATTCTACTTTGATACTGAAAGTTTCATTGTAGCATCGCCGTATCGCCAAACTTAAATCGATGAAGGAATGCAGGATATACAAAAGCGATTTGCTTTTAATAGTCAAGACCCAACTGTCTCGATAAAAAGTATCGATTACAATCAGCTTGCGCAAGCGGTTTCGAGGCTTATATCCCCCTCGGGACACGAACGTTTCGCGAAATTGATGAACGACCGAGAGGATATTATACAATCAGCACTATCCAGCAAGATTTTCAAAGAATAAAAAAATCCTCGAATGCCTCACGGTTTTGATATTAAAGTATTTTTTTTCGCTCTACTTCAATCACCTGAACACGAAGTTTGAAACAAATCGCGGAACATTTCCGATGAAGAGAAATTTTTTCTATTGTTATCGTTTATTTTTTTTTCTACTTGGCCTTTTAGTGTTGTATATGCGATGTTTTTTTATTTACCGATTGAATTTACCAATTAAACTACGGAGAAGCTATTCCGACATGGCTGCGATTATTCGAAATGAGTTTTAATATTTATACTCGATATCTAAAGAAGTGACTTTATCAGTAATATCATTGTGGCGCCATCTGACGAGGGGTAGTAGCAAACCAATACTTCATTTATAATTTTTGGTAAAGCAGAGAAGAATATGAATGATAAAAATTCATATCGAAGTGATAGTATAGAAAGATATTACAATAAATTAACAATGTTTAAAATGTCCTTGAAATCTTGATGATACTATAAAAAAAGCTATGGATTCACTGATTATCTACAATTTCTTTAAATTATATTTTATCAAAATCTTTCATTCTGCACACGAAGTATTCTTATACTACATGAATCTAGAGACATCAGTGCGCGATCTTCGAAATTTTAAAAAATTTACCGAAGTACCAGAAATGTACATTCATAAAGGGTTTATATTCATAAAGGGGAAACAGAAATTCGTATCTATATACGTATAGGAACATTAAGTAATTTACTTTTAACCCAAATCTTCCATTCATAAAGGATTATACACGAAACTAATATAACCAGCGGATATAGGTTTTTTAAATTTTCCCGATTTTTAATCGATTACTCATTCGCGAGAAATGGTGCCGCGGTCGTCAGTAATTTCGAAATCTCTATAAGAAGACGGCTACAATCTGATTTCAGCCTTCGAGAAGTGTATCTTTCTCGGTGGTGAATTATTTATTACGCCCTCGATAGGTTGTATCGGCATATCGGATGGGCTTATTACCGTTTTTATTTTAATATGAAATCGATATATTTTTTACTAGCAGGTTATTGTGGCTCGCGCGCATCGCGCACTCGCTTTTCAACCATTGCGTTTTCAACCATTTTAACGAATGGTTAACGGTTAATCACTAAAAATATTCCTGGGCAGGTCTTATTTTCGGGATCCAGAGGCACTGATCTGAGTAATTTGAGTCTGTCGAATGGAGTGTTACTGTCTGTCGAGGGTTTGAGTGTGTCGAATGGAGTGTTAGTCTAAGGGACTTAGACTAAATAAGTGAGTGTCTGTGTGTGTTTGTGAATGTCCGTGAGTGTCTATGTGAGTGTGTATGAGTGTCTATAAGTTACTATGATTGTCTATGCGCGTCGGTGAGAGTGTCTGTGAGTGCGCAGACAGACATATTTTTTCAGGGACTTTCGTTTATATATATAGAGATGAGAAAATAAATAACTGCCCACTGTCCTCGTCTTTGGGTCGAAAATTGGTTTTTACGCTATGGATATTAAATAGTTCCGCCGTAAAACCAAACAAGTGTATTAATCTATTAATCGATTTATATCAAGAAACGTGGTAGCGTCTCGACGCCTACTGAAAAAAAAATAATCCTGATACCTGTCTAGAAAGAGTTGTCGTGTTTGAAACCTGTTGATCTCAATCGTCTTGTTGATCCTACTAGCTGCCGTTGTTAAGAATACTAGCGGATTATTGGGGTTCGCGCGCTCCGCGCGCTCACAGCAGGTCCCAATTGCGGGCAACTAATTCCTCTGTACTTTAGCAAAGATATTTTTTTTTCGTCTGGTTTTTGCTCAACATTCAAAATTGTTCTTTTTTTCTTCTGAAATGTATATCCAACTAAGAAATAACATCCTCGGTAGTATAGTGGCAAGTATTCCCGCCTGTCACGCGGGCGACCAGGGTTCGATTCCCTGCCGGGGAGATTTCTTTTTTTAAATTTTATCATATAATAATAAAATAGCTTCGTTCCTTATCCTAGCAGACGAAGCGTTGCAGCTACAATAATAATTTTGACCGGACATAAAGATTTAACGCGATGCGTAACGTGTCCTCAGTGTGTCTCTCTCGCTCCACGGTGAGCGCCAATGGCGCTGTCTCTCTCTTGCAACCATACGAATTTCGCATCACCTTAAAAAGTATTAGTCACGTGCCCAAACCTAACTTTCGTGAAAAATTGTTTTCGCACCTTCCGCAAGAAAAATTGAGCGCTGCGATCAGAAAGGCCCCACAAAACTTTTGAAGCGATAACCTACAAATTCCGGAAGTATTTGCCGAATTGTAATGCATCCCGATGAAAGTTCTTCAATTTTAAACGAAAGAAAGTTCTGTTTCCGATTAAAAATCCAAAATTAGATTCTTTTCAAATCGATATTTTTCTAATATCATAACGAGGCGCAGTGTCGAATAGATAAGATTTTTATTTATTTTTTCAACACAAAAGGCTACTTAAAGGTTAATATAGATTTCGACGAGCTGTTATTATTGGGATAGTGGAAGTGATCCGCACGATAAGATATCAATAATGTGTCGTCTTTTCGGATCTTGCAGTTATTAGCGAGGGGGGAGAGGGGTAGAGAGTGTTTTTCGTAATAATGAAAAGATTCATAAGTTATGACAGTGCAAATTGACAAAAGTTCCACGATATTTCTTTGTCAGATTAACGTTTGGCAAAAAAATACGGGAAAATAGAGAAAACGATTTGTTACGCATTGAGTTTGTATGCATAGTTTATGGTACTAACAGCGAGCGCCCGCTTCGCAGCGTACCCTTATCTTTCTTTAAATTTTTTTTTATTTCGACTCGACTTTATTTACTTGAATTGTCAAAGTTTGTCCATCAACTATCAACTATCTCTAAATGCAATATAACTGAAGTTGCTTATCCAACAGCATTAGGTTCAGAACCTTCCGACAGCCAATCAGGCAACGAATAAAGCGACAACTATACATGTATCGAATTTTCGATATATTTTAACCACGGATTTTTTGAAGAGGGACTAGGAGGTTACGGACGCGCGCGCAGCGTCTCGACCAATCACGGCACGAATAAACCGACAACAATGGACTTCGGTAGAAAAAGTCGCAATTCAATAATTTCGAGATATTATCGCAATATGGTGGCCCACCAACTTTTCAAGATAACTAGGAGGTTTCGGACGCGCGCGCAGCGTCGTGATTGGTCGCGAGATGCGACCAATCACGGCACGAATAAACCGACAACAATACATATATCGAACTTTCGATAAATTGCGAGATATATCGTGACACACCAACTTTTTATAAGGTGAAAAGGGTGGACTGGGGGGTTAGGCGCCGCGCTGACGCGCGCGGCCGGGTGGTGTTGCTGGCGCTGCTGCGCCTTTGGATCAATCACAGCACGAATAAAGCGACAGCAATGCATATATCGAATTTCGATACTTTTGATCACGGTCGTATACACAGGTCTGGGCACTCCGAGCTATTGGAATATACATATACATTCGCGTGCCGCAAGAGAGGGCGATATGTTCCCAATTTGTCCGCAAATGGCCATGGCGCGAGTTTCGGAAAGGCCGCTGTGCAACAGAGAAAGAGATAATAGAGCTGCGACCTCTCTCTCTAACCCGCGCATGCGCAACGGCATAATAGACTTCGATGACCGAGTAATTGTAAATTTTCTTTCTGTAAGAAATATTTATAAAATATTGGCGTTGTAACAAACGAACCTGTAAAAATCAGTGCAGGAGATGCAATATAAGGAAAAGGATGTAATGAAAAATACTTTCATACTATTTAGTCAAAAACTTTTAATTTGAAAATAAATTATTTTTTTTACTATTGCATAAATAATTTTGTATCTTTCCTTACTTTTCTTTTGATGAACTCGGCTGTGCTGCGCAGAAAATTGGCACATAATAGTCAACAACAACAAAAAAACGCGGCATAAATAACAATTCGCGAACAGAGGTTAACGACGCGGCAAAAATATCTCAGCTGAATAACTGTCCGCATGCGTAGTGAACAGGCCTACCCCTCACTAGCGACCTCTTGAAGGACATTAAATATTCCCTCACTTTCGCACGCTGTCACGAAAAAGTGCCCAAACCTGTTTATACGACCGTGCTGTCGATTGAAAATATCGTTACTCACCAACTTTTTAGAAGTCTGATTGTTTGTCGCTGTGACCTTGATATCCTTTATGCAGTTCAAAGGCTTCTCCTCCGAGACAGCCGGAGTACCGTGCATTCTTCAATTACTGGTTTTTTTCATGACTTATTTTTTATCGCAACACTTTTAAATCTCTTCGGCATAATCTCACAGTTCTGAGATTTAGAAGCAGACTTTGAAGTCATTTCGATCTAACCGCTCGTCGTTGAAACAAAATGTATTTTCGACCACACGAAGTCTACCGTAACAGTTGAAGCTATCGAATAATGAAAACAACACCGAAAATCCTAAAGATAACCGCAAATGGCTCTCTGTTTTCACTCCAACGATACATTTCACAATTCGCTTCGTGAAATAACCTTTACCGTGTACCGATCGCGACGAAACCCGTGAATGAAGCGCCTCGTGTTGTTTCGCGATACGACCGTTATATCAGCAAGTGGCGCGGATAGTTTCAGCGGGTGTGCAGCCGAAAGTAGTCTCCGGTAGTCTCTGGGTCTCTGTGCAACGGCAAAGCGCCATGTTGGCGAATTGATCCATTGCGTGAGCATCTTTTCGAAGAATACCAATTCTCAAAGTTGCTTCGTTTTTTATCGTTCAACGAAAATACAATTCATCGAATAGTCGATACAACGGGATATCGTGAGTTTACGCTTTTTCTCAACACGAACGTGTTCGTCGAACGAACGAAACAGCGTCGCGAACGGCGTCGGCTACCGTCTCAACATCGTGGACACCGGACTCTCGGATTACTAGCGGCACAACGACGATTTTGCAAAAATGATGTACACGGTAAGACTGCGTGTTTTCGTTTTGTAACAAAAAGCTGCGATTCGATGCGCTTCGAGCGAAGAAACAAACAAACTATCGAACGTCGTTCAATTCTTTCGTTCGTTCGTTTATTCGCGAAAATAAAAAACGATTACAAGCCCTGTGACTCGCGTATATTGCAGGGGACAACGGCGTCGCAGGACACGCGGTTCAGCGACAAGGAGAAAAAGTTACTCAAGCAAATGAAATTCGGTGACTCCTTGACGCAAAAGGTAATTCTCATCATAATCCCCATCGTAATGAAATATCGTGAAAAAAAAAAAAAAAAAAAATTAAATTATCGCATTTTGATTTAACCGGAAGAATAGTCTATTAATATTAATCGCCAAAAATTCTATAACTCAAAGGTGGATATGAGTAAAGTAAAATTGGACGTCATCAAGCCTTGGATAACGACAAAGATAACGCAGCTACTAGGAATGGAGGACGACGTTGTGGTAGAATTTGTTTATAATCAACTCGAGGAAAAGGTAAGAGAACAGTTAAAAGAAACAAAGTTTGTTTTAAAATTTTAAAAAGAAAAAACAACAATTATATTATAATTTTTTTTCCAACGACAATGGTTTTGCAACGTAGAATAGATTAATTAGTTTTTAAAGAAAAAAGAAAAAAAAAATCGATCGGAGTAAAAGATGGCATTCACACTCGGCTTTTTCCCCTCATCGTAGGAAACGATAAATACACAATTATTTCAGCACTATGTTTTTTTTTTTTTTTTTTTTTTTTCTATTTTTTTTTTCTTAAATATACAGTAAACGACTTACGTAACTAGACGTCGTTGACTGTGCGTACGTATATACGTCGCAATGCGATTCGGATAACTAAAGGAGCGACGCAAAGTCTCGCTGCTTTTGCTCTCCCGATCGGCGCCCTTTTTGCTCCAATTTATCGTTCGAAACAACAATGAAAAATTGGAGCGATAGTATCGATGGTCCAATGCCAATTGGCTGTATAGTCCGCTTTTTTTTTTCGCGGCCCGTACAGCCTTACGGCGTTGAGGCATCGATACGAAATTTTCCGAATGAACGATGAAAAAAAAAAAAAAAGAAAAGAAATGACAAAAAAACTGAGTAGAAAGAAACTGCTAACTCGTACTGTGCGCAAGTAATCTCTTATCACGTATCTTTGAATTCCCCGTTATTATAAGTAGAGACCGTTGGTGGGGCTCTCAACCCTTTAGTCCAAATGGCATTCGGATGTGCTTCCTCTATCTGCATCCGATTGGCCGACTTTCTATCATCGGCCGAGCGTAGCATCAACTGGCCAGCAGCACAGTCGATGTCGTCCGCTCGACTTCGTGACCGTCCGTCCGTTAGAACGTCGTCGTCGTCGTCGAGAATTCGCCGTTAATCAGCACGACATCGACAACGCAGTTTTTTCATAATGCTGTGCAGCATTCACGAGCAGCATGAATGCAGCGCAGCGCAGCAGCAGCAGCAGCAACAGCAACAACTGCAGCACGCATCGGTTGCTGCCTTCGTCCGCAACTTGCCGAAATCACGTACACGAGACTCGCCAACGTTCGATGGAATTGTCGCAGAGCTTCAGCGGCATTTATACAATGCCAATCACCGTCCGCGACGAGAACATCCGACGCGGACACCGCGTACGGGATCGTCGACGATTGCCGGGGAGGTGTTTCGCAATAATCGTCGCAACGCTTCCGAAGCACACGCTTCGGGGGCACATCAACCCCCAACTCGTCGCGCGGAGACGCGATTGACGAACTGCGCTGAGTCGGCCGATCGATAAGAGTCTCTTCACGCGTCTTCCTTATTCGTGGAGCTGGCGAAGTGATTCCAATTTCTAGGAGGTACTGTTGAACGTTTGCGTGTAATTGAGGGGGCTACCGAAACGAGAGGAACGTTGCGTGTGCCGTTTGTCAAAGCGACATAACGAGATACACACACTCTGTCAATTCGGCAGGTTGGTGATTTCCGCGTATCTTCGAATTTTTATCCGGATTATTATTGACGTAACGAAAGGCCTTTAACTTTTCAGTATCTGGATTAACGAAAAAAAAAGTATAATACTAATGAAAAAAGAAAAAAATAAATAAATAAGAAAAAGAATGCTTTAGATTGGCAGGACGTAACGGCAAGTTATCCTCGTGTCATCAACGTAGTTAAATTTCACGGTTTTAATCACCGATTTTTACCGTTTTTTCTTTCGTTCTTCTTCTTCTTCTTCTTTCCACTTCGCTAATACATATATATTATGCCTTGGAATTTCGATTCTTCGATATAGGTATCGCAGCGGACTTGACGATTTGTTTTTTCCAAGGATGGTAAGGTAGTCGATAAGTAGATTTTTAAGTGACTCTGCTTTTTTCGAGGGGGAAAAGCAGTTTACCGAAGAATTTGTGTTCGTTCTTTATTTATTTTTTTTTTTTAATTATTTTTTTGTTTGTTTCATAAACGCTGAAAAAGCAACATCTTTATTGTTCGATTACGAAGTACGATTGATAATTGCATGAAACGGCTATGTTGATAATACGCTTCAATGAATTTCTTTTCGACGCCAAAAGAGTTTGTTTAAAAATGTTACCAAACGTGTTTTACAGTTTCCCGATCCGCGGAAAATGCAGATCAATCTCACGGGTTTCTTGAACGGCAGGAATGCTCGGGCGTTTATGGGCGAACTGTGGGACTTGTTGGTCTCTGCTCAGGAAAGCGTCACCGGCATACCGGAGGCTTTCTTGCAGCAGAAAAAGGATCAAATTAAAAAACGATTGGTAATTACAAACAGATATTCTTAATCCTCGTAATATCGATCTTTTTGGATATCGCGAAAAAAATATTTGAATAGACTTAACTTCTTCGAAATACAACAATTTAAATACCGATCCAAAGTTTCATTCGAAAGGTTTTTTTTAAATTCCGTTCGGCTTGTAGCTTCCGAAATTTTTTTTCTCTGACGATTTTCCGAACGGAAATATACCGCAATATCGTCAGTTGTTTTCTCACTCAGCGTTTACGTCGCTACGATCCACAAACAATTGACGACGATAATTATTCATTCTTTATTTAACCTCAAAACTTACGAGTGGATTAATTGTATTATTAACAGGAAGAACAAGAAAAACTTCAGGCATCATTGGCGGAGAAGGAAAAGGAAAAAGAACGCGAGAAAGAAAAGGACGATGCAGACAAGATAAAGAAGGAGGACAAAGAGCGCGCTTCGTCGAAGGAGCGTAGAAGGGATCGAAGTCGAGAACGCGACAGAGATAGGTACAGCGATGAAGCTAAAATGAAATAGAAAAAAAAAAACCAACATATTTCAGTGTGCGGTTAAGAAAGATTCACATTTTTCAGAAGTAAGCGAAGCAGATCGAGGGATCGTCACAGGGAACGCGATCGATCGGGTCGCAAGCGTCGCTCGGGATCGAGATCGCCGAGCAAACCATCGACGAAGGACAACGGCAAGGAGATGCAGGACATGAAACTCGAGCGTGAAGACTCTCCGCAACCGGAGAACGCTATACCGCTGATGCCGATAAAAACCAAACCGTAAGTCGAAACGTGAAATATAATAATGAACATCGAAAAATCGGCTGTTTTTGGGGCAAATTTCTATTTTTTTTTCTCATTGTCGATTGATTTGTTTGATTAGGGAAGCGGCGGTTGCGATATCGAGACTTCAAGCAAAACTAATGAGTATCGCCGACGGTAAGAAGAAGAACAATCGTTCGCCGACGCCGGAACCGGAGAAAGTTGTGAAAAAGTCGCGTTCCAAGTCACCGGTAAGCCGCGCGAAGAAGTCGCGATCAAAGTCGCCGGTATCGAAGGCTCGTAGATCACGATCACCGGTATCGAAATCGCGAAGATCGCGTTCGAAGTCGCGGACACGAAGATCGAAGTCAAAGTCGCGACGATCGAAGTCGCGCTCTGTCGATCGTTCAAAATCGCGACGATCGAAGTCAAAGTCGCGTTCGCGTTCGAAGTCTCGATCGCGTTCGAAGAAGTCGCGATCCAAGAGCGTCGATCGTGGTAAATCGCGAAAATCGCGTTCAGACTCCAGTCACTCGAGATCATCGAAGTCGCGATCCAAGTCACCGGACAAAAGGAAAGACAACGGCGATCGCAAGAGAAACGCGAGTTCGAGTTGCACCTCCGATTCCGAGGACGATAAAGGTGGCAAAGACAAGAACGACTTTGAGATAAGAAAGAAAAAGGACGGAGTTCAGGCTAAACGATCGTACAGAAAGACCAACAAAGACGACAGTGGCAGCGACAGCGATTCCAGCAGAGATGGAAAATCGCCGACTAAGAGACGAAGCAACTCGCCACGCAAGGATCGCGATCGTTCAAAGGATCGCGATCGATCGCGCGACCGCTCTCGAGATAGAAATCGAAGGTACGAATTTATCTCTTTATAATCACCCAATTAACTTAATTTATCGAATACTGAAACCTTTCATTGCTTTTATAGAAGATCATCGTTGGATCGAGATCGCGATCGAAGGCGAGATCGCGAACGCGAGAGGGAACGCGAACGATTGGATAGATACAGCGGCAATCGTGGTATGCGACCACCGTCAGTTCGTCGAGCACCGAACAGGCGAAGGTAATTCATTATCATATTTAAAATCCGTTCAATTTTTAAAATTTCATCAGTTACTTTGTCAATAATTACAAATGATTTTTTTTTAATTAAATGTATTAACGGTGGAATTGATTTTGTTGAAAAGTCCGCCACGCAGAAGTCCGCCGAGATATCGTCGCAGATCGCCGAGTCCGGGCGACAGACGGCGAAGGCGTTCGCCCGATCGTCGTCGCCGTTCGTCGGAGCGTCACGATCGTCGCAGGTCGCCCGATCGCCGCAACAGCAGACGTCGTTCACCCGACGGACGGGATCGATCGAGCAGGTACGATAGATCCTTGTCCCGCGATCGATCTAGCAGGCGAGAGCATTCCAGAGAGCGTCGCGACAAGGATCGCAGATCGCGATCCAAAGAGACGCGTACCTCGTTGGAACGTTCCAAAGACGTCGCCAAGTCGCCTGAGCGTTCCAAGGAATTGCCAAAGGAAAAACCGTCGCAGCATCAGCAGCAACAGCAGCTGTTGCGCGATAAGAAAATCCCAAGCGACGAAAAGATTAAGAGACCGGCGGAAGTGACGATTTCGCGAAAAGAATTGCGAAATGGCAGGTCTAAGTCGAGTAGCACGGAAAGTAGCGAGAGTAGTTCCTCTAGCGATGGGGACCCATCGTCCAGGTGAGTCGATCTGGTATATTAATTCAACACGTTTCGACGTCGTCTCTCGCAGCGTTAACGCGAATGTCTTGTTTTTTGTTTCCATCCTTACCGTGGATTCGTAGCCCACTGAAATCCGATTCGAAACTCCTTGTTTCTGCTTTCAGAAAATCAATGGAACGCAAACGATCGCAGGAGAAACGGGATCGCGAGGTTGAAGACAACAAGCGTCGGGAGAAGGAACGACTCGCGAAGGAAGAATTCGTTGCCAAACGCCTCAGCGAGAAGGAAGTTAAGAAAATTTCCGAGACGATTGTCGTGAAGAAAGTCGAAATTAGCGTCTCACCAAAGAAACTTCAACCGTCGCTGCTACCGGTCTCGAGACACAGGGTAATTCAATTATTGACAAATTATTCGTTGAAATAACCTTTTTTTTCCCAACCGTCTGAGAAATACAATAATTGTTATTTGTGTTATCAGTTCTCAAAGAGTTTGTCGCGCACACCGTCACCATTTAAGAAAACCGAGGATATCGTCGCTGCGGCAAAATCCAAAATGTTACCGCTGAAGTATGTATTTCTATAAGAAAAATCGACGAAATTAAGAACCATTTTTTTTAAAGCAATTCTCGTGATATCATTTTTTTCTCGATAACAGGGAAAGCAAAGACGCGTCTCCGAAAGTCGCGATAATGACGTCGATGGAGGCTTTCCAGCTGAAGAAAGATGAGAGACTAATGAGGAAGAATGAACCGGTGAAATCGTTGCCCGAGGAGAAAAAAATTCCTCAGAAACCTGTGGAATCGACGAGCCTCAAGAGACCGATCGACATGAAAAAATCGCGAAGAGACAAACGCGACGAATCTTCAGATTCTGAGGATAGCGAGACAGAAGGTACGTCGCGATTATCCGATCGCTTCGTTTTGAAATTATTCGTGTAATTGTTTTTAATTAATTTTTTACTTCAATGTTTGCAGCCAGAAAAAAATCGCGAGATTCGCGTAAAAGCGATAAATCCAGAAAGCCAAGAAAACCATCGACCGACAATGAGAAATCCGACAGAAGCAAAGTTGGCAGCAGCTCCGACTCTGACGACGATCGCAAGCATGTCGAAAAATTGAAAAGAGCACGAGAATCGAGCCGCGCCGGTAAATATATCAAACTTTATGTGTAAATAATAATCGCTATCGTTCGATCAAAGACTTCCGTCGAAAATTCGTCACATAATTTCTTGTGCAATTTATGGTTTTCGGAGCACCAATGGCTTAAAGATAAATTTCGAGTAACAAAAGGTATAAAATTTGCATTACGAGAATGCAAAATTGATGTAATAGAATTTGAAATAAAAAGCGGACAAGTAAATTGCAGACATGCAGAATTCTCGGTATAAACTTTTTTTTTTTTTGTCCAAAGGTTCGACAGACGACCGCAACAAGGATCGAAAAGATCTGAAAAAGCGTGAATTAAACGAGAGCGAGTTGCGCAAAAGATCGAAGAAAGATGCCGAGGAGGAAATGAAAAAAGTCAAACGTTCGCGGAAGGAATCGTCATCCGGTGAGGAAGAGCCGAAATTGAAGAAACCCAGCAAAGCCGATGAGGACAAATCGAGATCGCGAAAGCCGAGAAAGGACTCGAGTTCTGACGAGGAACCAAAGAAATCGCGGAAACGCCGGGACAGTTCATCGGACGCAGAGAAATCGAAGACGCGAAAGTCGCGCAAGGAGTCAACCAGCGATGACGACGGCAGATCGAAGACCAAGAAACCTAAGCGCGACTCGAGCTCCGAGGACGATGAGATCGTTGAGAAGGACGCGAAGAAGAAGAGAAAAGTCGACGACAGCACTGACGAGGAGAAGGTGAAGAAGAAACGCAAGAAGAAGACAAAGACGAGTACCAGCGAGTCGGAAGTAAGTTTAAAAAATCCATCGATATCGAAATAAATCGATATCGAGATAAATCGAAATAATTGTGAATTCTCCCAAAAGTTTCGTGCAACAATACTATTCGAAAGTTAATACCGAAATAACTAATAATACTTTATTATGATAATCAGGAGAGCGAAGTAGAGGAGAAGAAGAAAAAGAAGGACAAGAAGCACAAGAAGCATAAGAAACACAAGAAGCACAGGAAGCACAAAAAAAAGAAGACAGCGGACTCCGAGGAATCCGAGGCCAGCGAGGGTAATACCGAGGAACTCGAGAAGAAGCTTCGCGAGAAGGCATTGAAGTCAATGAAAAAGGGTCACAGCATCGAACGGAGTGACTGAGTCGACCGAGTTAAACGTTATTTCGAGCCATTATCTTATATATATATATATATATATATATATATAAGTGCCCATAGATCGTATCGCACTAACGACAATTGTTCGAAGGAGAACAATATTGGTGTCTACCGCGTAAGTCCATTTCAATTGCATAACATGAACTGATTATTACTCTCGAGGCTTTACACACACAGTTCTCAATGATGTTGGTAACAAAGACACTTCCTACGCGGACGAAAAGCATAGTCTGCAATTATTTTTACTGACGAGTAAAAAAACATTTAAATAAATAAACCGAAATCCCCTACGATAACGGAGACAACTTATCGTCTCAATTTAATTTAAAGTACCGTCTGTCGATTGCTCCGTTCGTAGCGATGCGTCGCGACGCCGCATGCACATCACTTGTGACCGTTTCATTGGCTTCGGCAATTCGCGCCGTGGAACATCTCGATAAACGATCGATGGAATTCATTTTTTCTTTTTTCTCACATTACGAGTGACAACGGATAATGAATTTTCAGGACGTTAATTCGCACGCGCGACCGATCTATATGAGTTTGTAAATTGCAGTGATTAATTTCTATAATTATTGTATTTAGCGAGTCGGTACTGCGGACTATGCAACATATGGATATTGAAAATACATGAATTTCAAAAAAAAAAAAAAAAGCGTTTGAGATTTGTTGCCTTATTTACAAAGATTGATGGGGTTTTCGCAATCTCGATGATTGGGTGTAAAATAATAAATGATTTTATTTTTTTCACAGACTGGCGAGCATTGTTTCCCAATCGGGCGAACATATCAGTGTGTTGTTTACTCGTCCGAGATTTATTAATTGAGCGTTTGAAATGTCCGCATCGATTTTTGTTGCGACGAGATCCTGAAATTATAATTACGATATTACTTTTGCGAACAATATGACGATTTTCGATATGTGGTGTATGCGATTATTCATTGATCTCAATTAATTTGATATTGAAAAATATTCGATATTTCGACGAAATTTATCGACTCTCGATAGATCAGGTAATCAGAGATATTATTCGGAATTTTGATGGTGTGAAAAAAAAATTATTTTACTTTGACGGAAAAATAAAAGGGGAATCATTTTTAGAAAACGCGATTGTTGGATTCGATAATTATAAATACCTGTCGAAAACTTAGCCGCGAACCCACGTCAACGACCATACTGTTGTCTCCTATGATTAGTCGGGCTTTTCCGGATTTGCATATCTGAATTTTTCCCAACATTCCGCCCTTTAAACTTCCCAATGTACAATATTCCGATTTTGTAACGTTGTCACTCGGTGCCGGAGGATTTTGTTCGCCTTGTCGTTTGGCGCGGGGATCCGTTGTCTCGTCGCTGGGTCGCAATCCCGGAAGACAATCCGGAAACTATTCAAAAGATCGGAAATGTAAAAAAAAAAAAGTTATACCACGTTACACCGTCGCGAGAATGAAAAAATATCGATAAGAAATACCTGTATCAATAGATATCCATTCGTTTGGCTTTCAATTATTTGCGGAATCGTCGCTTCCGGTTTCTTCTCTTTCGCCTGTACAATCGGTATCTTTGTTTTGATGGATTTCGGCGGCATTACGGCTAAAATATTGAAACATGTATTTTTTTTTGTCAGCGATGATAATCGATGAAAGTGCGTTTGATATTTTTTTTTTCTTTTTTTTTTCGACATAAATACCTTCACCGTTCGACAAGATAATCGGTTTAACGTCGACTTCTTCATCCGGTGTTTCTTCCACTGCTGTTTCGGACTTTGCTTCATTCTTGTACAACTTTGCTGGAAAAAAATATCAAACGCGAAAGTATGTAATAGTTTTCGGAGTTTTTTTAACAGTCTTTGTATTCTCATAGACGGCGCTTTGAAATCGCCATAGAAGGATACTGTTTTTTTTATTTATACGCAACTTTATAACGCGTCTAAGGGATCGCAAAATTCTGCAAACTCGCGTGCTACAGAAGTCCAAAAAATGTTCTATTATAAATAATTGATAAGCTTATGGATAATTTTTTAGCGAAAATCCATACATTTTTTTATATTTCCGAACGTTTCCGTCGCATCATGAAACTCCGATTTTGATTCGATATCAAAAAGTACTGCAGCACTGTTTTCCACTCGAATAAAATCGCTCGGGCGTCCAAAACAATTACAAAGTAAATTTGTCGATTTAAATGTGAATTTTTCTCCAACGATTCTATAAAAATGTGTATTTCGTTCGGAACTTTCGTTCATCTAATGGACTTTGAATTTTTTTTAAATTTCACATCACGGAAAATTTTATAAAACTCAACTACCGCTGAAATTTCCCGTATAATAAAACTTATTTCTCAAATTCTTTTAAATTAAACGCAAATTTATCGCAAAGGCGGTTCTAATTTTGGAAAATTATAGAAACCTTCGTCAATGAGCGGCAGCATCAGCGGAGCATTTTCCTGCAGGGTATCCATTCCATCGTCTATGAAATCGTCTCTCAATAAATTTTTCAATTTTTCCTCCTCCTCTGCCTTATCGATTGTCTGATTGAGATTAAGCAATGGTTTCTCCATGAAAGACTTTGCGTCTCTTTTGTCGTCGCCGCTGTCCCTGTAACCGGCGAATCTTCTGCCGGATCTCGCTGTATCGGTTATTCCTTCGGAAAACACACCGGTGGACTGAAATTTCGATAAAAAAGCAATAAAATAGCAATAAAAAAAAAGTTTATGTTAATATTCGAGTAATTTTACGAAATTTTTTTTTTTGCTTAAATACAATTTTTTTTTTTTTTTTTTTTTTTTCGTTACCTGAATTAAATTACTGGGCGTTTTTCCACGACCGCGTCCGCGATCCCCTTGTCCTCGTCCGCGTCCCCTGCCTCTCGTTCGCTTGGATTCATCTTTCGCTGGACCTCCGTCTCTGAAGAAATAATAAATAACGTAATAAATCACCTGCTATAACGATGCGAAGCAATTAACGGCTTTCAAGTATCGACGTACTCCTTTTTCTTGTTCCTTTGCACATTGACGTTGGGTGTATAGATTTTCTTGGGTTTTTCAGTTTTGACATTTCCCCCAAGCGTAAGATCCCTGGGTACCCTGAACGACGTCAACCGGGTAGTGGATGCCGATAGGCCGGGTTCTGTTTTGATATTTTTCAGCAATGGTGCTGTCGAAGTCCCGGGTTCTACTTTTATTTTTATATTTGTAGACAGTGGTGTGTTGTTGGCGTTGATGGTATCCTTTGAAGACATGTTTTTGTTTTCACGACAACACTTCGAGAAGCGTTCGAATGATAATTTGTTTTATTTATCTCCCGATAAAATTTGAATAACGTTTGGTTAATTTGAAAATTTCGTGCTGATGTACGTGTAAATTTTTTTGTTATCAAGTACCAGTGATGCTCGATATATTGAATAGGTTATCTTATATATTTTTCTTTAAAAGAATTAATTTTTTCATTGAGTCGGTACGAGGTACTGGGCTCAAACTTCTATTATTACGATAATAATTGAATATATCAGGAAGTTAACCTCACGCGAGACGCCAGTGAGACGTCTCGACTCTTGACTCGATTGTTAGAGACATGGCAGACGAACGGATGGAACAGCTGTAGTAGGAGGAATTTAATTCGCACGTGACACAACATTAGCGCGCGTAGAGCTGTGAAATTTTGCTTCTTATTTGTGTACACATACTAAGTCAGTGAGCATTCGGATATAAGTGTAAAGTTCTCAAGTAAGGGCACTCAATAGGTGTTTTTTTAAGTGCAACAAAGGTATGTTAAATAATCCTCTGAACATTCCAAAAGTGGTTCGCGAGAGTGTACATGCAATAAATAATATTTACGCGGTACGAATTGACGCATAACCGGACGTTTTGTGTACGAGTGCACGTGTCACGGAGATTTAACAAGAAAACGACAAAAACATCAAACCAAGACGAACGTGAATACTCTTTTTATTATTTATTCTCCTCACGAAATTGCGCTAATCCTGCGAATCTTGTGAACTTTGGCTCACGAGAAAATCATTGAATTATGTTATCGTCACATCTTTGCCGGTCACTAGAAAGAACAAAGTTCACGGACTTTGTTCAACGATTCTGTTCATCTGCATTAATGACTAAACTCTATCGTACACGCATCGATATATTATGAGAGGCGAAGCCATAACAGAGATGTAAATAGTCTGAGTTTAACGCCGGTTAATTGTAAATAATTCAATGTTTTTATTACATCGAAAAACGTTATTTACTACGTCTACGAAACAAATAAGTAGGTATATATATGCTGAAGCTCGCTATATTGTAAAAGATCCAATTCTATCGTCAGAGTGCTTATTATTGCGTTCATAGCATCGTCTAATTGGTCGGTTAATTACAGATTGCTATTTCCGATAAGAATAAACTCTATAAACTGTATACAAGATTCCCGTGTCCTGCACGTAACAATTACACAATGCAAGTCAGTCGCCGCGAACCCGTGACCATCTGACCCACGTGACCTATACTCTCGTGAATATCGAATCGAAAATTCTTTAAAAAAGTGTATCGTAAATCGAAATTTACGATTTTTTTTTGTAGTTGATATAGGCGCGTTTTCCCTCGCGACAAAAAATAATTTCCGCGTTTAAACATTTAGTATATGTTCATATCTATGCCTCGTACACACGGAATGGATAAACGAGCGCTTACGTATTTGGTAGCGCGTGCCTTGACTCGGACACTGACCAGCAACACTGTCGCGAATACATCTATTTCTACTCAGTATTCATTGACGGTGCATACATTGATGCGATATCATAGTGAAGGTGCCTGCTCTGTAGTCGCACAACGAAACCACCTGTAGTGTACTATATATATATATAGCGTATCGCACAGTATGTAACACAACTGCGGCTGCACGATTGCAATGACTACCGCGCACACATTCACTGGGCATAAATCGGAGTGCTACGGTAAAACGAAGTGAAGGCCCGCACTTTTTTCATCCCACCGAACGGAGTAGTCAGTCTTCCTGCTCTCGCACGAGCGGATGAAAGGATCGTCGCACGTTTTACCTGTCTCGCGAGTGCGCACGCGAGTATTTGCGGAAATCGAACATATTTAAAGTCACGTAAATGTAACGAAGGGACGAGCGACGAGTTCGGTACTTTATTAAAACATCGCGTATTTTTTATTTATTTTTTTTTCGATTAATCGATTTTGGAAATGCCTGTTTTTGGGTTATTATTACGCGTTTAACCCGATCGACAGTATCGTCGTCGTTTGCGCGGGACTTATATAATATCGTACGGGCATCTCGTTCGACGGCTTGTCGATTTCGCACAGCCGCGCGATGAAGTTTCCCGCCGTTGGACAGACATCACTTTTTCTCGTGCCACTTGTCATCGGCACTTTCAAAAGTACAGCGGCCCAACCCGAACTTCCGGGTACATCGTTTCTACTGGGTGGCATCACCAATGTCGCGTCAACTGCGACTAATTTTCGTAAGTTCTCGCGCATGAGAAAACGCAACGCGCTTTTAACTATAAATGTCGCTAATTGTTGAATTGTTGAAATGGATGAATCGATAATATTATTATTCCGAGATCGCATGTCCTTCTTGTGGAAGGAGTATTTATTATCTAATAATTCATTAGTATTCGGAATGTGGAATCTTTAACGATGCGCTTGGCATGTGTTTCATTGTGAGATGGCGGGTTGTGCTTTCTTCTACCTATCCAGCGATTTATGCAAATTTACCGAGCGACTAATACTTCGAATATCTACTTTGAAAATCTTAAAAATCCTTCAACTACTCTCCACTTTAACTTTTCTTCGAAATATTTCACGGATATTTTTTTATTCGTGTATAACTAATATATGTTAATAACGCCGGTTTTGGGAAATACCAGAAAAATGCCGGTCAGTAGGCCATCTCCTCGGTAAATCCAATCAGATTACTCAGATGTTTACTTCACATTTTTATTGGCGTTAAAAAAAAAATAGTACTTAAAACATAAATTCTTAGTACTTGAAATCCATTTTTTACCAATTAGTCAATAATAACTTTTTCACCAAATATCTTTCGTAAAACGTTTATTGTGTCGTTTGATTTCGTGATCATTTACCCTTTGATATTTACGTTGACTCATTCTACAAATAATTGCTTATTTATCGATAACATCGCTAAAATAGAAATGTTTGCTCAGCGAAGATTAAAAAAAAATTAATTATCGCAACGTTAATTAAGTTTAATTAGCATGACACCGCTTTCCTTCGCACGATGCAATCCGTTTATTTTAAAATTTCAAGATTTTTTTTTTTAATCGGAAAATAACATTTCAAAGTTATTGACGTCCAAAGTTTTTCCAAATAAAGAAAGTTATAAAATTAAAAACGACCGTAAAAAAAAAATAATGAAAATTACATTTAAAAGTTCGTAATTCTCGTTATCTTCGTTTAGCTATAATAACGAAATTAATAGTAGTAATGCATTTTCTTTTTTGCTTATCGAAGAAATTTTGCTTCAAGACGATTCCATTAACTCGATTATCCGAACGAAATATTGAATTGCTGTCTGTTCGGTTAGTGTCCCTGAATCTGCAGATCATCGAATCGTCGGGGGGCGCAGGAGACCGATCCCCTCCCGATTCCGCGAAAGTAATAACCTGAATATTCAAGTCTATGTCGCCCATTGCCGCGACTACTTAAAATGTTCATTCAACTATGACATTGAATACGACTTTTTCGTTGTTCCGAAGTCAACAGCGCGAATCGTTTACCTTATAGGCAGCTAATTCGTGTTGTGTGACATTGGAGCATAAATACGCGTGACTCGTATAGAAGTCATTAAAAAAAGCTTAAGCATACGAAATAAATATAAAAAAAGTGATATCACACAATTGACTGAACCTTTATAACAGCTCATCTATGTGTAAAATTGTTGACCCCTTCTATTCGTATTTTTCGTAAAATTTTGCGAATACATAAAACGTATTCTACGATTCAAAGAACCGCTCTCCGCTCACTGATTGTTACCAAAAGTATTATCGATTAAACACGTTCACCGAATCGATCTTAAATAATAAT
Organism: Buathra laborator; assembly: GCA_934046635.1. Classification (NCBI taxonomy): domain Eukaryota; kingdom Metazoa; phylum Arthropoda; class Insecta; order Hymenoptera; family Ichneumonidae; genus Buathra; species Buathra laborator. The sequence goes on from OW203901.1 coordinate 5,377,219, forward strand.
AAAAAAAATTGTTTATCATTATAAAATACAAAGAAAATATTTTAAGACGTATTTTGACCGATAATTATTTTGAAATAATGGAAAATATTAGTAATTTTCAACTGTCGATAACATCGACAGTTACAACACTCCGAATTGAAAAACAGTAAAAAAAAATGTTGATGTATTCATTGCACGTTACGTTGGATGGAAAAATCTCAATGTTAATCGCTTCCGTGAAATCTTCGCTAGACGATAGAGCAGATTATGCACAGCAGTCTTCAATATTATGACTCACTGAAAACGTAAGTGATGAAAAAAAGTACTCTTCCTCGTGACGCGTTTCAGTTCGTAATTTTTTCTTTTTTCTTATTGACATGGTTTCTGCTTGTTCAGTCCATTTATCTCGACGACTAAACGCAGCACATCAAAATGCTGTTTTTTTTTCCAATCCACTCACGTAATATACTTACAATCATGAAAGCGAAGTTAGTTTACATTTCCATAACTACACGCTCTGTGGGTGCGAATAATACACATCATCAGGATATGCGTCACCGCTCTCATATAATTGTCACGCGCAATGTATCCGTCGCTATGTTTAATGTAAAATTTAGCGATCAATGGAATTTCATAAAATTGGCCAAATTCCACACACTTCCGGTTATGTTACAGTATCCGGTGTTATGCAACTACAGAAGGAACTTCTTCGCCAAGTGACCGATACAATAATCGATTACGGTATGCGAATTATTGCGCGATATATATAGCACACGATTTCTCCAATATACATACGTATGTGAAATTTAGGAACCGACAGATTTTGCTTCTCAAATTTTTTTCATTTTTTTCGAACCCCATACGCTGCCGATGAGCATCGATTAAATTGATCGATTAAATACACCAAATGATAGATCATAGATCTTCGATACGTACATTAAAATTCCTGAGAACATCGTTCCCATTCCTATAAGATTTTTGCTTCGGAAGTTGTTTGCTTATTCGTGGTAACATGCATTTTACTCAACAAATATACCATAAAAACATTAACTTTGAATGTAATTAAAAAAATATATAATTAATTTACAAAATCCGTTTAACATATAATTTGGTGGATGATAAGTGTAAATACAATCTTAACACAAACTAAAATTTGAGAATTATTTAATTTTATCCGGTTTGCATGCCTTTTTACGGCGATTTATTAATTCGCAAGGTATTCCGAAAAAAATAAAGGATTTTAAAGTAATCGGTATATAAAAGAATACCTGTGACTTTTATCATCGTCAGCCTGAAATGGGACTATCATTTTTCTTAATTTCAATTTATTATCACTATGTTGGAACTTTGTTCTGATTCAGTGGCTAGTGCTGTCGAGATGCCAAGAAGTTTGCTCATGAATGCGACAAAGATGACGACGAATTACAGTAAGTTGTGTAAATGGAAATCGAGGATTGATACCCTGAATCTAACTAATTTCATAAAGGACAGTCGACAGTGCCGCCTCGATAGGACTCGATTTCAAACTCCGAAGGATACTTGAGAAATTTCGCTCCCGAATGCCGCATGGATTTCCGGAATTTGGTGTACCGGAACTGGAGCCCCTTAAGCTGAAGGAACTCTATCTGAGAACGCGAAATCCGGAAATTGGAAAGTAAGTACACGTGTTTTCGAAAGACAATCGCTACACGGTCGTATCCTTGATCCGCGAGATTGTTAAATACGGGAATATATAGAGACCTGAATAATCCAATGGTAACTGTAAACAATGGCCTTCATGATAGTAAAGGATTAAGTCTGCTAGTCGTATGATAATTCGGAGGTATCACAATCGTAAATCTCATGGGAAAATCTAAATAATCTCAGACTTTCATTCGCTTTCACTGTCGTAACGGCGAGTTAAAAAATATATATACCGCGGCGTACATTGTATTCTTTACTCTGTAAATCGTTGAAATTCCTAACGCAACTACACCATCATCACTACTATACCTGTTTGTTTCGGATAGTAGGAAATTGTGCAGTATATATTGTAGTTGGGATATGTTGGTAGTATGTCAAGATATTTATGATACTGTAGCAATGGCCTTCGAGCCTTTCGCAGATATGGTAAAACGTCCTCCTGGTTCACCTTCTACTACATCAGTATCTATACTAAATAGTGCTACATTATGATCAACAATACATATATGTTATATTTGCGGACTCAACATACTTGTAACATTGCTGGCAATCGATAATTAATATTCTTTACAGAATAATCAGCGCATTTTGCGTATTCTTTTTCATTGCGTATGTAAAGGAAAATTGCGTTCGTAAGTGTAAAAAAAGAAATGCACTTGTTTTCGTACAATGTTCATTATCTCATATGAATAATGGCCCCATTATTACACTCATTACACTCAATTACACTCATTACCATTACACTCATTGACCCACTTTCTCGACTAACGTTTTGTTCGCAGAAATGCAACAACAAACCGATTAACGTGTTTCGACGTATCGCCAAAAAGGTCGACAATGCTGTAAAAATTGAATTTTTTAGCAACATTTTTCGCGAAATTTGTAAAAATCATCCAACAATGTCACTTTTTCTATTAGAATGTAATTACAGAAGCAGCGAATAATTTGTTGCATTTTAACAACGCTATTCAGAAATCGACATCATTACACATTTCATCATTTTCATGATTTTCATGATTTTTCATTTTTATTTTCATTCTTTATCATTTGTTGACATTTTTCCAACAAATACGGACACGACGTTGTAAACATTTTTGCAAAATGACCTCCAGGATGACTCTGCAACTTTGACGAAACACGGGCTTTGTAATGAAAACGATTTGTCGGTCTACCAATACCGAATTAATTATTCTTTGCGCTGACCGACCTCCCACCGTTATCGAAGCACTTTCTACGACACTGTTTGGACGTACATTTCGTCATACCGCAGGTCGGAAAGGAATGAACTCAACTTGTAGTAATCCTATTGTAGTATCGCTTTACTTAAAATTCTTGCGCATCCCAAATGCAAATTAAATAAAAATCGCATTCCCAATGAATATGTTATTTGTTGCAAGTGCTAAATAAAATGATTTCGGAGTTTTACGCACATTTGAAACACAAAAAAAAACCATAAAAATGGTGGACATTGACGAAATCGATTTTTTTTTGTAGCGTCACAATATTTTTGGACGACGTAACTATTGATCGTCTATCGACCTTCAATATCGATAGAGCGAGACTTTCGCTTATCGGACCGACGGTCACCGTCAACCTTACGATATCGATGGTTCTTGCAAACGGGTATTACAACATATCTGGAATACTCGGAGGCCTGTTTCGTTTGCACGGTTCCGGTATGTTCGTCGCGAGGGCTTCCGACTTTCGCGTATATATAAAGACGGTTCTTGGTTACTCTCGCGGCATGTACATGAAGAGCTTCGATCTCGATTTCTCGGTGGATTCCGTTAATCTTCAGCTAGAAAATTTCATGGGCGGCGATAAACAAGGTGCGACGTTCACTGAAGTGAGTAGACGATGATTTTTCACATTAGAATAAATGTGGTTAAGGAAAAAATATCAGACGCCGTATCGTTCATCGCCGTTTATAGAAAGCTTTTTTATACACACGATTTTCTTGAAAATTGGTAACAGAGTAAATTTTTTAAAGTCATAGGACTTTTTTTCAGCACATAATTAAAAAAAAAATGAGTATAAATCAATTAAAATTGTTGGTGATGTAAATTGATGATGAAATTAATTGCCTCGCATACAGGTATTTCAAGAACTCATCCCTCAAGCACTCGAGATCATCAAACCCGAGATTCTACCGCCTATTCAGAACTTCATAGCGAGTCAAGCAAACGATACGATTTATCATTTGACAATGAGGGAAGTCCTCAGCTTTCTTCTCGGGGAAGGCGAAGGACGAAGTTTTCCATTGCCTTTACGCTGAGGAATGGAGTCTTATGGATAGAGCTGCTGAGTTAAGGAAGAAGTCTAAAGTTAGCCGATATAACGCAGATAGCCAAAGGTGCGCAATCGTCCCAAAAGCCATTTGATCAAAATGTTTCCAAGGTGTCTGCGGATTCGTTGGAGACATTTGTATAACGGAATATGACCTTTTTTTTTAGGAAGAAGATTTCGTCTAAATGGTAGAAAGTTAACCAGATATAGTTATTTTTTTAATTACGTTCCAATAAATGAGGAACTGTTGTTGGGTAATTTTGGTAAAAGTTAAGATTGTTATTTGAAAATTGAGATCATATTTCGCTGTGGAAATTTTTCCAATGAATGCGAGAACGGACCTTGAAAGAATTTTTGCAACTTCGTTTGACGAATCTTGACGACCGATTGTAATATATCTGCTGACACAATGTTGTCCAAGAAAAATTGAAAACCGCGGATCAAGAGCTTCGCTCCTTAAACAGTTAGAACAATAAGCCGCGCGTGAAAGGTCAGTTTTTGTACACTGTGAACTCGAATAATCGAAATCACAGGTAAGAATGGGTAAGAAATTATGTTATATTCAATGATAAATAGAAATGGTTTTAGAAATACATCGCTCAGGAAATGCTATAAGATCTTCTTGACTTGCTATATTGCTTTTTGATGTTACAAGATCTTCTTGACATTACCTTACCGATCTCTCCACCGCCCCCCGACCTCCTCCTTCTCCTCCTTACTTTACCTTGTCGACCAGACTACGAAAATCTTAATCATAGAATTGTGTTTATAGTTTTTCAAATATCATCGGTCTTGTGTAGTTTATAATACGAAAAACGGTAATAAAATCGGTTAGCAAGATAAAAAATAGAAATAAAATCACGAAAAAAAAAAGTTCAATGATCCAAAAAAACACATTACTATACAAGAACGCAAAGTTTCAATTGATCTATTCATTTTACAATTCGGTTAGTGCATTCGTTAAAGTATACATAGAACATTTTTTTGGTAGAATAAAATTATTTAAGCGGTTCGCCCTTTCTGCAATGTTCGACGCGTAAAGAAACCGGAAAGTGCTGTGTTGCAGACATGTAAAACCCAATTGTGCTTTAAAAAAATATAAAACAATTTTTTTGCAAAAATGAAAAAAGCGTCGTCAAGTAGTTTAAAAATAGTTTTCAAATAATTTTTTGAAAATAAAAAACTTTTAAAATATCATGACTCACGTAAAACAAAAAAAAATCAAGGGCCAAGTCAAATTTAAAAAAAATCATATGATTCAAGGAAAATAAAAAAAACTTGGCGAGTCCTTTCTTGTGATGCAACTTACATTGATTTGTGTCCTAAAGACTCGCCAAATTTTTTTTTTTGTTATTTTACTTGGCTCATGATTTTTTTGCAAAAATTACATTTATTTGACTGATATGATTATTATTTTTTTATTTTATTTAATTCATGATTTTTTAAAAGTTTTTTACTTTTCGAAAAATTATTTGAAATAGTACTTTGCGAAAAGGTGGGCATTCAGTGTAGGCTGTGAAGTTGATTGTGGTTGAGTTGAAATCATATTAGCCAAGTGAAAATAAAAAAAATACTTGGCGAGTCCTTAGAATACAAATAAATAAATGTAAAAAAAAATAAATGTAGTTGCATTGTTATAAAGGACAAGCAAAGTTTTTTATTATTTTCACTTGGCCGATATGATTTTTGATTTTTTTTAAAGTTTTTTATTTTCAAAAAATGATTTGAAAACTATTTTTAAACTACTTGGCAACGTTTTTTTACATTTTTTGCAAAAAAAAAAAAATTTTTTAATAAATAACCTTTCTATTTAACCTTTACTTCGATCACGGAGTGTGCGCGTACTAGTCGCGGGTCGCGGATACGAATATCACGAGTTGTTGTATTAACGAACTCACACATAGAAAAATTGAAAACAGCCGATAGTTCGTCGTTTGTATCGTGAAAGCGTGGATTTTTCGGGCGACATAATAATAACTCATTATTGCGTGCACCGATCGGGCTGATTCTGGGCTCATTTTAAAGCTTATATTCGATTTATATTATGAAAGTGTCATTAGAATTTCGATCTGACGTCTCGTTTCCGAGAAAAAAACTGTCAAACTTTAGGGGGCACGATATTGGCGTATAAGGAGACGGTAGCGCGCGGCACCGCCGCGCGGACTTTTTCTTTAAACTACTTGGCGTCGAGACGCTTCCGCGTCTCTTGATACCGCGTTTTAAGCATATAGTCTAAGAAAAAAGTCATCACAAGAAACGCAGTGACGAACGAGTATGGGTCATGAGCCCTACGTCTTCATGGCAATTGATTGTAAGTCAGCATTATCAAAAATCCGTCATCAAAGGCTTTAAAAAAAAAAAAAAACCGAAACACAGCGTCAGACAAAAGGTTGCGATAGCTTCCGAAGTTACTTCTGTCGTGAGAAACGATCCGAACGCTCCGTAAAACAATGTTTGCATTGATTTCATAACAAGATAAAATCAAATAACTCATCCGCAGCATTTCCCGGTCATATCTTGCAAAAGGATTTCAATTTCGAATGGAGAAAAAAACATGAGGCTTGAGAAAAGATTTATGCGGAATTGAGGGTAATTACTTACGTGAGTGGCTTGATTAATGAGAGCGCACATTATCATCGCGCTTACGATCAACATACAAAGGACTATTGGGCCATAAATCCGTTCCAGATGCACCTGGAACCTGATCAGAATCTGTTGCTTAACGACGCACTCCCGTATTATCATTTCGTGATAATCTTCGCTCGTCTTAATACTCATAATACGATGTGACGGAGTGCATTGCTGTCGGCAAATCAGAAAAATATAATAAGCGAAGAGTGCGTCGATTGATATTCCAAAAGCTCCATGAGTGCCACACGTGTAGAATTCAAATAGTAAGTAAGGCGGGTGTCAACAACTGCTGGTCGTTGGATAAGTGAGACTGATTTTGATGGTATCGGTATGACGAAAAAACTGCATTACAACAATTACAACGGGTTTCATACAGTAACACGAATGCAACGCGAACGTTATCAATATCAGGACGAACGACAGCGATCTGAACGCGCAAAGCGAAGAGAGTAGAATCGATTGCAGCTTGAAATCCTCGAAATCGTTGTTGATCGCGTTTTTGAGGCTCGTGTGTAGTTAAATCAGTCATTGTCGATACACAATAACGCAAAGAGTCTTCATACGTTGAGCAAAATTGATTGCATACTTGTAAAATATAATAATTTACAGTGGAGAAACAATCTTTGTCAGACGAATCCGTTTTAGTTACCTTCTACAAAAAAACTTAGTAACTGAACATCAAATCGAAGCTTCCGAAGACGCAATCACTGTCCGCGGAGTTGTAGAAGGAGAAGTTAAGAATGGCGCCGCTCATGAGTCTGCATCCCGCGAACTGAACGAATTGTAACAATCGATACGCCGGAGGTAACGGCCGTAGCCGAGAGAATAATCGCAATCGTGCGATGACATCTTTGTACGGATGGTATCTTCGTAATTCATGTTGCATTGTAGCTGCTACACGAACAAGTAACAAAATCTCCCGAATGCGCGAGAATCGTTATGCGCAACGAGATGCGCAGAGAAACGAGAAGACGAATAAGTAAGATATTTTTTTTCCCTCGCAATTATTTGTAGCTGACAATGTGAAACTGGAATGTAATACATTTGCTACGCGGATAAATTATACCGATTCGTCATTAAATTGATTTATCCCCACTCCATTCTCGTTGTAAACCCGTTTTCTCGGATTTCCATCGTTCGGAGAAAAATTCTAACGTTATCTCGCACGAGTCGCTCATTACATTGGTATAAACAATTTTTTCTTACTTCAAAGCCTTGGGATAATGCGGAAATTGTCGTACGATTCCGAGTGGTCGAGTATATGAGAATATAAATAAGTGTCGACTGGATATGCATCGGTGGATGAGCGATTAGGGACGATGAACTCTTGGTGCACAAAGTCTTCAACGGAGACACAAATCCGCGTCGTCTGTGTGGAAGCGATGAAACGGCATTGTTATCTTGATTTTTAATGGTCCTGCGAAATAGTAAAGTAGCCTATGGCTTCGATCCTGAAGCGTATTCCAGGAAAGTGTTGATCGATTCTGATATAGTATAGCTGTTGCACCGACGTGCGCCGCGCTTCAAATTGTTTTAAGAACGTCTGTGATTTCCATTGAGAGACGCACACGGCAATTGTCCGATATTCACAACAGCATTGTGAACATCGGACAATTTGTCGGGCGCATTGTCCAACCATTATGACTCCGAGGTTCGGTTGTACCAGCGCTTGCGCTGTACGAATTTTATCGAATGACGCATCAGGGCAGTCACTCGAGGTCAGTCTTGCCGAGCGAATGGATTGTTGTCATCCAATTTTTCGTCAAATGTTTCGTTTCAACGAAATAAGTTCATTGACCCAAAAAACATATCACCATACAAGTATATTGAAGCCTCAATCGATCGGTTCATTTTACAATCCGCTAACAGTGCATTCGTCGAAATATATATGAAACATTATTTTATACAATAAACATATTTAAACACTATCACTTTCCTCCAATGTTCGTAGCATAAAGAAATAGGAAAGCGCTGTATTGCAGACCTGTAAAATTCAGATGTTTTTTAACGAGCACAGTCTAGAATATGAATCGTAATTACGAAAAACTCACAGCGACAAACATATCTATGGATATGGTTGATAAGCTGCATGCTTTCATGGGTACTTGATCGTAAGACAGCATTACCAGAATATCGGTCATCAAACGTTTTTCACCGGAACCTGGCCAGCCACTCGCGTAAATAGCCTCCCGGAACATGTCGGCCTATTATAAAAAAAAACCACCGCAGTAGACGAAGAGATGCCATTAGCTTCTGCCAAAGTTACCTCAGCCGTGAGAAACGATCCGAATGCTCCGTAAAACAATGCTTGCATTGACTTCGTAGCAAGATATAGAAGCACCAGTGGAGCTTTTCCGGGGCTTATCTGACGAAATAATTTTCATAGCGAGTTGAGGAAAAAAACAAGGCTTTAGAAAAGGGAAATGCGAAATTAAGGATAATAACTCACATGCGAGACTTGGTAAATAAGAGCGCACATGATGATCGAGCTTACGACCAACATACAAAGCACTATCGGGCCATAAATCCGTTCCAGATGCTCCTGGCATCTGATCAGAATCTGATGTTTAACAACGCACTCTCGTATTACTTTGTGATAATCCTCGCTCGACTTAACGCTCATAATACGATGTGACAGAGTGCGCAGCTGTCCGCAAATCAGAAAAATATAATAAGCGAAGAGTGTATCAATTGATGATCCAAACGCTGCATGAGTAAAACCCGCGTAGAATTCAAAAAGTATGTGAAGCGGGTACCACCAACCGTCGGTCGTCCAAGGATAGGTCGTTGGATAAGGGAGACCATACTTGATGGTGTCGACGTGCCGAATATGTTGTACAGCAATTATAACGAGCAGTGTTACCCAATAAAGCGAATGCACCACAAAAATCATGATTATCAGGGCGGAGGACGATGAACTGAACATGCGAAGCGGCGATAGTAGAATCGGTCGTAACTTGAAATCCTCGAGATCAATGTTGAACGCGCTGTTGAGACTTGTGTGTAGTTTAATTAGCCGTTTTCGATACACAAGCAGGGAAAAAATCTTCGTACGTTAAGCCAAAATTGATTAGACATTTGCGAAATACAATAATTTACAATAAAAAAGCAATCTTTGACAGAGGAATTTGATTTAGTTACCTTCTGCAGTACAGACCAGTAACTGAACGCGAATCCGAGACCCTTGAAGACGAGATCAAGGTTTGCGGAGTTGTGGAAGCAAAAATTAAGAACGAAACCACTCATCACTCCGCACGCCGCGGAATGTATAAATGGCAATAGTCGATAGAACACCCCGGGATTAGCGATGGGCCATAGCCCACAGAATAATAGTAATCGTTTGTTAAAATCTTTGTATGAATTGTATTTCTGTAATTCCTCCGTCATTGCAGCTGGTATACGAATAACTGACAAGTTTCGACAAATTGGCGAGCAAAGCTATGTCGTAGTGAAACGAAAAGAAGGGAGAAAGCTGTAATGGGTCCGATATGACGTCGAATAATTGCCGGTGTATAGTTTAAATTGGACAGGATTTTTCTTTCTCACAATTATTCGTTGTTAGTAATGTAAAACCGGGATGAAATATCTTTTGCTACGCGGGTCAATTATACCGATCCGCGATTACATCGATCGACCTCTTTTCGTTGTAAAACCTTTTTCTCGGATTTCCATCGCTCGTAGAAAGATGTCATTGTCGACTCATATTAATGGTTCGAACATTGTTACCAATGATTGTGACGAACAATTTTTTGTCTCAAAAGCTTGGAATAAAAAAAGAATATAAATACGCGTCGGCTCGATACGAATCCGTAGGTTAGCGCTTAGAAACGATGAACTCTTGGTGTACAAAAAAGAGTCTTCAGCGATGACGCAAAGTCGCGGCTTCTCTGTGTTAACGATGAACGACGCCGTGAAGTCTCGTCATCTGTAATGGCATTGGGACGCCATCTTTGCTTTCTTGACTGGTAATAGTTCTGTGATTTAGTAAATTAGCCTATCTCTTTAAGCCTGAAGTTTCTTTTCGAAAAGTTATAATCGCTTCTGATGCAGTACAATAGTTAGGCCGACGCTCGGTTAGTTCCTCGGCTAGCTCCGCTCGGCGTTACATTTACTAGGAAAATCCAAGATATATATTGAAAAATACATCCATACGGCAATTGACTAAAAAGATAGCAGCATTGTTAAGTATTGGACAACTTGTCAAGCGCATTATCCTTCGAACAGTTATGACCCCGAGAGCGAGCTGTGCCGGCGCATGCGCTGTATCAAATTATATCGAACGACGCAGGAGCGTCAGTCGAGGTCTGACTTGCCGAACGAAAGGGTCGTATTCACTCAAGTTTTCGTTCCAAGTTTCTCAGTTACTCAACATACTCTTTTTCACGAAACCCTCAACTGCGAGCTGCAATAGCCAAGTTTGGTAAAATGCAATAACAAACGAATTTCAACGTGATATTCAAGGGACGCAAAGTGAATCGTTAGTATCGTCGATTAATTTGCGTTTGAAGTGAAAAGATATGGTAATTCAACAGCAACGTCTTGTGATTCGAGACGAGATATTTACTGAGAAAACTTTGAGTGTATCGTATACGAAACTTATTGGGAGAACTATCGGTTCAAGTAACTTTTCTTTTTCTTCTTCGATAAATATTTTTGTTTTTATTTACATTCACCCATATTTACAACCCTTCGTGCAATAACTCGGCAGCATCAAACGCTCGACGGTCCATGCATTCTCCGATCACGTAATCCAATGAATTGATCAAAGACATGATTAAACTTTAAGAATTATTTTTTATCTGACTTTCATCTCAAAAGTCGTATCGAGACAACTCCTTTACAGCCTCGAGACGCGACAAGACTCATTTACTCGAGCGAACGCGTTTTTCAGCCTTTCGTCGAAACATTTTAATTGTTTTTCGAAACCTAATTGACTATATAATCTGTTTTAACCAGGTGAATCTATGTATTTTTTAATTCTCTGTCGATCGCGACCAAAATTAATCTTGTAGGGAAAGCCGTTTACTTAATATCCGCGTTTTTACATTTCAACAATGCTATTTTTTTCGCCGGTCAGTGGTCGCCGCGATTTTTCGCACACTCCACGTTTTCGCACCGGTGACGTCATCGCACAGCGACCCAATATGTAATTATAATAATAAATCGACTCCGGTCCGACCGACATTCATTAATAGCGACGTTAGATTGCGTATGAGACAAAATAATAAATCATTGAATATAAACCGATAGTATCCAAATTGTCTAAATATTGTTATTTAGCCAAACCAACAACATTGACGATCAAAAATTGTTACTATATATTGTATAAACGAAAAATCTTTGAATGTTAATCGATTAACACAAAATTTTGGCTGGTATTGTTATTTAGGCAAAGCAACAATATTTCCAGTATGAAATCATTGTCGAATATTCTTTAAACAAAAAATTGCTAAAAATAAACCGATTGGACCCTGATTTTCTAAATATTGTTATTTCGCTAATCCAACAATATTGACAAGAAAAAATCGTTACTATATATTGTTTAAACGAAAAATCTTTAAATGTTAATCGATTGAAACAAAATTTCTTCGATATCGATATTTAGGCAAAGAAACAATATTTTCTGTAAGAAATTGTTGCTGAATATTGTTTAAACTATAAATCATCGAATAGTACCGGATTGCCATCAACCCTTCGTCTATAAACCTCGGTCTTTCATGTCCGGGCCAAAACGGCTTCGGGTTATAATTTCCTAATAAGGGAGGTCACTGCTACCCCCACCTAAATAAAGTTATGTAGGAAGGGGAACCAACCTCTGAGGCTAAAGGTTCTAGTCCCTCCTGAATAGTTGCTGTGAGCAAATCGAATGTAGCGCGGACACGAAAGACCCAGGTTTACAGACGGCGTATACCAAACTCGCAGGTGAGTGAAAACATTTTTTTTTCTTTTAACGTGTTTGCATCAGTAAAATTACAGAATGAGAGACAAAAAAAAAGTGTATTATATATACTAGAGGTTCCCCGGGCTCACGCGCTACGCGCGCTCGCTGTTCGATTGTTTCATCGACAACGGTGCTTATATTCTAAGAAGATCTCCGTGGGGAGCGAAAATATCTTCTAAGTCCCTCTAAAGGGAACCTTCCCCTTCCCTTCCCCTTCCCCTTCCCTTCCCCTTCCCCTTCCCTTCCCCCATCCCCGCCAACCCTACCCCTGTAAGGGGATCCGTTCCCTCTAGAGAGAGTTAGTTTTTTAGCTTCCTCAGAGGAAATCAAAATATTTTTTCGCTGCCTTAGAGCGGCCCCTCGGCTCGAAATATTTTAAGTATGTTTTGCCATGGCATCGATTGTTATAGAAACGGTTGCTATGGCGGCCGTTGTTATGTCGACGGTTGTTATGGCGACACTTGCTATGTCGACGGTTGCTATGGCGATGGTGGCTATGGTACAGTTGCTATGGTTTCCATAGCTCGGTTGCTATGGTTTCCATAGCACGGTTGCTATGGTTTCCATAACACGGTTGCTATGGAAACCATAGCATAGACGGTTGCTATGGAAACCATAGCATAGACGGTTGCTATGGAAACCATAGCATAGACGGTTGCTATGGAAACCATAGCAACCGTCTATGGGAACAGTTGCTATGGAAATCGGTGCTATGGAAACCGATGCTTTAGATACCGTTGCTATGGCGACGTTTGCTATGGAAACCGTTGCTATGAAAACCGTTGCTATCGAAACCGATGTTATGGAAACCGTTGCTATGGAAACCGTTGTTACGGCAACCGTTGTTATGGCGACGGTTGTTATGCTGTTGCAACCGTTGTTATGGCAACCATTCCTATGGCAAGCGTTCCTATGGTGACGGTTGCTATGGTTTTTGAAGGACCTGGCTCTTTCACTTATAAAACCTCATTTACAAGAGCTTGCAGTGAAGCCCAGATGGCATAAATCTTTAGCTAATAACATTCGAAAAATATTGTCTTCGGACGAGATTGGTAACCCATCGCTAGGATCCGATAAATTACAAAAAAGAAAGTGATGCTATTTTTGTAAAGTCGACAAAGACAAGAAAACAGTACTGCTGTGTGAAGTGTAAAAGACCGGTCTGCGAAGAGCATCGACTTGTGTGTTGTACTCATTGCATAGAATAGAATAGTCATACTTGAGTCAAAATAAGTTTGTCTAATCATGTACAATTTAGTTTGTAACATAAGAGTTGACGAATACAAATCTGAAAGTATTCAGTTTGGAAAAAATGCGATAAAATAATTTTTTTTATACAATAATATGTGCGAATACTAACGCCTATTACATGATTTATAGCCTTTTTACCTGTCTAAACTTAAGCATTTCATATTAAATAAATAATGGGGAATATTTTTTTCTTAAAGCTGCATTATTACCCTTCAATATGCCGTTTTTTAAGTTACTATATCTTAATTTTTCATAAAGTTACGGTTTTTTTTTAGTAAACCACTGCATTCCTACCGAGTTGCTCCATTTCTTTAACAAAAAATGTATGCAAAAATGTATTCTTCTACCACTTTATGATGGATATGTGAAGTTGATGATTTGAAACATAAGCATGCATTTTTTTGGAATTTTTTGAATGTATTAACAGGGCGGAAAAACGGCCGGACGTGAACGACCCAGGTTTACAGACGAGAAGCGCCGAAAAAACGTTTACGGACGAAGGGTTAAAATCGATTTATATAAGTGTTCAGAAAAATAGAACAATAGTGACAACAAAACAATTGTTCTTGAGTCCTATTTAGAGAAAATGGTTTCCCTACAATGTCAGCAGATGGAAACTTCGCAACAATTACGTTGAAAAAAAAAACTCGTAAATATATATTTTCGCTGTGAAAATACTCAACACAAGTGCACTTTTATTTAAATTGATATATTAACATCTTTCAATCGAATTTTTGCAAAACGAAACGAAATCCCCCAAAAAACACAGCCGGTGCAAAAAAATTGGAGACAAGTCCATTTACTTAAGTTACTAGTACTTTGCAAAAAGTGGACAAATAATTTTCATGTACCGCCAAGTACATTTACTTTCTCCAGTAAACTTGAAAATCAACAATTATAGTGACAATTTAGATTAGACATAAAGATAAAGGCAACAAATGTAATAATGATTATGATATGTTAACAAAAAAAATTTGCCTGAGTCAAATTATAATCAAAATAACTTGTCCGGTCGTTCTACTTTTCGAATAAGCATGTTAACTCGTAGTGGCTAAATGCCCACGATTAAATGTTTCATTGAACTCGAACACTAACAGTCGGTACTACGGCCAAACAACCAGCCAGACAACGGCCAGAACAAACAGGACATACAGGACATTTTTTATATCGTGAAAGCGTGGATTTTTAGGGCGACATAATAATACATAACTCATTCTTGCGTGCACCGATCGGGCTAATTCTGGACTCATTTTAAAGCTTATATTCGATTTACATGAAAGTGTCATTAGAATTTCGATCCGATGTCTCCTTTCCGAGAAAAAAACTGTCAAACTTTAGGGGACACGATATTAGCATATAAGGATACGGTAGCGCGCGACACCGCCGCGCAGACTTTTTCTTTAAACTATTTGTCGTCGAGACGCTGCCGCGTCTCCTGATACCGCGTCTTAAGTATATCGTCTAAGGTAATCACAAGCACAAATGTCTTCATGGGCAATTGACTGTAATTCAGCATTATCAGAAATCCGTCATCAAAGCCTTTTCATCGGAAACTGGCTAATCACTTGCTGAAACAGCCGGTCGAAACATGTCAGACGCGAGTAAAAAAAAAGAACTGAAACACAGCGTTAGACAAAAGGTTGCGATAGCTTCCTAAGTTACTTCTGTCGTGAGAAACGATCCGAATGCTCCGCAAAACAATGTTTGTGTTACGTCTCAGAGGTCTGAGCGAACCGTAACTTGGGTTAAACGCGCTCAGCGGTGCCTCGTGAACTTGTTCGTGCCGCGACTCAGAGGTATCTTTTATTTCGACTTGTCCGCGGGGGCGACTGAGTGGTATGGACACTTGTCGCGTAACCTCAGAGGTTACTTACTGGTCGCTATAATCGGCTTGTACGTAAACTATTTGTTATATTATTTGGGTTCGGTTCCTCGAAAAGGATTTAAATCCCGTTCCTCAAATAACAATATGCTTTATTTAGAATTCAAAGATATAATGGATAAGTTAGATATATAATATAATCTAAGTGTTTAAGGGGGTGATTCTAATGTGAGTCGAAATGGGGTGATTCTAAGGTGACCGTTTCGTTCTAGAGATGGAATAAGACTGTAGTTGTGAGTCGTTCGGATGTTAAAGTTAGACTCTCGATGTGAGTCGATCAGATGTTAGAACAAGACTTTAGTTGTGAGTCGTTCGGATGTTAAAGTTAGACTGATTAATTAGAGGTAATTACTGGGCGTCGCGAGGCGGCCGAAAATGCTGAGATCGCGATCTACGCGTGATCATACGAGAGAGAGAAGGATATATTAAGACAGAGAGGGAAGGTAGAATCAATGGAAATAATAAAAATGCTGATAGAGAATCGCGTGATATCGGGAATCGAGGCGCGAGGTTCGTCGCACCGCTTTCATGGGAAAGACGTACGCCTTCTCGCGACCGGATGTGCATTGCCGTAATTCGAGAAGGAATGTCCGGTGCTTTGATTTTAATTATTGAAATATATATAGATAGAAATTCGGAGAAATAATTTATGGGTAATACGCTCACAAGGGTCAGGACGTACCAGTTTGCATTGATTTCATGACAAGATAAAAGCAAACACACGCGCAGAATTTCCCGGTCATAGCTGGTAAAAGGATTTCAACTTCGCGTGGAGAAAAAAACATGAGGCTTGAGATAAGATTTATGTGGAATTGAGGGTAATTACTTACGTGAGTGGCTTGATAAATGAAAGCGCACATTATCAATGCGCTTACGAATAGCATACAAAGAACTATCGAGCCATAAATCTGTTCCAGATGCTTTTGGCACCTGATCAGAATATATTGTTTAACGACGCACTCCCTTATTATTTCGTGATAATCTTCGCTCATCTTAATACTCATAATACGATGTGACGGAGTGCATAGCTGTCGGCAAATCAGGTACCATTTTGATGGTATCGGTATGCCGAAAAAACTGCACCACAACAAATACAACGGGTTTCATACAGTAACACGAATGCAACCCGAACGTTATCAATATCAGGACCAACGACGGCGATCTGAACGCGCAAAGCGAAGAGAGTAGAATCGGTTGCAGCTTCAAATCCTTGAAAACGTTGTTGATCGCGTTTTCGAGGCTCGTGTGTAGTTTAATCAGCCGTTGTCGATACACAATAACGCAAAGAGTCTTCATATGTTGAGCAAAATTGATTACACACTTGTAGAATATAATAATTTACAGTGGAGAAACAATCTTTGTCAGACGAAACCGTTTAAGTTACCTTCTTCAAAAAAAACTCAGTAACTGAACATCAAACCGAAGCTTTCGAAAACGAGATCACGGTCCGCAGAGTTTTATAAGGTTGAGAACGGCACCGCAACTGAACGAATTGTAACAATCGATGGAATATGCCGGGACTAGTGACCGTAGCCCAAGGATTAATAGTAATCGTGCGATGACATCTTTGCACGGCTATAGGTACAGTATCTTCGTAATTCGCGTTGCATTGTAGCTGATACACGAACAAGTAACAAAATCTCACGAATAGGCGAGAATCTTTATGCGCAATGCGCTAGAGAAACGAAAAGACGAATAAGATATATTTTTTTTCCTCGCAATTACTTGTAGCTGGTAATGTAAAACTGGAATATAACACCGGTGCTACGCGGATAAATTATACCGATTCGTCACTAAATCAATTTATCCCCACTCCATTCTCGTTGTAAACCCGTTTTCTCGGATGTACATCGTTCGGAGAAAAATTTAGCGTCGTCTCGTACAAGTCGCTCGTTACATTGTTATAAACAATTTTTCTTGCTTCAAAGCCTTGGGATAATGCGGAAATTGTCGTACGATTCCGAGTGGTCGAGTATATGAGGATATAAATAAGTGTGGATTGGATATGAATCGGTGGATGAGCGATTAGGGACGATGAACTCTTGGTGCACAAAGTCTTCAACGGAGACACAAAGTCGCGTCGTCTGTGTGGCAGCGATGAAACGGCATTGTTTTCTTGATTTTTAATGGTCCTGCGACAGAGTAAAGTAGCCTATGTCTTCGATCCTTAAGTGTATTCCAGGAAAGCGTTGATCGATTCTGATATAGTATAGCGGTTGCGCCGACGTGCGCGGCGCTTCAAATTGTTTTAAGAACATCTATGATTTTCATTGAGAAAGGCACACGGCAATTGTCCGATATTCACAACAGCATTGTGAGCATCGACCAATTTGTCGGGCGCATTGTCCAACCATTATGACTCCGAGGATCGGTTGTACTAGCGCTTGCGCTGTACGAATTATATCGAATGACGCATCAGGACAGTCACTCGAGGTCAGTCTTGCCGAGCGAATGGATTGTTGTCATCCAATGTTTCGTCAAATGTTTCGTTTCGACAAAATAAGTTCATTGACCCAAAAAACATATCACCATACAAGTATATTGAAGTCTCAATCGATCGATTAATTTGACAATCCGCTAACAGTGCATTCGTCGAAATATATATGAAACACTTTTTATACAATACAAATATTTAAGCACTACCGCCTTCCTCCAATGTCCGTAGCATAAAGAAATAGGAAAGCGCTGTATTGCAGACCTGTAAAATTCAGATGTTTTTTAACAAGCACAGTCTAGAATATGAATCGTAATTACGAAAAACTCACAGCGACAAACATATCTATGGATATGGTTGCTAAACTGCATGCTTTCATGGGCATTTGATTGTAAGACAGCATTACCAGAATATCCGTCATGAAAGGTTTTTCACCAGAACCTGGCCAAACACTCGCGTAAATTGCGTCCCGGAACATGTCAGCCTATTGTCAAAAAAAAATACCGCAGTAGACGAAGAAATGCCGTTAGCTTCTGCCAAAGTTACCTCAGCCGTAAGAAACGATCCGAATGCTCCGTAAAACAATGTTTGCATTGACTTCATAGCGAGATATAGAAGCACCAGTGCAGCTTTTCCGGGGTTTATCTGACGAAATAATTTTCATAGCAAGTTGAGAAAAAAATGAGGCTTCAGAAATGGGAAATGCTAAAGTAAAGATAATTACTTACATTCGAGACTTGGTAAATAAGAGCGCACATGATGATCGAGCTTACGACCAACATACAAAGCACTATCGGTCCATAAATCCGTTCCAGATGCTCCTGGCATCTGATCAGAATCTGATGTTTAACAACGCACTCTCGTATTACTTTGTGATAATCCTCGCTCGACTTAACGGTCATAATACGATGTGACAGAGTGCGCAGCTGTCCGCAAATCAGAAAAATATAATAAGCGAAGAGTGTATCAATTGATGATCCAAACGCTGCATGAGTAAAACCCGCGTAGAATTCGAAAAGTATGTGAAGCGGGTACCACCAACCGTTGGTCGTCCAAGGATAGGTCGTTGGATAAGGGAGACCATACTTGATGGTGTCGACGTGCCGAATATGTTGTACAGCAATTATAACGAGCAGTGTTACCCAATAAAGCGAATGCACCACAAAAATCATGATTATCAGGGCGGAGGTCGATGAACTGAACGTGCGAAGCGGCGATAGTAGAATCGGTCGTAACTTGAAATCCTCGAGATCGATGTTGAACGCGCTGATGAGACTTGTGTGTAGTTTATATAGCCGTTTTCGATACACAAGCACGGAAAAAGTCTTCGTACGTTAAGCCAAAATTGATTAGACATTTGCGAAATACAATAATTTACAATGAAAAAGCAATCTTCGACAGTGGAATTTGTTTTAGTTACCTTCTGCAGAACAGACCAGTAACTGAACGCTAATCCGAGACCTTTGAAGGCGAGATCAAGGTTCGCGGAGTTGTGGAAGAAAAAGTTAAGAAGGAAACCACTCATTACTCCGCACGCCGCGAAATGTATAAATGGCAATAGTCGATAGAGCACCCCAGGATTAGCGGTGGGCCATAGCCCACAGAATAATAGTAATCGTTTGATGACATCTTTGTATGAATTGTATTTTTGTAATTCTTCTGTCATTGCAACTGGTATACGAATAACGGACAACGTTCGACGAATAGGCGAGCGTAGCTATGTCTTAGTGAAACGAACAGAAGGGTGAAAACTGTAATGGGTCCGATATGACGTCGAATAATTGGCGGTGTATAGTTTAAATTGGACAGGATTTTTCTTTCTCACAATTATTCGTTGTTAGTAATGCAAAACCGGGATGAAATATCTTTTGCTGCGCGGGTCAATTATACCGATCCGCCATTACATCGATCGACCCTCACTCCTTTCATTGTAAAACCGTTTTCTCGGATGTCCATCGTTCGTAGAAAAATTTCATTGTCGACTCATATTAGTCGTTCGAACATTGTTACAAATGATCGTGACGAACAATTTTTTATCTCAAAAGCTCGGGATAAAAAAAGAATATAAAGACGCGTCGGCTTGATACGAATTGGTAGGTTAGCGATTAGGAACGATGAACTCTTGGTGTACAAAGAAATCTGCAGCGGAGACACAAAGTCGCGTTGTCTCTGTGTTAACGATAAACGACGCCGTGAAGTCTCATCATCTATAATGGCATTGAGATGCCGTCGTTGCTTCCTTGACTGTTAATAGTTTTGTGATTTAGTAAATTAGCATATGTCTTCAAGCCTGAAGTTTTTTTTCGAAAAGTTATAATCGATTCTGATGCAGTACAATAGTTCCGTCGACGCTCGGTTAGTTCCTCGGGTAGTTCCGCTCGGCGTTACATTTTTCTAGGAAAATCCAAGACTTCTATTGAAAAATACACCAATACGGCAATTGACTAAAAAGATAGCAGCATTGGTAAGTATTGGACAACTTGTCAAGCGCATTATCCTCCGAACAGTTACGACCCCGAGAGTGAGCTGTACCGGCGCATGCGCTGTATCAAATTATATCGAACGACGCAGGAGCGTCAGTCGAGGTCTGACTCGCCGAACGAAAGGGTTGTTTTCACCCAATTTTTCGTTCCAACTTACTTAGTTACTTAACATACTCTTTTTCACGAAACTGCGAGCCGCAACAGCCAAGTTTGGTGAAATACAGTAACAAACGAATTTCAACGTGATATTCAAGGGACGCAAAGTGAATCGTCATTATCGTAGATTAATTTGCGTTTAAAGTGAAAAGATATAGTAATTCAACAACAACGTCTTGTGATTCGAGACGAGATATTTACTGAGAAAACTTTTAGTGTATTATATACGAAGATTATTGGAAGAACTAACGGTTCAAGTAACTTTTCCTTTTTTTTCTTCGATAAATCTTTTTGTTTTTATTTATATTCATCCATATTTACAACCCTTCGAGCAATAACTCGGCAGCATCCAACGCTCGACGGTCCATCTGCATTCTCCGATCACGTAATCCAATGAATTGATAAAAGACATGATAAAACTTTAAGAATTTTATCTGAATTTTTTTTGAATAATTTTTTATCTGAATCTTATCTCAAAAGTCGTAAAACGCAATCGTTTGATTATATATATTTCAGGATTCATTATGATTGGAACGATCGCGCGCTTGCAAAAAATGTTCCTACTTAACATTTTTTTTTTCTTGACCCCACTACTGAACTCGTGTTGGTGTACAATATTGGCGAATGACGCAGATATTTCACCGCGATTTCGGAGGCAAAATTTCGCAATGCAGTGCTCGTCCATTTTTGCAATCGCGGCATTGTGTCATTAAAAAAGGCAATTGGTTTTTTTTTTTTTTCGTCTGAATTGAAACTTTATTTTTCTATTATATATGTTCCCCCGCTGTCGGTTGTGCTATCGTTGTCCTTTGAATTTTTAACACCCGCAACAAATTCGGAAGTGTTGGAATGATGCGGTTTACTTTCCATTTGAATGTCGCGGTCATCTTTGGAATCATTAAAAATCTCCACTATTTCTTGCCTTATTTTTTCACGTTTCCACAACGATTCTGAATTCTTTGCACCATCAGAAAAAGTTTTTAATGATATTTCATCGTCACGCGGATTTTTTCTGCATTGTACACTTTGCGAACGAACGCTTCTAGCCTGCTGCATCTTTCTGTATTCGACTGCCTGCAAAATTCGACTTTTCGATGAATGTGTCGAATTGTCGGGTTCGTTGTCAATAGAAATACGTCTTAGTCGATCAACCGTCTCGAAATAGCAACCCGAAGCATTCGATCCACTATGCGGGGGCGACTGCACACATCCATCGTAGATATCGTAACATTGATCGGTGCTGTGATTGCGCTCTGGTGTATACGCCGAAGTAGTAGATAGCATCATGTCTATTTTTTCAATGATATTCGTCAGTCTATTCGAACTCTTCTCTTTAAATTTTCGGTCGGATTCCTTCAACATTTTGAATTTCGATTTTGCATTCTTGTGTCTCTTTCGTCCGTCTTTTTCAGTATATCGATGCATGTTGTCCGTAGGACTACAAGGAATCGAGTAATTGTTTTGTTCTCTTGATAAATGTTTTCGTGCCATTTGATTTATTGGCTCTTTATCGTTCGATGGTCCCGGATTTTCCATCATTTCTTCTCGCAATTGAACAGATTTTTCTACAACATTCGCAAAAGAATTCGCACTGCTTGTGGAAACAGAATCGTCTTTGGCGATCAACTTTAGATTGACGCGTTCGCCAGTAGCGTTCTTCGCATAGCGGAGAACTTTTGTTGTTCCGGGACCACGGTAATTGGAATACACCAAAACATGATCATACGGATGATAATCAACGCAAGAAATAGTGCCGCTTCTCATTTCGTATTTTGCCAAACGTCTGCCGCTCTCGAGGTCCCATACGTTCAAAATCGAATCCTCGCCACCGCAAAGAACTAACGCACCGCACGGAGAGATGCGGGATGCTGTTTGGACTCTGAAAAATAAAAATCAGTGCAATAAACTTATAAACTACCTGTGACCTTCCAAATCTTGATTCGTTCTAAATTCTAAATAAAACTAAACTGCTAACGACGTGAGGCATTTAGGAGCGGAAGAGGTATGCATTGATGTTATTTTACATAATTTGTAACACACCTTAAGTTCTTGAGACCCTCGAACCTTTGTAAAATGACGCCGGTTGCAATATCCAACATTCGCAGTCCATTGTCGCGCGTATGGACCAGCAATCGTGATCCCAAAGGATGAAGTAGTATCGTGTTAATTATGACTCCATCGAATTCTCTGTTTTTTATCGTTCTTCTAATTTGCCAATTAATTTCGGATGATCTTCCACGGTTTTGCGCTTTCGTCCACTGCATTATGACGCCATTACTGTCGGCTGTGAGTAGATCGCCATCCTTTTGGAAACATATGCTATTCACAAAGCCCTCGTGTCCTTCCAACTCTTGCAGCAGTTCGTAATCCTTGTCCGGCTGCGGCTTGACCCAAATTCTCGCCACGTGATCTTGACCACCGGTCACCACGACCGACGTATTTGATGGATCGAATTTTCCACAGTACACGTACGCAGGATGTGGCAACATCTGAACTCAATTACATTTGCAATGAGAGAATTCGGTTTGATTATCGATTCAATTAACTACTGAACGTGAATATAAATTGCTCAATTTTAATCGTTCACCTGCACGTGCTTCACTATCTTATTGCGAACGTCCCACAAACGAGCAGTATGATCTGACGAAATTGAGAGCAAATAATCGTCATTGCACGACCAATCTAAAGTATAGACAAAGCCGTTGTGACCCAAAAACTGTATGTGAACGGTCCCCTGATCTACCTGCAAGATCAAGTTAATTTATCAATAGTTCGCATTCGGTAGGTGCGTATCGTCTATGATTGCAGCTAATGGCATGTCTTCCGTGACTTCGATATCTGATGTTCATAATTTATGGCTTAAAGTATCCTTCATTCCTCTAATTTCCAATAAACGCCGGCGAATGTAGACGGTTCACACAGTGGCGAGATCAAGATTGGTTTAAAAAAAGCCGGGTACGTCGATTAATTACGTACGTAATTACCTCATAAACGACAATCGGATATTCATACTCTTCCAAATTAGCACACGCCAAATATTTTCCATCATTACTGAACGCCACGTAGGAGCAACCGTTCTCACTAATTTCAGTCTCGAACATCAATTCGTTAGGGATTTTGCATGACTGCGCTGCTAGACGACTCCATTTAGGTAGAATTACGTCTTTGATTGTAACGTTGACGTTATTAGGCCGATGATTTTCCTCGGTCCATAATTCATTCAATGGTAAGTTGTTACCGATAATTGGATTTTGCGGTTTTACAGACGACACAGTCATAATTATGGTGCCACTGTACTTTTCTCGGATATTGGATTTCCACCACGTCCATACCTACGGCACATTTAATACAAAAAAAATGCCTTTAAGGGTATCCTTACCAGAATTGCGAGGGTGGCACGGGAGAAGGGCTCCGCTGAACGCGGTAGGCGATGTGCGAGAGAGAAAGGTGATACAAAGCAAGCGTGCTAGAAAGAGATAGACGCTGCGTTTTCTTGGCGGCAGTTGAAAACTAAATGGTGAACATCTTTTAAATTTGGACACAATCTGTTTTGAAGTATCCTCTAGACGCGGTTACTTTTTTTTTCCAATCGAACAGAAATTAGCCGAGAAAAACGCTGCATTGTATCGTTTTTTAGGTTAGTTCGTATCCTTCCCATGTTAAAGTACGTAACTTTGAAATCACGTTGCAAAAAAACTAGACGGTCAAAAAATCTTTTTAAAATTCCAATAAATCAAGCGTGTTTTTTTCTTTAGACTACATAAATCTTAACAAAATTGAACAGAAACAGTTTTTGGTAAGGATATCCTTAAGTATTTTTTGCCCCAATCGTGTTGTAGGACAAATCTGATTTAAAACAAGTCATTCGGTAGAATACTCCAATGTCAGTATTCAAAACGTACCTCACACTTGTGCCTCGTGTATCTCTTAGCGCTTTTCACAGATTTATACAACTGTAATCGTATTTTTTTATTCATACGTGATATTCCATTAGCACCGAAAGGCCTCATGAAGGCCCATGCTATGCGACGCCAGCAGCCATCGCTTCCTATAATTATTAATAGATTTCTTGTAAAATGTTAGATAATCTTTAAAGACGAATAGAATTGCAATGAATGTATGTTCAATATTTTTCTCAATATTCGCATAATTCCCAAAATATTTTATTGCTAATATATTTCTGTACAATTTTTTCTGTGCTCTGTACTTTCTCTATTCCCTATTTAATAAATATGAAATGTGTTTACCGTATTGATCGTAAGTAGAACTGGCTTCGGCAAAATTCAAAAGATCGACGACTTCGAATAACAGAAGAATTCGATCTTTATCACCGTTCAATATATCTTTGAAATCGTATTCAAATATGAGTTCTTCGTTCCACTGTGGTATCATAGATCGATTTTCTTTAAAATCAAACGTTCCGGTAACCAATGGCTGTAAATAACCACTTCCGTTTCTAAGCGTTTCCGGTATCTTTAAGTAATTTCCGGAACTGCTTTCAACTACGTAAACTTTCACCATAGGATGCCTCACAACGAGATCAGACTCCATCGCTTGCGTTCCATGAATCATTACAGAAATATGCCATATCTCAATGTTCTCGTAATCATTAGTAGCATTTGCTATTTTCGTTCTTGTCTTTTGTTTGTTGGCCTTTCTTCTTTGTTTTTCAGATATTTCTGAAAAGTTGGAATTTTCCTCGGAAGAGTTTCTGTGATGAAAAAGAGATGTATTACCTTTCCGTTTTCTCGTAGATTTTAAGTCCTCATTATCGGTATCCGACTCTACCGATGACTGTGAAGATGTTGACTTTCTCTGCTTTTCATCAAATAAATCGCGGGATCTCGATGAATTTCGTATTTCTTCGAAACTCTGTTGGGAGTCCGAGTGTTCCAACTGTTCTATGTTATCCAAAATATTTCGTGACTTCCGATCTGATGGTGTTTTCACGAAACTGTTTATATCGTCGATGGGTTCCTCAAACTTTTCCACAGTTAAAATTGTGTCATCTATTTCCTTCTGATTCTTGGGAAATTTGGTATACGTATCCGTTGTATCATTAGAATCACAATCACTTGTGAGTTTGATCAATGTTTCTTTACATGCAGAATCCGTCTCAATCGTAAGGACGTCTTTCTTTTTTCTCTGTTTGCGTTTGACGGTCACCTCAATGTTTTCATACGTTGAACCACTTTGTTCTATTACCGAAATGTTTTCAGTCATTATCTGCTTGCGAATTTGCAATTCTGAACTCTTTTCGTTATCTGTCCACATACTTCCACGTGCCGAAACGTCTGCAGAAGACGACACATTTTTATTGGATATTGTTGTCGGCAAATGAAGTACATTAACATTTTTCGACCACCGTTTTCTTCTATACTTTTTCGAGTCCTTCTCTGCCACTTCGAAGCATGCGTTTGAAGAATCTTTGGTGGCCTTTTCTGCTTGCATATGCATCGAATTGCTTGTTGATGGATCATCTTTTGAAGGGATCTCCGTTATCGACTCTTCATCGGAAATATCTTCTCCCATAGATATTGTATTAAAGTTATTATCGTGAATGTTGGATGCGTTATTGGGCAATAGTGTTGCAGGCGATGAGACGCCTTCATCTTCACTATTGATCTTCGGATCATTCTCTTGATGAATATCGACGACATCGACATCGATGACTTTCTGTTGTGTCACATTTGTTGTCGATGCCCCTGACGATCGTACGTTCTTTAATCTTTTTAACATATTCATTTTGAGAGTCAAACGTTTTCGCAAATACCGTGGCGCTGTATTATTAAATGGTTTCGTCTGCTTTATTAATTGTGAAGCACTTTTGCATTCGGATCTTGTGATTTCTTCAGCGCTTCTTTTTAGCGCCGTCAAGTCCGCATGAGATCCACAATCGATTTTGCTTTTCCATTCTCTTTCTTCTTTGTTACTCGATGTAAACTCGATATCGATTGTTTGTCTCGCTTTGCATCCATAGTTGTTATCCGCCACAACTTATTTCTTCTTTCTTTTGTTATCCTTTCATGATCTTCAACAGACTTTCTATGCTCTCATTGGCATGATGCGGATACTGAAAACTGGTTTCAATGAAAAAAATCCAAATCGCAAAACAGTTCCGCTATTGCTGCTTCTGAAAGCACTTTCTTCACGTCAATTGATAACGTGGAAGGTATGCGTGGCCGGTAAGTAATGAACGCCAGCGCCTCGCGCACACCGTTAAAATTGAGACGCACGGCGTCATGACCGACGATTTCCAATTTCAATCGATTTATCTGAAGTATAAATAGCAAACTATTTTACATGTATGTTAATAAATGATAAGACAAACGTTATAAATGATCCATTTTTTACGAAAATATTACGAATTCTTTAACTGTATTCTCTACCATGTAAAGTAACTCGACGTGTTGCTATAGTATTGCGTGCTGAGCAACGACTGGCGTATTGACTAGTAGCGGCGGATTCTACTATACACCTGCCTCTAACCTGACTATCTACCTCGCATGCTTTCTGCGCCAGCTTAAGCCTCCTTTCCAGTATTATCGATCCAACCCGCAATACATGTTAATCAAGAGTCTCGCGGTCTAAGTACGTTTGCGGACGATACTCGCCAAATCTTCATACTCGCGACCCTGTATTGGTTGCTTTTATATACGTAATTTCATTATCTCTTGCATACGAAAAACGCATATTGGGCTCCGAAAAATACGGTAAATGCAGCACGTGTCTAATTTTCAATTGGGATCGAAATCGACTGAATTGGTTGAGTTGAAACTGTTCCCGATGGAATTTTATGTACTGAAGCTATATACAACTTCGATCTCAATTAATCGGGGGCATATGATTTGCCGAAAAATCATTTGGCCGAATCGTCGTTTTGCCGAAAATCGAATTGCCGAACATCATTTGGCCGAATAGTCATATTGCCGATTGGTCGTTTTGCCGAAAAACATATTGCCGAACGTTATTTGACCGAATCGTTGAATTTCCGAAATTTAATAACCACATTATTGATTTCAACAATGCCGTATTATTAATTTTCGGTAATTTGATGATTCGGAAATATCACGATTCGGACAAATAACGTTCGGCAAAATGACCATTCGGCAATATGACGATTCGGCCAAATGATGTTCGGCAATTCGATTTTCGGCAAAACGACGATTCGGCCGAATGATTTTTCGGCAGAATAATGTGGCATCCAATTAATCGAAGACTTTTTTTTTTTTGAGAATTTCGAAAATTCAGGTGGCGAAATGCTATCATGGCATGTGATATGTAATGCCTAATATAAAACATGTATATGACATACACGTGACATGTATCACAGTAATGGCACGTGCATCTAGAACGTTTCTCATGCACCGCGTATATATGTAATAGATATTATATTTTTCTGGTTTAGTGGGTATGTATGGTCAGTACCTTAAATAAAAGAAACTATTGATTTTGTTGGAGACACTATTACGGTATCGGCTGTATAACGGTGGAAATTAGATTAAACTAAGGCTATTTGTAATGAATCTATACAGTGAAGACTCCATAGCGCATAGTTCTGCATTCGGGTGCAAGACACAGTTCGGAGAAGCGACTCTATTTTTTTTCGCGATTTTTCATTAATTGCGAGTGTTCGTTTGTATCATTGGTCAACAGATTCGTTTTCCGGTGGCATGCAATGCATTTTTGTACCTGTGGTGAAAGTTGAACGTGTATGCAACTCTCAGCGATCGTCGATCTGAAAGTGGATCGCCCGATCGCTTCCCGCTGAGAGTAAAAAAAGAATAATAATTTTTTACGATTATCACCAAATGAGTTAATTTATGAGAGTTATTCAAGACTTTGTAATACGTTGCATGTAAAATGCAGTGCGTTTTTCATGAAATTTTTATAACCGATTAATCAACTTTCAGGGGCAAAGATCTGCTGCTCTTCAGATATAAATTGAAACGGCGATTAAACGATTTCAAGTTAATGAATCTCGACAATCGCAGCTTGATTTCGAAGGATTACCATAAAAAAATACGAAAACGAGAATTACTATATTGTGAATTTTCACATCTTAATTGAATAAAAATATGCAAATAACCGGTGAATAACATCAGAAGAATCCGAAGAAGATATTTAATCTCATTTGAATCTATCAAATATGCTTGCGCAACTATAATCTGACGAGCTTACAGAATCAGTGACCAAACTAATCACATGAAACGCCGCGATAAAAGGAGACGTAAGGATCATAACGCAGACGCGCAGAAGAATTCAATCGCAAACGCCGTCCTTATATTGAGGGTTGATTTTCTATTTTTGAATAACGAAAAATTCAATAATCAAAGGATCAACTCGTACTGTAATCTGTGAGAATACCAACAATGGTCTTGTAACTTGATAAACGTCCGGCAGCATAACCAGCGAGCGAAGAAGTCAAAAAGAAAATCATTAAATTTATCATTCTGAAGTCGTTGGTTACTCTAACACACGTGACCAGGAAATTTTGAGATGACGGTCAACCAACTGGATCACGATGGGAATGCCAATAGGAGAAAACATTGGGGTCCGGAGCGACAGGTTGTCATTAATCGAGAGCCAAGAACTAGTCTCGGACTCAGCATCGTCGGAGGCAGTGTACGTATTCATCAACATTTCCAGTTCGCTCGTTTGTTACATTACTCGATGTGGAATATACTTCGTTTGCAGGTTGATGTCTATAACGGCATCTCAGGGCAATACGAGAATATTGAGGGGATATTCATTAAAAGAATTATATCTGACAGTCCTGCCGATAGAACGGGGAAGCTGAAGGTGAGATTGATGAATCCGCCAGATGCTGTTCCTCTTATAACAACTTTTTCCGTAGCATTATTGTTGGCGTTATTTGATATTATGAAATTTATCGCACAATTACGAAAATTCAATAAAATTTTAAAAAATGTAATAAAAAAAGAATAAAAAAGAAGGAAATTATTTTAGCTGAATTATTTCCTTTCTATTTAAGGCGGGAGACCGGATCATAGAAGTGGATGGTGTCAATTTAAGAAACAGCACCCATGAGCGTGCTGTTGATTTAATACAGTCCGCGGGCGACTCAATACGCTTTCTTGTCCAATCGTTGGTATGTGTAATTAATGCGCGTAATTAATCACTTGATTCGGTAATTGTAATTTTTTCCGGCAATATTGTTTTTCACTTACAGGCTTCGGAAGAGGAATACAAAATTTTGAATAATAAAAAATCCGGTTCTATGGAAAATCGAACATCCGGCGAAAATCGTTCCACTTCGGCATATGAAGCACAAGGTTCATCGTTTCATCAAAATTCAATACAACAGCAATCAAATACTCCGGAAGTCATTCAGGTCAGTCAAAGTCAAAACAAATTAAATTAATATAAGATTATTAGAGAGAAAAAAACATTACCCGACAACAATTATTGCCATTATTACGTCTCGGACGTTAAAATTGAATGGTTTTTAGTGATTCACATACATATTTGATCAACCAGAAGGTACAATGACGTCGAATAAATCATTTAATTTATTATACTACGAATTACGAATTTACGAATTCGTAATACGAATAGAATATTACGAATATCGTGGAATTCGTATATTACTAATTTATTTATTGGTATTTATTATATTCGACGTCATTGTGTCTCCTCGTTGATCAAATATGTATGTGAATCACTACAAAACCATTCAATTTTAACGTCCGCGACGTAATAATAAGTAAATAACACTTATAAAAATGTCCACAGGAAGGCAACATGGGTCGAGACAACCGTAACGCTAGACAAAGCATTAAAAAACGTATGAGTACCTTTGATGGCGGCAACGACATTCAAATCGACCGAACTGAGAAAAACAGGTAAGTAGTTATATTTTTTTCGATTACCGTACTCTTCGTGCAATGTCGCTATAATTAAATATAATATCGTTATTCCGATAATTATAAATGATTCGACTCGGAAATTGTTTAATGAGAATGGTAGGGGTGCATATATTTTCACAATATCTTTTTCACGGCAGACGCAAAACAAAACACGTTCGCGAGAATTTTCGCTCGATATTTGGTGTTCGATGTTTTTTTTTTAATATTTTTTTTTATTTCATAATAAAACTATAAAAAAAATCTTTATTACAAATAATAGTAAAGATTCATTACAATTTATAAAACAGTGATTAATATACAGTTCATAAAAAATAAATATTAAAGAAGGTCTGTGCGTTTGTGGACCAAAATCTCTAAACGCGATCACTAAGCGCGAAAATTTATCACTTGCTATTCTAAACAACAACAACCCGAATCTGGCTTTTCCGTAATCGGATTTACAAAAAAAAAATGCAAAATTAGGCTACCGCGTCATAGTATATACATTGGAGCTGTGCACTCTGGCAACATTCCCAACGAAATATTCCCCGACGTATTCTATTTCCATCGCATAGTTATTGGTTGCAGAATACACCGTTATCATGCAGGTTTCGGCTGCACAACTTCTGTTCATTCTTTTACGAGGGCGCGGAGCGCCACAGTTCGTAAAATCCATTGCAACGTCCAATAAATCTGTCTGTTTCAGATCTTCCGTTAAAAAGTCAATCCGCAAAAAAGCACCGTTGCCACCATCCGAGCAGAATTCACTGCGCGAAGTAACAGAAGATGTCGAGACCACACCGAAGCCTTCGGAGAAAATTAAGTCGAAGTACTCTTCCGAAGAAAGCTCGGAAGACGAAGATACTCGGCATATGGAGGGAAACGTTTACACCAAAGGAGGAATGGAAGTGAGTAATGAAATAAATTATAATAAAAAATCTTAAACAATACTAACATAATAATTTATTAGAAAACTTGTGACAATTCTGTTGTGTAACGCGTTGGGTAAATTCTCGTAAAAAATGTGTGAGGCGACTGTAAATTACAACCGTTCGTGACTTAAGCGTTCACTATATATATAACCAAATATAGAAACCTATAGAAATCGTTATATCCATTTAACCAATCGAATAGTACGATAGTAGTATTCACTAAAAACATATCTCTAGTAGACCCACACATTTATCGTGCTTTGTCACACATTCGTAGCTACAATAACGCCGTTAAATGGATTGTAACCGTTCCATTTTACGCAGCATACTAATTAGAAGATACAAATAAAGTGTTAAAAAATGATCGGCTATAGGACATGTATTTGTTGTTTACACGCAATATTTGACGCTATATAAAGGGTGTATTGCAATTATTGTACAACCGGCAGATCGTAGATAAAGGACGTCGAGCCAAAGGGAGAAAAAAAAGACTTGCGAAATTTCAATAAGACGAAAATTAGACGAGCTATTAGCGTTTACAAGTTGACCAATCACAGCGCAGTGCAAAAAAGTAGGTCACAACGACAGCGTCTAGACGCCGTAAATAGCAGAAATCTTCATTGGACTTCACTTCAGTGCGGTAAGTCGACGACGGTGAGTTTGGGTGGTATACGGTACAAAACCAGCGACAGACTGATGACAGATGCTTTGTACATTGACTATTCGGCAATCAAGACAATTAGCATGATACTTCCAAGATGTGATGTACCTTACGGATGCTGTTAAGGCATAAGCTGCTGGGCGATTCTGTACCCAAGCAGAAACAAACACATCCGCTATAACTGTGAGGCAGATGCGGTGGGTGGTAATTTCTGTATGTCTGGACACGAACTTTGCCGACACAGAGATGACTATTCTTGTTGGGGCGGAATATCACGCGGAGACGGGAGTACCCCTTCACAAGGTTTCCCTCGAGTGGGCTGCAAGGGTTGGTTGCTTGTTGCGTCGGCGATAATTGCATCTCGTCGTAACAAGGGCCGACCCTGAGCCTAATTACAGTAAAATTGAAACCTCCCTTCATTCACGGTGCATGTTGAAAATGTTGCTGCTGTACATCGTCAGTAAGTTTATACGTCTTCATTATATTTGTCTTCAGATATCCAGAAAGAGCGCTGGCAATGTCAAACGTTCACGAGAAGAAATCGAAGCTGATCCAGAGGAAGAAGATGAATTCGGCTATACGACTAGTGAGTAGATATTTCGCAAAAAAATGTAATACTGTATGTATGTGCACATCGTGTTCTATTGGATTCTTTGGGAAACTGTTGGATTCTTTGGAAAACTGTTGGTTTCTTTGGGAAACTGTTGGTTTTTTTGGGAAACTGTTGGTTTCCTTGGAAAACTGTTGGTTGCCTTGGAAAACTGTTGCTTTCCTTGGAAAGCGGTTGGTTTCCTTGGAAAGCGGTTGGTTTCCTTGGAAAGCGGTTGGTTTCCTTGGAAAGCTGTTGGTTTCCTTGGAAAGCGGTTGATTTCCTTGGAAAGCGGTTGGTTTCCTTGGAAAGCGGTTGGTTTCCTTGGAAAGCGGTTGGTTTTCTTGAAAAGCGGTTGGTTTTCTTGGAAAACTATTGGTTTCCTTGAAAAGCGGTTGGTTTCCTTGGAAAACTATTGGTTTCCTTGGAAAACTATTGGTTTCCTTGGAAAACTGTTGGTTTCTTTGGAAATCTGTTGGTTTTTTTGGAAAACTGTTGGTTTCTTTGGAAAACTGTTGGTTTCTTTGGAAAACTGTTGGTTTCTTTGGAAAACCAATTGAAGCCTTTGTCCAGTGACCCTAATGATACGTCTATCTGTATTAAGTTTCTGACCTGATGCTCTCACTTTACTCACAGAAAAAATTGAAAAGAAGTATCGTAACTTGGGAAATAAAGTAGTTATGGTAAGTCTGGAGAAGGATCTAAGAGGACTCGGCATTGCGTTATCCGGACATAAGGACCGGAATAAGATGGCTGTATTTATATGCGGAATAAATCCTAACGGAATCGCGTCTAAAACTGGTGGCTTGAAAGTGGGCGACGAAATTTTAGAGGTTCGTACGCAATATAATTTCATTAATTAATCAATTATCTCAGGAAATATTTTCATTAAAATAACGAAGTTATCACTATAACGATGAATGCAATGCTTCAGGTGAACGGTTTCGTATTACAAAACAGATGTCATCTGAACGCATCGTCAATAATCAAAGGCATACCTGGAAATGTTTTCAAGATTATTGTTGTGCGGTGAGTTGTTGCATTTTATACTTATACCATCATAAATAAGAAAGCGCATCCACTCAATATTTTTAATATACTTTTTTTTGTCGTCTAATAATACCTCATTTCTATAGTTCGATGCAACAGATTCAATGTAATTCACGAAATTCAAGCTGTTTTTTAAAAAGAATACATCGAAAATTATTTTATTTTCTACAGAAGGCCTACCGGCGTTAGTGACCTCGCGGTAAAACCAATCAAGCAATTCCCGACTGCGTTGGAGAACGACGTGAGTTTTCCCGACTATTTACTTTTTTTTTTTTAATTTTACTTTAATGCAATCTTTCTTATCATTACAATACTTACCTTATCTAAAAAAAAGTTTACGCCGCCCGTTTTTTTGCATACATGACGTTTTTGGCGTTTCGCGTAATGGTCGATTTATCTTCAGCAACGAAATTCTGTTCATTCAATTCTTCTTCAATGACACCGTTCGGACTAACCGATCACTGTAAGGTATCCATTTCGCTATCCCAATAACGATTTTATTTTTCATTCATCAGGGAGCGAGTCAATTCAGCCAATATTTAGGAGTTCATGCCGTATCGGTGAAAAAGGTAAGAAACCGAATTGAAATGCATCCAAATTCTTAAAAAAAAAATTTTTTTACGAATTCCTGACAAATATCATTTGTAATCTAACAACAAGTCAAAACCATCTAAGAAATTTCTATACCGATACTAACAAGTTTCGGTAAACTATAAAAATTTATTGTCAAAGTAAAAGCATTTCTGGAAAACGATGTTTTTATATTTTTGTACTTAAGCTTTCAATGATTGTCGTTTCAGGGACAATACGGATTGGGAATTATGATCATTGAAGGAAAACATGCTGAAGTGGGTCAAGGTATCTTCGTTTCGGATATACAAGAAGGAAGCGCAGCGGAACAGGTAAGCAACCCGCCTATTATGTTATGTCTAATTGGATATAATGCGCGTATCGTCATAAACCATTTGCTAATTGTCGTTACTTACTAATAAAATTCTGGGGATGGATTCAGTGACTCTCTGTCGCCCGCTTTCATTTAATTGTCCTTCAAACAAACCCCGCGATATAAAATCAATTAAGGTAGTTATGTCGCTTTGCGCTCATTTCGCATAAGTTCGAGAAAAATGAGAGAAAATTGCAACTACTTCTCGATGGTATAAAAATTTGAAAAAATTCATGCATATTAAAGGTACCGAATAGATTAATTTTGCATTATAATAATTCCAAAATGTTATTAACAAATTGGTGAAAAATTTAATTGGTCAACAAATTTCCTAGGAACCCAACTTTTTTTTTTATGAAAATGATTCATTCATTTTTCTGAATACGTGATGAATTTTTCCAGATTTTTCAATGTACTTTGACTTTTGTGTTTTTTCACACATTTTATCCATATAAAAAAAAATTCAAAGCAAATTGAAAAATCTAAAAAAATTCATACGTATTCAGAAAAATGAACGAATCATTTTCATAAAAAAAAAAGTTAGGTCTCCGGGAAATTTGTTGACCAATTCATTTTTTCATCAATTTGTTAATAACATTTTGGAATTATTATTATGCAAAATATCATCGAGAAGTAGTTGCAATTTTCTCTCATTTTTCTCGAACTTATGCGAAATGAATGCGAAGCGACATAACTACCTTAAGCATTGATAAATATCGATCACCGTTCATCAACGATTGCGAGTGATATGCAAGTAATATACTACGCATTATAACATAAACTAATTCTCTTATTCTTATAAATTTACTGCTATAGGCCGGACTCCAAGTTGGAGATCTCATTCTTGCTGTTAATTTTGATTGTCTACTCGGGTCAACACACGACGAGGTAAGCTGTATATTACGAAGGAAATGTTCGCAGTTAGATAATTTTTTTTTATCGTAGGCGACCAGACTTCTCAAGAAGACTGAGGGTGTCGTCACGCTAACAGTTTGTAACCCAAATCAAAGCAAAGTCGCTCAGGAACTTGAAGAGAAAGCCAAACAAGCGGATGCCCCACCGGACAAAGCGGCAGAAAAAGACGCCAAACCCGGTAATAAAAAATTCACATGAAGCTAATAAATTTATTAATTGTTTCTCTATCTTCCGAATTTCAACAACCAAAGCTAATAAAAATACTTTTCTTCGGTATGCGACATATCTCCATTAAAAAAAAAATTTTGCAGTAAAAAAAAAAAAAAAATGCCTACGAAAAAAGTGTCTTTGAAATGAACGATCGATAGATCGACCAAACGAATGAAATGATCGATTATGCAATAGTATTTTTTATTCAATTATTTTTATCCTCATTTTCATTCAAACATAAAAATCTGCGAAGAAAAAATGTAGCAAAGTCGATCGTTTAACTGCGGTATTCGTTAAAACGATTTCTCGACGGTGATTCAGACGATAAAATGCGTTTTGATGGTTTTGCAGAGGCAGCTAAAGAGCCTGAAAAACCAAAGGAACCAGAGGCTCCGCAAGATCCCAAAGATTGTAAAATATTGATTGGAAAAGATACGACTATTGAATGGGCGCATGAGAAGGATAAGCCCATTGGGTTTGCTATCATCGGTGGATCCGATACCCCAATGGTGAATATTAAGATTTATCAAATATGGATAAAAAAAAAATTCATTACGTGAAAGCAAATTATATCGTTTATCAAATTATCGAAATTTTCCGGAAAGTAATATGACTCACCATCCCTCAAATATTGAACACATGATAGCTATGACCTGAAATCGTTCTTTCCTATCTACTGATCTACCGATTGAGTAAAGTTACGATGAATCAGAGGGGTTTCCGATCGGTCAATTTAAAGGATTTGCAATCCCTCGGGAGGGGAATTCCTACCCGGCAAAAACTTTTTTCCTTTGTATATTTCTCTACTATATCCCCGAAAGAGAACGTAAGGAATATGAATCAATGTACAATCGATGAATAACGATATTTTTCCTCGTATCTTGCAGTTGGGAATTTTTATCCTCGATGTTTACCCCGAAGGATCCGCTGGCAAAGACGGCCGACTAAAACCGGGCGATCAGATAGTAGAATTTTGTCACGAAAGTTTTAAGGCGATTGAACACGACAAGGCACGTGGTGCGATATGTAAGGCTGCGGGACCGGTAAGATATGTTATTAGATTATAAACGTGCAATTTTAAGCTGATTACGATGACTATTACTTCAATAAAATCAGAATAATTCAAATTTTACTCTTTTACTTTTTTTTTTTAATATCCAAAGACCATATATATGTTATAAAGTTTCTCACTACGAATTCCGTCTTTTATTGTGATTATTTCAAACGCTTCAGTTTCTTGGATTTCGTACTCCGAATTCACAAAGCATCTAATTATTTCATTAATCACTGAACCCTCGAGTCGTGTTGTTACAGAAAGATTCAAATAATTTAAAAATGTAAAATAAAAAAAAATAAAAATTTAGATCGCATTCGACAGCGTTTTGAAAAAAATTGTATTTTAAAATTTTTGTATAATACACTAACTATTCGAATGTCTCTGCATTATTAATCTCTATTATTTTCAGATACATATGACCGTCCATCGCGTGGAAAAGGGTCTCGAAGAAGTCGAAGTAGAATTGCAACCAAAACCCGGAAAAGGGATCGGCGTGTGCATCACTGGCTATAGCTCTGGAACCGGTGCTTATATATCTGAATTGGTAAATATTTCATAAATCAATTATGTATTTTAAAGCGAACTTCAAGAACGTTACAGCTTCCTGAAGAATAAAAAAAAAAAAAAATATCTTTACTATAGAAAAAGAAAAGTGGGACCTCATCACAACTTTTTTTTTTTTTTATGAAACTTTGCGAGAGACTTTCCAAAAATCCATATTATACCGCTAATTTTTCGCAGGTGGCCGGAGGCAGCGCAGCCGAAAGTGACAAATTCAACGAAGGCGACGTAATAATAGCGGTTTGCGGTGAAGATGTCAAAGCGATGAGTGTGGAAGACATCGCGTTATTAATTAAAGTTTCAAACCCCGTAAAGTTAAAAGTAAATAGATATAAATCCACTAAAAAGTGAAAAATTATATTACGAAGATAAATAGATTGATTTATTTTACGAAATTTAATGTCAATTTATATGAAATAAGATTTGCTTTAAGTAGTGATATATTTCACAATTGGGCTGTACATTTTATAAATCATTATTCAATTATTGTTTATTCCCATTTCCGGATGATATTAAAAAATATATGTTTTGATGACTGCATGTAAATCACGAAAAATTAAATACAGTAAAAATTCTCATAAATATGCGTTTGTTGCGACTTTTTTTGTGGAAATCTTTTTTTTTCCCCTCTTTTATCGTGTTGATAATTTCCTTGTGCCATTGGAGACGAAACATTGCAGACGAATTTAATAAAAATATCCCGCTGGCGTTCGATAAAAATTCATGGTAACATTTATTCAATATATCATCAATATATACATGAATATAATACTCAGGTACTATAAAAATATCTACAATATAGATACAAGCGAGTTTCGAAACAAACGATCGTTTGAATTGAATCAAGCAATACAGATCAATTTTTGCGCGCGTATTTCGGCAATTTTTCGCGTTATCGAATGTCTTACATCGTAAGCTCTCGTGTAAACCTCTTATGTCTAATGATTAAAAAAATGGGAGCATCGATTTCGAGTGCATAGGGTTACTTTCGCGATTATAATGTGAATGCCATAAATTAACTAAACAGTATGACATTGGAAGACAAAGTTATGGATAACGATTTTTTTTTTCAAAATAATAAAAATAAAACAGAGAGCCGAGAATTAAGACAAAAGTGGCCGTCAAGCCAGTTGTAGCATTCCGGATTCGGGTCCAACGAGATAAAAATACCAATCATTCGACAAATGGCCGTAAATACAAAAACCGAGAACAACCAATAGAGCGAGAATCTTGATGGCAGTGCACATGGTGTTATGCTAGAAATGCGGCAGGCAAACTTTTCCTGCGAACAATTCTGAAATTACCGTTATCCATAACGCGAGAACAAAGAGAATGTAGGATATTCCTACTTGATGAGAATTTGGCAGCTGATAGGGTTGTCCGCCGATTTCGTCGACGTGAAAACCCATCGGAAATATCACCGCAGCCAAACAAAAAAGTACCACTGAAAAAAAAAAAAAAAAAAAAAAAAGCGTAAAAAAAAGTTTAATAACATTTTTTGTTTGTATTTTGAAGCGTATCGACCAAATATGAGAATATAAATTTTTTTTTTTTTTTTTTTTGCACTCACTTGCGGTAAAACCGACCCATCGAGCGTAGGGAATAACGTGCCGATCCCAATGGGATATAGCCAACAATGCAATCGTCGTTGTTATGAAGATACAGCCGCTGAATATGCATACAAGCGCCATCAACCATTCGGGCTGAAGATCCGGAGTATAACACACCTGCGATCTGTTGTAGAGTGTCATACACGACCACATTAAACCTAATCTCGTGTCACCTACAAAATACATCCGACTCTTTTAGGCTATGGCTACCGAAAAAATACTATTCGATCGTATAAATATCATGGAGGACTATTAATTTCTCTTGTTAACGCATAAACAATTTCTTTTTCTTACCACCAACGTCTGTAATAATCCAGTCGGGCATCGCTAGACTGACGATCGCAAAAATGTCAGCTGCGAGAAACAGCGTACCCGATATTACGGTCAATTTATCCATTGTTCTCGTATTTCCGAATGGATAATTCACTCGTTATTGTTGTTATTGCACAATAATGATTTTCTTTTCTGTTTTGTCGAGTTACTTCAAAACTGCATTTTTACGAAATGTCAATATTTACGCTGTCGCGAAACTTCAACATTTTGTTGATTGTTATTCCATGAAGCAACGCACAGTTTCCGAACCTCAAACGCATCGAAAGGCACAATGTCAAACAAGCTGAGTGTATATACCATGAAAGCAAATCGTATATTCCCATTGCGACGAGTCTCGAAGCGCTCAAATCGCACAAATCTCTCCCCAGTAAACTATCGCACGTTACAGTTTCCGATCTGTTTCTATCGTGAGATTGAATGGTTGCACCAGTTCAATGTGAGTCGAGAACCGGATTTATTTTGTCTAATATGTATTACTTAGACGTATCCCTGTTAGTATATTCGTAACAAGAATCCTTTACAGAACAATACGAAAGTTACACAATTACTGTTAAGAAAAAAACGTCACGATATCCGGCACGCCGAATCGACAATCTAACCTCCGAGGCTCTCGAAATATAAATATTTTTTTTTCGAATGACAGCACAAAATATCTCGTCTCTAATTGGTTTCTCGATAACCGTAACACGACGACAAAAAAATCTTCGAAAAATCGTTAACATCGTGTATTAACAAACATTTTTTTTTTTTTCTCGCAGAGAACTGGTTCAGGACCCGGAGCGCGTGATAACCACTGTTTTCCTCAAGAAACATGTGATGCTCTCATTGAAACAATTGTTCGGCGAAACAGGAGCAAAATCCACAATCGATATCATTAAATACGATCCATTGACGCGTACTTTTGTTCTTCGTTGCGAAACTAAGGACTACACACGTCTGAGAGCCGCTTTAACCGCCGCTAATTCGTACGAAGGAATCGACTGTTTTTACGACATTCGCAGAGCGACGCAAAACCCATTGTCGCTTACCGCAGATTCCAGAAATTTTGTTCACTAGAGTCGCATTTTTTCGTGAACTGCGAGAAGCAAAGGATATACATATATATTTATTTAAGAAAAAACTGATTAACGGAGCAATCATGCCGGTCATTCGTCAAGAGGGCAAAGACACAATAATTTTCGTCTCCAAGGAGGAACACGCAACGCCAAGCAAAGTTAATCTACCGGAACCCGAGCCGAGTCCCGGTCTCCTATTGCCGAGCGGCGAAATAAATTGGAATTGCCCGTGTCTCGGCGGCATGGCAACGGGTCCGTGTGGTCTTGAATTCAGAGATGCATTTTCCTGCTTTCACTATTCGGTAGCCGAGCCGAAGGGATCCGATTGTTACGATGCTTTCAAAACCATGCAATCGTGTATGTCGGAGTATCCGGCGCTTTACGGCAACAAGGATCCCGATTTGGACGACATGGACGAGCGCGACGCGGACGCTATAGCCGATCGCGGCAGTGAGATCGCCAACGAGAAGAAAGACACCAAAAACGATTCCGGCACCGATCGCGAAATTCTCAGTCCTAAAACTTCCACTAGCAGCAATCAACTCGAAAGAAAAAAGGACAAGTAAACGAAAATTAGGTCGTCTAAAACTAATTCGCAATTTCCATCTCCACCCAAGATATATAATTTCTTATGAAAAGTTTCGGCCTCCAGCATTGTCGTTTGGTTGTTTTTTCTTTATTGTTCGCAAAAAAAAAATGTTCCCATCCTCGTTCCTTGTATTCCTCGCTATTAGTACAATTTAGCAAGTTACGGTCGATTTTTTCAAATTTCGTTACCTTACACTGCAATATAGTTTCATTATTTCAACATTGTTCTATCGCAGTTACGATAGCATTGTAATGTTATTCCGTTGTACAAAGTCATTCGTACGGCACGCGCTGTTTATCGATGTATAACTTGACATTGTTTTTTCCATTTTTTTTTTTTTTTTTTTTTTTTTTTTGAATAAACAACGCATCAAAGATTGGTACGAAACTCGTTTAATCTGAATTTACATATTGTATATCTATTTTCGAAGAAATAATGATTAACCGGCTAATATAGTACAGGATAAGAGACATATATATACGAAGCGCCGTTTAACGCGCGTGGACTCCGATTCCAGGAAAACAAGCCGGCGAGAGGGAGTATCAACCGACGTCACGGTTACGCAACGTAACAACGGGTTTTTGGTATATCGTTGTTAATCGAGACGGATTCACGTGGTGAATGTCGTTCGTGGTATATCGTTATATGTAGAATAAGCCTTTACCGATTGACGAGAATCCCTCATCCCCACTACCATGCTACGTTTCCATAATAACGCATTACAACGTATGTATCTTAAAGTTTATTCCTAAATGGGGCAATTTTTCGATAAAGCTGTGACAACGATGACTATTGAATACATGTTTATTTGTAACTAAATAAACAGCGTAATTAATTAATGATAAAAAATATCGATAGACAGGTTTGACGCGACAGATTTTTCTTTTTTTTTCGATGAATCGTTGGTGGGAGAAGCTTTAGTGACGTCATTAGACATCAGCGTTTCCTCGTTGTTGCTTTGGTCGCTTTGCCTCCGTCGCATCAAGTGCGTGTGCTACATTAGCTCGTTGATGATCGGAGCCACACGGGTCGTCGTTTCTGTGCGTCATTGTAGTAGTGAGACCGAACGTGTACGAATGATTGGTGAAGAAAGAGGAGAGGGATGGTTGATGCCATCGCCATTCGTGCGCGTCCCTTGCCCCGCGCGGCTCTTCTTTACCGTCAATCTACCGAAACTCCTACCCATAACTACGTTGAAAAGTCTCGACAGAGAGGGGCACAAGCGAGTTTTAGGACGCCCATGGAGTCTCAGCCAAAAGTTACAACCCGCCGCGGGACAACTACGCGATAAACGACAGTATATTATAACGCATAGAGTGCCTACCATGAACGCGAACGCCACTGCCGCTGGCTATCGGAATCTTCGGTATTCGAGACTCACACGATTTCACGCCGCTGCTAAACAATCACGACGTACGGCATGGTACTTTCAGTGATACGAAAAAAAAATAAAAAGCAAAAAAACAAAACGCTCTCGTGTACGAGAAATATTCGTTTGTTAGACGCTTTGTGTAATAAACAACTACCTTGGTGTTCGTGCTTTTGTATATTGTGAAGTGAATTTTTACTCAAGTCAAAAATATAACTAAAAGGAGAGCGTGCATGCTTTCGTGAGTGAAAGACAGTGCGTCAGAGAGTCGTCTCCCCCTTCCCCTTTATACCCGCGCGTAGTTTTTCTCTTCCCTTTTATTACATATATTTTTTTTTTTTCATTACCGAAATTAACGCGTTCTTTGTTATCCCGTCTTTTTGGAACTCTGAGACAAACACAAAGTGAAAAGGGATTCGCGAGTGAATTTTTATCTTCGTTCACAAAAGTGACGAAGTTGTAATCACGGACGACAAACGAAAACGAGGGAATTGGAGTTGACGAGAAAATGATGGATTCGAGAAGAAGCAAAGGAAAGGAGAAGAGGCGGTAAGTTTTTTGTGATAACTGTTGCATGCTGGTCGTGACGAAAAATCATTTCATCAGAAATTGACAATAAAGTACGTTAGGTGAAAGCTTAGTCCTCGTTTGAACTCGTGGACATTCCGTTGAATTCTCTTTCTTTGACTCTCCTTGAACGATCAATCATGGGGAGTCTGCAAGCGCCAATTATGATGCACGCACATATGTTTTTTGTTCTCCGATCGGATGGCGCTGCTATACATCGAGACACTGTCTATTCGACTCGAATAATAAAACGAGTTTAGAAATACATACAAACGGAGAAAATGTCTCTATTATAGTTTGAGCTTCTCGTTCCACTCCGTTTATGACTTTTTATACATTGCCGTTCGGACAAACGAGC
Organism: Buathra laborator; assembly: GCA_934046635.1. NCBI lineage: Eukaryota > Metazoa > Arthropoda > Insecta > Hymenoptera > Ichneumonidae > Buathra > Buathra laborator. Next base: position 5,420,613 of record OW203901.1, read on the forward strand.
AATTGAACTCGTTGCTGTATTAATTGATAGAAGTCGAATTGACAATAGTGTGCGCGTTTCTCCGTTATCGACGCATACGCACTCCAAAATAGGCTCGTATTTGTGAGTAACAAAATGGAGCCTAATGTTTTTTAAACGTGTCGCTCGAATGGCTAATTGACGCAATACAGTCCGAGAGACTTCGGCGATAAATGAGGGATGGAGTCCGATGGCCGCCACTGACGATTCGTCACATTCGTTATCAGCTCGAAAGGGCTCGTCCGGAAAATCCGATTAGAAATAAACGGAAGTATTTATTCCGTAATTTTCGAAATATGACGCAAATCTGTGTATGTATTACACATATTTTCAACAATGTTCGCAATGCATGGAGCTTTTTCTCGGTAAATGAACATAAAAAATGTATACATGTATGTATGAACATCGATATACAAATATATGTATATATATTTATACAAGAGTAGAAGCGTACGAAGTTCCGTTATTTTGGTGCTCGGAGGAGCGAAGCAGCTCAGCTCTCTCCGCCTCGAGCTACCGGTGGCAAACACGCAGATATAATGCTCGTTCTGCTCGTCGTAAAAACATTCGTCTCCGCGCATACCTTTCGTAACGAAACTGTTCGCCACTAATGAATACGGAATTCGATCTTTTTTTTTTTTTTTTTTTTTTTTTTTCAACAAAAACAGTGTAACATGTAAGAGCGTGAAGAATCGAGGCTTGTGTTATCGTTCACCGTTCGTCTGACCATCGCTCAGTCGGCATGGACCGTTCGAGCCCTGGACGGTGGCTCGACCCGCGGAACATATAACAACCAAAGGCCGCGATATCCATAACTCGAATCGTCAGAAATGATATACTCGCGACCTGTGGAATTATTCCTTCCGTTCCTTTATCAATGAAAGATCACACTTGCTCTCGAGTCCCGTTTTCAATACCCCACAGAAACATAATAACTTTTATCAATAACCGGAAATTAATCGATCATGCAGATTACCAATCGCGTTCCAAAATATATGACGATAAAAAGTATATACCACGAGAGTTGCGACAAACATTACAAAAACAATTTTCGAATACAATTGATCAACGACCGGAACTGAATTGATCGTACAGATTGCGAAGTCACATGGCAAATGGTTAAACGATAATGAGAATTTCGCAAACGGAGAAAAACATTTTCGCGCGTTAAAGATGCATCGCCGACAGTTAAGATATTCGAGATATTAACCGGGGAATCGGTCAAGAGATCGAAAAAAAACAAAAATATTCCAATTTTAGAAAGGCGCAACACATATGATCGATCTATTTTTATCGACTGCCGCGCGCGAGCCTCTCGTTTTTTTTTTTTTTTTTTTTTTTTTATCTGTTGAATACTCAAAGCGGCGGAGCATCGATCATGTATATAAGAGTCATCGGCCTCGACGACTTGGTAACCGCTGGTCGCGGAGTCAGCGACTGGCGAAAAATCGATGAAAACGCACGTGTCCCGATGAGTTTACCTCACACGCTTATACCGCCTTCATCCCCGCGATGGCGTTGATCATTGCGTAACTTAAACGTGCAGCGATAAAGTTCACATTTTTTTTATTTATTTGTTGTACACACAATTGTGTATTTATCGATATGCGATCGCTGGACGTTGCAGTATTGGATCGCAAATACCTGACAAGATTATGGCGGTATCTGTCGATGCGGTCCATCGGTGTACGCGATACGAGAGGTACTCAGAGTATTCTACGTATGCTAGACAACGAAGACCACTATTCTTTGATCGTTGCGTCTATGTATGTAGTTAAATGAATGATCGTTGATCGGGGGGGAGGGATGCGAGGGGACAGACAGAGTTAAAGACAGCCAATTCGTTATCGATAGGGAGCGACGGTAGCGGATAAGGATCGAATGCGTGAGGTCGGACATAGGACGCTGCTGAGAGGCGGTCGCAAACGAGAAAACAGTGTCGAGTGGTGCAGGTGCGCGTATTCTTACCGCCTATATACTAAGTCCGCGTTTACCCACTCCTAAAAATTATAAACCCGAAGCTAAAAACTCAATACCGTACGAATGGCCGCGAGAACAAAAGACAGTGATTTATCTTCGTTTTCATTTGCGTCGTTGTTTTTACGATAAATAAAAATAATGGACAAACAACGTGACACTAATCGGCAGTTCGTCGGTGTGGTGAGCTACGGCTGTACCGGAAATAATGGTTCCGCGGCGAACGCGCCGGTTAACAGGTGTTGGGGAAACATGGGATCCGTCGACGTCGAAGATTTGGCACTTTTGTTCGGTGAAAATCGGGACAATGGTGTCAACTTCAATAATCGAACGAATACGAATCCGAATCATCGAGTATTCAGAAATCGTAGTGTACCAACCGTACCGAGAAATTCCGTGCCTTATGTTCATCAATTTAACAATACGATAAATAATGAACAACGGTATTACGAATGTGAATACGATAATCGATGTTACGAGGAATGCACGCAAAATGGTTATCATCAGCAGCACCAGCAACAGCCGCTTCGGGAAAAGGAAGATTACGCGTGGAATTATTGTTCGGGGAACGAGAGGATTAACAATAGTAGGGTTGGGAAATCCGCGGAACACGAGTTGCCACTCGGTCTTGGATTGCCGTGTACGGAGGATCAGTGGCTCGCTTGTCCAGCAACCAATTGTCCCATATTCGATAATGTCGTGGCACCTATCGCAAACACCGATTGGCCAATGTCCGCCAATCAAAACGCGTGGAATTTTTACGAGAATCGAACGACCTTTGGTCCTTTACTACCGCCATGCATGATGAACGGAACTCTCGATAGGCAACATCGCGACACAATTTATCGTGACTGTTACTCACAGTGGGAGGAGGAACAACAATATTTCGAAGATTACCTGTGAGTTCGAAATTTATCGCTTGCAGGTAATCTCGGACGATAACCAGACAGCGTTCATGCTTTTCAGACCGATATCTGTATACTACTGCATCGGAAAATAGATCGATTGTGATTACGCACTCCACTATTTTTCCCATAAGACTATTAAAACATTGACGATCTATGGTGCCGAAAAAAAATTAATTATTCTTAACTCTCTATTTTCGCGATAAATTTACTCGATTATAAATTTTTTAAGAGATAAAAAAAAATTCTATCGTCTTGATGAAGAAGAAGGAATATTTTAAATGCATGAGAATTCATACGGAATAGCGATATTGCTTCTGTAACATTTTTAGGAAAGTGATGAAACAGAAAAAAAAAAAAAAAAAAACGAAAAATTATTGATCAACAGGACCAACGAGAAAAGAAAGGAAAAATCTCGGGATGCAGCGCGTTGCCGACGTAGCAGGGAAACCGACATTTTCACGGAACTATCGAGTGCCCTTCCGCTTACATCGGATCAGGCTGCGCATCTCGACAAGGCGAGTGTAATGCGTCTCGCTATTGCTTACTTAAAAGTTCGCAGCGTCATCGATTATCGTAAGTTTCGCACCAATAAAATTCTATATTTTCTTCAATGAAAAATTTTGATGGACATCGAGTTAATGGGGGTAATTTCATTACGCAGCAGAGCCATTGATGAAGTCCGAGTCATCGATGGAGATGGATGCATTGTTTCCGAAAGCTCTCGATGGATTTATGTTGGTTTTGTCGAGTAACGGCGACATGGTGTATCTTTCGGAGAATGTTACAGATTATCTCGGCGTTTCTCAGGTTTGTAGAATTTTTTTCAAATTCGCAGCTGTTTATTCTTATAGTGCAGACAAACTGTATGTATCGTAACGAAAAAACTATATCACTAAAAAAAATGTTTCAATCCATTATTTTTGCCATTAGAAGCCTCAAATGTATTATTAAGGAGGATCGGTGGCTGATAGTTCATTTCGCATAAGTTCGAGAAAAATGAGAGAGAATTGCAACTACTTCTCGATAAAAATCTGGTATAAAAATCTGAAAAAATTCAGGAATATTTAAGGTACTGAAAAGATTAATTTTGCATAATAATAATTCCAAAAAGTTATTAACAAATTGATGAAAAAAAAATTTGTTAAACAAATTAACGGTAACTCAACTTTTTTTTTTGGTGAAAATGATTCGTTCATTTTTCTGAACACGTATGAATTTTTTCAGATTTTTATCCTGGGTTTGGATTTTTTTTACATGGAAAAAATGTGTAGAAAAAGAAAAAATTCAAACCCAAGATAAAAATCTGAAAAAATTCATACGTGTTCAGAAAAATGAACGAATCATTTTCACAAAAAAAAAAAGTTGAGTTACCGTTAATTTGTTTAACAAGTTTTTTTTCATCAATTTGTTAATAACTTTTTGTAATTATTATTATGCAAAATTAATCTTTTCTGTACCTTAAATATGCCTGAATTTTTTCAGATTTTTATACCATCGAGAAGTTGCAATTCTATCTCATTTTTCGGGAACTTATGCGAAATGAACTCTCAGCCACCGATTTCCCTTAAACACGTTAAAAGCGCTATGTATCGCATACGATTTATGCAATGAATTTTTTTTTTGCTTCAGATGGATTTGATGGGTCAAAGTGTCTACGAGTACAGTCACCCGTGTGATCACGACGAGTTGCGCAAATGTTTGTCGATGAAACCGATCGACGTCGCGGAAAAACGTCAGTGTACCTTTTTCCTTCGATTGAAATGTACACTGACGAGCAAAGGACGAAAAGTTAATTTGAAAAGCGCCTCTTACAAGGTAAAGTACGAGCGAAACATTGAGAAGTTATCAGGAAGTTAGTCGAAAATCTCCAGAAATTTTAAAATATAGGAGACGATTGTAATTACAAAATGGAATTATCATATAGTAATTGACTATTAACTATTCCTGTAACATTAACTCTCCAATCCATAATATCTCGTATAACACCATAAATAATTTTTTTTCTATTCAGGTGATTCATTGCATTGGACGTGCAATGGGTTCTTTCGAGGCAAAAGCCGAGCAGATTGCCGACGATAGTGAAAACGGTCGGGACACCGAATCGAGCGATTCGTCATCAAAGGACGAAAAGGATATGGAAATCGATTCTCCGTCCGTTTTCGGTTACAACGGAGCGTCGCTAGTCCTCGTTGGATGTCCCATTCCACATCCCAGCAATATCGAAGTACCGCTCGGTCGTCAAACTTTCCTTTCCAAACACAATCTCAACATGAAGTTTACTTACGCCGACGACAGGTGAGGCGGCAACTTCATAATCGTTTGCAATAACAGCCATTTACTTCGCCGCAAGCGTTTCGAATATTTCACAATATCTCGAGTTCCCCAAAAACACCTTTTGTTTGTATTGTTTCACAGATTGGCGGAGTATCTCGGTTGGGCGAGCAGCGAATTACTCGGCAAATCTGTCTTTGAGTTTCATCATGCATTGGATAACTCGGCTCTCGACAAATCCTTCAAATCCCGTGAGTTAATATCCGCCTCTCTGTTCGCGTGTATCTGTTCGTCGATGTGTATAGAGTATATGAAGAACCGAAATGAAATAGCGTCGTACGTTTTTTTCACCGATTCGAGATTCATTTTTATCGGCCGGATCTTTATTGGATTGCCTTGGCGTTCAAAGCGGTTTCGCGAGGGCATTTTTTACGATGCCACGAAACTCGCCGTTACGCCTTTCTATACTCCGACACCCGGTTATCCGGTAACGCGAATTTATCCTTTGCACAGAAAACAGAGTCAGGATACTCGCCGCTCTTTTATTTTTTTCATTATTGTCAAACTTCGACAATGCGAAACTAATCGATTAATTATATATATATATATTTTTTTTTTTCCGAATGATATTGAAAATATGATTTTTTTTTCTCTATTGTTAAAACAGTATTCAGCAAGGGACAGTGCGAAACAACGGCATACCGTTTCCTCGGTAGAAAGGGTGGATACGCTTGGGTCGTGACACAAGCAACACTGATCCATTGTTCGAAGCAACACAAGCCTCTCTCAGTCGTTTGCGTTAACCACATACTGAGGTAAGAAAAGCGTTTGTCTATCTTTAATCGAAAGTCCTTGCCGGAGAGCTTTTCTTCTCGTACTCTCATAAAAAAAAAAAGGAAAAGAATACCTCTGTAATCCGAGTGAACCAAATCCACGCCTTCGAGTCCTTGGGAGAGCGAATTATTGTCATTGGTCCCGAGGGAGAGTGTCGAATATAGCCGGGCGAGCAATCGCTCGGGGTTTTTCCGAGGGGTAAAAGAGGAAACGGGAAAACGTGCTGATACCGCGGAGGGATGGTAGACCGGTAGAGAGGACATAAAACCCCCCCATTGCCGTAGGGATAAAACGCCCCGGGAAGGGAGAATCGTACGCAAGAGTGTACGGAGATTTCGAAGGTTGCGTCATGTGCGTTGTACGCTGGTATTGGTAGCGGGCGAGGGATCGCGTTTAGGCGGCCGCCGCGGTACGAAGTGAGTTGGATAACGGGCGGGCGAGGGTTGCCGTCGCGAAGTCTCCTCAACGTCCCCGTGGGCTGTGTGTAGGGGAGGAACCCGATGGGTTCGACTATAGGCGCGAGAACCAACGAATTTACTCCGTTCGCAGAACAGTCAGTGAGAGTTCGCTCGCTCTTGCGCCGACACAACGTTCTTCTGTACGTTCTTTTACGCAGTGAAAGATTAGTCATTAATAACATCAGCGATTTCTCTGGGTCATCGACTCGTTATTACCGGATAAATAGCACTTCGTTAACCGCAGATTAGCCGACAATGTTAAATTGTTATTACATCGTTTGGTAACTCGCGCAATCGCGGATAATACGTTGCAACTTTGGTGACACATCGAGCGCGAGATCGGGTTATACTAATGAGGATTTAATCGAACGGAAATGCCATTTACATTCGTATTTCTATTCGCGAGATAATAAGTGTTCGCAACGAGGAAGAAATAGTCGATCGCGTGATCCGAATGGCAGTATTACAAAATCATTTACTCAGTTAGCTGTGTGCTTCCGGAAGTCTTTCGCGTCTGTAATTCAGTTAATAACGCTTCACTTATTCAACTAATGAGAAAGTAATGGAATGACAATTTATGAAATTCGCATTGTTATCGTCTTAACCATCGGAAATTTAGGAAAGAAATATGCGAATCGGAAAATCGTGAAAAAAATAGGTATACAATAGGATTTATGTGACTTTAGAGATTTGTATTTATTGAACTTTGTTAATAATTGACGATAACCGTTGATTGAGATCGTAATTATACAGAAATTTATATAATTATCGTCATCAACCCTTTGTAAGAATTCGTAAAAAACAATGTTTATCGGGAAAAACAAATAACGAGAAAATGAATAACGAAAAATACGGAACATACGACAAAATAGGTACACGATATTGTGAAATTCGTCTTGTAATCGTCGTCGGCAACCCTTTGTAAGAATTCGTAAAAAAAAAAAATGATTATCGGGAAAAACAAATAACAAGAAAATGAAAAATGAAAAATACGAAACTACGAAAAATGGGTACACGATATTATTTGTTTTGGGTTGTTCAGCGCGATAGCGAACTGCGGTTGAGGATCTCAGTGGATTCGGGGAGTAATGTCGAAGGCGCACGGGTTATTACGCGCCGCGGGAGGACTACCGCCCTCTCGGGCAGCACGTGCTGTTATCCGTAGTGGGTCGATACCCCCCTCAACTTCGACCGAGACCCCGTTAGAAAGCGAGAGTGAAAGCGAGAGCGAATTCCGGCGCAGAAACGAGAACGAAAGCACAACACTTCTTTTTTTTCCGCGTACCGACGTTGACACCCTTTTTCTTCCCTTCCATCCATACTTCGCGTTGAATTATTCGAGTGATAGATCAACGCTGTGAGAAAAAGAGTGGCGAGTGTTACGCGAATTAAGATTGTATAGACAACGATAAGTTAATCCCGAAAAAAAAAAAAAAACAGTTAATTTCGAAAAAAAAAAAAAAAAAAATGGAAACTTCTTTTTTTTTTTTGAATTCCGTTGAATGTTACGAGATAAACCGAGAAAACAAGACGATGTAACGATTACGTGAGTTTTTTTAATTATCGCTGCGAATTAATCAGTATACCAAGAGAAATATGAGATTTTAGTAATTCGCGGTGACGCGTTTATCTTTTAACGACGAGAAATACATCGACAATACGAAAGTTTGAAACGCGTCGAAAAAACGATGATGAGAAGTTCTTCATGCGAATCTGCGAATTTTTTTTTCTTATTTTAAAGATCGTCTTTACGGAAAGGCCAGAGGGTCGCGTATATTGTATACACGTCGACATACGAGAAGTCGTGAAGGTCTCATCTTTCCGACTTGTTTTTTCCCCGGTTGCGATGGTTTAGTACATTGTAAATGCAGTCGCGAAGGGAGCGAACAACGTCGAGGTTGGTCCGCGGCCACTGGTAGATACGCGAACACGTGTACGCGGCGTTATGCACTTGAAGAGTCTGACGGCAGCTCGTTGCAGTTTAGATTCTCGAAATAGAAGTTATATATCCCCGCGAAGCGAAGAGAAGCGTCGAACGAGAGTGTCGAGACATCTTCGCGCGGATGGAATAGCCGCGACGCAATCTCGAAATCGCGAATTATTCGATGTAAAAAACACTATCGAAGTTGCCGATTGTGGGTATTTGTCGTTAATTCGCGACGGGCGATCGTATGCGACGCTCGCGCATCACGATTACGATTAACAATATGTATATATATGTACATAAATATATAATGAAGTGCGTCGATGCGTTTGAGGATTGCGAGTGGCGATCGGGTGTGGATGCGACTACTAGTCGCGAGTTGAACTATGCTAACGTGTCATAGACAAGCGCAGCGGCGCGGCAGAGAGAAACAGGCGATTAATAGTGATAATTTACAATGTACATGACGCGGTTGGTGGGGAGAATTTCGAGACTCGCGAAGAAGAAGGGTATTATTTTCGCTGAGTGAGCGATCGGGTGATGAACGTCGCGATACTAGAAGCGCGATCCGATTCGCGCCAACGTTCCGTCGACTGATCGGCCGACCGACAAATCAAGCCGCAGCCAGCAACTTCAACACACAAACCCCCCCGAGAGAGGCAAACCGAGGGATTCGACAGTGCGTGCGCGCATACGTCGCCGCTAGTAACCTACTTGGAACTTTAGTATTAAACGGATCTTGGTTCCTCGTTTGCTCTATCTTTTTTCTCTTCTCTCGATCGTCTTTTCGGTACTATCGATGCCCACTGGTAAAACGGATAGTATAATCTCTTCTGCACGTTTAGTTCAAAGTTGTCGCTGATTAAAAGCTCCGCGCGACGTAAACGATATTCGTCAAGCGTGTCAAACGCAAACGTATCGACGCCGCGCGTTTTTGCATTTTTTTTTTTTTTTTTTTTCGTCTCTATATCGCGCGATTCGCAAACGACGATTTTTCGGTACTCGAGAGACGGATAAACAAAATAAAATCAACGATGTATCGCGCTTTTTACAAACTTAAGCGTTATAAACTATCAATTACGTAATAGTGAGAAAAAAAGTAACGACGCTAGAGACGATTTTCGTCAACAGAGGGGTTCGCGATCACGGAGAAATCTCACTCGCGCGAGTGTCTCGAGAAGAGGAGAATTTTTTCAATCTTCGCGAAGTCGATGCCGAATTCGATTCTCGTTCGCGCGTGAGGAATTAAGATTCGTCGGTAGAGAAGCCCCTCGCGCGTGAGAGAAGACAGCGGCAATTTCCACGAAGTAAACGGAGAGAGAGAAAGAGAGAGAGAACGACGACGAGAGAGTTGAAAAGACGAGTAGCGCGTGATCAGCGTGTAGCGATATATTATTTTTAAACTCGACGAATTTGTACCGTGTGGACAACGCGTGTTTCACGAACGCTTACGCTTCGAGAAGAAGAAATACACTCGACAAGTTAGTAAAATCATCGGATGATAGTCATTTCATTTAGATAGAAGATAAAGAGAGAGAGAGAGAAGAGGGAGAGACAGCTGGACGGGCGGCTATTATCATAAACATGTCCAGCATCCGCGTGATCGTTCGGTAATTGCCCCCGTTAATTCTACACTCCCTTCAAAATTCGCGCGTCCATTATATTTCTATCTATACACACAACACTGTCCGTGAGTAGGAAAAAAAAAAAAAAAAAAAAAAAAAAAAGAAGACAAAACAAATAGGAGTCGTCGCCCCGCGCGTTTCTCTATAGTAAATATAAAATTCGTTCCTCTAGTCTATCGACGTATAGTACAATATCCACCGCTGTCCGAGGGTCTTGTAGCGCTCACTCTCTGGTCCCACTGATCCACTCTTGAGCGATCCTTCCGCCGTGTCGACGCGCCTCTCGATATACATTGCGCGAACAAAACTTATTGTGCAATTCGTGCGAAGTTACGCTCGCGGCTTCGTCGTCGCGATTTGCTCGCTGTCGTTGGCTCGTCGTTTCTCGCGGCTCTCGTGTTTTCTGTTTTTTTTTTATTATTATTATTATTTTTTTTTTCAAACACACAATTCTTCGAACACTTTACAATAGGTACAATTTATATTATCTTACGTTCTTTCACTAAAAAAAAAAAAATTGAAAAAAAAAAAAAACAAACATTAGAAAAGAATAATATTTCCGACGGGCTGTGGTACAGTGTTGTGTAGACTAGTTACGCGAGTAATATAGTTTATTGAAAGAAGAGTACGAGGGGAATGGAGCAGGGAAAACGGAGATCGGGTTCGTAACTCGTCGCGACGCAACCGCGCTTCGCATCTCTCTCTCTATCTATCTATCTATCTATCATTGTCGTCAGAGTCGTGTTTACCGCGTGTACGGACTCTCCCACCACTCTCCTATCTCTGTGTGTATCTCACTACTTCGACTAGATACTCTCATCTATAGTACTATAGTACACTACCAACTTATTCTATTTTCTCATTACCTCATTCATTAGCATTTCGTCTACCGGGTGAAAAATATTCAAACGGCAAAACATCACTAACAATGCTAAGCTTTGTTCTCTCGAAATTTTACGATAAATTCGCGTTTTATAATTCGACAAACGCGTATTTAAGACTCTTTGAGTATTTCGAGTATTTCGGAGCAAATAGCTCTCGAGATTTTCGTCTTGCAGCTTGCGCTATCGCCTTGTGGTACACGGAATTGTTGTATGACGTCGTCTTGTGGTCAAAAGAATTGACCGATCTCTCTCTCTCTCTCCTTCTCTCTCGTATCTCTATCTACGCTGTTATAGAATACGCGAAGCTTGCGTATTACGTATCGTACTATGTATGCAATGGTCAATAGACGACGACGACGGCGACGGCGACGGTAGTTATAATAGTTTTCGTTTGTAGGTAGAGATAGATAGGGAACGGTATTAGAGCATCGCGATGGGGGCCGTCAGCTGAGAGGAAACAGCTAGTCAAAGCTCTCGGCAAAAGCCCGAACGCAATCCGCGAGGCAGTGAGAGTTACATTAAGTCTCTACTCCCCGTAGCACGTGTTCGATTGCGCAAGGAATCTGACGACGACGACGACGACGACGACGACGCTTGGCCGTCACACTATTTTTAGCGACACCCGCTACATATTTAACCTGCCCTAACCTCTAGCTGCACAGTCTCTTTTACTTCACCACCCAGCTGTCATAAACAAGTCGTAGCTAACACCACAAACGTACGAATTCACTACTATCAAAGAATTCGTAACACCGCGCGCGCGCGGGCGCGCGCCGCGTCGGAGAGGATAGCCACGCAGGAAACACGAGATCGATCGATCGATCGATCGAATCATACAACACAAACTTTTCCTTACTACACTATTATCTATTCGAAAAAAAAAGAAAAAAAAAAACAAAAACTTCATCAGGCGATCGATCGTCACATTTTTTTCCACAAGTTTTTTTTTTTTTTTTTTTTTTTTTTTCGAAATACGAAGACTCTTCTACCCTCCCGCGTTGTCAGGGCGCTTTTACTCGTAGCGCTATACGAACGAATTGTATTTTTGGAGCATTGCGAAAGAAGGAAAAAAAATGAAATAGGCGATCGAAGAGATGCGCGCGCCCTTTGCTTACGCGAGCCGCGATATATACCGCTTAATCTCTCGTGCGAAATTCCTCTTGATTTATGACCTCGTTGCAATCTATAAAATTCTCTATTGGCGGCACTAACGAGAGCCTTGAATTAGCGAGATTATTTATTGTACACGAGAAGTTTATTTAATGTTACGTTGTGGCTATAGTGGCAACTCGCGTTGTAAGCGCGAGAGCGTAGATAAGATTACCTCAGACGAGAAATTGACGGAGATGTTCGCGAAGAAACGAGGCAACAAGGCGCCTAATAGAAATGAAATCGAACACGCACCTTACTCGTGCGAATGGCACGTAGAAGTCTGCGTAGGCATCGCGAGATTGGTGCGTAAACGCGTGTGAGCCGTTTGGAATTAGGACCTCGAGAATCGTCGTTTATTATATCGTAGTGATTCATCTTTGGACTTAGAAACGTTGACACACCTGCTGACGAAGCTAACACACAGTTTTTTAATTTTTTTGATTTTTTTTTCTTTCATTGCAGCGGTATCGAGTGCGAAGATGAAGTCTATAGCGAGCGTCAACTCGAAGCACGAAAGACCGGAAATGTGAACGATCATTGCTCCGCGTCAGATACGGAAGATTTCGAGACGGAGGATACGTTGAATTTGAATACACTGCCGGCACTGGTACTCGAGACACCGAGCGCCACAAATACCGACGATTCGTTCGACGGCGCGGCAGAAACTCCCGAAGAAAACGATCGCGACGATCGCAACAATCAGGAAAAGAGAAATATTGGCGAGTCAGCGGAGTACGAAAACGATTTGACGATTGTAGCGGGAAACACTCGGAAAGCCGAACGCGCCAGACCATTGGCCGTCACTGCTTCGATATTCAGATCTCAGTCGGGTCTGCAGGATTCTCGCAAAGATCTATTGCCCGGCGCTGCGCAGCTGCCGACCAAAGTTACAAAAGCTCCGGATACACGCAGATCAGCGTGGTATTTCCAGGTATATATTCTCGTATTCTCAGAATCTCGGGAAAATATATGAAGAAAATTTTATACAAAATTTTACACATTTTTATACAATGGATTTTTATTATGATTTTTTTTTTTTTTTTTTTTTTTTCAGGATAAACCGATTTTGGATTACGAACCATCGAGGAATCGACCTCAGGCCGTAACGCGAAATCTCTTCGTCCCTCTTATTCAAGATCCAGAAATTCAGCAGGCGCAACAGCACGAGCAGCAAGCGACGTGCAGGCCTCCGCCTCAGACAGCGACAGCGAGTATATTCGCTCCTCGTACCGAGGACATGAACAAAGGTTTCTTGACTTTCAGCGAGGATCAACCTGGTCTCACGAGTGCGTATATCACGACACGACGTCGATTATTTTTTGCGATAAACTATAGTTACGAATGAGCAATAATAATGACACGCGTATTGGCGATGCAGTGTTGAAGGACGAACCCGAGGATCTCACACATTTGGCACCGACGCCCGGCGATGTTTGCGTTCCCCTCGAGGATACGCCTTTTCTCTCCGATATATCTCTCGACGAGTTTATACTTGGAAATGAGAATTATTGTCCGCTACTGAGTCCGGAAGATCTTCCTTCGGAATTGCCGAATTCCGATCTAAACGAATCACTTGCAAAGGAAACTCCCGATATCGGTGAATCCCTCGAGTCTTCATTGGCCGATGGAGATCCCTTCATTTATCGGGATATTCCGAGCCCTTGCAGCCTCAGCTCCGATCTTCTCTCCCCTGCGACTGCAGCACTCGGAAAGGTGAGTTCAACGCTTTTTTCGGGAGTTTTGGTAGAATTTTTTAATCTTGCAATGAACTTATATCGATTTCTGTCGATTCGTTTTTTTTCTTTTTTTTTTTTTTTAGAGTCCGGATCCACATAGCATCGAGTCGCTACAGAGTCCAAAGCACAACGACATTGTCGATGGAATGATCAATATTGGCGGCGGACCGAACGTTGGAAATCCCATAACAGAGGACGAGATGCTTATGCTTAGCATTAACGATGTTATCGGCGACGACGAACTCGCGCTTCGCGCGCCCTACATACCAATGTCCGATCAGGACGAGGCGCTACAGTTACTCATAAGCGATGATACTGTAATGTGGGGACCAACACAGCCGCCCGACAAAAAAACTAAGTGGTAAGTCGGTTGATCGATAATTGTCGTTCGACCTCTTTACTCGACTATTGAAATTACAATGCGCCGATAAATAATCGTTCAGTGTGATGCACAATTGTATTTGATGGATGTGACCAATCAGCGCTTGAAACATATCGAATATTTTTTCCTCTCAGGCATCACGATGATGAAGAGAAAACAATTTCCAAGCGATACGAAGATTCGAGTTTGGCGCGTCTACTGAAAAACGAAACTCGTACAACAAAATGCAACGATCACGGCGGAGGTCTCGTCGATCCGACACAGATTTTCGGACAGATCAGCAGAGGTAAGTAAAAAAAAAAAAAAAATGAGTAAAATTCGACATATAGTCGGCTCGACGTTATTGGGAACGACGTATCCCGATTAGGAGCAGATTCGTCATGGATATTTCTGAACTACACAGGTAACAACAACAGCGTCAGGCTGGAGAGGCCATCGAAGCGCGTTCACGCGCCAATATCTTCTTCAATACCGAATGAGAGTAAACGCAGCCGATTCCAGGAGGATAGGCTTTCTCAAGGGGTTATGACGAGAGGATCCGTGTCGCCGAGTTTGTCGAGCGTTTCACAAAATTCGGGAAAACATATGAATTCGCCGAATTACGACGAGCAATGCATAGATCTCTGCGGCATACTCGCCTCCGAAGAGAAACTCGAGTCCCCAGCTGTGCAAATACAACGGGGCGGCAGTAGACTTCTGTTGCAACAGTTGATGAGCCGCGACAATGCACAAAATTCGTCGGTAACGAAAAGCCGAGACGCGACGTGCGCGAGATCGGTGAGAAACGAATGTTCCGATTTACCAACGTCCGTCGATGCCGACAATGTAACCTCTGCGAGTATCGAAGAGAAATTACCGAACGCGAGACCTTCCAGCGATGGCGGAAGAATGGAATCTACCGATCAAGGAACACGGGGCCGACGACAGTCGAACAGCGTTCTCATGAATCTCCTCGTTTCCGGCTGCGACGTGAGTGCGGGTTACGTTTGCCTTGCTAAGCCGAAAACAATTTCAAAGAGCGCCATAACGACCAAATGAATGAAGTCGATAGGAACGATCCCCCTTTGGCGGGTTTTCTCATTCGCGTCGCCCTCCTAAAAAGCATTTGCGAAGGATTATCCGCGCACGAAGGATCGTGAGTTGCAGAGATACACGATAAAGAGTCTCGTGCGCTCGAGGCTTGCGGTGCGAGACTCGAAGCACTCGGAGCAATACTTTAATACGCGCAAAAGACCGGTTTCGATAAAGTGTCCATTTGCAAATTCGAATGTATCTGACATTCGATTCGGATCGTTTAACGTCATGCGAGTCTTTTTCCATTGTTACATACGCGTAAATATGATTTTCTTTTTTGTTTTTTTTTTGTTTCTGTTTTCGACGGAGTCGATCGGGATAAATGCGATAACGATATGCTTTTTTTTTTTTCCTTACAACGCAAAAACAGATAACATTTTGTTTCGTTGGACACGTAAAAATGAAGTCGCGCATAAGTCATGTAATAACGAGAGGAGGAAAAACAAGCCGTGTTTATCGTTGAAATTACATCAGAAGCAACCGTGACGCCTTTGTCACAGTTATCTCAGTTCAACTCCATTATTTTTTTATTTTATTTTTTTTTTTCTGTTGAACCGTATCGATCGGGGATTCGGAATCCCATCATATTCCGGTTATAAATACGTAGTCGTAGAAGATTTAGGAATGAAAGTGAGAAAATTGACGATTTACGACGAGAAAAAAAATGCGAGATGTTTTTTTTTTTTTTTTTTTTTTTTTTTTTGGGATAAATAGCCGCGTGTCATAATTTTCGTACGAGGATTCGCAGTTCGAGCGAAACTGCGGGGAGGGTGATAAGAGAGCGTCGCGAATGCCGAGCGTCGGAGCGCGCGACGGGAGTGCGTTGATTCGCACGAGAATTTAGCGGCAATTATTTTGCTCTCTAAAGCCATGTTGTGTATATAATTAAAAAAAAAAAAAAAAAAGTATATCAAATTGTTGACTGAATATTATTGAAATATATGTGCGAACTGATAACCGGGATAACTGGTTTGCTGCGTTTCAATATTCCCTTAGTATTAGTTACCAAACCCCATTAGTAATATCATCCTCATCAACGTCGCCTTTCATTCGCTATCGATAGATTTTGGTAGTCATTATTTTTCCTTCATTTGCTCATTCGAAGTCATCCGTCGTAGTTTTCGATTGCGCTATACAATACGACAGTCGTTAACGACATCACAATTATTATTATCATTTTGTTTTTCAATCGCTTTGCGAAGATCGTGTGATGCGCTGCCTATTCGATAATAATACATCTATCGCACGTAACAAATCGTCACAGATACATATTTTACTATACAGCACTTTAAACTCACAAAGCAATACAAATACTCGATATACTCCTACCGCGCTTTACCCATAAAATTAAGAAAAAGGAAAAAAAAAAAAAGAAAAAATTGAAACGCAGCCGCACGTAAAATATTACCGCAACATTTTTTGAATCTTTTGAATAACATTTTATTTTTCTTTCTTTGCCGTATAGAAAGCTACGGGTCAGACGATTCCGTTAAACGTTCTTGAGAAATGGTCATCGATGAACGCCGTTGAGAGGTCCGACAGTCAACTTGTACCGACAAACAATCGCACAGTACAGTCTTTCTTCGACGAGTACTCTGCCGTTCCAGCCGTCGCCACCGCCGGGGCGGAGGTTCAATCAAACGATTTTGTCGATTACTTCAACGACGAAGCCGCGGATATGTTGTTACGATCAAATCTGCCCGAAGTAACGAGGGCACGAGTCTCGGCACAGCGTAGATATGTGAAATAGAAAAGGTCCGATAAAATAACAATGAAGGACGAGTTTTATCGCCGAATAATGTGCGGAACGTCCAAAAGTGGCCTTATCTATGATGTTTTATCCCTCAGATATATCTCGTAGTTAACTTTTTTTTTTTACGTAAACACCGCCGAAGAAAAAATTTGACGACGTATGCCATACTATGTAGCCGCGTACTCTATTGATGTCGTAGGAAAAAGAATAATATTTACGGTGCCACAATATATAATTAATAAGCGTATCGATTCATAGACGACAATGTCCTATATATATATATATATATATATATATATCTGTTACGATATATACACAACAATATTCGTTGGCGCGTATCGACAATATAATATCTACAAGAAGCTGCCGAAAAAAAAAAAAAAAAAAAAAAAAAAAAAAATTACGTATTTGCGATAAATGCGTTTAATCGACGTTCACGAAGAGAGGGCGAGATGATGTTGTGGACGCAACCGAGATATATCGATGACAATCGCGGTGATATGCATAATAATTCATTACTTACTGTTGTTATTATTATATTATACTATATAACGAGGGATTTTTGTAAGCGACAATTTGAATATTGTACGATTTTATTAATGTGCAGTTGCGATTATCAATTTTTTTTTTTTCTTTCTTGGTAATAAATTCGTGATGTACGGGGCATTCGTAACGTTCATTGCACTATCCAGATGGAAATTTTATTGTTTTCTGATCGATCGAAATCCAAAGGGAATCGGTTTGCGGCTAATCGTTAGATTTTCAAATCGTATTACATAATGATAAATATATCGAATTTTGATTTATCGTTTAATTATCGATTAATAATTTCGCTTTCCGGAACTGATGCTGATTTTCTCCTCCTCTCTATCGTCACAGAATTAATTAACTTCCTTTGAAAGTGCAAAATGTAATACTTCCGCTACCGGAGCCTTTCGAAGACGCGAGTGCAGCTCTCCAGTGGACAAAGATTATGCAGTAGTTCGGCAAAATGGAAAAAACAGTTGTCGATACTGTCGTTAAGACTGATAACGACGAGGAAATTGCGAAGTTCTGCATACACCCGGCGATCGAGAGTATCGGAAAAGTGGACGAGTTGATTTCCGACGCACTGGCTAACGAGTCGTTCGACATATATCGCACCTACAATTGTCCACTTACTACTCGTGGATAACAGGGAATTAATTAGGATAATTACACACGAATGTTACGCGTATGATAACAACGTTCTTTCGATTTGAGGACATCGTATGCATCAATTGGCTATCGGTAATTCGCTCGCTGTAAAGATCTTCGACACGTCGTCTATTTGCGTATTATTACGAGGAAATTGGTAACATTGCAATCGTCGCAAAATTACGATAAACCGGAAGTAATTATGGAACGAACGCGCGCGCTTTGTGCTGCGCGCGTTGATATAGAATCGCTGAAGAAATATGCAACGATACGAGAGAAGATTAGCCGTGAAATGAAAAATCGTTGACGCTATGAACTACTAAACGATTATCGGGATATTCAGTGGTCGGAAATACTGAGTATATATGCCACGAAGAATCTAAACAGTTTTTCATTGCTTTGTAAAATGGTCTTAAACGCCGTTGAGTCATTGAGAAATAATTCCATTCTATACAATAAAATTCGATAAAAATCGCAATTTTTTCTATATATTTCACGAATATTCGTTAATTAATTTAGTTAAACAATACTGTAAATAACATAATACAATGTCACATTTTTCTGTTTTGCTTCATGAAAAAAAAAAAAAAAAAATCAGAGTCACTTTTTTTTTTTTAAATATCAATCCGATATTTACAAAACTCAATATTTTGAAGATAATAGTAAAGCGAAGATCGGCATAATAATATGGCTGAGGAAGAAATATTGATGATTTCTCACCGACGAATTCTCATCGTCTTTCTCTTCGATCGCCAGATCTGCGTGACACAAGCGATACTCGTCGGTCGGCAAAAATTCAGCGACGATACGATTGAAGTCATTCAATGAACAAAATTTATCGCAGCCCGGTACGGTCAACGCTATCGTTTCGTTGTCCTCGACACCAGTGTAATAAAAAATCTGAAAACGAAAGTTTATACACGTTAATCGGTGACGTTAATCGGTTACCGCAGACAAACGAGTTGAACGCTTGGAATTGCAAAAGATCATTTATCATTTATAAATGATAAATTTAATAATTTAATAATAATAAAAATTAAATTTTAAAAATTAATAAAAATTAAAATTTAATAATAATAAAAAAATTAATTAATTAATTAATTTTAATTTTTTAATGATTAATTTTTTTTTTTTTTTTTTTTCATTCTATTCATTTTTTTTTTTTTTTCATTTACCTCGAACCCGTGCACTTTGGTGTATTCGTCGTATCGCAGTTCGAAGATAATCGCAGCACCGCTTTCCGGTATATGGGGCGACCACCACAGATTCATAGCTTGCATCACCCCAATCAAATTTCTCTCTTCTCCGCTATACATCGAAATTTTGAATTCGCGACTGTTGTTCGATGATTCAAGAGTATTATTCGCGGCCTCGACTTTCGCGGAATCGTCGATAATCCTTTTGAGAAATGGTCCACCGTTCAGTTGCTTCTGGCTGACGCTTCTCGAGAGTATATCGTACGCAAGTAGACTAACGTTCATCATCTCGCCGTAAGGAAATACTCCCTCAGCCCACGAAGGTAAAGTCGCGTTTGGAAGGTTCTGTATCACATTACTTTACGTTTATAATAAGTATAACAAGTAATTATCACGAGAAATAAAAAAAAAAAAAAAAAACAAACGTACAGCAATAGTTTCCAGAGACGAATACAGCATCGATATTTCCGATGGTCGATCGATAGTTTGTCCGTAATGAAAAGATACGTAGTCGAAAAACGTTCCGTGAGACGATACGGCATTATTTATAAATTTATCATTTTTCAAAAGATTATCTTCTTCAGCGAGAAAATGCGGGCAGAGTGTTCCCAAGAAAAGCGTATCTTTGTCGAGCTGTTCGTATTCTGCGTATTTGCATTAAGTAAAACGTAATAATTATAATGAATTTTTGGAATATACACGAAATATTAATGACAAACATAACAGGGATCAAGAAACTACAATCTCGATGATCGCCCATCTAAACGGGAGCACTGACCGCTCGGTATCGGTTGCCAGTCTAAGTCGTCTTTCCACTTTTGCGACGGTGCCGGAGGCCACATACCGGCATTCACCAGTAGACCAGCGATCATCGACAACATATATTCGCTCGTACGCATTCTCAATACTTCCGGATAATATATGTCCCCCAAATAGTCGTCGTATCTCTGACGAAGATATACGCCGAAGTTGTACATTTCCATCTTCGATTCCTAAGAAATGTTATATTCTTTATAGTCGACTTTACTACGAATATCTCATCGTTATTTATAGTCGTTTGCTGAGAAGCTTAGAGGCGTATCGCGCCAAATTTAAGATGTGAAATAATATGATATTTCGCCTTTTGTTTCTTAGCGATAAATATATTTATCGCTAACAATAATTTTTCGTAAATTTATTAATTTTTTTTTTTTTTTCAGACTCCGCTACTTACGTTTACCATGTCGTACGTGTTTTCGAGAAAATATTTGTAGTCAAGTTTCTTCGGAAATCCATATTTTGTATTATTTTCCAGGGGAGCGTGTAATTTATGCGTAAAGATCTGAAATTTAATTTTTTGTTTTTTTTTTTTTTTTCTATTTTTAACTATTGTGTCAGGTAATCTATGTTTCGAAATCTTCGGGAGCTTTAATGCCATTCACACTTACCACGTGTACGAGTTTAAGTTGACTCTGATTTTGAAATGTTGTCGTTGCGGAGATTGATAACGCAAAAGCGCTAATTAATAGCACCACCGAGTTTAGTATTATCGGAGAATTTGGACAAATACACGAGTGACGTGCCATTTTGCGCAAGCAGCTGGTGCGTCTCGAGTTCGATAAGTCGATGAAGAAGAATTATTCAGCCTGTTTGCCCTCTGCCTGCGACATTTAATTTCCCAATTAGTCTAAACGAAGAATAATCACCTAAGCGGCTGCGCGAGTAGATCGTTTATTGAGATAGTTTCGTACCCGTACCTCACGTGTTCATGGCGTGTTAGTCCTTAGAATAAACTTCGTTAATATATTCGCCGCTCAGCGAAGATGCGGAGGAGGATTGTGAAGACTACGAAGCGAACAGACGAATTGACGAGGACAAGTCTAGTCATCTGGAATGAATATTGAAACCAAAAGCAACCGAGGCGCAGACGAAGATACGCGGAGACTTTTGACAAGTGCTTTAAATTGTCGTATCTTTCTTATCGAGCGACGAACTAAGCACACGAATCATATCATCTTTCAGCAGTTTACGATGTGCCGAACGTTTCGCCACGTTGCGCGACCATTTTATTTATTTTTTTACTTGAGGAAACAACGAGGAGAAGCTGAATAAATTTGAATCTATTTGCTATGTTCTTTTATTTTTATATTCTGCCCGATTGTATATAGAATATTATTTATAATGATTAGATAATTACTGTAAAACATGGAGAACCTGCAAGCGTAGATAACGTTGTTTAATTTATTAATCATGAGTCATATCGGCGTATACTGTTATCGTCACGTTTATTACCTGTTTGGAGTGCGATTTTCACTCTCGCATCACGTGAATTCCGGTAATCCGTCAATCGCCATCGCCTGTCGTGGCGGGTTTACGAAAATCCGAATATACGACACGCAGAAATTCTAATAGGGTATAATTATGCGGCAAGTGTTTCGCGGGGGCGATATACAGGAAAAAAAAATAAAAAAATTCAAGTCCGTGTAATTGCTTGCTAATTATATATACAATTCCAAACATAGGTAAACATTTTTCGAAAAATTGTTTGTCAATATTTCAGCGACGATATTAAAATCACGTGTTTCAAACGGAGATGCATTTCGCGCGTATCCGCGTCCGCATGAGACGTATTATCCGTGCAGTAGCAATAACAATAAATTGTCACGATTCAAACGAATGATCAAACATCGTCTCGATTCCTCTTATCGCTCGATATATTTCATTTAATTTATTTTTCTTTTTCTCAACTTTGATCGCAGATTCAGTTATAATGTTTCAAGACTAATACATCCATTAAAGGGATTACCAAGATTCTTTTTTTTTTTCTTTTTTTTTTTTGTGACCGTATATATAAATTTGACAAGTTACCGTAAAAGAAGATATCTATCTACGGTATCGCGAACTGGGCCACGGTAAGTACCCGGGGGCCGCTTGCTTCATACATAGTAAATACAGTTCACAACTATATTATGTATCAGTTCTCGGTAGTCGAAAATGTCCGAACGTTCATCACGCGCGAGTTAGAACTTTTTTTTTTTTTTTTTTATTTTTAACTTTTTTTTTTTTCGAACGGTAATTGTCAAACGGAAATCACGTGCGACTTAACGCGATCTTCTTTCATCGTACTTTTTATCGTACACCGTTAAACAGTTAAAAATAAGTGCGCGCACATGCGTGAGTTAAATACACGGCGATGTTGAATCCGGTCGTGTCGGCTAATGAGTCGGTAGTAAAGCGTTTGCAATAGGCGATAAGCGAATTTCAAAAGCTTTATCGTACCTCTTGTTAGCTACATAAATCGCCGTAGTATTTTCGATAATTTATACATCGCCTATTAATCATTTTTGTTCCGAATCGATTTTCCTTTCGACAATGCGCGGCGTAATCGTGTTTGATTTGTGAATGAATTATACATTTGTTCAATCAAAATGTGTAATCGTTTATGTGAAGATATAACGCGAGTATAACGACGATAATGTAATATCGATTGCGAAATATTTACAATATAAGACAATGTGCGCGTTGTATGTACAGCCGACGGCATTGACGTGACGTAACGTGTATCTTATTTCGTCATGTAATTCGATTTTCATGTATAAATAGATTGCTTTCTAATTTATTGATTTTTCAAAGAAGCATTTTAGCAAAAAAAACATTACAACGTCACAGATATATATTAAAAAAAAAAAAAAAAAAAAAACAGAAGCGTACCACGAGTAGTAGCGAAATCATGAATGCTTACTGCTATTTATGGGTCAGTTATATGCGACTCTCAATGAGTAGGAAAACTATGTATAGGTGAGTGGGCAACAATTAGTGCGATAGCACGTCTTGCGTCGCAACGAACGCGGAATATAATCACAGATATGTAAAAAATTAGGGTATCGAAGCGAAAATGAAGTGTCGGTGAAGCGAACGGAGGGACACCGTTTGTGTTAGAAACAGGCGTCACTGACGTTATCGCAAGTCGAGTACCTAAACGATGTATACGTATAGATACATCGACAGGTAAATACAACCCGTATACATGTGTACGATGAGGACAATGAGTTTGTGGGGAGGTGATGGTTTTAAATACCGGTTCCCGCCTCATCCACAAAATAGTCTCTCCGGGTGTCAAGTGCGCGAAGACGAACTTCCGAGGCGGGCGTATAATCCGCTGATTTGAATCGTCCGCGCTGTGGCAGGAACATCAAAACACACAAAAAGTAAGCTACTCGTTGTGTCGACAGAAAAATCCTCATTAATGAACTGTAAACACAACGTTTTTCAACGTTCTTCTTTCGAATGAATATTTTTTTTTTTCACTAAAACTGCTTGTCATCGATTGGAATTGTAACGCGATTTAAAATGCGATAGGTAACAATTTATAATTTTTTTTATTTTTTCAAGCTAACGGAGGACTGTAGCAACAATTACAAGAGAAATATTCATAAATTCGCAATAATTTATTATAAACGATTCAACAATGTTTCGTTCATACGGAGTGGTTGCGTTTCTAGTCATTAGTTCAATTATACTAGTCGAGTCGAAACAAGCGGAGTTGCGCTTTGTCAGTGTGGTAAGTCGCGCGCTTTAACGCAATTATTATATTGTACCTATAGTACCTATCGTACGTTGTGATATTTGATAAGAGAATTTCTCGCGATTCAAGGTATTCCGTCACGGTGACAGAGCTCCCGACGACAATGGCAAAGAATTGTATCCGAACGATCCTTACTTGAATGAAGATTTCTTCCCGATGGGTCTCGGTGGACTGACGAACGTGAGTTTAAATGAACGGCGATACCCGTGCAGCGTGTCAAAGATCACGCCATCGCTATCTTCCCGATAAATCCACAAACCGATTTGTGCATTAAATGTATCAAAATATAACTTTTAAACGCATTATTTCGAAGAAAAAAAAAATAATTAGAAATTAAAAGTTTTTGAAATTAATTTTACGAAAAAAAAAATTACGAAAAAAAATTAATTAAATTTTTTTTTTTTTGATAGAACGGCAAGCGAAGAGAATTTGACTTGGGAACGGGTCTGAGATCGGTATACGAGAATTTTCTTGGGGACGTTTACATTCCCGATGATATAGTGGCGCGCAGTACTGATTACAGAAGAACGAAGATGTCGTTACTTTTGGTACTCGCCGGTCTGTATCCTCCTGCGCCGATACAGAGATGGTTCCCCCGATTATTTTGGCAACCGATACCAACTACTTATCAACCCGATGCTCTCGACGTACTACTTGTACCAGAAGAATGTCCACGGTTAGTTAGTTCATTATATTTGCGCAAAAAAAAAAAATTAAAAATATTACAAGTTTTTTTTTCGCCCGATAGTTTGTAATGATTATATTTACGTTTTGCGAAAAAAACTAATGATAATGATAACGCGGGAAAAATCGATCATCGCAGGTATCTCGAGGAGCTTGAACGCGTTAAATCGTTGCCGGAAGTCGTTGATATGGTCGAAAAGTTTCGCCCGCTGATGGATCAGCTGACGATCGACACCGGGAAACTTATAAACAATACGAATGACATGTATTATCTTTATCACGATCTCATGGCGGAGGCTTCGATGGGCTTAGCGTTACCCGAGTGGACGAAAAATATATTCCCGTACGGTGCTCTCCTCGATGGTACCAATCTCGAGTACGAGATTGTCAGTTACAATGATGAACTCAAGAAACTGAATGGAGGTACGAATTATCGATAACTCTCGTAACTCGAGTTCGCTAACGAATAAGATGAAACGACAAGACTAATTTTCATTAATCCGATTTTTCCAGGTGCTCTCCTCAAGCGAATGACCGATGATATGGTAGGTACGGTAAATGGCACTCCGGTAAAAGCCAGAAAAATGAATCTATTCGCCGGTCACGAGACGAACGTCGCGGCGCTTTTGCAAACTCTCGGCCTCTACAGGCCTCACGTTCCCGAATATTCGAGTGCCGTTATTATAGAACTCCTTACCGTTGACGGGACTTACTTCGTAAGGGTAAGTATCCGATAACTCAATTACGTTTGATTAATCGAATACGCGCATTGAAACCGATCGCCTGTTTCGATTAAACAAATAAGAAAAATCCCGTTGCGAAACTTAATGCGAAATTACGTTGCACAGGTAATCTACTATCTGGGAATTCCTCCGGAGTTCCAAGCCCTACAAATCCCTGGATGCGGCGAACTGTGTCCTCTCGATCGCTTCCTCGAAATATATAAAAACGTGATACCTACGGCTGAAGATCTTAACTGTCCGAAAAATGTTACGCAACCTCAATCGTCGTGAAATACGAAAAACCGATGATGGACTTTGCGCGAAGTATTGACCGACAGGAAATGATATTGTCAGCAATACACTGTTGGAATATCTCTAATCGATGTATCGATTGCTGAATTTGTTGTCACTGACCGACGGCGATGAAAAAAAAAAACAAAAAAAACAATAAACAATATAACATTATCCGTTTTTCTTTGATTATTAATTGCGCGCGATTTTGTGTGTTCGTTTTTCTTTCCGATTGATTGTTGTTATAGACTGATAATACACTTGGGGAAGATCGGGATACTTGTTTTCGACGTTTTTTTTTATCGCTTCCGTCTCGGAATCGGAGACGGAACAATGATATAATGAACCAGAAACGTTTCTGTAAATATATACCGCGCGATGCTGGCTTCAGATATACGATGATAGTATCACATCAGAATAGATAGCGATAAAAATCATCGCTAAATCATCCAATGTCAGACCACTCCATGCGCGTTTAGATTTCTTCACGATTTCTGGCAACTTAATTTCTTCATTCGTTGTCGCGCCGGTATCACGGGAATACGGTAAATACATTGTAGAAGAGTTTGAAAAAAAAAAAAAAAGTTTTGTGGACCGGAAACTACGATATTGCGTAGACGTGAACATGTAGTATTGAATTAACAAAGTTACAGACGTACTAATCGTCTCTCGTATCGGAACATCTGTACATCTGCGAACGTGGTTTCGCGCCGCGATTCATTAAAAATCATCGAAAGTGCTTCAAAATCGAAAAAAAATTCATTAAAGTGATTAACTTATCGTGACTTCAGTCGACGTTTCGTCTATAGAGTTCACAAATGATTATATTAATTTGCTGCTGCAATAAAAAGTGTGAATTACACATCGATAGCCTCGACGTTCCGATCAGTTATTTCGCGGCTTGAGAACAGAACGGACAATTTCGGATATGATTTCGGGAAATATCTCAACCAACGATGAATTTAATTCGAGGAATAATTGTGCGCGTGTCGGTGTTTTTGATACTGGGAAGTGTTGCGTCTTGTTGGGCAGAGTTACGATTATTGCTATCGGTCTTCAGACACGGTGATCGATATCCCATCGGGTATAAGTATACGAAACACATGTATCCACTAAATCCACACGCAAACGTCAGCTGGTTTCCGGATGCCGACGAAGGTCTCACAATGGTAAATAAGTGTAGAAAATTCGAAAAAAATTGTCGCAAAAATAACGCGAGGAATACGATTGTTATTTTATATGCAGGAAGGAAAACGCCGAGCGTTCGAACTTGGAAAAAATTTGCGTGAACGTTATGGAAAGTGGTTGGGACCGATTTACTCGAAGAAACTCATTGAATTTCGTAGTAGTCATTCCGAGAGAACTATTGTTACTTCGTCACTCGTTGCCGCGGGACTTTTTCCACCGAGCGACGATCAGAGGTATCGAATACTTGCAAATAACACGTTTGCTTATTAATTATACGACAATTAACTAGTAAAAAATGTACGGTTCGTTATAACAGATGGAATCCGCGATTGAACTGGCAGCCGATTCCTATATTGCCGATTCCTCGACAGGAAAATGTTCTGCATCTCGGCGTTTTTTGTTCAAAATACCAATCGATATTCAACGACACTAAATCGAAAGATCCGACTATGATAAAGTACGACGAGGATATGCAACAGTTTTACGACTACGTTTCTCGAAACACAGGTGGACCGATCACCAATCGAATTCTCTACTACTTACACATGGAATTGCTTGCAGCGGTACGTTATATTATTTCCACAATTATTGCAATTAACAACTCAGTGTACTTAATGATTCTCTAACGGTACCTAATAATACATAATAGCAGAACTTAATAATATGTAATAATCCCTAATAATCCCAAACTGTAATTATTTTTTACATGGATCGCGCGGCACAACAGAAAAGTGGCGGACTGACGGCGCCGGAATGGACAGAGAATATATTTCCCGAAGGAAGACTCGAAGAAGCTGCGATAATGCAATATAAATTTAATTCGTGGACCGATGAGCTGAAACGCTATACCGGAGGTTCGTATCAAATCGATTGATCATTAATACGACGAACAGTATCGGCAAAATACACATCCGTTATTTGAATACTTATGAATAATGTTATTTACGGAAGGTGTGTGGCTCCAGGAATGGCTGAAACACGTGAATACTTATTTGACGTCGGATGACCCAAATAATAATGCCAAGAAAAAAGCATTTTTTTATGGCAGCCACGACGTCAATATTGCCGGAATATTGACGACTCTAAAAATATTTCATCCCCATATACCGAATTACGCAAGTGCTATAAGCTTCGAACTTCACGAGGATGATAATCAACAGTTTTACGTGAAGGTCGGTAAAGCTGAAGGCCTTATTACTTATTACAGTCCAAGGTCCGTATTCTTAACTCGACGGGACCGGACCCGTTCCCTTTTCTGTATTTTCCCTATCGTCCCTATTCCCGATCAGTTGCTGCGAATAGGGGTAACGAGGGGTATACGCGTCCGTAGGTACGAAGCCACCTTGTAACTTCTGCGCGTGCGCAGTTTACATTTTGCGAAATAGGCTCCCCTTGGAGTGGGGCACACGGACTCAGGGGAAATACAGTAAAGAGCAGGTGCAATCCCTTCCTCCCCACCCGCCCCGAGCTCAATCGGTATAAAAAACTGTAAACAACTTTTTTCAGATATACTGGCATTTACAGCTTAAAAAAAAGTCTCATCGCATGCGGATATCACCATAGCAGGCGATGAGACTCTTTTTTAAGCTGTAAATGCCAGTATGCCTGAAAAAAGTTGTTTACAGTTTTTGATACCGACCGCGGTATTTCACATACCGTTAAGGGAACTCGTTGTCATGGTAACGAGTTAAAATAAAGGATCGGTTAAGTTAAGGGGAGTTAAGAATACGGAGCTTGGACTGTACTATGAATACGATACAGAGTAATAAGAAGAATTTTTTTTTTCAATCGCGACCACAGGTGCTTTACAGGGAGTTGGATAAATTCATCGAGAAACTTATACCCGGTTGCGACGGTATTCTCTGTTCCTTAGGGATTTTTAAAAATATCTTCGCAAATGTCATACCGTATAACGAAACTCTGAAATGTGGTACTCAGCAATATTGAGATGCGTCTTGAAAATGAAAAGAATTTAGCGAAATAATATTTAATTTGTAATGAAGTTTATTTATACTAGAAATTTTTTTTTTTTCTATTTACGTGTTATAATTTTTCTTTTTGTATTAAAAAAGTGCATTGTCTGTAACTAAAAGTAGGGACCCCTTCACGCACGCACTCGATAAGATAATGCCAAGTTTAGCTATTCAATGAAACTAAAACACCTATCGCTTGTGGCGATCAATATCTGCAAATTTTTTTTCTTAATTCAACTGCTTCTATAATTTGTTCGGCAAACTGTACGGCGGAATTGAAAAAAAAGGTCGTGTCGCTATTTAATAAAAATCAATGCCTATAAATGTTATGAAATTGTGTCGTTGACGAATTAACTAAAATCACATGCCGCGGAAATTCCCATCAAACACATTATTTTGTAATCAATGACATTTATTCGCAAAAAAATATAAAATGATTTAGGTTTCCCTGTTCAATGTTTGCTATAAAAACACAGCTTTATCTAATCGAAATATGTAATGGAGTGAAAAAGAATAATCTTACCACGTGCTTTTTTCTAGAGGAAGTCAAATATTTACAATCTCTATTTATACGCGCTGTATAAACGGAGAAGTAAGGGGCGTTGTAAGACAATAGAAACATGTGTTTCCAGACACAAAAATGTATAAGGAAATAACGTTCCTATTTAGTAGTAATAAGTTTATTTATATCACGTCGTGCGAAAAAGCCGTTTTCTCGACTCGTGCTGCAAACTCACCCTCGTCAGAAAAAATTTCATCGCACTTGTGTCGTAATGTACTATTTCGTACCTTTCGGCATTGTAAAGGGCTTTATACCTTTTTCATTTTATATTATATATTATTATTGATTTCCAGTCGTTTCTTCAAAATTACACTCATCCCCCCGCTTCCTGCTGCCCTTCCCCTGCTACGTTCAAGATATCTATCGTGTCCATTTCGCAATGCAGTTCATCGATGCACGTTTCCTTCATATGCATGATTGTCTCTGGATGTAATTTACATAGCGGGTGACATTATCTGCTTTTGTATGTTTCTTTTTTCTTTTGTTAGGTCGTTGTCTATAAAAAATGTTTTTTTGTAATTCGTGTATGGAAAGCGGCGCATTTTATAGCAGTTTTGCAGGACGAAAGTAACTCTTTGCGTAGCAGTATCGCATGCAGTAGTGCATGCAAAAAAGTTAACTTTTTTACCCTAAGAACGAAAAATAAGGCAATGCGCATGCGCAAATCTTTCTTATGATACTGCTACGCAAAGAGCCACTTTCGACCTGCAAAACTGCTATGAAATGCGCCGTTTTCCATGCACGAAATAGTATATTGTGCAACAAGGGCCGAAAGTTGTCGATTGTCACGAGTGTGAGATTTGCGACCTGAGCGAAACGAGGACTGCAATCACACGAGTTGCGCTCGGGCAGCAAACTTCACACTCGGTGAAAATCATGCACTTTCCTTCCTTGTAGCATAATGTACTATTTCGTAACTCGTGCATGAAAAGCGACGACTGACACGACCTTTAGTGGTCACTCAACTCGTGTGAAAAGTGTCAGTTTAATTGCTTAAAAAGTGCGCAAATGGCAGCACGCTGAATAGTCTTTTGAAAAAATTGAAAAATAAAAATGTTCATAACTTTCGAATCACTCTGTCGATTTGGACCAAATTTAAACCTAAACACACTTGGTGGTCACTCGACTCGTGTGCAAAGTTTGATCTTTATTCGTTGAAATGTGCGCAAATGGCAGCACTTCGAAACAGTTTTTTTTATAAACTGAAAAATTAAAATGTTCATAACTTTCGAATCCCTTTATCGATTTCGCCCAAATTTAATACCAAAGAACCTTAGTATTAACTCATCTTGTGTACCAAATTTCAGCGCGATCGATGAAAACTTGCGACCGCTATTGTGTTAACGTCCTTTTCTGGCCCACGCAGACACACACACACACCGGACATTTTTTTCTAAATGTGATTTTTGGATGTTTCGGAACATTCTAAACACGTTGACATGAAAATCTGATAAAATTTTTTTGTCACAAAAACAAAGCTTCCTCTACGAAAAGCAAAAACGATTATATACCAAGTTATATACGAATTTGTGTCCCATAGGTGACGCATTATGTAAAAATATCTCCTGAATTCGATCCTGCGAAGCCACCCTTATTAAATTCTACCAGTTCTGCCCCTTCTATCATTTCCGCCGAATATTGCAAAACGGAATACCCGCAAACAAAGATAATGCGTGTCAAAAAAATGTTACATCCATTCAGCCGCCGTGAAAAGTATCCTATATCAACGATCTCGGGCGATGCAAAAAATTAAAAATATCGAACGGATCCGTCGATCAAAAGTCGACTATGGACATTGCAACAACTATTTATCGATGCAAAAAGACGCTGTGAGAGCGATGTCTATGATGGCATATCTGCTAATTGATACGTCGATGTTTTTTACCGATTGCGTCGTGTGAAAAAATGAATTGATACTTGTTTTTGGTTGGTCGTAATTGCATTATCCGATTTGATTGATCGTCGTTATACGCCGATGACGCATTCGGAAACGAACGGGCCAATTATTTTTTCGCGTTTGTTTCCTACTTTCATCGTTACCTACTTAATCATAGACGCAATAATCATACAGTCCGATCCCGCAAACTGCAACCCCACAAATTGCAACTGATCCCTATTATCAGTCGTTCGCGCTGCGCTACCTTTCGTGTGCTATCGCCAGTTAGATCGCGAAACGCGGAATGGGATACAGCAGAGCCGGAAAATTCGAAAGCGCAGAGAGTAAAGAGCGGATGCGTCGAGATTTTGAATCGACGGGCGGATCCGCGACTCCGGAAACCTCAACTCCGGAAACCACAACTTCGGTCCCGAGCGGTTGCAATTTTCCGGGTCGGCCTGTTAACGAATGAGACGCGTTTGTGTAGCTAACACACGATATAAACTCAGATATATGATAATATCACATCAGAATAGACAGCGATAAGAACATCAAATACTCGACTACTACATACGCGTTAAATTTATGTTTTTTTTTCGATTGTTTTACCACTCTTCATTCAATAGTAGCACGCGGTACGTGTGATACGTGCAGAATTATTGCCAAATAGGAAATTAAAAACAGCGGTACATCGAGAGCTCAAGGCTGCGATAGGTTTTGTTGCGGTCTGACCAATTGGATAACAATACTAATAGGATAAAATACGTATAAGCTTCACGCGACAACCACGCAAATGGTATAACAAACTGTGGGAACAGACAGAGTTGTCAGTGAAGTTCGGATGTAAATTTGGAAAATCATATTTCGGAAAAAAA
This sequence comes from Buathra laborator, assembly GCA_934046635.1. Taxonomy (NCBI): domain Eukaryota; kingdom Metazoa; phylum Arthropoda; class Insecta; order Hymenoptera; family Ichneumonidae; genus Buathra; species Buathra laborator. Next base: position 5,452,716 of record OW203901.1, read on the forward strand.
ATGAAGCTAATTCAAGGAATTAATGTGTACATATCGATTGTTTTGATACTGGGAACCGTTGCGTCGTGTTGGGGCGAACTACGATTATTGTTATCCATCTACAGACATGGTGATCGATACCCCATGGGGTATAAAGTAACCCGACAAATATATCCTCTAAATCCAAACGCTAACGTCAGCTGGTTTCCCGATTCCGACGAAGGACTCACTATGGTAAATGAATACAGGAAAATTGTATTAAGGTAGTTCTGTCGCTTCGTGTTCATTTCGCATAAGTTCGAGAAAAATGAGAGAAAATTGCAAATACTTCTCGATGGTATAAAAATCTGAACAAATTCATGCATATTAAAGGTACTGAAAACATTAATTTCGCATAATAATAATTCCAAAATGTTATTAACAAATTGATGAAAAAATAAATTGATTAACAAATTTCCCGGAAACCCAACTTTTTTTTTCTATGAAAATAATTTGTTCATTTTTCTGAATACGTATGCATTTTTTCAGATTTTTTAATTCACTTTGAATTTTGTGTTTTTCTACACATTTTTTCCATATAAACCAAAAAATTCAAAGTTATGTTAAAAATCTGAAAAAATTCATACGTATTCCGAAAAATTAACGAATGATTTTCATAAAGAAAAAAAGTTGGTTTTCCGGAAAATTTCTTGACCAATTAATTTTTTCATCAATTTGTTAATAACATTTTGAAATTATTATTATGCAAAATTAATCTTCTCAGTTCCTTTAACATGCAAACATTTTTTGAGATTCTTATACCATCAGTAAGACGAAGTATTTGCAATTTTCTCTCATTTTTGTCGAACTTATGGGAAATGAACGCGAAGCTACATAACTTCCTTAAAATCGTACGTAGCTAATTTTTAATTTTATATTCAGGAAGGAAAGCGTCGATCGTTCGAACTTGGAAAAGCTTTGCGGCGACGATACGGAGAGTGGTTGGGAACGATTTATTCGAATGACTTCATTGAATTTCGTAGCAGTAATATCGAGAGAACTATTGTCACTTCGTCACTTGTGGCCGCAGGACTCTTTCCCCCGTGCGATAGTCAGCGGTAAACAATGACAATAAATAACAAATAAGCTATTTAATTGTGTAAAAAAAAAATTGTAAAAAAATTGTACGCTTCTTGTTACAGATGGAACCCGCGTCTCAATTGGCAGCCGATCCCTATACAGCCGGTGTCACGTGAAGAAAGTATTCTATACTTCGGAACTTTTTGCTCAAAATACAAGGAGTTACTGAAAGATACCAAATTAACGGATCCTTACATCGTCAAGTACGACGCTGATATGCGGCAGTTTTACGAATACGTTTCTCGTAATACGGGAGTAGAGATAACAAATCAAATTATCTATTATTTATATTTGGAACTTCTCGCAGCGGTACGTTATACAATTTCCACCATTATTATGATTAAACGCACCGTATATATACCTCATTATTATTCTTATTTACACGCATCGCGGACGCGGCAGTCCAGCGGCGGACTCGCAGACCCTCAATGGACCAAAGGGATATTTCCCGAAGGAAAGCTTAAAGAAGCTGCTATAGTAGAGTATATTTTTTCATCGTGGACCGACGAACTGAAACGCTATACCGGAGGTTCGTATAAAACCGATGCGTTACACAAACAACTAACAGTATCGGCGTCCTAACAATTATTTAAATTTGTATATATGATCAATGCGTTTGTCGAAGGCGTGTGGATCCAGAAATGGTTGGAATACGTTAATACTTATGTGACGTTGGATAATTCAAATAATAGTATGAAGAGAGTATTTTTTTACTGCGGACACGACGTAAACATCGCCGGAATACTGATGACTTTGGGTATTTTTGATCGACGCATACCGAATTATACGAGTGCTATAAACTTCGAACTTCACGAGGACGATAATCGGCACTTTTACGTAAAGGTTTGTAAACCCGAACGCCTTATACTACGATATAAGAGAATTTTAACTAAACAATTTCTTTATTATTTTTCGAAACAATTGCAGGTGCTTTACAGGAATTCGCATAAATTCATCGAACAACGTATTCCCGGATGCGACAGTACTCTCTGTCCTCTCGACACTTTCAAATATATCTTTACGAAATTCACGACGCCGAAGGGGACCTTGGAATGTGACGATAATCCTACATATTGAGAGGCACTTGCAAAATCAAAAAATATAAGAAGATAAAAAACGACACCTCAGGATTATTTACGCAATCAAATCGATTTATTTTAACTCGCTATTCTTTAGATATATAAGCATTGGATGACATTAAAAAAAAAGCGAAGAACACTGGAATCGGAGATGCCGTGATTCGTGAGAATTTATGAAACAACACTTTTCATTTAGATAATATTAACCAATTGTCTCTGTCGGTGTTTTCTTCAACTCAATCGATGTACGAAGTATTGTAAAATTATATTCTATTCATACGAAAAAAATAAAATTTGATCTCAAATATTTACGATAGTTTATGACAAAAAAATAATATTATAAGAGATCCTTTCGATTAATTTTGACTAAAAAAAAATACCGTGGAAGCAATGGAAGAAATTTTTTTTTCAATTTTCCAGGAATTTTCTGCGCGATGTATAGCAAAACGAGTCACGAAGCTATGACTATCAATGTGCAAATAAAAAAGATAATTGCATAGACAACATATAATGCGGCATAGTCTTCGAACTGTAGTTTGCGCGGTAATAATATGCAGAAAATTAGGTCATCGAAAGAAAAGGTGAAGTATCGCTGAAGCAAACAGGGGAACGTGTATTGTGATTGGACTCCGGTCACTATCGTAATCTTCAAGTGCCGAAACAATTGACGTTTACAGATATCGAAAGGGAAATACACAGAGCACTTACATACGATTGGTATACGATATTGTACAGAGGTGAGAGATTTTAAATAGCTACCGCACCGAATAGCTTTATTATTCGAGTGTCCAGTGCGCAAAGACGAACTTCCCAAACGGGCGTTTAATCTGTGAAATTAATACGCCTTCGCGGGGAGGAAAAAGCATCGTAATCGTAAAAAGTAAGCTACTCATCGATTTAATTTTAAAAAATCTTCAAGGAAATCGTAAAAACGCTATTTTATCGTTCCTCTTTCAACTGAACTTCTTCCTTATTTCACTAAAACTGCGTATCGTTGATTGAAATTACGGAAGAATTCAAGAGACGCGAAGTAACGATTCATCAGTCTGTTACTCAAGCTAATGGAAGTCTGCCGCGATATCAGACAAATACAAAAAGAAATACAAAAGAAATGTTAAGAAACTCGGAGAAATTAATTATCAACGATTCAACAATGACTCGCGCGTTCCTATTGGCTGTATTTCTAGTCATCAGTTCGTTTATACAAGTCGAATCGAAAGAGTCGCAGTTGCGCTTTGTGAATGTGGTAAGTCGTCGTATAAAATGCTCTTTATATGTATATCGTACCTATAGTGTATATCGTAAAGATTGATAAGAAACGTTCTCTCGCGCGTTAAGGTGTTCCGACACGGTGATAGATGTCCCACCAATAAGGGTAGAGAAATGTATCCGAACGATCCTCACTTGGATCACGATTACTACCCAATAGGACTCGGCGGACTGACGAATGTGAGTATATTAACTCCGATATCCGATAATGGGTCAAAAGTCACGTGTGCGCCGTCTTCCCGACCCCCCGATAAATCTACCAACGTCCGTTCATTATTATCGAATGTTCGATGTTTTTTTCTCCGCAGACCGGCAAACAAAGAGTTTACCGACTGGGAGATGAACTCAGAAAAAGATACAATGATTTTCTCGGGGACGTCTACTTTCACGAAGACATCATGGCGCGTTGTACCGATGTCGATAGAACGAAGATGTCATTACTTGCATTACTTGCTGCTCTGTATCCGCCGAAGGCGGAGCAAAAATGGCACCCGAATCTAAATTGGCAACCGATACCCATTACTGCCGTACCCGCAGCGCTAGATGTTTTACTCGGGCTTCCGAAGCACCGTCGGTCAGTTATTTTTCACCCGCGAACGATCGAGAATAACAGACTGAGAAAAAAAATCGGCTAAACCGACAAAATCTGCGCTTGCGGATGGCGAAATGAATATTTCTGAAAGAAATACTTAGTTAATCGTACTAACTGCTAGTTAAATGGACTATTTCTTTCGTTACTATGACAATTCTTTCTTTTAAGGAACCGATTATTTGTTTCGCCACCCGCAAGTGCCGATTTTGTCGGTTCAGCCGTTTTTTCTTCTCCGTGCATTTTGCAAATATTTTACAACGCTTTTTAAATCTCGAAAAAAGCGGAATTAATGAAATTTCTGATTGTAGTTATCACGAGGAACGCGAACGAGTGACACGGCTACCGGAAATCGTGGAGAAAATTGAAAAGTTTCGACCATTGATGAATAATTTGACTGTTCTGACCGGTAAGCCTATCAACGATACCAGAGACATGTGGTATCTGTATAATGGTCTCATGGCCCAGTATTCGATGGGTCTAAAATTGCCCGACTGGACGAAAAATATATTTCCGTATGGAGCTCTCGAAGATGGTACTGTTCTCGATTACGAAATCAGCAGTTACACCGACGTACTGAAGAAATTTTACGGAGGTATTGACAAAAAAAAGTTTTTCAGCTTCAACTCAAACAGAGCAGTTAATAGTTCTGTCGCTTCGTGTTTATTTTCCATAAGTTCGAGAAAAATACGAGAAAATTGCAAATACTTCTCGATGGTATAAAAATCTGAAAAAATGCATACATATTGAAAAGAAAATAGAAAAGATTAAAAAGAAAAAAATAAAAGATTGAAAAGATTAATTTTGCATAATATTAATTCCAAAATGTTATTGACGAATTGATGAAAAAATTAATTGGTCAACAAATTTCCCGGGAACCCAACTTTTTTTTTAAAGAAAATGATTCGTTAATTTTTCTGAAAACGTATGAATTTTTTCAGATTTTTCAATTTACTTTGAATCTTTTTCTTTTATATGGAAAAAATGTGTGAAAAAACACAAAATTCAAAGTAAATTGAAAAAAATGAGAAAATTCATACGTATTCAGAAAAATGAATGAATCATTTTCATTAAAAAAAAAAGTTGGGTTCTCGAGAAATTTGTTGACCAATTACTATTTTCATTAATTTGTTCATAACATTTTGAAATTATTATTATGCAAAATTAATCTTTTCGATACCTTTAATATGTATGAATTTTTTCAGATTTTTATACCATCAAGAAGTATTTGCAATTTTTCTCTTATTTTTCTCGAACTTATGCGAAATGAACGCGAAGCGACATAACTACCTTAAAAGACTAAAGAAATTTTAAACAATTCGATATTTCAGGTCCTATCCTCAAACGAATATCCGACGATATAACGGCTTTAATTAAAAATAACCCAATAAAAGCAAAAAAAATGAATTTATTCGGATGTCATGAGACAACAATTGCCGCTCTTTTATACGCGATTGGGGTGTATAAGCCTCACGTTCCCGAATATTCAAGCGCCGTTATTGTCGAACTTCATACACTTGACGATAATCATTACGTTAAGGTAAACGCTTTCATAACTTCATAGCGATCACAATTCTTCGAAATCGCATGGTAATGTGAATCGATAATTCGATAAATAACAATCGTTATACACGAAATTATATGTTAACTTACGTCGCACAGATAATCCATTATCGAGGAATTCCTCCGGAATTCACAGATGCAAAAATCCCGGGCTGCGATATACTCTGCCCTCTCAGTGACTTCTTTCGGCTATTGAAGAACGTGACACCCACGCAGGAAGATCTCGACACTCCGAGAAACGTCGTATTACCTAAACCATCGTGAAAAATATCGTAAAAACCAAAGAAATGCGAAAATAAAGCGAGTAATACGACTTGTCGACGGGAAAATCGATTCTGGTAATTCAATCAAATATTGACGATTACGAAAACGATGCTGTGAGAAATACCTGTTTTTTAATGCCTATAATCGATAAGTCGATGTCCCGTTTCTCATCGCTGATTGACTCTGGTGCAAAAATAAAATTGTGTTACTATATTGTGCCTTTGTGCGTAATTCCGTGTCCCGTAAATACAGGAAAACTGAATTTTGCTCTCGTCTTTCAGTTTACGGCGAATCATAACATTACGAGATTACATTCGAATAACGACAACGTGCGTACCTTTGTCCCGTGACTTTTTCTTTTATTATTATTATTATGCTCCTCTCTACGAATCGGGCGAATCGGCATACAATTCTCATTATTAATAATTAGTAAACAGAATTGTAATAACATTGAATACATTACTATTATCTATGGTCGTTGTACTAAGATATGCCAGTTGTGACTGCAGAAAAAAGCTTTCGTTCGCTGTCATGACAATCAATGGGGTATCCTACAATCGATTAACTAGATTTTGGAACAACAATGATATAAAATCATAGATTGTGGGCGAAGAATACTAATCTTGAAGTTATGCGGTAAATACACACTATTTCTTTCAATGGCAGTGTTAGCCACGCAATTCAAGTGGCTCTTGTTATTTGATATATAAATCAGTCGTCGAATGGATGAAGCTTAAGTACAAAGAAAACTTTCGTTTTTGAGGGCAGAGTACGTGTTATTATATGAACCTTGAATGACCCGTAAGGCGGACAGCCAGCGTTATCCAGAACAGCTAAAACTCATCGACTGGATGTTGATATTCTCAATATAAGAGAACCAACACAGTCCGTTCCCTTTCTATCGTCTACATCTACGCACATTTCTCATTTCTATATCGCTTGTAGCATTTTTTTTTTTTTTCAAATATTTTTCTCCACACTGTTGGTTTGGTATTAATGAGCGGAAAGATAAAAAAAAATTACCGTCGCGATAATCGCGAATGATTTTTTACGGTGATTTTTTTTCTTTCCGTCTACCGGCATTTTTTCTATAGACTCTTCGGCATTTCGCATCTTATGACACTGCACTTAATTGACCTATGGCTAACAACTCTAAAGCTTATCTTCTAAAACGCTTTTGTTTGATCGAAGGCTTTCGTCTCGGCAACGAGACGAAGCATAGCATTCCTTTTTTTTTTTTTTTATTTTTTTCGGTTTCTTTTTCTTCTTTTTTTTTTCTCAATTAACTCCGGCAAGAGCTCTCCGTTGTACGGATCATAAGGCAGGGTATACATTGTCTCCGTATACCTTGAAATATCCACAACACTCATCGACGATGATAAATTCAGTATTGTAAATTGCCAAAAATGGACGGATTTCGATTTTCTTTTTTTTTTTCGATCAAAAATTCTTTTTTTTTTCCCAGTTGTACCATTATTATTTGTTTTTTTTTTAATACGATTATTCGATAACGGAAAATACTTTTTACTCCAAAAGGGGCGTTATAAATAGTTGCACTTTCCCGCTAAGACAAGAACGTCTAAAAATCTCTGAGAGTTATTCGCTTCTGCGCCAATTGACGAAATAGTAATATTTGCTAAGATCCAAATTGTCTATAATCCCCATTCTCTCAACACATGATTCTCGTTGACGTAATACTATGTGAGGGTAAAAGTAAAAAAAAATATATAAAAATGAAACATGAACGAGTTATAAGGTACTCGGAGGCATGAAAATTCTCGTACAAATAGGCGTACAAAAAGATTCGGACGGCCAATGGAAAAGGAAGAAATTAAGGAAAGGAGGCGCGTCGTCGGAAGATTGAAAGGAAGGTCGACATTATTCGAGTAAATTACTTTAGTGGCGAGGGTGTGGGAGATCTTCTGTCGTAAGAGGGTGGAGCTGGCAGAGCCAAAGAAGGAGGTAAACTTGCGGTACTGGTTACTGTGGAATCCAATTTTCTTGCTTCGTGTTCGAGAAGCATCGCGTCCAACGACGGATCCTGCGCGACTGTTCTCAACGAATCTCCCAAAGCTTGACGCAAATGTTGCATTTCTCGACCGGCTCTGGAGCTTCGCATAACGTAGAGCTGACGTCGTTTTATTTCCTGATTAAGTTGCTCCCTCAGCATTTGAATCTTAAATAAAAAAAGACCAAAAAAAAATTATGACGCAATTATTCGTATTGCAGAAACGAAGCAAAGAATTTTTTAAAATTTATTTCATTATACCTGATTCTCGAGTCTGAGCACTTGCTGTCGATGACTCTGTTCTCGCGCCTCCAACAATTTTTCAGCTTGCAATTGGGCCGCCCGTAGTCGTTCGATCTCACTGATCCTTTCGCGACTCGAGTGCGAGTCGAGTAACGAATGAGAATGCGAGTGGGTGGATTTAGCCCGCACGAGTTCGGCTTCCTTCTCGGCAAGCATTGTCTCCAATCTGCGAATTCTCAAACGCAAATCGCGATTTTCTTGCTCCAAGTGTTCCGAACTCACGTTTGAACCGATAAGTTCCGCGTGAGCCTTTTCCGGACGTTCGTAACTCTTGCTGCGAACGCCCGACTTGGCTGACGATAATTGACGTTCCAGATTTCGTTTGTCGACTTCGAGAAGTCTTACCTGCAAATAGAAATCATTCAAATATCGATAAATCGCATCAGTAGTTGATTTACTTTAATTTACTTTAATTTCTCTACACAAAAGTACATTTATTTTTCATCGCCATTGAACATTAAATTTAGTTTACCTGTTTACGTATAAAAACTTGAATTTTTTTTTAACAGCGTTAAAACTGTACGGAAAAATATAAGACTCACTTTGTCATTGAGAGAATCGACTTTGCCTCTCATTTCGCTTCGTTCCCTCTGAACGGTATGCAATTGTCGTACCAACTCCTCGTCTTTGTTCGATGATGTGTCTTGAGGCCAACTTGCCAATCGCAACTGAGCCTCAAGACCGGATCGTTGTACTTCGTTATTCGCGAGATCATTCTGTAATCTCGCATTTTGATCGGTCAAAGTTTGATTCGCGTGTTTAAATTCCGTCAAAGTCTTTTGTGCGGAATCCAACCGCTCGGTAAGTATGCGGCGCTCGTTCTCCGCGTTCGACAATTGTTTCTGCAAATGTTTGAACTTCTCGCTGTTGCTTTGCGACAGAGCGTTACTCTCCATGAGCGCGTGACGCAAAAGATCGATTTCGCTCTTCAACTCGCTCTCCGCTGTCGATGATCTTTCCAACGCGATGTTCAATTGCTCTATCGTCGATTTCAGCGAAGCGCAACGCTCCTCCAAACTCGAGGCCGTTCGCGATTGAGCTTCGAGCCGATCTTGCAATTTCTATTTCGGATAAATTGACCAATCGCACAATTAAGAATTGAATGTTAGAGTGGAACTGAGTGATCACACTGGTTGAGTTTACCGACCTGTAAATTTCCATCCTTCTCTTGTAAAATCATTTGCAGTCGTTGAAGATCACCTTCCAACGACATGCGTTGAAGTTCCAACTTCGTCGAACGCGATTCAGTTCTACCGATTTCTTCTTGCAAACATCGCTTCTCATTCTCCAATCTGTTCAGCGCCTGTTTCATTTTGTCGATTTTCTCCTGTACGATAAATACGAAAGGGAAAATAAAGTCAAATTTGTTTTGATTCATCTTTTGCGCGTCTCAGCAATATATCCCAATGCGCCGACGTTGCTATGAAATTGCGAAACCCAAAACTATCTTAAGCGGCGTAAATTACAAAAGTTTTACTGGATTAATCAATGATTGATACTACTTGCCTCGTACTGTCCTTTCTCTTCGGATTCGCTACTAGCGTGGAGCTCCAGACTCGTAACTTTCTCCCGCAGATGTTCGGATTCCGCGGTTTTTTGTTGCAAAGCTTCGAGCTGCAAATTCCATTATCAAATATTACCAGAGTTGATCGGGCGTTAGTACAATTTCTAGCGGTTATTGATCGACATACTTGCGCCTGGAAAGCGGCGCCCTTCTGTGAAAGTTTCGCTTCCAATGACGCTTTCTCGTCTTGCAAAGCTCTCATATTCGCGTGCACGTTGTTCATCTTCGCCTCGGTCTTAGCTTGTATCTCCTGAGCTTCGATAAGTTGTTTCTTTACGCCCGATAATTCGATCCTGTAATCGTCCTGCAATTATTTAGCAACATATTAGAGAATTTTGCGAGGGTACCATAGCAATTTTTTCACGCCGAATTGAAGGATTCCAAAACAATTTCCCAACTAAACAGTTCGAGGAATTTCATGCGAAATACGCATTCTATTTGACATTGGTAGCTGCAGAAAAATAGTTCGTTTTTTTTTGTCACTTTCGCAACGACTTGACTTTCTCGTGAATAGCATTCAGCATCCGAGAAATCCGCTGCTCATCGCAAAACGTTTCTTACTCTTTCACGTTCGATTTGCGCCACTTGTTGCATAAGCGATCGAACGCCCTTTCTCACAGCTTCCGGATCAACGTCCAGTATAACTTCCCGTCCTCCTTCGTGATCTTGTTGGCCTCCTGTTTCGCGGAAACAATGGAAGTAAGTCTAACGCACACGAGTATTAAGAGACGCGGCAGCGTCTCGACGCCAAGTAGTTTAAAAAGTTAAAAGTCCGGCGTGAGTCCGCGCTCGTCGCGCGGTACCGTGTCCTTATATACGAATTACGACAGTATAGTCAAAGATTAAAATGAAGAAAAACCTCGGGCCGGACTCCATCTTCGCGAAGGACTCATCAGCTTGAACGGCATATTGACACTACCGTCCATTTGAATTCCGGCTATGCGACGAAGCGTCGATGCAACGCTGCTTAACTTTTGTTCGATTTCTTTCTTTGCGACTTCCAATTGCGACAGCTGAACATCAAGAGCTCTGACTCTTCCTTCGGATCCTCCTAGTCGAGCCTAAAAAAAATAAGGTATCGACATCAGAATATCAACTATACGATATTGCAATACATCAAGAGACGCGGTATCGTCTCGACGCCAAGTACTTAAAACAAAGTTTTTTACGTGTCGAGACGCCACACAGCGTATAGAGAAACATAAGGAACATAATTCTATATGACAACAACTATTGTCTTTTTAAAAAATTGGCATTCCAGTGTTTGAAAGCAACACGATGAACTGTTAGCAGTGGAACGCCAATTTTTTAAAAAAGACAATAGTTGTTGCCATATAGAATTATGTGTCTTTTGTTACACTTGTCTCACATCATTTAAATTATTTAAAAAATCGCTTTTATAAACAGAATTTTTAAGTACTTTGCGTAGCTTTTTTTTTCTAGAAGTTCTTTTTTTTATTATTAAACTATTCTAATGCAAATAAAATGCAAACTAAACGAACCTTGAGTTCTTGAATCTGTTGCGATGCATCTGCCAAGCAGACCTCCAAATTGTGTTTCTGATCTTCGAGTTTTCTTTCGCGACAACGACTGTCCTCAAGCCGTACGAGTAGCTCTTGTTCTCGGGCTCTCCATCGTTCGTCTTCCTCGTCGGCACGCGAACGCAAGCGTCCGAGTTCTTGTCGTGTCACTTCCAGGCTGTTGTCCAAGTCGACGACCTATCGGTGTCATCGAAATATTGAATTATTAAACTCAATCAACAACGACATTTCACCAGTTAAATTTATTTATTTATTTACATCACATCAATTCTCAACAAAAACAAAAGAAAAACAAAATAAAAAGGTTTCTTAAATTCCAAATAAGAAAAGACAAAAAAATATAGAAAATTGGAAGTGAATTGCTGAGTTTCCAAAGATTATTCTCACCTGTTTCTTAACTTGATGCAATTGCAATTGCAAGCGTTCTCTCTCCTCCATCTCGTTAGACAATCGCGCCTGCAATTCCCTCTCCTCGTTCTGCGCCTGAGAATTTGCCGAGTGACTCTTCTGCAGTTCGTCTTGAACGAAGCGCAGCTGCTGTTGTAGCTGCATAGATTCGTGTTCCATCTCGCGTATCTGCGATTGTAGTCGTGTTTTTTCACCCTCCATACTTGTTTTCGCATCCTCCATTGCTGTAAATATTTTATTCGTATTAATAATGCAATCGTAAAGTAAATAAACATATATCGACAACCGGATGGAAGACATACCGGCGATCTTTTGATAACTTTCCTCCAGCGCTCGCGTCTGTTCTCTCTTTTCGCTTTCGATCCTCTTGACGTGTTCTCGTAACTCTTTGTTCGTATTGTTGTACTTATCCATAGCGAAATTCGAATCGGCCAATTGGCGACGAACATCGACGAGTTCTTTGCGCAACGAATCCATCATATTTTCGGCTGTAAAACGTCGAATACAAAAATATGCATATGAAGAAAAGGTCTTTTGACGATTGACAACTCTCGAAGATATTAATGCCCCTACCATCTTTGAGTTTTCTATTAGTTTCCTGCAATTGATTCAACAAGCTATCGACACGATCTTCCGCAACATGCAGCTGCACGCGCAATTCTTCGCTCTCCTTTTGCGCAGCTTCCCTATCGTTCGATATATCCTCGATCTTCAATTCTAATTTTATTCTCTCCTCGTCACTTCTTAGTCTCATCTCGTCGAGTTTAGTTTTTGAACGATTCAGCTCGTCGCGAAGCTGATTTATGTTATTTCGCTCCTGTTCGGCTCGGGCGATTGCCTCACGGCGCGCGCGTTCAAAGTTTCCTCTCTCTTCCTCCAACTCCCGGTAAACGTTCTCCAATTTTTCCATAAGCGCTTGCTGATCATGATGGGCTAATATTTGAAAATAAAACAATAAATACATTAAATTTAGACCTTTAAGATTGTCATCAGTGAAAAAAGTTCACTGATAGTGATTAGATTACCGATCAGAAGCGCTTGTTGTTTGTCGTTCTCCGCCCTCAGTAATACTTCCTCGTGCTGCTCCGCCAAATTTTCGATGTGCTGCTGTAACTCATCGATTCTCTGTTGAAGCTGATTAATCTCATCGTCTTTCTGACCGGATAATTGCCCCACTGTTTGCTGAAGCCGTTTCTCGAGAGACTGTCGCACTTGTTCCTTGAAAAGAAAAAAGATTATAATTTACGTACCACCATCGTCGTTGCTGCGATATCATTCGTCGCCCATGAGAAGTAACTGCAAACCTTTTCCTCAACCAGCTTCCTTGTGTTATCCTCGTTCTGCTTTTTCAAATTCACTATTATCTGTTGATATTCCGCTTCTTGATTGCCGCTCTGTTGCGTGAGATTCAACTTCATATCCTGCGAACGTTTCTCACTGTTCTCCAAGTCTCTGATCAATCGTCCTATCTGTCCCTTCAGACTTTCCTGCTTCACCAACAATTCTTGTTGCTCCTTTTCCAATTGTACTTTCTTGATGTGAGTAGCTTCGAGATTAGTTTGCGTGTCGAAGAGTACACCTTCGAGAGTCTCTTTTTCGCTTCTCATTGACGCGAGCATCTCTTGGATTCGCTGGAATTCTTTGTCGTTTGTTTCTAGAAGCACCTGGAGAAGGAGAAATTATTGTTCGGAATAAAACATCGCGATAGAGAGCATAAATAAACGAAAAAAGAAAATAAATAATTGTTAATGAGAACGATAACCGACCTGTTTTTCTTCATTATCCTTGACGAGATCTTCCAAATTTCTATTTATTCGAGCGTTCATTTCATTCGCCTGTTCGAGACGCTGTCGCAGTCTCATAAGCTCTTCGTTTAAGGATTCCTTTTTCCTTGCGAGAACCGACAATTGATTACTCAAGTCGCCTCGTTCGCGCGACACTTGTCCCAATTCCATCTCCACTTTTTCCTTCTCGATTTCCAAGAATTTGATCTTCTCGTTCAAAGTTACTTTATCAGATTCGAGATCGAGACGCGTTTGTTCCGCCTGCAAAAGTTCCTTTCGCAATGAGGTCAGATCTCCTTGCTGATCGGTGCTTTGATTTGCCAATTTGTTCTTCTCTTCCTCCATCTACAATTCACAAATAATTAACATTATTCTCGATATCGCAAGGAAATTATCGCGCGTAATTTACGATAACAATAAACCTTTTTAAGATCTTCCTGCAGCCGCGCTTTGTCCTTTTCGTGATTAAGGCACATGGCTTCCATTTTCATCAAATCGTCCTGAACGTCGGCCTTTTCGAGAAGCGTGCGTTCCAATTCCAACTCGATGTCAACTGCGGACACGCCGTGCAATTTAATCAGCGAATTCCAATGAAGTTATTACGGATTATCGGATAAATGAGATCAGTCATAAAAAAAAAAATTAAAAAAACAGTATGTTTTTTCACCTTTGCTCTTCTCAATTTGAGTGATTAAACTGTCCGTCTCGATTTTCTGTTGTTCCAACATATCTTTGGCGAGATTAGCTCTACTCAATTCTTCTCGTAAGGACAGTAGCTCTTCCCTCATACGGCTGCAGCGTTCTTCTTCGGATCGGAAACTCAATTCGCTGCAACATCGATAACGATTTATCGCTGCTGAATCGATTTTTTCAAAGATTATTCGTTACGCAACGATTTTTCGAGATATTTACCGCAATTCGGAATCTTTGTTTATTCTGTCCAATTCTCCTTGCAAGTAAATTTTGTCGTCTTCGAGACTGTCGCACAATTTTTGCAACTTGTTATTCATCTTCTGTAATTTCTCGTATTCCGTGCTGAGAGTCTCGATCTGAAAAGATCGAAACAGGTACTTTAGATTTAGCGAAGTGGCTTTTGAGATTAGTATCTTCTAATCGTTTCTCACCGTGTGACTCATTTCAATCTTATTTTTCTCGAGTGTATTCTTCTCCGAACGCACAGAATCCAAAGACTTCTGCAGCATATCCTTCTCCTGCGTAAGCAGAGTGGAATGAGATTTACAGGTGTCCAGTTGATTTATCAGTTCGGAAGCTTTCCCCTCGAGGACTTGTACGTTCTCCTCGGCAGTATCGCATTGCTTTCGCGTGATCGACAGCTGTTCCTTATTCGTTTGTAGTTTCACCTGTGCGCGAAAATAAAATTACAATAATCATTACACGAAAATAATTTTTTTTTTTTCCGCCGAAGCAAATCTCGCGTACCTGAAGTTCGTGTATCGTTAGTTGATACTTGTGAAGCGCAGCTTGCACCGCGCTTATCGTACTCTCGGCGAATGCTGGAACGGTGTTGCTTCGCGAGCTTCTCTTCGGCGATCTCTGAGGTCTTGCGCTACTCGGCGATAGATGAACGTGGGGCGGCGCCTGTGCGTTCTCCATATCGCGACATTCGGCATCTTGAATAACAGCGTGCGCAATGTCCCTCAAGGCCGATTCCAATATCTCGCTGTCTTCCTGTATCTTCGCCGCTTGGCCCATACCGGCCTCAGCCTCTCCGCATCTCTCTTCCTGTGACAAACAAACGCACACTCACGCGATGATTTCTCAAGATTCATAACAAAGAAAAACGTAATACCCAATGCTATTATTCGAGAAACGAGAATGATTAACTTTATTTACCAAGTTGTGTATTTCCCGTATAAGCTGATTTATTCTTTCTTCCTTGACGCGAATTTCATTTAATGCCGCATCGTGTTGTTGTTTGAGGCTTGTCATCTCGGATTTGAGATCCGATGTCGCTTGACCCTGTTGATACTGTCGCGAGATCTAAAAATATATATATTTTTATTTTAACAGATGAGATTTCTCGTTTTTCAATTTTTTTTAATGCACCAAACGATTTTTTGAAAATACGAGTCGCGAAACATCAAACCGGTGAATAATTAATATTAACATTAACATTAACATTAATATTTAATATATTAACATTACCATTTCAAAGGTAAATATCGTAAAAAATACATACAAAATATTGATTATTCGTTTATAAAGAAAAATAAAGATAAAAAAAGAAATGAGCCTTACGGCGGGTTCGATCGCGTTGGCCAACATCTTCATAGAGACGTTGGTACTGTTGCACGCGGTATTCATCTCGTGCGCAACTGACGACAATTTGCTCTGATATTTTCCGAGATCGCGTTCGGTCGTTGATTTCATTTCGGAGAAAAGACGCTTCAATGCGACTACGTCCCGCCAAAGATTCAACAAACGATTATGTTCCGAGGTGTAATATTCGTTGAAAGCCAATTCCTCTTCCTTCCATTCTTCCTCCTTTATCGCCATTTCCTCGCGCAATATATCCCAATCGTTACTCAATTTTTGCAAATCGTTTGTCAACGCAACGTTCGTGCGATGGGACTCTTCCAGTTGACTCTTCAGAGCGGCATTGACTTCCAGCAGTTTTTCTGATCTGTTTTGATGAAAACTCGATTTTGTTAACATTCTTATGAACATTGAATACATTTTTTTTTTGTCGAAATTAAAAAATGAAAGAAAATTTTTAAAAAATTTTGTTCAATGACTACTGATTTTTTTTTTTTTTTTCGTTTTCGCGAAAACTGAATTTTTTTTTTCGTTTTCACGTAAACTGAACTTTTTTTTAATCGTTTTCACGTAAACTGAATTTTTTTTTTCGTTTTCACGAAACCTGAATTTTTTTTTTTTTTTTTCGTTTTCACGAAACCTGAATTTTTTTTTTTTTTTTTCGTTTTCACGAAAACTGAATTTTTTTTTTTTTCGATTTCAGAAAACTGAATTTTTCTTTTTTTTCGTTTTCATGAAATCTGAATTTTTTTTTTTTCGATTTCAGAAAACTGATTTTTTTTTTTCGTTTTCATGAAAACTGACCTCCGTCTCTCGTCTGCGAGTTTTCGCAGCGCAGTTTCCACATCTTGAATTTGTTCATCGCGCAAGTCTCGCAGAGTCTGATGCGCCGCATCGAGAGCTGAACTTGGAGCTGTTCCCGTTACTGCGTTTTGGACTCTGGCGACTTCCGGCCCCAGCGCCTCCTTCATTTGATTTTCCAGTTCGGTGCATCTTTGTCGGTACTGGAGAATCTGAATGGAAAATTTTCACAAAATTTTAGTTTTATTTTCCATTTGACGGAGAAAACGATGAGCCGTCACTTTGGTTACTAACCTTTGCCTGAAGACGCGAAACAAGAACCGTCTGATTCTGTCGATACGTTTCCAGACGTCTCTGATAGCTGGAAGCCTTCTCCTCCAACCTGTGGCGCAGTTCATAATTCTGCCTGATCAGGGACTCCGGCGATAGATCTTCGTCGCTGTCCTGATCGGTAGGTCCTCCAGGCAGAGTGAGACTGCGTGCGGAATCCATTCTACCGCCGCTCCCTGTCTTTCCTGACTGTAACACGGATCATAAACAAAGATAGCATGAAAAAAACGTTCTGATACTCGATGTATTGTTCCTTGTTTTTGAGAATGAATATATCGAAATTATAATACAAGTTTTACAATCGCGAGGGAACGAGTATTAGCAAAAAAAACAATACGCGATACGCAATGTACACACGATAAGAAAATATTCACACTGCAGGTCTTACCACTTTTTCATGAGCGGAGTCGATAAAAGGATTTTAATGTGTCGGCGTCGTCAATCGTTTAAATACCAATTTAAATCTGACCTCACGCTCGCTTTCGGATAAACATAATTACACGCTAAACCCCGAACAAACATCGCGATAAACGAAAAATTGCATTCACTAGTTAGCGTCTCAGCTTGACACATTGTCCGAAACAAACAGGTTCTGTTTACGTTCTATCAGCTGGACGCTACCGACCCGGCGTCAGGTGGCTGTTCCGAGTTGTGAACTGTTGCGGGATAACGTGTGATCAGGGATTTCGATGCGTGTACGTAATCTCTACCTAATCTTACTGTAGACGTATTTCTGTACATCATATACATAATAGCGATAAACAATAATTCGCAACTTAGTAAATACGGGATCATGTCGCATGTTTTCTTTTTCGATTAATCGCGACGAAAACGATTTCTGCGCGCTCTGCATTTCCGGTCTAACGACAAGCCTGACTTTGTTTTTTTCTCCGAAACTTCCGGTTCGAGTCAATAAACAGTATCTGTTGGGTAATTCACTGGAGTGGATCGCGTGTTACATAGTAGTTCGACTCTTATTTTATTGACTTTTTGATCGTAATTATTTTAATCAAAGTTTGAGGATTCGAGGGGATCGGTAGTTTTATGAATCTTTACCTCGTTGGCTTTCGAGGAACCTCTGAGAAACGGTGGCCGCCGTCTCTCTTGCATTTGGCCCCGTAGCGTCAGATGTGAGCTGCCGCCCCGACCGCCCGTAACTCCTACCTGTAAACATTAACTAATGAGTAATCATGTCCTCGTGAATTCGCCCAAATGTACGAACTTTCGACGGGATCGATGAACGAAATAGGATTCGAGCTTTCGGCAGTGAAACGTGAGTTTATACCTATGACTTCTCAATTGTTTTTTTTGCTTGCGGTATCATCGTAACACATTGATACTCGTAATCGCGGTTGCGGGTGTTTCAACTCGTTCTCCTATCTACGCTCATCGTGAGCTTTCTACTTGCGACTGTTGGCAACGGTTCGAAGTGGGTGTAAGGATTGTAAAGGGCTACGGGCCGGGGCGGGAGGGGGGGAAAAAGGAGAAGTTTCAGGCAACACCTGGCACCGTACGGCACCAATCGATATGTATATCTATCCGTTCAACCGCTTATACTACGCCAAATTGCTCCTGGCAACTTGTACCACAGTGTGTACGCTCTATAACAGACGGCATTACAGGCCGAAATCAGAGCTGCGAGATTATGACTCGCGTAATTAATTAGCTATATTGCTTGTTATCGAAACAATATTCTCACATGGACTTCAGCGTATGTACTAACAGCGACATGAGTGTAAATTATTTCCTCTCGAGTAGACGAAACACATAAATACAAACATCGATTTAATCGAACGACCAATAATACTCTCGTTCTAACGTCTCGTCATTGTAACCATTTTTTATTTATTTTTTCACCGCGCGATAAATTGCGATACTTGGACTTCGACGCGGAAAATAATTAATCAGATTTCTCGTACTTGCTGACAAATCGGTAACGTAAAAGTCCTGTTGCTAAGCGTTTCGTTCGCGACGGCGAAGCTTGGAAAACGACAATGAGATCGTTCTGGACCGTTCGAAGCTACGTGCAGCCTTTATCTCTTCATTCGCCGGTTTTTTTTGCAGTCTGACGATCGAAATATCTCTTCGTTTCTTTCCACTCGTGTATTAATAATGATAAATACAACATTGAGACAATTCGATAAACGTTTAATGAGACAACATTAATTAAACAGGTATATAGACGAAATGTAATTAAATTTAACGACACAATTATTGACGATTGTATGCGAATTTAATTACGCGGAGTCAAAGTTCGGATAAATTTTACTGGATATACGATCGTAACGAGTCGGGGGTCGGATCAACGAAAATTACGTTGTGCAAAATTCGAGCCGATCTACACGACAGGTTGTTGGCGGGGGCTTGTTTAGGAATTTGCGTTCGCGTGCGGCCCAAAGTCGCACATAGTTCCGGTTGGCATTCGCCGGTTTCCGTCCGCAACTATTCCCCATTCCACGAGCTTAATATAACGTTTACACAAATGTGTTCTATCTTACTTGTGACCCAATAGTCAATTGCGTGGTGCCTTTGCGGTTATAGTCGGAATCGGTGACGCTTGACCTTGACCGTGAAACCGAGCTGACTATTACTCTTCCTTATCGTATATCCCCTCAGATAAAACACTCGTAACGTTGAGACATTCACGAGACGTTTCGGTTATTTCTAACGGAAGATTCGAAGTTATCGGCGAAACACGACAAATTTCATACTCGCGAAATATATTATTACGAAGAACGAAAAAAAAAGTGTCTTCATTATAACATCGCGCCGACGCCAGCGCGATCTATGGCTATTATTTTTCCCGCTATTTCTGGATAATACAGACGAAAAAACACTTTTCCCCAACGAATACAGACGGAAAAACACTTTTCCCCAACGAATACAGACGAAAAAACACTTTCCCCCAACGATGGTACAGGTAATCGCGATGCGTCAACGTTATTTATGCGACAGTAACATTAACGTAATGTAAATACGAAAGAGACGAATTGCGCTCCGAAACTCATAGTTTTGCGCACGAAAGATGACGAATAGGCCGACATAAGCTCAGTGCAAAGTCTAGAAACCGGGGCGTACGTGCGATCGCGAAGGAAAGCGAAACGGTCAACGTTCCGAGAGGGTGACGATGAGAGGACAGACATAAAAGAGGCGCGCGCTTGCTTGACCTCACGGCGTCGCCAGACATCAGACTTCGCACCGAGTCTACTTTATTACACTCCTTGAGAATTCTTTGCCCACTTTCATTCATATAATATCACTGTGGCAATACGCACGGCGTTATAGATATATGACATATGTTTACTTCTCGCGGACAGAACAACTAATTACCGAGACGATAAATAAAAATCTCTTAGTCTTCGGTCGATTGTGACGCGAAACGACTTATCGGTCGACTGATCGCTGACCCGTCGCGGATAACGCAATTTTCGCTCGAGACATCGAGATTCGTATCGATGGATCATCGTGTACGCAAATCTCGAAACCACGATGACTGAGCAAATTTTATGAAATCGTATATTTACCGAAATGTTCGCGTCTCGGTACGGACTGAGTGCACGTATCGTCGAATCGTCGAGTACGTGAAACTCGAGATGATATCAACGAAATATACGTTTTACTGTGCATTATACTATAAATATATGTCCTATGAAATTATACAGCGATTCGGTACGAAATGAGTGCGTATGTCGTTCGATCGTCGAGTACGCGAATCTCGAGGAACGATCACAAGAATCACATTATACTATATGTATCTACCGAATTGTACGGTGGTTGGGTACGAAATGAGTGCATATTGATAATGAATAAGTAAAGTAGAGGCGTCGAAACAGCTGCGTACAGGTAGGGAACAGCGGAGGGTTGACACGTGCCGCGAATAGGGGCGGTGCGAGGATGGCGTACGGAACATTGAATTTTATATGCGGTGTCGGTGCGTCACGCTGATCCCACACTATAAAAATCATTCGAAACTACGTAATAATAATCACGTTTTAATTATTGCGTCAAAATAATTCAATTTTATTATTCAATCCAACGATTTCCAATATTTATCAATCATTCACTTTTCGAATCGTATTTCTCGAAAGCAAAATAAAAAAATTACGATTACGATAAAAAAAAGACACCAAATGATATAATCGTGCGGGTTGGGAAAAAAAAATTACGAAAAAAATTACAAAAATCGACGTTAAAGAGATTGCGAGACGAAAAAACGCGTGAGAACATCAGCGAAACGATGAAAACTGACGAAACTTCCTCACCCGTGGCATAACTTTGTCCTTCAGCTTTCGTTCCAAAGACTATAACGTCTATGTGGATCGGAGTAGTTGGATGTCAACGGTGAAATAATCAAAGGCGGTCAAGGCGAACGATCTTATTGCTTTTTTTGTTTCGGCGGCCAGACGATTCTCAGAGCTTTTCGATTGCCGGACGATCAAGAAAAATCAGAAACGGGGCTTTCGATGTGTTCCCTTCGGAACCCGAGCTTTCACTGAATTCAGTCGACGGCTTTGGCTCTCATCCGGGTGGGGTATATAGAGGTCCCAACCGCAGGGTAACTCCTGGAGGGTAGAGGTTGATCGCGTGTCGAGGGACGGTGTTCCGTAGCGGTGCCGGTGCCGGTGCCGGTTCCGATATAGCGTGCCTCGTCCTATTCCTATATCTACTATCCTTTGGGTAGTGAAACGCAATATAGTAACTACACAATACAGTGTACAGTATCAGTTGGGCCTCTGATACCCGTACAACTTTCGCGCTTTCGCCCCGACGAGGTAACATCGTCGATGATGAAAAGAGCGCAAAGCTACAAAACGATAATACGACCTTTGCTCCGAATATATATTTACTGTCGTGAAACTCCTCGTCGATACATTAACGAGAGGGTGCGTTTCGATCGAAGTTAAATACACGTGTTGCGAAGATTTCATGTTCGCGGGGAAACGTCCACAGAACCTTTACGATGTAAATGAAAATCGTAAAATCGACGAAATTTGTCACGAAAACTTTTGAGTTTAAAGCGAATTAAGGTACATTGAAAAAATGCAAAAACTTTAGTTCGGTATTACGAGATAAGAATCTTTGCTCCGGACGCTCAGTAATCGGTAGACAGCGAGAAATTAATTGCGCGTTTTATTCTTATGAATTCTTCGAAGATAAAATACTTGCGACGAGAGTTTAGTCACGTTGCTTGCGTTGTTCTCATTTTATGATATCTATTGCGTATATCTGTTCGATAATATGCGAGACGGAACGTTTAATGGAGACAAAATCGTGAAAGGGAAGGGATAGAAGCGGGAATGTCGGAATGTTATTTACGGTGCCGAGTGGTATAATTTCCCGTCGAAGAAAAAGGAGACATCGGTTGGGCTTCTTAGAGGCTTTTTCTCTGACAAACGATCGTATTTCAAACTGTACCAGTCGACTCTTGGCAGAACTAACGGTCACGATCGCGCGCGTACGATATTCGTGACGCGAGTACGTACCATCCATCCGTTAACCATTTATTTAGTAGACACGCAAAGTCCTCACGAGAAAGAAAAGAAACTCAACCCCTCCACTCAATAAACTAAATATTATTACCGAAGTAATGAACGAAACTCGTGAGGCTTCGAAAGACAATACGCGTACCCCTTTTACCGCGCATTCCAGCGATTGTACCGACCAAGTAGATAAAAAAAAAAAGTATACGTATTCGATTACAGCTCTCCGATTGACTTAAATTAAATTTATTTATTATTTTTTACTTACCCACCGATTACACGAAGTTCTTGAATAAAAGACGAATTAAAGAGACAAAAAGAATGAAAAAAAATGATTGGAAGAGACTGAAAAAATCGCAAGAAAAAATTTATATATGAATGAAAAATGGAGACAGCGATAAGAATGAACGAGAAGCGATAAGACGACAATGAGCTCTTGCGGGAGGATTTTACGCGTAGAACACGTTTTCACGAGAATAATCGTTGGGAAAAAAAAATAAAAAATCTTTATTTGCGTAGAAAGTAGTGGAAAAAAATTTGATCCTCTGGACCGAGAAATGCCGAATTCATCGAGTTATCTCATCGGCTCGCTTGCGGCTTTTGCCGCGCCGGTTATTTCCCTCGATGCTCATTCGTGTTCGCCGTTGAGTCGCGTCTCGCTTTTCTTATCAATGCTGCAAATGTGTGCAGCTTGTGTAATCGGGTCTCGAAACCTTCCCAACTGATGTGCATGGCGCGCACGCACGACGAATGCATAGTTGGGGATATCATGCGCGAAACTGTGTTTCCCCCATAATTCCCGATTCGGAATGCATATTATACCGGTAGATAGGAGAGGCGAGCGTACTTTCGACTGGAGCAAAAGCTCGAAGCTGCAGGTGGCTCGGTTCCCAAGCGCCAGTGGCAGTGGCATTCGCGAAATAAGGAATTTGAATCGCTGCGCAGCTTTTGATTGGTTACCGGCAGTCTGGCAAAAAGCTCTACTATCGGCAACTGTAAAACGCCGTAAATTCTTCGCGGAAGAAAACGAAGAAATTGAATTACAACGTCGAGACTGTTAAGCTAAGTAAACGGTTTGCAATTTACTCCGTAAACTCCGAATCGGCCAAAACCAAGATCCGTTACATCGAATGTATGCCAAAGCGCCATTCACAGGATTCACGGCGAAAAAAAAAAAAAAATTACGATGAGATAAAAATTGGAGCAGAAGCCCCTGAAACAAAGTATGCCAATCGTATTTATCGTGAAACTCGAAATAACGAAGAAAAAAAAGCTTCAATTGAGATGAAGGGTCAATGTGAGACAAAACAGAATTTGCCACGAGCACAGGAAACGAAGAGGCGCGCGTACTGCCATCGCGTGATGTTCAGCACGTATACATCCAGATTCAGGATGAACGACCTCCTCCCGGGAGAAAAGAAAAATGATGCTTTGCCCCCTATCGATTTATTTCACTCGGTCGTCAAGGAACCGCACTTGGATATAAGAAGTATAAAAAAAAGAAAAATATAAAAGTTCAATTGAAGGAAGACGTCGGAAGGGGCCGACGCCGTCGAGCCGCAACCGCCGTGACTCGCGATGATGGCCGACCCCGTCTCGTCTCCGATATACCTTCAAAGTCTCTCCCTCGTTCGCGGACCTCGACGTCTTGGAATATTTGCTTCATTATCTTAGTCTCGAGGCACGTGGACATCGCGTGGACGAACACCGAGAGTGTGTAACATAACGCTAAATGATTAAAGACTTCATCAATTCCCGAGAACGAAATTATGATAAAACTATTCGTCACAGCCTCGTAACCCATTTAATACGATTACTACTTAAACTTATCAGGTGAGAATTTTCCACCAGAAAACTCTATATATATCGCATATCTGACCGCTGTCTGGGGATGCAGCAGATTTTTCCGTCGCGATATAATTTTTTTTTTAATCGCGCGTAATAATAGGACCTCACGTGCGAACGCCGGTGAAAAATTGATCAAGAAATCGATTAGCGATTTTTTTGCATCGCAAATTATCGATAAAAAAAAATCAATAAGTCAACTTCGAGATCGGAGTACTTTTCAATGACTATCTCTATCGTCTTAACTCGATCTTTCGTGAGATTACGATTTTCTGAGCCGCTCTGCTGCGTGTTGGTGGCAAGCGCCAGTTGTTCGAACGGATCAAAGTTCGTTCTCCCAGTCTTGGAAGAGTATATTTTCGCGCTGCAGTAATCTTTCCCCGTCTCTCCGTTATCTATTATAACTCCGTTGAAACAAACTCGACTCAACTAAAATGATACGAAAATAAAAAGAAAAAAAAAATTCATGCCGTTATCTATTTATTTGTGAACACTCTTTTATTAGTCTGTGCGCCAGTACCACTCTCGCGTATTATTTTATCGGCTTGTGCAACTAGTTTCGTCTTCGGTTTTCTTACATATGCATAAAACCGAATGCACTCTTGCGCATTGTGCAATTTGTTAACTAGAAACTAGTAGCGAAACAAATGAAGAAATTCGATGATTAACGAAGTATCAATGATGTGGAAGTATTGTGGTTGCGTTTGGTCTTCGATCCGGAAAGGGGGTGAAACGTAGTAAAAAAAATGTAAAAAAAAAAAAAAAAAACGAGAAAAAAAACCACATCGAGGCGTGTGAAGAGTAGCAAATGTGAATGATAATGACGGGCATCGCTACAAGCCCCGACCCCGGCCTCTCAAAGTCCGTCAATACATCAGACATTAGCCGGGGTCATCATCAATTTATCCGTCACTCTCAACGGGCGTTACACAAATATTCTTCCACAATGTGACTCTCCTCTGTATGCCATTACCAGTCAACTACGTTTACGCTTCGACTATATCGTAATCCGAAAGACCGTGCAATGCCAGAGGCACGAAGAACGAGAGATAGAGAGGGTTTTTCGTTCCCTTCTCCTCTCAAATGCTCGTCGTAAACACAGAGCTCGCGACAAAACTGACGTTATTATAGATCGATACGCGGATTATACGCGAATGCGATATTATTTTTTTTGTAGACGATTCATTCGATAACAGACGCGGAGCTAAATAATATTAACTATAGGACATCGAACGAAATGTGATAAACAAATGCGCGGATATATATATATATACGATTTCGTGAAGGAGATTGAACAGAGTTCAAGTGACAACTGTTTAGTAAATTGCGAAATAATTTATTGACAAGCGCCGTTTCGGATAAAAGGTACAAGACTGAGGGGTAATCGCGGGGAATACTCTATCAAACCGCTCGTCCAATTACCGGCAAACATACCATCCATACAAATAATTATCATTGCCTCACACTTTCGCAGCTCTCGGGAAGAAAATATTCCGGAGCTTTGAATAACTCAATCACTGATGCGTTCCGATGGAAGATTAAATAATAATAATAATGATAATATTAATAATAATAATAATAATAATAATAATAATGGCAATAATTAATCAAGTATAAGCGGCGCGAACAGAGTATTTGTCCGGTAGAACTAAGTAAAGCTTTCACTTGCACACTTATATTTATACAGACATTACGTATTATCGTAATATTCATCCAATAGTCTAATTCACTGTCGAAATTAATTCTACGACGTTATAAATTTAATTTACACTGATAACAGGCGCGTATAACATATACGAGATAGCCGCAGTCTTTGCTTATAGTATAACAAAAAAAAAATCCTTATAACGATTTAAATATGCAGGATTATCGATAAGATTTGCATCTCCAAGCTATTTACACGTCAACTATAGCTACATACGTACATTGTCGGTTATGACCCATAAGGTCATTTTGTTTTTCTTCGAGTCTCTAAGTAGATTGATATGCGCATTAAGATAAGAATGTCCTTTTTTTTCGCGCGAAAATATTGTACATTTTCATTAATTTTAATCGGTGGCAGATCGACGAGTAACAAAGAATTAATAATGAAAAAAAAAAAAAAAAAAAAAATGGAACTTTACTGAACAACGGCCAAAGGTGGTTTATGCTGCGCGGGTTGTTCTCGTATAACACCGGCGAGTCGTCGGAACGGTAATTGAAGATGATAGTAGGCGCAATAAGGCAAAGGATCCCAGTAGACGAAAAGCGCGTCTCTCTTGTCGAGTGCCGTTACAGCTGAGAATATGCGGCTGTTGTTGATCGACGATATCGTTCGATTCTTGTCGTACATTGCGTTGAGATTTCCGGAGCTAAGATTCGACGTTATCGGTTGTTTGTAACGCTCGTTGAGAAGCAAATTTGCCGAATTCTGTCGAGAGAAGTGTCGACAGGGTCGCCAAACGAGTCGGGGATGTACGCTGGTCAGGCAAAGATACGGAAGCGGCACGCCGACCCGACATCCGATGAAAACCACTCCTTGTTCATCGTCGTCGGAAATAGCGAGTTTGAAGCTTAGATGACCGTTGAATCTCGTGGCAAATGGACGTCCGAAGAAGGCCTCGAGCCACTGATCAACATCGTTGCGATCCTCGGGAATAAGACCCCGAGATTCGTCGATGCGGCACGTTACGTTTGCCACGACACGCGAATCCTTTACCGTTGTACACGTTACGAACTGATGTCCGCGATTTGTTCCGGATCCGGGTTCGCGGATTACGATCCAAGGCTTTCGCTCGCTGATCTCGTGCTGCTCGAGCTTTCGCCGAAGATTCCTGGGGGCTGAGCCTTCGCTTGTGCTCGACGGCAGATGAAGCTTCGATCTTTCTCTCATACCGGCCGGTCCCGCGGCCAGCATAACGTGTCTCTCATTTCCGGTGATGCAACCGGTTTCGTAAAGAGTCACCAGATTTTCCGGTGATTTAAGAACGAAATGAATCGGCGTCGAGAGACCGAGAGAGTTGCAACGTTGAAGCAACTGAAGAGGATCTTCGAGGGCTGTAACTTCCGCTGCACCGGGTACGAAGCACTCGCAACCCATTATTTCGAGATGAGGCTTTGCAAGCGCATCGTAGTAAGCACTGCTGGTGCAGCTAACGGGGATGAAGTAAACGGCTTTTTCGCGTTCGACGATTTTTTTCAATGCGTCGACGTACTCGGCCGCCGTACCAGGACCGGGACGCGGAACGCTGTAGAATCTCGAACACGCGGTGGAGAATCTCGCGAGTCCGAAGAGTCCCTCAATCTCGCATACGACGACTCTCGCGCCGGCTTTGTAAAAATTGCGCGCGAGATGAAGCGCCTGTAGCGTACTACCGCCGCTTATCAGTACGCATCTCTTGCTTCTCGCGCGTTCAAACGCCGGTGTGTACAACGCGCGGATGAACCACTTCATCAGGATAAGAGGCAACTGAAGTATCACCCAGAAAACACATATCCACGCGGATATCCATAATATCGGCGCCCAAATAATGTAATTAAGCGCGTCGTACGATCGCCGAAAGATGCGCAATGCGAGATTTATGTACCAAGCGAATATCCTCGCCGGAAGGAAGATACTTCCGACGATACCGCGACGTCCTTCCTCCCTTTTAACACCGCTACAACCACCGATATCAGTCTGTTTTGTTATCAATAATCTTTTCGTTGCCGATGCGTTCGTCGGATGACGATAGCCGCGCGATGTACTTCGCTCGTCCTGATCGGCAACATTTTTCTCGAAATTGTAATTGTTCCGACGATGACAAACGAAGACCGACGAAGATGGTGATATCGTACAACCGCTTTCCGAACCCGGAGCTGAAGCTGGCAATGAGTGATCCGATGTACCAGAGTTTCCGTAGATGAGAGACGAATTCGAAACGTTCGACATGGAACGTTTGAATGTACCGATTAATGAGGGATGTCCAGGAGAACCGGAAATGGGCGAAACCGTAGAAGTCATCGACCAAGGCAACGGTGGGGAAACACTGTTGCTTCTCGAATTCGGCGGACTGGAGGAACGGAATCTTGCGCCCGAGGAATAACTTTCGCTCGCGCAAGCAGGCATTGCAATAGATCGCGGCTCCCTTTTTTTTTCTTGTATTTTATTATTTTCTTTCTTTCTTTCGATCGGTGATATTGGTATCAACCCCTTGAATGTTTTCTTAATAGCGAGATACCCGGGATTCGGGGTACATATGTGTACCTCGATTGACCTTATGAGATATCTCGCTACTTACTTATCGAAATATATACCATAACTGCTGCGCATAATTCGTGCAGTTAATTATTATTTTCTTTTTGTTTTTTCGTGTTTTTTTTTTTTTCGGTTGAAATTATGATTCCTCGGAACTGTCCTTAGCGTGGAAAATTTTCGATTCTGTTTGCCGGACAGACGTCATTCCGGTAGAAGCGTCTGACGAATCTTGATCCGTTGATAGACGAACAATGCTTCGAAAGCTCTTCGAATGTGATATATAAACGTGTATCACCTTGAACACTCGCGGCGCACTGACAATTGACCTTTGAATCTTAAATCTATCGAGTCTCTTGTCCTCTTATTCACCGGCGAGATTTATTGATCGATGAAGTACTTGTTATACCTGACAGAACCGAATTTGTGTTGGATGTACAACGCGACGCTTACTGAGCCGGTCTCATTGGAATCTCGCTCTCTTATGAGCTCTGCATCCCGAGCGCACTATGAACCGAGAGCCCCCCGAGCTTATCTAATCGTAATAATACACGCAGCTTTGGACGCGACGGACTGCGAACGAGAGAAAAAAAAAAAAGAAAAAAGATCGAACGAAAGAAGGAAGCAGACACCGACACACGACTTCTCGTCTCTTCTTCGAGAGAATCTCCGAACGTCTTTATACTTGACTATTATTCTAACGCTATAGCTCGCAATAATCTACAATACTTTTATAGCAGATTAGACTATCGAGAGACCGCGGCGGCGCCTTGATGCAAATAAGTTATCGTTCATTATAGCAATATTTTCTTATAAATAAAAATAAATGTATTTTCATCGAATACCGAAAAAACTGTTAATAAAAAACGTGTAACATCAATTATTGTTTTATCATTTATGTCGTTAAACTTTTGATAGGAACGATTGCGATATAATTTCGATTTGGCGAAATCGATCACTCACTTCGAGCGCATAAGAGAAAATATTTTTCGCAGCAATGCAGAAATGTATGGGACTCTCCTGGATCACTGGTGGATATCATCGGTCGGTCAGTAAGATTTTGAATTATCGAAGTTTCGAACCGCAAGACGATAGGGTGCGTGGCGCAACAATTGAAAAATGTCGCTTTTATAACGTTGGTAGCGGAGTCTGCGTATCGTCAAAGTTATGAAAATTCAAGACAAAAGCCGTTGTGACGGGTGAAGACAAAGTTTTTCGTGTCTCGTTAACTGGCTACTCGTATATTTCTCGTTACGAACGAATTTAAAAAAAGACAAAAACTTCACAGGATGAAAAAAGACAATTACAATATCTCTTGTTAAATATATCGTGTTAATCGAAGTGAAAAGTCAATTGAAAGAATCTTCGAGTTCCGAAGTGTGCAGAAATGTCGCGAAGGGCCCCGCGAGGAGAGACGCCGAAAAGTGAAAATGCGGAGTAAGTACAATATCTGTCGATTTAATTAACTTACAGACCCGCGAAAGAATAATTACTTCGAGAGATACAGAGGTTTTTATTTCCCGGATTTGTCAAAAAGTTCATTATTATTCGTTTTTGTCGAACGCGCGTCCTGACAATATGCGCGTAATACTGACGTTCTGCAATATTTATATATATTTCTTTCGTTTTTTTTTATTTCGACGATTAATTTTAGAGTGCTTGCCTTGCGAGAACAATTGAGACTCCTTACCCTGGAAAATGAAGCTTTACGCAACCGCATAACAGAGAACGGTCCCACAGTTGCGCAGTCACCGAGAAGAGGAAAACAAGAACTTCACGTATCAACTCCCGGAACACCTAAAACAAGCCGCAAGGGTTGCGGTTGCAAAAGCAAAGGCAATTGTTCGACGAGAGTTTGCGGTTGTCGCAAACAAAACATTCCCTGCGGACAATTTTGCAAATGCGGTGATCAGTGTCAAAATCCGGTGCGTAAGAAATTCTTATATATATATAACAATTTCAAAAATTTTCATATAACAGAAAGGTTGACTAATCCTTGAAATAATAGGAAATTATGCTGTCCGCAATAAGAAAAAGAAAAAAAAAATTTTGCTTGTTTGTATGACGGTAGTAACTTGTTATATTTTGTGTACAGGACACAGACAAAGAAAATGTAGGTGACGTTAACAACGCGACGGTTGACAATAATAAACTTCAGGTTCCTCCAAAAAAATTTCCAAAAATTCGGCTTCAGGAAGAAGTTGAGGAAGAGGCTGAGGAAGAGGCTGAGGAAGAGGTTGAGGAAGAGGCTGAGGAAGAAGCTGAGAAAAAAGCGAAGAAAGAGGCCAAGAAAAAGGACAAGAAAGAAGCAAAAAAAGAGGCTGAGAAAGAGATGAAGAAAGAGGCCAAGAAAAAGGCGAAGAAAGAGGCTGAGAAAGAAGCCGAGAAAGAGGCCGAGAAAGCGGCCAAGAAAGAGGCCGAGAAAGAGGCCGAGAAAGCGGCCAAGAAAGAGGCCGAGAAAGAAGCCGAGAAAGCGGTCGAGAAAGAGGCCGAGAAAGAGGTCAAGAAAGAGGCTGAAGATGAGCTCACGGAGCCCGAAGGTTCGAAATTAATTTTCAAAAAATTATACAAGATTTTACTTTTTATATGTTTATATATATATATGATAACAAAAAATGTTAATACTTGCAGAGCTAAAACAAGAGGTAGTGGAGAACTGGAACCAACACATCGCGAGTCTCGTCGAATGTTCAAAATGCGGACGGAAATTATATCCTCATCGTATAAACAAACACGAGGAATTTTGTAAAAATGTTTAAATTCGTTGAACGCATATTACGATTGTATAACAGAAAAAAGTTGTGCCGAATTGCATCTACATAATTGTCCACAATGTTTTCTTTTTTTGCAATCGCCACCCACTCTTGGCGAGCAATTGCCTTTGCGCACACATCGGGATTTGCATATCGTGGATTAAAAGATTTTTTTTGTTTATGTTATACAATCGTAAACGTGTATAATCTTTATAATAGTATTTTATATAGTGTATCAAGAAACTCGTTAATTTGAAACAAATTCGTTTCGCTTATCTAAAAACTTTTTTCTTATCTATAAATATACATCGGTTGATCGTTTTAACGAAATAATTAAAACATTTTAGCGGTGAAAAGGGAGTGTCGAACGTTCTGCTTGGCCACAGACACAGTTCTATCGCTTCCCGTATTCTGTAATACGACCGTTTTTGTATTTTTTATAAAGTGATAATTTCGAATTTATAATGTTCGATTGATTTTTAAATGTGGTTCGGAGTTCTGATATTATTATAAGAGTAACAGAAAAACCATGCGGAGCATCGCTGTGAAAAGGAATTGCATGTAAATAAATAATCAGTTTGTTTTGACTCAATGACTCTATTTATTTTCCATGTATCATAATGCACAGAGTTACTTATAACTGTTTTTTTTTTTATAATATATATTTAACGTGTGACTTTGAGGAGATAGGTGAACACCCGCGTCACGCGACCGATCACTTCCATACACCACACTCTCGCATCGCACAGATCCATCATCGGTTTTTCATTTTTTTTTTGTTTTTTTTTTTTTTCGTTCTTTAGGTAATATGGATTTTCTTTTATCGTGTAGACATGGGTACTACATATTATGTATAAGTGCTAATTTTACTCTACGGCTATCCTGCTTGCATCACTAGCCGACGAAGCTTTTCAGGTGCTATTCAATGATCTTTTCTTTTTTTTTTTTTTTTTCTTCCCGCTTTCACATACTTAGTATATACAATTTGAGGTCTGATCGTTCGCGTGTTGCAATAAACTTGCGTTAACGAAATTATGTAATGCTGATAAATTTTTCTTTTTTTTTTAAACACACCGATCCTGAACGTCTTTGCTCTACATGTTCTATTGTCACTGAGTATACGTGTTAAGCAGCTACGTAAATTTATTAACAATCGTCTCTTCTGATAATCGTATCCGATCTATCATGCGTGTAGGCATTAACAATAATTATATCGGTGGTGATCGCGGTGTCGTTATAATACGCTAACTTCACAAACAAATACCTTTCGTCTAATACCTTTGGAATACTCGGATAGCATGTTAATTTTTTTTTAAATAAATCACAAATAAATGAAATTTGTAGCGATACAGCGTTTTAGCTTCGTACATACGATAGAATCGGCAACCGCCCAATCAATAACCAACAGACAAATTCTTTTGTTTCCTCATCAAGAAAAAGTTTCCTCTATCCTGTTGTGGTGTTTTTTTTTTCTAATCATTTTTTTTTATTATTTTTTTTTTTTAGAAAATCTATGTTATCCAGCCGACAGAATATACAATGATTTCTAACTTTCATAGGTACGAAGAAACTATGTATATTATCTCGAACCTTATATACAAATTGAATTCATTAAAACGATCGGTAATACTGATTTAAAAAAGAAGATAATTATTATAATCGAAAAAACAAAATTATCATGACGATAGTATAAAATTGTAACAATCAATTTGTGATAAGATAAAGTATGCGACGAGAGGCACCGAACACACATATTTTTTTTTTTTTTGACTAGAAACTAAAGTTTATGCCCCGAATTACCATTGCCGTTCATATCAGGCAGTTAATTGCGAATTAATGATCCCTCTTTTTTTAATTTTTTTTTTTTTCGAAACACACAACTCGAAAGATAAGAAATCATTGATTAAAGTGTGCATTAGAGGAAACATTATAGCGGCCGCGTTACCGAGCTTCATGATTTTTTTTTGTTTTTTTTTTTTTGTTTTCAATACAATCGCACAAAAGCTTTAACACTTCGGTTGGTTGTTCATTGATTCGCCATCTATTTCTCATTCGATAAATATACATTTTTATCTAACAGAATTTCAAATTAAACGAAGATGGGGAGGAGGGGAGGGTGACGTTGAATATGTTTATACCTCTGCATATTCCAACGAACTTGGAAAACTTAGCCATCTCTCCTAAAATAATTTTCCTATTCGTAACAGTAAAGTTTCTACTAATATGCTATCTATGCAGTATCTGTAATATTGTTTCGTACAACTTTTTGTACAACATTTATCCGGCCTTTACTCTCTATGTCTCTTATCAGCCAATACTTTTTTTTTTTTAAATCTATTACTAAATAAGCAAAGGCTTTCCAACGAATTCTAACAAATAATTGTATACCGATTTTTACGAACGACGCGAAATGTTCTTCTTCTCTTTGGGATTTTTTTTTTTTTCTTTTCTTTTTCATCTTAAAAGAGTACAATTCCAAATGTTTCAGAGTCTCGGGCACTGTATCGAAAATAAAAATAGAGGGCGAAAAGTTTTTCTCGTGAAACGGTAATACTACGTTAGTTTTTTTCTTTTTGTTTTTAAGGTCTATAGTACATACATACAGACACACGCGTACGCACGCACAAACGCTTGAACTTTGTTTTATTTTAGTTTTTTTTTTTTTTTTTCTCTACTCTCGATAACGGAGAAATTCCCAAGACGAGGTGGTAGCGTCCGGGAGGAAACTATCATTATTTTTCGATCGTTATTCGGGAGATTGAGAATCTAACGTTAATCTTTTCCGGGTACGTCTTATGCAGATAGCTAAACGGTATTGTCTATTTTTAATAGCGCTGTGGTGGTACAAACATCGATAAGCTAAACAACGAGAGATAGGCCAAGATTGCGTGTTGCCTCGAAGCAACCCCCTTGACCCTCGCATCAATAATAAGGGCGATGCTTCGTCTTCGCTTCTCTATTTTTTTGTGTTTTTTTTTTCTTTTTTTTTTCATTGTGGAAAAATAAAACCTCGTACCTAGACACACTTGTTCGGTGCGTAGAGCATTATTCATAACGTCACATAGACGCGTCGAATATCCGTGAATCTCGGGAAAAAAAAAAATAAAAAAATAAAAAAAAATAATAATGGCACATTCGAGAGCCTCGCTAACACTTAACGAACGATCTACGGGTATGCGCCTCGGGCGATATGAATAATCAGCGTATGACAATATTTGGCTGGCTAGCGAAAAAAAATTTCATCTCACGAGCAATTTCACGAAAAAAAAAAAAAAAAAAAAAACAAAAAAATCTCATTAAAATAACAAGTTACAATATAACTCATTGCAAAATTTGCTCGATAAAAATCTGGAAAGACATTGACTGTTGTCAGTCGATCAATGAAGAACCGGAAAATAAAAGCACGAAAAGAAAAAAAAAAAAAAAAAAAACTTAATATCGACAAATAAATAATATACATGCATCATTATGATAATAATAATAATAATATATACGGAAAAGTAAAAACAGATCACAGATTGTGTAGATAAATGTAGCCGATCTCATAAATAACGCTAACGTTCAAAATACGCGAGGTCCCCAATTCATCATGCTATCATGTTGATTTTTTTTTTTTGTTTTGTTTTGTTTTTTTTTTTTTTTTTTTTTTAGATAAACGTTTCTTCTACTATAGTATATTGTACAACGTATGACAATCAATCGACAATCGTGAAACGAAGCTGAACGATTCTCTTAAGCGTAGCGATATCATACATCATTTGAATGTATTGTAATCATTGTACAGAAGGTACTCGATCCAGTCACGGGGGGGGAGGAGGGCCGGTGGCCGACATAAAAAAATTGTACGATCGACGCAAATCGCGGTATCTTTGTCGGCATAAGCGCCATCGACGATAAACATCACGTCTATCGTGACGACAGCCGAAACAATATAAATAAAGTATATATATTCCGGCGAAAATGTTGGCGCGGCGTATGTTAAAAGAACATTGCCTCACTTCAACGAATGTTCCATCGTTCCTCGTTAATTCGTATACAGCATGAGTTAACAGTATCGATTTTGGGGGGAAGGGAGGGGCAGTTTATCACTGTGAAGGAAGAATCTCGTACGAGTACTGGAATTCTTCGCGAAACGATTTTAGCGTTTTTTTTTTCTTTTGTCATATTTCAACGCTTCGTGCATACGTACGATACGGCTACGCAACTCCACGAGATGCACGATGTCAATGATGAGAATGTCTCGATGATGCGCTCGGTTCGGGATCAATTGATTGATCAATTGATTAAGTATTACTCTCTGTCGAACTTTGCGAACGTAACGTCGAGTAGCAACCTTGGCAAACTCTCACGGGTTTCAGAATGCCGAGTCTCGAGATCTTCGACTCGAATCTGCTGCACCTGAATAATGTATCGTTGACGAAACAGCGATTAGTTTGCGCGTTCGGCGAAATGTGATGTTTTTTTTTTTTTTTTTTTTTTTCGCGAATAAAAACGTACCTCCAGCAGAAGACTTGACCGCAATTGCGACAGTGATGTTTCCTCTCGTAAATATTGAATCTTACCGCGCAAGCAACGCAGGAATCGGCACCTTCGTCTTTAAGCCAATGATCGGCGACCGTTCGTCCCGGTTGTTCGCAAACGCTCCACGAAAAAACGCGGCCTCTCGTGTCACCGACGTAAACGGTTCGGTGATCTCTGAAAATGTTTGATCAGATTTGTTGAATTTCAATTCCATACCGTTGGCAGAATTATCGAACGGCGAATGTAAATACTGTATTATAAATCGTGTAATCGTGTCTTTTTTTTTAATTGACAAAAGTTCAATGATTTAATAATAAGCGCACCTGGAGACGGCGAGTGCCGTAATCGATGCTGGTTCAGCGTTGTCCTTTCTATCGTAAGCCGTGTGCATCGTCAATTTGCTACGAAAAACAAGCTGCCTTTGCCACTTAAATCCATCGCGAAGCACATTTTGTGGATTGATTCTCTTGGGTTTCGTGTCCGCCTCGTTTACCATAACGAAACTATCGGTTAAACTCGTGTCGCTTTTGCTTGTTCTCAATGCACCTTCGGAATCGACTCCGGCAGTGCTG
The DNA here is from genome assembly GCA_934046635.1 of Buathra laborator. Lineage (NCBI taxonomy): Eukaryota > Metazoa > Arthropoda > Insecta > Hymenoptera > Ichneumonidae > Buathra > Buathra laborator. The sequence goes on from OW203901.1 coordinate 5,488,978, forward strand.
CTGTTGACCGATTCGCTGGAGAAAATTTCGTACAAATAGTTTTTTATTTTCTTTCCTCGCGCCACAAATAACGCGAATACTTTACCTCGTCTGCGTGCCTTCGCTATCGGCTCTACCGCCTCCTTCGCTCTTTCGGAACATCGGATTTCCTCGACTCTTTCGTCGAAGAATAACGGCGGATGATTGTCCGTTTCGCGCGCCATTTCTGTTGCCCGATCCGTTGCTGGATTCGTCGTTATCGGAACACTCCTCTTTTTCCTCGTGGAGCCTCGAGGCCTCTTTCGCGTTCTCGGCTTCGGAGAGACTGCTCTCGGAACCACTTTTCGCCAACATACCTGTTAACAATGCGTTGACTAACAAATACAATGCTGGAGATACGATATATTTCACTATCGAAATTCACCGATCATACCTGATCCTTCGGCCGATATACTCATTTGTTTCACCAACTCGTGGACCCGTTTCTTCGTACTTTGGGTTCTATCCTCCTCGCTGCTCGGTTCTCTTTTTCGTTCGCTCTCAACCGGCACCTCGTGAGTTTCCTCCTCGTCGGCCGGCACTTGCACATAGTCCATCGACCACATCTATTTTTTTCATTTTTGTTTTTTTTTTTTTTAATTTCGTTCATCAATATTTTTCTATTATTAACATCGATGCTCGAGGCTATCGTTCGTAATAAGAATAATAAAACAGTAATACTGACCCTAACGACGCCATCCGTTGAACCAGTCATAACAACATTTTGCGAATCCCATTCGTGCGTTTGACTGAAGGCGACACATAGAATTTGTTGCATTCTATCGGCACGTCCAACACACGTGTTTACACTCGCTAATTCTTCGCCGTTTATACTCCAAACGTGGAGCCACGTTGCCGCACACGTTGCGATATCACCCTGCGAAAGCAATTCATCGTCGTGTTATCTTTTACGAAAACATTGTTATGAATAGATTTGCGATATCGATTAATTGGGACTCACGGTGAGATCGTTTATAGCGACTGCGGCGACAGGCCCGGCGTGTCCTCTCAATTGTCTCACGAATAGGCATCGAGACAAATCCCAAATTATCGCCGTGCCGTCGCGAGATCCAGAAACGATGACGTTGTACGCCGGACTCGATGACAAACATGTAACGGCGTCTATGTGACCGTACAACGATTGCTTGATCGATAACTGCCGTTTAGCGTATTCCCAGACGGTTACGACCTGTTCGTCATTCATTTTTTTTAATTTAGTTTGGAATAAATATTAAAAATCTAAGAATATCGTTGTCTTGTTTACGAAATTAACTAACCGAACTCGTTCCAGCGGTGACGATTAACTTGGACGACGGACAAACGCACGCGACTATCTCGCCGCTGCTCTGCATCATTGCCTCGCAAACGAATATCGCTTTGTCGCTATCGTAGTTTCCTATTCTCAACGAATGATCGGCAAAACCCCAAGCAACGTACTTGTTGAACGACGGTGGTATCAACGTTTTGTTCTGCTCGACAGCGAGTACAGCTTTGTCAACGTGAAGAATCTGTCCAACTGGACCTTTCAATTCTGCTGGTGAAATTTAATACGATTGTGTAATAATGGTACGATTACCTTTCGTTTGAAATCGAAATAAAATGAATATTTAATGGGAAACGAACCCTTTATCGGCTGCAGTGAGGGCTTCAAGTTATCGAGATTGTGAAAGAACAGTCGATCGGACGTTGTGATACTGAGACCGGGTGTTATCGGCCCGGGATCGATAACGCTTGTTCGCTGTGTCATTTTTTTCGATGGATGAGGCTTCTTGAACAGTTGCTTCGGTATCTGACCGAAGTTGTTTATGAAGCCGATCGTAGCATTTTTCTTCAGCGGATCGTCGATGCTGCGAATGAAAAAAAAAAAATAGCAACGTGACTCTCGACTGTACGCATTCAATATTTTTTTTTGGCCTGCAAAAGCGAAGCTTATCTCTCCACTCACTTGTAAATATCGACGTTTCCTTCGTAAAATAGATGATGAAAAACGTTGACGGCCTCGACGGCGCCGGTACCGTTTTGCTTGCATCCAAATATCAAATCGATCCAATGATGCAAATGCTGAGAGACGTAGTCGCACTCGAGTGCAAGTCTGTGGACGCGTATAAACTCTCGCGGATCCTGCTTCGCCCACGGCGGTAGAACAATGTCACCGAGTTGAACGCCGCTTTGCTTCGACCCTAAATCGAAGTGATTAGAGTTTACGAGAAATTCTGGTAGATAAAAGAATTCTGGTATCAGCTCTTTGACATCAGCCATGTTGTGCTTCGATGCCGAAAGCCAAGCTTCCTTCACGCTGTTGAACATTCGATCAGCGAGATCGAAATGGCCACCCTAAAGGAGGCAATTAATTTAATTAAATAATCCGCAATATAGAATCGATTATTGGATATTTGTATCATTATCGCCGCCGGACCTGAAGTCTGAGAAAATGTTGAGTGAAGGGTTCCATCCTCACTAAATAAGAACAAACTATCATAGCCGATGAATAATGCGTTCCGTAGTGATAAGGCGGTGTCTCGCCGTGCGGATCATCCCATTCTTTGTACCTGAAATTCAAACGGAACCGTAATAAACTTCGTAAAATTGGATTAAAGAGCGCAAATGTAGAATCGACTCGAATGGATTTGCGTACTCACCGTTTTTTGAATTGCAGCAATCTTTCGGGGCTCTGAGCACCCATTGGCTTGCTAAAGTCGCGGAAAGTCGAGTGATCATTCAAGTCGAGCTCTTCGCTGTCGTAATCCGCTAATATCCATGGAAATATTGGATATTGCATGAGATCATTGTAACTCCTGCCAGCCAGAGTATTGAGATGCATCAGGTATTGAAAGTTGGATATTTCTCCACGCTATAAAGACACGCAAGTAGAAAGATTACAGATGAATAAATTGAAGAGGGATTGACGATTTGCGAGGTGCAAAATACGAACCACCCAACGCTGAGTGACCGAAGTTTCGCCTATGAGATTAGACAATAGTCCGGTTGCTTGTTCTACGTTCGCCGTTCGCTTTTGTCCGGCGACCGACTGATGAGCGCTGTCGGCAATAGCCGTAGCGAATGTCATGAATCTTTGATAAACTTTGTTTCGTACTTTCTGCTGGAATGCGAGGAGGTAATTGCGACCGTCGCCACTGAAAACTTCGAGTGCCATAGGTTGAAGAAGATATCTTCGTTTGTGTACTTCCCTGTGGCGAAAATAATAAAGTTTAATCAGAAATTTGATCGAACGAATGGAATACATAACGAGTTTTTTTTTTCTAACGAGTCGACTTACCTGATATCCTCGTAATTAAATTTCGAACATTGTCTCATAGCTCTGGATCGCCGAGGAGATCCCGGCGAAGGTAAGATCGGCTCGTACGCTTCCGGTAGGCTTTCAATATCACGAATCTCTCGCGACTTTAGTCGTGTAAAACCGTCTATAACGTAAAAATGCTCCTTGCCGAATAACAAGAGTCCTTCGGTCGTGTCGAGACCTTGTATTCTCGCGCATCTGAACATGTGACTTATCTGAAAGAACATTAATCATGAAATAATTAATAAACCATCGAAACAACTCTACAGAGGAAAAATATACGCGAAAAAAAATAATAAAAGATCTCAAATTTACTTTTTCGTGTTCTTCCAGTAATCTCAATAAAGTTTGATTGTCCGGAACGGTCTGATTGTTCTCCTCTTCTTGTTCGTTATCCTCGGATGGCTCGTCCGGCTCACTGGCATGACGCTCCAGAGTACACGGTACCATTGGCGGCTCACTTTCGGTCGACGCGTGATTCACATTAAGCGGAGTATCGTCTATAACCGGATCGCGTTCCCTCTCAAACATTCCCGAAGAATTTCCCAGCTGCTTCAGATAATACTCCTTGCTATCCATACTTGTTGCTACTTTGAACTTTAACTGTTTCTGTATAGAAAAAAAATAAAAAGAAACCATGAAAATTGTCATTGCAAACGAATTAGAAATCCGCGACTGTCTAAGAATGTGTCTAAGAAATTTGTTACATTATCGGGATGATCGAGTTCAGGTCGATACGGATAATGAATGTAGAATAAGTCATTCTTCATCATCTTCTTGCGCATTCTGCAAGGTCCCTCAGTCATGTCCAGCATCCACTTGTCGAGCTTCGTAGGCGTCGGCGGACCCCACAGACCGCGTTCGCGCGTCAATTCCGTTTCCGTTTGTAGCCACTCCTGTCGAGAGCAGAAGATTTTATCGTTATTCTGTATCGGTAAACCTTTTTACTGATTCAAGAAAATTGGTACTCCACCTGATAGACGTAACGTTGAGTATGTTGATAAGTCTGCTGTTGCTGGAGTCGTCGGGCGGCGGCTAATTCGCGAACGAGCGCTACATGCTGCTCGGTTCCTTGGGCGACTGTACTGTGATGAAGACGCAATCGCACCCGCACTGATTCTTCTTTGCGTACTTTTGTTCGACTTGCTAATCTCGTTAAACCGCCAGTGACTTTTTGTATTTTCTACGAGAGAAGCAAAGATTCGATGTAACTTGTAAAAATCTATTTACCGATAAAGATATATTTTTTTTTATATGAGAAGCAAATTTACCGATTGTATCTGATTGTGAAGTTCCCAGGGAACTCTGTAAGAAGCCTTTCGTTCCAAGACAACGTAGTTTAGCCACAATCTTGTCGCAGCCTCGTGAACCTGTTCTCGTACAACAGAGAGCTCAGGCGCGCGTTCATTGCCGATCGGTGCGGGAAGACTTATTTTGAAAACTTCCTCGATAGCGGGTTTCTTCCGAACGTAGAGTTCTTCCCACACTCTCGTCGCTGCACCGGCCATCAATTTGTGTCCTTGATGCGAGGTAAGCCGATCGTCGCTCGGCTCTACTTGAGGATTAACGTGCCAAGTTGTTTTCATATTCGTGTCCAGCATTATCTTGAAATCGGCGGTTAATTGCAACAGGCAGTAGGTTAAGCAGCTGATGAATTCGAGTTCGTGGTTTCCAGCACCAAAAACGAGCAATCTGATCGTGAAAAAAAATAATAACTTGAGTATTCTTTTTCCAATAAAAAAATATCCAGAAAATATTTTGTTTGAAAAAAAGAAAATTAAACTGACCTGTTGGTCGTAAGTTTGTGAAGCGCATCCAGCACCGCCGTCTGATCGGTTATAGAATCGGTGGATCGCGATAGTAAAAACAGAATCGTTCTGTTCAGACAATGATGAAGCCCTTCGATACTAACCGCGCCGGGTCTTCGCTTCGCTTGGCCGATAAGTTTGACGATAAAGTCGAAGACTTCGTGAGGATCTTTCGTCAAGGCGCCTGAAAGTTCGTGCATAAAATAAGGTGTTATTGTATAAGAAGCAGTGAACTTGATTAAACAGGGAGTATCGTTATAGCTGAAAGTAAAATTCCGAGCGAATTTCGAATATTTGCCAATGGATAAAAATCTGAAACAAATTATCTATATAAAAGGTCTTAAGACGATTAATTTTGCATAGTAAGAATGCCAAAAAGTGATTAACAAACTACTTTTAAAAAAATTGTCCAATTAATCAGCCGGTAAACCATTTTTTTTTTTTTGCGAAATTTTTTTACGTTAGGAAAGTCATGAAATTTGGATACAATTTCGAAGAAACACTGTGCATTACAGTTACAAACGTTCCGCGCAATCGATCGAACATGTTCGCAAATATCGATCAAAGATTTTTCCAAAAACGGAATTTTCGAAAAATATAATTTTTTTTTTAATTCATATTTTCATATTCATTTTTTTCAATACTAATTTGTAAACAACTTTTTGGTATTATTAGTATGCAAAATTAATGTTTTTAGTATCTTCTGTATGGTTGATTTTGTTCAGATTTTTATCCCATCGAAAATTCTTCAAAATTCTCTCCGAATCTTACTTTTGGCAATTTAACGATGCGCCCTCTTTAAAGTTCGAATCGTTTGAAATAATACCCACCCTGCCATAATTTATCGACGATTCTCGCGCTAACGTAGCAAACGTTGTTCGGAATATTGTTTGCCGAGCCGCCGGGTACAACGGGGAGAGCAGCTTGTTCGCCGATCAAAACATCCGCCGCCAACAAATGCTCCATGAGAATCGACAAGACTTCGGTTTGATAACGCGTTTGCTGGGATGTTGAAGCGTGTTCAGGCCACGCTTCCAGAACGAGATCGATAGCCGGCGGTGATTTCGCTGTTACGGGTAGTGACAGCGAATCCACAACGATAACCCGAAGAAAATCCATAACAAATTTTCTAGCGGGATGATTCGTCAGGCCGATATCCTTGGAAGGCGATCTGACTAACACGGGCTCCTGGTGCGAAATTAAAAAAAACATTATTATCAGTTTAGTTTGCGCGTCGTAAACGATACTGCAATACACGAAAATCGTATAGTAATAATCGAAATCCGCGTACCTCATCGGCCGGTGTACTCGCTCCGCTACTATCCTGACTACAGCTCGCCGGTTTCGGGAACAAACTTCCCGCAAGCGCGCCCAGTACCTCAGCCGACATAAAAACTTGCATGAAATCTGTGAAATTATGGTATAGGAAGAATAAAAATTGTATTATCGTGACTGGATAATCGTTCAACCATTCCGGCAATGCCTCGGGGCTGTAATAAAAACAAAGATACGAGTAAATGAATATTCCTCGGCTCGGCAGGTATACAGCGAAATAAAATCAGCTGAATCGACTAAATCAACGCTTGCTGATGGCGAAACAAATATTGGTGATTAAGCGAAATAATTTTTATAGTAACGAATGAAATAATCAATTTAATTAACAGTTAATACGTTCAACTAGGTATTTATTTTAGCAAATGAAATATTTATTTCGACATCTGTAACCGCTGATTTATTCGATTCAAGTGATTTTTTTTTATAAGTGTAAATATAGCGTTGATCTGCGTTGTTGACAAGATTACTCACTTATTTGAATGGGTATTCAACATGGTGCGAACCATAGCTAAGAGCACTACGACAGCATCCGGACATAGATTGATCTTTGTGGCGAAGGAAGAGGGTATGTGATTCGCGGGTACGCCGAACATAAAGTTCCATACGTTGTCGAGATCCAACTGAATGAAGATAAAAACGTTATATATTCATAAGATTTAAAATATTCGCTGTTATATGTATAAAATACGTTCAAATATTATTAAACATTACAAACAAATTTCAAGTTACCTATGTAATAAAAGTGCATGAAAAGAGTGCATAAAAATATTTTTTTTAAATCTTTAACTTTAATTTTTATTAAAGAATAAATCGGTCAAATAAGTGTCGATATTCACATCGATATTAAAAGAAAACACACAGTAAATATAGAAAATATGACGATCCAATGAGTGAATTCTTATGAGGAGATCTTTACCTTTGAATCGGCCGGCAGTAATTTAATTGGTTGTCCCATCATGAGTGCAATGAAAAGAAAGTACAGTTCCGGTACAAGATCGACGTGCTGCGGCAGCAGCCAACCGAGATGTTGGAATCCCGGAACGTGAAGTTCCGTTGTCTTGATCTCGCCGCCCGTTATGTTTTGATGACAACCTTTGAAAGATAACGATACAGTTAGCACGGAATTTCACGTTGAATATCTAATTGAAATTTTCGTGGGGTGATAATGAGAATTAATCGAACGCTTACCAAGAGCCATTGCCATTTTATTGTGATCGGTGTGTCTAAGCCAACCGCCGTTGCTGGTGCCTTCTTTGAACTTTTGTAATATCGATTGAACCGAACAAACGGCAACGAGTATTCTCAATCCCCAAACAACTGTTGTGCTGTGAAGACCCGGTTGCAAAAACAACAGTACCCAATCGAGACCAAGAACTTTGGCCAATTCTTCGCACATACTGGCGTTTACTTTCGATCCATTAAACAGCAATGAATGTAGCAGCTGTAGGCATCGATTGCGTAAAAGAATTATCTCGCCTTCGCCTTCCTTCGGTCCCTCGTTTTCTCGTAGTACCAAATGCCTCTCGGAGGTGACTGGCAAAGTGGCGACGATGAATTGTCCGAACCACAGAAGATCGGCTTGTCGCGGTTGTCCCAAAAGTACATTCAACAAAGCCAGCAATACTTGTCGCGTTGAGTTTTGCTTAACGTCGCCAAGTATATGCAACAACTTGTGAACGAGTTGCAAATCTCTCATCAATCGTAAATTCGTACGTTTTTCGCTGCATTCCGCGATAAGTTCATACAAATGTTCGAGAAGGGAGCGCAATAATTCGCCCGGTGCTTCGTGCCAAACTTGAAGATCGCACAGAAGATCCTGAAAAGCTGTGACGTTGGGTATGGCGCTGGTTTCTCGACCACTGTCGACGGTACCGACGAGACTGAAAGTCAAATGGAGTATGTGACTGTTGAGAAGTGGACACTTGCGTCTCAGCAACATTGCGAGGGTCTGATAGCCTCGCCGACGATCCATTTCCAATTGCGCCGCTTGATTGGAGCGCACGACGCAGACGAGAGCTTTGACGGCGGCGTAAAGCGACTCGACGTCTTGTGCCATTGCGATGAGTCCGAGAAGAACGGAACATCCGCCGACGTTGTCGATCATAGTGGCTACGGGACGAGGTCCGAAGACCCGAACGCCGAGATATCCGATAACGACACCGCCCAACGCTCTGGCGGGTCCGCTGAGATGACCGGCTGAATTGTGAAGAACCCTAATGGGTGTAGCGTTCTCGTGAGACGACATGCCGAGCTGCTTCGCTATTGATTTATTGTCCGCTCGACTGTAAACTTTGCGTATCTTCGCGAGCGTCAGTTGTGACATTGCTTTGGCATTGAGTCCAAAGACAACCTTTTCTTCGGACAGAAGAGCGGGCAATGGTTCGGGTCCGATGTGCTGAGGCGCCTGCAAGCTGCCCATGTAATGAGGTCCGAGTTTAAAGAGACTCGATATATTTTGCGAATTGAAAACTTCCTCGACGAGATGACACGGTCCTTGTTTCCACGCGAGCCTCGAGTAACGTCTCCAACAGGGCGGAGTTCCAACGTATCCGTAGACCGGCGAAGCGACAGTCAAATTCGTCGCTCCGCCACCGGGCGTTTGAGTGATGTAGTGCAACTTTTGGCTCTGAATGTGCTGACCGTCCAGGTAAAGCGAGAAGCTTGAATTCTTGAGAACGGCACGATTCAGAACAATTGCGATGTGATGCCACTGTCCTTCGTGAAGAAGATCGGGACACCAGACTCGGGCGCCGCTCTCGCCGGTGCCCTCGGGTTCCCACTCGCCGATGTTCTGAGGCATCGGAGTTTCCTGCGTTGAGACTATAATGGCTTTGTCACGAGCGCTCAAAACTGCGGCGAAACAAATGAGATCCCGAGACGATGGCGGACTACGGACGAGAGTCAGAAGTCTCACGCAATGCGGATCCGTTCGGGGATCGCTGAATTTGTCGACGCATATCCAAGTGCTGTACGTGAGACCCGTTTGAGGCGGAAAAAGTCTGTCGCCGGATCCTATGCCACCGAGCACGCTATTGTCCGCAGCAACGACCGTCGGCGGTGTTGTGCTTTGAGGAGCGACACTCGGTAGATAGAGACAGGCGAAACCTTCGGCACTCATATCCAATTCCACGAAAGGCGGCAGAGTACACGAGCCGTGAGCTCTGAAGTCTTTCGGTGTTGTCATCGATACGAGAGTTTTTATGCGCGTCAACGGTACCGGACCACCTCGTTGCTTGTTCGGTTCTATATCGTCCAGCGAAATGCAACACAGAGGATCACCGAGTCGCAAGAATTCCCTGGAAAAATACGTTGAGAAAACGTAATTAGTGCGATGAATTTCCAAAGTGCGCATTTAATTAAAATATAAATCCGAATTAATGTTAACGACTGTTTGTTATAAAGAAACTTTAAGATAGAAGGCGAGCGAACGCGCAACAGATCGAGGAGCGACGTTAGATGAACTGAAGGAAAGACGGTACTGAAAGTACGTCGTCGTTGATTACTATGTGTAGGCAGATGCAAGTATACTGATAAGGCGGCCACTGCCCACCCGTATTCAGCGCTGCGGCTGCACTGTTGCCGTCAGCACACGAGTGGTCAGACGGGTCGTGTTGATCGTTTAAAGATCAGCGAAATAAGAGATTAACAATTGTACATTTCAGAGACTATACATGATATCATTGCTTTTAGAAAGAAAGATAAGTCAGTTATATTTCGACGGTATCGTTGCATTGCATCGATCTTACGATAGAATACAACACATTGCATTGTCGCGATATATTCCTTTAGTTTAATTTCTCTTTACGATTACTGCTATTGATAAAAAAATTGTCAAAGGCTTCTAAGATAGCAATTTTGTAATAAACCCGAAACAAAGTTAATACTACTGCTACATTTCTAATAGTATTCGTCTGGTTTAGTAGTTACTTACCGCAAGTCACGAGGCTCTAAAGATTGCGCTGCGAGACGTTCAATTATGTACTGCAGCGGCTGATGAAGAGGATGAGTTTCGTCCTGTAGGGCGATTCTACCCATCGCCAGTAATTCTCCAGCCATTCCTGCGTCGCACATCACCTGTTGATTCCTCTCAGAGCGTACGAGACTCTTGATAACCTCGGCAATGTATATCTGCAAAGCGAGAGCGATCTCGGCGTTCGACGGTTCGCAGATCGATGGTAGAAGATGAAGCATTCCAACGACGATACCGGGATGAACGATAACGGGCTCTGGCGCCGGAGGATTCAGATTGAGAGAATTTACGGTCGAACGCTTTCCACTGCCCGGCGAATCGAGAGATTTCTGATGCTGAAATAGAAAAAATTGTTTATGACGAGCGGAGAAAGTGGGCGGAGATAATAGTGCGTTAAAATTTTTCGAACTCACCTCGACGCTCGATTGCTTGTGACACGGCGATCGCATACCTGCGGCCGTCAAGTTCGGCTTGTCGAAAGCATCGAGAGCGACGTCGTATAATAGTCGAAGTAAAAGACACGCGTAACTTAGAGTCGATGGTATATCACTCGGAAATACGGGTTCCAGAACGCTTCCGGTGAACAAGGAAAGCAACGGTGCGTGAAAATTCATCGATGGCACGACATGGGACTCGAGAAGCTTCGTGTTGCTTGAAAAACATCCGAGAAGACGCAGAGTATCGCATAAACTCGATTGGCATATCTGTGAAAACATAACTTGTCTTCACAAGAATTCGTACAATATTTCGAAATAATAGCAATCCTCGTAACATTTCGATTGTATTGTCGCTCATTAACGGATCTGATTGTACTGTATTGTCCGCGAATAGTGCGCATAACAGTAGCAGTAACTCACCTCGAGGTGAAAAAATTTCGCATTTGCCGGTTCGAATCTCATCGCTGTACTTATCGTGTGAAAAACAACGTGCAAAAGTGTCAGCAATTGCGCTTCATCTTGGGGACTTCGCTGGGCAACGTCGTTGCAAGGTTCGCTCGTCTGTTTCGGAGGATATGGACCCAACTGCGCCTCCAACGATACCAATACCGACATCACGTAGACGAATCCGCCGACTTTGCGAAAAACTGTTCGCGTTCGATGCGACTCTCTCAGACAGGAGAGAAGTGACTGTGTGTTTCGCGTAAAGAAAAATGCGAGTAAATATAAAACTTAAAGTCACAATTTCGCGAATGAAAAATCGCTGGAAAAAAATAAGTTGCGTACTTTCAGTATGTGAGTTTTCAACAATAGAGCGTTGGAAGGAGCACTGTGCATGACACCGAGCAGAGTAGCCATGTCGTCGTCACCGCCGGCGCTTATTATGAGCTCTCGAACAATTCCGAGCGCTTGAAATCTGCAGTCCATGTAGGGAACGAGATTGTGAGCGCATCGCGCACCACCGCACTCCCTGAAGACGTTTGCATTCTGTACGTTACCCGCCAGAAGGGTCGTCAGAGCCTCCATAACTAAACCCCCCAAACGTTCTTGATCCGGACATATTTTGTACTCTGTATGGAATTATCGACGAGTTATTTGCTTATTGCGAAATCGTAATTGTTTTCGCTGTTGTAAAAATTACGTTAAGTCAATCGACATACCTGTGCCTTGATCGTGAGCGGCTTGTTTATCCTTTAACAGTGTAGCGTAACGGTGAAGACACGTTACGAATACTTCCAGCATACCTACCTCTCTGTACACATCCTTGAATATAATGTTGTGCCTGAAGAGAAATCAATTTATCTCGATCTTCAATAACGACGAAATTAAAAATCAAAAAAAAAAAAAATTTGAATCAATGAAAAATACCTCAATATGTTAAGCAGAGTTTCCATACACATGATGCTGCAATTGACGGAATTGTTCGATTTCAGAAGTATCGATAGGGATATGAGTTCTTTGCAAGGCACAAAGTTTAACTGGAACACAATGAATTCCAAAAGTTGGAAGAACTTTTCTTGTATCTCAGGATTCTTCAGGTGTATCTTTTCGGCGAATTGTGACAATGTGTTTTCACCCTCAAGTATAAAGTAATTGGCGTTGTCGCTGTGATATACGCTCGATATTGCGTCGAGTATCGTGCAACACAGCAACGGCGAATTAGATTTGACAAATACTGATTGCAATACTGTAAATGCTTGGATGTTGCGAACGCTACCACCTGTAAATATCAAATGTGAAATGTGAATGTGAATACAATGTTTTTAATTACAGCAGAAGAACGTAATTGAGAGAGTAATTTAATGAATATTTGGGAAGAATAAACTTCCGTTTACCTCTGTTGCTCGGTTGAGGTAACGTGAAGCCGAGCATCTGAAACAAAGAGCCCATGCTGGCCTGCGTCGGCTTCAATTCTATGTGACCGCACATCGTCAGAGATGCGAGCATTAAAACTAAATTTCTAATGGCATCCTGCGCCTCCCCTCTCTCATCCTGTTCCAACTTTGACGGTGCGTGTCTAATAAACAAAAAGGCGCAAGATTGAGATATAAAATAATGTGTGCAAAAACAAATACGAAAATATTAGCGACACTAACTTTAACAAAAATTCCGAGAGAAACGTGTATCCCTGACAAACTCGAAAATCGTCCAGCAGCGTCTGCGAAACTTCGCTAGAGTCCTTGAGAAAGCAAAATACCGTCACAAACATCTCGACGACTTCGAGGGGTGCTAATTCAGGTACACGTTGCATGTTGTCGATGCAAAGAGCTATACATCCCTTATCTGTATCCGAGAAAGAAAATTATTTCGTTATAAACTTCGATAATCGTCATGATGTAGCGAGAAGGGACGAAAAATGCCCACCGTGAATGTACGACACTACGTTTGGCGTAAGTCCGTGTCGCGACAGTGTCATGAGAACTTCGGCGGCGCTCTTTCGCCACATAACGTTGTATTGCGGACACCAGCTGGTTATCGCCGAAAACAGCAGCGTCAGGTCGTCCTTCCGCGCCAATTCGTCGGCGGGATACGGATGACTGCAGAGCCTCACCAACACCTGAATCACGTGAAATTGGTGAGTCAACTAATTTTTTTTTTTTGTTCTTTAACACCGAATATCGTTGTGATTTATAAGTCAACCTGTACGAAGATCTTTTGCAGCAATATTCGGCGTTCTCTGGGTGTAAATTCGCTATTGACATCGGTTTCGTCGGCCTCGCTGTCGCTCATCTCGGGTAAATCGAAAAACAAGTAGAGACACTTCACCAAAGTCGAGGGTACAGAAGCGGTTGTCATTGCCTGTTAATTCAACGAGTAAATAGTGTCGTAAATTTTTTCGTATTTTTAAAACTATGTTTTCGAAGATTCAACCAATAGAAATCACCTGTATGAGTGTCGTGTCGCCGGCAGCCAATAGATTCAGCGCTGATAGCAGCATCCATCCGTTACTTGATTCCTCGCTGTTTTCGATTTCTAAAAATTTCACAATCGCGCAACTCGCCGTTTCCGTGCTCTGGTTACTCGCTCTCCTTCGGATTTCCGACACCATTAACTTCGATACCTGCTGAGTGAAGGCCAAAATATCCCAAAATTTCTCGTTCATATCGCCGGAAGGACTGGTGCCGAAAACCTGAAGATAATTAATGAAAAATATGCAATTGTTTAACATTTTAATTCAATAGTTCAGGACAGCAGTTGAAGGAATATATTTACTATATCTGTCGTTCTATGGTAAATTATTGTCATTTGTTATTAGAAATTGATTGCATTACAATAAATTGTAACTTGTTACCTATATTGCTATATTGTTAATTGAAAATGTGTATAATTTGTGTTAAAGGGTCTCATCTTTATGTAATAATCTGTTTCACTAAATAAATGAATAAATAAATAAATAAATAAATAAATAAAAAATAAATAAATAAATAAATAAATAAATAAATAAATAAATAAATAAATAAATAAATAAATAAATAAATAAATAAATAAATAAATAAATAAATAAATAAATAAATAAATAAATAAATAAAATACATAAATAAATAAATGGATAAATAAATAAATAAAATTTTCGACTTTCAATTTTAAAAAATCCAACTTCACCACAACTAATATTTATGTGATAACATTGAACATTAATCATCTGTACGAATTTTTTTAATATTAAAGAAAAAAAATGTTACCTTGCAAAACAGCGGCAACATATTGTAGAGTTTATCGTCTCGTTCCGTCTCGGAGAGTTGATGGGGCGGATGAGTATATTCGGAAAAGAGTTTTTTCAGATGCATGAGTCCGAGAGCCGTGTGCTGAGGATTGCCTCCTCCCGTAGCGTCGTCTATGCTTCCAGTGGTACTGGACCCCATTCCACCCACGGCGCTCCCGCCACGCAATTTACGCATTATATTCATGGTTGCTTTGCTTTTTCTGTGCAATGCACCAATTTAATTATTTATTGTTCTTCCAACGATTCAAAGGAGTAAACATGTTTTTGTAATCGCGCACAACAACATGCAAAACTATGAGTAGTTGCAGGAAATGCATTTGTATACAAATAGGGTGTAATTGACAGATAAGATTGATACGATTTATCAACTGAACTAATAGAATTGCGAAACATTGCTATTTAGCTGAACTGATAAACTATGAATCATCGATACTCACGGGTAGGAGAAAAAAAACGATTAAAGATTCATTGATTGATCGAGACAAAAATACACGGTTGCTGTACGAGTGCGGATAGACGTATGACCGCAAATGGATTAGCCGAGAA
Source organism: Buathra laborator (assembly GCA_934046635.1). Classification (NCBI taxonomy): domain Eukaryota; kingdom Metazoa; phylum Arthropoda; class Insecta; order Hymenoptera; family Ichneumonidae; genus Buathra; species Buathra laborator. Next base: position 5,504,114 of record OW203901.1, read on the forward strand.
AAAGCTCGAACTACGTCGCGTTTAACGAATATTGAATGACTGATTGAAAAAAAAAAAAAAAAATTGATGAATAAGTAATAACGCTGACATTTCGTGATTTACCTCAGATCTTGGTGAAGACGTATTTTTTCGCGTAGCGAAGCACGCCAGTTTGACAGGCTGGGTGAGAGAAGTTCATTATCCTAAGCTCGACGAAACTCAGCCCGACGGCGGATTCGACGAACGAAGCTCGATATATTTACGTCGGTACGCGCGCTCTCCTGTCAAGCGGAGCAAGTGTCATCCGTAAAATCACTCGAGAAACCGCCCACGAACAGACCGCACGACTTACAGACGACAATATTAGATTGTCGAAAAAAAAAAAAAAAATCGAAAAATCTTTGCCCGCAAGTTAAAGGATAGACGCAACCGAACTCGATATCACGCAAGGAGACACTACGGGCTTTCGATGATACCCCGCAACAATATCGTTTTGATAGTTCGTCTCAACCGGATAATCTACATTTTTTTTTCTCGTAAAATACAAGTTTTTCCTTGAGAGAGTGCGGACTCTCAGTGACCGTAGCCATATTCCTATTAGAGAGTATTCGATTTCGTTCGGTCCACGGCGAACGCGATACGTCGATATATCCGTCACGTGGTACTGTGGAGCCCCCCAGGTATATTTACCCGATGGGCTTTACTTGTGTACGAAAATATCACGCATCACTTCCATCACTGACTCGACACCCACTTGGTGTATATGGCGTACATATTATTACTATGTACTGAATGCATTCGATGTTGCCACAGATACCTTTCTCCTAGGATGTTTCATTGCTAAAACTATCCTTTACAAACTACCCAACATCTGAATAACATTTGCACCTGTGTGCACCTGTAAACGATTAAATATACAGACATTTTTACCAGAATTTTTGTTAGAATCTTTTTTCACATATTTTCTTGTCGTCGATAATAAAAATGAAAAAATGCGATGATGAATATCATATATTCTGTTGGTTCCTAATGCACGAATATATGTAGCAACGGAGTTACAACAACGATGTACCTATAGCGGGATGGAGTGGGAGGAAGACGGGTCAAGTGAGGCACCACATCCGACAACAGCAGTCAGTCGACAGCCGAATTACGATGGCGACTCGTCGAGTAGTATCTCGAGTATCTGCAGCGTTTAAGGAACGTCCAATTTTTCGAAGATATGTAACGAATATTAAAAAATGTACGTGACTGACGTGGGGGGACCGTTGGAGCGATTATCAAAATGCCTGGAGCGAGTAAAAAGCGAGGAAAAAAGATGACACTGAAGAAGAGGGCTGAGAATAAAAATTCCGACAGTCCGTATTATTGTAGTGCAATATGCACAATCGTTTTTTTTTTTTTTTTTTCGTACGATGTTTTTGATCGTAACATCGTGAATCGTACGCTCATTTTTCGATAATCCTTTATGTTCAATTTTAAGATGTTACGATCAACGATTTTGCCAATTCTCCGTCAGGACTACACGGCAGATTGAAAAAGGCTTCTACGTCTGGTACAAGCGTAGTTGCGTGCGAAGGTTAGTTTTTCGACGATTACCGCACCAATATTATGCGTTTAACTATTTTTAGGTTTTTTTTTCTCACTTTTTCGTTTTTACCGCAGGAGCGTACGACACATGCGACAACGTCGTTAAGGTTGAAGAAGATTCTAAACTTAAAGAAATGCGATCAAAGAGAAAATCGAAATTGAAGGATTCTTGCGAAAGCGACGCCGGTAAATCGCATGCATCACAATGGATTTTTGTAGCGTAAAAATTACAGCGTCATTGACTCGTTAAATCATTTTCAGGTGTGGATTATCCATTGGATCTGTGGTTTCTTATATCCGAATACATACAACCTGAAACGGTTGGTAAATTTGCGAGTATCTGCAGGAGTTCTTACCACGTTGTGAAAACTGCAAAATTTTGGTTTCATCTGTACAAACGGTACTGATGCATTTAATTGGCTTCCGCCAACGTTTTTCAAAGCCTTAAATCTATTTTTAACTTGTGAGGTACAAGATTACATTTTTTTTTTTTTTTTTTTTTCTTCAGTTTTTATACACAAGATGTTCAACTGCCTCCTCGCCTGCGACCCGACTGCATGATGCGGCAGTACGGCTTACGCGCGTGTGTCATTAGAGCTCTACACTTGATGTACTTCTCGGCGCGGCAAAGAATCGGTACGAATTCTTATTTGCAACAAGAGGAGCCGCATTCACTGGTCAAAAGACGCTGCTGTCTCATGTGGCATAAGGTACACATTTATACAGAGTTAAATGCACGTTTTTCGATTTCCCCGAATTAAAGGTCCGCGCGATGTTTTTTAAAACTTCGAATTTTCGCGATTATTTCCAGAAAGGCGAAATACGCTGGTATTTTTATTTCAAACTGAAGGAAATATCGAAAAAAACGCCCACCGATCATCGAGAGGAAACGGATTGGGATAACGAGAAAAACGATCTTGTTGAGATGTTGGAGAATGTATCAGCTAATTCGGAGGATGGCTGCCGAATTTTACGCGTGCGTATTTACCGAAAATTCGGTTTTTCGTATTTGAATACGCGAGCCGATTAATATCGTTGCGAAATTGCAGGTATCTTGTTTAAAATACGGTATGGTACCGTTGGTTACGGGACTCACACTGCAATCGGTAAAAGTAAATTTGTCGCCGGGATTCGATCATCACCGCATACAGCTGAGTTTTGGAACGAGTTACATCCCCAAAACTCCGACACAGGTGATTATACTCAACGGTGTCGTTGACCTCAAAGTCTTGGATTGGTGGCATCCCTGTTATCCACATCACGACGTAATTCCGTCTGCTATTCTCGAGGCGACAAACGAATCTTGGGAATGTGTTATACCCCATTCCTCCGACTATCTCACCGTTTAAATGGACCAGCAAAATTCAACAATAGAGAATAAAAAAAATCGTATTCAAGACACACGATAATTATTTTATTATTTAGATTATGTAACAAAAAAAAAACACAGAAACGTTCGACTTTGTTGTAAATAGTAGTACATAGTGCGTACACCTACCCGATGCAGCCAACGCGTTGTATTATATTTCTGATAAAGCAAATGAAATGAAAAAAAAAAAACTACTCGTAAATTTGCGTCTTCGATATAACTAATTATTCATTATTTTCCTTCCTCTATTTATCCGATTTAATTCACGAATTACGACGATCTTCTTGCGGGTTTTTCATTATCGGCAAAATAAGACGAAACATGAAAATTCGGAAAGCAAATAAAATTCGACATTTTTTTCAGCCATTTCGTCGTTAACAATGAAATCTTAACCTCAAACGCGCGCCATGATCGTTTGACTCGAAAAGTTCGCGATTATTCCGAACTGACAGTTCTCGTAATTCGCATATCGTTGTTCCGCGTCTTCGCGATATGTGTTTTTGTCGATAAATTTATATTTAACGATTAACGCGAAGATCAACGATGGGTTTGTTAACGGTGTTGAAGAAGTTGAAGCAAAAGGAAAAGGAGATGAGGATTCTCATGCTGTAAGTAACATCTCCGAAGCGAATATTTCGTGATTTGTAGGTTATGCGCGTAACTTCGATGTTTTTTTGTTGTTGTTCAGAGGATTGGACAACGCCGGCAAAACAACGGTTTTGAAAAGAATAAGCGGCGAACCAATTGACACGATATCGCCGACATTGGGATTTAACATAAAAACATTGGAACACCGGGGATACAAATTAAATATCTGGGATGTCGGCGGACAAAAATCGTTGCGTTCCTATTGGAGAAATTACTTTGAATCGACCGACGGATTGATTTGGGTTGTCGACAGCGCAGACAGAAGACGATTGGAGGATTGCAAAGCGGAACTCTATAAACTTCTTCAAGAAGAAAGACTGGAAGGCGCCAGTTTACTGGTTTTGGCGAATAAACAAGACTTACCGGGAGCTCTGTCTGCTCCGGAGATCGCCGAGGTTCTGGAACTACCGAGCGTAAAGACTCATCACTGGCAAATTTACAAATGTTCCGCCGTCACAGCGGAAAATCTTTTGGAAGGCATCAATTGGATCGTCGATGATATAGCGGCGCGAATATTTTATCTCGATTAACTTTTTCGCATAACCGGCGAATCGCATCGATTTTTTACTCACACTTAGTTCCTAAATTATTTGTATTATCGATATAACCTGTTTATTCCAATTTTTATTAATTTTTGCATTCGTTCAATTTTTTTTTTTTTTTTTTTTGACATTGTTAATATATTTTATATTTTTTTGTAACATGCGAATATAAAGATTAATCGCGCGTACGACAAATGATGTACAGTTACTTTTTATCGGCAATGCGGTTCCTGATAATATTTAGATAACAGCTATGATATTCGTATTTTTTACTGAGGCGATTTTATTTTGTTGGTCTTTCCACCTGTTTTCTTCTTTTTGCTCTCTGGCTTTAGTGGAGGAGGCTTTGTTTCTGGAAATTCCTTCAAATAAAATTCTTTTATCGCTGTCTGATCCACCGAACCTTTTGGAATAGCGAAAGCGTTCATAATCTCGTCGACGAGAGACTCCGATAATTTTAGCTTAAAACGTTTCACGGATTCCTGGAATTTTGCTGAAAATTCGAAACAACCATTCGTTTGAGTGATCGATAGCAAAATTCAGGGGATATCCAAATGAAAGATGGCATCGTATGCTCCAAAAAATTGTGACTTAAAAAGAAAAAAAATGAAATAAAAAAATAAAATAATAATAATAATAAAATAATGAATGTCTTAAAAATACAATGATGTCGGGATTATCGAACGAAAACCAAATTACTAAGCGGCATTGCAATGTATAGTAGTTAAACTTTATTAAAAAAAAAAAAAAAGATCGAATGTATCATAAAAATGTGCTTTTCGCAGGCTACACCTCCTCTCAATAGGCACTACCATTTTTATAATACATACGATTTTTCTTTTTTACCAAAATAAATCTTAAATAATATCACATCTCTAAATGCTAAAGGACTTACGCGCTGTGTATAAGCATACGATATTCGCCCTTTAGCCTTTAGTGGCGCGATATTATTTAAGTTTTATTTTGATAAAAAAGAAAAATTGCAATCCGGTTAATTTTTTTTTTTTCAATTATTTTCGACCTCATCGTTTTTTTTAAGATACTCTAAGTATAATGTCGTTTTCAACTTGGATATCATCTTAAAAGTAATCAGATTGTTATTCAAGACCTCTGGGAACGATTTCGTTTTCGAGATCGAGAATAAAGTGTCCAAAGTCTCTTCTCAGTTTCTTTTTCTTCGGGCTCATCGCTTCGTAGTTTGCTCTCCTGAGAAATATCTTCCGGGGATCGGGTCCGTGCAGTTTGTAATTACCAAGAATTCCTCCTAAAGTTATATTCAACGCGGGTCTCTCTCTGCCGAGAGTATCCAATATTGGAACGATATCTTTGTTCGCCCAGACGTTTTGCATATCTAAAGTTCGTAACTGCAGTCCCGGTGATTTTTCAGGAATGAGAGCTTTGATCAGCGCAGCTGCGCCAGTCGTTTCCAAAGGATTATCACCGATGCGAAATATCTGAAGACCGACATTTTTCGACAATGCTTTGGCGATCTGTTGACCTTCGATCGCAGTGAATCTGTTGCCTGCAATAGTTTCTTCGTTTACCGCCGAAGCTTCTCATCGCTCGGAGTTACGCAAAAATTTACCGGTCAAATCGAATTCCCGAAGATTTTCCGATTTCGCGAGATAAGCGGCCAAAAATGAGGCTTCGTCTTTCGCGAGAGCGTTCCGAGACATATTGAGATACTCGAGACTCGTGTTTCTCGCTAATCCTTGAAAAAACATCTTAGCGAATTCTCTACCGTATAGAGAGTTCCATGAGAGATCGAGACGTTTTAAGGTATCCGTTTGCGTAAGCATCGTCTGTAAAATTTCGGCGCTATCTTCGCTCAATTGATTGTCCGATAAATTAACGTATTCGAGAACTTCGCTGTGATAGATAGCGGTGGCGATGTGTAAAAAGCCTTCGTCTCCGAGATCGCAACGACTGAGATCGAGTTCCGCGAGTGCCGAAGCTTTTGCAAATCCATCTTCGAACTTTTCCGCACCCTCGGCGCCGATTCGACAACCCGAAAGATTTAAACGCGATATAATATCGTTGGAAATTAATAAATCGTTAAGCCAACAACACGCGTCAACGGTTAATCGATTGTCCTGAAAAAAAAAAAAAAAAAAAAAAAAAAATCGTTTTTCAAGCATTGAAAATCATAAAATTCAATGATTTTATTCGATTCTCCGCCTTCCGACTCACCGTTAAGTCTATCGTTTGAACAGAAGTATTCTTGCGTACAGCTTCGCAAATTGCTCGGAGTATTCGAGGGTCGATACCGTAGTATCTGAGATTCAAAGTGTCCGTTTGCAGCATTTCTTTGATCGAATTAATCGGTCGGATTTTCATTTTCTTTACAATATCGACGAATTTCTGTATACCGTCGTCTTTGTAGCTCGCCGATGGTGGATTTATTATCCAGAATGCCGGTACTATTCCCGGATCTTCGGGTATCGGAAAGTCATTAAAGATATTTAAAAGTTTAAGCTGTGAGTCGCTTATATCGATTGTTTTGAGACACAGATGAGTGCTATCGTCGCTGGAAGATTCATCGTCGCTCCTCGTCTCTTTTTCTTCGTCTTCGTAACTCAGAACAGTTTCCACGGATTCGCCGTCGCGTGTTCCGTCGCCCAACTGCACGGTAATAGTTCGCGATAATTCCGTTAATTAAAGAAATAATGAATCACTCGTCGATCTGCATGTATCGTTCGTATTACACCCATTAGCTTTCGCAATCGTTCTTTCTTCTCCTGTTCTCGCGCCGCAGCTTCCTTTTCTCGTTCTTTTCGCCAACGCGATCCGTAAGTCTCTAAAGACGATATTCGTTCGGATTTCACCTGTGGAGACGCCACAGAATCCGCGTGATCGGTCCATCGCACTTCCGTAATATATTCACTCTTCTCCACCGACTCTTCTTCGTCGCTTTCCTCCCCGTAATACTCATTCGCCCACTGATCTTCATCCCCACCAAATACGAAGTCCGCCGCCTGACGAAAGATGCATGTCGTCAATAACCGGATTTGTTTAATCATCCGATTAAAGTAATCACTTTTATTCGTTCGACCGCATCTGCGTCAATGATGTTAAGTTCGAGACGTTGCTTTATGTCTCTCGAGCGAATAATGCCCCGGAAAGGCTTCCGGAGTTACGCGTGATCTCTACAATTCATATTTATCTCATGTCTGCACGTGACTTGAACGTTTTTTTGTTACATACGTACATAATTATTGTCCATAATTATTCAACGACGAAATCGCGTTTTCAGCTATAAGTATCGTCTATTTCCACGGTATTTACGCTCTCGTATAACTGTTAGGGAAGAAATAACGGTACTTTCCGGGGTTACGGAACTGTTGAACTGACCAGAAATTTGACATTCGCTCGGCGCGCGTTTTACACTCGTGTCTCACTTGTCCCGCGAACGACGATGATGATGGGAGAGAAGAAACAACGCGCATCACCGAGGCGAGATATTAATTTCACGCTCTTGGCGAATCCTTGTGATCGTATTAGTCAACGTTCATCGCAATACCACACAAGATTCTCGGGGGGTCTGTGAGTTAACTAATAGCCGCAGCTGCGGCGTCCCCCGAGAACGGTCTGTCGCGCAATAATACCTTTATTTCATTTCCGTAGAAGACGATCTCTTCCATCGTTTATAGACGAATGTACAACGCTTTGGTGAATCGTGTTATTCGTTACAATCGAAGATATTTCGTAATCACCAAAAATTGTTCCGATTCATGAAAAATATCAATTCTTCCAAAAAAATTACCAATTAATGTTTTTTTTTGCTGTTTTTTTATTCGAGTGGCTTTTAGAATTACATAGACATGAATTATAGAATATATGTGTCGAATAAATACCGCTACACGGTCCCTAAAAAAGTCCGTCAAGACGTCTGCAAGATGTTTTTTTTTTTTTCGTCACTTCCGCGTGTACAAACAATACATTCAAGCGGAAGATAAACACCTCTCTCGCAGCATCTTAATAATCTCTCTCTCAAGAGAGATCCGATCAAACGTCTACGTATATGTACAGTCGCGTCGTCGTAGACGTCGGTATCAAAGTCCTCGAGAACAGAGGAATCTCCGGGACGTTGTATGCCGATGTACCTTAATAGTCGTCGCATTAATCACTCAGCGAGAGAAACACAGCGGAGTCTACGAATATCTGGTTGAAATTTTGAAGAAACGATGTCGCGTTCGCGAAGAGGCAAAGATATACGAAGTGAACGGTACACTTAATGCTATCGGCGTGTTTACGTTACGCGGGAACGATCGTCGCGTTCACACGACGTTTTTTATCGTTCGGACTTGTGTCACGGATGACTCATTTGCTCTGACTATTCGTCAAGTGGTTCCTCTTGTCCATTGTATTGTAATTTCGTAAGTGAACGAGAGGCTTCAATTAACAATTAAGGGTTATGTATGTATATACGTACACAAGTATGGAGAAGCATTCTTGATCCCCGTTGCCGTCGACGTAGATGGCAGTCTCGCACCCCGATAATAGCCATACCGTTGGCCAATGAATTGTACAAAGTTACAATAGTAGTCGTCGGCATCCCTCGAGAATTTACCTTTTTTTTTTGGTCCTTTCAAAGTACCTTTCGAGTTCTCCGACACGTTCGCGTAGGAAGATCCGTCGTCGTCGTCGGTTACTACGTGCCTTCGTGCCTCGAGTCTCACCGTTCTCCTTATTCGCAAAGCCGGCGCACTCTCTCGGCATCTACTCCCGGAAATCACGTTTGTCTGTGAGATTCCGCGATCTCTGTGATTTGAATGCAAGGTAGAGACACGGCGAACCCCGAGTGAACCGCCGGAGAGCTCACGCCGTGTGCTCTCTTCTCTGCCGCGCCATGTAACCCGCGGTACACTTTGCCAAGATGCGGAATAAACTTGGCACATGCAGCTGCTGTATAGGGTACGTGATAGTTGAAAATTATGCAGTTTGAAATAACGTTGCGCCACTTTAATTTTTTTTTTTTTAAGATTGTACTCTTTATTGAAACTTTTTTTTCATCATCGTTATAGTTAACGTTTTGAGGGCGGGAAGGGGGGGGGGGGGGGGAATGGATTGCGGGAACGATTGGGAGAGCTTATTTACACGCACTCGTTCACTCAATTATAAACTCGAAGCATCATAGACACAGGTGATTTCGACGTAATTTAATGTACTTGTTGTTTTTATTTTTTTTATTTTTTTTTTCTTTTCGACTTATCTATTTCCCAATCGGAGGCAACGGACAAGATAGATCACTGCTCCGAAAAGCGTACATATATATATACGTATATATATGTTTCGCAAATCGGTAAGTCACGAAACTATAATTGTCTCCGATGATTCGGTAATATAATTAACGGAGGCGATTAAAAACGTTGACAAAATAATAATACAATATTTATAATATATAAATCGATCTATCTATTCGTATATAATAATATATAGTTCTTCATCTTCTTTATAAAATAATGATTCTATTATATCAAATTTGTCTGTTTTACTTTTCAATTTTAAGTTTAAAACTTACAATTGCGTGTTTCTGTGTGTATGTGTGTGTTTTTTTTTTTTTTATTCTTTTATTTATTTTCTATACGATTTATGCTGGCGATAAAAATTACGCTGCGCGTATGTGTGTCCATTTGGGTGTTTCATGTACACGTATGACAATAGAAGGAATACGTGAAACTCGTCCCGGCACCGCTAGAACACGAGCGTTAGAATTGCACATTGATTGCGATTTTTTTTTTTTTTTTTTCGTCGTCGTAAAATTAATAATAATAATCGGTTTTATATACAATTGATATCCTTCGAGCGAAGATTTTCAATCTCATTCGATGCACAATTAACTTTTCGCATTTTTTTTTTTTATTTTTATTTTTATTTTTTTTCGCTTTTGCAAGTTTCGCTATTTATAAACGAACTATTGTTGAGTGTATCGCCTCCGACGATACGCGGGGCTATCCAACGCTCGGGTACCACCAACGCCTCCCGACGACGTTTTACAATTATTTCGTCACAACTGCGCTGTCCTTATGCGACGCGAGGGTGTATAGCTATTTGTTGCGTTTTTTTTTTTTTTTCTTTTTTTTTTCTCTATAATACATATATCTATTTTCGTGTCACAAGTTCGCGTGGGTTTTCAATGCTGTTTATCTCTCATCGTTGCGTCTCCTTCGATAACGAAGTTCGCGCACCTATGCAACTATTTCATTAAGTTATTAAACAAAACAAAAGGAAGTAACGTACGAAAAAAAGGAAAGGAAATAAAAGAAAAGTAGTAAGGAAACGATTAGAACGATCCTAGCGTGTGTGATGTATATAGTGGCGCATGATTCCTTCGTAAATGAGTATCACAATGTCGTCTTGGAGGAACGTACCGAACTTTCTGCGTTTACGATTGTTGCTGATAATGGCTCCGCGCTTATCCATTGGCGTCACTGTATCACAACCTGGAGCTACGGTACATCGCTTTACATTTATTTAATTGTATAAATCTATATAAAAAAAAAAATAAAAAAATAATAATAATAAAAAATAATAAGAAAACAAATAGAATTTGCAATGAATAAAGTTTACGGGACTCTAATTGCGCGAAAGGCGAGTGGAATGATTTGATTCAGGCGGATTAACATATATTGGACCGTAAGGGGCAAAAAGGGGTTTGGACGTTGTAGCAGTAGTTTGTGGTCTCGAGGAAGACGATACACAGGCTTAGAGAAATTAATAAGTACGGGCTATGTACATATGTACAACGATAACGATGTGTCATTATCATTATCATTAATTATAAATCCGTCGGTGATTTATTGTCACGTCGAAGAGTATCTCGTCGGTTGCTAAGTTCAGCGGCGAGAAAGCGAGGAAGTAAAGAGGGGATATATCCTTCGTATGGATTATCAAAGCTGAGATTTCATGCGAGTCCTCTCATCAACGGTCGTTTTGTATTTAAACTCTCCGTCTTTTTCTCGCTGACTATAATCGCTAGCGTGTCGAGAAACAAGAGGCGAGAACACGAAAGGCACGCGGCATGGACAACGGTACTCGTTGGTCTGTCGTGGGCTCGCGACACGAAGCCGTAGAGTAATCCTTGTTTTCCGCTACTTCCTCGCTCTCTCTCTCGGTATCGTCGCTGTCTCGCGCTCCTTATATATTCGTTATCTATATATATATATATATATGTCTCTCTTTATAATTAATTTTACAATATATACTATAAAATTCTATTCCTTATGGCCGCGACTTATAACATCGTACCCTCGAGCCTTCGAATCAATTGCACATTACCGGAGGTGCGATTGGCGTCTTTATGAAGCACGCCGTTTACACGAGTTTCGACTGTATATCCGGCCATTTGACTCGTGTCCATTCTCTCTCTGCTACACCTCGAAACTCTCGCCGATCGGCGTTTTTTTTTGTTTTTCTTTTTTGAAAAACAAAAACCAAATCTAAATAATCAACCGCCGTAACGTGATTCGGCGGTATTCTTAATTAATAATTAAACATGTACGGTTAGCACCTGCCGTGGCCCGACCTGTTGGCTAGTACCGGGTTGTTGATGCGAATACGATGGTTCCTGAAGTCTCGGTTTGCTGTAAGGTTTATGAAGTCCCTCCTCGTAGCTGAAACTCGCCGTGTTGTTTCTCGCTTCCGCGCTCGTGGGTTTGTACAGCGGTGGTAATCGATGTCTTCCCTCTTCGGATACCATTTCGAGACTCTCCTCGGGAGTTCCAAGACCGCCGAGGGACATTCCCGACAATGGTCTCACAACGGATACCCTCGGTTCACCGGGATCCTGATCCTTCAATGGATTTGCGTATCTTCGGAGGTTCTCCTCATTCTGAAGATTATTCGATTTCTCATCGAGATCGCTGCGATGACGATGCAACGACGTTTCGCTGCTCGTCGTTGCGGTGAGTCCGGATCTCTGTCTCATTCTTAGATACCAAAGACCACCGAGGAGAGCGAGCAGCAATATCAACGCCAATGCACCACCGAGCGCGGCGATGTATCCGTTTCCGCTGTTACCGGTGCCAGCGGAATTAGGATCGCTCAACAGTGCCGTCTCGACTTTGACTTCAAGAACGGAAGCCAAAGCGAGAGGTCTGCTCAACGGACGACTGAGAGCCTCTCCCAAGTCTCTCGCCGCATCGGCGGCAGCTTCCGAAAATATCGTTACTTCTATCGTATCGTTGTCGCCGGGTTTGAGATCGCAGAGAAGTACGACCGACTGTGGTCTTCGCGGATCAGCCAAAAGTTTTCGTAGTCTTCGACACAGCAACTCGACCGATGTACCGGACGCGAGTGTGTCGCGTCTGAGAAGTATCGTGAGTCTCGAACAAGTAGGTCCGGGGGTCGCTTGACCGGGCCAACACGATGGTGGAGCCGGAAGTGCCGGCGGACCGACTCTTCTTCCGGTCTCGATAGGCCGACACTCGCCCCAAGCGGGGCAAAGCGGCGCGAGACAACTTTCACCTGGCGACGGCACGCATACTTCGTGCGCCAGACAGGAAGTTCCGTTCAAACAATTTCCCTGACCGCACCATACATTGCTGCATTGACTTTTGCCGTTTCTGCACTCGCAGACGTTGCAATCGTCGTCCCAAGTAGACGAAAGACATCCGACACCACCCGCCGTTCTTATCTCGCAGTGACTTCCCGATCTTCCGGGTGGACATACGCAGGAGTAACTCGCGATTCCATCGATGCAAGTAGCGCCGCCCATGCAGGGATCGCTCGCGCACTCGTTGACGTTTATTCGACAATCGGGACCGGTGAAACCGGCGGCGCATTCGCATCGGAACCAATTAACACCGTCGACGCATCTACCACCATTGAGACATGGCAATGGCTGACAATCGTCGACGTCTCTTTGGCAATTCGGACCTTCGAAACCCTCACGACATACGCATCTGTAACCACCGTCCGCGGTATTTACGCAGGTAGCACCGTTCTCGCATGGATTACTAGCGCACGCCGGTGATGCTATGTGACAAGCCGCTCCTTCCCATCCCGGTGGACAGTGACACGTGAAACCGTCACCCCGATCCTGACAAGTACCGCCGTGTCTGCATGTCGCCGGCTCGCAGTGTCCTCCTCTTAGGGTACAAGTTTTTCCCTTCCAACCGCCACGGCATTCGCACGTGAAGTCTGCCACGCCGTCCACGCATGTTGCGTTGTTGCGACACGGCGAGGCTTGACACTCGTCGACGTCTGGTAAAAATAACAAGATGTTAAACATTAACGTATTCGCGAGCGAAGCTCTCACGGAAATATCGTGATTTTATACGTCGCTTCGGGCGAAGAGATAAAGAGAGAGCCATGAGAGCTCTCGGCTAAAGAATAATAATAAGAAGTATATAAGAAAAACGTTTTTGTTTCCTCACCTTGATCGCACAGGTCGCCGCTCCATCCTTCTCTGCATATACATTGAAACGAGTTTACGAGATCGACGCAAGTACCGCCGTTCAGACACGGATTCTCCCGACAATCGTTGATGTTCTCGTGACAATGCTGACCGGTGTATCCCGGATCGCATATGCATCTTCCACCGTTGCATCTCCCGCGACCCGCGCAAGGCGCACCCTCGCTACCGCATCCAAGACTCTCGTCTGCGAGTCCGAATTGCGGATTGTGCGACGCAAGATCCGAACAATTTTTTCCCTGCCATTGCTCCGGACAGTGACAATAATAATCCGTTTGCGTGTTGAAACAGGGAGCCGTGTTTCTGCATGGATTGGGACTGCAATGATCGCGATCTATTTCGCACTGATAACCCGTATAACCGACGGGACATACGCACTCGTAGGCGTTCACGAGATCACGACACTCGCCACCGTTCTGACACGGTTTCGAGGCACATTCGTCGATGTCGACGTCGCAATCCTTCCCGGAGTAACCCGGTGTACACGAACAATGATAATCATTTACGAGGTCGATGCAGAGAGCACCGTGCTGACATTGGCCCACGCAGTCGTTGATGTTCTTCGTGCAGTTTTTACCCGTGAAGCCACTTCTGCAACGGCATCTGTAATTAAAAATACAAAGGTTCGTTTATTATATTGATATATACGAATGATGGGAATGAGAAAAAGTGGATGACGGTAGGTGAATAAAAAAAAAATGATTTCCTATAAAAATAGAAAAAATTGATGATAAATTGAAGTATAAGAAATTTAGGGAAAAAAGGGGACCATTTGCATATAGAAACCAAAATAATTAAAATTGAGATAAGATATGAAAAAAGAAATAAAAAAAATTGTAATAAAATAAAATAAAAAAAGAGCGATTAAATTTACGATTTTTTTTTTCGACTGTTATGTCTTTTTTTTAAATATTTTGTCATATTTTTTACATCGATATTTATTTTTTTCTTATTTTTATTACGATTCTTCTTATAGGAATAAAGAAATTGTTGAATATCGTATTTTCTGAGAAAAAAATACAATATATCGAAAGTAAATTAATGTACCTGTAGTCTCCAGCGAGATTGGTGCAAGTTACGGAATTCTTGCACGGTGATTCCTTGAGTCCGCACTCGTCGACGTCGAATTGACAGAGCGTGCCTTGCCATGCTGATGGACACTTGCACGAGAATTCGTTTTTTCCATCGACGCATATACCGCCGTTTTGGCACGGCTGCGAGGCGCACTCGTCGACGTCCGTTGCGCAATAAGATCCCGCGAAACCCGGTGAACAATCGCAATTTGCCGTTTCCCCGATCTCACGGCATGTTGCGCCGTTTAGGCATGGATTCGATGCGCAAGGGTTGTCGACTTTCTCGCACGTAGGACCGGAGAAACCGTCGGGACACGTACATCGGTACTGATCGGGAGCGGTATTCTCGCAAGTCCCGCCGTTCTGGCACGGCTCGTGGGTACCACAATAGTTGAGATCCTGATCGCAGAGAATACCGCCCCAGTTCGTGTCGCATATGCATTGCCAACTCGATCCATTGCAGTAACCGTGTTTGCAGCCAGGATAAGGCGTACACTGATCGCACAAGTCGCCGCGCCATCCGTGACGACACTTGCATTCACCGCTCACATTGCAATGACCGTGAATGGGATGGCATCCCTCCTTGCAGACCGCTGTAAAAAAAAAAAAAAAAAAAAAAAAAAAAAAAATGAAAAATATAATCATTTCTCTCATTTATGCGTATATATAGACACGCGTAATTCTCGGTTGCAGAAACAGAGAAAGAGGGTCCCGAGTAGATTGATACGCAAGTACGTAGCGAACAATAGCCGTAACGCAAATGATCGCTTCGTGAGAGAATAATAATGTACGCATGGAATCGAGACGTAGACTGGAAAATAATATAGTCTCATTCGGAATATCTCGTGTGTCGTTTCTTTCGCGGAATAACAGCGTCCCCATTTATACTGGACTTTCAAAGTTTCCACGGGGATCGCGGATAAGTTTACGAGTATTTTCGCAATCCACCGCCGTGATATCCACAGAATTTTCTCGAGTTTGCTTCCAAGGTAACGGAGAAGTAAATCCGATATTTACACAGACGGATAAATTATTTTCCAATACCTATATACACCTCTATACATTGATCGATAGTAACGAGAAATAAATAAAAGTTAACCAAGGTCTGCAGCTTTCGCGGAGATGCTTTCGCGCGATTATTACCGGAGAATAAGAAAAAAAAATTGGATAAAAATAGCATTAAAGTAATTTCTATGGCGACACAACAGACTCCGTCGGCTTTCAAACGAAAAAAATACGCATCCCAGCGAATCTATAGAAGATCGCTTCCCGATAGAGAAAATGTCGCGGCTATACAAATATCTCGCACACGACTATATGCCGCGATTCACAATGAGGATAAAAAAAAATATAAAAAATTTAAAAAAATAGTAATATCTATCCTGAAGGTAGTTTGTCGGCATTGAAAATGAAAAGTTCTCACATCCCAGCAGTCGAATATTAATATAAGAAGCTGATGATGCTGGATAGAGAAAATCTCGCGACTGTGCCGAGATTAACCGTCCGCGCATATGACTCGCGCGATGCCGAAGCTCACACAGTGAGATGCTATTATAAGTGTACCCTCGAGCCTATAGACTCGTGCGTATCCTTCGACGAGGTTTTACCGGTAGAATATACGCGAGACTTTACCGTTACATCACGCAAGTGCCTGCAGCATCTTTTGATTAATAGCCTTGCCCCGCACTCTCTCTCTGGCGCGTATCTCATTCTTTCGCATTCTCGTCGTTTCCAACTCTTTCTCATCGTCTCTCTCCCACTCTCGTCGCATCTTGGACAACGGACATTTACGGATATTTATACGACTGCAGTGTGAAACTCCAAGGTTCCAAATGACGATGCATCTAACCGGTAGGACCCGACGGCGGGGCGAGAGGAATCTAATGCGGCAAAAGCCAACACAGCAGCGAAGCATCGGTTCGCTCTGTAGAGAGCTCCCGTGGAAAACGACAAGATGCTGCGTGATGCTGAAGCTCTTTGTCGCGTTTCATGCTCTCGTCTATTCAGTCTCATCGCGGCGCGTCTCGCCCCGCGCGTGAAGTGTCTGAGATAAATATGTATATACGAAAGGGATAGATACGGAGAGAGGAGAGTGTGCGTATCTATCTATGTATGTATGTATCTGTATGTATCCCTCTCACGGGAGAGAGAATCGAGCCAATCAGCGTACCTCATCGTTATCCCGCATCAAGATCCAACATCTCTTCGCTCGCGGTGAGAGCAGACCGCACATATGCAACACACGGCCGAGAGGAGTGACCAAGATTTCTTTTGGGGTATCACGCGTGGAGATAGGTGAAGGGCTGCCGCGGTAGGAAATGGAGAAGAGATTAGTGTGACCGGAGAGAACGTTGCGACGACGCACGAGCCCCGAAATCTCAGGACTCTCATGCCTCCCCCCATCTTGCGTTCTTTCTTTTACTCTTTTTATTTTTTTTCTTCCTTCCCTTCTCTTCTTCTTCATCTTCTTCTTCTTCTTTCTATCTCCAACTCTCGATGCGTGGCTGTCACTTAACGCGCGTTATCAAACGGGCCGGACGTCAAATAAATTTCGTTGACGGGTGGGCCTCGGAGAGCACCGACAGTGGCCGCTATTCGACTTCCATATACACATATGTGTACCGTATATAAAGGCCTTTCTTTCGTCGTCGGGAAAGAACTTTTGCTATGCGGCCAGCTAAGGAATTGCCGTCCGGCAGATGACGAATCGCGATAAGGCTCATCAAGACACGCCGACTTCTCTGACTTCTTCGCGCTCTATCTATCCCCTTTCTCCTCGCATTAGTATCCTATACCTCTTACTTTTTCTTCATCTCTACCGTATGCATAATATCATATGCATTACTTAGTTATTTTATTCGTCCCGTCAATCTACCGTAATTATGTATGTTTCTTTACCAAATTGGACTCGACGAAACGGGTAATTGATTCGTGAAAGAATCAACATTTTTTTTTTTTTTTTTACACGTCATCGAGATTTTTATCGACACATTTTTTTTTTTTATTATAGTTTTTATGATGAACAAAAAATGTTGTACGCGGTAAAAAAATTTTTACGAAATAAGTAATTGATCGATGTTTCAGATTGTATTAAGTACTTTGACGATAAAGTCGCTAAGTTTTTTATTTTTTTTTTTTCACTAAAATAAATGAAGAGTTGGTAAAACTAACAGTTAGTTTTGAGAAAACCAATAATTAGTTAGGAAGACTGATTTTTTTTTATTCGAAAGTAAAAGTAATATCCTAACTTATCAATTTTTTCAAATTAAGCAAAAGGTGTTACAGGTAGTGAAATCGTGTGTTGAGATTTGCTGGCATTATAGTAGTAAAGTATCTTACTAAAGATAACGTGATGAAGGATTCTATATATGTATACATTGCATATATGTATATATAACAACCGCGAACCGCGAGTTCGCGAGACGCTCGAGGGGAGCCCCGTGAGGACGAGCAAAACTCCGCGGCCCCGGCGTGCGAAGCCTCTGCGTTGTAACACGAGTGAAATTCTCTCCGTGCGCGCCGACGATCGACCTTTCGCGGTAAGCCCAGCGAAAAAATTCTCAAAGCCAGTTTTCTCGTGTGAGCTCCGCGAAGAGAGGAGCATCAGCAGCTCGCTTTACTTACAGCGGCAGCATCAACACCGACGAGGGAGAACAGACCAGAAAGCGTTCTCCGGTGGATCTGATACCGCGACTCTCGGGCTTTCGCGAACCCTGCGCTTCGTAGTGCACAGTAAAACATGGTACCGCGTGTAACTCTCGTCGCGAACGGGAGGAGGATGATCCCGAACTCGAGGGGGGATCCGAGAGTCTCTCCTACGATGACTCTCGTTCCTCGCGATGCAGCAAAGTTTAGTTACACATATAGTATACAAAGGTGTCTTTGCTACAGAAATCCAATGAAGGAATACGAGACGACAAAGCTTCACTTTATAATTCCTTTTCGATCGTCGAGCGTCGCTATAAATAGCGAACTTGTATATAGAAATAGCTATCAAGGCAATGTGAAAGTTTCATCTTCATTCGTTAGTTTCAAACGCAAAATCGTCATTATCGCGATCTCGTAGCTGAATGAATTTTAATATCGATTAGGGTCACACCGACCAATCTAACGAATACTCGTTTTTCGCTCGATAGAAGGGAACTTAATATACCAGAAACTCTTCTACGATCAAATTGCGATCAAAATAAAGTTTTTGCTTCGATTTCTTCGCTATACTCCGAAAATGATGGACCGTTAAGAAACAGTTAAAGCTTTTCCTGCCGTTTCTACTTGTAAGCAATCGTTTCGAGAAACTCCCTCTTTCGCTTCTATTCTTTGCCGTCTTCTCCTATCAATAATCGAGTCTATTTTCTATGACGAAACGGAGCGATTGGTGGAAAATAAATGTATAACATCGACGCTGCGCACAGTGGAAAGAGAAGTCGTCAGGATGTGGGACGGCGAGCAGCGAGCGTTGATGTTGCATTTGTAACCCCGGTTCAGCGAGTAAGCCGAGGGGAGGCGGAAGCAACGATTAGGCAGAGAAGAAAGAGCCTTCACAGTGTTATACAGTGTACATATAACAGCCCTGAAGAGGTCTCGAGCCATTGTGAGAACGAGACCTGGCGTGATGTCGCTACCTTTGTTGCACGATCGTGTTTCTCTCCCGTCCCTCGTACGACATCGCGCGTCTAACGCGTCCGCCCATTAAACCCACCGCGCTTCAAGATAATTCGTATGTTTTACGAGCGTATATACTCTTCGCGTTAAGACGTGGCGGGCGGGCGGGCGGGCCTCGGAGAGCTGTCTACCAATGCTACTAACGCTAACTGTCCGCTACTGGTTATATACAGCTGATGCTGCGGCTGGACCAGTCAATCACCGTCCATCAGGGTCGATAGTTTGTTTCTACACGCGGCATACTCGCCGGCGAACAGCGCGCTTCTCGTACAAACGTCTCGAGGGAATCACGCGGCATCTTTCCTTTCCCTCATCGCGAGATTTCAAAGTTGTACGTCTTTATACCGCGTTTCGCTGTAGCCATGGCAACAAACTCCGGCATAGGAAAAGATTTTCCGAGGTCTAGCGCGCGACCGGTCGTCCATAGAAAGGTCAGACGAGAACGGCTTTTGCTACTTGCCGGCGCGCGAGCTCGCGATCTAAGATTCTATTGGTACTCTTTGCCGCGCCGCAGCCTCTCATCCCGTAAAATAAAGAGAAGAGAGATAGATTCACGGATTTTTTTTTCCACAACGTACTACTCTCGTCGATAGATCGAACTACCGAGAAGCTTCTGTTAGGTAATTCGCGTTTTATGTCAAAGTAAAAGTTGCTCGCTGTGTGCGAACTTTGCGGCCGAAGGCTCGCGGTACTGTATCTATCGCTTGGGACGAGACGAGATCCACATAGTCGTATGAGAAATTTATTAATAAGAATGCAATTTATTTTATAACACAACGCGAACGTGTCTCTGTTATTCAGGTGAAGGCCAGTCGAATTAATTTGCACGCTGTGACGCGTAAGGCTATCGATAAATAATTATACGGAGCTTCCATGATCCACAAATTATACGAGAAGAAAAAAAAAAAAAAAAAAAAAAAAAAAAAAAAAAAAAAAAAGGTTGATAATAAGTATTCCAGACTCACCAGTTTCGCAGTCGGCGCCCTTCCATCCCTGTATGCAAACTTTGTCACCGTTTTCGTCGCACGTGTAATGGCCGAATATATCGTTCCTCGGTCGGCAAAACTTGGTACACGTTGCATTGTAATAATGATCGGCACACTGTACCCTCACGCGATACGCGAGATGAGCGTTTTTTCCTTGATGATTGAGGGTGTGCCACGTTGGACCCGGTAGAACAATACCGCTGTAACTCGCCTCCTCGATTACGCCGGAGCTCGGCTCGTCTCTCGCTTGAAGTATCAGCGTGAATTGCCTCTGTAAAAGTACAAAAAAAAAAAACAAAAAAATTAAGAAAAAAAATAAAAGATTAATTGAAATTGTTGCGGGAAGCTACCGAACAAGAGAACGGGTCTTGACATCGATGATCGACAGGGACAAAAAAATGATTCGTCTTTATTAATGAAGTACGAAGCATGAGAGGTGAGAACGAGGCACGAGAACTCGAGAGATTCGACTTCGAGGAATAACGATTGGGCAAAGAGAAAAGGAAGGAAGGCGCCTTTCATCGTGGTCATCGTATATATATATTCGTGAGGGCTCTGTCGCGGTTGCCTCGAGACCAAGAGCTTTTTATCTCACGTTTAATTATTCGGGATCAACGTCGAGGGCGAGGACCTTGGAGCGCAAGAGTTGAGAGTTTCGAAAGATCCGCTCTCCGGCAACGTGTTTGCTCCTCGCTCTGCGTACACCTCTTAATCTCTCGTATATATACCCCAAGTGACTCTCCCGGCTCTCGAGAATCTTTCTCTCGTTATAAAGTTCCGCGGACATTGAAACACGTTGACGAGGGACAAAAGAGCATTACATTACCGCCGGTGTATACACATAGTTAAAGGTATATCCTCGATAGTGTTTCTCTGCTTGGATTCGAAAGTCGGATAGTAGAGTACGTGACGAAACGTTATTTATCTCACGAGCTGCGAAACACACGAGAGATCCTACGAGTTTTATGTGTATATATATATATAGATAACTATATACATTAACTGAGTATATATACATCGATTGGCAATTTGATGAATTCAGAAACGATAAAAAAAATAGCTCGGGAGTATAATAGTATAAATATATCGGTTGGTTGCAAAGCACGTATTAAAGATGAAGTGAACGCGGTTTTGTAGCGCGCGCGTATATAGGAGAGAACCAGTATGTAGGTAGGTAGCCCTCGAGGGATTCATATCGTAGGAGTCGTCGACGTCGTAGTCGGCGGGTGTCTGATCGTCTGATCGTGTGGTGCCTGTAGAAAGCTGTTCGTTCGCTCGCATGCTCTCTCGGCAAGTGTTCCTGATCGTGGACCGGTCTTGCAAAGCAGATCCGTACAGTCGCGGAGAGGTACACACGATGCGTATACCAGTGTTCCCTTCATGATGATTTTATATAGCATAAGGTGCACCGGAGTTCTCGCATTACCTATACCTGCATCACTGACGAAGGTATAGGTATATACGCTACTCGACAGAAGCCAAGAGGGAACCTGTGGAATCGAAGTCTGGAAGACAGGCGATCTCTGTATCGTTGTGTTTCCGGAGTCGTTCGTCGACGTGGAAAAATAAAATTAAAAGAGACGAATGCGTTAAGCCGTGAGATGCTACCCGGAGAGCTACCGGAAATTGGTTCCATAACGGATGCGATCTGTTGAATCGCTGCAGTAAAGCATTAACAGCCCAACGGATACTGTATACACCACTTCTGTGTGGTATATCAGAAGCCAAATGAATGACCGTGAAAAGCGTCGATTCACGTTACTCGATTAATTATATATCGAACGACGGATCGTTCGGGCACTTAACACCTGCATCCCGCTGCCTCCCGCTGCCTCCCGCTGCATCCCGGCTGCATAGTCAGCAAAATTCGACATTTCGTGTAATGGTTCTCTCGATCGCGATGTGTGGGCGATGTCGTCGCTACGTTCAGAGATCGTTCACACAAAGAGACCGTTGTCTCGAATGGAGTATAGACTGCCATGGAGCAAAGCCCAAGTACACTTCACACAATAATGTACAGTAATAGTACATATCCCTCCCCCTCCCCCTCTCCCCGGTGGAAAGGTTCGCGCCGGGGCCAGACGTCCGAACGTAAAGTCCAGTCCGACGCGTATCTCTCTTTCTCGCTGCTTCGAGGAGAAGCACCTACAGTATATGATGAGCGTTAATTGGTGTTAATTGGTGGATCGCTCGAAGCTCCGCTTTCCCACGCCCGCGACTTTTACGCTCGCATTTTTTTTTTTTTTTTTTTTTTTCGACCTCTCACTCTCCTTATTTCATTATTCTTTATTTTGGCTCACAGTCGCCCCGGCACCGTTGTTCCATCTCTCGGTTCGTCGATCCTTGTTCTTTTTTTTTTTTTTTTTTTTTCGCACCGAACCATCGTTTGCGTATAGTTGTTGTATTCTAATTCGTTCATCCGTGCCGACCGGTGGCGGTCAAAGAGGACGGGGCCTTTATGACGTATGTATGGTACGAATTATATAGCCAGAGCGATTTTTGTCGCGCCGAAGCCGATCGTCTTTGTCGGTGGGCAATTTTCTGGCTTACGAAGAGAATCACCGAGAGTAGCGTGTATATCTCTACATGCGTGTATGTGGGGATGTGTGCTCTTTGCTTGTGTGATGTTATGTATAAATGAGCGAAAAGAACGGAGGGTCAAGCGACGGTATAAGTGGAGCCTTAGAAGGAGACTGTCTCTGGTTAGTTTATATTAAAAGGAACTTTCGTATTAGGGATGGCAGCGACAGCGAAGGAACTTCCCGAGAAGCTATAATAGGTGGCAGAACCGAGAGAGGGAAGAGACCCGTAACTACTCGGAAGAGAGTCTAGTGGTACATCATGCTTGTCGGAATTCTCGTGGGCGTTTTTGCTTATAGTATACATATATATATATCTATATCCAATGGAGAGACAGCGTATTTTATAAGTATGTGTATAAAACGTATATATACCGTCTCTCGCGACTTTGTCAGAGTGAAAACTTGCTACGCAAGGATTATGCAGAGGATGCGAGTCACTGCGCACGAGAGAGTCTTTCCTCTTCAGCTTCTTCGTATCTCTTTCTCTCTCCCATTCCTCAGCGCCTTCGTCTTCTTTCCTCGATGTTTCTTCTTGTTTCTTCATCGTCTTCTTATTCCATACTTCATCTTCTCTCAACTCACTCGATGCATCTTTTACCACGTTACCCGGCGTGATCTCGACTGGGAATACACACGCACAGAGACACACGAAGGTATATACTTCGACTCGATGGCGTGTTGGAAGAGAAATCCGAACGTTTGTCGAGGAGGCTAAGAGATCACGGCATCGGGACGCAATATACAGCGCGTCGTGCCAACCGGGGCAAATAGACGTTTCATCTCTCTATCGTCGAAAGAACCGCGGAGAAATGGCACTCTATTTGCGCTTCCGTATACCGACTCTCTCGCTTGTCTGTCGTATTATTCGACTCGTTTTCGTCCCCCGCGGTGAGAGAAAGAACCGAGAGACGAACGGATAGAGAGCAAATGTGTGTTTGCTCGGCTCTCGGCGTCTCGCGAATACTAATTCGTCGTTGATCGCGCTCGAGGCTCATCCGGTCGCGTAGGTTCAGGTTCACCGTAATAATTAATCATTGAATCGATCATGAACAAGTGAGTTCCGGCGAAAGCCCTCATCGTATCTCTTATTCGTGTTCCATACAGCAGCAGCACCAGCAGCAGCCACTGCAAGACTAATATTTCTTCTTTGCTTTGCCTCGACGCTCCAGTTGAATCGATTAAAATAACACGGCGCGAAACACACGTCGGAATAAATTTATAACCATACGTATTATACGAAATTGATATTTTACGATATCGACGGAGGCAAATGCAAAAGTTTGAGGGTGGAATATTTTTTTTTATTTTTTTTTTTTTCATTTAATGAATCATTGCATTCTCTGAAATAATTAGCGCGCTTTATCGATTTATCTCAGCGATCTACGGATTTGTTTATTGAAAGCCGTTGTTGCGTATCGTTCCGTCAAGTATCGGTGAATCTTCAATTAACGATATATTTCGTCGTAATCGCAAATTAACGCAGCAGAGCCGGGATAGCCAGTCGAGAGCAACGAATGGCATTGCATTAGCCGTTTTTTGCGATAGTCGTTGTCTCGCCCCGTCGCGGTAACGAGATCGCGCGCGCGCGCTCTCTCGCCACGCCGGCGACGAGAGATCGAGAGAATGGGGACAGGGGAAAAAAATCGTCGCGTCTAAACGCCGGGGCGTCAAGGCATGCAACGTCTATCGACCCCCCAACAGTAAGCATCTCGAAGTTACAGGTAAGTACGGTAAATGAGAAAATCGTGTGCGCATTTCTAAACCCTCGGGGTGTATCGGTAGTAGTGGAAAATGGCCATTCGTATTATACTAGAAAACAAGTACGCGGGGGATGGGTGTATCTATGAGTATATGCACGCGCACCGAATAGAGAATCCTTCCTTCTCTTCTTCGTCGTTCGTTCGTCTCTCTGTGTCAGTGTCAACGCGCCTTGGCGTTTCGCGGAAAAGATCGAACGAGAGGTACGTGAGGACGCGTACAAAGTTCTTTCCGAGCTGTGGTTATATAGCTGGTACGTTTATGTACGTTATAAGCCTCGTCCTCGGGGATACATAGAGAAGCGAGTTACCTGATGGCGCACCGACAGGCCTGAGCGACGTGCAGGCACGACAACGACGAAGAGAAGAAATCCCGAAGAAGGGAAGAGAAAGAGATTAAATTGGAATAGCAAAGAGAACTATTCGAACACCTATTTCCACGAAGTTCCTACCCTCCATTCTCACGAATATAATCCGTAACATTTCTGTGTTACGTATCGGAAATTCAAATGACAACGGAGCACGAGAATTGTAGTATATCTTTTTATCATTCCATTATTTAGGGCAATGCCTCGCGCAATCGATAATCAACGTGTATCGAACAATCGAAATCTCATTTTCTATTCGTCAGGGTCGGGGGAATGAAATATAAAGAAAAGAAAAATAATAACGAGCCAAGGATATTGAGAGAGATTCATGCGAGGTCACGAGATGAATAATTGACAATCGATCTCTCTCGTAAAATATAATCCCGCGATACCGCGCGCACAATACGTCTTCGGAGTATAATATATAAATTGTTTTTTTTTTTTTTCTTTTTTTGTTAATTTTTTTTCTTCATCGTCAGCAGACCAATAAATAATCACTGTGTGGGCTGTATCTCGTTGTATTATAGTGGTAAGTAGCTGCGGTATACGGGGTTGCGAGCTCAGCACGAGCGCGCGGGCGCGCTGAGTGCAGCGTTAAGCAAGGCCGATGCGCTGCAGCGAAGGATCCAAGGACGTGAATGCACTCGCGAGTCCATAGCCGAACAGAGTCCAGCAGCCGAAGCATACGAGAAGTATAAGCGAGTCTTTGGACTCGGAATGGATTCCCGTGGGTCTCTTTCTCTCCGGCTTTCCGTTCCCAGGTCTCCTCTAGCCGTTGAGACCGAGAGCAGCAGCGTTTTACCTGCATAAAACGAGCCACAAAACTGCCTCATTCTCTTTTCGTCTCTCTCGCACGCGGAGAGTCTCGCATTCCACGTATTAAATACCTTCGTTACGCACACACGGTAAAAGGAGATGCGTTCTCTCACACATATGGATATATAGATAGACGTGAGCACCTTATATACATACGGAGGGGCGATAGTGAAAGATTGAAAGAGCGAGAGAAGAAAATCTCTTGGGGCCAAGCGAGAGGAAGACGAGTGTAGAGGAGAGAATCGGGGAAAAGCTGAGAGCCACTGAGGGCGCGTACATGGTGTACGGGTCTCTCACGGCTTCTTCTTCTTCGTCTTATACCTTTTCGTGGGAGAGCGAGAGAGGAGGGAGATCCTGGATCCCGCAAACGAAGCTCCGAAAGAGATTGAGAAAGAAGCGAGCGAGAACCGCGCGCGAGGGCACAGAGAGAGCTGTGGGCCAAAAGCCGAAAAGGAAGTTTGGTATGCAGCCCGCGGAGCGGGTTCACACACGGCCGCGCGGACTCTCGCGACGGCATCGTGGGCCTCTCTCGCCGGATCGTGGTCGATCTCCCCTCCCTCCCCTGAGACATTGGTGCGTTCGCTCCCGGTGTGCTTGCCGGTGCTGCCCAAACCAGCATCGCGCTGGCGACATTCTACCTTCATTTACATACGCCATTATACACCTGTACCTACAAGACCCGATGCTCCGACTGCATGTAGGTACGATTCTTCGGCTCTTTCTCTCCGTTTTTTTTTTTTTTTTTTTTTATTTTACTCCGATACTCTCCGAGGTTTCTCATCTCATCGGTATCTCTATATAGGTCCTACCGATATTTGTCCTCTCGCGTTTCTTTCTCCGATCATTTTTTTTTTGTACACGCCGCGTGAGCTGTATATGTATACTTGTACAGCGTACACATACTTTAGTACCGTACGTAAACTTGTATGTACCTCTCGAGGAGGCAGCGGGAGAGCCAAGCCGGACGAGAAAGAAGGAACTGTACATAATGTCGATGTGTGCGTGTGTGTCTCTGTGTACAAACGTCGCGTCACGTGTACGACGTTCCTCTCGAGAACGCACGTGCGTCAGTGGGCGTTTTCAAGCTCCTCTTCTTCCTTATTCTTTCTCTTCGCTCTCTCCGTCTTCCTTCCTCGTCGCTTTTCTCAGCTTGCTTTGCGCACACAAATCTGTGCTCTCTCATCTGCTAAGAGCCTCTCTCCCCCCCCCCCCCTCCCGCCCGCCCTCCATCTCCGCGCCGCTGCCGTGCAAGGCATACACCTGTTCGTACCTGAGTCATTCGAAAACCGTACGATGGTCCCCTGCGGTTTCTTCGTTCCTTCTCTCTTTCGCTACGATCTCGTTTCAGTGCGACACGGAGAACGAGATACAAAAATGTACGATGACGACGAAGAAAGAGATAAACGAACGAGAACGACGAACTTACGCCAACGGCAATCTGCTCTCCTTTCTCTCGGGTTCATCATTCATTTCCCACGATCTCTCGGTCGTTTCATGCATTTTTATTGTTAATCGTTTTTCACGTATTCGCATAATTCATCGATATATTGCCTTCGAGAAAAATTTCGCGTGTACGATTTTGCGTTGCGTAATAATCGTTGTCTCGGTTCGGCGATAGTCTATAAATATCAGGGGAATGGCTTCGATGCGTAAGTATGAAATATGCATTGTAATGCAGTATACTTAATGGTTATATCAGTGAAGTTATTATCGAGCCGTGAATAACGGGAGCGGGAGTAATATACGAAAGAGCCGCAGGTATGGACGCACTCTGTTCGATGAATCGCAGAGGTAGCGGAGTATGATCGATGCACACCGTTCGGATTGCGCCGATGTGTATCGGTCGGTCTGCTGCATTTAGTATACATATATATGTATTATATGAGAGGGCGCGAGTTACGCAGAGTGGATGATAATGCCCGTCGGCCACACGTGGCCGATGCACACTGTTCGCTCGGCCGACTCTTGGCGCTTCCACTCGGCGGCTCACCGTGTGACGTCATATCATTGATAGAGGCGCCCACATTGGATACGCACGATTCGTACCTACTGTACGTGTAGTAAGCAGAGAGATATTGTCGGCGCGTAACAGTAACGAGCGCCAACCCGAAGCGGGGGAGGATAAAAAGAAAGAAAATAAAAAAGAAACGATGCAAAGAGCGTTCGCGAACAATAGTTGTCTAGTCTTTAGTCTCGACTGGTAAGAATAATAAAGTCGCGTGGGCGTTTATGCGGAGGTAGGAATAGGATTGTGCAAAAGCTCTTACAGCGAGCCATTGCACAGTTCACTTCGCATTTCGATGTAACTGCGCGAAAGAAAGGTACGGCAAGTTGCATCGCGGCATCTCTGGCTCTTCCTCATTCGCGACAAGAGAGAAATCTCCGAAGGGAAAGAAGAAACAAGAAAAGAAAAGAAAAAAAAAAAAGTACGAGAACGAAGTTCGCGGATTGAGTGGAACCGGAATCGTGTAGGTAAAATATCTCTTCGAGGATATGTATGTATATATATATATATATGTATATATACTTTTGCCAATTCGGCACGGTTATCCCGGCGGACTTCTCCGACACGGGGCAAACCGAACGGACTGTAAATCTTTGCTCTCCTCGATCGTGTCGAGACTCGTAGCATCCGTGCGCTCTGTTGCTGCTGCTGATGCTGCTGCTTTGTCGACGGTCGTTGCCGCTATTTTAATGAGAAACATCGCCTCGAGGCTACATCGACGATAGACTTTTGGACTCTTAGTCTTTTAACTCTTTTCGTTTCTTTTTTTTTTTTTCTTTTTTTTTTTCACGTTTCCAACAAACTTTTGATGAATTCCGACCTTCCGCAAGACCCGTCGAGAATATTAATGCACTCTATTGATGAAACTTACGAGACTGGAGAAGAAGAAGAGACTATGACTGTTCTCTATTCGGTAAACACGATAGAGATTTTTTTTTTTTTTAGAATAGAGATAGCGGAACATCCGGGTAATTATCAGAAATATTAGAACTGAGTTTCCAGGTCGCTGTGGCGGCCACATGCTGGTTCCGGCTCCGGCTTTCCCTATTCAAACCCTAACGTTCCTATATACGTTCCGAATTCTATCGCTACTGCGCGGCATCGCCGTTCTTCTTCTCGTTTATTTTTCATACCAAAAGAAAAAATATGTATTTTTCAATAACTCAGGTAAAAAAAAAGAAGAGAAACAGCAGCAACGGCAGCAGCAGACGCGAAGTTTTTCTCATAATTG
Source organism: Buathra laborator (assembly GCA_934046635.1). Classification (NCBI taxonomy): domain Eukaryota; kingdom Metazoa; phylum Arthropoda; class Insecta; order Hymenoptera; family Ichneumonidae; genus Buathra; species Buathra laborator. The sequence goes on from OW203901.1 coordinate 5,533,137, forward strand.
AATTAGCCCCCGCGGGTGAGGACGCTAAATGGAGGAGTTTACCGGTGAAGAATGAAATAAACAAGAAAAGCTCGGAAGCTCCGGCATTTATAGGGTGTATGCCGAATGCAGAGTCGAGAAAATACTCGAGGGAAACACAAAGATTTCCCATTTTTTTCCCCTTTTTTTTTCGTTCGCGTCAATCGTCGGCTATAGTGAGGCAATTTAGGGGGTTTCTGTTTATTCCCCTGTAGCGTTCGTCGGGATCCACTCGAGAGAGTGGAAAATATTAAATAAAAAAAAAAAAGGAGATGAAGAAGGTAGTGCGTACACAGAACTAACACACAATTGGTGGAGAAAAGGCCTCTTGTACGTTTTTACCCTTTGGGTTTACCCCTCCGTTCGCGACGCGCGAAGGACCTACTGAACGAGTCTCTCTTGAAACGACGACGAAGCGGAGAAAGATGATGAAGGAATACATGAGAAAGAGGCCTCTCAGAGGCGGTCCACCGACGGGACCGCAACGAGAGAGCTCGAGTTATGAAATATACAAACATATATAGCGGTTTGTACCGTCACGAATGTGAACATCAACGCCAGTTGAGAGCGGAGGCGCGCTCTCCCTAACCAGCAGAGCAATTCAAACAATCTCTTTTTTTTTTTTACTTCAATATTCTCGAATGTGTACGCAAACGTTTAATGGATCCCCGTCGCATGGGCATTTTCGTAAAATCGAAGGGACACTGTACGCGAAGATATATAAAGGTACAGGTATATGCCGTAAAAAAAAAAAAAAAAAGAAAAAAAAAAAAGAAAGTGCCTCTCAACATCCCCAATTTTTCGTTGTTCGCGTTGTCTATATATCGTCTACTATTGCGTAGTCGAAGCAACGAACTTTGCAGCGAACAAGAGAAGAAAGGGTTTGACGCCATGCATCGACGAGTCTTTTGTAAGATTCACAAGACCTCTCGATCTTTCGGTACGTTTGTGTGTACAGAAGTATTAGTGTCTATATATATGTTTATGGTTACCTGAAGATCAGGCATGTCTCGCGCGAGTGCTTTCTGCCAATCCTCTCGCGAGAGATAGAGAGCCCCAAACAATGGCAACGCATTTTAGATCGTCGTATACACTGTGCATAGCTATTATTATAGGTACTCCGGCTTATTACCGCGAGGCAGAGGAGTTATACGCGAAGAAAGGTAAGAAAGGGAAAGGCTCGTCTTTTATGCTGCAAAGAACGAACCGTGAGTACACAGAAACAGAAACACGCATGCGTGCATTACGATAAAGCTATATGTGTCGGCGATGCATCTTCCGCGGGTTTTTTCGGAGTCGTGAAAAAAAAAATTCTCGAAAGTACGAGATGCAAAAATTTTACCACACTTTTCTTGGTATTTCGGAATAAGATTCACACAAAACGAGACGCGAGTATTGGTGGCAAGTGTTTCGTTGTTCACAGTACACTTTACCAGTGAACTATGCAACTCTCGAGGCCCGCGGAGCTACCGGAACGAAACTGGATTCCTCGACTAACGAGTGAGAGAATCGGTAGACCGGAAATATCTGCGATACGATGGTGATGTACAGCAGCTCTTCGCCTTCCAATCTCTACTGCTCTCTTCTCTAGACGCGCGTATATACGCACATATATATATATATATGTATTTTCGTGTTTTACGACATTTCTCATGTTCACAATAACTGTTCCAAAATGATGATGATATTCGCGGCTATATAACTGAGATTCGAAAGATAGATAACTGCATAAATTTATGGCTGAATATCGACGGTCGTGAATCGCCGATGCCGATCTTGCGAGTTTCAGAGGAATGCAGATATAACGAATTGTGATGGGAATACATATCTTCGCGTAATTTATTTTTATTATTTTTCATATATATATGTCTTTTTTTTTTTTTTTTACTCACCGTCCATCTGAAGGTAAAGCGTAGCTGAAGGGTGACAGGATCGTTGAGGGTGAATGTGTTCTGGCCGAGTGCGTGACTAGATACGTTGCCGAAACTGCAGGAGCCGATCGCTGTTACGTTCGACTGATACTCCTTGAGACACAGCCAAAAGGCCGTCGTACACGATTCCGAACACGGCGGATAATCACCTTTTGCCGTATGATCGGAATCTATTCCTCCGCCGCAGCATCTTCCGTCCACCAGGGTGCCCCTGTTGTTCGTTAACGACAGTATCTGCACCTCGAAGTAACCGCTACCAGTTGTCGCCTGCGAATTAACAAGATACACAAATATTTCGTGAATATAATACGCAAAAAAAACTTTTTTTTTAAGTATTTCGCGTCTCGATGTTATCGCGTCTCTTCATACAATAGATTTTTTTCACGCTGAACCCGAAGTCAATATCGGTTTATTTTTCCTAAAGGTCAAGTCGGAGTCTCGGTCAGCCGGTAATTGCTGTCGAAACTTTCTTTTTTCATACACCGCGTCGTTTTCTTACGGTTTCGATGATTTAGCCTCAATTTTTATTAAGGTAGAAAAATGCAATAAATCAAATTACGGATAATTGAGAAACGATGGGAACTAAGGATTGTTACGCATCGAATTGAAATGAGGAAGTAATAAACGTTTCGATTGTCCCGTCGCGCGGGTTTGTTTCGTTTTCTTTTTTTTTTTTTTTTTCGTTCGCTTAATTTCGCTTCGTTTCACGAAAGTATGATAATAACGGTGCGCACTGGTAAACGGTCCCACGCGAGTTCTTGTGCGTACGTATATATACCCTCACGTGCGTTAAAAGCCGTAGTTTTCTAATTGCGATACCATAACATAAACGACTTTGCTCGAGAGACTCCGGGTCCTAATAGTTGCTATATCGTGGTCCTCCGTGCGTCGTTGTTGAAGTTAAAAAAAATACTCTTGTACTCTCTGATTAGTATAGTACGTCGTATACAACGCAAAAGAGTCTTTCTGTATCTCCCGCTCTCTTGTTCCGCGCGGACTATCTCTCGTAATGGTCTCGCGGTTTCGTCTAATGGCACTGACAAATGGCCTCCGCCGTTTCGAGGCGAGAAAGACACACGTATACAGAAAGGTCCCCTCCCCCCTCTCACCGTGGAAACTACTGTACTTAACCGCTATAGTATATATTGCCAAAGTGGTATATATCGCACGTATACACGAAGTAGCGAAGAAACGGAAGTCTCGAGTTAGGAAGGGGCCTCAGGGCGAAAGGCCCCGGGGACTTTCTGTTACGTATGTAATTGTCGCTATATATATATCGTAAGTACCTACAACTATATTTTCTACAGAACTTTGAGTATATAGCATACGCAGTGTTTTACTCCGAATTTTCATTTTTCAGTTCGAAATGAAAAAAAAAAAAAAAAAAAAAAAAAAATTGCCATTTTCATAAGGACGCCTGCTGTATATTAAGTGAATATCTAATACAAGTCGCGAATGGTTTTCGTGATGGCAAAAGTCGGAATCGGATACGTCGAATGGACTTCCATACTGGCGTCCGAGAGGATTTCCCGTTACACGAGTCCTCTTGATGCGCGTTGTTTTAATGTAATCGCGCACACGATACCGAGGGACACTAATATATCTCCGATACACGTGTAATGCACATTGAATGTGTTTAGCCACGTCGCGGAGTATGCGCGTGCGCATTGCACACAACGAAGCTATAGCCTACATAATTACTGTAAGAGGAGGGTATGGAATAGGCATATAAGATCGAAGGTAGAAAGCGCAGCGAAGTACCGAGTCGCAGAGAGGATCGTCTGCTGTGGCCTTTGCTTTCCATAACGCGAGCCCCCCAAAGCCACACTCGATGAATATAACCTCGTTGCTTGCGCTTCTCGGCTCTCGCTTCCTTCTAACGTTATGTAAGGTAAGAGCAGTTATAGTCAGCGCGCAGTGTACATATATACATGTCTATGTAACGTACAACTGTGCAACACCGCATTAAAAGTTGGGACCTCTTAGTCGCCGAGCGTGTGCTCGTCAACGCCGCGCGCGCACAGCGTGCGAGTGACATTTTCGCGAGAGACCTCTCGGGTTAACCGGGACGGTAATTGAAGCAGCGACGAGTAACGAGGAAGCCAAGACGCGAAAGAAAAAAGAAGAAGAAAAAGAAGGAGGAGAATAAAGAAAGACGGGGCCAATGCACGAGAAGAAGATCGAGAGAGTCTCGGTAGAAAAAAAGGAGTGAATTCTATGCGTTTTAGCAGTAAGGAAGCTCCCGGAAGAGAGGCCACACCGATCCACCCGTGAGATAAAAAATGATGAGCCTTCCGGAAGCTTCGCGAGCTATAATACGAGTATAAATACAACGTGTTGGACTCCCGTTCGCGTTGGGAACGAACACGGTGGTCCGTAATTATCCGGCAGTCGAAGCATCAACATCGAATCTATCGTAATCGACTTGTATATATATAAATATATAAAGATATGCAAGGAGGCAAAAACGGACGTCGGCATCGGCCGATCGCACGAAATGAGCAACACGCGTTTTTTTTTTTTTTTTTTCGATCGCATCGATTGAGTAACGAGACAAGAGGATGGATCGTTATCGCAGGTGTTCGAAAATTTATCGATAAAAGTTGTCTTGACCATCGATGTTTCTTCTTCCCGTTACGACGACTACGAACGCCCGCAACGAACTATCCGTGATTTCTTTTTTTTTTTTTTCTTTAGAGATTCGAGAATAGATAATATTCGATTTTTTTAAAGATCTCTCCTCCGCCGATGCCTTATTGCCATCTGTCGCTATAATGTATTTCACGTTTATTTGAATTCGTAATATATTTTTCTTGTCTGTGAATGTCATTGACTGTGCGTTCGGCTAATTACGAATGTGCGGCTTTTGGGTATAATAGCGTGGAATGTATGCACGAGAATTAGAAGGACAAGTTTTGTCGACAGCACGTGCAGAGAAGATGGAGAGAAAACGTATATACGTATGTTGGTATATATAACACGATTATGAATACCCGTGAAGAGACGGTAACCAAGACTGCGAATGAGGAGACAGCGGCTAACTCTTTGAAAGTAATACGTGCGCAAATATAGTGTCAAAGTATTGCGGGAGGGAGAGTGTGGTCCTCCGTCTACAAACAGCAGGAGAGGGGGGAGGGGGGTGCATCATTAGGATAAGCCGAGAGCGGCGATCGACATGACATACGAGGCGTCGACAGACTCGAGCGAAGATAAACTTATAGCTCGGAACTGAGTGATCGAAGACATACGAGAGGACGAAAGAAGAGAAAAAAAAAATCAGAAAAGACGTTCGAAACGACGAAAGATTCAACCCGTACCGACTATGTAAGCGCAGAACGAACGTTACCGTGTTTGCTTGACTTTTCGAAGTTTGCACAGTCTCCTCACGTGCCAACGTCAAATTACGGAAGAACCGCCGTGAAGCCGTTCTCTCGTGATCTCTCTTTCTTTCTCTCTGCCTTCGCACGCCGGTCAATTTCAAACTCGCCGTACAGAGAATCACAGCAAAATAAGAGGACATGACCGGACCGTGTACCCGAAAAAAAAAAAAAAAAAAAAAAAAAAAAAAAAAAAAAAACGAAATAAAAGATCCGTTGTCGAAAGAACTGATTCGAGACTTCGTAGTCCCTTTATATAGAGACGTGGCGCAATGCCCCCGCCGCTTTGTGTACGAGACGTGAATTCGTTTATTCTCTTTTCAACCACTAATTCATTATTATACTATTTCAATTCAGAATGTGTCATCACCCGGGGTTTTCTATAAACGCGGAATTCTTAAGTGACCCCCGTCGCGAGTCTATATTCTTTCCACGAGGGGTACATAGATATATATATATATATGTATATACAGTAAAAGCGTTCTACCAGCTTGGAGTGAATTTTACGATCTTTTTGAAGCGTCTCGATAGCTCTTTTCGAACATCTCTACTGCTCGATTATATAGTACACAAGACTCCGGGTTCGCGTATTACAAAACAGTAAAAAAAAAAATCATGTTGCAAAACAAAAAATATATCGGTGAAAGAACTTTCCCACGGCGATGATTTATACCGTGAATTATAATTTGACTGATATTCAGATATGTTCCGAAGCCTTTTCGCCGATTGATTTCATCACCTTTCTCGGGCGCTTAGCAAAGTTTCCTTTGGTATTTCATATAGATATATAAATATATTGGAATTGCACGCACTGGAAGATCCTCGACGATTTTATAGCATCGAATATATATCAAGAGAATCGCGATGTTACGCTGGCGCCCCTTCGCTCACCGCAGGGGTAATATAACGCGACGGTCAGAATTCTCTTCTGCGCATTCGAAGAGAAAGAGAGCCGCCGGGATCGCCACAGACATGCCGAAGAGGCTTTCCTTTCCGCATAGTCAAGGTGCAGCGAGCCGCGCGATACACCAACCGTGTTACTGCTACTATCTACTTTGTGTTCGTTCAATCGCCGTATACACTTTTGTATGATGGAACTTGCTGCCTGCGCGCCGATTTAATATGAATAATTTCTGCAAGACGAACCGCAAAAAGGAAGGCACACGCGGGGGAAGAGGAGGGAGGATGGGGGGCGGTATAGAAGAAACGCATAGTCTCGAACGACTGTAGCGTGGCGCGTGCTATGTTCACCGGAGTTCTTCCCTCCGTTCACTCTTTTTCCCTATCCACAACGTAATAACTACACCTACATATTTTCCTTTTTTTTTTGCATCGTTTCTTTCATACATTCTTTTTCTCCTTTCATGAATTATCCGATCCTATTTCGCTTCGCGAGTTATTTCGGGATTTATTTAACTCACCGTGGCGCAAACACTCACGTCGGAACTGACCTGATGGGTAAACGGTGAAAGTCTTCCTGATCGGGATGATCCATGCGCCTCGCATGCATGCATGCGATCTTCCTGTAAGGATCGGAATTAACCGGAGTCTCGCGATCATCGAGAAAGGTATATTTTTTATTAATATTAATAATAATAATATCGAGTAGAACGAAAATGAGACGCACGCGATGTCAGTCGAAGAAGAAATTCGCGTGATGATAGATACGAAAAAAAAAAAAAAAAAAAATGGTGTACCAGGTGTTTGAGAACCGAGAGAGTCTCGATGTATCGTAGTTTCTCGTTCGATGAATTTCGATCGGATTAACATAATCGAAGCTCTTATGTAATTAGATCGAAGAGCATTGAAGGCGCGATAGCTCTCTCGGCAGATGCTGTGCGAACGCTATTATGAGATCGTTAGCTACGAGACATGCATATACATGCACACATATATGAACACTCTGTGAGTAACAATAAACGCGAAGATCGAGAGCATCGTCCACTGTTCCAATTCTTCGCGATGCTCCCATTATCTTAATCCGCGTGTCTCTCGCAGGGCGAACACTGGCGATTCTTCGGTATGCATGCGTGTATGGCAAGTAGGTAATAGAAGCATAGAAGTTGATCATCTACGATCGAGACACGGCTCATCCTCTCGTTCACCATCGACATTCTCCCGTCGTAAGTTCGTATAGCATAGATACGTATCGGCTATACGCAATAAATAACAAACGGTAAGACGAACGTCTCGTTGTAAGACGAGAACGACGCGATAGACGATGAATCCCTCTCGTATCCTACACAGCGATTTTTCTTATTTTTCACTGGTAAATTTTTATCGTGTGTACGGTGTATAAAATTTTTGAAAAAAACCAACGAGGATAGGGCGCTCGCCAAGAAGCAAAGAAGAAGAAGAAGAAGAAGGCGACGTCCGACCACCGTAAGGTCGTAAGTTTTATCTCTCTTCGCTCGCTTGCTCTCCGACTCTACTCCTCCTAAGTCGCGCAGGTAGTAATTACCGGTGGCCGCTACCTGCCCGAGTGAAATAGGCCTGCCGAACACCATTTAATTTTATAACTTGGTAGTGGTGGTCAGTGGGCAGCGTTCGAGAGCCGACTGGGACTTCTCACGACCGCGAACTACTAACGCATACACAAATCCCCCTTCTCGTTTCGAGTGTATAAAGTGCGTAGTGCACTTGTGTAGCTCGAGATTCTCTCCTGGCTATAGAAGAGGCTTGATGATTCCTTGACTCGTATAACTCTTCGAGACTCTTATATACGTGCGTGAGCTGATGTGTGTTACGGGCCTATGCCTCTTCAGGTCTCAAACACGACCCACATATATCTCGCACTCGCCTCCTCAAGCTTCTTCCTCATCTTCTTCCTTTTCTTCTAGTTCTTCTTTGCCGATGCTACTTCTGCTGGCTTCTTCACGTGGAAGCCTATACTTAATATTATTTGCTACCCCCGCTCGCGAAAACCGCTCATATATTTCGCCTTTCCCTCCCCTCATCCCTCTCGAGAGGTATCTATTGCCCTCGCTGCCGGGTTCCTTCGAAACTTCGATCGACCGCTCGCAACAAATTACGAAAAATAATTAAAAACTTGAAAACTCCTCTCGTATGTTAAAACCCCTTGCTGAATCTTCCCGAAGCCTCTCCAATAACCCATAAAAAAAAAACCGGTTCTCGAAAAAAAAGAAAAAAAAAATAAAAACATCGAACAGATAAATTTTCAACCACAGAGATCAGTGTGAAAATGAAACTAAACGAAAGTCGACGAGATAGATTGCTAGAATGATTGCGAAAAATCATAATCCATCGATCACTTTCGAAACTCGGATTATTCATTCGAGCGGCAAATTAAATTTGGCGCTTTCAAAGGAAGCGAAGCGTAGTTCCCAAGTTTAGTGAAATTAGCCCTCGCGATGTAAAATCCACAGTTCTCGATTTACTCGATCTCCTCCTCTTCCCGTGAGAGCGAAACTGACCGCGCTGTGTGTCGAGTATATTAAATGCCGAAGGAGTGCATCGCATGATTGCCGGATGGAACAGGTGTATCCCGAGAGTGTCACTGGGGTATCGCGTAATACGCTACGAGATCGACGACGACGACAAGCTGTCTCCATCGGGTGTGTATTACTGGATATACGCGTTCAGTTAGCGCGAACACATACACAGACGCGGCTTTCAAGGCGGTAGTTATTCGATTAGTTTCGCTCGAGTAGCCTGGGAGGTCGATAGAGATTCGGTTCACTGGAAATTATTCGTTCGCAAAGTCTCGTATGGGCCTCGACGCTTCTGCACAAAGTAACCGAGAGAATCTTCGCGATTGTGTGACACACGACGTTAAAGGGTTTGTCAAAGATACGTGACAAAATTTATGAGAATAATTACGTTCACATTATATGGTAAATTGAGCTATAGATCGATAATCGGGGGGGTGTGTGATAAAATAAACTGTGTATAAACTGCAGCCTCAGCGTTTCGAACTCTCGATCGTGTCGGTACGATTGAAGCTTAATGAGCGTGGGCAGCGCATAAACGCTTTAGTAGGTACATCCAAGACCGTTATCGGGTATATTATACAAAACGAGTTGTATGAATAATAGGATCTCCGAGCGGTACGATCGTCGGTGTGGTCTGTAATCACCGGTCTATAATGCGTTACTCTATAATATGCTACGGTGATTATCCCACGATTACATGGTTGTGTAAGTAGCCGCGACAGAATCGTTGCGCACGCTTTTACGCCCGGTGTTTATTACGCATGCGGCGAGCGTACATTTCATCGCAAAAAGATTGCGGCGATAGGTTGAGGATATAAGAAGCAACGAGGTGTCACAAATAAATTAAAATCGTTCGCGAGAATGATGCCAGTCGGAGCGCGGAAAAGAGTGAGAGTTTATATAGTGTACGAGAGAAGAGTATGTATGCTACGAGGGAGCTTCGCGATACGATAAAGTTACGAGAGGCGAGACGAACGAGACGAGAAACTCTCGAGAGTTGAATATAATGGGATGAGCGATTAATCGTGACTTAATCACGACCGAGACGAGGCAGAACATGATGCGCGTATATTAACTACCTACGATAGCTATATATACATATATATATATATATATATATCGTCTGCGCCGGAACAAACACATGTAGACACTGCGGCACTTTTGTATTAGAGTATTCAGCAGATATACTCGGAGTAAAAAATAAAATAAAAAATAAACATCAACCTGTTGATGACAGGTTTGTGGGAGGAGCGGAATACACGCCTCTCGCTCATCGCAACAAAGAAGGCCCCCCTCTGCTCTTTGGTATAGTATATCCCTTATGCATAACTTTGCTCCTCTTATATACTCCTTTTCTTGTGCTTCTCCAGCGCATTGTTCCCCTTTCGGCTTACCGATACAGCGATGATTGCTCGATGCTGATGAAAGAAAACCAACGCCGGGGCGTTGTTTTGCTAGCGCTGCTGGTGTTGCATCGAATGGGTTACACTTCCTGGGGTGTTCCTAACTTTTGATATATACCTATTCTTTGTTTCCCTGCGAATAAATTACCGAGACTTTTGCGACGTTAAAGACCGGTTACCGGAATGAATGAATGAATGAATGCTCCATGCAGCGACGCTGATCAGCTCCATCGAAAGGATTTTGGTCTCACGCTGAATCTCACACAACCGAAACCTCCGCTCTGACATACTTAACACTTCTCTTCATTTTTTTTTTGCTTGACGACGACTCACCCGGGTTCCCCGTGAAATCGGCTCAAGTATCCTGACGATAACGAGTTAAATTTCTGCACGTTTCTCGAGAACATCGATTCTGCAATCCGCGTGTGTCTTATCCGGAAATAATAAGAATTTCATGGATACCATTATCCATCACGTTTCAACTCTTTTTTCTCAAGAATACACAATTATTCACGGTTTGTTTTTAGCTGAGAGACCGTTGAATTTGGAGCAACAGGAGCACAGGCAGCCGTTGGGTTCGAAAACATCCAAAGCAATTACACTGCAACGGGATGACTGACGTCACGAACATGAGGCATAACTCGAATTTCCCGGAAGAATTAAGAGCTGTGCCCCGCGGAGAGAAGTTGTTGATGTTTCCTGAGTTTCATGGGAAGAGCATAGGTTGCCCGGATCTCCGGCAATGATGAGGGAACCACAAGGGGAGGGCAAACTATAACTATCTAATACTGGTCTGCGATCCTCCGGAGACGTTCCGGGAAACGGTTGAGAGAGTCCAGCGAGGAAAAGATCGAGAACGGCGGCTGCTGGAGATGGACCCACCGACGTTGTGGCGGCGATGTCTTTTGCTCGCGAAAGAAGATGAAAAAAAAGGGATCATCGCGTCGGCACGCACCTGTGCGGCGCGCGAGCACGTTTAGAGCTGCTCGCGGTCTTTCGCTTGCTTTTCTGGCGAGCTATGCGGAGATAGGAGAAGGAGAAGGGGTCTGAGACACCACCACAAGCGGCATAAGACGCGGAGACAGGCGTAGGGCAGCCTCGCGAAGAACAGAGAAAATAAGAGAATGAAGAAGAGAAAACACAACACTGGCCGTCTCATCGTGTCTAATAGTATTTATCTGGCTGCCGCTGCTGCTGTTGTGTTGGCTGCTCTCCCTTTCTCTCATCGAGTATATATTCTCATCGAAAAGATTCGAAATGTATAGAGAGGAGACCCTGTGTGTCGGTCGAGCGAAAAGCCAACGCAGAAACCGACCCGCAGGGTATACGGATTTTTATAGTAGCCTCGCGTGACCGCCAGTTAAACGCTTCGCCCTGTGCACGCCCAGTATATACACGTCCCGATGCCGGTTGCCGAAGAACCACAGTCAGCAGCAGGAGTCAATTGGCTGACTCTTTTCTCTCGTTCTGGAGAGGATTCGAGATATTTAACCATTAGCCTGTTCGGCAGAACCACAAAACCTGTAAGACTACTCCGTAGATACCTCAACCATCGATATATACCAATTTTACTTATGTATTGGTGTGGTTGTTGCTGTTGTTTGTCCGACTGTCCGTCTGTGTCTTTCTCGCGTCAAGGCCTCGAGGTGTTCCTTCCGCACTTCTGGCGGATACTTCGCTAATTTGTAACAACACGCTACAGCAACAACACCCATATCTCTTTTCATCTCTCACACGCTTTACCGGCGATATAATATTTCCCGCTCGTGTTTTCCTTTGATTCATCTCTGTATCTGTGAGTTCGTGCGTATGTTTCTACCTTCGAAGCTAACAACCTCAGCGTGATCGCTCGAGAAATAATTGGCATAAGGAGAAACCTCGGGAGCCAACACAACGGAAGAAGATGAGGGAGAAGCGAACAAGAAGGAAAATAAGAAGAAGCTGTATCGGAGTAAATGACTTGAAGTAGACGGGACGTATATATATCCATCGTCAGTGCACAACGAACGTGAAGAAGAACATCGCTGATGGAGTCTCTCAGCCAAGTGTCGCGATGGAACTCTCTTGGATCAGCGCGCGCGCAAGTTCTCTTTGCGCAGCTATATCGTCTCAACTGCTTGGTCGCATGTTCCCAGACGAAGAAGTAAAGTTGCTGTGGGAGAGTGAAAAAGCGGATGACGCGAGGAAGGCGACCTTAAGTGGCCGGTCCGCCGGTGCGGAGTTCTCGAACCGCAGGGCACGAGAAGACACACGATGAAAAATCACACACGACGAATGGTACCTTGCCGTGTGTGTTATATCTAACGCTATACCTATATAGCGCGCGATACACTGTTACCGTAACATATAATGTGTCTCATCGTCTCGAAGAGAAAAGAGCTGATCGTTGACAGGGGAGGCTCGACGGATATCTTTGCCATTGCCTCGAGTGATTAAGTCCCGAAGACGATTGATACGACGATGGGATACGTGAGGACTCGCGCACGAGGGAATGGAGACGGGGGAAGGGGGGGAATGAGCGTAAAATTGAGATGACAACCGTGCTTGGGATCGCGGTATACGCGCAAGAAACTGAACCTGAAGAAGAAGAGGAGGAAGAAGCTGATGAAAGTATATCGTATACATACATATACCGATGTATATATACATGTAAGGGATAAAACCGGAGGGATAAGTATATTTCTTCGAGGTACAAGACTTCGATCGGTGTGGCCTCGAGATCAAGGCGAGGCCCTCGCATGTGGGGTGTCCAAGAATTATCCCATTGTGACGGGGAAGTCTTACAGTGAGAGTATCGAGAGTTAGACACGTCGGATATACGTCTTTACGCTTCTATCGTTCAACTACACGATCCTCGATGTATACGCTAGTCGTAGATATTATTGTTACGAGCGCAGTTTGCGGTGACTCACGGCGCATACCTACTACACGATCGTCGACTGCTGTGCGGATACTTGTTACCAGTCTTGCAGGATGAAAATCTATGGAGTAATTTACCGTGGGACGAGAAGGAAGGTGACCATTGCCGCGGCTGCTGCAGCGCTGTATCCGCGCGCGTTGGGATTATAAAAAAAATTTCATACACACACATAGCAAGGCGGCAATAATTCCCATGGGACGCAATTCCCGAGAAAATAGTCGCGGCGATAGATACTTCGCTCCGAAGTTACCAAAGCAAGAAGCACCGGGGGCCTGAATTATCGTCATACTTATTGCATCGTATATAGATATACAAATGTAATACCAATGATCCCTTCAGGATTGTAGATCAGCTCCTCTTGTGGTATCCGAAATAAAGTGCGAGTGGATTATTACGAGTATAATATCGCGAGCCATAACGGATGATGAGTGGAGAAGAGGTGAACGACGTTGAAAAAAACGATAGCGTCTTTATTAGCGTTATTTCGCATCCGACGATCATTTATACCGAACAGCGAGAAATCTGTACGCTCTTACTTCGTCTTTGTCGAATAACGCGGTAAAGTGGTGGATACGGACCTCGTCTCGTGCACCTCGAAGGAGAAGCAGAGGGTCGAGAAGAACTTCACAAGTAAGCGGAAAACATAAGAAAAAAAAAAAAAAAAGTCGTGAAGCGACTTCGCAAGGCGTGTCAGCGGGAATCCAACTTTATGGTCCCCTTGGCTCCTTTCAATGCGTGCGAGAGCCAAGTGGTTACCTCGCCGGAGCCGAGCGAACTCGTGACCAATCGCCGAATTAACCAGCTCTCTCATCCGCGCGAGACGACGACGAGCGAAAGACTCACGAAACTCAGTTTTGCTAAGAGAGAGAGAGAGAGAAAGAGAGAGATCTGAGAGCGCGTTGCTCTTGACCGCGTGAAAAACCGACTCACGGCGATTCATCGTCCGTTGGGGTGAGAGAAGCTCTTCCCGAGCTGAGAGAAAGAGAGAGCGCACGTCCGCTTCGGGTAATTAAGCCGCCACGCTGTGGACGATGAATTATTGCTTCTGGTGGCTCGGTGCTTCTATACTTCTCTCGCACATCCCTTCTCACCATCACCTTGAATCTTGCATACCGATAAAATTGCCAAAAGAAAGAAGACGATAGATTGCCGCGAGCGGTAACGCGCCTTCGTTTACAAGAGAATTGAAAATGGACGAGTGAGAAAAAAAGAACGAAAAATTAAGGCAAGAATATCATTCACGATCGTCGATGATCGAGGGATTGTGAGATTCGCTGCAATCGATCCAAGAGTTGCAAGCAAAAAAAAAAAAAAGATCATCGCTCGTTTCCAGGGACGCAAATTCATATGCTAATTGTTTGAATTTAAAGTACCTATCGATTTATTTTCCGAATCGATCGATAACTCTATTTCGGGTACAAGAAAACAAACGAGAAAATATGAATTTTCTTTTGTACGAAGTTTGTCGGGTATTAAAATAATTTTGACTCGCGGTAAAAGTTTCACGCCACAGTGACACTTCCGGGTAAAGGAAAGGTATATACAGCGAGTCATTAAATTACGTACACATAAATACCTATTCAAACAAAACCATTTACTCTCTCAAGGGATATTTCCTTTGAGTTCTTTATTATTTTTTTTCACCTCCGGCAAAGACACTTGAATATACATATACCTGCGGTACGCTCCCGAGTTGGCATTTTACTAAAATTTAACGAGAAGCACACGAGCATAGAAACTGGTGATCCAGCAACCCGAGTCTCTCATACGTGTAACGACCATTCCAGGAGCCCCGCGGTAATTGAAAGAGCGGCTTAATTACGCACGAACGAAATCGTCCTGCAAATATGCGTACAGTACACAACCAGATAAGTCGCACCGACCGAATAAATTGGACAAATCACGATCCCAGTGTACCTCATCGGTGGGGAAACTAAATACCCCTTCCATTTTCCGAATTTTAGGGTCGAAGTCGTCGGTACCACAAAAGAAAGGCAATTCTTGCAAGAGAAGGAAAAGCGGCCAAGTAGTAGGGGTATCGTACTTATCTGGTTGCGTTTAATTGGATTGGTAACCGAAGATCCCACTTATCTGGTCGTATACTGTAAGCTTACAGTGGCGCGTACAACAGGGACATACGATTATAACAGAGGTATACTTTTGCGGTACGCGAATGCGCGCAAAGACCCTCTGGTCACGTGTGTGTCTGTGCGCTATTTGCCATCACTTCGTCTGCTCCTTTCTTCGAAACTCGTTTATACATCTCATATATATAGTTTACAGCTATATTTTTTTTTTTCGTCCAACGTAAGCGAAATGCGCTCATTTTCGCGTTCCTAAACTACCATTTATGCGTGCTTACGTGCACAGACGATAAACGCTCGTCGAAACAGAAGAGAAAAAAAAAAAAAAAAAAAAATCGAGAAACATAACCGCAAAAAAAGATCGCTATAGCCTCGTTACATGCATAGCCGTGCGAACTTTTGTTCGTTCGCAAAGTTTAATATGTCGTTATTAAAGCTCCCCGGTAGCTCCGTAGCGAGTTCTCGAACGAGAATGATTTATTATTTGCCGCGTTCTTCTTTTTTATCCCACATTTTCTCTATATCCTTCAACTACATTGCAGTGGCAAGTATTTTCTTTCGAGACACACGGAGATATATTCGTGGCTGGCGACGACAGCTTGTTAGCTTTATTGGCTATGGCAAATGCATCCCGCGGCACTGACTTACCTCCTCTCCCCACCCCCTTCTCCCCCCTACCGGTTCGCGCACCGCTCAACTTTTATCCCTCTTCGCAATAGCCGCGGTGGTTGTCCCGAGATACGAGGCTCACTCGTCGCTCTCTTGGTTGTCCGTCACGACCGAGTGAAAGTTTTCTGCGCGAGGATATTAAACGAGGAAGAAGAAACTTATAGTACGTACCATAAACTCATACACACACGTTATTCGCGGGACTCGGAGCGAGAAAGACATCGATTGATATCTCGAGCGCACTTATTGCATCGTTCGCGAACCTTTCGTTCTTCTTTCTTCAACTCTTTTTTTTCACCCCCTCCCACCCTCCCTCCCGTTTCTTTCGGCTTATATTACCTTTCGCAATACCGCTTCTTCCTTTCCATCTTTCAAGCGGCTTTTATGCATTTCCGAGCTTATTATTTATTAATAAAACAAAAAGATCGAAGCGCGCGCGTTATTTATTCATCTGCAAAGTGCATCGGGCGAGAGAGCGCATGGAAAGTTCAACGGTAAAGTATTACGCGTGGATGGGATGCTGTTGAAGCGATGGGAAGATGACGCTGTTGCATATACTTTCGTGGCAAACATAGATATATATATATATATATCATCTCCTATAACGATGATTCATCATCGCGTCATGTACTTTTCGTATTTATAGCCTATTATTGTCGAGTATTTGCAATACCGGAAATGAACGGAGGGAAATGGATATTTAAAAAAAAAATATAAAAAAATGCGCATATACGAGAAATTGGCGATCGTACGCGATGTAATATACGATACAATGGTCATAATAGAGTAATACTATTGTCGGATTTACCTGTATGAGGTGAGCAAAGAACAGGACGTAGGCGGCGGCCGCCCTCATGGCTTCCCTCGGGAATCCCTCGACTACCGCATCACCAATCGTCGTTTCTCCTCTCACGGTCTCCCGTCTCTTGGCCAATACCTCTTTTATTATTCCACACCTTAAGAATCCGGTTAAATAAACGTTTGGCGTCTACTCAATTTTTTTTTTCTTCTCTCCTCTCTTCCTTTGTCGCTTTCTCACTAATATTACAACGTAATTTTCACTGCACAACTTTTAGTATTGCGATTATTATTTTAATGAGTAGTTAATAAACAACAACAAAAAAAAATCGATCCTGAAAGCTCGCGTGCACACACTGATGTTATATTATTACACACTATGCGGGCACTTTCTTCGGCTCTATTAATTTTTCTTCGCTATGTATTTATATACCTTTTTTTTTTTTCTTTTTTTTTTTTCTCTATATGCGTTTTCACCACATTTCTCACGGTAAATGACCGCGAAGCCGGGCCTCGTTTACTTCCTTCCTCCGTTACCTTGTTGTTTCCTCGACTTCGGTCAAAGATTTCGCGAGCAAAGAAACGGACGCGTCCCGGTATGTTGAACAGGTGAAATTTCGCACTCAGCCGCTCGAATGACTTTTTTTTTTTTTTTTTTTTTTCTCTTTCACCGCCGCACGAGACAACGAGACTTGTCAAGCCGACACGGAAGCGTCGTTTTGTCCGCGCTACACAAAATTTGTTACCAACGCAAGAATTGGTACTTTTTTTTTTCTTTTTTTTTTTTTTTTTTTTAAGACAGGTGACGATTACGTACGGCACCCGTTCACTTTTCACAAAAGTGCCAATTCACAGAAACACGATGCGCGCGTAATAATAACGGGTTCAATTTTTTTTTTTTTTCTCTTTGTTTATTACTGCACCTTAAAAGTAGGATAATCGATCGATACCTCGAGATTCCGCCGACTGCTTTCTTGTGTTTTTTTTTCAATTATCGGAGTTTAACGTCCGCTCGTCGCGCGCCTCGTCACCCTTGAGAAGTTTCTTCTCGTCACGGGCTTCTCGGGGATCCGCGACGTTCGCTGTGGAACGCGTTTAATTAGGCAGATCGTCTACCGTACGCGGCTCGCGCGTTCACGCCGCTTTTTATTCCTCGCGCCGGTTGACTCTTCCTCGCGGAGACACAGAGCAATGAGATTGACTCAAACGTTGAAGAAGAAACGAAGGAGAATGTGTATATCGTCGTCGTTGTTGTAACCAACGAGACCGGTCGCTCCTTAGGCGCTTAATTGATGGACGTTTAAGGACGTGTGCCCGCCAGCGAGTAACTCGCTTTGCGAATTAAATACTCGCACGACTTTCGCACGAGAATAAACACGCGCCACGACGATCCGCGATTAAAACACTACCGTTGGATACAGGATATACGGGATTCGCGCACGTGGCAACTTTGAATAATTGCGTAAATCCGGTTTTTTCTTTACTTCGATGTTTTTTTTTTTTTTTTTTCACGAAAAAAAAAAACGCGTACGCGATATTTCGATGATTATCCGTGTAGTTTTATCGCGTATCCCAACTTTTTACGAATCAAACCCGACGCTGAATCGAACGTTTTGACGGCACACGTTCGCGATCACTTTTGGCAATAAGACGCACGGGGTGGTTGCGCGCTCGGCCCGGTCGAGGCGCGGCCGAGTTTCTGCCGCGGCAGTAACGCATAAGAATCCGAGAGCATGTGTGCCTTCGTTTAACTTTAGATTGGCGGCGTTGTTAAACAGAGCCCTCCCCCCCCCTGGTTTGTCGACTCGCCGCTTTCTCACGGGATCACCACAAAAACAAGCGCCTGACACACGCGCGCAGACGGCGATCAGCACGAAGCCGGTAGCCGGCACTCGGACACCCAAAACACTTTTCAGCCCACCGGGACGATTCTCGTTCGCCGCTCGTCGGACATTTGCGACTTTTTTTAACTCCCTCTGTACGAATGCTTCTATTAAACACTATCAATGCCCTAAATGCGATTCACTGTATTTTTTTTTCACTCCTCACTATAAATCCTCGAGTCTTGAGAAAAAAAAAAAAAATTTTATTCACTTCGTAACTTTACTTCGCGAGTGGACGCGAAAAAATAATAATAAAAAAAAATAAACACTTGAGATGAAAAGCCGATGAAGAAAATGCGCGATATATATAATCCAATGTTGATGAGTGGAGTGGGGGGTAAAGAAAATGAGTGCGCGGAAGCACCTGGAATACGATGCCGGAGGGATTCTCGTTTCTCGCTTCGAACCGGGATCCTCCCTCGTCGCCACTTGCAAAACTTCCTTCTTCCTTCGATGCCCGGGCGTCCTTGCCGCGGGGACTGTGGCAAACGGAGAGAGAGAAAGAGAGAAAGATAATCGGCAAAGGATCCTCACTGATCCAGGTATCCCTCTTCGTTCCTTCTTCTCACTTTTCTTCCACCTCTTGTACGTTATTTCGCATACACGTACGCGAGCGCGCGCGCAAACGCAAACACACAAACACTTGTCTTCTTTATCACGGAATAGTTTTTTTTTTTTGTTTTTTTTATACTTCGCGAACCGTCGAAGGGAAACTTCGCGAAAACTTTGCGAAACACGCGCGAAACTTCGTCGGACTCGGCGACGTTTGAACTTGAGGCGTTGATCCAGAAACTTCGGGTTCGTTTGCCGATTGGTAGATTCACGAGGTAAAAAAAAATATATATTTTTTTTTGTTCGATATTTCACGGTAAATGATAAATTCGAAAAATGACACACACACGTACACTGATGATACTTCGCGAGTTGATTTAAAAGAGTGTGTAATATGTAATTCGGGGTTAATATTACTGTGGATAGCACGTTTAAGCGCGACAGGCACAGCACCTCCGCGGGGTACACGTGGCTCGGTTGCTCCGGGGATACTGAGTCGGAGCCGCGGGCCGGCCTGCGGGGCTCCCCCTCTCGATCCACCGTTCGGCAAGCCCCCCCTCCCCCCCCCCCCCCCCTCCCCCGTTCGGTCGCACAGCTATACCGGCCAGCCAGCTAGCCAGGCGAGCAAGGAGAATCGCCTCGGACTATAGGGAGAGAAAGAACGAGTGATGAGATAAAGATAGGGGGAACCGAGAGAGACCCCCATGGCCCCCGGCCGTCGCCCCCGCTCGGGCTCACTCTCCTCGACGCTTTGCTTCTCCCCCCCTCGAGGAGAACCCGCGCTTCTCTCGCAGATCCTCACGTTTCTCTGTCGTACTTACCCGCATCCCCGACC
This sequence comes from Buathra laborator, assembly GCA_934046635.1. Taxonomy (NCBI): domain Eukaryota; kingdom Metazoa; phylum Arthropoda; class Insecta; order Hymenoptera; family Ichneumonidae; genus Buathra; species Buathra laborator. Next base: position 5,553,059 of record OW203901.1, read on the forward strand.
GATCCTGTGCTGACTTCTCGCTGCAATCCCGACGTGTATACACCTATAATACATCGCGGGTTTTCGTTGAAATCGGCGGGCCTCGCGGTTAAGTTAGAAGTGAAATTATTACAGTTTTCCTTGTGATTTTACCGAAGAATATCAGCTTTACCGAAAAGTATCTGCGGCATCGAATTAATGCGGATCATTTCTTGTCGCGAAGAATTCAGGACGCGAATAAATCGAAGCTTTTAGTAGATCATTTCGCGTAACCTTACGATCGTCGCACGGACTGGTTTTTTTTTTTAATTTAAATAATTAAAATCCCACGTCGATTTTTTTTTTTTTTTTTATTGGAAAGCTTTATTTAGATATTTGGAAGATATAAAAAAAAAAAAAAAAGTTTGAGACGGTTTTCTTTTAAACGATACGCAATCCTTTCCATTTTACTTATTGGCGACATCGAATGCTCAAGCATAGTTATTACTGCGCATGTATGTTAGTCGTTCGCGGTGATCTTCGGCTACGTTACGGATAGCGTATTCTACCTGTGCATATATATAGCTAACTGCACCATGGCACCGCATGCATGTATACCACATATTCGTTCGTTGTACACCAACGTTACATTGGCAAAGTTCTCTTCTATCTTCTCTTTCTCAGCGATCTATCCCTCCGCGTCGTTCTCTCGCCTGCCTTTCTACTATACGGCGCATTACACGTTATACTACACTTGTGCTTGGCGCTCGGCAGCGCACCCGCTGGTGGATGCTGCCGCCGCGATTCCCGTGCGCCGGCTATGAGATCTCGTAGCTTGCGCTGCCGTCTCTCTGGACTCTCTCGCGTATCTTACAATCGGTTTCATCACGAGTACCTCGCTCTCGCTTATACACTGCTATATATCTACCACTACCAGAGTCACTTTGCCGTCTATAATACTGTATATAGTACCTTTGCTATACGTACTGCTATAGGTTGCTCTCACCTCTTCGGATCTCACTCCCGCGAATCCCACGACTATATTTCTATAGTATACTTGAGATATTTTACCTTCGACACGATTTTTCGAACGATTGCTATTCTCATTTCGCAATTTTTTTTTTTTTTTTTTTTTTTTTTCGTATCAGCTTCGTTGAAACTCGAGATTCAACGTCGGCAGCTTGCGTCATGTCGTTATTGACAAATTTTGCTCTAATTGTTTTGCCGATTGATTTAAGTCGCATTCTACGAGGAAACAAATCGATTTTTTTTTTTCGATTTTATGGAGATTCATAAGGAAACAATACGCGCGATTAACCTCAAAAAAAAAAAAAAAAACGGAGTAAAATTTAATCGCTGATTAAAGACTCCGATATCGCAATAATATCGAAGCACCGAGGGCCGAGAAAAATATTTACTTAAAATTCGACGATTATCGATGTTCACAGTCGCGTCATTTGCTGTTCAATTAAATACCCCGGAAAACCCCTAACTATCTATTCCGTTCTACAGGGAAAAAACGGAAAAACACGATCGTGAATTTAAATGTTTTTCACAAATCTGCAGATAATGATCTCAACTCCCGTCGGTATTCACGATGACCACACGTTGTTAAAGTTTGTATGGAATTTCAATAGATACGTCAGTGACCCCATAAAGAAATGTTTTCAAAGCGATTACTCACCGATCTTAATTGGTAATTTCATTGGTGCTTTCATTCTATAGCTATGGTTTGTAAAACCTCGTGCATTTGGCCCTTCCTTGGCAAGCACGCTATTAGTTATTCGAGAGTTGCTGGCATCGGGTTCGGTCGATGGGCGAGCGAGCGAGCAGCAGCGGCAGCAGCAGCAGCAGCAGCAGCAAACCACGGCCAGTCCGCCGTTTCTGCCGCTCTTCTCTCTTCTTCAACCAGAAGGTTCGCTCGCCTGTTTGCCAGCTCTTGCCTGCCACGGGTTGATAACCCTCTCTCGCGGTAAAGGGCCTCTCTCTTTCTCTCTCTTTCTCTCTTGCCGAGCGAGTTTATTCGAGATTCGCGGGCCATACTCTCACGTATACCTACGAACGCGAATAAATATCGTACAGTATCTACAACACTGGAGCGGCTGTAACAGACGGTGCATATCGTTCACACGAACAGGTTACACGCGTCGTGTGTTGTATCGTTGTGCCGATACGAGCGCGCGAAGAAAATTATGTATGGGGTTTATATTTTGCGAAGACGGTGAATAATTTTTTTTCGGTACAGACTCGCGCGCGGGCGCGCGATCGCGAGCGCAGTCGAGGCGGAAGACGAGAGCGCGCGATGCGCTCAGACGACGTTACGAGACGCGCACCGAGAGACGATGATGAATAATGGATAGAGGTCCTGTCGCGTGTCCTGTGTAATTATCCGGTACTGGACGAGACTCTCTTCGAGCGAAAGATACAGCCCGCGGGGACTTGGGAAAAGACACACCGCATCAGCTTCTTCTATATATCACACGAGATACCTATACTCCACTGTTGTCCGTGTTCTGCATGCACCTCGAATCGCCGAGTCATTGAATCTTTGCAAGATGCTCGAGGCTTGATCGTTTGAATATGGGATTAAGCGATACCGTTTACTCTTGCATATTGGGGAAGGAATTTTATTTTGAATTTTTTTTTTTTTTTTTTTTTTTTTTCGATCTCTATGCATCGTAAATCAATATAGTGCCGATATTTTGCAACTGTCCAAAAAAATCTTCAAGTCCTATAAAAATGATCGTCCGTTCGCATTGCGAAAAAAAAAAACAATATATGTCTGTTTTACATCTTCAAAGAGGTCCGGCATACCCGACGTCTTCATCGTTGTTCCACATTTCCGAAGATAAATATTTTTGTTTTCACCGCAATTAGTTGCGAAGTCAAAACGAACGAAATGAAATCAACGTGTATATTACCGTCGTGACACGGAAAATATTCTAAAAGTTTTACCCCCCGGGAAGAGCTCTCATATTAGTAAATTATAAAGAAAAAAAAAGCAATGTATTTTCGAAACTGTTCGGTTCCACGAGACTCGTGTGTGCTGTTCTAGGGATGGAACTACGCTGAACGAGGTCTATGCGGCAGAGCGTTCTTAGGGAACTGACGGACAGACAGACAGACAGTAGTAGTAGTAGTAGCAGCAGCAGCAGCAACAGAGGTACTAGTAGTAGTGGAACGCTGCGGGCCGCGGTCTGATCGCATAGGGTGCATCGTATACACGTTGCCTACTACACTCGCAGCTTCTGCATCATCAGCTATCCTCCTCTGGGTTCACTCTCTTTCGCAAAATATCCTCTTTTCCTCTCACGACGCAAGCTCTCTCCGCAACTCCGTAGAATCCTTGCGATTCCCTCTTTCTCGTTCCAGCGTTTTTTTTTCTCTCAATTCTCTCTCTCTCTCTCTCTCTCTCTCTATCGCTTACTCTCTCATTCGCATCGCTTCTTCGTGTATATATATCCCTCAGCGTTGAAGCTCACTCCGTTCTTTCTTCTTCTCTGTGCTTCTCGCTCGTTTATACTCACCATCGAAAGGAGTCGAGAGAGCGAGAGAGCGAGAGAAGAAGGCCCCCTCAGGGTCCTATGCGCTCACGGGCTCATACTCTCGGGGGCCCTCTCTCGTGCCGCCACCGCCGGCGGGCATCATGATGGTGGCTACTCTCCGCGGGCGCGCTCTCTCCTCTCGCTGGCTGACTGGCTAGCTAGCTTGGCTGCTGCTTCTACTCGATCTCCGCGTGTGTCTCGTATCTCTCTTTAACTCGAGGCGCAAAAGCCGCTTCGTAGCACATACACAAGAGAGCCCCGTCCGCGGGCCCCCCCCGAGGGTCAAGGAACTCCCTCGGGAACAGGTTCACCTCCTCCCGTACCTCCGCTCCTCACCAACGACGACGACGACGCCGCCGCCCTATGCCCCCTCCGGTTCGTACCTTAGGGTTTTTACTTATTTTTCTCTTATTACCCGCGGGCCATGCAGTGCCCGGGTACCAAGATCCACACACACAAACTCACGTACACAACGACACCGACCGTCGAATATACTTATACAAAGAAACTCGAAGAGTTAAATCTGTTCGTCGCTGTACTCGCAGATTGGATACACATATGTATAGATACAGTATAGTTAGTAGCTGCAGGTACTCCGTATACACGAGTTTTATAACCCACATGTATATATCTACGTTCCTACGAGAGTGTAGATGGTACGGTATATATTATGCGTATTATAGTAGATCTACGCGGCTGTGCGTGTTGGTCCAGCTATTCCAACTCGATCTCACTTGCCCCATCTTTCGTTCCCCTCTCGCGCTATATGCCGCCTCTGTTATATTCCGGTCGGCATAAACTCATTCCGATACTCTCCGAGAAAATAATAAAGGAAGGAACGAAAGTGCACACGTTATCGCGAACACTGGGATGCGTGGCATCGAGAGAGCGCCAGCCATCGAGCTGCGGAATCGACACTCTCCTGCCGCATTGCCCATTCTTCTGCGAGGCGCAGAATGAGATCGAAGGAATCACAGATTTTTGCCCCCAAAAATAACGAAATGAAAAGGAAACTTTCGTCAGACGAAAAAGAAATGAACTTTAGGTAGCGGGAGAGAGGGAGATAAAGTGAATGTACCTACCTACACGCAAGAGTGTTTAGGTTTGTACCTTCGTCGTCTTCCATTCCTTCTTGTTGGGTTCTTCTTTCTTCAATCCTTCGTCGCTGCGCCGGCCATTGAAGCACCCGCGCGCGAGAGTCAGGATACCAGATTCCACCTGTGCTCCTGTCTTCCCCATCCCCGAGGCACTTTACCTCTGGTCTTTCTTTACTTTTATATTCTCCCTCTCAGTCTTCTTCTTCTCCTTCTATCTTTCACTCCTTCTCAATTGGCCTCTTCTCTCCCTCTTTCGCATTCGCTTTTGCCAATTCTCGCAACTCTTCGATATTCACGGTTTTCTTTTCTTTTTTTTTTTCTTTTCTGTTTGGCCTTTTGGCCTTACGAACTTTCGCGTTAGTTATACTTGTAGCAGTTGTTTTTTTTTTCTTCGTATTGCGGTACGCATATATCTGTATCCTTATTCGTCTGACCGTCGTTCTCGATTGGAATATTCTTTTTTGATAACGGACAGATGAAGAAAGAATACCAAAGACAGCTATTCGATTATGTATTTGTGGTGTGGTACGCGCGTATGTATGCGTGTTGAGAATGAAAGATACTTGTACGCAGATCGTCTCGGGCGATAAGCCGAAACAACGTAAGTCATCGCGTCACGCTCGATCGAGCATTATATTCTCGTCTATACTATACCGAAGCCGGAGGTAGCCGTGCAAGTCGAGCAACGCGCGGAGATCCAGTGAAACACCGAACGAGCAGAAGCAACAACGGTGAAAGACTCCGGCGTGGATCTTGATCTACAACGGATTTTCCGCATTGGTGAACACTATCGTTGGCTGCCGTACGATATTCGTTCGCTCGGGCAACCCTACAGAACAAGTTGTTGAATTTTCTGAACTCGATAACTTTGCCGCGTATTAGAGAGACGGGGGAGTGACCAGCAAAAGTTCACATATCGCACCACGCGTCGCTTCGGCTCTCCGGAGTATATTTCTATAGAGAGTCCTCTTTCCGCGAGTCGTTAGAGTACGATGATCCTTGGCTGGCTTCTGGCCAAATTTTAATGCTCCACAACCCGCAGAGCTTTAATACCAACCTGAATCTTCCCCTCACACGAACCCTTCTTCTTCCACACTCGCCGATACTCGTTTCGTTTCATTATCCGACACGGACTAGAGAGGCTGCGTGTGTACGCCGCTTCGTTGGCTTACTAACGCCGGGTCAGTCGAAGCCCGCGCGCGATAAGAACCCCGCGGCCGAGTTAATTAATGTTAAGAAAAAAGATATGAAAGAAAAAAATAAAGAGAACGCGAGATTGGTACGAGGAAAGGAAAGAAGAAGCGAGAAAGGTGGCGATAAGAGCCGTACGTGACGAAGGAACCAGAAATACGAAGGAACGAAAGAGATGAAATTTGAAGCAGGTATGTACGAGTGAGCGAATACACGACTCTGTATGTGCGTCTATGCGTGTATATAACATTTTTCGAGTGTGTAGAGAAAGCAACTGCAATTATACTGAATAATCCTGTTCGAGAATCGAGGAGTAAGAGAATTCGACAGAGGAGCGAAGGAGACGGAAAATTGGCTTATCTAATCGACAGGCAAATTCAAGCCCCGAAGAACATCCTCGCACCTTTCGCACCTCTTTCTCTCGTTCATCCTTTCTCCTCTTTTATTTATTCCATTCTCGACTGCGCTCGGTTCTTCGGAGGCTAAGCTTGTTTCGATTTCTTCGCTCGACGAACGGACCGCGCGGACATATGTATATAACGCGGGGAGCGAGAAACGGCGAGGAGGAGAGAGACCCTCTCCTTCGGAGGTGCCGATATGATCCCGAACGGCCCGAAGAAACCAGAACCTCCACCGAATTCGAATACCCACACGAAGTCTGACGTGTTCTCCCTCCGATCTCGAGCGAAACTTCATTCGCTTCACTTCCAGAACTTTCGGATTTTTGCTTATTTTTCTTTTATTTCTTCTTTTCGTTTCGGAGATTCACGCGTAACGACACCCAGCAATTCCAGTATTTTTTTTTACTTCAGTTTTTTTTTTTTTTTTCACATTCCATTTTTCCTCCTTCGTGGAGTTTTATACTATATAACCTGTTGAAGCGTATCTCGAGAACCAAATCGTAGAACGGTGGGGATAGGGTGAAAGCGCTTGAGCGCACGATCGTTAGTTAAAATCCCATTAGTAAAAATCCCAGGTTTCGTTAGCTATGGGTTCCATCCTCCCCCCCCACCCCCTGTTCTCGTCTTCTCGTCTTCTTTCATTCTGCCACAGCGAAGAGAAGTGGCAAGAGCGTTGTCGGTCTCTGTCGCACGTTCGAGCGACAGCTTCTCTGAGGTCCACACAGAGCCGGCTACGGGTCTACCATCAAGATGTCACCCGAAGAGATGCCGGCACTCTGATATATTGGGAGTGAGGCGGAGACACGGGCGGATTTTAACGAGGAGAAGAGTGGACGAGAGCCGTGCCGCGCGCAGCATCCAACCCGACTATATTCTCCCAGCCGGTGTGTCTCTGTATATACAGCGGTATCTCCGGGTTTATACGAACCAAAACGTTGACGGCCCTCGAGAAACCATTTTCGGTGTGTCCCGAGAGTCAACAGGTGTCTCCTACCTGTCGTTCACTCGGATCCTCATCGTTTCACATCCTTTTCCCTTCTCTCTCTATGCTTTCTATTCGTTCTTCTATCTTTCCTTTCCTCACTTTGGACCGCGCGCGCGTAGCTCTTTTTCCCCCCGTCGAGCCATCGAGACGAAAACCACACGGCGAACGGTTCTTTCGATTCCTCTCATTCTCTCACGAAGAGACTTATCGAAATCCGTTTAGCGCACGGGATGAATAAGAGCGCGAGAAACGAAATCATCAGCTATTACCGTCTCTGCCACGCGAGATTCTCAAAGCTATTAGGAAGAAATCGGATACGCTCTCCGCTTTCTATTATGAAGGGGTCGAGAAAAATTTCAACGCGATTCGCTCACGATATCGAGCTTTGGATTTGCGGTACACTTATTTTTTCCAATAAATAGACAATCGATATTGTATGAGAAACCGGGGCAAAACGGACACTTGAGACGAAATGGACACGCGAGTCACAATGAGAATTCAAAAACAGATATAATCGAAAAAATTAGAGAATATTTTTAAAAAAATTGATTTTTGAGAATTGACGGAAAATTTTAAAAAACCTAAAATAAAATTCGAGAGATATTGAGATCATATTTGAAAATAATGGATATAAAATTTAAAATGAAATTGTTGTTAAATTAAAAAAAAAATCACGAATTTAATTGGCGATGTGCACATTGTTTTCTAAAATATTTTCTTGTAAGTCTCCCGACCACGTGATAAATCTCTCCCCGCCGATTTATTTGACGTATGATTTGACAAGCGAAGACGATATTTTTACCGTAATCTCTCTTTTTTTTCAACTCTATTATTTTCATTATCGCGACCCACTCGTTCACTCGTCAATTATAGACTGCGCACTACATGGATCCAATAACAGTGAAGCAAAGAATGCGCCGCACTCCTCGGCTAAAGGGAAAGATTTTTATCGCATTTCCACCGAGGAAATGGAGCGTTAGTAGTTTAGCTCCTTCGTGAAAACTGTAGACGCCAACCCCCTGATACTGATCTCTAGTTATCGACAAAGGTGGCGCGAAGCCGGTCACTCGAGCTGTTCGAAAAAAAGAGAAAAAAAAAGAATAGCGCGCCGTTCCCATACTCGCCGAATAGAATTCCAACAACGTTGTTACGAGCAGAAATTCGACAAATACATAATTGCTCGTTGCTCGTCGTTTAATTTCCCGAACCTCCCTAACCACCCCAAAACTCCGAGAACTCTGTGGTCGATTCACTTAATTTCTCTGCTATATAAAAATATATACACTCGAGAGATTAAAGTATAGTAATAAAGGTACAAATACGCGAGCTGTTTGCCAATCGATATTACAAACGATTAAACGAAGCAGAGAGTACATACAGCATCAATAAGTCAGCGTATACCAATCAAAGAAATCACATTAAATTGCAAGAATTTCTTGCAAACCGAACCGGATTCCCTTCGCAATTCTTGTCTCCGCCCGTGAGCACTGGGTATGTCTCTCCCTTTCGTATTTCATTCTCATCGATCGAGCAGTTAATTTCCAAGTATTAACTTCAAAAATTTGCTCCTTAAGTACATCGACAGTTTCTGGATCGTCTGTATAGCCAAAGTCTTCTCGAGTCCTGTTGTTCCGCTTTGTACGAAGAAACAAAAGTGGCGAGAGAAAAAAAAAAAAAATCAAAAAATCGTACACGACGAGAAGATGCTGCGCCAGGAATGAAACGTCGAAAATTACATTGTCCGCGAGTTGAATAGAATATTTGTGTCCCTTTCGGTGCTTTAAAGGGTCCGGTCGAGAGGGTACGAGGTTTGTTCGGCGAGCACGACGAGTCCCATGCAACGAACGACAGTGTACGCGGCGACACAATCTTACGAAGACGGGACGGGGCGCACGACCCCGCGCACGCTGGTTCCTCCTTACCGCACGACGACGACGACGACGAAGACGACGACGATCGGCAACGACGCCGAAGAGCGTGCGCCCGCGGACCTCCATTGAAGAATCCCTCGGGCCTTACACGCGGGGCCCCCGGTACTCAGGCAAAACGCTGCCACGTGACGAGCATCGAGAATATAACAACGCGGAATGACCACTCGGCTCGTTGTTCTCCTCGCTTCGCCTGCGAACGGTCCATGCGCCACACGAATGACGAAGGAATAAGATGAGAGACGAAGAAGCGCGACTGTCATTCCTTTTCTCATCGACTTCTGGGATCTTTCGTATTGTATACCCCTCGTTGATGCCCTCATGCAGAGTTCTGACAATGTACACCTACTGTGCTGTCCGATACGTATATATAATGTATTACATAGCCGAAATTATAATTGCTTTGACCTTCGGCGGGTATGACAAAAATTTTTGAAAGACGTATGCTGTATATGACGTATATTATCGGTAAGGTGGATGTAAAGAAAAAAGCCGAAGGGAAGATAGAAAAAGTGAGAGTCGCACTTTAGCTACAGGACCCGCGCGCCAAGGCGGTTCTTTCCGCGACGTGACTTCGCGGTGCACGACGAACGGCGTGGGTCCGGCAAATCTCTGCTCGCTACGATACGCTCGCTTGATACCCCATCGTCGGGAACTACTATGGGTAAAGGGGTGTACGTAAGTCATAAGAGACGAAAGACGATTCCCTTCTCGTCCGTACGTGATCCGGCATAAGACACATGGTATATATATTCCCGGAGCGAAAAGAGGGGAAAAACCTTAGCAGCAATTACAATAACGACCGCGATATATAATTGCGCTTGGTGCGCGAGCTCTTTTGTCTCTGAGAGCAACAGAACGAGAGAAATACAGTTTCGTACGTATACTGTATGCACTCTGGTCACGTCGTCTTGTATACTGTCGTCGTTGACGTTCTCCGAGTTCCCTCGGTGCACCTACCGAAAGAATCGCACGGAACCCAACGCTTTTCTTATACACGTATCCGTGTTATTATAATATTAACCCGGAGACTGTAAATTGACGCGAGGTACTTGCAATTTCGAAGAACAACGTTCGTGCAAAGTTTGCACATTAATCTCAATAGTACTCCACGCGAATATTATTCGTGAAATTGCAATTTTATCTAAAACAATCACGAAGAACGGAAGAATCTCGACGTCTTTATTCGTAAACGGCGCATTATCGCTGCTGTGCAGAGCTGTAAGCCGAAGCTACTGGTGAAAAACTTCACTTCAACTTTTTTCAAACTTTAAACTTCAACTTTCGAAGTTTTTTTTTTTTTTTTCAAGATTATCAATAACACCGTTGAGTTTTGAATTGCCATTGAATTCATATTCCGTGCGAAAAATACCTTTTAATTTGTGGTTCGGAACTTTTCGTGATATACTCCGATTTGGAAAAAAAGTATTCTATCGGTCAACAAAGATTCGATTGTTCCGAAATATCGGGGAAAAAAAAACACTGTAACGAATTTCCGTAGTTTGAAGTTTCGGAGTATCTTCGATGTATTTCTTCTCAAAGCTCATCGTTTTAAGTGGAAACGCGCGTTCGAAGTAATTTTTTTTATTTTTTTTTATCTATTATCAGCTCTTATATGATGTTTAGCGCTGCGGCTAATGTTGATGATAAAACAATGTCACTAATTAAATGCCGTATCATTGAAACTAACAATGACGGCGTATCTCCGTTGGAACTTTACTGCGAAAGATATTTTCCTCGAACGTAATACCCGTAATATATATCGATTGGTCGAGTATCGGAGAAGATGAATGGACTATCGCTGGTTTCTGTTAATAGATGCCGATAAATACATAGCCACCGATACTCAGCGACAAGGGGAACGACACACGGGGACAAGAGACGAGACGCATGTATTCAAAGGGCGACGGAGGGAGAGACAGGGCATTGAATCGATCGCTAATTTCACCGCGTACAGCACACAAGTCGATCGGAATCGTCGAGGACGACGACGACGACGACGACAACGACGACGACAACGACAACGAACGACGAGAAGGAGCGGAAGTGCCTCCTTGTTTTTATACTTCGATCGCAGCGCCGATCGATGGAATGCGCTCGTTGCGTATATAGCTTATAGTATACCTCAACCCTTTACTGCTACGCATCGACGTATGCGCGACTCTTGATCGCAAGAAAAATCTCATATACGCGCGCCGCACAGTGCTTCTGTCGCTATCTGACGTTGGAACTCCCGGGCGCCTTGTCCTCTCGTTCTCATCCCCTTTTCGTCGTATTCTTTATTCGATGCGAAAGAGCCGCATTTATAAGTTCGGGTTATTATAATAATTAAAGAGAAAAAAAAAAACTGTTCTCAAATCGACGTGTATTTCCTCTGTACGATACAACGAATATTGAAGCCGTTGACGGTGGTGCAACTTTTGCTTTAAAAATTCAACGAAATTTTCAACATTGACGAAATCAATTATTTCAATTTTCTTACATGACTTATGCGTATTTATTTTTTTCCCTTCCAATGCTACACCATTTGAAACACGTGGCACGATCGAACCGATTTTTTTCTCTCATTCTACCGAGGATAATACGAAGGCCAGATTCTACACGCGAAAAGACGAGAACGGGCCCCCCGGTGGGTCTCGCTTGCCGTTCAAGTCCAATGGGGCCCCGGGACGAGCCAAGCTAATCGGCGCGGTGTTCCGCGAGCACGCCTGCCTCTCGCTCTCTCTCTCTCTCTCTCTCCGCCGCGAAAGAGTTCGAGAGAACCTCATATTCCAGCCCGGTATTAATAGTCGCTCTCTCGCTGTGCCGAACCGCGCACCGACCATTCGTGTGTTATAACGAAGGGCCGACCGATTTTTGTCGGCTCTTCTCTCACTCAACTGTGGCATTAATTCAAACAAAAATTTCTCTTCGAACTACAAGCGACTGAGTATAAATGATCAACAATTTTTCGTTTCTATTGCATTTTTGCAGATTATGCGTATTCGTCGCGGTCGTAAATAAAGAAAAAAAAAAAAAAATCTTCAGCGAAAACCACCGACGAAAATTGGAGTAAATGCATCAATTGGCAAAGGTAGCATACAAATTTGAGATAAAATAGTATGAAAAAAAAAAAAAAAAAAAAAAAAAAAAAAACAACTGCGGTTAGCGATAACTGTACGAGAACGAGGGCGTGAGACGAGCAAACCTCTAATACTTTGTTAGTAGGCTTAGTCAAAAAGGCGAGGAGCCGAGCTTCGGTTTACTGATGGTTTTGCGAGCTCTGCTTGTCTATTAAAATTATGCGGGACGCGCGCGTTCTTTGCGTCTTTCCAGTACGATTTTACGGCTCTCGTTTTTACGGCTCCCTCATGCCACTCCACTCGTCGAGAGCCTCGCCAACCAACAACTGTTTCGACTCTCGTAACTCGTTCGCGTTATCCACGCGGCGGGCCTATGTAATACCTCTTCCTACGGTCGTTACCTCTATGCTGATGCGGCTCGATAGTTGCCCGGAGTTGGGAGAGCGAAAGAGACCCTCTAAGATGGTTAAGCGTGCGAGAAAATTCGCACCGTATCTATCGTGTACCGAGAGCAAGACGCCGAGGTAGAGTTGCCATAATACTGCCGGTTATAACGACGATAACCGAGGAAAAAAAAAGAAAGAAAAAAAAAAATTGCGCCAAGTGAATTCTAAACGACGACAAAAACAAGATTACGCGGTCGGTCAAGCGATCAATTCGAATTGAATTACTGTCATGATAATAAGTAATGAATTCGTTTTTTTTATTGAAATTAATGAATTCAATGAATCAAATAACCGTATTGCGAATATCGCCGTAATATTATACAGTTGGAAAGTATCGAAAGAATTGTTAATAGCGGCACAACGAACAGAAGAAAGCGATCAATCATAGGTATGTACTGGTATATGAATATATATGTGCGGTGGGCGGCAGCGGCGAGTGACTCTCTGCGTACCGCTAACTCTTTCATTCGCTACCATACTTTACTTTTTTTTTGTGTCAATTAATATTTCGTCACGGATCAGAGGACCGCCAAGAGAAGCGGAGAGCTACTCGAGACAGTGAGAGACTGAGGGAGATTTAGAAAAGACTGGTTGCCTCGGGGGGCTGTGATGTCGGGAGGTCTTACTGTCCATTCAGACTTCGCAACTGTTCTTACCGCGTATCGCACTTAGTGGACCACCGTCGTCAACCAGTTGCGATCTATATAAAAGCTTAAATATATGTATTGTATTGACTATTTTTTTTTTCGTCTTTTTTCGATCGCCGCTGTCCTTAATCTCAGATCATTTCGCTTCGGTGCTCTCCTCGCGAGATCTTTATTCCCATCGAGGATCGAAAGATCCGTGGCATGAAAATCCCCCCTCGCCACGTCCCCCAAAGAAACAGATCTCGCTGGGATAATTATTTCGCGATCTCCCGACTCTTTCGAACGTCCCTCGCTAAATCGTTTTATCCTCATCGCGTGTAACCCGGACTGCAGCAGCAGCATCATCGTGCGTACATATAGGCGTTTCGAGATGCACAAATTATAAAGCTCTCGCTTGGAGCGCGAGCGCGAGACTGGCCGCGAATTCGCGGAATCGGGTGAAACGATTTTTTAATAACGCACGTCGACCGCGCGCGATGGCTGGCAGCTCGTGTGCTCTTTACTCTTTTTCATATCGCATGCCAATGCGTGATTTACGTAACGGTCAACAGTCGCTGTCGCGTCGATATAACGACAACTCGGGAATACAACGTAACGATAAAACGATTTGCAGGTACGTGAAATCTTTATATGATTATCCAAGCAAATGAAACATTGTCGACAAGAACCTTTGATTCATCGTCGAGGTTGTAATTTCGTTCGTACGATGCCTCTCTCGCTCTCTCAGTGAGCTTAAAGTATTGCGGAAACAAAATTAAATTAAAAAAAAAAAATAATCATCCTCGGCGCTTCTTGTAGGTATGCTTCCTTTTCCGGTTGAGTCTATGCCAATTTTATTTAATTTTAGTTAATTTCAGAGGTTCACTCATAAACTCGTATTCTTCTAGTACGATTTTTATTTTGTTTGTATATTCCGTGTGCATGTGCAGTGCCTTTTGTTTTTTGCGCGTTGCTCTTGGGGGGGCTTTGCCCCCGTGCGAAATAAACATCTCTCTTATTTCACTCACTCTTCATCTTCCCGATGGGTGCATCCAGCATCGGCCTCTTATCCAGCTAAACAACAGGATAAACGATGCAGACTCAGCGAAGCATCGGTGAGTAGCATCGTGTAAGCGAGGTAGCAAAACCCGCGGAGAACGCTCGAGAATATAGTGCCCCGAGGGGTCTTCTCGTTCATCGAAGCTGCTGCCGGTGGTTTCCCTTGTGAGCCTTTGCTACCAGTTGCCGAACCGGCAGCAAAGTGAGCGCGAATGGGGTCGCTAAAGTTCTCCGGAGTCCTATCGCGCGCTGCAGCGTCATTGCAACTCATATATCTATATATATTTGATAAAAAAATAATCGAAAAATCTCGAGGCTCATGATCTATGAGGGACGGGAAGAAGCAAGTGCCATACGCTTCGCGTGCGCACTCCGGCTACAAAGTATACTTGTCGAAAGTCAAACTGGTGTTCTTATGAACGAGCTTTGCGTTTTTTTCATGGCGTCTATGCTGCCGGCGGTGGGACGCACCGGTTCGAAACTTACAGTCGGTGCAGTGGCAACGGGGCACTGCAGGTCCGTCGTCGACGTCGTCGGCGTCGTCGTCGTTGCCGTTCCGTATAGCGGGCTTGTGAATGCAGTCCTCGACGCATTTATGCCGGTAGCTCGAGGCGATTATAAATAAAAGGGAGCGACTATACCGCGAACCCGGGTATACAGTATATCGCAAGAGGGTTTACGGGGGACGAGAGAGAGCGAGAGGAGAACACGCCGATCTCCGTGCGCGAGCTGCTCGTGGTAAGCGCGTTCGGATTCAATTATTCCGCGATTACAACGCGACCGCGTACCGGCGACGACGACCGGCCGAGAGAGCTGGACTTCTCTCGAGCACTTTGACGTGTGCATTTCGCCTTACCACGTTTCTTCACTGTAGTTGAAACTCAGCTTTACAGTCTTCTCCGATGTATCTGATACCCTGTGTACAGTATACCCGATCGCTGTATACTCCGAATTACCGATATATAAACATATATATATATAAATTTATATATATTTTTCAATTTATTTTCTGCATCTCAGTATCGGCTTTTTTTTCACTTGCAACGTCTATCCATCGTTTTTGCAATTTTTTATTTCGCAATGCGTATCGTAGCTTTTTAACTCTCACGGTCGCATTCCGCGGTAGAAAAGTGTGCGAGAGGGGTCTGTACTATACATTTTAATCGACTTTTTTCGAGTTCGAGAGACACGAGTGACTGCATGTATCGCTAATCATGTAATTATCTCCGAAATTTTTTTTTTTTTTTTTTTCTAGCAAACGATCGCAGATTATGCACATTCAATGATTTCGAGGAACCATAATGCGAAATTAAGGCGATTATATTAAGTCTATAATACGCTATGGATCATCGTACGATTTTAGTCTGAATAGAAAACAAGGAAATTCCGTGATTCCCTCGAGGCCGCAGCTTCCTCACCCAGAGCCCGGGGCTCCGGGCCTCTTGCAGGACGATCTTCGTCGGCCACACCGTGCGCCGGCGCACGCAAGCCACTCGCGCATTATACTCTTCTTCTTCTCTTAAGTTACCATTGGATAGTATTAGGCATCGGTGCATTATACCATACTGCAAGCATTATAGACACACGCGGTCTGTGCACTCGGTATCCTTCGTACCCGGAGAGAGAATCTTCTCGCGTTATCGCGCGATATCATTGCAGCTCGCGCGCCGCGCCTCAGAGTACCGGGTGCGCGCACGTCACTCTTGGGCGCGATAGATAAGCCACCGGCGGATCTGATTAGCGGCGTACGGAAATGCTAGTGTACGTTATACACGCTCCACTCTATGCCCTACACGCTCTCTCCCACGCCCTCGCTGTATAACTAACTACAAGAACTATACAAATAACATGAACACAACCAGTATAAATCGCAACTGCGCTCGGTGAAGCCGAGAGATTATTTGCTCCGATAATCGAACATCTCGCATCTGTCTCATTGAGAGAGCAGTATATTTTGCATTTAATTACAACTGTGCGAATAATCTATAGAAGAAGAAAGTAAAACGTCTATCTTATAACCGATGAAACGGGATGTTGGCGATGTGATTCTATTTGAAATCGAAAAAAAGGTACCAAAATGAAAGTTTGCAAAGGTGACAAAAGCCAACGAATTTATGCGCTCTGACGAAAGAAATACATGTATATATATACATTGAAGGATCTTCGAATGTTCAGTGTGTAATTACGCAAAGTCCTGGAGCTCGGAGATCAAAGACTTTTATAGCAGCAGGTAGAACTGAGAGCTAAAAAGAAAAATAATAAAAAAAAAAAAGAAGAAATGAAGATAGCGAGGAATTGACCAGAGGGATCGGCATAGGGATGCTGCTGCTGCTGAGGACGCGCGTCACGCTTTTACTTCGGGTTGAACGGTTGTCCGAGAAGAGAATCGCGCGTATTAGGGACCGCATCTAAGAGGGCGGTACCTTGGTGAATTTGCGTGAAACGACGCTTCGCGCTTCGGATCCCAGTGCGATTTCTACTTGCTACGGAGTTCTTTCACTCTCGCGTGTGATGAATACAAAGCGATTCTCGTACAGTATATGGTAAAATATGCATACAAAGGTTGGGATCTGTGTAGCTGTACGGCAAGTACAACTGAATCATAGGCTAAACATAGAAGAAGAAGCAGAAGAAGAAGAGGGTTTCGGAAATTAAGAGAAAGAAGAATTTCAGGGTAAATTCCGTGTACAGAAAGAAGCTTAAGAAGCTTCGCTTTTCTCGGGGTCTTGGCGGAGTTCGCGTCTGGAAGGATCAGAAACGACGAGCGAGAAGACTCCGAGAGGTTCTGCTGCGCTCTCGGGTGGCGCGGCCAGGCAGGCAGCCTTGAGCCACTGAGACTGGTTTGTGTTTTTGCTTCCATAGTTTCCATCCTTCGAGACACTCTTCGGTAGTCCATCCTTCTTCGATTCTTTTACCACTTTTTACTTCCACCTCTGTGTGGCATCCTTTTCTTCTTCTACCACTTTTTCTCCTCGCGACGTCCTCTTTTTTCACTCTCCGTTCTCTCATTCGCATTCACGCTTTTTCCTCGCAATATCCCTCCGTTGTTGAACTATGTTTCTGGTAACTTTGTGATGATAATACCAATCGGTAGCGTGTTTTAAGGCGTTGTACAATTATTGATGAAGCGATCGAACAGAAAATTACTGACTTATTTCAGACCGATAGATGCGAAGTCATCGCGGCTATATTCACTGTGAAAAGGATCCCGAGAGGGTCAAGAATTCGTGTGTCATCGTTAAATAAGAAAGATCACAGAGGACGCAAATGGGGATAAAAGCACGTTGATGATGCACGCTGTAAGAATTGTCCTCTCTTGGAGGAGCCAAGAATCTTGAGATACGAATCTTTCGATGAGATCCGTGTAACCGGCGCATCGAGCTTAAGCAACACAGCAGTGAAAATAACGGAAATGCCTCTCGAAACCATGAGGATCTCTGTCTTCTAGGATTTTAATTACACCGGCAACGACGCTCGGACGATCGGCCCAAACGCGTAAACTTCTACACCGGGTAAGTCACACGGGTGAACTATAAAAATTCCACGGGTTAAACGTTGAGTCGCCCGGGATCTCTCCCTCTCATCGTCTTAGTTTTAGTCATGGTCTCCGAGGCGACGACGAGACGACGTATAGCTCTCCATTGGATCCCATAAAAATTTCTTCCGGCGAGCCGAATTACCGAACTCTTTCGTTCTCTTTTAGTCGTTTTTTTTTTTTTTTTTTCTCTCTCTCTATTCCCCCCTTTGGACCTCCGTGCGCACGTCCGGCAGCAACATTAAACGCTACACGAACTTTGGTCCTCGTCGCCTCTCATTCACGACTCAACACCAACTGCCGCCATTCGCAGTGGTAACTCGATTCTATACTTCTCTTCAATCTTCACCCGGCTAGCCGGGTGCCTTTTTCTAGCCGCTCGTTCGCTCATTCCATCGTAAAACTCCACCTAAATCGAATACCGCGCCTTTGCGGCGGTTATAATGGCAATAAAAGACTCTCATTATAATCGTTTATTGTATACGTATATATATATACATAGCAGCAGCATCAACATTCAAGAATAATTGAAGGGTAAATGGCCAAAATTAATTTTTTTTATTACTTTTGTCGCGACTTTTGAATCGGGTATTCGGCAGAAGTAAAATAAGTGTCAGATTCGTGATCAGCGGACTATAATCCTGAAACGACGAGTTAAAAAAATTCGTTACGGCAAATTTTTATAGACAATTTTAAGGAACTTAGCAATTTTCGGCTTCTTCACACAGTCGTGTTTTTGCTTCTTGATGTAATTTCAGAAATATTCGAGTGCCGATCATGTTCTATAAAAAAAAATACCATGAGAAATGTGATAAACTTTTTAAACCGTTTTTTTTTCTCGCTACAGAGTGATTGAAGACGTGAAAAAAACATTGTAAAGGAATACTTATAATTTTTTTTCGTCAAATAAAAAAGTCTCGAAAAATGCTCCATCCCAAACGTATCGAAGAATTTTGTCGCGCTGAATACGAATTAACAAATTTTACGCTAAGTTAAAGCGAAACATTGATAATCGGAAGAATTTTTTTTTTTTTTTTTCAAATTTTTATAGACAATTTTAAGGAACTTAGCAATTTTCAACTTCTTCACACAGTTGTGTTTTTGCTTCTTAATGTAATTTCAGAAATATTTGAGTGCCGATCATGTTCCACAAAAAAAAAATACCATGAGAAATGTGATAAACTTTTTAAACCGTTTTTTTTTCTCGCTACAGAGTGATGGATGACGTGAAAAAAACATTGTAAAGGAATACTTCTTATAATTTTTTTTCGTCAAATAAAAAAGTTTCGAAAAATGCTCCATCCCAAACGTATCGAAGAATTTTGTCGCGCTGAATACGAATTAACAAATTTTACTTCAAGTTGAAAAAGCGAAACATTGGTAATCGCAAATTTTTTTTTTTTTCCGATTCGACGAAAGTTCCTCTTCTGCCTTCTGCCTTCAGAGGTATTTCGAGAAGTTTCTCAACACGAATATTTTTTTATTACAAAAGCAAAAGTATGCATATAGATATATATTGTATAGATATTTAGGTATCACAAATAAAACGAGAAATATGTCTTACACCTGTCGTTTACGCCTTATACCTGTTTCTCCGAGTTTTAACTGCCTGATAATAAATCGGCGGTATATTTATTGCTTTTTTTTTTCATCCTCCTCCACCATAATTTTTTTTTATTATTGTCATTACCAAGTGTCGTAAATCGAGCATCAAGATTGTACGCTCCATCCACATACATAGATATATATACACTAAATCGTAATCGTGAGAATTAGTCGCTAGTTTCCAGTACGTATATAAAAGTTGGAATTTGACCTTTTTGACTCTCGTGTATGAACGAGATTTCACCGTCCTTCCTCTTTCACCTTTCTCATATCTCTCTCTCTCTCTCGATCTTTTCTTCATTCTATATCCAAGTGTATATATACACGTACACTTCGTTCGTGGACTTGTTTTATTTTCATTCTCATTTATACATCGCCCGTCTCCTTTACCTCTCCTTTTTTTCTTCTTCTTCTCGTTCCTCTTTACCTCGAGGTTCGGTCCTGGCCTCGCGGTATCTATACAACACGCGCCGCACACCGGACAGGTTGTTCGAGAGAGCGCGTTTCACCGATGCAACTGCAAGGGAGACCGGTGTGCGCACCAGCAGCCAGTGGAGTACAGGAGACCCGGGGTACCTGCGACTATACGCTCCGATCGACGCGTAGCATTCCACAGTCGAGTTCTTCTTCGTGTCCAGCCACCCCTTTTCTCTCTGTATCTTTCATTCTCCGTTTTCTCATTCGCTCCCGAGGAAATATGCTTCACGTGAGGAATCCGTTCTTATTCGACGATCCTCATCGTTGCGTTCATTTCAACGTATTCTCGCGTATCGCTTCCCCATCGTAAGGAGAAAATCGGAAAGAGACCATCACCCTGAGGCTAACCCTCTCGTGTGCACGCAAGATATAGAAAGATCAATGGAACTCCGGTATTAACATCAAATAACAGTATATACGCGGCATACTAACTGTCGGATTATCGCCCAACTCGAGGTCCTCATTCACCTGTTCGTCGTCGTAATCAAATACGCCATAAAGAAAAGTTGCTTGGTTGCTCGGGTGCATACGAGTGTTGCATTGCACGCACGAGGGGGGTGAATAAACGTCGAGAGTCGCCAAGCGCCGAGAATCAGGACTGTCTCTTCGTTTCTCCGTGCGCGTACCTTCGATCCTCTCTCTTCTCTTGTGCACTTGTCTCTCGGATTCTAGGAACTCGCTGATGCCGACGCGAGAACCGAGAAGCACGCATTACAGAAACAGTAGGGAGTATACGATTATTGCCGGTAAGTACCCGCTCCGCGAGCGAACACACCAAGCCAGAGAAGAAGGCCTTTTGCCAACGAGAGTCGCGCGAGAAGAGAGTTTCAAGTTTTCTCGGCGCGTAAAGGGAGCAAAGCTCAAACCGTTGTTTTCCGTCGTTTATATTATATAGTTGTGGAGATAATGGAAAGAGAATGGAATTCATAAACCGCGCGGAAACATCACAGAACGAGTGATTGATAACTCGGAGTACACGAAGAAGAAAGATATATTCATTTACGGGTCAAAGCGCCACCCCTGTACCCTCTTCTTCTCTATTCCACAGCGTTAATAACCGACAACGAGCGTATATCAGTCAAAAGAATATTTACCGATAATTATCGTTGACCGGTAGTCACTTGTGTGAATCTTGCAAACGCTCCGATTTGTCATTATAACCATTTAGAATAAAGATTTTTGAAAAAAAAAAAATGCGAAATAAATCTCAGTGAGAAACATAAGATGTATACGAGAAAAGATTAGCATGAGAAAAAGGCTTCGGCTTCTCTCACGACGCGGACGTTGTAAAAATATTTAAATAGTACGGTAAGTTGCCGTACACAGGACCCTTTCGAGGCGTATATATACAGTATAATAAACTATTGTGCGCTACAATGTAGTGTACACTTTGTATACAATATTGTAAGCAGTATAGGTGGCACGCGGTAATTACACGGCTACCGTTTCAAGTCACATCCTGTGCCTCGTATAATTCGTACTACTAAACCACTACTACTACTACCGACAAGCAACATCGGCATTGCACCCAGAAGTCGTTGGAGAAATTTTCTCGTGCGTACGGTACGATCATTGACTGCGCGTCGAGTACAACGGGAGAGAGAGATAGAGCGTCCAGTGTATAGTATAATAATAGTCGGTAAGTAGTAATAGTCTCTTCTAGTCGGGCGCATTACAGTACTTCGCAACCCGGGCGAAGTAGCAGTTGGATGCCCTTTCTGCTTCGCGAATAACGCTTGAAGCGGGAAACGTTGAAAACTAAACAGGAGACTTGCTGTTCTAAGCTGTAAAGTCGACATTTCCGCGTAGAAAAAAAAAAAAAACAAAAAAAAAAAAATTTGCAAGCAACGTATTCGTTTCCGAGTTCGTATTATCTTGACTATAGTCTTCTCTGCTAACGAGACGGCTTCAAGATTTATTTGATAATGGAAAAAAAAAAAAAAAAAAAATCTCTCCAAGTGCAACGAAATCCCGGTGAATTATTGTATCGAGTTCGAGGACAACGCGAGACGCGTCGAGATGATGCGATTGCAAAATTCGCACAAGTAAAACAACACGGTGAGCGAACGAAACGAGTGAGCGAAGCGAGCGGCGGTTCAATCGTCGGCGATATCGCGATTAAAAGGGAACGATGACGCAATAATATCGTGCAGGAGGAGGACGGCGCACCGAGACGGGTACAGCAGCGGCAATCGATACCGCTGCACGAGACACACATACACATAAAATCTTTATTACCAATACGTGTGTATCTATCTCGTGTAAACGGGATAACTTTAATAATAGTTGAGGGTACATTGCAAGAGAAAACTTCTTCTTGTTCCTTACTCTTCGCGGAAGTTTGTCGGCACTGTGATACGCGCGCGGCTCTGGTGTGGTCGCGAGGCGTGGTATGGCATCCATATAATAATCGATAACGAGGTCGGCACGACTGTAGTATATCGGAAAGTTACCGGTAGAAAATACGCGAAAAAGCGAGTTCCTTGTCCGCGAGAACTCTTCCCCTCTGTCCCCTCGCGATGCCTTAAGTTCCTAACCGATAGAATAACTTCTTTTAGATGTACGCGTATCTCTGCTCCAAAAGAGAACAAATATCTCGGACGCTTCACCCGCCGATGAAAAGAGAGACACGAAACTATCTCTCGATTGCTCGATATAACATAGACATTTACACGGAATACCGATCGCAGTAGATACAGATATATATGCCGCATTGTCACTTTGGTAACGCGACATAGTCGACATAGCGCCTAAGATTTTAATCTGTAATAGTTGCCGGTGTTATTATCGAGATATTCGAAAATCGTGGTAGGAAATCCAAGTTGCTCTGTGGACTAACGACGATCAACGATCGCCGCGGACGCAGACTTCGTCTTCGTCCACAGGACGAGTAACAAGCCGCGGCGATGAATCTCTAATACAAGAGTGAATATAAGGACGAGACGGGTAGTGGGAAGCGATTCAGAGAGTGCAGAGCGCAGTGAGCGGTCGATGTAACGCCTAATACGAGTTAATTGGACGCCGAGTTAATCATAGAGAGGGATATAGCTTAAGCTACCTATAGAGACACGGGTACAGCCGGACGATGCCGGAGAGACATTCCACCGGCCCGCCCAATTATCGCATTGGGTTTTCTCGCTCTCGAGAGTCTCTCAAGAGGGCTTAGCGTATTATACACATGTATATATCGTGTGTACTATATGTACCTATCTACTGTATATTAGTATATACATAGGTATAGGATCGCGACGGGTTCGTTCTCCTGCTCTTCGCGCGCGCATTAATTAAGTTATTTAAAAAAAAACGCCTCAGGACCGAACCCGCGGTTCTCCAGACCCGCCAGGATGCAGAGAAGCTTCTTGAATGCCTTCGGGGCAAACGGGCATCTGGAATGGTTCTATGTACAACGGATATATATATTTATCCTAAAGTTTTCCAGCACAACTCTTGAGTAAACTTATTTAAAACTGCTATAATAATCCGACGGTTGGCGTTACGCGCAATTAAATTCAACATGGTAGCCGGACGGATTATCAGCAAAAGTCCCGATCACGGCTGAGTGTACACAGTAGCGGCAGGAACACCAGAATTAATGCGAAACTCCGGTATGTAAGAGAGCAGCAGCAATGAGCGGAGAGCAATAGCAGCAAAAGACGAAGGGGGTGGAGGGGGGTGTATGACTTTTTCGCGTTCGTAAAGAAGCGGACGAGCCACAATATCCCCTCGTCTCGTTCCCTTCGATATCCTTCACGAGTATTCAGACCTCCGAGAGTCTCGTACCGGAATAGCGAAAGAAACGAAACATCCTCTCGCGAGAGACACGAGAGTACACTGTAGATTTGTAATGATATTGCCTTTGTGTTTTTTCTTAGCATCAATTGCAATATAATGATAATAATAATAATAATATGCGAAAAAAAAATTCGTTATAATTAATTCGGTGCGCAAAGGTCGGGGTTTCTCGTTATTATTATACTGTTCGAGGTTTTGTATGCGAAAGAAACTCAAACGCACGAGAATACATACGAAACGAAAACTTTTACTCCTCTCGTATTTGCTACAGCCAAAGGTGTGCGTCCTCTCTACGAAGGCCGACCCTGAAACCGAACGAATGAACGAACGATCTTTCTTAACTCAGAAATAAGACAGACGACATGAGAAAATAAAACGATAAAGAGTCTTAACGAAACGTCGGTAAGAAAAAGACGGAGATGTTAAAAAAAAAAAAAAAAAAAACGAACGAAAAATTAAGGATGAAAACAGAGAATACGATAATTAACGTCTCGAACTCTCGGGGTTCTTATAGTTTCTTTGCTCGCTTTCTCCCGCTCTGTGCTCGAAGAGTTATAACGGTAACGGTCGCACGAGGATAAGGATAAGAAGGTGTCGGGGTCCTCGTTAGCCTTCGAGTATCTCGCTATACCTCTCTCGTTTCCTACTCGTATCTTCCTCCCTCCTTGTTATATCTCGAACGCCTCGATGCGATTGAAGAACAATCGGGACCCCGACAAAGTTTTCCAAATAACCGAAATTCGCTCATCGCTCTCGACATTCGGTGGCGATCTCTTAATTTTCGTCACGATCTCTCCGACACCCTTCTCCATCCGTAACGCGGGGCAAAAGACACTATTTAACTCTTAAAATCCGTGACAAAACCCCTTAGGTATATATTTTCACGCTGTTTTTTGTAAAAAAAAAATGAACCGTCCGGCAAGGTGCGAAGAGGGAACTAGAATCGGACGAAGAAGAGTAACAAGACGAAATACGAGAAAGGTGTCTGCGTGCGGGGCACGCCCTCGCATCACGACGCGCGGAGTCTCACGAGAAAGGAGCCCGAAGGACTCTCGAGCGCGCCGGTCACGTTTCCTAATTGCGGCGCATCGCCAGAATTTATTTCGGGGTGGGCTGCACCGGTCTCCGCGGTCCTTTTTCCCCCCTCCCTCTGTCTTCTTTCTTTTTTTTTCGTTGTCTCAAAAAAACTACAACGGCCGTGGGAGGACACGGTGCGCATCCCTCGGCCGTCTTCTGCGGACGAAGAATCACGACGATCGACTCTCCTCGTCGCCGCATATCTCACGAATCTCCCGCGGGTTACTCAGGTATTTTCTCGGGATTCCTAGCTCTCCACCAAGGGCAACTGGCCAGCGAGTGAAAGAAATAGAAAAAAAATTGAGTCCCGAAAGACGAAACTCTCGAGAGCTTAGTCACGCTTCGCAATGAGCATCAGGAAGCTAGGAAACGCGCGCGCGCGCGCGCGCGCTCGTTGCTCCCACACAGCTAGCGCTTCACAAGTTGGAGTGTCCGTTGTATGCGCGCTTAAAGTCTCCTTCATTCGAAAAAAAAGGGGCGAGGGCCTATTACGCGTCGTTATTGGGCCCTAATAGGCGAACCAACTCGACCGAGCGCAGTGTACAACGCGCCGACACTTGAGGCACGAATAGTATATGCTGATTATCGGGTTACCTATAAACGCCGCGGCACGACTGTACCCTCCGAAGCGAACACTACCCGCGTATACACCTGTTGGCAACTATTTTACACATATATTTGCTTCGCGGTTCGATGTACATACGTATGAACGCTTTTACGCGAGTAAATTCTACGTGTCTGACTCGACCACTGGCACGCCTGCGATTTGCGCTCCACCCGAGTAAGTAGGTGGTATATATATACTTGGATAATTCTTGAGTTACGTACAATACTATTATCTCTTTTCAGCGTGTCAAATCATCGAATAGTTTATTTCCAATGGCAACCGCAAGCATTCTAACTTATTTAACTTATAGGATACTGAATAGCTATTGAAAAAGCATTATGTTTACTATTTTTTAATCAATGTGCCCTTTAAAAAATAATCGTAAACTTAACAAAAACTTTTTGTCCCGAAAAATCCATATATTTTTTTTTTATAATTTTACAATGAAATAATTATTTATTTTTCGAAAAAATGTGATCCATTTAACTTTTTTACGCAACTGTTTTTTTTTAGTATGCAGATCGAGAAATTCCGCAAATCCGCGATATTATCGCGATTTTAATATATGTACGCAATTTGCGCGCTGCCGACTCTTAAATTAAAAAAAAAAAATTTCATTTAAAAATGAAATTTTTTTTTTTAAATTATTGCTCGTATCTACGGCGTAACATGCCAACAGAACGTTGATGAACATTGAACAAACGCAGGGAGAGAAACCCGATAGTCTCAATTCACAAAACGCTTCACTCACCCCTCGCATTCATTTTTTTTATCGCTGTTCCTGTTTGCACTTTTCCAACACAAGCATCAACGAGAGCAAACACAGCACGAATCGGCGACGCATCTGGACCTTTACCGATGCTATCTGTCTGCGTAACACACGCACGCATCATCGTCATTATTCTCGATTTCGTGCCACAGGCGATCTATCCGTAGTACACAAGCCGGTCGACGAGTGTCGATGAGGGAGCGTTACGCCTGCACCTGTATAACTTGGCGAGATTCGAGAGCGACGATGAATGGGCGCGTATATAGAGAGCCCTGCGGGAGGGCGGAAGCGCTTGAGAAGTGCACTGCAGTGGCGCAGAGAACAGGAAAGGGGTGGGGAGGGGAGAGAAGTAAGTAAGGTATACGAACAAAACGGGAACGACAACGATGTCGGGGAGAACCCGATCGGTGCCCGAGGGCGAGTCGAGTCTGTGTATGCAATGCCGCAGTTTTTTTTTTTTTTTTTTTTTTTTTTTTTTTGAGGGGCGCGCGCACACGTGAGACTCACGCAACGCGTTTTACGCACCACGGACGCAGCCAGGGAACGCGGGCATCTGTCGCAATCATCGGGCGCATTGTCGGGATCGTTGGCTACGCGCCCGGAACACTTTGCGGGACTTTTAAATCGAGGGGGTGGCGCGCAGCCCTGTTATATTCATACCATGCAGTTAACCGTAGTTGTACGAGGGACGGGCCGCTTTATATTTTACACGCGTGTATTGGGACTCACTGACTCGTCGTGGTGCACAATGCAAGGACCTTCCGCGCGCACGCGGTCGCGAAACGAGGCCACATGTGATTCTTCGTACGTGCGCCAAAGGACAGTTGTTAGAATAGGAGAGCAGAGTGTCCTTAGGAAGCAGCTTTTGCGATGCTCTCGATGACTGTATGTATATCACGCGGGGGACTATATAAGAGCAGTGTAGCCAGTATATAGCAGTGGTACTAGAGAAAGAGATTCGCTGCGCACTCGACGATCCAAGGGTCTCTCGCTCTCGGTAACCCGAGAATCTAATACACCGTTTACGACCGCCGATCGCGGCAGCTCTTTTTTTTTTTTTTTACTCCTCTCGTTTTTCGCCCGGACTTCTATATAGGCTTCTCCGATTTCTCGAACGCGCACGAGACTCGTACAACCGCAAGATCGTTTTTTTTTTTTTTTTATTTTTTTTTTTAAATATACGTTTCTTTTCTCTGTTCCACGCACGATTCACGTTATTTAATTCTAATGACGGCGCCAAAGATCGTCGCGCGAGGAATTCGCTCGTTCAATGTTGCAGGCTTGCGTCCGGCTGTATAGATTTCTTGCTGTACGGTTTGAAAGAGACGCGTATAGATAAAAAGATTGAGAGAAGAGAAAAATTAATGTTACGCCCGAGGTGACGCGCAACGATCCTAATAGTATCAAACGACACGGTCGAGTCACACACGAGCGGCGTGACGAGGCCGCGGTACTTTTTTTTTCTTTTTTTTTTTTTTTTTTCATTATTTTTATTAGTATCCTTTGTGTGATACTGATGAGAAAAAAGACAAAGTAAAAAAGAAAAAAAAAAAATATAATAATAAAAAGATGAAATAAGAAGATATACACAACGATGACGATGCGAGAGTCGTTTGAAAATTACATAGGCAACGCGTGACGGGGATCATTATACCGAGAGACGAGAAAATTTTTAATTCGACGTAATTAAATTAGATTCAATGAGTATACTAATAGGAACGATAAACCCTCTCCGGGAACAGAGACAGAGAACGAGCGAAAGGCTGGAAGGAAGAACAACTTTAAGACTGCTAATGCTGCCGCCGCTAATGCTGCGGTACGGTGTTCAATTCAGAAACGCAAACGTGATGATGATAATTAATGTGACAAGGGTACAACTTCCTTTACCCTTACGAGTCTCATGGACGCGGAGTTTTATGCTTCAGAATTGACTCAACGCAATTATCGCGGATTTACGGTTAATTGAGAAATAGACTGCAACGTCCGATACCTGCGGTGCAAAGTCGAAGTTACTTCTTTCGATGTTTTTTTTTTTTTTTTTTTTTTTTTTTTATCTTTTTTGAAATCCGTGAATAATCGATTATTTCAGACGTTCGTGGCTAACATTTTAATGCGAATATGGGTCAGCGACCCTTATCGTCAGATCGGCATCGTCTAGCGGATCGTCAAATAAAAATCAATATTGTATACCAGAAGCGGCGAGCGCCGTCGCAAGCGATAAAATACGAATCGATAGTTGTATATACAGAGCTTTGATCCCTTGGCACTGGTGGTTCGTTGTTAGGTGAGCAGTTTGCTAACTCTATCGTAGGCATTTGCTTTACGGAGAGAGGGAAGCAGAGCGAATAGTAAGAAGTATATATGCAGCTTGGCACGACCGCGAGACGTTACCGCGTATATATATCTTTGAAGAAACGATGGTGGCAATAGGTACCGAGATGTACCGAGAGACCGACAAAAACCCTCATCGCTTCCGCAGTACTCCAATCCATAAGACCGTAACAACGTAGGAATCGATTCGACCAGAAGGATTCGTTCTTCGACTATTCACATCGCGAAAGAAAGAGGTGGGAGTAGGAGAAGTAGGAGAAAAGTGCAGAGAGAATCTATCGATCCGTCGTATCGAAGTAACGACGCGTGAACCCGGAAAAGTAGCAACTGCAGCAACTGCAGCAACTGCAGCAGCAGCAGCAGCAGCAACCAGCGAAGATCGGCAGCGGCACGAATATACGTATACACCAGAACCAGAGGCCAGGAGGAGCTCCTCGGCGCGGCGAACATTCGTAACGGAACACGAGAAGAAATCGCGCTGCCGATGATTCCAGAGGAAGAGAACTCATCGGCTCGACTCGCTTTAGTCAGCCAAAGCTGAAACGATCGAAAGATACGACGTGGAAGCGAAGAAAAAGATAATGCGAGCCGCAAATATCAGTCATTGACGCAACAAGCGGAAATTGAGAAGAAATCGTTAAATTCTCAATACATCGATCATTCGAAGAGACTGTCATCGACGTCGGAAGTGATTTATTCGCGTACTTGAAAATCGCCGATTGAAACGATTTTCTCATGCGAATGCAGACGAAACGAATTTTTATCGAATGAATTTGTATCCCTGCGGACCGTAAGATGATGGTATATGCGGCCAATGACTGGTCGAAACATCGGGTATCCCAAGGTAGTCGCGGGGCGATTGCCAGTAATTTCGATCATTAATATCTTCGAGATTTCCTGCGGTACGCGGCACGAAATTCATCACTCGTTCATATACGAGACTCCAATTGCTCTCTGCGCTATTGCCGATCTCTCTCTCTCTCTCTCTCTTATTCTCACGAAACCTCTTGGAAATCGTCGGTGCAGCGAGAGAGCGATCGGTAATAATTCTAATGGAAGTAATTATCCCGCGTGCGTTTTGCCCTTCAGCGAGAAGTAGGCAGGCGGTATGGATCATTTGATTTTTCGTCTCTCTTACACGCGTTCTTTATGGAAAAGGATAGTCGTCGCGTCGATATCGACGTTCCGAGTTATTAATTATCGTTATCTCATCGTTAAGCGAACCGCTGTATACGGCTTTCTTTGGCGGTCCTACGGTGCCGCGTTCACGATAAGTAGGCACTGGAAAGAGGGTTATACCACTCCGAGGCGCACACGATGTTCCTCCGCATTGCGTTTCGTATGTTCCGCGTCAAGCGGAGGAGGAGAATCGGTAGCCGAAGAGATCTTTTCAGTCACAGAGCCGACACAACGAGAAGCGAGAGCAGTTAGAGATTGATGAAACGACTCGCGAACGCATGCGGCTAACAACATTTGTTTCTCTAATAACGAACGACGCGCAGCCGTAAACCCGCTTCTTGCAATACACGGTATAACAACAACACGGGGAACTTCTACAAGCTGAGCGATCGTGTGTACAACTACACCGCCCGTACCTGTTCGCCAACGAAGAATAATCATTCGACCATAAGGCATGTAATGTAATTTAAATTGACTTTGTTACTTCGCCTTGACGCGAATTGACGTCGATCTCACCGACCTGCCGGGAGAGAGTCAAGGGTACTTAGATTGGAAATTTATTATTCGTGGCGGCGAGAACTTGAATTTCGTTTCGGTGACTTTATCCATGACGTCGTGCGGTGATAAAAAAAAAAAAAAAAAAAAAAAAAAAAAAAAAAACACGAAACGAGTCCAACGGAGACGAGATAATTAAGCCCTACGCGTGAGGCAACTCGATGCTTATAAGCCATAAGACGAGTCGCGAACAGGAAGATTCGAAATTCAGGGATATTATATCGCTAAAACACGGATTTTAAAAAATGGAGGTTATGACTATCGTATATATAACTGTTGTCTTGCAGCAAATAAACGTAAAGAGAGCAAACAAATTGGGGATAATTATAGTTTCGTGAAGTACGTGTAAATATTTTTTTCTTAAATAAATGAGATAATAACAATAAAGAATTATTTTTGTGAAAATTCTCTTGGATTTTAAATGGATATTTTATTCTATCACGAAATTCAAGACGATGCAAATCTCGTATAAAGCCGATAAATATTCCGATTAAACTTACCATTTTGATGTTCTCGATGAACTTTGTTATTCCATTGTGAAATTTCGATAATCCGTTGTTAACTGCTTCAACTGCCTTATTTGCTTCTTCTATCTGACAAGACACTGAAGTTTACAGTACCGGTTTGCTGAAGTGGAAACAACACGGCACCTGATCCGCGTATATTTAATCGCGTTTATGTAAAAAATAATACGCATTTTTTTGTTCATTATGATGACCATTCGGTAGGTCGATTTTTTAAAATTTTATCGAGAAGAAACGCGATTAAAGATCAAAAGTTTTCGTCGCGTAATCGTCGTTAAAAAAAACCGAAGTTTCGAATTTTTTATTTACGTGTTTAGTCTGTCAATATTGCAGGTTATGTCGCGGATATTTCGTAATTACATGAGAAAATAATATAACTGACACTTAGATATTAGACTGAAAGTATAAATGAAATCAACTACGATAATTGACTTCGATAGCAGCAGCCGACACAAAGAGCTCTAGTAGGATTTTCTCCGGAATCTTTTCCTCGCAGAAAAAACTCGTTGGCTCTCTATGCGAAGCGAACGGCATCGCGTAAACACTGCGGGGCCCACGTAAGATGTACGGGTCGGCTTGTCAGCTGACACGAGAGCGCAAGGAATTATGGGTAAAAACGGCAGATTTTGACGCTTCGCATCGCGACTATCGATCGTTTTCCGCGGGTCCGCAAACTACCGTCAGCTGATCGATACGTCGCCGTACCCTACACCGAAGTACTTCGGCCGAATATTCTCGTCGAATTTTTTTCGCGGTTAACAATTCAGTTGTGTATATTAATTTTTGTCTTTTGTGGAACAGTGTAGATAAGAATTAGAATGGCTTTCGAATTATTGAATTGTGAGAACATTGTTCACCAACACGGTGATTGTTATGAACACCTCGAAAAAAAGACGAAAAAATAAATCTTTAAAAATTAAAAACTTAACCTAAAAGTGTCATCTCCTCATTAACGTCCGTATTGTTGTTAAATATCGGATTTTTTTACTTTTTAAATATTGTAGAGACGATGTGTTTTTTTTATTGGTTAGTTCGGTTTTGCGATTAATCACGAGTGAAGTGACGTTTTGTAGTATAGTTCTAACCAACTGCCGAGTGTTTTTGTGAATATTTTATCGGAACATTATTTCGACCGTTCGGAGAAAACAACGAATTAGTAAGTCGAGCCATAGTTGTTATTGTTGATTACCCTCGCGAGTCCAAGAGTCCCACAGGTATATATTTATTCCGCCCGACATTTTGTTTTTCTCGCGCAACGATTAGTACTCTAAACGTCAAGTGATAGTTTTTCGAGTTGAAGGTTAAACGTGCCATCGATTTTTATTCGAAGCGGGAATTATTATTTTTTTTTTTTCTCTCGCAAAAGTTATAATGATCCAAGATTCTGAATCGCTCTGTAGCCGCGTATACAGCTTGTTCCATCGCGGCGAGGATCGAGAAAATATGTTTTGCTCGGCACGTTGAGTTTTGCGGCTCACCGCATGTCCTACACGGTCGGTATACGCATCTCTTCTCGCTACCCGATCCCGTAAAACCATCATTACGCTAGTATATACAAGCGCAAAGGGTCCAACCGATCTCTTATAAGTTACCAACGTAGACAGAGGGATATACCGGTGGGTATCGCGCTGGGCCGTGGCTACCGATGCCACCGCGGGCGTCTCGTATATATAATCCCCCCCCCCCCGTGAGTGAGCGCTGTGTGCAAGAAGCCACACGGGCTTGTGAACCGTGACGACCGACGAGAAATTTCCGGCGATGTTTCCGGCGCCCTCTCTCACAGCGTGTAGTTTTCTTGCTCTCAGCTTTATGCGTTTCATCGTATATAGCCCCCGACGGAACATTACAAAAGAAGATGTATATTCCGCGACATGAGAATCCGACCGACAGGCGAAAAGATTCGACAGGCGATCTAGCAATGAAACGACCGTCGATTTAAGTATATACATCGAACGAACCACGGAATTATAATAATAACACGAAACCTCGCGGGTTCAAGTTTCCGCGGTGTCCTGATTAGAATTTCGCGAAACGATCTCGTACAATCGTTTCGTATTTAATGCCCACCTCTTTGTTCGCCATACGAGGCATCCCAAACGTATTAGCTTTTGACCGAACGCGTGCGCCTACTTATTAACTTATGATAGGGAACCCCTCTCTCTGCGTTCGGCAACAGATACGAGAGTACATGGCTATATAATAATGATTTTCGGGATACCCGTAAAATTGGATATTATCACACGCCAACTTATTTATTTTTTAACGGCTTTACATGTTGCGCATTTATTTCTCGTAAGAACCGAAACAAAGCCCCGTTCTCTTTCACTTCTGTGAAACGAACGAACGATGAAGAATATACGATTTTAAAAAAAAATTCGAATTCCTCGGTTTTTCTACCCCTCCGGAATTCAGGTTAAAGTTAAACAATAAGAACGAAGAAAAAAAAAAAATTCGCGATTACGAGATTTTTGTCGCAAACAATACGTAGCATTCCGTGAGAAGTGGAGGAAGTTCGAAGATCATGGGATAAATGCCGACTTTCCGCTTCAACCCGACCGACACGTTGAAGCGGTTATGCGCGCGAGAATAGAAAACCCCGAGACCCTGATATCTTTGCCGACGGTCGTGGGGTATTACTTTACACTATAAAGTCGGAGTATATAGATAGACGTCGAAAGAAACGCGGTCAATTACGGCGAACGGTGCTGAGAGTTCTTGAAGCTTCACGGGGGCTACGTGGCGCGAGCGCGAGTCTCGACGAACGATTTGCCACGCTCGCCGCTCGTCTGAACGACCGACTCGCGTTAGATACCCACCACGAGCGTGTCATTTATTCGATTAACTACGTTCTTTTTATTTGATTTTTTTCGTTCATCCGTGAGGTCGGCACTTGCGCTGTGGCCATACAACGATCCCCTTGTCTTTTTTTTTGCCCCTGAAATCTTCTCATCCTTCTTTTGTTCACTCGTTCCGTGATTATCCACGAAGATGAGAGTCGTTCTCACCTAAATTTGTTCGCGTTTTACAATCGCAATAAAAATCATCGTGTTCAGTGGTCCTGTAAATCCCGCAAGTTCTGTAAATGTTCTTATATCTCGTCGCTGGTCCTCGATTTTTTTTTCTTTTTTTTTCCCTTAAATTTCGATTTTTTCATACATTTTATCTATTTTTCTGTATTTTTTTTAATTTTTGCAATTATAGGCTTCGTATTTATGTCTAAAAAGAGAAATGCATAATATTAATTTATAATTTCATCTATTTTTTTTTTTTTTTACTTTTTCAAGTATTTCTGACGATCCCGAAAATGTCTGGAAGAAGCGGAAGAAATTTTTTTGATTTTTTTTAGTACCTTTTGCTAGACGCCATTATAAGATTTTTCCATTATCTACTGCACTCTACAATCGGATAAATCACAAAAATTAATTTAATTTAATTTGAATATCCGAGACATTGTTACATCGTCATTTTGGTGAAAATTCGCAATTTTGCAAATTCGCGGAATAATTTGCGCCCAATTTCGCTCGATCTTTTGAAGATTTTTTAAAAATCGATTAACGTATATCCTTCGGAAAATAATTGAGTGCGACGGCCCAAGAGGCTGCTCGCCGCTCAGAATGGTCCTTAAGGTAAACGTACCAATGGCTGGACACTTAAGAAGGCAGACGCAGTCCCTGGACGCGCGTGGAAAACTACGTCTCCATCTCTTTTGCACTCGCGTTTTGTCGCGAAACTGTGACTTGTCCAGCCATTGGTACGTTTATCTTAACACAAAAAAAAAAGACCGCACAGTGTACGTGCCGATTTCCAGAATAAAATCCGCGTCTCATTCAAGTTTTTTCTTACACTTTTCGGAGTCAACGCTCCATCGGCAAACTCCGTGTTCCGCGGACTCCGTGGTCCGCTGTACTCGTAACTGGAGGATAATGTTTTATCGGAGTCACGGGAGGTCCGATCGTTCCAATTAATCAGACGTTCAGTATCGATAGCGCGATAAGTCCGTCACACGGTGGATGTTTCGCGTGGGTAGCTACACTGCAATTTACATATATTCGTGCGGTTTTCCTCCGTTATGGTAGCTCCAGCGCGTGGTGTCCATTTCGCCTAAATTCGAGGAAATTTAGAGAAAATTGCAAACACTTCTCGATAGTATAAAAATCTGAAAAAATTCACGCATATTAAAGGTAGTGAAAAGATTCATTTTGCACAATAATAATTGCAAAATGTTATTAACAAATTGATGAAAAAAAAAAAAATTGTTAAACAAATTTATGGTAACTTAACTTTTTTTTTTTATGAAAATGATTCGTTAATTTCTCTGAATACGGATGAATTTTTTCAGATTTTTATCTTCAGTTTGAATTTTTTGTTTATATGGAAAAAATGTGTAGAAAAAGACAAAATTCAAACCAAAGATAAAAATCTGAAAAAATTCATCTGTATTCAGAAAAATGAAGGAATCATTTTCATAAAAAAAAAAGTTAAGGTACTACAAATTTGTTGAACATCTTTTTTTTTCATCAATTTGTTAATAACATTTTGCAATTATTATTGTGCAAAATTAATGTTTTCAGTACCTTTAATATGCATGATTTTTTTCAGATTTTTATATTATAGAGAAGTGTTTGGAATTTCCTCTCAATTTCCTCGAATTTAGGCGAAATGGACACTACGCGCTGTAGCTACCTTAAGAAAGATTCAAGTTGTCACGAGAATTGTTGTAATTATGTTTATCGTTAAACATTCATCCCGTTTTTTGTTGTTCTCAAATATATTTATAGCGTCGGAAAAATTGAAATTTCACTCCAATAATTTTTAGCCCTCCTATTCGATCGCGTAAGTAGGACAAGAATGGATGGCATGAACACGCTGACGAGAGACACGAACGCGTGTACGTTACACGTGTGTTGCACGCTGTGTATATACCGTAGAGGCATACTGAACTGAGATTTCTTCAACGTCATCTCGTAACTGTTTATTTGCCTCGTGTGTGCACTCGCCTCTTCTGAAAGACGATGACCCTCTTGAGTCGGTCGCGTTCTCAAGTTGCTGTTACCACTTTACTGGCGTACAGAATTATGTAAAGAGCATAAAGAAAAAAAAGGAAAGTAAAAAATATTATCTTTTTTTATCGTCCGTTTAGTCGGTATCTTCGTCAACTTGAAAACATAGTTGCAAAGACGATAAATTAACAGTTCTTTATTTAACATATCTTCGATGTGTTTGAAAGATTTGATTTAACGGCTCTAATCGATACGAACTTTTATTATTTTAAAAGCCGTCGTATTCTAATAAGCCGATAGGATAGTCTTCTCGTGTTCACATGCCTCTGACTTGCATTAGTGTGCTAACCGTAGCTGAAGTGCAATGATACAGAAGTCGGTATTGGCATACAACAAGTTTGTTGCTCGTGAGCGCGGAACGAAAGCTCGCTACCTCGTTATATTGATAAAGCAATACACGATATCGCGTCGTTACGAAGACGCCGGTATAATAAGTACTACCGTAACACTATGCAATACGTATCTATACATATATATATAGCTATCCTGCTACACCCTTCGCCAGTATTATGATTTATCGAACTCCGACTCGGTGCGAAACTTATCCAGCGGATATACCGTGTACCGGTTCGACAAACTCCGCGCTCTTTATTACTTTTGAATTTAACGATTTTTTATTTTATTCCGTGGAATAATCTTCCTTATCGCGATAATTTGCAAGGAAGCGAAGATCCTGTTAAAGTTTCTCTGGGGCGTGACGATTGTCGTCTAACGAAGACAATGAGAGCAAAAAGCATGTAAATTCAATAAAATATATATCTCAATTGTCGATAAATTAATTAATACGAATGCCTCGAATACACAAAGATAAACACTTTTTAAATACAAAGTAACGAAAATAACGAAAAATTTTTCAATGGACCAAATGGTATTTAGGATTGAATTTCCGAGTGTCACAACAACGGAACGTGCGCCTGATAAGGCTAATTGGTGGAGGCGTCCTTTCTAACTAATTGATAAAGAATTATCTGCCGCCTCGTCAGGCGCCGAAAAACTCATCTTTCCTGTCTACTATAAGCGTGGAAGCCGAATTTTTCGAGAAACGCTACTCTTCCTGTAAATTTCGGAGTATTATCTGTAAGATTGACACTACCGTCACTATTTTACGATACCGTTTTACTGTAAAGTACGGCGTGTTCCCTCTGCCAGAACTGCGATGATTCTACCGCCACATTATTACCATTATCTATTTTCTTTCCGATCTACCGACACTTTCTCTTTATTACCACCGACCGCGAGAGTGTACACACACACACACACAGGATAGTTCGGCAGTTGTTGATTGTCGAAATGATTACAGCTTAACTGTTGTGGTCGCGCTTGTTCGCGGTCCAATCATCGTAGATTATAATATTCATACGCCTGTGCCCGTGAGGCGTGTTCACGAGTGCCGTGAATTCGCCGCTAATAAGCCACAAATTACATGTCCCCCGCGAGAGACATATTATAATATATTCGTTGTGTTCCGCGCTACATCCACCGGTGGATGAGTCAAAATCTCCTTATAACTCGTTCTTTTTTTTTTTTTTTTTTTTTTCGATCTCTCTCTCCCTTACTCTTTCAACGCTGTTATATCGCGCCGGGCGTGGTGATCATTACTATACACACACAAGTTATACATATGTAAAGTGAGAGATACGCTTACGGAGACGTAATCCATAATTGTCGGCTTAGAGACGGCTGGCCATTCTCGCGGCTGAAACCACGCACCGCGACGAATCATATCTACGGCTTAATTCCGCATGCCGGAATGAAGAAGCGAGAGCCATGAGATCCCGTAGTGCTCATCGCTTCGAGTATCTAATAGGTGACCAAAAGTAAAATTTATCGATCACCTGCTATAGAACTATGTGAGATAAAGAAGAAAAAAAAAACCACAATAATACTCCGAAAATTCGAAATTTTTCACATCGCTTCCTTCTAATTTTTTTTTTTTATTCTATTTTTATTATTTATAGTTTTGGTATTAACTAAACATTTTTATGTAAAAAAAAAACCGCCTACACACGCAAGTACTCCGAACATTCTTTTTTAACAGATTTTTTTTTACGTTTTAAAACATTTTGGAAACGAATGACAAAAGAAAAAAAATCATTACGAAAACAAAGCTTGAGGAACGGGAAACAGCGATTAAAACATAAATATTAAAATCAACAATAATTGACGATTCAAAAGTTGAACGGCCGATCATGCCGTTGAATACACCGCTCTTGTGTAGTTGAAGAACAAAACTCAGTCGAAACTGATTTTTTTTTTTTTTTTTTTTCGTCGCCTGTTGGCCCTTTTGTTTAACAGACTCGGAGTCAAGCCAACAATGACAGTAGCGTGAGGGTCCTGAATAGAGATTCGTTTGGTAGTTTGAAAGGCAAGTGAGAACTCTCTCCGCACCACCCGCTACGAGACACATTCGTGGCCAGAAAGCCGTGCGCGGGTCGCAATGAATCTCTATCATTCTCTCGCAACCGGAGAATCAGAATGAGCGGCAAGGACCGGCAGCCTATCTCCCACAGTGTGTAAATGTGTGTGTGTGTGCGCGCCAGCATCGAATCATCCAAGGCGGAGGCCAATTTGACACAATGGCACCGGTTAAACACAATAATTACCCCACGGAGAGACTGTGAGCGAAGTAGA
The DNA here is from genome assembly GCA_934046635.1 of Buathra laborator. Classification (NCBI taxonomy): domain Eukaryota; kingdom Metazoa; phylum Arthropoda; class Insecta; order Hymenoptera; family Ichneumonidae; genus Buathra; species Buathra laborator. Next base: position 5,591,499 of record OW203901.1, read on the forward strand.
ATTAATAGAAGAAAGGAAGAGGAATAAATACAAAAAAGAAAAAAGAAAGAATATAGTGAAGCAAAGAAAGATACAAGAATTAGCGAGTGTCATTATCGTTGCGGGAATGAAGCCCTACGGCCACATCGATGTTATAATCCACACTCTCTTTCCACCGCCATGAGCTCTGTGTCGAGGATAATTTATAACTCGAATTCTCGAAGCCGATTGACAGGAATGCTGGAACAAGCGGAGTTCGCGGATGACTTCCCTGTGACCCTTAGATATTTTTTCTTCAGTGTCACGGGTGAGGAACTCTGAGGAGGACGAATAACTTCTCATCCGCGTATCACCGTCTATGAACGAGTACAGCATTCTTTAACTTTTGACATTAACATTACGGTTTTTATCACCGTTTTAGCCGAAGGATCGAGATAATTTGTGATTAATTAGATATTATACGGGTTATTGATGGCAAGAAGCGTGGATACGCGCGCGCCCTCGGCTTCGGTTCACCGAGAGCTCAAGGGAACGGCGAGCCTCTGGATCAAGACGAACGGGGACCGACCATGAGCGATCCTCGACGAACGAGCGTACCAACCGAATGGCACGAAAGGAACAAAAGGACGAACGTTACGACGGACGTAGGAACGAGCCGTTGCTGAGAGATCAGATCAGGGACGGTAGGTGGTCCATCGGCCCTTACCGGCATCTCCACTCTTCTTCGGCTTCGCCGCGGTCGAGTTGAGCCGCTGCGATCCGACGCCGAGGCGAACTCTCCGGCATCTCGAGCTCTTCTCTTCTGCAATATACTTCGGGGCGCAGGATCGACTCATCTCATTCTATCGCGCAACACTTGGTATATCTGTCCTCACCGTTCAACAGAACTCTCAGCAATCCGCTACACGAAACACTCATCCTCTTCTTTCTCGTCTTCTTCTTCTTCTTCTTCTTCTGCTGCTTCTTCTTCTTCTTCACCACCTACCGAAGAACACACGAGAATTCTACCCCGTTGGAGTTTCTGTGTGTTTGTGTGCATATCGCTGGAGGTTCTCGATTCAACTCCGGGCAACCGGAACTCCAGAAGCATTGCAGAAGCAGCCGAAGAGTTCGCCGATCGAATCTTCGAACGTTGTGGAACGACGAAGGAGATGTAGAAAGTAAATGGCGAATTGGAGAAACAGAGATATCGATAGATTGCCGCGATGAGCGCTCCATGTACAATACATCCACCAATACGCATGCTATGTACTATATACGATGCCATTTCCCGTTGAAGCGTTTTTTGTGGGTCCACTGGGAGATCATTCGACTCGACTTGGTCCTCCACGACTACGGATATTTAATTATAAAGCTATACCTACAAATACAGCAAAGAATGGACCGATATCAATGGTCAAAGATCGACGAGTGGAATTGTAAGCAGCGTATGGAAATTTTAACCGGATTGTCGAGGCAATTGAAAGAAAAAAGAGATCGAAATTACTGTGGGAAAAATAATGATTTCGAAATGAAACGATTAGCAAGCGTTAGACTACAGTGTAGCGCCATTTTTCCTTCGTTACTCGCATAGCCTTATGCACAATGAACTCCGATGCACGCCAATTAAATTACGAGATTATGCGGGTTGGATCGTGTGAAAGAATTGACACTCGATATATTGAAAAACGCGTAATGATCGCGCGATAATTGTTTCTGATTGACAGGGTGCCATAGATTCTGATACACCGACACGACATCTTTCATTATCCAACGCGGTAATGGAGAGTATAATTTTCGTAAGCGTTTCCCTGTCACGTGAAATCGCATGTACATCGATATCGTCCCGCAGCTTTAGCCTCGACCCGGTTTATAATAGCCGACGGAATTGATCGGGATACTAATACCGGACATTAAATTCAAAGTGCAGTTACGTTCGCGCATTGGCATCGAAAGATCGTCCGACATGCCATTTTTTTTTTTTTTTTTTTTTTTCGCAGACTCGATTATTACTGTAAAAATAACGATTCCGTCTGCTGTGGTGAATCAGTATTTTTGTGTACTTTGAAACACGTAAAATGAAAATAATTATACAATAATTTAAAAACTTCCGACTGAGAAAGGAGTATATTAAAGAAATTGTATTAACAAAAAAGAAATAATTATTCGTATATTACAGTGAGGAGATTTTCACCCTCAATGACGAATAATCCGTCCGACTATTATATGAGAATAATTATTTGTAATTTTTTTTTTTTTTTTTTGTTAATACAATTTCTTTATTGTACTCCTTTTTCCGTCGGGTATTTTTTTTAATTTTTGTAAAATTATTTTTTTTTCTTTTTAATCGTCACTGACGCAAGGATCACGGATGTTAGTCATTCTGTCGCGTTTTTCCCGTACGAATGGGCTCTCACGGCGAGATTTCAAAGGAATTGCAGTTATGTATTATATATAACTACGACGAGTCAGATGAATCATCGCAGGTGCCTGCGTGTTCACACCAGAATCTCTGGGAGCTCTCGAAGACATAGCTGTAGTTATCGAAGGACGGGACCCTGGCGAGACGTTGTACGACGATGAAGAAGATAGACTCGAGACTCTATATAAATACTGTTGGCCATGTAGCATACATGTGTGTGGTATAACGTCCGATGAGATAAAAGTATTAGAGACGCGCCTCACCGGCTATCATCCGGTCTTCGTACACTTTACGAAGAGATAGACAGAGATCTCTCGGAGTATCGCCGTCATCCCCATTAATGTATCTTATGCGGTGGCGTATATCTCTGGAATTAACGAAGCCATTCTATTCCTTCTTTCCTCGTTAGTGTAATGTCGAGAAATAATACCAGAAATTTGAGAAAAAAGTTAAACTAATCCTCATTGCTACCATGAGAAGTCCGAAATATCAAGCGCTCAAAGGTAGAAGGGTATCTCACATCATTTTACGTGTTAAATGATGGGAGGAGTCGATATCTCGTTTATCAATGATCTCTTTTCTTCGACATCCTCGGCGAAAGATTCTTGCCAAAACGTGAGACAAAGAAAAAGCGCGTATCCTCTCGATCTTGAAGAAAGGATGGCCAATGTTGCACGCTTCAACATTCTCATCAATGAGTCGCCAGCGCTGAATGCCCGCGGACCCGATCGAGTAGCCAGACGTGTCCGGAACGAAACGGATCCCCCATGATCATCGGGCCGACTACGAGCAGATAAGTCGCGAAATCGAGAGATGAGAAGCATCAGCGAAAAGATACTGTCTGCGATCGATCGAAGAACGGAAGTTCTTCACTGTGGAAAAGAAGAAGCATCGGACGGACAAGAGAGTCCGTCGATGATGAACGCGAATAATCGTTCGTGTCAGACACGCCGGGTGGACTCGATGCCTAACGCGGAAGGTCACGCCTGTTGGCACGAGCTCTTTTGTCACAGATCTCTCGTCTCTATAGCCACGCGCACGGGGGGGCCCTCCCATCAAAGCTTCGATAATTAGCCGCGAATCGATCGATACGTTCGATACTCGATGAACGGCTGCCACTCTCAATGACACGCCTTCCTCCTCCTTCATTTCTCGACGTCTTTTCATCGACTTCTTTCTTCTCGCTCGCGATCATTTCGTATTTTCTTTTTTTTTTTCATCGACAATCGAATCTTCTTCTGTATGACGTGACGCCACAGTTTTTCCGCTACCACTATACCATCAACATCGACGGTCGAATATAACCGAAAAAGAGATAGTGAGAGCGCAGAGTGTGCACAGAGATGAAAGACTCGCAACTTTCCCACTCTTGTCCGGTTGTATGCCGGAGAGAGGATCCGAAGCCGAAGACGACCGCCCTACGTGACCGTCCAGCATCCACATTCACCGAGCATCTCTCGCTCGCTTACTCTCATCTCTGGCCAACTCTCGTTGCTGTTTGCTGCTCTTCGCTTCTGCCCCGGTAATACTCTCCTCTCCGCTTCTTCGGCTTTACGTTCGTTTGTGGTCATTATACGAGTACGTTGAACCGCTCGTGAGAGAGGGAGAAACACCGCGAGAAGACTCACGGTGGTAGCAGAGTCCAAAAGATCTCCCTGTCTCGGCGAAGAACATATATACTCAATCTGTACGAGGACCCACGGGTCCCTAACGTTATCTTCGCTTCTTTCGCATTTATTGCGAACTTTGCGCTCACAAAAAGGATTTGTCGGTTTCAAATGAAATTTTGTCCTTTTGCGTCTTATTCCGGACCAATTAAATGATCTCTAGAAGACGCTGAGACAAGCATAATCTGATTTACACAGACTATGCTGATTCAAACGGAATTTTATCTAACGGTATGCCAAACTTCTCTGATGGAACATCTTCGCGGTGTGAGAAATGTACGCATATATTCTATAACTATAATGAAAGGACCCATAAGACTTGATGAGTCATCTAAGCAAGTAAATGACCAAATGCTCGGAGAACCACTGAGACCCACAATTTCGCACACTACCGGCTCCGCATTTCTCCCCTTCCTGCGCATCGCGTCCTTTCTGTATCTGTTAATGAGGCGGATGCTAGATCAGTCAGATTTAGCGAACAAGAGAGATGGCAAGAAGAGTGTGTGCATAAGAGACGGATGTAGAAGAAACGAACGATGCGGTTAGGAATCTCTGCCGTTGCCTCTACTCGCTACTGAAGGGAGAGGGGCCCTTTGCCAGTTCGCGAAGCTTGTTGCACCAATGGCGAGAAAAAGAAAGAGCATCGGAGGGTACAGGAGAATAGGAAGAAGAACTCTTTCTCTCCGATCGGTTTGGGATCGTGTGGCGAGTCCGGTGATTGTTAAACGGATATCTGATTAGAAAACAAAAGGAGAGGGCGGGGGATCCACCGGATTTGCGTGCAACCGTTCGGGGTATTATAGCGCAGTCGATAGATAGAGGAGATCTACCGTGTGCTATTGGCGTATCACGTAACCGGTTCCGGCGGTAATCTAGCGTCGTCACGGACGTGGGCGTAAGATATCTGCGGCAGAGTTATATCGAGTGGGAGGGAGGAGAACGAAATGGGGGCCTCTTTTTTTCGACCCCTTAAATCGCGTGATTAACTACACTACTTTGTATTCCGAATGTATTATTACAGATGGAGTAATTGCGAATCGATTGATTGTTGACTGTATCCGCTATTCTATATATACGTCAAATAGACATTCTTAGCTGAGGAACACAGCGACGGGGGAATACAATGGAATTGAGGCACGTGAAGCGATAAGATTATATTCAAGTTTGTAGCAAAGATTGATCGTTTCGACCGAGTCGTGCTACGGAACGGCTGAGACTTGTGTGTATCTAGCTATTTCTTTCTTTCATTCCTTCGCGAGAGCTGTGTGGGGTTAGAGAGATCCGTCAGAGCTGTGAAAGAGACCCAAGGGACTGACTGCCGTTCGCTTTTTTTTCCTTCTCGTATGCTGCTGTGGCACCGAGAGGTTTCGAAAAAAAAAAAAAAAAATGTTCTCTCAAAAGCCGAGTCAGGAGATTCTGAAATAAGCGAGAGAGACGCACGCACCGGTTTGGCACCATGCAGAGATCGTTAAACGGAGATCAGATTAGAACAAAACGATCCAAATTCCGAAGGGCGGGGGGTGGGGGTAACCCCATCCCCCTTACCGAACGAAAAGATAGAGAGAATGGATGCGTGAAGGAATAAAAGAGAGCCCAACTCTTGCAGACACACCGACGTGTGTGTGCGAACGCGAAGAGAAGAGTTGTCGTTCGAGTTGTCGAAACGAATGGGAAAACCTGTTTCGGTCTCTTCGCGGTTCTCGCGCGCCCTCAAGTCAGACATTATTATAATAAATATATATATTCACCGAGACGGAACACGAGTTTATAATACTTCGCCGTAGCCGGAGAATTCGCGGTGACCTTTTCTCAGCGGCGGTCTCTCGATTCAAACCCAATAAGCCTATATATAAGACAACCTATATATTTCACGAGAGATACTCGGCAGAACGGAAGTTCAGGATTATTAATAAATTCGTTTCCCATCGTGGTAACCATTAATCTTCGGAGGATTGGCGAGAAATCGCCGAGTGACGCAGTCCGACTGATCGAACGTGGTCGCGGTGTTGGAAACACATCGATGTATTTTTTTCGATTTATTTTTTTTATTTTTTTTATTTTTACGGTCGATATATTCGACAAGACAGGGAAGAAATAATGAATCGTATAATACCGAAGAATAAAGAACTCGCGGCACATTGTTGGAGAGTTAATTCTCTATCGATCTCGATCGCTCTGTGGCCCGCGCGGTTTCTCGTTCCACTTGTCGACACGATAATTCATAATTGTAATTGATCACTTGTAACATGTATATAATATATAGACGCACGAAAATTGCAATTGTTAAATTCAATAAGAACGATCATTAATCCTATTTATCGCTCAGAGGCTAGATATTGCTCGTTAAAAAAAGAATTCAAAGGATTTGAGAGGCGGTGCCCCATACTCCCGCGGCAATTCCATCACGAAAATTCGTCTGCGTTGCAGGAATACTCGCTTCGTTATGCCGACTATATATACATCTATCTCACGCATACGCGAAACTATATATCGTTGAACAAAGATCGGATTGGAACGAAAGCGAGGATGCGAGGAATTCGCAAACGAGAAAGACTTTTCGTTTAAATTCTCGGGAGCCCGGAGCAGAGAAGTCTTCGCAACGATCGACCGGAGCGAGGATTCCGTCTGGAGTTCCGGTGAGAATGTATGGAGTGCGATCGTCGTCTTACCCTGCGACTGTTGCGTAGACCACCGCAGACCCGGTCGATGTCTACCACTTTCGCCTCCCTCCTTGTATCCCGCGCGTAGGCCGGGTTTCACGAAAAAGCGAGACAATTAATAAGCCCACTTGGCAAACGAGGTAAAATGAATAGATCCAGTAGAGATTATAGAGAAGAGGGAAAAGGATCCATTATAATTAATTGAATTTATCAGGACCGGTAGTCGATGAGGGGAAGCCGTCTCGCGGTCAAAAATAGCGCGGCTAAAGACCTATGACTATCGTCGCGATAATAAAAAAAGTTTCATTCGCGATATTTCATATGAAAAAATAAAAAATCTTAACCAAATCCCAATGGGCTAATTCGGTAGACTCCAAAATCGACTAGAATACGATTTTGGCTCCGAATCATTAAGGGATGAATTAGAAAATTCGTTACGAACGAATATCGGAGCAGTAGGATTAGTAACTCGATTAAAGTCTATAACATTGTTTCTCCAATGCGTTAGTTAATTCTGCTGCATCGTGCATCAACCGCGTGTATGTATGTAGTATACCGAAAGAACGTCGAGGTCGCGAACGAGCGAGAAAGAGTAAAGAACCGCGTTTTCGGGGTTCTAACTCTCAGGATCTTTCGTCGGCGTGGACGAGAGGGCGATCGGTGTGCGCGACGAAGGCGCGACGAACGAGTGGGCCTTCGAAGCCCACCGCGCGAGGAGAACTCTCAGACGCGGTCAGAAGCAGAAGCAGAAAGAGCGAGCGCAGGGCAAACCACCGAGCCAAACTTTTACGAGTCCGATCGGAGTCTAATTATTAGGCCGCCAAGCGTGCGAGCGAGAGAATATCTTTTATGGTTCCCTCACGTGTGTTATACCCACACACTATCCTCTTCGAATACCGGTTTACCGATCGCCACCACGAATATACGCGAGAGATTCTCCCTGTACACGCTGCTACAAGAATCCCACATCGGATAGGTGGATACACTACAGCAGGATTTTATACACAGGTGCGCTCGCGCAAAGGGGCTCTCGCGTACCTCTCTCGCGCCCGTCTTACACGACACCTTTTACGAAATAAGCTTTGCGCGAATCACGTACAACCAGCATCTGTGCACCAACCAACTCACCAACTCTCGTGGCTCTACTTCGTGGTTATAATTACGCTGTTTGCGATATCGTGCGACGATTTTATTCTCGTTGCCCGAATAATTACCCGGCAAATGTTGAATATTACGACTACTATGGCGTTTCAAATAATTTCGTAAATTATGATCACACTTTTTTTTTTCTTCTGACATTTTTTAAAATAAGTATTGAGCTATTAGTGAAAAAAATGACACATTCTTGATCAGCTGGGAAGAATAGATCAGATGGAGACTTTCGAATACCGAGTGAGAAAGTGTTGTTCTCAACTCTATATTTTGGCTCTCTAATCGAATTATGGGAAAAATAATACGACATCAAAATACAAAAAAAAAAAAATTGCGATCGGGTATTCGGCGTCGTTGCCAAATTGTCCTTGAAAAAGTGAAAAAATCACGAAAAATGATGTATTTTCGTTTTCCCTAAATCAACCCAATCGCTGTAGTTGCCGATTTTTTTTTAATTAGCGCACAGCTTAAGTTCCTAAGGAATTCCTAGTTTTAGTTTCGCTGCAGTAAATCGTTAAACGAATATCGATAGCAACATTTCCGATGCATTTCGCATGATGCAATTTTTTTTTGCCGAATAAAAGATAGAATACGAAAGGTCCTGCATGAAGCAATGAATTTTTATTAAAAAAAATGAATGCTCTTTTATTGAGTTTTAATATCGAAGCATCTAAAAGTGCAATCTTCTTTGTTGTTCCCAAACATCTGGTATATTTGGATCAGCGTTGATCACGAAATCGCGGGAGTCAGCGAATCGGTATATATACAAACGTTCGTCTGGTCTCGTCCACGTCCGTTCATTGGGAATCAGTTCGAAAGGCCCCCGGAGGCATTGGGTAAGAGAGCTGCCGGCACCTCCTTCGTTCCCGGAGGCATTTGGTGGGCAGCAGCCAGAGCAGCGGTAACAGCATATAGTAGTAGTATATACACAGAGTCTCGATACTCAGGTGCTGCTGATGCTGGCCAGAGGTTACGACCCGCACCGGGGCCGGCATGTCGAGAGAGCAGAACAGCCCGCGCGATCTCGATTTCGAAAGGATCCGATCCGCGCTCTGTGAGTCCATCGTTGAATTTTCAACCGGCAGCGAGAACTACGGATACGGGCTCCACGCTCTCTCGTCTCTCGCCCCGCTGTGAGATCGTTTCGAAATTATTAAAGTTATGAAGCGAGGAGCACGAGAGATAAAGACGGAACGTGAGACTTACCGATGAAATGAGAAAGAAAGGGTGTGACTATTAAAATAAGAAAAGATTCGATCATGTCGTTTCGTTACCGATCGCTGATTCGCCGTCGTGTTCATCGTGTTCCGAGTTCGCGAACATTTCGTTACCAGACGATTTTAAACTTTTGTAATTTGTAAATTTTTTGCCGATCGAAGATTCGATACCGATACTTTCGATACCAAAATATTATTGGGTGTAAAAGAAATGGAAATTAGAGGTGCGAAACTTCGAAAAATGCGTTGCAATAAGTGTTTAATTGGAATTGAAATTGAATATGTGTTTCTTCGATCGGTGTTAATTTAATTGCCATGCGACCAAACGATAATCGGCGAATCGAACGGTGCCTACAAGAGAAGAGGAACAAGTGGAAGATTGGCTGCTTCGCTCACGTTTCGTTTCGTCGATGGCATGAAGAGAAGAGAAGCTCTTGTCGTATAACGGAACCATCGATGGTCTTCTTGTGGGGACTCGCGAGTTCGCGAGCCAAGTAACTCCTCGCTCGACGGGAGCCCCCGATCGCCTCCGGGGACCCCTTTTACATTACAACACGATGGTGTTCTTGTTCCTTCTCTCTTTCTCCTGCTGCCGTAAGTACGGCAGCGGTCGGTAATTGGTATCGTAAAACTTAAAAGAGGCTGCAAAGAGCCCTGTGAAACGGGACACACCGGGAGCGAAGTGAAATGATGATTTCGTGTGGATGCATTTTTCTACCTCCTCTCCTTTGCTGCCTTTGGTACCCATTCGTCTCGATAAATTCCGAAGATTACCGTTCTCCCACCTGAGCTTCCGACGTCTCAGTCGATCGAGAATCCGAGAACATCATTTCATTTACTTATCTAAGTTCCAAAACAGTGTCCTCGTCGATTTGAAACCCGACGAGAATGTATTAGTACGGCCCATCCGTTCGGAACCTCACGGCGTCGCCAACCATTGACTTTCAACAACATATTTTCATGACTTCCGCTAATCCTTTACGATCGATTTTTCGCGGTGCATTAACAAATGAATAATGAGTCTTAGATAAAAAACGGAAAACCAATGGGTTTAGTCATCGGCTCATGGAGCATCGAAACATCGCGAAACGAAAACCGATCGATAAAAAATAAATAAAAATATATCGATAAGGAAGGGGGAGCCGAGTTAACGAGGCGGACTTCGACTCAAACCAACGGGACCACCCAAAACTCATTCGCGGCTCTACGAAAGTAGCTAATTAAACGAATCAAGATAAAAGCATTATTTTAAAGATTTTCCCGGCGTTTCGCTGTCGCACGCCATTATCGTAAAATGTGTATCTTACTGCACCATGATATATATATTCGCTATATAAATATACTTGTATAGTATTCACTACATAGACGAACAAAGAAAGAGGGATGAACAGGAGTGAGATGAGGCTTCGCGACAAGCTTCGAATTTTTCTTTCTCCCTATTTCTTTGCCTATATCTTCATCGCTCTCACACAAGAACGAACCTTAGAGTATCATCTCGCGTGCTCGCATATCTTTTCTCGTTTCCCCGACTCTCGTATTCTCGCACGGACACCGGCAGTACCACTCGGTCGAGTCACCGAGAAGGTGGATCGCGCGTTGTACCTGTCCACATCGAAACTGTGTTATATCCACTGCATGCATGCAATCCGCGCTCACGTCCCCGTCGTCGGCCGCGATGCGCCTCGGCTATTATATAGCATTATATCTACACTAGAATCGTAAAGGTAGTCTTTATGAGCCGTCTGAGAAATTAATACACGTGTCTCGCATTCTTGTATTCGATGCCGATATATATATCGTCGAAATACACGAAATACACGACTTCAATAGTCGTTTTCATTTTTTTTTTATTAATTCGTGAATTATTTCGCTTCAATCATTACATTTCTCAAACATCAAACGATCGATAGATCAAACTTCAACGGAACATAGACTGAAGAATATTCAATAGGGGAGAGCGGTACAAGATTAACACGGAGGCAGAACGGGCATATGAAGCAACCGGAACACAACGATAAATGGGCTAAGAGATTTCTTCATTTCAATTGAAATAAAAAAAAAAAAATTTAATCAAAATTTGAGAAAACATTTTTACAAAATTTCAAATTTTGTTTCATATTTTCATCATATTTCACATTGAAAAAAAAAAAAAACATTTTATTTTTAATTAAAATTTTAAGTCAATTTTTCTTCATTTGTTTCGATTTTAATGTATTCTTGAATTCGATGCCGATATATATATCGTCGAGATACACGTATTAACAGTGAACACATAAGCCGTTGAAGAAGGTTTGCGATCTCAATTTTTTCATTATTTTTTTTTTTTCATTCATTCGTGAATTATTTCGCTTCAATCATTACATTTCTCAAACATCAAACGATCGATAGATCAAACTTCAACGGAACATAGACTGAAGGATATTTAATAGGGGAGAGCGGTGTAAGATTAACACGGAGGCAGAACGGGCATATGAATCAGCCGGAACACAACGATAAATGGGCTAAGAGATTTCTTAATTTCAAGTGAAATAAAAAAAAAACTTAATCAAAATTTGAGAAAACATTTTTACAAAATTTCAAATTTTATTTCATATTTTCATCATATTTCACATTGAAAAAAAAAAAAAACATTTTATTTTTAATTAAAATTTTAAGTCAATTTTTCTTCATTTGTTTCGGTTTTTATGTATTCTTGAATTCAATGCCGATATGTATATCGTCGAGATACACGTATTAGCAGTGAACACATAAGCCGTTGAAGAAGGTTTGCGATCTCAATTTTTTCATTATTTTTTTTTTTTCATTCATTCGTGAATTATTTCGCTTCAATCATTACATTTCTCAAACATCAAACGATCGATAGATCAAACTTCAACGGAACATAGACTGAAGAATATTCAATAGGGGAGAGCGGTACAAGATTAACACGGAGGCAGAACGGGCATATGAATCAACCGGAACACAACGATAAATGGGCTAAGAGATTTCTTAATTTCAAGTGAAATAAAAAAAAAACTTAATCAAAATTTGAGAAAACATTTTTACAAAATTTCAAATTTTATTTCATATTTTCATCATATTTCACATTGAAAAAAAAAAAACATTTTATTTTTATTTAGAATTTTAAGTCAATTTTTCTTCATTTGTTTCGGTTTTTATGTACCTGTTTTGCCTCATCGTTTTTTTCCCTATATATATTTGTCGTGATTATCGGGGGAATTGTCGGCGTTCTGCTTCAACAAAATGATTTAGCGTCTTCGGCACTATCTTCGGATAAATTCGTTGCAGTGCCTTGACAATTTTTTTTTTTCTCACATACTTTCTTCCTCGATACTTTATATATATATATATGTATGACATGCTAGTAGCATCGAACAGATACGGATAGGAAGATCCGAATATAATGACGTGGCCGTGTCGGCTCACGGGTCTTCCTCGTTTTTCTCGTTTGTCGACGGGGCTAAGAAAGACGAAGAGGGAGAGTAGCCCCAGCGCTCGGTATCTCTACACGTCTATTCTACGGAGAGGATACCAACTAAGAGATGGTATCGAGAGGGTGCCCCCCGTCGTGGATCATGATGTATCGATCCTGTACGCCCTTGCCCCGTGCCCGATCCGAGAGACTGACCGGTGTGCTCGCCTCTCCACTCTCAACCCTCTCGAGCGATCGTTTCTCAGAGTAGGATAGGGTTATGCTGCATAGGTACATACCGGCAACTACTTACAAGATCCTCACATAATCGGGCGCGCACCGTTCTCATCATCATCATTATTCTCGTCGTCATCGGGTGAGCAACGAGACACGTAGATACATAAGATCGGCTCCGGCATCCGTACCTCAGTCCCCGGTACACATATACATATCAAATATATCCACAGAACGAAAGAATGCTAATTAACGAAAAGGGTGCGATGATAATTACATTTGTCTCGCAAAATATCTTAACATCTCCCAGGATTTCTCTTACGTTAGCATGAATTTATCGGGGGTTTTTAGCTTCCGGCATCGGGAACGGCTGCGGTCATTCGTATAGGCAGGAGAACCCGCGTGATCTTGTATCGTTTGTTCTCTCCGATATTTCTAGTGCCTATAGCCGTTCGAACGTACCGAGAGACACAAACCACTTGACCGGCGCGCGAAACGCTTTCAAGTTCAAGATCCCTTGTGGTTTTGTACGCGAGGACTTGTTTCGCAGCCGCATAGTACAAGATGTAGTATTATATTTGCGAAGTACTTTTGTAACATGATGCCAACCTCGGGTACATTCGCCCAATGAAATGAGAGTATTATACTTGTAACACCACGGCGTGCTGTACATATAGTACGAGTCACGCATGGTCGGCGTCGCTAATGGCACGCTAATAGCCCCGTTTCTCCTACTTTTAATTTATCGTCCGACGAGTTGTTTCACCCCTCTCGCCGCCCCGTCTCTTCGCCAATGCTGCTTGTACCACGTAGAAGATTATTGCGTTGCGTTTATATCGTTGTCGTCGTCGTGGTCGTTATCATTCTTCTTTTCTTACACCTTTGTCCTTTTCGTCGGAAAGACCGTAGGAGGTCTCCTCATCGTTTCGAGTCAAAAGACTATGTACTTTACGAAGCACGTGAGGCGACGTGACTCGATGAATTTGTCACGCGTTCGAGTCACACACGCCTGGCTGACTGTATACCCCATCAAAAAAATGTTCAGCTCTCTTTATTTCGCGAGGATTACAAGAAATTAATTACGATAGCAACGTTTTCAAGTTTCTGGAAAACTTCGAGTATCGGTTCGAAGTTGCTATTTGCATGCCACGAATTTCCGAAACTCGCGCAAGATCGATCGGATCCTCCGAGGAATCCTACCCGTCCTCAATCACGATGCATTTCTGCAGACACGATGACTCAGTACTCCCCGATTAATAAGCCCGTGCAGAAAAAGCCTGAAGGATAGAGATAAAAGAAATACGAAAAAAAAAAAAAAAAAACTAAACGATCCCTCGTTTGATTTTGGCATACGTGGGTGCAACGATGTAGATGATTATCGTTTCTATAACGAGCCGACAAATTATTGGAACGCCTCTGTCTCTATGTATATATATATTCTATATACTATATATGTATATACAATTCACGGTCGTTACCTGAAAAGAATATAGAATGCTATTCTCGCCGATACGGTATACCGTTGATGACTGTGACATGGGTAATTCGTCGCGGGAAAAAAAAAAAAAGAAAAAAGAGTTGCCGGGTGAGCGATCTATAGGTGTGAGAGGATATCGGAGTGACTCGCTAGCCGATCGTGGTATAAGCGAACTCGCGCGAACACACCGTCGAAGAAAAATTTTCAAGCAAGGGCGTGCGCAAAGGCGCTTAATCGCTGGTTTTACGCTTTTTGTGCCGTGGAACTCGCGCGAGGCGCTCACGTTGCTTAGCCTTCTTTCGTTCAGAGATCATTTTCCCACAGAGCCCCGCCGGCATTGCTCGGCTGCTGTTGCGCCTTCGGGGGATTTCTACTCTTCTCTTCTGATTCCTTCATTCAACGTCGATCTATTCGTCTCTTTTTCCCCTTACAGCTGTATACATATATATATATGCGGTAGATATGCTGGTATAGAGAGTACCTATAGTGCATCCGTTCCTTGGCTCTCGGACACGGGCGGGCGTCGTTCGTTACATCGAGACGGCGGGGCAGAAGCATCGCCTGCCGAGATCTCGTTCCGCTTTTCGCGATTGTACACCGCACGAAAGCCTCGCAGTGGACTGGTAAAGTCTCTCTCTCTCTTTCTCTCTCTCTTGGTCTACCGGTCGTGTATCCGCAGAGACCCACGAGAGACTGATCTCTCACTGTATTGCGATAATTACCAATTATCTTTTCGATAATAATGACTAATCACTTGATGATCGTACACATAGTTGAATTATCGTTATTACGACGATGACGCGGAATGATTAATGAAACTTTCATCATAACTCGTGATTTTTCTCCGAGCGTGAAAAGATGAACTTCGACACGGTTGCTAATAAAACATGAAAAAAAAAAAAAAAAATCGAAAACGAGGCAATTCGGTGGAATCTCGATTATGTTTCTCGATGTTCACGACCTCGAGTGTTACTGATGGCGATATTCTCGTCTGGCACGTTGTAATATCCATATATACACACGCGAGATGGGATATAACTATACAAAGTATATATAAAGACAGTCCCCCCTTCTGGTTGAGCTACAGCCCATAAAACAGGGGGATATAGTATAAACGCGATGTTATCGCGGGGTTGGAGGAGGTTCCGCGTAATCTATCCAATTATCGTTCGATCGAAGGAGCGCAGAAGAGGCGCGAGAGCTTCGTGGAGTCTGGGTTGCTGCTGGCCGAGACGCCAGGCGAGAGTAGCCAGGGGTGGGGGGGGGGGGGGTGCATGAAGGGGAACAGAGAGGGTCCGGTGAGACGCCGGTCGGGGAACCCCAATGCCCAACGGCCCTTTCGAAAGATCCAAGAATAATACCGAGATCCGGAAGTCTCGAAAGCAGCAACCCTTTCGATTATTCACCAGTGACTCTTATGGAGTCGCGATGTTTCATCTGCGGTGGATCAACAAGCCGAATATTTCGATCAACTGGTTGCAACGGAATAATAATGTTCGCGTGAGAAATAACAAAAAAAAGAGGGAATAACGAACGATGGGGTGGGCCCACTGCCGCGAATTGCCCGGTGATTGTGCAACGTCGTGGGTATATATTCGCCTGGGCCTGTAATACCCCAGCATTGGCTATCTTGAAGAGAGTTCTATCTGCTTCCGCACACGATTTCTACCGGTACGGATACTATTATAGGGGACTATAGATAGATACAGATAGGTAGGTGTAGTCGCGCGAGTACGGCAGAGAGAGAATTTAACACAGCGTGATCGAGAACGGCCGGCGGCCAGCTAGGGCCCCGGGACCCAGGCATCTCGGCGAGCCCGCGAGAAACAGAGAGGAGAACCCCGAGGATCTTGAGAAAGAGGTGCATGAGGCTCGCGGGTGTGCCGTGCCAGGGCACTCTGCGTGGTTCCTTCTTGCTCTCTTTCTCTCATTTTCTCTCTCTTGGTTTCTCTCGTGTAGAATATTGCATCCGTCTGGTGCTTGGCGAACACTGGACGCTTCGCTTCTGGCGTGGTTGAGGCCCCGAGGGCCTCTCGCCGACGGCCACGGGAATCGCCATTGGGCCTTTCACCGTGCCGCTGGCTGCTGCTGCTATGGCTGCTATTGCAACGATGCTGCGCGCTGCAAGACGCCGCAGGGCTCACGGGCCTCCTCTCTTGGCTGTTGTGGGCTACGGGTCGCGACCTCAGTGTGGTCCACTCCTTCGCGCTTGCCTCCCGTGCCTCCGTTTTCCTCTTCTTCTTCATCTTCTTCCTTCTTCTCTTCGGCGGCGTTGTAACTATTTTTTCATCTTTTTTGTTTTTTTTTTTTTCTTCTTTTCCAAACTCTCTCTTCATCCTTTGCTCTCTTCGAATATTTTTCTCTGGACCGATTGCTCGTTCGCTCACTCTTCCTCTCTGTGTGTGCAACTACACAACTCTGGTGTTTCACCTAAGGCCTCCGCGTGTCTCCTCTCTCCCTCTCCTATCTCTCTCTCCCTTTCTTTCTATATACATATATATGTATACCGAACGAACGAGCGTCCGAGCGTACAGACGAACGTTCGCCTGTCTGTTCGTCCATCCGTCCGGCCGATCACGATCCTCGTTACACTCCGCTGTATAAACCGGCCACGTCTGCTCGGGTGCCCGCGCCCCCTTCTTTCCTTCTTTACTGGATCCTTATTCCTGAACCCTACTCGACGCGAAAACCCTTCTGCAATTCTCTCTCTCGCTGCAAAGTCGCTTGTGTGTGACGACCGACCGATTCCTCAAGAACTCTGACACGGCACTCACTCTACAAGAGTCTTTGCTGCAGCCCTCCTCCTCCTCCCCCTGTGAAGTAACGCGAGTTCCTACCTCGATCGGTTCCCTCGTTCACTCGCTAGCTTGCACCGCTAACTACCGGCTTCTCTTTCAGTTCGAAACGATTCAATCTCTCACTCTCTACTCTACACTGGCACTTCTGTTGCCGCTGTTCCCGATACCTCTGATCTCTCCTACTGCTCGTTTGCTGTGTATTGCTTGCGAAATAAGGTGGAAGATTCGTTTCGCCTCTCTTTTCGATTATCTTGATCAAATTATTTTTATTGCCATTATTTTCGGTCAATTATCCGTTACGTGTATCACGATATGCGATACATTATTCGCGCTACGGTGTGTATCTTAATTATTGACGTTTCATCGCGTTCGCGATGAAATCTCTGTAAGCGAAGACTCTCGTGTAAACGTCGGGATAACCGAGACCGCAGGATACACCGAAGGAAACAATGCCGACCAGTTCGTTATTGTATACCAGAGGACCGCCGCTGTCACCCTGTTAATTGTGAACGAACAATATATTTTTTTTTAATTTATTCGTCATTCGAGGATAAATTCGAACGCAGCGCGATGAAAATATTGTATGGATTTGAATTCTCACGTTGCAAAATCCCGTTCCGGATCCGTCGAATCCACACATCTGCGACTCGAGAATTTCGTTCCGAGAATTGCAATCTTCTTGCGTTAGAATCGTCACGGATTGCTTTTTCAGATCGTCCGGATACTCGCCCATCCAACCTCTTTGCATTTGACCCCATCCACTTACGAGTCCCACTACGCTGGTAGTTAGATTACTGGATGCCAGAGCTATCGGTGCTTGTCGAGAGTTTATCGTCACCGGGGTAGCGAGCTTTTCAGGGGCAGGAAATAATATTTAATCGACAAAATCGAGGAAAACTTCTACACTAGTGCGAGAAAGCGGACTTTACGACGAGTGCGGCTACTTCACAACCACCGTCGGAAGTCTGCTTTATCGTACAAGTATAGCATGATGCTTTTTGTAAAAAGTGCAGGAGGAGTGCTACTGTCGTGCCTGCCGATGGTGGCGCCACCACAGCATGTGAGAAGTACCAAAATGCGTGTGAGAAGTACTGACTTCTCGCACGCTTCCGTCCCGGAAGAGTGTGAGAAGTAAAATTAGGCTGATCTGCGCATGCGCGGCGACATTACAGTACGGCTTGCTATAATGCGCCATTTACGCCACTCTCGGTAGGCACGAGAAGTAGCACTTCTCATGCACGCGTTACAAAATAGTATTTTGCGATACTAGTGCGAGAAGGCGGACTTTACGGCGAGTGCGGCTACTTCACAACTACCGTCGGAAGTCTGCTTTGTCGTACAAGTATCGCATGATGCTTTTTGTAAAAAGTGCAGGAGGAGTGCTACTGCCGTGACTGCCGATTGTGGCGCCACCACAGCATGCGAGAAGTACCAAAATGGTGTGAGAAGTACTGACTTCTCGCACGCTTCCGTTCCGGAAGAGTGTGAGAAGTAAAATCAGGCTGATCTGCGCATGCGCGGCGACATTACAGTACGGCTTGCTATAATGCGCCACTTACGCCACTCTCCGCAGACACGAGAAGTAGCACTTCTCATGCACGCGTTACAAAAATTCCTTTAAATCGAATTGCATTTGCTTTTCTCATAAAATAATAGATCGATTTCTTTGCTCGAATTATTTATACTTTTTTCACCAAATTATTTCGTTCTCGCGTCCTGATTGAGAGTTTCATCGACGTCTCTGCGTCTCTGATTCAAATATGCGCCTCGTCGATATTGTTTGATAAAAATTTGGTAATTAAATGAATGATCTTACCGTAATTACTGCAATGTCCCAACGCCAACGATTCTCTCTATCGCGTTTAACGTAACCCGGATAAATCGTCACATATTTGGCCAAATGGTCTTCACCACCCTGTGAAAGCTTCGTCGTGCCCGTTGTTATTACCAATCCGTCGTACGGTGGACCATCCCACTTGTTGAAACAGTGAGCTGCGGTAAGCACATGTCTGTCGCTGATAAGCGTACCTCCGCACTCGTGATACTCTCCTTTTCTCAATGAAACTTGGTATTTCAATTCACCGGGTTCGGCGTTCGAGCCGCTCAACAACCTTTGCGCTCGTCTCGCGTCTGTGAAAAAAATAAAACAAAAACATCGATTTATTGTTAATTACGAATAATCATTTTAAAAACCGCTTACCCGTTATGAAAATTGCCAACGCCGATAAAGCGATTAAGCTCACTATAAAACTTTTGTTAGAGCCCATTATTCGAGAGAAGAGCAGATCGACATCTGCTTCCGAATCATAAATTAGCTCTGTTTTTATACTAACGCGTGTAATGACCGCCCACGCCTGATAATCTATGCATTATTATTATCTTCGGCGTACACAGCTGTGAAAATAATCATTTATTCAATGTACCGTATATTCAAATTGTAGTTACGTTGCATTTATTTTAAAATTTCCTTGCAATTCATCCGCGAAATATTGGCGTTCGATATGACAAAAATATATAGATGATAAAAAAAAAACCGTTGCGTGTCATAAAAATTATACTCTTCAGCGATGATTGGTAAATGAAAGAGTTCGGGAGTAACGATGAAGAGAGAGTTTGTAATACACTTATCGATACGTATCGTGATACGCACTCGATGACACGCAACGCCACGTGATGGTGTTGAGGAAAGTAAATAATGTCGAGGACGTGGGCGTGTTAAAAAAAAAACCCACCGAACAGATTTCCCGATACATCATTATCAATTACGCAGTGACAAGTGTTAGTGCACGATAGTGGCACGACACGAGTAACTGTGTACAAGCATCGAGCATTCGAACGAAGTGGATATTAACTATTTACCTACTTCGAGGAGCCCAGTTTCTTGCAAGACTCCATGCGATGCTGAGAACGAAGTCTCGTTTGCAGCCATAAGCTCGAAGCTCGGTAATAACGAGTCCCGCGCACCGGTAGTATCGACAACATAAGAGAACACCGGCGATAGATCTATCGATGTTGGCCGTGTGTGCCTCGCGGCTCGTAGCCCACATTCGCTCTAAAGCATATAGTCACCGCACATACTCTAAACTGTAAGATAGCTTATAACACCACTGTTATATCTGTATGTACGTGAAGCGCGCAGTTACGCTCTCGATTTAATAATATCGTGACTAACCGTTATTAACTCTCGTCCCATAGCCCGGAGTGAACTCGGGTGATCGCGCGGTCTCTCCGCTATTCTACCGAAAAGTTAACTATAGGTGTTGCGGTACGTGCAAATTTCGTTCTATTATACATTATGTTATTTATCTAAACTAACTGTAACCCCGCAAAAATCATTTGAGGCGCTGTTACGTCGCGAATCGTGAATTTACGTGAGGAGCCGGCCTCATCTCGGTCAATGAACTAAATCAATTTACACGTTATCGAAGCGGCTACGATTCGCGGGTGCCTCGTTTTGAGCCTAACCTCGCGGAAAATTGCTCGGGAAGAGGCTAGAGTACATTCGCGAAATGAACATAAAGAAATTTACAAAGCTGACGGATTATTGATACAGACTCGGCGAGGAACAGACGATGGATATATTCGTACACCCGAGTGTACTATAGGGGTTTCACGGTTGATTCTAGACTCACGTATATTTACAGTAATCTTCACGGAGATTCCGCACAAGAGAATAAAAATTAAAACAATTACTATAATTGCCAGAAGGGCGATGATAATCTGGGAACCGTACATTGTTGATCGCGATACTGTAGAGGAACGGGTTACAGGGAAAAATCACCAAATTAGGAAAAAAAATAAAGACTTACCGAAGAGCAAAAGTATCCGGCGAAAATAAATGAAGAAGAGGTTGCTGCTGGTGGTTGTCGATGGATCCTTGGTCGATACCCTCGGCGTGTCGAGACAGTTGCCGAGCGGTCGAAGATTTTCACGAAGAAACGAACACACACAATTAAGCACAAAGGTTTTTATTTTACTAACTTCACTGAAGTTAGCAAATTGAAAATGAAACTTAGTACAATTTCACAAACACAAACGGAGAACAAGACTTGAAAAATATTCTAAGTCTTTTAACAAAGCTTCAAAAAATACAAACTGTCGCGAGCAGAGTAACGACGTTGATTTTCGGAGAGGTAATGAGCAATGAGCACTGGCCCTCCGTAAAGGGCACAGTTTAAATAGGCTTGACATAGACCGTGGTGGAAGGGGCAACTTTTCGGTCGAGGCGTGATTTTCCACGCCCCCCTTGTTCTCTTTCTATCGGCTGTCAATTATTGATAATTATTCTAATTAACTATTTCCAGATTGATTTTGGATTTGCTAATTAACAATTTATTCTTTTTATTTATTTTGGAAGTGTCTCGAATTTGAATCACCTTTTTAGGTGGAAAATTACGGATTTTAATACTTGTAAAAAGGGAAAATTTTCTTGATAAAGAATTAATTAATTATCAAATCCAAAAATATTAAAAATTGAACTCTATTGATATTTCGCTCTCATTCTTCGCTCTATTACATGCGTTCTCATTCGGTTTTTACTATAATATGTGAAATATCGATCGATATCGATTTGACAGATCTAATTAAATTGAATTTAAATTTGATATAAATTTCATAACTACCAGGGTGTTCTGGTATTCATTCTTAATGGTTTTTCGTCGGCTTTCAGTTTAAAATGTTGAATTCATTAACTTATTTGTTTAACCTTTCCATTTGTCAAATTAACAAATTTCGGGTTAAACTTTTGCGATAATTTTAACATTTGGCTATTGTAAAATATGGAAAAATGATTATTATTAACGATTGTTAATAATTATTATTTGGTTATTCTCTCTTTCTTCATCCCTACTCTTGGCTAAGAATTTCATTTGTCTCTTGATTTTTATTGCTTTCTTCCTATTGGTTAAGAAAAGTTCGGCTATCGATGAGTGGTGGGCCTTCTCGTACGTTCTATGCATTGCGCGGGTGGCTCACCCTTCCCCTACTCTCTCGGTACGATCACGTGTACCGTAGCTGGCCCGCGAGCTAGCCAACAGCGCTACCTCCCCTTTGGGGTGGCTCCTGACTTCCCTTGTTCGTACCAGCCATGCTCACGTGGTCGCTTCTCCTTCTATCCTACCTAAAGAGTATGCTGGTACAGAGGCTTTCTCCGTCGTGGCGACATAGCAACAACGTGCAATCCTCTGTTCTCTCCCAGCACGGAGTCTTCCCCTTTTTTTTCTTTCTAGGAACCGTGACAAATCGGCGAGCTGAATAGAATTGCTTCTTCGAACGAGCACCACTTATCTTTATTTATTTCAACCAAATGTTTAGAAGAAACTGTTTGGAGGTAGTTGTAATAAAAAAAACATTTCCTATGTAACCCAATATTCTTCTTTCGTCGCTGGTAAAGATCGTAAATTGAACTGTTTATCTTTGAGGCAATATCAATTTGCAAGATAATTTTCGCTTAAATGGTTAGTCTCTGAGCAATGACAAATATTGCTGAAGGCAGAAATATTTTAACTCGTTATTTTTACGGATTTACTTTTTATGATGGGAAAAGACCAGAAGGGTTTATGATGGTTACCTGAGTAACGCGCAAATACCTGACCTACCCCTAGCTATAAAGTATAGCCGGGGAAATACGTGAAAAATACATAAAAAATATGTTCTTACAAGACTTTAATATTGATGACGACCTGGCCCAATATTCATATGCATGCGTGATTCTACTGGAAATTGTCTAATCATCAAATTCGCGACTTTCGGGAATCTCTAATTGTTCGCGGGGGTGGCTGTGAACGATGCCCGAGAGGTGCTGCACTCGTTGGAGGAAATCGGAAGTTTTTCTAACCCACTGGGCCCTAGGCATAGTGGTTAGAAGGAAGCTGTCGGTATCGTCGCTCGAGGTGTTGGTCGTCTTCGGAGTCATAGAGCGCTCGTGTCTGTGAGCCTCGCTGCGTCGTAGTGTTGGTGTATTTCGGCTACATCGAGCGCTTGTGTCTATGAGCCTCGATGCTTAGTGGTGTTGGTAGGTTTCGGCAACAGAGACCTGCCGGCTTAGCAACAGGCAAATCCCTTCGATGGCGGCTGGCCCAGGTACATGAGCCGGCGTTTCTTGCTGGTGTTAGTGACTTTTCTTCACAGCGTGCTGTCGGGGGCCCACGTGCTCATCTTGGGTGATCGAGCCGTGGTGTTATGCCTTTGGAATTCTCGAGTAACTCGAGTCCCATTGAAGATGTTGATTTTTTTTTTTTGTTTCTCCGTTGACAGAAATATTTTACGACTTCGTCTCGACGAAGTCGCTTTCGAAAGTTTATTAAATAGTCTCTGGTCAACGGTTCTCTGGCTGCGATTCCCACGCACAGCAATCCTCTCCCTTTTCCCTTTATTTTCCTCAGTCTTTCCGTTTCCTCGCGAGTGTACGCGTGCAGCTTCTCTCGGTGCGATCGAAGAGCAGCGCAAGTTCGCGAATAAGAGTTCTCGAAAAGTGCGTGACGTAACACCTCCCCCGGAAAACGAGAGTCGCTTCGAAGAACGACGATCGTCCTCGGCAGAGGCCATAAAATGATACAATGCCTTTTGGGTCAGCTCGTCCTGGATGCTGAAATCTTGAGATTTCTGAAATAATATAAAACAAAACGAGATACAATCTGTTGTTTTTTTGGTTGTTGAATATAATCGATCGGAGGTAACGTGCCTTTCTTTGACGTTGGGATTGTAGATTTCTCCAATGATGATTCTTCCAGATGCTGTTGACTATGGACTGAGAAAACCTCTTCTTTGGTTTCTTCCTTCGCTGTTGTGGACTTGATGATATGATGATTTCACATTTGGGATACTGGAGTATCCAAATAAAGACTCAATATAAAAATATAATGTTATGGGATGCAAAAATGACTTTTTATAGGAAGGGAAAAAAAAATATGATCAGATAAATCATAAGGATTTATTTGGATAGGATTTGAAAAAGGATGATTATTAGGTGACAAAAAGGTTCTTGACTCTATTGATTTGAAAACATGCTAATCTGTCGTGCTTCTAAACTACTATAAAATTTAGAGGAGATATATATTTTTTTTTTTATAAAAGTGCAAGAAATTTATTTTAAAATAATCAAAATAATTTGCTTTAAGAGCTACAGTATTATTCTGATAGTTAAATCTAGATATATGAA
Organism: Buathra laborator; assembly: GCA_934046635.1. Classification (NCBI taxonomy): domain Eukaryota; kingdom Metazoa; phylum Arthropoda; class Insecta; order Hymenoptera; family Ichneumonidae; genus Buathra; species Buathra laborator. Next base: position 5,615,655 of record OW203901.1, read on the forward strand.
GAAAAAGAATGAATAATTAATTAAAATTAGAGGGTCACTTATATAACGTGCCCTTAAGAAAAGATAAGTAATAAAAATATATATATGTATATGTGAAGGGGCACTTATATAGCGTGCCCTTAAGAAAAATAAGTAATAATAAAATAAAAAATTATATATATATATATGTGTATGAAGGGGCACTTATATGGCGTGCCCTAAAGAAAAATAATACGAATGTAGATATATATATACTATGGTTTTTTTTTTTTTTTTTTTTTCCGCCGCTAATGCGAACGAAGGGTTGAGGCTTAATTATCCTCAAACCCATCGTCGTCATCTTCCGGCTCGAACTCGTTGTCCGCGTTCTCATATAAAATTAGGTCGGGTCTCTGGCCTACAGGCACCGCGGTGTCCGCCTTTATCTCATAGAGATGGCCGCCAAGTCTCAGGTGTCGGGCCTCCTTCAGGGCCCTCACCCACGAACGAACCACGTGATCGGCCAACAGTCTCCACTCCGGTGGTACGTACAACCCTTCCGGGGTGTACCAATACTCGATCTCGTCCTCTATCCCAGCTGGCGCTCCTTGCGGCCACGACTGGTTCAATTCAATGGCCAAGGTGATGACATCGGATCCGTACGGCACCATGTTGACTTTTAGGTTTGAAAAAAGAATCAAAACAACAAAAAAATAAAATTTTGTTCATGATTTTAAAGTTCATGGTTTCCCTTACGGATTACCATGCACATGCACTTGCACGAGCAACACAAAAAAAAATAAAATAAAAATGATACAAAAAAAAAATTATTGTTTTGAAAAGGTTTTGTCTTTTTAACCCGTTCTTCCGAGATTCGGATAGAGAGAAATAGTGGGCGAAATGTCAGCCCTTGCGGCTGGAACCATATTGTTTATTGGCACCGAACTCGCAGGTGCACTAGGGCCACTATTTTGTCTTTCATTGTCTAGTCGTGGAGGTACCTGTTCAATGGGCAGATGTACCGTCTCACTTGCAATGTTCATTGTCACTACCTGCGGAGGGGTTTTCTCTACACCTCTTTTGAGATGCAACAATAGGTTTGTTACTGAGTCCCATATTGCTCCTATCAGATATAGAGACCATCCGTATACTGTATGCAGTGCATATCCATGTATAATAGTGTCTATCAGAAGTTTGATTCCACGGATTAGCATTATCACACCGATCACTCCCGCACTAATGTGTCCAAAGGAGACGAACTTTGCCCATGCTTTATTCCACGCAGATTCCATGAGTTTGTTAAATTCCGGTCCTTTCAAAAGATTTGCAATGGATCCTCCTTGCGAAACCACTGGTTTACCCAACAATCCTCTTGCCACGGTATTGAGTACGGCGGGCTGCTCGGCGGGGAACATCACATGATCCCTTAGTTGGTCGAGGTCAGCGGCTGTATATATCCCACTGGTGGCCAATGACTGGGTGTTGCGATATCTCCATGTTGGTTTAGTCATCGGTTTCATTGTTTCCGGAGGGATTACTCGGACTGGCCCAGGCGTTAGGCCGAACCATTCTCCTTCGATCATGTACATTGTCGGCACGAGGCGATTGCAATTTATTTGCATTCCTCTTTTCATCAACACGTGCGTTCGTGGTGACAGGAATTGTGTTTCATTTCCGACGGCTACTGGTAGTTGTGTATAACACTCTTGCAGGTGTTGTACTCGAACTTCGACCGGTACACATTTTACAACGTGTACTACCTCTCCTGAGATTACGGCCATATATCCTGGTCCTTTCATCAGTTGATATGCGAATTCATCCGGAGATTGAGTCGCTATCGCCAATCGATTTTTCAGCATCTCTCTCTCCAGACTACACTTGTGATTCATAACGTCGTGGTAAAGTTGTTGAATCTCTGTTTTAATGTGTCTTTCCACATACACGAATTTTGAATTTACATACGCGAAAATGTCCATATTAGTAACGTCCAATCGAGTTGCACTCACGAATCCTTGTTCTCCTCTCACTTCGTGTATCAAGAGACGAGGATGTTCCGTTCGTATCAACACTTGTCCACACACTGTTATCGGAGGGAGAGTGGTAAGCGCGAAGGTAATGTCCGACGCGGTCAGCGAATACAAAACTCCGGAGTCTTGATTTATACTTCGCTGCGCCATACCTTCGTACAAAACACTATATTGTTTATCTCCACACTTGTCCAAAGGAATCGGATCCCAAAACGTTGGTCCACCTTCGATATCCGCGCACTGTCCTTTGCTTAGCTCACATCTCATACCTGAGTTCAAATAAACTATATTGTTTTTCAGTCCGACTCGCGCACGATAATCTCGAAGGGTCACTATTATATCCGCAAGCACATAAACTGAACTCCAACTACCGAAAGGGTCCGTGTACGAAACTCCTTCGCACGAGCCATCGGTTCCTACCCAGCCGTTTAACGTTGCGGGGAAGGATATAGTCTGGTTTGGTCGAGCTCCAGCGAATTGTACCTGATCTATCTGAAATGTACTGTACATCTGGATTTGCTCACAGGCTTCACGTGATATTTCCTTTATATACGATGCTCTTCCACCATCTACGTTGCTGACGTGCGAATGCATTCCGCACCGAAGAACCGTTCGACGAACCTCGATCTTGCATTGTCGCACGTGTACTGTTGCGTATTCGTTGATTTGAAGAAACTGGATCCGTTCGGTTGTCACGTTCAAGATAGGCGGTGGAATATCGCATTCATCCACATCCAAGAGTGATAGTGTGGTGATGTTTGATGCCATTCCTCCACACTCGTATCCCAATAGGCTGTTTACAATCGGTGGTCCATTCCATATCCATATCCACATGAATATCAATGGAGTTAACTGATGAAGTTGCATTGTTTCTTTTCTTCCTGCATACAGATAATACTTAAGTGCAAGCCCCCCCCCTTAACTACCCTTTTCGTAGACGAGGAAGTTTGCTACCGAAATATTCTAATTTTTAATACTATGATTTTAAAATTAATAAACTTTAAAAATTTCAAAATTATCAACTATGGTTTCTTAATAGAAAAATAGATTATATAAATTTCTCAACTTATTCAAAATATAACTTTTTTAATAGAAAAATAGATTATTATAAATTTCTCAACTTATTCAAAATATAACTTTTTTAATGGAAAAATAGATTAAACTTTTCAAAATTATTAACTATAAACTCTTTTTTAAAAAAAAATAAAAAATAACTCTTTTTATTATTATTGAATATATAGAAAGAAAATAATATTTTATAAATTACAAATTTTCTTTTTCCGCTACTAATTAGCGTATGCATCTAGAATTTTTTTCCTTTTTTTTTTTTTTTATATAAAAAAAAATATATGAGGTATTTCAGAAAGGGAATTCTTAAATAACTATACATTCACTCATCTCAATCATATTTAGTCGCGTTCTCAAACTATCGATAGTCTCAAGGAGCAGGTCGTATTTAATTCGATTAAACGTCTGTCCGGACGCTGCTTGAATTATCTTTGGTTTCGTGGTTATTTCCCATACGATCAAAGTTTCCTTTCGACCGGGGTAGATACTCTCACGTATTCCTGCTCCTTGCGATTGCAGGAGACAAATCAACTCTTCTTGAAGGAGAGTGGCACTAGAGCTATTCCACCAATAGCGACACCCTCGTACTCTGTTTTCTATACGCGTTAGGATTTCACGCAGGAAACCTCTGTTTGCTTCCTCTTCTATCTTATCATCCCAACGGATGTCCTGCTCTAGCCACGGGAAACTTCTTACTTCTGCTAATAATTCTAACATTTTTTTCGCAGCAAAATATTTTGATTTTGCCCTGGTCTGTCCATCTCCGTGCGTTAGATATGGACCGCAAGTCAAGCGGCAATCCCACCTCGTTTGTGAGATACGCGAGCACTTAACGTGCGCTTCTATCGATCTTGCTTTCAAATATTCTTGCAGTCTCGCCATCGGATGAGGATGAGGTTTTCCCGGTTGCCTCCTTCCGTCCATTTTGCTTTAAACAAACGTTTTTTTTTTCTCTAAGATTTTTCCTCTCTGCTTTTTTCTTAATTATTATAAGCATGCAACTATACCTAATTTATCATTGATAATACTCCAACTTTCTCCAAACGTTGTTTACACGTTTCAATGACGGAAAGGAGAAGCGTATATCGAAGTTCACTTCGCAAGATACCGCTGGTTACATGAACGATAATGGGTGTGGTATTTAATTCCCAATACATGAGGCTTTGTGTCTTATGTATCACTTGGCGTTCTGTTAACTCTATATTTTGTGAATCTAACAATCGTTCAAGTTCATCTCTATAAATTAATGAATAACCCTCGCTCCAGGAGGCTCTATGTCGTTTCACCTGGTGTGCTATATTGCTTAGTACTTCCAGAACGTTTTCCTTGTTACATTCTGTTCCTATTCCAGCATTTACCCGTTGGATCCAAGGGAACACCAGTGTTCTCCGTAGATTTACCCACATGCGGAATATCCCTACCGCTTTGGCATCTTCCTTCGTTTTCCCGTTGCCTTGGGATTTGTATGGCCCGCAGGTCACCTGACACACCCAATGGTCGAGAAACGCATACTCGAAATGAGGCCTTATTCTACGCCTCTGCATATATTCCCGTAGGAATTCCTCCGGATGGGGCCGTTCCATATATATTTTTTTTTTTTTTTTTTTTTTTTTTCGCTGCTGAAAATTTAAAATAAAACTCGAACTAAGAATTTTGAAAAAAAACAATTCTTTTAATTAACCTTTTTTTTTCTAACTATACAATTCTAACTATATAATATGCTTATAGGAAAAAAAATAAGAAAAATATATGATTTAACTTTAAAGGAATATATATAAAAAAAAAAAAAAAGAAAATAATAGAAAAATTCCAACTAACCTATCTATTTCTATGTAATATAATATATATATATATATACAATCCTATAACTATTTCTGTTCAATGGGACAGCTATCCGGGGGGACAGTTTTAGTCACCCTCGGCTTGAGCAGCGTCCCATTCCTCGACTCTCCGAGATGCTAAAAAAAACTGTATCGCCACCATTAACATATTTAATTCCACTAGGGTCCTGTTATGGTGGGCTAACAGGAGATAAAACACCGGGAAGGTATTTATTTGCCATTCCGTTTGATGAAGTCCCTCATCGGTAAACTCGACCTCACGGCTAACGTCGTGACCAACCGCGCGCACGCAATCTACAAAATAGTCGCAGAGTATCTCGACCTGGCGCTCTGTCGGGGCGGTCAGTTCGTTGGCTTTTCTATACAGTCTTTGCATAAAGTCCGGAATATCGCGGGAAATGTCGAGCTCGAAACGAAGGTTGAGCTCATCGGGTTCCTCGTCGTTCCTAGTCTCCTCCTCTACTATCCTAGGGGGGCACGGGCGAACGATATTGACTGGGAGCGGGTCGTCGTTGTCGATCTCCAGAATGACCGACATTAAATTTTTGGCGGCGGCCTCCCTCGCGTCCTCCTCGGTATCTCCGTAACCGATGCCCATATAATCTTCCACCTCCACCATGTAGGAGGCGGAATTAGATCTTCCTTCCTCCTTTTCCCGGAGGAGGGTATATGTAGCCACCATTTCGTTCATTCTCAAAAGTTCCCGGAGATCGGCGATGGACGATTGTTGGGTAGCCATTTTTTTTTTTTTCGCTGTAATCGAAGATCCTTTGTAAGTAACGCGTTTTATGAGGGGGTAATATGCGATACCCGTAGTCGATCGACGTGCACTACCTGTGTTTTCCTTTTAACTTTTATTCGGACATTGTGGTCCCCCATCACCTCTACTACCTCATGCGGCCCTGTATAATTATCTTCGAGCTTCTTCGGCTTAGGGCCTTTTTTCAAAAATACATATTCTCCAACTTGAAAGGTTTTCGGATTTATCTTTCGGTCGTAAAGAAGTTTCGATTTCTCCTTTGCTCCTATTAAATTTTCGCGTGCAATAGCTCGAATTTCATGCATTTGAGTTATTATTTTTACGAGATAATTATTATATGTCTGCAATCTATCTTCAGGATGAATTTCTTCGCTTGATGGTGTTCTCGCTAATCTTCCGAAAACGAGTTCATATGGTGTATGTTTAGTTCCTTCGTGGACGCTGGTATTGTAATTAAAAATTGCCAATTCCACCCATTCGTCCCACTCAAACTCTCGACCATTGTATTGCTTCAGGTATTCTCCTAGAGCATGGTGAGACCTCTCGAGTGATCCGTTGGACTGAGGATGAAACGCTGTTGTTCGCAATTTCTTGATACGCAATCTTTTCGCTAATCGTCTCATTAATCCGCTCAGAAAATTACTGCCCTGATCTGTCAGTACTGCCTTAGGAGATCCGAAAATGCAAATGAAATGTTTTACGAACGCGTCAGCTATCGTTACTGCCATTGCGTTCGGCAAGGGAATCGCGATACAAAACTTTGTGAATTGATCCTGGATCGTGAGAATGTATTCGTTAAGTTTTTTTGTTTTTGGTATCGGACCGACTATATCCATTGCTATTTTCTCAAAAGCTGTTCCCGGTGTATCTGTTATTAACATTGGCTGTTTTGTTCTGAACCTATCGCATTTTTTTAATTGACACGGCAAACATTGTTGAATAAATTGTTGAATGTCGGTTTTCATTTTCTCCCAAAAGAAGTGTTGTCGCACGCGATTATACGTTTTGCCAACTCCTCGGTGGCCTCCCACAGCTGAGCTATGCATCTCGCGTATAATCTCGTACCTCTCTTCTTTCTTTGGATACCGAATTATCCCATGACAAACTATTACTTTTATCGCGCTCCCATTAAATCCAGATCGTAATTTTGAAGCTATTTCATCCCAGACTACGTTACCTACTTTCTCTGTTTTGGCGATACTGACACTCGGAATATTTAAAGATTCCATTGTATTTCGAAGGCTAATAATCGAGCTATTAATTTGAGCTAATGTTCCCGACAGACCCTCTCCGGACTCGTCGCTGACAGGTAGAGCTATATGGTACCTGTTCCCTCGCTTCACCGCGCTGGCTTGGCCAAGTACGAGATCAGGGAAGTATGGCAACTCTCTACGCTCAACGAGTTTTCGAGATCCGAGGTCGAAGGGTGCTCCGCTGGTTTTGACGAAATACGCGAGAGCATCTTTTCGTATAAAAAAGAGATCTCGCGATTCGATGATATTTCTCGAAGGTGGTTTTTCTGCGTTTTCCAGTCGAAGTCGTTCTTCTAACGGCAAGTCGTCTTTGTCGGAATCGTTATTGTTTTCAATTTCTTCATCGGAATTATTTTCATCTTCGGAATCCATTCTCTGCGGTATATTTTCTTCAGGTTGATCATTTTCTTCGTTATCGGAGTTTGGATCTTCGTTGGTGATAAAATCTTCTCGTGGATCGTAATCTCTATCTCTCGGATTTTCGCAGTTTTCGTCTTGTGAATCTTCAAAATCTTCATCTGGTGAATTTTCCATTGGTTCTTCTCGATGACTTGGACCTACCTGATTCTCATCTTCCTCAGATACAGAATCTTCGGATTCAATTGGATCTATTTTCTTCTGTTGCTGATTCTTCCGTGGAGGCTTTTTCCGTGAAGAAATCTTCGATTGGTTTTTCTTCTTTGTTGGTTTTTTCTTCGGAGGCGATTCTTCAATTGGAGGTTTATCTACCTTACCTTCTCTTTGTAATTGTTCTTCTTGTTGTTTTTTTCGCTTGACGTCGGGTAATTACACGCGCTGGCGTTTCTTCCACCTGTTTCGAAATTTCCTTCACAGGTGGATTAGCTACAGGCTGTAATATTTCCTTTTGTTGCTGTTTAGCTTGATTCCTTGTTATTCCTATAATATACGAAAGGTCTTCCGTTGACCTGAGTTCATGCTCGGCTAAAGGGTCAGTCGACTGGCCCATTGACTCACTCGGATCGTCCTTTCGGTCGGCCTCGAGCAGCTGTATAGGGGTCAGTGACTCTCTCCATAGCTCTTCATAATCCTCTTCATACGGAAACTCCTCATCGCTTTCTCCATCGGTTTCTATATCGGTGTTTTCGAGTAAACGCAATATCTCGTGGGTGGTTAGGGAATTGTTGTTATCCTCGCATGTCACGAAAATCTCTTCGTCGCTCTCGTTAGAGTGCGTCTCGACAGGATTTCTCGATAATGCGTCGGCGTTCACATTTGTTTTCCCTGTTTTATACACAACGTCGTATTCGTATTCGGACAATTTCAGTCTCCAACGAAGGACGCGTGCATTACCATCCTTACAGTTCTTGAACCAAATCAAAGGCTTATGATCAGTAACCAGAGTGAACTTTCTACCATAAAGGTACGGTCGAAAATGTAAAACGCTATATACGATCGCTAAGGCTTCTTTTTCGTACGTATCATACCGAATTTCTGGATCCTTAAGGGTACGTGAAGCGTATGCTATGGGTTTATCTTTTCCTATTAATCCTTGAGACAAAATACCTCCGATTGCGTAACCGGACGCATCTGTTGTGACTATAAATGGCTTTGTAAAATCTGGAAAAATTAAAACCGGTTCTGTGCAAAGTCTCTCTTTTAACTCGTTAAAGCTTTCTTCTGAGCTATTTCCCCATACAAAAGGGACATCATCTCTTAAGAGGTTAGTCAATGGCTTTGCCAACTTCGAATAACCTTCAATGAATCTACGATAATATCCTGTTAATCCCAAAAATTGACGAATTCCTTTTACATTCTTTGGTCTTGGAAATTCTCTTACGGCAACTACCTTTTTTGGATCGAGTTTCAAACCATCTTCACTGATAACATGACCAAGATAAGCTACTTCGCGTTTCAAAAATTCACATTTATCCGGTTGTAACGTCATATTAGCCTTTCTTAGTCGATCAAACAACCTTTCACATTTTTCGTTATGTTCCTCGAGAGTTTTCGCGTAAATAACTATATCGTCGAGATATACAAACATTTCGCGACCCTGCAACCCTGATAACACCAAATCCATCGCTCTTTGAAACGTCGGTGGTGCATTTTTGAGTCCCATCGGCATTCGTACGTACTCGTAATGTCCGTAGGGTGTCGTAAACGCTGTTTTATGACAATCATCGGGGTGCATCTTAATCTGGTAGAACCCGGAGGCCAGGTCAAACACTGAGAAATAACGAGCTCCTCCGAGTTGATCTAAAATATCCACTATATTCGGCAAAGGGTACGCATCGCTTATTGTTTTCTCGTTCAGTGCTCTGAAATCGAGAACTACTCTCCACTTTCTATTTCCTTTTGAATCGAGTTTTTTCGGTACTACCCATAAGGGTGTATTATACGGAGATGAGGATTCACGAATAAATCCTGCTGCTAAAAATTCATCTATTTGTTTTCTAATTTCCTCTTTATGGACTTCGGGGAATCTATACTGTTTCGAATTTACGGGAAATTCATCTGTAGTATGGATTCTGTGCATTACTACGTCGGTGGCGGCTAATGGCTCACCTGGCAAATGAAACCTATCGGCGGTTTTTGCTATCATTTTTCTAATCGAATCTGTTTCTATTTCATCCAAATGCTCTAGTCTCAACAAATCTATTACTCTTTCGCTTCTATTGTCATTCGACATCGTAGCTCCAAAAGAAAAACAATCGCAATCCACCAGAAATCTTTCAGCTATTAATGGCTCTAAGTACTCGTGAGCCGAGGTGGCCCTTTTCGCAAGACTCGAACCCTCGGCGCAGGTATACACGGAGTTCTCTCGGACTCCACTAATGTTTCGACTTTCTCCGCTACTCAAAGAGTTTACTGTGGTATTGCCGGAACGAAAAAGAAACAATAAAACATATAGAACGAATGAAATAAACCTCTGGTCATAACGTGGTTGAGAATTTTTTTCCTTTTCACTATTTTTCTTTTCTTTATTCTTGTTTTCAGACTGAGTTTCGACACTATATATCGGCAGATAATCCGCGGCTCTTCGCTGAGTATATACCGCCGGATTTTTACAAAAAGCTAATCTTGGATTCGGAATATCTTTCTCTATTGTCACGTTTCTAATCTGGTTATCGGATACATAAATGTTTTTATCTGGACCGTTCTCTACAAAATATCTATCGGATACACTAGCGTCTAGTACTATACCTCCGCTAGCATTTTTCTCAAAAATAAAATCTTCGTTTCGGTTTCTCATTATCGAGATATCGTTATCTCCGATAAAACCCTGATTTTTGCCACACTTGCATCTACCTACTGAACAACTGGTTCCTACTACTGGATTTTCTACTGGACTTTTCGTATCAAAATTTTCGGCTACTGCTCTATTGTTTCTCAAAACATTCCTTACGGGATCTTCCGAATTGGAATCGATAAAATTTTCAATAAAACTCTCAAACACAGGATTCTCGATTTCCGGATTTCTAACCTCTGGATTCTCGATCACGGGATTTCTAATCTCTGGATTCTTGATCACGGGATTTCTAATCTCTGGATTCTTGATCACGGGATTTCTAATCTCTGGATTCTTGATCACGGGATTTCTAATCTCTGGATTCTTGATCACGGGATTTCTAATCTCTGGATTCTTGATCACGGGATTTCTAATCTCTGGATTCTTGATCCCACTGTTCTCGACAACAAAACTCACGGGATTCTTCTCAACAAAATTCTCGACTACAGGGTTTCTCTTGATAAAATGATTCTCTGGATTTTTCTCGATAAGACTTTCAACTACAGGACTTTTCTCGGGGATTTTCTCAACAACAAAATTCTCAGGATTTTTTTCGATACAAAGTTTCTCAGGTTTTTCCTTGATAACACGATTTTCACTCTCTACGGGGTTCTTGGATTCAGACTTCTTGACAATACAAATTTCGTCTACTGGATTTTCGGTAATAATTTTTCTCTCTATACATTTTTCAACGACCGGATTCTTGACTGGATTTTTCTCTTCGACAAAATTCTCTTCGGCTACAAAGATTTCTACTGGATATTCCGGATACTGGATTTTTCTCTCAATTATTTCAGACTCAAGATAACGGATTTCTTGTTTTACGGTTTCTACTTTTGGTGGCTCTATTACTCTCTCTTTTACAATACGAGTCTCTCCGACTAGATTCGCATTGGAGCCTGAGCTGTTATTTCTTTCTACAAAACTTGGATTTTTCATGGATTGTTCTTTCACGATTTTATTATTGAGGTTGTCAACCATCGCTTCAAATGACCTACAGGGAAACATTTTTACGACGGGGACTTCGATTTCAACCTTTTGACTACGGTGATTCGTAATATAAACGTAAGCCTTTCCGTTGTCATTCTTGACAAGTCCCTGCTCTACGGTTATTCCTTCACCTGCATCTAAGATCGGTAAAAATCCCTCTGTTACTTCCTGGTTTTTTATTCTGACATAAAAAAGTTTTCTTGCACCTGGCGGGAAGACTATACTTTCTCTCGTATGGAACGGTATTCTCAATCCGTTAACTTCTAGATAATCGTTTTCATAATCGATCTTTGCAAGGTTATCGCGGAAAAACTCGGATGACAATATTCCGGATTGTCTAATCGGAAAACTATTCGGTACTAAATGAAAAGACGTGTTCTTGCCTAACGTGAGGATTTCGACCGAACCGAGGGTTTCTACTATATTCGCTGTTATTCCGCTAAGTCTAAGAACTCTCGATCGATTAATGTATAAATAACGATCTATACATTTCTCTTTCAAAACATTCTTGCTCGCACCTGTATCTAGCATTAAGGTAATAGTTTCCGATAGCTCTTTTCCTTGCAATAATATCGTCGGACCAATTACGTCGTCGACGTATCGCGCCATAAAAATGGTCGCGACCTCAGGCGCGCATTGTCCTACACTACTTTCAGGGTGAGAGTCGGGTGCGTGTCCGCGGTGGCCTCCACCTGGGCACCCGATTCCAGCTGGCCGTTCGCGTTTCCCGGAGCGGTGACGATCTGACCGTATTTACGGATTCGCGATGGACACTCCTCCAATTTATGTCCGACTGTTTTACAATATCGGCACACATTCGGAGGATACTGAGGAGAGGCTGCCTGAGCGTAAGTCATCGAACTCGCTAATTGCGGCATATTTTGCGAAACATTACCTCCGCTGGGATTGCGGGAGGGACAGTTTCTCGCAAGATGCCCCCATCCTTGGCATCCATAACACTGAATCGCGGGTGGCTGAGTCTGGCCACTACTTACCTGGACCGTTGGATGATTTTGTTTCGCCGCTGGCGCCTGCACTCCTGCAGTTCGCTGCGCTAGAAAACAACTCTCCGATAGATGACCCTTTTTCCCACAGATCGTACACGGCCTAGAGAAGCATTTCTCGGCGGGATGCCCTCTTTTCGAGCATAACTGACAAATTACTACCTGCCCTGGAGAAGTTACAGCATTGCTCGGCGCTGGTGCCTGTGGTGCAGGAGCCAACAGCGGACAATTGTTCGCCGTATGACCCTTCTGCTCGCACATTTGGCACGTGGCCGGTGACTGCTGACCAGACGCGGCTTGCGCAGCCCAACAGCTCTTAGCAATGTGTCCCTTTTTTCCACAATACTGACAAGTCGGAACGGCGGAGCTACCTCCTGCCTGATTCTTACTCCCTGGTTTACTATCGGTTGCAACAAAATTAATTTCCACAGATTTCTCGGTTTTACTTGATTTCGCGGATTTTTCGGGTTTTTCGGATTTTTCAGTTTTTTCGGTAGGATTTTTCCCTTTACGGAGTCGATCTAAATCCGCGAGTTCCCGCTCGATATCTCGCGCTCGATTAATCGCGTCGCTAAGGGTGCGATCGTCGCCCATTTCACGACGGATCTCCGGTTTCAATCCTCTACCGAAACAGCTAAGTGCCATTTTCTCGATTCTATTTTTTTCGTTTTCGTCAAGCGTACCGTCGGCATGCTTGTGAGCCTCTAGAATTTTCACGGCGAGATTACGAATCCTATCCGCGTAATCATCTACCCTTTCTGAATTTTCCTGGAAGCTACTACCGAGCTCACCGGTAAGCTGAAACACGTCACGCGGTGGATCGTACGTTTTGCGAAGATAATCTGTAAATTCGCGAATATTTGCAAAAGTTATTTTCGATATTTTATTCCAAACGGTGGAACTCAGTTTCGTTTTCGCAAGTCTCAAGAGGTGAGTCTCACAGGCGGGTCCTACCATCGCGAGGGCCTCTTCCAGCCCCGTGATATACCTACTCAAGTGTTCTCGACCCCCGTTAAACTCGGGCAACAAACGAATCGCGTCGCGCAAAAAGCCAAGACTCGCGGCGTCTAATCTCACCTCGTCAGGCATTGTTAATTTTGGTTTTTCACCGGTAAATAAATTTTTCGGTTTAATTAAGATATCGCGTCTCCGACTCGATTTCGGTGTCGCGAGATACGGCGCAAATTTTCGATCACTCGGCGTTCGTAACGACGGACTGAGACCGATGTCTCTTCTCAAATTAGAAAAGTTACTTTTCGCGGAAAAATAACCGGGCGTACGAGAGCTACTATTAAAAGGGGTGAATTGACTTTTCGCGGTTACGAACGTTGAAGTGGAGGCAATGCTTCCCGACGGCACACTACCTCCCCCGGAAGACTCGACTTTACTTTTCGATGAACTTTCTTTCTCGGTTTCAAAATTTTGCGGATTTTCGATTTTAAGACTTTGTGGATTTTTGATTTTAAGATGAGGTGAATTTAATTTCAATTGCCCTAATGGTTCGATTATCGATTCTAAAATCCCTGATGCTAAGTTATCTACACTTTTCGACGGTACTATCGAGCTATCAATCGGTTCCCTAGAAAAAACTTCGTCGGAGGATTCACTTTTCGGGGAATCTGTCGTTGATTCGCGCCTATCGGTATAGCCTGCGGCTTCCGCACCGCCGTCGGAAGGGCACGAGCGAGCGCGAGGCGATTGCGTGGTTTGCGCGTCACCCTGCTCCTTTCCCTTGTCCGGTTTACTACGCTTACGAGTCCGTTCTTCCGGATACTCGTGCAACACTTTTTTATCAATGTTCCCCTTCGAGCGGGTAAACATTGAGACTAATTCTCATGACGGTAAAAAAAAAACACTCGCGATTCACTGCTGAAAAATTAACCCGGAAAAAACACTGACGGAATTCACAGATAGACTACCCTGAAATTCAACCCGAAAACTGACGCGGAATTTACATACAAAAGACACAATACACAAAATACAAGATTTCACTTTTTTAGAATACGTCTCGCATTGGTGGGCGAGCTAAAATACGTTTCCGCTAGTACGGGGCGGATTAAAAATACGTTTTCTCGCATAGTATGTGGCGAGTTAAAATACGGTTCCGCATAGGTGTGGCGGACTAGAGTACGGGTCTCGCATTGGTGGGGCGAGCTAACTACCATGCCAAACACACTTTCACACACATGCTCAATAAAGGGAAGGATGGAGGAACAATGAGAATCTAATTTTTAGAAACAATAAAAGAAAACGAAATTTCGCGAATGGCCCTTTGAATCCCGGACGAGCCCCCAATTTTTGTTACGTCGCGAATCGTGAATTTACGTGAGGAGCCGGCCTCATCTCGGTCAATGAACTAAATCAATTTACACGTTATCGAAGCGGCTACGATTCGCGGGTGCCTCGTTTTGAGCCTAACCTCGCGGAAAATTGCTCGGGAAGAGGCTAGAGTACATTCGCGAAATGAACATAAAGAAATTTACAAAGCTGACGGATTATTGATACAGACTCGGCGAGGAACAGACGATGGATATATTCGTACACCCGAGTGTACTATAGGGGTTTCACGGTTGATTCTAGACTCACGTATATTTACAGTAATCTTCACGGAGATTCCGCACAAGAGAATAAAAATTAAAACAATTACTATAATTGCCAGAAGGGCGATGATAATCTGGGAACCGTACATTGTTGATCGCGATACTGTAGAGGAACGGGTTACAGGGAAAAATCACCAAATTAGGAAAAAAAATAAAGACTTACCGAAGAGCAAAAGTATCCGGCGAAAATAAATGAAGAAGAGGTTGCTGCTGGTGGTTGTCGATGGATCCTTGGTCGATACCCTCGGCGTGTCGAGACAGTTGCCGAGCGGTCGAAGATTTTCACGAAGAAACGAACACACACAATTAAGCACAAAGGTTTTTATTTTACTAACTTCACTGAAGTTAGCAAATTGAAAATGAAACTTAGTACAATTTCACAAACACAAACGGAGAACAAGACTTGAAAAATATTCTAAGTCTTTTAACAAAGCTTCAAAAAATACAAACTGTCGCGAGCAGAGTAACGACGTTGATTTTCGGAGAGGTAATGAGCAATGAGCACTGGCCCTCCGTAAAGGGCACAGTTTAAATAGGCTTGACATAGACCGTGGTGGAAGGGGCAACTTTTCGGTCGAGGCGTGATTTTCCACGCCCCCCTTGTTCTCTTTCTATCGGCTGTCAATTATTGATAATTATTCTAATTAACTATTTCCAGATTGATTTTGGATTTGCTAATTAACAATTTATTCTTTTTATTTATTTTGGAAGTGTCTCGAATTTGAATCACCTTTTTAGGTGGAAAATTACGGATTTTAATACTTGTAAAAAGGGAAAATTTTCTTGATAAAGAATTAATTAATTATCAAATCCAAAAATATTAAAAATTGAACTCTATTGATATTTCGCTCTCATTCTTCGCTCTATTACATGCGTTCTCATTCGGTTTTTACTATAATATGTGAAATATCGATCGATATCGATTTGACAGATCTAATTAAATTGAATTTAAATTTGATATAAATTTCATAACTACCAGGGTGTTCTGGTATTCATTCTTAATGGTTTTTCGTCGGCTTTCAGTTTAAAATGTTGAATTCATTAACTTATTTGTTTAACCTTTCCATTTGTCAAATTAACAAATTTCGGGTTAAACTTTTGCGATAATTTTAACATTTGGCTATTGTAAAATATGGAAAAATGATTATTATTAACGATTGTTAATAATTATTATTTGGTTATTCTCTCTTTCTTCATCCCTACTCTTGGCTAAGAATTTCATTTGTCTCTTGATTTTTATTGCTTTCTTCCTATTGGTTAAGAAAAGTTCGGCTATCGATGAGTGGTGGGCCTTCTCGTACGTTCTATGCATTGCGCGGGTGGCTCACCCTTCCCCTACTCTCTCGGTACGATCACGTGTACCGTAGCTGGCCCGCGAGCTAGCCAACAGCGCTACCTCCCCTTTGGGGTGGCTCCTGACTTCCCTTGTTCGTACCAGCCATGCTCACGTGGTCGCTTCTCCTTCTATCCTACCTAAAGAGTATGCTGGTACAGAGGCTTTCTCCGTCGTGGCGACATAGCAACAACGTGCAATCCTCTGTTCTCTCCCAGCACGGAGTCTTCCCCTTTTTTTTCTTTCTAGGAACCGTGACAAATCGGCGAGCTGAATAGAATTGCTTCTTCGAACGAGCACCACTTATCTTTATTTATTTCAACCAAATGTTTAGAAGAAACTGTTTGGAGGTAGTTGTAATAAAAAAAACATTTCCTATGTAACCCAATATTCTTCTTTCGTCGCTGGTAAAGATCGTAAATTGAACTGTTTATCTTTGAGGCAATATCAATTTGCAAGATAATTTTCGCTTAAATGTTTAGTCTCTGAGCAATGACAAATATTGCTGAAGGCAGAAATATTTTAACTCGTTATTTTTACGGATTTACTTTTTATGATGGGAAAAGACCAGAAGGGTTTATGATGGTTACCTGAGTAACGCGCAAATACCTGACCTACCCCTAGCTATAAAGTATAGCCGGGGAAATACGTGAAAAATACATAAAAAATATGTTCTTACAAGACTTTAATATTGATGACGACCTGGCCCAATATTCATATGCATGCGTGATTCTACTGGAAATTGTCTAATCATCAAATTCGCGACTTTCGGGAATCTCTAATTGTTCGCGGGGGTGGCTGTGAACGATGCCCGAGAGGTGCTGCACTCGTTGGAGGAAATCGGAAGTTTTTCTAACCCACTGGGCCCTAGGCATAGTGGTTAGAAGGAAGCTGTCGGTATCGTCGCTCGAGGTGTTGGTCGTCTTCGGAGTCATAGAGCGCTCGTGTCTGTGAGCCTCGCTGCGTCGTAGTGTTGGTGTATTTCGGCTACATCGAGCGCTTGTGTCTATGAGCCTCGATGCTTAGTGGTGTTGGTAGGTTTCGGCAACAGAGACCTGCCGGCTTAGCAACAGGCAAATCCCTTCGATGGCGGCTGGCCCAGGTACATGAGCCGGCGTTTCTTGCTGGTGTTAGTGACTTTTCTTCACAGCGTGCTGTCGGGGGCCCACGTGCTCATCTTGGGTGATCGAGCCGTGGTGTTATGCCTTTGGAATTCTCGAGTAACTCGAGTCCCATTGAAGATGTTGATTTTTTTTTTTGTTTCTCCGTTGACAGAAATATTTTACGACTTCGTCTCGACGAAGTCGCTTTCGAAAGTTTATTAAATAGTCTCTGGTCAACGGTTCTCTGGCTGCGATTCCCACGCACAGCAATCCTCTCCCTTTTCCCTTTATTTTCCTCAGTCTTTCCGTTTCCTCGCGAGTGTACGCGTGCAGCTTCTCTCGGTGCGATCGAAGAGCAGCGCAAGTTCGCGAATAAGAGTTCTCGAAAAGTGCGTGACGTAACAGCGCTAATGCCGGAAATAGTATCTTACGAAATTTTATTTCACGAGTGCGAGAAACGCGTTTTCTCACACGCGCAGCGAAGCGAAACGTGCGAGATATGCGTTTTCTCACACGCGCAGCGAAGCGAAACGTGCGAGAAATGCGTTTTCTCACACGCGCAGCGAAGCGAAACGTGCGAGAAAACAGCTTTCTCGCACGGCGTGAAATAAAGTTATTTTTTGTATTGAATATTCATCTGGGAATAAAAAAAATTGCGGTTTTGTTTTTTATACGAAAATCTTTGATTTTCGGTAATTTTTAATAGCGATATCTTTTCTTATGGATGGAAGTCGAAAAAACTTAGATATCCATCCATCGAGTTCTTCGGGAAATAATACAAATATATAATGGCATTTTAGCATCTTTTATACATTTTTTTGTAATAACAAGTAGATGAAAAAAATAAGAAATCACGATAAATGGGTAAATAATAATAAACCTGACGCTTGTAATTTTCATTACGTCGCATTCAAGAGCCCATAAAATGGAACAAATCCCATATTTCGCTGTTTTTATTTTGCGTTCTAAATACGAATCCAATAGTTATTTCGTTATAAATTGAAGCGAACGGTATCGGTAAAAAAAAAAAAAAAATTTATTTCCGGCAAACTTTCTCATCAATACGAATTTCCGCCGCCAGTCTCAGCGGCCAACAAGACCTTCCGACATTACGAGATTTTTTTTAACACAAAGATATTTTATACGATACAATCGATGAATAACGACTAATTCATAGGCTCTTAAGTATATATCAAATGTAACCATCACAAAGCTTTCTCTCGGTGAGAGAACAAATCGAACGAACAATTATTGCCATCGAATCGCACGATGGGGCGCATGAGCCCACGCCTCGTGTAGAAACGACTCGGATTCATCAAGCGTGAATTTTATCGAGGGTAATAAAGAGTAAGAAAGAGTTGCATCCCGGGATCGACACTAGCAGTAGCGGCAGTAACAGAGTCTACAAGTTCGATCGTGCGACCGGATGCGCTTGGTGCACTGATGTCTCTCTCTCTCTCTCTCTCGCTCTCTCCTTCTCTCCGTTGGTCTGTAAAATAATTCGTTCTCGTCTTCCAACAGCAAAAGCATCAACGGCGAAGAAGAGAACTTACAGAAGCCAGTGAAAGAGAGATGGCGGGCAAAAGAAATTTTCGTAATCCTTGCCGCGGCCACCGATCTCTCTCTCTCTCTCCCTTTACCTCTCTCTTTGTGTGTGTCTTGCAGAAGCGAGGTCTCCCGAGA
The DNA here is from genome assembly GCA_934046635.1 of Buathra laborator. Classification (NCBI taxonomy): domain Eukaryota; kingdom Metazoa; phylum Arthropoda; class Insecta; order Hymenoptera; family Ichneumonidae; genus Buathra; species Buathra laborator. The sequence goes on from OW203901.1 coordinate 5,634,525, forward strand.
AAGATAATTCGCGTTTCTTGCAGCAGAGTGAGGATAGCTGGTCCGCGGTTTCCGAGACGAAGCGCACGAGTAGCAAAAGAGCAAAGAGCAGAAAGCATGAGGGCATTCGTATACTATACTATATATATGTATAGCTATCATCGGAGCTCACGCACCGTAATACCACCCTGTATATTAGTACTCGCAGACCCATATTTGTGTGTTCGGACCGGCGCGCTCTCATTAATAAGTACAACATCGTAATAAGAATCGTGTTGTGTACGAGTATATAGCTACACGTTTCTCAGCGACTTTTATGTATACGCATCGCATATATCCATTGCGGTATGTACAGGTCATCATAATCTTCGGCAGATTCCGGCGTACCACAGTTCTGGACGAAAGACGATGAAGAAGAAGCGTTGGATATAGAAAAAAAAAAAAAAAAAAAATTACGCGCAGTACACGCTACTCTCGTCGAGAAATCTTTCCCGATGCTCGATGATAGCCTCTGTATGTGACCGTAAGACGCATAGGAAAGAAAAGCCATAACGAGTTGCTCGGCATTCGTTCTTCACTCGCGAGTTAGAGGTTCATCCGTTCCCTGAACCGATTTAAATTCTCGATAAGATATACCAGCGGTATGGGAATACGTGTACTTATGAAATTGATGCCAGGAGCTCGTTGCATCGTTAGAAGCGCATGAACATCGAACCTTAAACTTCGCTGTAGCGAAGAATGTGTTCTTTCGACTTTGAAAGATCTCTCGTTTCCCGTTCTAGGTGCTCGAGAAGATTATCCTACACTACAGTATGCATGTTATAGTATTTAACATTTTTTTAAAGAACTGCGTTCGGACTCCTGCGCGCGAACGCGAACGCGCCGGGAGTCGGTGAGAACAAATTGGGAAGCGTCGGCTGTTTAAGAAATTTCGTCTAGCGCCGCGGGAGAGAAGGTCCGACGGGGCTATCGTTATTTTGTCACAGTTATTCCTTATAGTCCGCCTCGACACTTTTTTGCTTCAAAATCGAGTTGCAACATTCGTTTATCAATGATCTTTCAAGTACCCGAGAGTCGTGTATATAAATTCATCCAAACTGCACTTTCGGAGCAGCGGTTGCAAGTATATTTAATTATCTATTAGAATTCTGCAATACTCTCTTTAATAATCATCTAAACCAATACACAGAGAAGTTCTCGACTTTTCGAGATTCTTTAGCTGCGGTAACTGAAAATCGAAATAGCCTCTTTATATTGGAGCAGAACGCGGACCGTGAACCGCGAACAGCAGAAGCAGCATCGGCCAGAGAAGCGGAGAAGGTGTGTACTTGCAATGCTACAAGGATGAAGCCTTCCTCCTTGGATGCTCTTCCTCTCGGATAGCGAGCGAACTCGCGATCCACAGAGAACCAGAGGAGAGTAGGTACCGCTATCGCCCTCTGACCTCCCTGGAAGAACACAGAGCCGACCACGGACGCTCTCGCGAACGAGGCCTTCCTCCACACTTCGCTATATACCCTGTACTATACCTCGCGGTGTATAACCTACCCGAGCACTGGTAAATACCCCGATAATTTTCCGTTCGCGATACTTCGCCACGATCGGGGAGTGATTTCTTCCTGGTACGCTCATGATCTCCTCCCAATGATACTTCGATCATAATCTAAATCCTAGAAAAAGTCTCCGACAAAACGATTACGACGATCTGGATGCCGATAATTCGTAACTTTGATGCGATCGTTGATGATGAGATCGGTGTCGAATGAAGCCTTTGTTCAGACATATTCAACATTAGATCGCGAAGTACAACTTCCAGCGTGAATAAGTCTCGATTACATACCCGAAGCACCTTCGTTCTCAGATCGTAACAATGCGAGAAATTGGCTGTAACTCGGGAGATACTTCTGTGCGGATTCTCCCTCTCCATCTGAGAGAAGCGGGCAAGTGCGCGTCGGAGAAGACCAGTGGAGCAGAAGATTCTTCGCTCCAAGGACGGCAAATTTAAGACGGGAAACACGGGCCCAGGTAACTGGCAAATGTAACCGGGGTTTCGAGTCGAGCCGCGCCACGGCTCCCTGGCAAGCAGAGACGAATTATTCAAATTACAAACGAGCGGCTCAACGGCGAGAGTTTCTGCTTCACCACGTATTATACCCAGTTTATGTACAAGCGAACCCGACATTCAGGTATAGTATACTTGACTGACTCGTTACACTGTACCCTTCCTATGATACGTATAGTCCAGCGTACGCTAACGTAACTGGAGTCTAATCCTCTTGGTGCTGCAGCATCTCAAAGCCACGAATACATGTTCAACTTTTACAAGTATATATCCTTCGTCTTGGACAACTGGTGTAGGAAATAATGTCGTGGGATCATTCGTTGTGCACGATCAAGGTTTCTCCTCTCGGTGTTCGCGCTCGCGCGGGCTTCGGTATTATAAGCGCCTCTGTTGCATCGTGTATTAAATCGCTACGACAACGCGAAGACGAGTACGCGAAGATCGTAGGAGGGGCAAATTTGGGTCACACAGGATCCGAGGATATTGCGCCTCGCTGGATGCTGCTGAGTCGAGAAGATGAGAGTATCATCGCACGATTGAATGTCACGTCTGCTATTGTGAATACTCTTTGCATCGGCGTATTAGATTTTCGAAAAATGTCACATATTCGTCCCTTCATTGATCATAAGAGATGATTATATATTATGAAAGTGCCATTAGAATTTCGACCCAATGTCTCGTTTCCGAGAAAAAAACTGATAACTTTTAGGGCGCACGATATTGGCGTATAAGGATACGATAGCACCTCGACGCGCGCGTCGTCTGTTTCTTTACTTGGCGTCGAGACGCCACAGCGTCTCTTGACTACAGAGGAATAATTATTGTTCCATCATTATTTTTTCTCACGTAAAACGATACCGAAGAATTTCGAAAGATTTAACTATCGTAAAAACGTCGGCAATGAATTAAGAAAAAAAGAGAACGAAGGTTAAACTTTGATCTCGCGACTGACCTTTTCTTCTGGAAATAAGATCTTATAGCATCAGATTCGATAATGCGTTATGCGCATTACTCCGGTTTTGTGTCCCTTCTTGTCGGTGATTCGAGTCGGCGTGGAGAACGTTGAGGACGAGTAACAGTGAGAGTTCGTGATCGAGTAAGAAAGGTATAAAGAACAGATAGAGTGAAAGACACAAATACAAGCGCGGCAGTTTCGACCGGACGAGGGATCGGTTCGTTTTAATCGCTAATCACCAATTAACCGAGCGTCCCGCGTCCGAAACCCCCAGAAGCATTTTAACGAGCCGCCGTGTCGCCTGCCTTCGGAATTTTACTTCGGGCTCCCGCTGTAGAGTTGCTTGGACTTCCCCACCCCCTCCTAACTCCCTCAGTCACTCCGTCCACTTGGTTCCTCGTTCTCCTCCTCAACGCAGTATTAGTCGTCGCCGTGGTTCCCCTCGTGTGTCTCTCGGCTGGACCTCGCGCGACTTCTCGTTTACTCTAGTAGCGTTGGCTTGATTCTTGGCTCGCTTACCTTCATACCTATACTATATACTACATATATACATATACATAGATATATATTGGTATTATGCGATATGCTATATCGCTACGGCACACTGCAGCTTCTACCTACGCGTATCTGTGTACCTGTTTCTCGAATGGACCGCACCAATTAGTGCATATTTCGGGGACGGTGTTGGAGGACCACGAGAGATCCCGGGGATCGTCCTTAGACGAGAAACTAACCGCCGTAGTCGAGGTTTTCGGGTTTTGTCCACCCTGTCTATCTCCGATGCGTTTGCCGATCTTGCGAAATCAAAGACTCGGTTACAATGGCTTCAATGACGGAACCAAATGCTTCTAATGATTTTAGAATATTCTCCATTGCGATGTATTTATAAATATAGAGAATCTAGGATACTGTGCACCTTTTAACTGGGTTGCACCGTTCGTCGTCTAACGGAGCTCTTCGATATATATGTTACGCTATAGGTATTTTCAATGGTTTAAGTTCGCGGTGAGAGTTCGTCGTCGTGAGCCCACGAATCCTGCATCCTCATAGTTATATGCTGTTCTCTCTTCCTCTCGTTCTTGAGATCCTCAATAACCTGTCGAGGTACAAACGCCAACTAGAAGTCGCTTATGGTGTATGTGTACATACTAGTCTCGTACCAGAATCGAGGATGGATATAGTATACGAGATCGATAGGATCTACGTGCTTACAAGGCTCCTGCAGGCAGGTATTATATACCCGAGAAAACATTTTTCGTGAGAGATCTCGATCGCGGATCCATGAGAACACACGATCAGTGAGGAAGCTGAGTTCTATCGATATAGAGATCACCTTATTGATTGAGGATCAATTTTCCCGCGAGAGATATCGACGATTTTTTTGCGACTTCGAAGAATCGTTGATAACAGAATTTCGGAATACTGACGCTTTTTTCTCTCAATGGCGATTTTACGATCGTCATTTCGATCTGTCAGAAGAAAATTGCACGTTTCGGACAATCAATTAGGAATATCCAAATTTTCGGTACACAAAAATATCAATGAAGAATTTACGAAACTGATACGTTTTAAAGGAGTGGAGTCCTATTGAAAGTCCGGATAATAGCGATCGAGTATGTCCTGTTTTGGAGGTACGGAAGAGCAACTCTACCTCCTCGAGCTGCTAGTCGATAGGCTGAAAATTCCGGAAGAAAGATTCAAGGACGTTGCTGTAATCGACGGTGCCGAATGTACGCTCGTCGTTAAAATGAAGTTTCTCGATTTTCCGATTTTCGAGATATCGCAGAAGGATTTTTACTTCGCAAAAGTGTCGGCTCCGAGCGACGATGGCACTCGAGATTTTTCCGCCGGAAGGACATGTCTATTTGTGAAAAAACCGCGTGATCTTGTCAAAGAGATGCAGAGCACCCCTCTGAAAATCGGTATTTTTTGCGCCGGTGATACTTATCCACTTGCTGAGACTGAAGTACCACTTTCTGGTTGTCTCTGCAATCAAATTTCCATGGCCTCCAATGATTCCGATCATTTGCCTCCGCCGTACATTCTCAAAGGAGGTTACCATCTCACAGATTCAGGAGAAAATCCATCGGGTACGATTAATCTCGAGGTGAGGCTATCGTCCTTTGGAAAATCCGTCACGACGCACTATCAGTTGGACCGAAAATCATTTTTCTTCAAGAACGATCGCGACGATGGACAGTATTGCGTGAAGAGAGTTTTGCCTCTCGAATTTTGTGCCGATGAGGCTGGTAAGGATACGATGAAGTGCGGAGAGCCGATGCTTCCGAGTTTGTTACCCGATGACGAATTGGAACAGATCGCCGTGGACACAAAGAAATCGGAGGATGAGACGACTAATGGTAATGGAAAGAAGAAGAAGAATGGAAAGAATGAGAAGAAGAAGAAGGGCAAGAAAAATAAGTGAAAGGTTGACGGGGCCAAGGCAAAACGAAGTCGAAACGGACTTTCGAAATCGATGATTCGTATTATTATATTCTCGTCTGTCCTTTCCCCCGCCGTTCGTTTGCGATCGATTGTCCCGCGAGCCATATGAATAGGTAGTGGTAGCACCGTCGATCGTATATCGTTACCGTAGCAACAGGGTCGAGTGACAAGAGATCAAATCGTCATAGGGTTAAGTTCACTGAACGGGTGAACCTAAACTCTTCTAAATTCATGAGGTGAACGATTCTTCCAATTCGTATACCGGTACAATTAAAATTAAAAAAAAAATTAAAAAAGGTGTTTTCATCTTCGAAATTTCCGTCGATCTTCAAAGCGCAATAATGTCTGTGTCGAGCGCCGTCGATACACCGAAGGATACTTCTGAAGTTTACCCTCCTCTCGAAGTTCCAAATCCATCGCCAAAAATAGGGATGAACGATCCGGAATTCAACAAACTCACGACTGCCGAAAAGCTCAACGACAGCAACTATCGCGAGCTTATTTACGAGGCGTATCCGAACGAGGCAACGTGTGATTGCAAATCAGCGGTAGATAATACTATTGTCTTCATTGAAGATGAATCCAATGTCTCGAAGTCATCAAAAAAATATCATCTCGTTTGTAAATCGGGTTGCGCGCAAGCTTGTTGCTCGAGTGCGCGGAAATCAGTCGTCGGTTCCGCGTATCCGAACGATGCTAATAAGAATGACAAGTTGCCGACGTTTATGCCAACCCATTGTGTCGGAAATCGTCGAGACAACAGCGAGTACGTCAAATGCAACACGCAAAACGAACGCAAAGATCGAAAGCAAAAGATGCACAATGGAGACTATTGTCATGGCGCGAATCGTTTACGCGGCGGTGGCGAAGGCGAAGAACCAAGAGGCGAGGAAGGAATGTATCCGGAGTTCGGACGAGTCAACGAAGCGATGCCTCGAAGATTCGACGATGCGTGGAATGGCGCGAACGGTTGCGTCGTCAATAGGCGTCTCGAGGGTGGCGGTGGCGTTGGTTACGAGTACGTGGAAAGGCATCCGATAAACAGGAGTCCAGCCTCAGGTACGAGAATGCCGTGTTACACGAAGGAAAATCCTGCGGAAGTACAATCGAGAGGGACATACAGGGAACAACCCCAAGATTCGCATCTCGACACGAGCCAACAACATCGTTCGCCGAATGCCTGCGCTCCAACCCCGGATCTTCATGGGATCGTTGCCGCGGGATGTTGTTGTCCCGGAAGAGAAAACCTCGTTAGATCCACGAGGCAGCGTGAAAACATTGGGATCTGTTCGAAGAAGAAACCCTGTCCAGGTGTGGATTGCCTGATAAAAGCTTTCCGGGAGACACAGGAGTTCGTTCACTCGTTGGGAAGAGTTCCCGGCCTCGCTGGTCTCGGACTGATGGATCCCGCAGATAGTCCTTACTTCGGCAGGGATAAACCAAAAGAAGGGTGTCAAGATGGAACCAAGACTCCGATAGGACTTCCGGATACCATAGCTCTTCCCAATGCGCAGTGCGTGGGACCTTGCAATCCTCAAATGTTGAAGTCTCCCGTCGGTGATCCGTTCTTTGGAACGACACCCTTCACAATTGGGGTACCTGGACGAGGTGGAGTCGTCAGGGAAGCTGTGCCTACCTTGCCTGGTCCAGGCTGGAGTTATCCTTCGGGAAAATCGCGAAAAAAAGATGATAAGGATAAAACAAAGGATGTGGACGCAACTTCCGCGCTACCGGTGGATATCGAAACGGGTCCCTGCGGAGAACCTACATGCAGAGCAAAACGACGTACAACCGATGTTCGTGAAGCCACATCCACCGGGGAATTACACGAGTTACCAGCGAAGAAGGTTGTGAGTCCCGCAGATGCGAATGAGGCGAAAATATCGAAAGACGGAAGCAAGCAGAAAGGAAGTATGAAGATGCGTTTTGGAAGATCATCGTTGCCAGGACCCGGAGGCGACAGAATCGGAAGAAGACGATCGTCCGGTAGAACGAGAAGAAGGTCTATCCGTTTTGTTTACTCGGCCGGTGACACGTATTCAGGTTTTACCTGCGGTCACAAGAATTGCGTCGAGGAGCGTCACAGGGTACCCAGCAACATGGGATGGCTGTGGAATCTGAATGAAACGGTGGGCAGACTGAAGCCGCGACCGGGTTGGAAGCCAGGCGCCATCGCTCGCCACATAAGCGAGATTCTTCGTGAAGCAAAGCGTTTGGATAGACGCAAAACGAGGACAAAGTCACGATCGTCGTCGTCGTCGCGTTCGAGATCGAGATCAGCGCCATCGAGAGGCAAACGCAACAAAGTTTCTAAGGATCGTCAGTCGGTAAAGAAATCTCAAGGAAGAAGAAAGGACGAGGAAAAGGAAGAAGTCGAGCCCCCTCCCACTCTTCACATTCATCGAAAGGATGGGACATATTACGTTACTATGTATCCGATCAAGCAGGACGTAATGGACATACCGAAATTAGAGGAGCCCATGAAGCCGTTACAGTTCAAGATAGCGAAGAACAAAGACGATACCTCGATCGCGTCGAGTTCAACGGCGTCGGACATGGAAATCGAGTTTTCACCGCCCGCAGCGGTGAATCGTTATCACAAAAAGCCAAATGTCGTGCACGCTGACACGCAGGTTAAGCAACAGGAAATAATCGATGCACACAAGATTGATAATGGCAAAAAAAGCGATAAGAAGAAGGGAAAGAAAGGCAAAAAGTGATGCAATTGAGCTTTCTTCGAATGGCCAAGATGAACGCTGTTCCCGCAGGTTTCCTATACTATCGACCACGATTATCGCTGTCGACATATTTTTTTTTTCACTGGAATAACATAAAAAAAGAGAGAATGATGTTTCGCACCGATATTATATCATTCTTGTGTAGAGCAAAATACTTTATTTGGCTTTACACAAGAAATATACTTAATTCAGTTTCGATTTGGTTTAGTTACCAGTTAAAGTGGGATGTCGAAGAGCGTGAGCTGTTCTGTTTAGAATTTTAAATTGTGATTATTGTGCGGCGATGCGCGCGTGTCAATTTTTGCGTTTGTGCGCAGCCGACGAGCGTAACAAAGACAAGAGATAGCGATGCGATAGTTTCAAGGTGATTACTTATTGGCAACCGCGAGTTTATTCTCGACACGTATCATATGTATATACATAAATCAGTTCGAATCGGGTGATCCGACCCTATGTGAGATCGGCAACGGTTATCTAACCAGGAATTTGATTTTTTTTTCGTCACTTCGAGACACTTGACGTTTACTGCAAACGTCATGCGCAGAAGTCGCGTAAATCGACATTTTTCGCGCATACTGCGGTTGTTATCAACTGTCCGCAGTTTAGACTCGCGTGTTCTGTCGTCCGTGAGATACTCCGTTTTTTATCGACGAAATGTGCGAGAAGGCACAAGCTGAGAGAAATGCCGTCGTGCGAAAAAAAATGCTCGACTTGCGCGAAGTCGAACTCGTTCCAATGCCGAAGAATTCGCCGTGGCTGAGACCTATGAGATTTTCATTTCTTCAAGACGGTGTCCAGAAACATTGGGATCTCACGAGATCTCACGAGAGCGTAAGCGTACTGATATTCAATACAACGAGAAAAAAGCTCGTTTTCGTAAGACAATTTCGTCCCGCTGCGTACTACGCGAATATACCGGAAAAACCGGGACCCGTTGACACGGAAAAATATCCGGCGGAAAGTGGTCTAACCTTAGAACTTTGCGCCGGAATCGTCGACAAGGACATTCCACTCATCGAAATCGCGAGAGAAGAATTGAAAGAGGAGGTCGGTTACGACGCCCCGGCTTCAGCGTTCACGAAGATCATTACTTACAGGTGCGTACGACACGAGATTTAACAACCGTGCGATCGTCATCTCCGTGCAAAAAAAATCGATCCCAACTGCTGATTTTTTTTTTTAGGATCTTCTCTCTTGCAAAATTATTGTTATTTCCTACCAAAAAAACACTTTTTTGTAATCTCTGACAACAATATCGTTTTTTGTTTTTTTGCGATTGCAGAAACGTATCTACCACTGCCTCCAGACATACGCTTTTCTACGTTGAGGTTTCGGATGAAATGCACACGCACCCTGGTAAGTCGTTAAAATAACGTAAAGGCCATCGATTCCGTGCGAAACTATCGTACGATTACTCCAAATATCGTAATTATCGTTTAAACTTTAGACAAATAAATATTTTATGAATTAAAGGCCATTGATTCCGTGCGAAACTATCGTACAATTACTCCAAATATCGTAATTATCGTTTAAACTTTAGACAAATAAATATTTTATGAATTAAAGGCGGAGGAGCAGAATCGGAAGGCGAACTCATAGAAGTCGTGGAAATGAGCATTCAAGAAGTAAGAGAATACATTGAATCTGAAGAAATACCAAGTCCGCCGGGTTTTCTCTTCGGCGCGCTATGGTTTTTATCCAACAAAACTCAACACTGTTCATAAATCGTTAAGTCGAAAAAACTGTTGTTACAATCTGCGAATGTAACGATTCACTAAGACAAATGATTGGGGTGTCAAAAGTAGGTATGTTAAATTTATGGTTCAATAGTTTTATTTACAAAGGGGGCATTGTATTTACACGAGAGAGTGTGACATAGTTGCGAAAATTAGGCGTTTGCCAATTTACGAAAGGAGAGAAAAAAAAAAAAAAAAAAAAAGGGAAAATACAAATGGTATCCAACGATTTTAGTGTTCCGCCTCGTCTTTCGTGAACTGGGAACTGACCCAAGCTAAACCCCATTTCAAATTCGTCAGTAGAAACTTTAGGGCTTTGGTCCATTGTTCTTCGGAGTTGAATTGGATTCTGTAATGAAAAAGTGTATATTTTCGTTAATCTTTGCTTTTCTCGACGATCGACGAAAGTTTCGATAGTAATACATTTTTTTTTTTTTTTGATTTTTTTTTTTCGGCCTTTCAATTTAAGTTAATAGATAAAAAAACCGACGATATAAATTTTCGCTGTGATAATAAAAGAAAAAAGATACGTTACTTGATAGAGTAAGAATTTCCTGTTGCCGAGTCCTCGATTTTTCCGCGATCCATACGATAAGGTAAACAGAAGCCGCTGTCCCCTTTCTCCACCTGTTCCTTGAACTGCTGAAGACAATCGAGAAAAGCCACCATCGCCGCGTCGAATTTCGTATCCCAGAGAAATTTGAAACCGCCGCTACCGTACAACGGCAATTCGCGATGTTGATCGAGTACCTCGATGTAGCTGTGATTACCAAAGGGCACTAAGCGGAATCGTTGAAAAGTCAAATTCATTTTACGCGCCAATGCCGTTAGCAAAAGTGTCGTTTGTCCCCATGCCGCGTTTATCTCACTCCAGTCTACCGGTGCGCTCGGCAATCTTCCCAATCGAAACGAATTTATCGTTCCGAAGTGTCCCGACGCCCAGATGTGAAAAGTCGCGTTGAATACATTTGTTTTCTTCAGTCTTTGAAGCTGCGAGGCTGCATAGGCCAACTGGCATTCCAAGCTATAAAAAAATATAACATCGTTAAAAAAAAAAAAAAAAAAAAAAAAATTCAAGTAATACATTAATATTTTTTTTATTTCTCGACGATTTTTCGCGAAAAATCTTTGTACCTGCGACACTCGTCTTCCGCGAGTATCAAATCCCTTCTATGCCTCGAATATTCTCTCCAATATCTCTCCTCCTCACTCTGCAATCTTTCCTTCTCGACGGTCTGCTGAGCTATAGCTTGCGTCGTGGCTGCTTCTTCCTTTCTCAGAGCTTCTAATTCTCTTATCATTCTCTCCTCCTCGGCTTTGACGTCCTGCAATTCCTTAGCCAATCCCTCCATCTCTACGTTCTCATTCTCCTGATGTCTTTGTTCGATTTCAAGCTTTTTAAGGTATTCATTGTAATCCGACCATTCGCCTTCCGTCATTCTTAGCTGTTGATCCATGAGGAGCAACAGGCTGTCCGTACATTCGTCGCACAAAGGATGATCGGCGGAGCTGCTGCTGCTTAATATATCGAATAGCGTCGCGCGTACCTGATGAGCAAAATCGACGGGAATTAACGATAATTAGCAAACGATCGAAAAAATTAAAAAACGGGATTTACCCTCAAATGATGACTCAGACTCTCTGTCTCTCCAGAATCGCCGACTAACATAAAACCATTGGTTCCATTTGCTGACTCTGTTAATCTGAACGGAGGTACTAAATGTTCCAAACTGCCGCTTTGCGGCTCTATTTCCCCGACGACTTGCTGCTGTATGGGAACTGCGATAAGAGAAATAATTTTTTTTTTTTTTTTTTTTTTAATAATTTATTAATATAGAAAATAAATAAAGGAAATAAAAAATAAATAAGAACGGTCAGAAATTTTTATTCAATAATAATTAAATATAACGAAGAAGCGGAAATCGTCAAGTCTTCTTTATTCTTTACGCTACTCGCTACGCCAAGCCGCTGACCTCACAAATATTATTCAAACAGCTTGGGAAGCTTAATGTTGCGCAGTTAAATGAGTAATCAGTAAGTATCGCTGGCTGTCAATGACGAAGGCTACAAATTTCTTCGTTTATGGCAACAGACATACATTTTTACAGTCAAGTCATCGGTTGTCGTACTTTACGCGGCTTACAGCTATTTTGAAGAAATTTTTTTCACGAAAATAACGATCGTTATATGGCTTAACTATCGAAGGAGATGACAAAAATGAGATTGTAATTTTGCACGTTCGTGAAATTCATAACACGAAACAGAAATTACCTACGTGATAATTCGGCGAGTGTGTGTTCCCCAAGGTAATCGAAGCTCGGATCGAGTCTCAGCGGTTGCAAGCATCGTTGACACGCAAAACTCACGTTATTTTTAATGTCTACCATCCTGAACGATTTATTAATTATCGAATCGATCAATTCGTCAGGTGAATATTCCCTGCCTGACGGATACTACTCGATCTTTTTTTTTATTTATAAATACGTCTCTGACGCTTGGACGAGTCGGTCAGCTGACCGTATTTACACTGTTTGCCGGTTGGCGTCGCTGCTGTACGGTAATCAATCTTTATTCCGCGTTTTCGTACGAACAAATGAGTATCGTGTTGTTGCGAGAATAATCAAACGTCATAACAATCGTAGAATGTTAATAGTAATCAGTATTCTTTCGTTGCCTATGTACAACGTGGCATGACATGGTTTTTTTTGTTTTTTATTTACGAAACAGTAGTGAGAGCCGAGAGGGTACGATGGTAAAGTGCGGTTCGGTTTTATCGTCTCTCGGCGTGTTTCCTTGCGCCGGTGAAGCAGGGGAACTGTGACGAGAGAAGTGTTTTGTAAGAGAGACTGTAGAGGTTTACGCTGCATCGGCTGCAGCTCCATAACCCTTTGATGATTCGACTCGAAGTTTTCAACCGGCGGAATCCGAAAAGACGACTGTTACTCTATGGTAAGTCACGTTCGTTGCATAATAAATTGTTCGATGTAAAAAATTACCGTTTTTTTTGGTTATGTTGCTACGCGAATGCAATTATTGTATAAAAATTGAAATAATTGCCGATCGAGCATAAGCTGCTGAGAGAGTTCGCGGGAAGGTTCGTACGATGCCAATACTCGTGCTTCCCGATAGACGCTGCCTCTGCAGTGAATATCGGCAACTCGTAGATATGCAAATTTCGTATCGGGCGCAAACAGCACTATAATTTATAGCGACATTAATCATTTCCCCACAGTTAATAGAACTCTCGTATATTGACATTAATTAAAATTGATCAAGACAACTTTGCAATTAGTTTCACATCAACGACGCGCATTAAACGTCCGCGTACCAATTACAATGTGACGATAGGAAAAGCCTTTTCCGAGATAGAAATGTTTTTACAAAACCGGAAGTCAATAATCAACGCGACGAAATTTTCAAGGGTAAAAATGTGGAGAATCGAGAAAGTAGGGTATTAACTGCACAACGTGCGTACAATATGTGAGTGTCAAACCCACATCCGGCCACAGCGGGGTTGGGACAAAGTCGGAATGCTCTCGTTTGCGACCAAAAATAGTTTACCAAATGTGATGATCTGATTATTGACTACGAGAGACTCAAAAGATGTCGGATATTACGCACGCGCATGAGCGTCCGGTAACTAATTATATCGAAAAAAAAAAGTTGCGCTAATAATTCCATATTCACGTTACATCACATACAACATTCGTCCAAAGTTCATCGATATCCTTACATAACGTTTCACGAGTGTGAATTAAAAAAAAAAAAAAAAAAAAAAAAATTACGAAAAAGCGCACGTTGTTTAACCGGTTTAGCAGTTAAACTGTATCGAAATAGAAATGCAAATAATCGATTATCACTCAAAGATTGACATACATTATCGTCTGTCGATTCAAAGTGACTTGGCCACTGATCAATAAAAATTAAATTTTATTAATCGCCGTAATATTGATAAAAAGTAGAAATTGCATAATAATATAATAACTGCTAGACACCGATTTCGTCGCGGTCAGTGGCGCGTGCAGTTTTGCTTTTCCTCCTCGGGGCTCTCGCGTGATTGATACGGCTTTCGAGCGTCGACATCATACTTAACCGCGAGAAGTTTGCTCCCCCGCGTGCTCAACATTCGTCTCTTGGTTCACGGGCGTGACGCAGCATCAACTACCGGCAACCTGTCTTCTATACTAGCAGCGAAGTATACACCGATGTAAATCAACCTTTATACACGTGAAAAACGCAGCGAGCAAGGAATGGGGTGCAGAAAAGCAGATACAGAGGGAAAAAAAAAAAAAAAAAAAAAAAAAAAAAAAATGGTGCTTTAACACCGTCGAAAGCCACGAGACCAGTCTCAAGGACGAGCTATAATGCTAATGCTGTTAATACCGTAGACGAACGAGCGAGATAGAGAGATTCGTGGGTTACGGGGAAAGCTCAGTCGTAAAGACATTTACCGACACCCTGGAATACTCGGAATGGCTTTTCGTTGTTATCAGTGGCCAAAGATCTTATCCCGTATACCCGGGGATATACCTGAAGTATCCTGCAGTGCGTGGGGCATCTTTCCGAGGCATTCACGAAACCGCTGTGCGGCTCGAGCCAATCCACCCCTCTTCGACGCCGTACGCAGCCAAAGTTATATTCTTTGGCTTTTGTTTTCCCTCGCAGGCCTCTCTCGCCACCCCCCCCCCCCCCCTCCTCCTCCCCTCACGATCTTCTCACCAGTCCCTTTGAGCGATCACCGGGAGCGATCGGCCAAAGTAGACCAACGATCGGATTTATCTGGTAGGATCTCTCGTCGCGCGCGCGCGCGTCCCAAAAAACTTATCCAAGGTAGGAATGGAGACAGAAAGACGGACGAGTGAACGAGGGGGGCACCCGACGGGGAGGCTGACGCCCGGTAAAAGAACGCAGTGGAATGAAAGATTCGAGAACGAGAAGAACTGAGTCCTTTATATATATATTTTTTTTTTCGTGGTTTTTTTTTTTTTTTTTTTTTTTTTTCTTGTCGATCTTCCACTCGGACAGTGTGTGGGAGAGCCGTCGAGCGATAATTCCCGAGACATGTACAGCTTCTATAACTACTATATGGGCTCCTCGTGACACGCAGCTAGTAGTTTATACCTGTTACACCGGCTCTGTCCAACCCGTGAAAGAGCCCAGTGACACTATGGTCCGGAGGTTTATGCTAATACCAGCGTCGTTTATACCCCTCGAAAACGTTTTTTTTTCCACAAGAGAGAGATATATCTCACGGAGTCTCTCGTCTTTCATATTTGTGGGTAATGGCATGGGAAATGCTCCTTTCGTTGGACCAACGCGCGGGGGTCTAACGATTCAACAGGTGGCGCCTAAAAAACCCCCAAGCAATTTTCGTCTTCTCGAACTTTCAATAATTCTTCTTCGTCAGTATATTACATTTTTTTTAACCCTCGTCAGGCCACGTCTTGCCGTGCCGGCTGTACGAGCGTCGCTCGGTAGCGTTTATCGTTTTTTTTTTTTTTTTTTTTTTTTTTTTTTTTTCATCGACGCGTTTATGTCACACAGCCACCTTGGCGAACAATCGCGGAAACGCAACAACAGCTCGATTGACAGTTTACAAATTGAATATTACTCGTAAGTCGTATTAAAAATGTGTTTTTTACGCTTTTTTTTTTAACTTCTTACACGAGCGTTCGTGAAACCGGCAGTCAAAGTAAAAGACACGCTGCCGCTTCTGCGGGGCTCCGCTACTCATCAGCGCGCGCGAAGTATAGTATTTGACCCGAACGCCACCCTGTCTCGTAAATAGAATAGCCGAGGATAATGAAAGAATAAAAAAAAAAAAAAAAAAGAAAATACCGCAAAAGCCAAAACCTGCCGTCAGTTGTAGAAAACCGTCCGTCCTTCGCGCTTTTCAAACGTTCGGAGATCCACGACTAATCGGTGAGACTGCGGGGTGAGGTATAGCGAACTCTCGGGCTCTCTACGGGTCCACCGTGCCGTCACTCAATTTAGCAACGCTTCGCACCCCGACGATACCATGGGGGATAAACACGTATACAATAACACTATATATTGGTTATACATTATACCAAACGCGAGCTTTTGAGTCGTTTCTTGCCGCGTGGGATGAAACTGGATCGAGGGAATGGGGATATCGGGAATAATAATAATGCATCTACGACATCCCGAACCGTTCGCGTATGAATTCATATTAAACATATTCATGTATCCCCGTCTCCGAATATTCCACCACTCCGTGCATAGATCGATCTATTATTTACCGATTCCGTTCGTAACACGCAAACACACGGATGCGTAGTCGTTATAAATTGCTTTATTGTGCAATACAATTGGCTTAATCGATTCATCATCAATAATAACGCCGGTGGGTTACAGGTTATTACTACATTGCGACGTTCGTTTTTTTACCTATTCTCCAGTCTATAATTTCACTGATAGCGAGACAAGTTTGCGATATACATACGGCTCGTTCAGCCCATGTTATCGTTTGGTGGCGACTCGTTATCGTCCGGTTTCTTCGAATCTTCCTGCTGGTTTATAACCCGCTTCTGTTGTAACAAGGCAAAGGTATATATGCCGCATGAATTTACGAATGTCGAGAGGGGGGTATATATGTGTAACGAAAGACGACTCTGCGGCGGCTGGCAATGAAATCGGTGAGGAGCGAAGGTGTGCGAGTGAGGGTGGGCGGCAACCGAGAGAGAACCAAGGCGCGCGAGTTCTCCGCGGGCTCGTCCACTCGAGTCTCTCGACGACTCGAATCGCGCCTTCGTACCATGTGCTGCGCGCGGAAGGAGTGCCGTACATGGGGGGGCAAAAAAAGTGAGAGAGAGAGCAAGAGGGAGAGAGAGAGAGAAGGAGCGAGAAAGAGAGAGAATCTTGCAAACGGCCGCGAACTCTCGAGCGTGAGTCTCGTCGTTTGAATCGCGGGGCCCCTGCTGTTGCTTCTGCTGGTTGCTGGTGAGTGAAGCGCGGGCGTCACGACGACGTCGGGCGTCGCGGCTCGGCCTCCGCCAATCCGTCCCTCAGCGGCCATGTTGCCCGTGTTCCCGGGGCGGAGCACCGGAGCTCACCTCTTATGTAGGTATATATGCTAACTACATGTACGTTGGTACATATATGTACACGTATATACATTTATTTGTATATATACATATATATTTACGAAGACTATATAGATACGCGCGCGGGAAACGAGAATCCCGCGACTCTGACGCCCGTCTCCGTGCGCAACTCTTTGCGAGGTGCGCGTGTTTTTTTTTATTTTTTTTTATTTATTTATTTTTTAAAGAGGACGTAGATAACACGGAGGCATGACTTTCACAATTCAGTTCCCTTTCCCTCCCACTACGATTCTATGCGCATCAATTTCACCTCCCGACCCCGCGAGGACAAGGGGCAGCAGGTTGCACCTTGCACCTGCCGTACAAAACTATCGAAGCTTATACCGTTTATTATATGTACGAGGAAGTGATGCGACTGGGGAAATGAATTGATGATTGCGGGATAGGAACGTTATCGGACGGGTTGGGTATATTTAGATAGATTTTCAATTCCGAATGAATATATATAAATATCAATCTACCCGTATATCGTCGGTTTTCCTCGAAGGTATATCATCGATGGCTGAAGCTGTACATGAAGACCTTCGGTCGCCCCGGAAGCAAAAAAATATATATATTTTTTTTTTCATACTTACATCGAAAAAAATATATGAATTAATTGGCATTTAATTAATTCAATTAAACTACCCGAGTGCGGGTGTCGCTAATGTATTTTGTTGAATCAAAAATATGCGGAATTTTTTCGAATTACGTTGACGCAAATACGTCATTCAAATAAATCGTATAATCATTTTTACTTGAGGTAAACAAATCAACGATTGAAAAAATATGTTACGTCAATGGTCAATGGTCAATGATTATAATATTAGTCATCGATCGCCATATTCGTTCAAATCAATAATTGATGCATTTGAAGGAAAAATATTGTTGATTCATCGGAATCCATAAAAATTTTATCGAAATCAATCGAAATTCGGTTCCGGTACTATTACTTCGAGTATTTTTTTACTTGTTAATATTTCACGTCTCATTGTTAATGGGAATCACTGCTATGACCATTTTTCGTTACAATACAATTTTGCAAATTACAATTCTGAATATCCTCGTGGGGATCGAGCCGCACAACTGACGCTTTCTAACCTAATATCTTACCCTACGCTACTACCGCTTATTGATTTATGAAAGTTCGTATCTGCTATATGAATTACCTTATTACTTAGATATTAATTAGCACAAGCAATGTGTTTATTAATTTTTTCAGATTTTTTTAAACCCTAAAAAGCTTTGAAAAGCCGACAGTTTCCTAAAAATCTCAGTGGACATACCGTGTCATGAAAAAATAGTGTGTAGGAGGGTTAAGGTAGTAATCGTGCGGTATCGATTTTCTTAAGATATTGTTCAATTTTTGTGTATTCATTATTTAATGCGTCTTCAATACACGTCTGAAGTTGCAGCACGATTTACCACCCAGAACCAGAGAAAAAAATTATTAAAAAAAGTCTTTATTGTTGGCATTCTCTATCAAACAACATGGCGGATTACATTTTCGATCACCGTAAACGTATCCTTCTTACAATTTCGACCAAACTTTTTTGAGGGTTAGACAAATGTCTAATCCTTACTTTCACGAAATTTGGAAACAATCGATCACGTACTTTGAAAAATTCAATATTGCAATGATCAGTTAATATCATTTTGAAATTATTATTATGCAAAATCGATAATTTCATCACCTCCAATATGCGTGATTTTTTTCAAATTTTTAGACCACTGAGAGGTGTTTGCAATTCTCTCTCATTTCTCTGAAACTTATGTGAAGTCAGACTGTTTGCAAGACAACTACCTTAAATATTTATAAAAAGTTGAGTCAAGACCCGTTTTTATTTTATGCTTTTTTAGAGTGGTACTCGACCTGTACATTACAATTTGTGTTACTCGGTGCAGGATATAGAAAAAATCGAGGCGTAAATTCGATTTCTTCAATTATTACACAGACATTATTACGCCGTACCATCCACCGAATTAGATGTATAAGAGTTTAGAGAGAAGTAAATTAATCAATTCCAATACGTTAATCGTTATTTCAATAACATATTGATTGAAGTAATCACATGACAATCCAACGATAAATGACGTTGGATTGTGAAAATGTTAATCTCGTCATAATTATAGATTTTATTGATTTGATGATTTTATTTTGTTTCAATCTACAAATAATCTTAATACTAAAATATTTCAATGAATAACATATTCATTTGAATCAACTTAATGCATAATTTAATCAATTAAATTTATCGAGCACTTGAAATATTTAACTTGACTTTTTCGCCGTCGTTCAACGCCTCAAAATATTGAATGAGTACTTCAACCAAGAAAGTTTTGATTCAATTAAATGTTTTTCAACCGTATGGATGCAATTGATTCAAGAATTTTTCTTTTTCGTGAACCAATACTCCATTAGAGTTTAAGACAATACAGCCAATAGATTTGTAGGCAATACGAAAAAATACATCGAAGTACGTACGCTGGAACGTTGCTTAGGAACCGTCGATTCGATGCAAAAAAATCGGAAACCACTCCATTCTTTCGTTACGATTGTTTCGTATTTTTCGATGCTGTGTAACGAAGCGAAAAAAAATGTATGTAACTTCTTTAAATACTCTATTTTGTGTATTTTTCGACAGTAGAACTTACTGATCCCATCAGAAAGCAAAGGTTTTATTTATTTTTTTTATATTATTAATATTTGGAAGTACCAATAATCACTACTTTTCGCAATATTGATTATACATATTTTTGGTATTCGTCGTCGTAGAACTGTATTTCAAGTATTTTTTCCCGCGATGCATGAAATTTTTGTTTTTATTTTGTTTTGTTTTCAGTTATTATCAACTTTAGATTATTCTTGAGTACATCGATGCCGTTGGTAAAAATTAAACATTCGCTATTTTTCGTCGAATCGTAAATAAGAAAAAAAAAATCGCCATCCTTAAATACTGCAAAGTCTCACAAAAACCAAAACAACACAAAAAACTTTTATGTGGTATAAAAAGAAAATAATAAATATATAATTTACACGCGTAAAAAATATATATATGTGATACAATAATTCACGATTACCATATACCCGATGTACACAATATATATAATATATTGATAGGTTTTTAGAAATTTATGTCTCACATATTTAACATATATGTGCGATATGCACGAGAATTAGGTAACACATGTCGCATATATGCAGTATATATATTATTTCCGTGAGGCTCTGCTAATCAAGTTAGAATTTCTGCAGTTGCTATTGCTATTTAATTGCAAATTTGATTTTTACACATTCAGACTAAGCTTCTCGCAATCATGGATAGTAATGTCGTCGATGGCAAAGCGACAAACATTTCTACTTAAGATGTAAGATTATTGCGCGTCTAGGATATTCATACCGTATGAATCGTTATGCCACATACGTGGACGTCCTGTTCTGATTTACGGTGTGTAACTGCCACCGCTTGGACTCCTCGCTGCGTTTGCATCTCCCGCAGCAAATGGCATTAGGTACCTGCAAGGTAGATACGTCGCATAGGTAAGCATTCCTACATGCGCTTTTCGAAAGCTTTACGGCTTTACGACGAGAGTCGAGAAGTTACGTTTTACGATTACGGAAATAACGCCCGCCTGGTTTGCTTGTGATTACGATTTTCCGCGTGTGTGCCACACTCCGCAATCGCATTCGTCGTAAGTCATACAATTGTACGCACGGGACTGGGTACACGCACACACCCGCGCGCACAAAGATGCAAATTTTTTTTTTTTTTTTTCAATTTTTTTTCAAATTGTCAGCGAAGCATACTTAATCATGCCTATTGGACCACCCATGAATATTCGCAATTCGCTCGCGTAAATGCAAAAACATACTATTTTACGAGAGTCGGTGAGATGAAGTTAATTAGAGAAATATTATTGGTAGATGCAGGAAGCGCGTGACTACGCATCGATTAGCTTATCGATCGTAATGAACGAATGTTTCAAAGCGTTAGAAAAGTGTCCCGCTGTTCTTGTTTTTTTTTTTTTTTTTTTTTTTTTTTTTCATAATCTGGAGATCGTATCGCTGATAGAATAACGTAATAGGTAATAGGAATACAGTTGTTCCCGGTTGAAAAACGTGAACGCACGTAGTCAAAGTCCATTCTAATATCTGAGACAAGTTTCATTGTCACCGATATAATCTCGAATTCGGAATAATTTTTTTTTTATTCGTGTGTTTCGTGTGTCTGTGTATTTTTTTTCTCCTGCTGCTGTACGTCTCGCTGCACGTCTGACTGGCTTCTTGTTCGTAGTTCCTGCCCACGCAACAGTCGCAGGTGACTCCTCGATGAATACCTCGTTGTGATATTAATAAACGACGACTAAGGCTTCTCGAATATCTCGAATGTATACGAATAATGCTATATTCCTACCAAGAGATATTCTCAGCCTTCCTTCCCTGTTTGACCTTTTGTGGACGAGCGAATTAATAATCGACGAAATGTAAAAAAAAAAAAAAAAACATACCTCAACGTCATTCGTCTTGTGTGTACAGTCTTACGGGGAATGGATACCTCGGTAAATTTTTTCGAATCACATATTATTCGTATTTCCGAATATTTTAAATTAATTCCCATCGCTGCGTCGCGAGAATTTGATGATTTGTCATCGGTGAGGTTTTTCTTGTATCTAATGAATTAATGATTCAGAATATTGTAAGCCTTTGGGATATAAATTTTTTTTTTTTTTTTTTTCGGAAAAAAATATTCATATTGGCAGTTTGTTTATTAATAATTCTAAGCAAATAATTAAATGCATTAAATAATTAACTACCCAATTGCTGAAAAGTCGGAAAAATACCAAATTCAATGGATTAATTAATTGTAAATATTCGAATTATTTTGAATTACGTTGACAGTAGCGTATTATTTTAATATTTTTCCGTTGGTTTCCAATCGATTTTAACGAAAAATTTCGTGATCGTTACGATTCGAATATTGATAATTCTTCAGTTCGACGATTATAGTTATCGATAGATACCAAAAATTCTTGGAACCTGTTGGCCAACAAGTCTGCAGCAGCAGGGAACACGTTTGAATTCTGACAAAACATTGGAAACTCGTGTTTACACCCCACGAGTATATATATTTACGAGACATCCGATCCGCCCACGAGAGGCTAAGAAAGCTCGCGCGGTTCATTCGGGGTATTATCGCTTAGAAGGACACACCGCACCGATGAGAACGAATAAGCAATGAAAAAGAAAAAAAAAAAAAAAAAAACAGGAGTATAGAATTCTCTTCGCGCGTATCTCGTTTGTATTATTATACGATATCCTCTTCTTTCGCAGAGAGTCAAACCGAATAAAATAGCCACGAAATCGAAAAACCCGAGAAATATGTATAGACAGAGGGGTCCCCTTTGCTCGTCGAATTCAAATCTCTTCGGTCGGTGGGCCGGCGCGGTGTTGACGCGAAAAAAAAAAGCAAAAAATAAACAAAACGAAAAAAAAAAAAAAAAAATCGAAAATTCGACGAGCTGTGTATTTCGCGATGGCTGTATATGCTGGTAGCCGAGGCTCGCCACAACGTCATAATTCATTCTCTGGGTTGCGCGGCTCTCGGTCGCGGGGCCAACAGCAGCTGTGTGGCGAGAGAGAACTCCGCTGACCAGCGCGGGTCCGCCTGGCCGACTGCCGTCGCGTCACGAACAAAACGATCGCATTCTAATTTCGCTGATTGGAAACCGGGCGATTTGAATATGAAATAATGATCGGTGTTCACCCGAGCGTGAACCCGTTAGATCGAGGTTTTTCGATTCCGAGAGCCGCGGCAGCCCCTCCACGGAGCTTCGTTAAGAATTTCTGTACTTCATTATACATTCTATAAACAATATACCGCTATCATAGAAACTTCACGGTTATTCAGCCTATTAAAAAGCTTCGCAAGTGATGGATAACATTTTTTAAATATTAAAAGAAATCTGCGAAAGAATATATGGATGGGATATCGACGAGTGGATGAAAGCGTTGGTCAGTCATCAGCCATCACGAAACTTGTCCGCACGCGAGTAAAGTTTGCTCTTCGTACGTAAATGTTTATTACACCGGTGTGTTCGCGGCCCTGTCGTGTACAAACTTGATGTATCGTATGAAAATCCCGGTTCGTAACACCTTCGAAGGCAAACATTACCGTGCAAGAAGTGTCTGCACATCATATGTGCATTGGTGCGAGTGCACGCGTCGATGTTTGCCCGACATATGGGCGGCCCTCGCGGTTCATTCCATTTCCTTATCGTCGACGTGTTTTTTTTTTTTTTTTACATTTTTTATTATTGACGAAGAAGAAGAAGAAAAAAAAAGAAAAGAAAATTCACGATATTTGTCGCGTCCATTAAAACGTCATCGTTGACGCATTGAACGCGTGCGAAGCGGAGAGGCAGCTGACCGCGCTGTTCGAACGGACTCTCGAGTTTTAATACTACTAGGCCCCAGCATGACCACTCTCTTTATTATGCGTGACAGTATATGCGAAGAGTTATTCAAACTCTCTTAGTCGTTATCCTTAATGTTCGCGATAAACACGTTGCCGATAATCCATCCGTTTTATTTTAAATTTATTTATTTTATTTTTTCAATTAATCCTACGGGTATTTTGTCGAAAGATAACGACAGAAGCTGCACACACTCGGGCACCAGGTGCGTGCCTCGATCATTTGATATAACATCGCAGCAGCTCGGCTCTTCGACACAGTCGAATCGAAGAAAGTCCGACTGTCCGTCGCGACACATTTGAAATTAATCCTATACGCGGAGTCGCGGTCTGGCAGGTGCGAAATACACAACGCCTTTCGATCGACAATTTCACGGGGGCATTTCGCGCCAACGCAATTTTCACACACGAACCGAGATCTTTCGCAGAGTTCTTCGCGCGTCTTGTTACGGTCATCTATCCGTGTAGTCGCGATATCAGCGAGACGCGAGAATCGCGAGTAAGCAAATCCGATTAAACGCCACGCATACCGCGAACATTTCGAACCGCTGAGGATCGCTCGTTCTCGGCGATTGCTCCACAGCGAGAAATGACCATCGGCTATGCGTACGCCGAGTCTCTAGGCGCCAAAGTAATACACGTTTTTCCATTATAATGCTAAAGCCCACCAACTATTTACTCCGCAAACGAGGCATTCGAACATTCGTGTGCAGCGTTAATGCGAGTCCGATACACGCGTAAGTTTCACCGGTTCTCTGTGCGCGTGTGTGCGTATGAACGCGGAACGCTGTTTATGTATCGTTTGAAAATATTCTTCTCGCGAATAACGCCGGGAAGACCTCTCCACGGGAGTTCCTTTGCGAGCGAACCGACTCCTCCGCGTGCAATCAGTTATTTATGATCGAAAAAAAAAAATATATGAATATATATATATATTTAATCATAATAATCCTCGCAGCATAGAGGATCCGGATCGTTCGCAAGCGTACGCGTGAGTTTCACGCTAACTCGAGTGTATCAATTTAAGAAAAGCGCAGCGGAACAAAGTTTATGAGAGCCGACGATTAGATTATTTTGATTAGTCCCGAAAGTGTTCATTGTACACATTAATTACTTTTTAACTCCGTTTCAAGTGATCCTTATCGCGGTTGCCGGCAGATTTCATGTCGGAAGATTTCTTTATTTTTCGAATCGGCATCGAATGTTCGCAAACCGGGGTGAAAATTCGCAAAAGACATTTTGACACGAATAGAGAAAGAAACGAAGAAAAAGGACGCAGACCCATATGAGCGCAACACCCGCGATACAGCTGCGAATGTAATTACGATAACGGGCCTTAAGCTCTCGTGTTCAATGAATTTGCATGAACGGCTGTGCTAAATATAATATAAAAGAGCGAGAAATAATGCGAAGAGAGAATGCAGGAAGAAATGAATAAAATGAAAGAAAGAAAGAAAGATCCGTTCGATGATCCTGCATGGTGTACGCATGTCTTTTTTTTTTTTTTTTTCAACGCTCGAACGACAAATTACAAAAATATAATGGAGAAACGAATTGCTCGTTTAAGTTCTTTGTCGTGATGTATATTTGCGAGAAATGCTTGTTACTCAGTCGAGTAGCCGTAGAATTCGATTCTCACGCACGATATCGCGTACATACCGATCGCGCATAATGACCACCTGTCGAACTCTAAATCGTCACCCATTCGACGATTTCACAGAACATATACATATATTTTTCGCACATACGCGCGGCGTTGTCTAAATACGATGGGAAACTAGGTGCTCGTTGAAAGCTTTCCTTTGTCTCGATATGTCGACGTAATCGCCCGTACCGTTCAAATTCCGGTAAGATTCATCTCTCACGCACGATATCGTGAACACACCGATCGGGTATAATGATCACCTGTCGTACACGAAATCGTCACTCGTTTCATTGTTGTCATAAATTCTCTCGTTGCTTTTATGATCGGTTTCAAATCTCGTATCATCGCGGCTCAATGATCGTTAATGAAGTATATATATGTATATGTAAATATATATACCTCTCTTAATAGTAGATCAGACTATATAAATTGCGAGTTGTTAGTCGTGGGCATTAATGGTTTTTACCACTCAACACCTTTCACTTCGTCGACCTCGATGCACGCGTGCGGGTTCTCGTAGGCTCTCGCGAGCTGTTTGCATGTTGCAAAAGGATGTTTCGTCGTTTTTTTTTTTTTTTTTTTTAAGCAGCAATTGTATCAGCGCTAAGTAGCGGTTATTAGTTTAATCCCTTCGGTTTTCACGATCGTCTTCGTCACATATATAGGGGCTGCATTAGCTGCGGTATACTCGTTTTAATGCTTATCCACGTTCGGAATGAATTGCCGACGTGTTGCGTGTTCGACAGTTTATATCGTGGTCACGTCGAGCCACGTTATGCGACGTGACGACAAACGTCGGCAGTAGCTTCTTGTGTGACTTTAAAAATGAGTTATTACAGTTCTGCAAGGAAATCATTGGTTCGAAATAATGGCGCGACGATACGCGTAAAGGATTGTAATATAATCGTGTATAATCATCAGCTCCGTGGCAAGTGGCGCAAAGAAGAACATGATTATACAGTGTCAATTAAGCCCGAGAAGTGCGTCATAGAAAAAAAAAAGAAAAAGAGAAACCGTAAAATGTAATGAAAAAAAAAAAAAAAAAAAAAAAAAATTCATAGCTTAAAATATTCCACTCGAGTCGGTATTATCATTTGTAATTAATAATCACCTGTCTTCGCTAAACGATCAAAACTGTTTGGCGATATTTACTTACGTTTTGTAATATACCCCCGCAGTACAATATCTTACACTATATCCCGCCCGCTCCCCCGCTTACTTGCGATCCGTCATCTTGTAGCTATATGGCTATAATACCAGAAATAGAGTTGTTTACGTCACGGCGAATGGCAGATGACACGGCTTTTCAGAGAGAATCCTCCTCGCAGGAATCATTAATCACCTAAGTCGCCGAAGGATGCGGCTCGCGCGCGGTTGTTAGTAGCTGAAAACTCCACGACGAGCAACTGGTTACATCCACATAGCTGTCGGGATGTACCCAGAACCTGTAATATCGTTTCTGTCAGGACTACGCCATTGGATTTTGCCCACCGTTCCCGTAGTGACCCCCGTGCAGAGTTTGAGCGTTTCTGGGAGCTTAAGAACGAAATGCACAATCTCGACCACAGAGAACCGACGAAATCAACGGGGGGGATTCCCTTTGCTCTTTCTTTTCGAGGGTTGAATTTGGCACTCGAAAAAAAGAGCCATCCGCGCTTCGCGTAGTTTTCCTTCTATCCGCGATTCGAAAAAGTCGACAATTTCGAGATTCGAGCGCTTAACTATTTTTTTTTTTTTTTTTTTTTCGTAAATACACGTTGTACCATAATCAGGAAATACACTGAGATATTTCTTCGTTAATAATCAGGAATGTATTTGGTGAACACCTTCCCGTAAATACAGCAACGCCTACGAAATGAAATTCCAGCAACATTCGTAACGATACCTGACGAAGGGATGAGACACAGAGAGCGAGAGAATGGAGAGTCCAAAGAATTAGTAAAATTTAAGGGATCGAGAGTATAAAAGGTAAGCTAGACAGCAGGTGAAATCTGCGTCTTGCCCGCCCATATTTGACGGCTGCGGGTTAGCTTTGGGCACCTCTCGTCCAACGAAATCCTGACCTCTCTGCCGTTTACTCTCTCTCCCTCTTTCCGCTTATGCTTTGTCGCCTCTTTTTTTTTCTTTTTTTTTTTTTCATTCTCTCTTCCCTTCGGCGTGTTCCATCGACGACGAGAAATGTGCGAGAGCGAGAGACTTTTTAAAAAGAGTGGCAAGGGGTGGTCCACCACATTTTGCCTCGCATTATTCAACCCCGCGGGTGATCCTTCGAGTCCCGTCGCTTTCCCTTCTGCCTTTTCTCGCCGTGGTCGGTCTCCCTTTTATTTCTCAGTTTTTTTTTTTTTTCTATCTTCCAGTTGGCTCTCATTCTCATAGCCGGGCTGTCTTTTTCCTCTCGTTCTCTTCTCTTTCGCCGACAGGTCATTGTGTCGCAAAACGTTCGGCGAGGCCGTCGAGAACTCTCGGCGGATATTTTCTAACCGCGCATATACTTATAAGTTCTTTTCACGGGAAACCGAGAGACTCCAAAAGGCACGCGAGTCTCTGCAACTATCTACATAGGGCACTCTGCAGATCCTTCGAATGTATATCTACATTTTAGAATGGTAAAAGGACTCGCGGTTGCAGGGTTTCAGAGACGACGTAAATCAAAGTAGGATATCAAGCGTATTCATCGGTGGAGTGGATTAATGGGAGAAGAGGTTTGGAAAAAATTGAGTGGCTCCAAACAGCTTGGGGTCTCGAGTGCTGCACCCCGTTCATCGTTTTTTGCCTCTTTTTCGCTGAAGTTAGATCTCCTTTTCTGGTTCTTCGTCACGTTTTTGTGCAATCGAAAAGTCAAAAGGTTCGCGCGCGTGGAATAAAAAATCGAAACTATAGGCAGGTAGTCTAAAAATAAGTTAACTCGTTCACGAGGTATTCGGCAATGTTCAACAAAGAGAGTCACGGTTGCATAGCCAAAAAGAATCGAGGAAAAAAAAATGAAGCAGATTCCTATTATATGCTTACGCAGCTCGGCTATTCGATTTCTTGTCGGAGCGTCGGAACCTGTAATTACCGATTACGCGGCAAAAAAAAACCTCATAATTTCGAGTTTCAACGAAGCCGAGATTTTTTTATTTAGTTTCGAGACACCTGTTGAAAGTTCTCACTTTCTCTATTCTGTGTGCGTGCATTGTGGGATATCTCGGCGCGCCTCGATGTCTAACGTTTCTCTCTCGAGAAGGAGAGAGCTTTGGACCTTTGCGCGCAGTCCCGTCGATGATCGACTGTTTAAAATTCGACGACTCACCGAAAGAAATGAAACCATTTCACGAGTTTGCATTCACGATCTTTCAACAATGCAGACAGCGCATTATATTATTACGATACTGAAAAAAAAAAAAAAAAAAAAAAAAAAAAAAAATGGCTTTTTCATAAAGTAAACTGAATCTAATCAACGAAGGACGATTTTCATTTACCAACTATGTCCGTAATTGAATCAACGTTTTTTTTTCTTTCTATTGCGCATTATGTGGCGCGATATAATGACTACAGGCTACATGACACTGACAAATTACTTCCACTTTTCACATCGCTTCCTGTCTATCTCTTCACTGTATAGAGATATCATAACTCGTTCTCGTTACCGCGCGAGTTCCCCGTATCTAACGAGACAGCATATATTTCTATACATATATACATATTTTTTTTTAAGTACTTTCTACGCGCGCTTTTTTCTGTTTCCACGAGTTTTCAACGTTGAAAATCGCATAAAGCCTCGTCCACGCGGGGTTTTCGCCAGTGGGCAAAGGGAAACACATTTAAAGCGGTTAACGGTATAACCAAATATAATAGAGCGCTAATCCAATTTATAATCCGAATTGCCACCGCTTCTAATCCCATTATAAAGTCGCATTTTCATGGGGAGGTTCAGAGGCTACAAGCCGGGGAGATAGAGCGTATATATATACCTAAACGAAATGTTGGTACGGCGAGCATTATAACCTTTCGCCAGTAGGAAACTCCACGTAGAGAAGTCCTTGCGACGGTCGAGAGAAAGATAGAGAGAGACAGAGAGAGAGAAAGAGAGAGTGGCCAGCAGTTTTCCTCTCGAGTGTATATAAGCCCCCATAACCCGATCCGTGTTTATTGACCTCTCCCCCGCGTATGAAACGCGCGCGGATAGGATTTTGCAGCAGCAAACTCTCCGGAGGTCCTGCGGACCCTCTCCAATCCTTTTGCCCTCTTTCTCGTGAATCGTCCGCCGTTTACGCGTTCGTAATTTAAATTTGGCTAACGTAAGTCCATGCCGGTGACTGGACTCTCGAGAACTGCTCGACTTAACACCCTTTACCGTAACGTACACATACCCCCCCTCCAGATACCTGCCTAACATTGGGCCTTCGCGAAACTCGTATACACCATTGAAACAAACGCTACACCTCGCGACAACCCCTAACGCGGTGCAAATGCTATACAAGAACGAATGAGACGAAAGTCTATACAATGTTGGTATAGCTGCCGCTACATGTACCTAATATCATTACTCACGAGTCCGAAGGTTACGATTCTGTGTTTGAAAATATCGCACCCGTGAAATATGGACCGAATTCAGAAGCAGGGGGTTTTTTTTAAAGTTGAAGAAGCAAGAGGGAGAGTAGGGATGACGGAAAAAAAATTAAACAAGCAACGGCAACCCCTCAGGGCGTGCAAGTAGATCTCGAGCTGAAACGAGCGAACGAACCCGATCGGGGTTCATCTCTCCGGGGCAGGTTTGCAACCCCAGAGACATTCGGAAGAGAAGGACGACGACGACGACGAACGATCAATCATTCCACGCGGGCAGAAACGTTTTGGGACAGACGCGAAGAGCGCGCGTGAGAAATACGAGACTAGAGACTATAGGCGCCTCGTCTTTTTTATATTTTCACTCTCATTCTCCTTTTCGGACAGCTTTTTTTTTTATCGTAAGTCACGAGACGATTCTCTATCGCCAAAGATAACTTGGGTAGCAACCCAAGGAATGTCTTTCGTTTCCTGATACAGAGCATACGAATAACTGTGGACTGACGCAGTCCTCAGAGATTCTATGACTTGGCAATTTAATTTGGTCGATCATTGCTAAATGAGAAGCAAAATTGGATTAGTCTTGTAGCCTCCAGAAGATCTTCGTCTTTCCGAGAATATATCTTTTTGTTTGCACAAGAGGCATCTATGCAACTGTCGAGCTAACGCTGGGGCTTGAAGCCTAATGGTTCTACGTTTCTGTAATCGGCAGATGCGGCCGTCCAGATCAAAAAAAGGGACGCGGGATTGACTATAGAGCCGGAGAAGTAGTATTCTCTGTTCCGATACGATTGGTACGAACGACTCCAAATCCTCTATACAGTCGGTAGTACAGCCACTTCGATTTGACTCGATCCGAGTACATCTATCTCGTTCTCGTTCGTTCTATTCTACTATTGTCGCACTTCTTTCGGGACACACCGTCTCTTTCCCTCCTCTCGGTTGACTCGGTCACGAGACTCTGGTGCGCGATCAGTTTGATTAATGGTCTACGCTCGAGGAACGAACGTTATCGCAGGGGACGTAGCGAAGCAGCAGCAGAACCCGAAGCTAGCGTTACCGGAGAGCCGCGTGTGCGCGCGCTCTCGCACTGAACGAGAGGAGGACTCGAATCGCTTTCGGGTTTACGTTTGCGGGGCAAACAAACGGGGAGGCTGTATAGCGAGAACTTCGGCACTGGGGGATCTACCACCGCACGCTTTTCTCGTCATGAATAATCGTGAATCTCCCGTGTTGTTCTTGCTGCGAACGATCGTATTTTTCTATTTTTATTTGTTCTCATATTTAAAAAAATTGATTTTACGAAATATCTTAAAATCCCGAGTGATGTCGTTGTCGAATTATTTGCATGTATACACTTTGTTCCCACGTGAAACTGCAGTTCCGTTCGAAACGAAAGTAAATAATTTTTTTTAACGATAACTAGAATTTTTGATTGCGATTCTTTATTATTGGATTTCGTGCAAAAAATTACATACGATATTTAAATTGACATTTTTTAACACATTTTGGTATTGGATGTCGTTGTAATAAATGTTTGTTATACATTGCTACACTGTTTGCGTTAAAATCGGCGTTAAAAAAATCGTATTTTTCGACAATAACAACTTTTAGTTATTGATAAGCGCGCCGACAGCTTAGACTCGCGCCTTGAGTGAGTGAAATAATTTTCTTAAATCCTTCATCGACAAGAATGCTTTATAAATCGCTCCATTTTCGAATTTTGCGTCGCCGAACATACAAATAACGATAAGCATTGAAAAAAAAAATTGCATATCTGATAGTCACACGTGACGTGAGTTACGAACGCGACACGTGTTATTTATCCAATAATAATCAATTACCCGTTGTGCGGAAAGTCGCATCCGTTCATTTCGTATTCCACGGAAGTATGTATTTCTTTAGAAAACAAATGAGTGATATTTTTGTAAGCGAAGCAGGAAAATACGTAGGTACAATGTTGACCGATGCGACGAAAAGGTTGCTCGGTGGATACCTACATTTCGTGGTAATTGGATTAGTTAAGCCAATGTGAAAATTGGAGCGTAACCATGACATTGAATTATGTTGACACTGAACTCACAATTCGACAGAGACAGTTCGATCTCTTTACTCCTCGATCCGGGACTATCCATTAACTATTCGTTCGAATGACCGATTTGCCGAGTTTACGACGTGTACGGGATTGTCCCGATCATAATTGCGCAGTCCGACCCTCGACCAGGTATTCAATTCCCACTCGACGACCAAGTAATTTCTTAAATGCACTCCGAAACACTACGTTTAGTCGTCCCGTTATAAGCTTTCTACGAAGGTACGAGAGTTCCGAGTACTGCTGAGGAACAAAAGAAGGGGTGTCCGCGTCATAAAGGTCCGTTGGAACGAGTTTACAGGACCGATCTGTACGAAACGCGATAATAATGTCGCAGAGCTTCAACAGCGAATACGGATCGGCCGATCACAACTACAAGTCGCGATAATAATCGAGTTGAAAAAGGAACACGAGAAGTTGATTCTTCCCCTGATATATGTTTTAATTTCGCATCCTCGTGTCTTCTATATCTGCTTTCTTGTTGTATCAGTCCAACCGATATATATAACGTGTAAATTAATATCTCTTATTCTGTCGCTTGCAATGCCTTTCAACTTAATAAAACTGGACTGCGTCCAGAACCCGCTGAGGTTCATAAATAATTCAAACAGCATTCATTCGCGTCCTTGCTATCGACTTTACTAGGGGGTTGAATTTCGAAAAGGGTTGTAAAAAATATTTTAAAACTCAAGTTATGATACGTAGCATTCAAAAGGTCAGAATCTATAAAAAATTTCGGTTTTACCTGCTTATCTACTTGAGCGTTTTTTCCTCATCAATACATCGTAGAAATCATTCGTTAAAATTTAAAAAAATGTTGTGTATTTTAAGGTATCTTCGAGTAATAATTCATAAAAAAAAAAAAATTTCGTAAAAATTAATGAAAAATTACTTTCCATCGAAAATCCAAGTTTTTCACGGCGCCATCTACAAAACCTTATCGAATTAATATTTTTCTCTTTGAATATTTGATTTTTTCACAGTTTCTGTAAATAAATTGTCACACAAATATGTTTCCCATAGCAAATTCGGCGTTAATTTCACAAATTTAACATTTCGAAATACACGTTGATAGCATAGAAATTTACTCCGTCAGATTGTACTTTTAACATCATTCTGTGAATTAAATAAATAATTGTATCTACCATCTTAGCATTTCGAGATACGAGTTGGTTAAGTCGGTCATGCGAATCCTTAATTAAAATTGGTTTAAACAAATTTACTTCAATCATAAGAAACAATTGTTACTAAAGATAAACGGAAGAGACTTCAATTCCATTATATTTCTTCATTTTTCGACGTGTCCGACAATGACCCGGGTATTACCTCGATAGTCCTGTAATAAAAACATGAAAGAGCAAAAGAGGAGGCGAGGTCTTGTTCAACATCGTGAAAAAGTGTATGTTTACGGTTAAGAAGGCAAAACCCACCCCCGACGGGGACATTGGACAACGAGAGAGGAAGTGAGAGAGGTTTTGGGGGGGTTGTTGGACGTTCGTGCCTCTCGACTTTACGACTCTTCGGATAAACGTTCGCGCTTGATGCGGTCCCCGGGTTCTCGTGCTGAACACAGAGGTTCGGCCACGAGCCTGTTGGCACAACACACGCACAGGAGGCCTAACAGCAAAAGCAGAAGCGGCCAGAGTACGAACTCGTCGACTGTCTCGAAGCAGTTAAGTTTTATTGCAGCCCGTAGCATCGGAGAAACAGAGAAAGATATACCCGCCCGGCCCGTGTCGAGTGTAGGTACCGTTTTTACCGTGTTGCAGCGTCTTACAATGTTACCATACACGATTTGTCAGGACTATTACAGTGCCATAAATTATATTCACGTCGCATTTTTACACCTCGTTCATCCACACGCACGCACGGCTTCCCTCTTCTACGGATACAATCCGTGTAGCCAGCAAAATGGGCATCGCATCGGATAGACAAGTTGGCTCGTGGCCGACGATGATCAATATCTTAAATCTCTATTCGATTAGATGGTGTCAATGATGATTACAAGACTTCACAGAGAAAGAGAACGCGTTTACGGCTACCCTAGGCGCTTCTGCTAAAGCCAAGTTGAGATATTCCTGTTTGCATTATTCAACATCGAACATACAGTACCACGAAGAATAAACAATGTTAACACGACTTGGAATGACGTCTACCTGATGTTGCAATGTAAGTAGCGCGAGCAGCGGTGCCGAATTGTGATGAGCAGAAACGTAACTTCTTACATAATGTATGACAGTGCACACGAACCTCAATATCTCAGCATAGCGCTTGGAAAAGTCGGCGTAAATAAAGTTATTGTCGGTTCCGTATCTGATTAGCGTCGTACCAAAGGCGTAAGCAAACGTTGCTTCGATAGACGACTTGCAGATACAAATGGAAAACATAATAACAACGACAAAGATGTTGCGCACCGTCAAATATATCCTTCTCGGAGTTCGCTGGGAGGTTACAGGGTTACTTTCTCCCCACCCATGAGCCTCTCCGGGTCAGGGCTGTCGCCCCAGCGTCGCCAAAGCTCGTCTCATGGAATTCCAACGATGAGACCAGTTCGATGGTCTTCGAAGAGTAGGGCGCGGGGAGCCCCAGAAATTCACAGATTTTGTTCGCTCCTCCCGAGAACAAGGGGCACGAAAGGACAAGAGCGGAGAACGGGGAGCAACGGGGAGGGTTGCGCATAGTAGTTGGTATAATATGTCGGCAGCTAGTAGGGTATATCGAAGCCGATGCAACGAAACGAAACTGTGTGTCGCTGCTCTTCACCGTTTGGGGCTCCACGAGAAATGGACGAAAGGCAACGGACAGGGTGGAGAACGCGGCAGCCGTATGCTATACGGGGGACGGGATGCCAAGCTATGGGATCGCACGCATGCGTCTCGTCCAGCTCAGCGGGTGGTGAATGTTCTTTTTTTTTCTCTTCTGCTCTCTCCTCACTTTTCTCTTTTCTCTGGATCTTCGTTTTCTCTCCTCGCACATCCAGCTTCGCCTTAACCCTCAACATTTCCAGACCGATCTGGCTATATCCCTTTCCACGATTCTTGTTGGCGAGCCGCGCACCTCGCTCGTTCGGTGTATGCCAGTCAGAGGGTGAACTCTTCGTTGATTTTTTTCTTTTCTTTAAACTTCGTTCTTCTCATTCTCCTCCCACCCTCTCGTCCGTTCACGTCCGTCCCCCAGAGACCTCGGCGTTTAGCCTCGGATTTCGGCTTTTACTTTCAAGTAATTGTGAACGAATCTTAGCTGTCTCGATATACAGAGTATGGAAAGAATATAGAAGCGGGGGATTTTGTTGAATCGATCGGATGGTCGTATAAGACCTGTGGGATTTTAATATAATTATCCTGGATCAATCGAACCGATCAAGGGAATAATTTGACTGTTCGATAGACCGACCCAAGCGAATCAACTTCGTATATATTGAGTATTTGTACCAAATCCCCAATCGTTTATTTACTCGTGCTGATATCATTGAATACAACGATATAGGCGATAGGAAACAATCGATGAACATATATACGTTTTGGTTCACGAATATATGACAACGTCCGATCGAGATTCACAAAATTCAATCGGCCAAAGACACGCATATTTCGCACTGACGCATAGATTCTTTCTGCATTCTGATTCCTCCTCTGTGTTTTCTGAACCTATCCGAGAGGCAGGCGAACGACACGATATTCTTCGAATCGACGCGCTCGGGCGTGGGATTTTTAGGAACGAGAACGACTCGGCTGCGTCGAGCCCCAAGTCAGGGATAAATAAGAGAAGGAAGAGCAAAAAAAATATCAAGGAACGGTAAAAAACAGAAACGAAAAAAAAAAAAAAAAAAAAAAAAAAAACGAAGGCTCGAGCGACGCGAGACACGGAGAAAGAACGAACGGAAAAGAGTTGCCGGGCTGAAAGATCGGATGAGAGGAACGCGACAAAGGTGTGAGAGAGGATCGTCCGGCATTGCGAAAGCCAAACGATGAGAGTGAGAGAGCGACTCGAGGATCTCGTGAGTCTGAATCGTGGATGGTGCAGATGAGGACGAGCATAATTCTGAATTATCCGGGGTGGAGGCACCACTCCACCTTCACGTACTATATCATTGGCGGGAATGGGATTTAACCAACGAAAGAGACTTACGAAGTTATCGTTCTGCATTCGTACTTGTATTCCGTTACAGTTACATAAGTTAACATCGAGAAAGAAAAAAAAAAAAAAAAAAGAAGTAACGACTAACAGTCAAACCGCCGAAGAACGATTTGAATTATTCACTCCGGAGATCTATTTACCTTCTACATAATTCACATAGATAAACCTAATGCGGCTATACGTACGCGTATACGGTAAACACCAAAATGAAGGAGTTACTGAGTTATAGAATGCGTACACATGTCGTCCTCCAGGTGCGAAGCGTATTAAACTATGCCTTCTCGCGCCGTTGCTGGATATAGTGGGTGGGATATCGTCTCGAGCGCGCGACAAAAGGGTTTTTTTTTATTGTAAATCCTATCGCTTTATGCATGTAAACGAACGCAAGGATATACATATACATATATATATACTGTGCAGGTGCTCTTTCGCACCCGCACCTGCTGTCATCTCGTCTCAGTTCTTATCCTCGATGTGAGAATTAGATAACGGAACTGACTACAAGACGACGAAAACGACGAAGCTGAGCAAAAGATTAGAAAAAGG
Source organism: Buathra laborator (assembly GCA_934046635.1). Classification (NCBI taxonomy): domain Eukaryota; kingdom Metazoa; phylum Arthropoda; class Insecta; order Hymenoptera; family Ichneumonidae; genus Buathra; species Buathra laborator. Next base: position 5,670,987 of record OW203901.1, read on the forward strand.
GAAATCGCGATTAGGTTCCAACGCTGCAGGTGTAAGTCATCTGTATCTTTACAAACGCGTGAGTTCCACTTCTGTTCAAAATTTAAAGAATGTCCGTATTCAGCGCTCACTCTCCTGGGAACTGACGATTCTCATGATCATCTTCTCAGTCTATAGACTGAATCCAAAAGGACATACGCTTCTCTCGGCTTCCGTCATCCGCGCGAGTTTCTCGTCTATCTCTCGAAGCAACTTAATTATATTTTTATAACTCCCGAACGACGCGTATTACGTCTTATTATCGCTCGGAAGAGACTACAGGTCGGTAGCTTCTGGGCGTCGAGCGTGGGATTTGATAGCTAACCCACGAGTTTACGAAATACCGCGGTATACCGTAGCCATGTGGAAGCGCCTAAAAACACAGAGGTCCTCTGTATTTCTGTGAACTCCGCGTAGCCGTAACGATGATAACCACAGAATAGTCATACGGAGAGACATCGAGTCTGTAACGCTGGCTGAGCTTCGTAACGTGTGCCCTGAGAAAGAAAGAAAGCGGTGGTATAGCCTCTCGCGACAGTTTTACCGCGCGTTGTAAAACAAACTGTAATCCCCGTCGTGCTACCGTGTCTCGGGTCCGCGCGCGCTATCTCTTGCTCTGTATTTGCGAGTCTCGCTAACGGCGAAACTGCATGCCGCTGTTCGCATGCATATACGTAAAGATTATTGCCAACTGAGAAAATTTTTTATTTTATTTCTTTGTAAAATCGATAATTATTGATAGTTTGAATATCGTTGATGCGAAACTAATCGACAAAATGGATTGAATAGTCACTCTAAAAGCCTCATTGATATTATAATGCGTCCATTAGTTAGTGAAGTGATAGGTTAGTTATTGCATCAACAGTCCAATAAAAACCTATTGCCAGATCCTGCATAACAGATCGAGCGACGATCAAGAAAAAACAAAAGAGGTAGAAAAACCGAGCAACGAGGACGATCGCTCGGATTCGCGGTGGGACGCACTTAACGACCTTTTGCAGAGTCCCGGTGAAGAATGCGCGCACGTAGAGAAGTCAGCTGCGTTTGCAAAAGCCCCCCCCCCCCCCCTCCCCCTCGCCCTGTTCGCGTCGAGAACTCCGTGAGACGGCGGAGACGACGAAGCGCAGGAAAGAACCATTGGAACCATTCTCCACGGGTTTTATGTAGATCCAGTACGACGGCATATAAGCGAGAGGTAGAAGAATCACATTGGCCGAAAGAGCCGCGGGTTGGCTGTGATGCTCTCCGTATCGTCTGTTACCGAGAGCAAACGAACGCGAAACCGCGAGGAGCGCGGCATTTGCTACCGGAGAACGGAGATGTTTATGCAGATGAGACCCCGGAGAACTCCCCTTGAGCGCCAGCAGGAAGATGCGCCGGCGAAGAGGTACGTACACGAAGGAAAGAAAGGAGTGAGTGCGTCGTCTTCGCGACGTCGCGCGAGCTGTAAACCGGGGGACGATAGTCGCGAAGCTCCAGAACCAGGGTGACGCACGGGTTCATTCGGTATTCCTTGTTTCCCCAAAGAGGATATAGCCACGAAAAGATGCGAGATCCCCCCCTTCCGCCTTCCGCCTCTTGGCATCCTGCGCTCGAGTGTTACCCAACGAGCTACGAGCTATCGATGGATCGAACAATCCATTTAATACCCTCTATCGCATATGTCTATGCGCCAACGAAGGAAAGGGAGAAGAACAAAAAAAGCCGCGAACGAAAAGGAATAAACGCGCAATTACTTCGCTATTTTATCTATTGCCTTGTCGATTTTCATGCCATTAACGGAGCGCAAGCGACACGGGTGATCAGGCTAAGCGTGAATTTGCGTCACGAATTTTCCCAACGTAGCTTACCTCCCGGCAGTGTGGCAATGTGAGGAAAATCGTTGAGAGAGGAGGTTGGAGGTGGAGAAAGAGAAAGAAAACGCGACTAAGTGACAATTTAGCTAATTGCGCCTGCTGCTGGCCAGCGCGTCATTCAATCACCCTAATCGCCATCGCCTAATTATTCGCGGCCGCGGAAGCCCGATTAAAGAGAGTAACGTCGCGGGTACGTATACGTGTGGTTCCGAAGAGAACGTTATAGAAGAGGAGAAGAGGAAAGAGCCGAATGGAGAGAAAACGCGCCGAGGATTGCACAGGCTTCGCGGTTTCCCGCAGCTATCGTACTCCGCGCCTGGCGTGAACGTCCAGAGCTGTGCTACTGCCGCTGCTGCTGGTTGCTCCAAGCACCTGCGGGGAAATACGGAAAGACGGGACCGTAGATTTCTTTATTCTATTCGTACTTTTTTTCGCCCGAGGCGTTGTGCTGCACCAACGTTCTGGGGAGGTTCTCGTTTTCCCAACGTTCTGGGGAGGTTCTCGTTTTCCCAACTCGCTCTCTCGTCTATCCTCTATACTGTTATACTCTTCACACTGATACGGCTCTCTCTACCTTTTACCTCGGTCATGCGATATCCCCACCGCCAAATCCCGATTCCCGTCGTCGCCCCCCGGACGATACGAATGTCCCGGATTAAAAGTTTTTCGCAACCGCCCTTTGCCGCGCTTGCGTTATTTATATCGCCATTCCTTAGAGGCTCTTTTACGCCGTCTACGAAGGTATTACCTGTCTCTGTTTCGTTGTTACTTCTTTTTTTTTTTTTTTTTAAGTTGTTTTCGGTGTTGCCGATCTTTTCAGCGAAGTTAAACGATTGAATCAACTTCCCTTTAGCGTTATTCGTGCGGTAATCAATTCATTGCTTCCGGGTCACTTATTGCGAATGCGTTGTCGACGGTTATTCTGGTAATGCCAGCGATTTGAGAAGAAAATTCTCAAACGAATCGGCATTCTATGCGAAGTAAGAACTTCGCGCGAATGTGAGGAGAGAGGAATCATTCGATAGATAGACGAATAGCCAGTCGCAGTTGTCACGAGAGTCGAAGTATTGGAATCCGGCGCTCATCATAACAGCGAAAGACCCGACGAACGCCGACGGAGTCGTCGTCGCTGTATACCGGAGGGGATTAGCATATTTTCCATTTGCATATTGACGGCTTTCGTAAAATGTTATGAATATTTTACGCTCGTCTCCACTCCCGCGTATCCTTGCGAAGACTCCGGTATAACTACTGCCGCGTTGCGTCTCGTTGATCAGACGATGGAATATATCTTTCGTGTGTGAAAAGTAAGATTATTTCGGGATTCGAACGAACGAGAGCGGTAAATGGATAACCGAATTCACGCTTCAAACATTTTTTTATTCCCATATTTATTATCCTTTCTCGGCTATTAAAACGATATCATCGGTTTCATTGACGAAGAAACGAATTTAAAAAAAAATGGTTGGTCGTCGACGAAAGGATTGATTGGACCTAAAACGGTGCGATGTATAAAAGAAACGGAGTTATCCTGAGTAGATATTCGCGAATGCGCGTGATGAAGTTTGATATCAATGAACGACGATATTCTCTATTTCTCGTTTGTTTTTGACGCTTGGAAAAGACGGTGTCTAGGTCGCGGAACAATAGTTTAACTGATCCCTGAAATCCCTGAATGATAAGGTTGAGGCCATCATTGCTCTTCGGAGCTCTCGCGTATCGTCGGGAAATGAGACGAGTCTCGGAGGCATCCGTGTGCCGACCGAGGATTCCCCTCGTATCGCAGTTCGGCTCACAGATGGCACCATGGTACACTTTTGAACGCGAACCTTCTTATTTTTCGATGTAACACACTGTTCACTGCATCATCGTCAATTCGATATAATTTATAATTAAATTTTTTATCGAAAGAATTTTTTTTCTCCCTATTCGTCAAATTTGTTGTACCTAATTGCAATTTACGAACTGATTGCGAATGGAATTAAGATCGTTGGTGTAATAATAATGAGGTTTGGATATAGCGATTGAATTCGTGAGAGCTTTCGAGCTTTCGAAGCGGCAATCTTGTGTCGGTGTTGGTGCATAACTCACGTCTCTCGTTCGCGGGCGCGTGAGTCGAGCGAAATGTTCGCGAGCGCGCGCGCGCGCGTCGGCCAAACCACCACCAATCAATGTCTCGATTACCGATAGTTTCGGAATTTCATTATCGCACGCGAGCCGTAAAATGGCTATTATTTAAGAAAAGTTAGATTCGACCTCGGAGAACGCTGAACGAGCACTTGCATCAGATTCGGTAGTCGTCCAGAGCTCGCGATATACAGTTGTACCATCAGGTTTCACAGGCGCGAAACAGTAGTCACGCAATTAAACAATTTCTCATTCTCCCTGAATGTGGTACGCAATGAGATTATAGTTTCTACGGTTTCTAGAACTTTCTTACTATATATCATCGGCGAAGGAAATGAAAATGTTGTTTCCAACTAAATTCAATCTTTGAAGAAGAAAAATCGTTTTTGGAGCAAAACGGTGTTTTTTTTTAATGATATCGGTGATCCAATGCCAGAAGCGCATGTTAGCGTAGTTCAGGTCGCGCTTGATACTCCTTTTTTTTTAAACTTCGGGCCAAAGATGTAATCGAATGCATAATTAAAAGTCCAACTTGAGTCTTCGAAAGTGGGACAAAAAGAGAGCACCTGTCGGGTGCGGGACGAATTTATTTTCATAGAAATCTCGGATGCGCCGGGGAACAACGCGACGTTTCGATTTCCAATTTAATTTCCTGAGATCCCATAGCTGTGCCTATCCTACTCTATACACGGTCGGAGCTTCCACCGCTCTCTTCAACGTTCCAGCAACGTTTCTCTCTTCCATCCGGAATATAGCGTAGCAGAAATGCCTACACACCTTCGTCGCGGCGCCTCGCGTTGGGCGTTCGCACATATACATACATAGATATATACATACATATATACTACAGATACCTATACCGTAACACACTGGAAACGAGAGCGAAGCGGGGTTCCCGTTTCAAAACAAGCGATTTATCTTTTCTGGACCAGTGGTTGAATTGGCATGGTGGGCGCGCGAGAGAGGCACACGGGGCACGAGAAGACTGTTCGAACGAACGAATGTAGGAAAGCGGTACGAGTGAGAAAAGGCGAACGGGTGTGCTTCACTGGCGAACGAGAAAAGCGCCGCGCGAGAGGACTGGCTGCCGGAAAAGATATTGCCGTCTCTGACAGTTGCAACGAGAGGAACGTTGGGTACGGGCGAAGCGAAGAAAAGCTCACGCGGCGGGATGAGAGACGACGGACGGGCGGGAAAGTGGAAATGAGAAGAAGCGAGAAATCCTGGTGGAGAGGCGCTGTATAGTAAAGGGAAAAGAACCTCTGGGGCATAGAAACCTGGAGCACTGGCAAACCTGACGGTTCATTCGCGCTCGATGCCGACGGAAAGCGTTGTACTGATCGCAAAAGAGTGTGTTGTCGCGGCTATTGTAACGCGCGTTACAGTACACTGTACACTGTTGTAACGCGTCTGATTTATTCAAATGAACCATTAATTCGTTAATGAAATGATGTTAAAAAATGGTATTGAAGTATTCAAAAGTTCCGTAACCGATGTATTGAAATAGTTGAAAATACTGATTACGATTGCATGACTTGCTTTACTTTTAATTCAATATTTCATGTAGAAAACCCGATGAAAAGCAAATAAAAAATAATTTGCGTTATTAAGCATTAAAAAAAAACTGAAAAAAATCGATGCAAATACTGCGATGTTACCATTCACAATTTTTACCCTTTGCGAAAAAATTGCTCTACCGATCCAATCGTTCGGTACAAGCAATTCTCGGGAAGAGAACTTTAACGCGAAACGATGATAATCCGACTCGATGCAAATTACATTCTTGCGAGTATACGGAATCTCGTACAGCGGATATCTCCGAAGCGAATCGTTATAGGAGGCGAAGCGTCATCGTCGCGCCGCGTAACCGGTCGGCAAGAGGCTAAACGTATACACTCATCTCGCATCAAGAAAAGAAGTAGAAGAAGAGGAAGAAGAAGAAGAAAAAGTAAATGAGACAGAGAAAAATATTTCTTTATCTCTCTTTGCTTATTCCTTGAACCTCTTCTTCTCCGTGTTTTCAAGGATTCTCAGTCGCTACTTCGTTTCGCGGCTGAGCGGTAACGAGCTGCCGCATATATTCACCACTTTACGGTTGAACGTGTGAGACAAAATGTATAAGAGAAGGATAGAGGAGGCTGCTAAGCTCCGAGCCAAGAGAACACTCGCGCGAGTCCGATATCTTCTCGATATCGCGTGTATACGATATTCTCCCAATTAATTCGATGTGGCGTTGCTCCTTTTTTTTTTTTTTCTAGAATTATTCTCAATCCTTGTTCATTATTGTTGTTATTATTATTATTATTATTCACAACATAGCGTCCGCTAATTATTTTCGAGGATTCGTAATAACGTGTAGTTCCCGGTAGAAATTTATACCGAACAAAAAGATAATGTGAAATATGTGGCGCGAGAGGCAATCGTCATCATCGTGGTTTCCGATCCCGCAACGGTTCTCCATGGCGACTTTAGCGTTTCGGAGCATCGATTTCCCTCCCCCCTCGACAGCAGTTGCGGGATCATACGTCAGGTATAAAGAGCGGAGATATAGGTACGAAGAAAGTGGGAAAAGAGGAGATAGAACCGACGGTGGCTACATTATACTTCGGTTATATAGCGCCGAGCACGGTGCATCGGGAGAGGCTGATGGGCAGCGCGCATAGGTTTTAAGGGCGGAGCACTGTCCATCTACCTGGCATCAGGATCGAGTCGAGCGGAGAGCGACCGGTCAGCCGCGCATTCTATTAATAATCTATGGGATCCAACTCAATGGCGTGCGCGTTTCAGGTCCGAGAGACCGAATGAAAAAAAAAAAAAGGAAAGAATAAGACGGCAAAGTGAAGAAGTGAAAGAGAGTAAGAGAACGAAGACGACGACGAAGCCGCGAGAGCCAAGAGAAGTGAGGAATTAGGAGGGGCCTTAAGCCCCGTAGAAGAGCCTATTATGAACGCAGCGGGTGCGTGGGTGCATCGTTGATAGAGGGTGGTAAACGGATTCGAGTATTTTTCTCTCGATTTCGTTGATGGGGAGGAAAGAGACGGGGAGGAGGAAGGGACGGGGGGGCGACAAACCGAGTCAAGTTATTTGCGCGCTCGTCTTTTCGACTGCGGCGACTGCTGAAAGCCGCCTGTCGATCTTCGAGACGATAATGTCTCCTCGTCGATCGTGTCTCGCTGCGTGTCGTCGTCGTCGTCTCTATGTATCTCATCTGCTACCACCGCAGGTTTGACTGACTGGCTCACTGACTGACTGACTGATGTCGAATGCCTTTCGGTGGAGTTACGGCTACCGTTGCATTGTAGTATAATGATTCAACGAATGTTTCTCGTCATCCGTATGATTATTCAATATCCTTCCTGTATTTTCTATTCCAAATCGAAATTCATAAATCGCGATGCCTACATTGCATTGTTCACCAGAAACACACACGTTTTTTTCTTTCCGTATCAATAAAGTTCCACAGTGAGACACACGCGAAGAGAGGGGTAAAACTGTGTCACGGATCCAAAGTGAGATTGATTCGATTCACGACGACTGCGATCGATGCGGAAATAAGAGGAGAAAGGAGAAGAGCGAGGTATCGGGAAAGAGGATCCGACTTGCCAAGAGGAGAGAGCTTTATACATCGTTCTCAGCTTGGCAAATCGTTGATCCACCGATGACGACTACCTGTCTCAATGTCCTCGTATCTCTGTTCCTCAACATCGAGCCTATATCTTTCTTCGTCCGACCGACCCTCGATTCTTTACTCTCTTTCTTTATTTTTTTTCCCTCCCTTCGGAACGATCTTCGTGTAGCCTTTCGCGAAGGTTTGCTTCGAGAGACTCCAACGACAACGACGAAACGAACGAACGAGGAGAGGTACGAGCGACTTGCCTTTAAAGAATGGTTTCCCGCGGCGCATCATTCTTTCGCGCCAGAAGGCTCGCGCGGCCTCTTCTTCCCTCAGTTGGTGCACACCAGCCCCGCTCGTGCTTGATCCCTTCTCTGTTCTTCATCCTCCCCTCTCTTCGTCCATATTACTCGTTCTTTTATCCGTGCTGCTCGTGTTTACACCGGGTCGAGGATCTTTTTCGAGGAAGCGCGCACCAGCGGAGATCCTCGGAGAAGAGTATCCAACAGACTTCCATCGAGTTAGTCCTTCTACCGGGCGAGAGACGTGTCGGCGATGTTAGGAAGAAAGCGGGGCATGGAAGAACGATCGGACCACTCCCCGGGCAGATAACTCAGCTGTCCCACCGCGTCAAAACAAAGGATCGCGCGCTCTGGGAGACGCTCGACCGTCTCTCTGAACGAACGATCGAAATTCACCGGGGTGGTACGGTCTCGGGCACGCAGAGAACTCGGCAATAAGAAACTCCGAAACTGAGGTAAAAAAAAGACCAAACAATGATCAAAAAACGTAACTCGCGGCGCGAAGGAAAGTCCCTCAACGATATGCAATTGAAAGTTACTTTCGCGTAGTTGCGATATAAACTCGTCGTAATCGGGCCGATTATGATGGTTAGGGAATTCCGTTGTCGCGTTCGCTGTGCATTATTCCAACGAATTTGAATCGTCCGTGAAAATACATTGGAATCAAACTTGAATTGGTAGTTACTTGCCGCGTCTAGCCGACGCGATATTTCATATGGATACGAAAAGAGATGGAAAGGGAGGGAACAACCCGAGGCGCCTTTGCCCGGGGGATGGCGATTTTGCGTTTCGAAAGAATCGCGAGAGCGTTAAACTATAATATCGAAAATCGCTGATCCCCGGTTTTTGCGGGCGCGAGGACGGAGCCAATATCGTCGCGGGGACGTAAAAGTGGTCGACGTGCGCCTCGGGGGTAAAAGTTGGGTGGGTCTATATGCCCGGTTTGGCGTTGTTACGATAAGCGCCGCGCCATAACTCACCCCTGCGTATAATTACGAGCTGCGTGTGTATATATATATATCTACGGACTATATACATTCGAACCCGATGTATATAGTTATACGTTTGTAGGGCAAATGTATAACAGTATCGTGGGTAACGTTGTCCCGTGTCACCACTGCCAACCGCAACGCTTTACGCACGCATGGTGAAACTTGCGCGCGTTGCGTGCCGCGAACGTCTGTTTCGTATTATACCTTCGTCGATTTTCGAGATCACCAACGAATCAACGTAACGCCGCGGGGTCTGTTATAGTTCAACCCCTCTAATCGCGTACCGACAAATCGTGCGATAATAAGAGGCGGGCGTAAAGCTCAGCAGTCATTCCTCGTCAACGTCGTCAGATATGAATGTTACCTTCTCAAGGATATAACTTAATTCACGCAATCAAAAAAAAAATGATGGATTTTTGTTTTTTTTTGTTTTTTTTTTTTATGAAAAGAACGTTTCAAGTTCTTTGAGGACATTTACCTATTAGTGTTATCTATAGATATACGATATATTTACAAAGGTATGAATGCCCACCGATAGGGCTGCTCGAGTCGGCGCAGTGAGAGACTCGATTTCTCGGGGCGTCCGGTAACGACGTCGGTTATACCCCCGTAATGGGACGTCCGACGAGAGAAATTCTTCGTCCCTCGCTCTCCCTCATTCTCTCTCTTCCGTCCATATCTCCGTATAGCCTGAGCGTTTTGAATGGTGGACCGCCCGGACGCATTTGCATCGCTAATGAGCGAGCGTACCGCGCCGCCGGGGCCCTCGCGAAGAGAACGAGGAGACCTCTCTCTTTCTCCTTCGCCTCTCCGAAGCTCTCGAAAGCGCATGTAGCGAGAATCACGAATAGACGGACACAAACCGTAGCGGGTTCGCTCATCGAAATCGAATTACCGTTACGGTATGTATGGCCATCATAGTAATCCTAACGCGGCGGACTTTCCGAGACAGCGCGGGCGGTTGCGCCTCTATTGGCGATTTCGTTTGGTCGGTATATATCGGATGACGAATTGACGGACGTTCGCCGAATTTTCATGAATAAAACTAGCGACACGCTGGTATATAACTAGGATGGCGGAAGCTTCGCGGGGTAAAAGGAAATGCTATCGGGGGAAAAGAAAGTGACGAACATCGTTCGAAGAGGCAGCGATTTAACAGATATAGATATAGATAAGACTAGAGAAAGGAACGCGGACAAGTGGTCAGGTAATCTTTTTTTTTGTTGGAGAACCTATATGCGTTCGATCTTCACACGAAATGCATCTAAAAGCTGAGACTCGAGTGCCGTGTCTCTCTCGGTCTTTATCGTTTCTTTTTTTCCTTCCATCACCTTCACATTCGCTCGACACTTCGCTGTGACTGCGCGGTGCCACCTCCGCAAAAGATAAAATAAAGCGCTCGCAGAGTGGCATTACCGTCACCGGAAACCCTGAGTGACTGGTTCGCGGTAAGATTTTTCTTTTTTTTTTTCGTCTTTATTGCTTTTTTTTGTTGCTTTTTTGTTGTATTTATTCTTTTCTTCAGTTCTTTCAACGCCCACTCTTGGAAACTCACTTTCATTCAGCTCGTCGAGAATGTATATATACACATAGGCTAAAACGTTCTTCTCACGTCTTCGTATTGGAAAATGTCTTTATTTTAATAATAATATCGAGTCAAGTGGGTATTAAGTGTACTCGACTTTTGATTTTTTTTTTTTTTTTTTTTTTTTTTTTTTTACTGCCGTATATGCAGATAAGTATCTAATGATGCAGGCGTGAGTGCATCGCTAAGATCGGTCAGTCCCTCGAACGGCAACTTTTGTATGTATATATCCCTTTGGCTCCGCGGCACCGATGGGCCGCGCGGGGCACTTCTTTTCTGTATACGTTTTTCAAGCGTCGGCAATGCGATGCATCATCTCTTCCCTTACACTTCTCACTCTCTATACTCAAAAAGCCTTTCTCGATCCTTTTCTTTTCTTTTCCATCTTCATATATCTCCTTTCCTCGTCTACCTTTTACTCGACGATGGCCTTTTCTCATCTTTCGACTGCTCGCTCGTTCTTTAAGTAAGTGAGTAAGAGCAGCGAGGAAGAGAGGGAACGGGAGAGAAGTGAGCCGGCATAGCGGGAGCGAGAAGATCCTCGAGCGGCGATACCCTCTGGCGACCTCAACCCTCCGCCCGGGGACCATCCCATATGCGGCCGGTATATATAGTCGCTGCAGTCGGCATCGGCAGCCTCCTGCCAGTCATCCACGGAATTTAGTCACAGAATGGAATTTCTTTTGACCATCAGCTATACAAGCATCGCTCGGCTTAGACACGCCATAACTTTCGATCTCTCGATTATCCGGCGTTCAGTTTTTTTTTTTTTTTTCTTATAAATACATAATCTTGCAACGAGAATGATACTTGTCTTCAAATATCTTACGAATGCTGCGAGAATAGAAAGCTTGTTTGAGCGCCTCGAACGGTTGAACTCGTGGAGTCACAATTTTTTAGACATTTTAGAAGTAATGTTTCGGGTGCTAATTTTTTATAAAATCCGAAAACGAAGGTGTGCGATAATTTTTTAGCAAAAACTACCGAGAATCAAGAATGCCGAAGGATAAGGAGGCGCCAGATGTTAAATTTTTTTTTTTTTTTTTTTTTTTTTACGTAATCAAGGAAAAAAATAGCTTTTTCCGACCATAATTTTTGCCTTATCGTTTGTGACTAATGATAACAGTCGAACGCGCGTAACGATTGAATGCTATACATATCCTTTCGAAGCTTTATCGTCGTGTCTCAGCCCCCGTTCGGTGTCTCCCCCACACGGCAGAAACTCGAGACCCCCTCGTCCGTGCCGTCACATATACGAATCGTTTATACAGCGCGGGCAATGCGCTCGTATAACTATAGGAAGATGGTATATGGAGTGAATACACACAAGATACTCGAGATCGTGCGCCTCGAAGGAGAGGATAGAGCTCTGCCCACATAACTCTCCCGGGCGCGCGTTGTCCAACCCGATAAAAACCCGAAGACATCTGGAATTTTCTTAGCCACTTATACACTGTTACGCGCCTCGCTTCGTTCCTCTCATCTCGCGGGGCTCTTAGTCAGCGAAGTATAGCGAAGAGCACTTGCAAAATGCGAAAAAATAAAAAAAAAAAATTGAAAACAGAGAACAAGCCTCTCGTCTCGTGTTTTTTCCAGAAACCTTTTTTTTTGTTTTTTTTTTTTTTTTTTTTTCGCGATTATTTTTCATATCCGTCCATCAACGAGACTATTCGCACATAATGCGTCTCTTTTCTTCAGCTATACGAGACGAGAAATCATTCTTCCTTTTTGGAGCAATAATTATATATAGCATCGTATTCATGACCCACGAAACTGTCGCAAGGATTTATCGACTACAGCTTTTCAGACTTTTTATTCCGCGCGAATTACTTTTTTTTTTTTCTCTTTCGCTGCTTGAAATTTTGAATGAAACGTTTGAATCGCTAGTGATCAGAGCTTTCGAAGGCTTCCCTCGGAGTCTCAGCTGTTTTGCCCGTCGGTGAGCCGATTCGTATAGCAGCTCCCATCTCCCGCAAACCCGCGTACCGCCCGAGGCTTTACGGTAGGTGCGCGCATGTCCCTTGTATAAGGGTGCTGCTTGCCGCTGGCCCTGCCTTCGTCGTCGTTGCCTTAGCGGCCAACGCCGGTTTAATGGGGCGCGGATGTGTTCTCCTGAGGGTGTCGCATTCACGGCCCGGTGATCGATCACGAGACATCCACCCTTGCCGTGCCATCGGGTTATAGTACTACGCGCAAGAGCCTTTACGAACTCTGCATCGTTTTCGCGGGTTATACAGCCTTATGTTACGCTATATCGTGTTTACTCACTTTCATAAAAAAAAATAAAAAAAAAAAAAATCGAACGATAAAAAAATTGCCATTACTAACGAAATCACGAACTTTTCACTAATTCATATTACACATTTTATTATCGAACTTATTCTTCTACGATATTACGATACGCTTCGCAGTTCAGTACGATACGCTTTATCTCGTCGCCGTAAGTTCTTTCCCTTGTCTCGGAACTGTACGCGAAGCTCTTCCGAATCGATCTCGGATAGTACCAATAATAGTAGACTCCGATGTAGACGAGAGGATGAGAACGAAGGGAAACAGAGAGGGAGATAGTAAGACGGAGAGCGATCGACAAGCACGTAAACGTAATTTCACGCCGCTGATTAAGGACGAGGTAACGAGCGAGCCGTGAAATTTCGGGTTGCCGGGATAGTTCACCGACGACGACGACGACAACGACAACGACGACGACGATCCCTACAGTTATATACAACAGCGATTACACGGAATTCAGAGACAACACCAACGTATAAGTATCCCATCGATCGGATCACTTCGAAGAACGCTGTGAGAAATCATAAAAATTCTAACCAAATAAGCGCCAACGGTTATTAACATTATCGATTCGATTGATCGAAATTCGATACTTTCTTACTATCGATTCTCGTTAAACGGACCCCACGAAACGATTTACCGATAGATGTTATTTTTTTTTCTCACGTTCTTCGGTTATCGATGTATTTGTCTGAAAAACGATAAAAATCCTCAAGAAAAATCAAATTGGTCTCTGGGATCGCGTTGTTACGTGGAATTCGTCGCTTTTAGTCGATTTCAATAAATACACAAATAGTTATATCGTCGTCTTGTATACTTTTAGACATTCCGCGGGCCTCGATGCGCCGATCTATAAGTTTCGAGACAAAAGTTCAATCGTTGACTCTTTTATTTTTTTCTCAACTTACGTATCGCGATGCAGCATCGGACAGGAGGCGGTCAGGGAAAGAGGGTGAACAGTAATTCGATGCATTTAATCGGATTTTACTGAAATTCTGTACCACTTAACACGCGGCGTATATAGGTATTTCGCATATATATACGCGGTGCGGAATATCCTCGGCGCGTATGTGTATATAAAATGTGATAAAGTATGTCTATAAAAAGTTTGTATTTATAACGCTCGTCAAAGAATGTATATAATGTTGGTCTCGTTTTTGCGTACTTAAAATGTATATGCAGATCGGTAGTAAGGATAATCGGTTGCGCACCGTCGAGGGGCCCCGTGTATGTGGCCGCGATGTTTCTGCTGCTGCTGGTGCCCGTTAGCAAAGCCGCTCGGTTCTCCTTACGTGGACGAAGCAAATTATTATTGCGACCAATTCGCTTACGTACCGTTATCCAGCAGCAATTCCACGTCGTCGTCATCGGTTGTTCGCGTCCTCTTCGTCGCCAACTTCTCGCCGAGAGAAGTTTTGTGCCGGCGAATGTGTGCCCCTCTGCGTGTGCATAATCGCGTGCCGCGAGAAGTCTCGAATCTCGGCGTAAATACCGCGCGAGCTCAACCGCATCGCACGCGTGCGTGCATCGCGTATAACCCGCGTTACCACCGACGTTCATCGTATAACCTGCCGACGAATTATAATTCTCGTGTACGTAGGCAGTACGTACCGGCGAGTCATACGTCTCTACACGAACGTGCTATTAACCCTTGGCAACGATATCAACGAAGTATTTCAAATTTTTTCCTTTTTTTTTTTTTCCGCCGCCTTTTTTTTTTTTTTTTTTTTTTTTTTTTTTCCGTCATTCTTAGCGCCGGATCGAAAACAAGTTTGATCGAGATTCAAGACGGACGTTCACGCACTCGTTATTGACACGAACGATCTACAATTTTATATCGTTGCCTCGATCGTGATATCAACGTCAGGCAAAGAGCGAAAAAAAATAAAAAATAATAATAAAAGTGCGAGAAATCAGCCGAAGGAAGTTGTCGAAGCCGATGATAAAATTCACGTCTGATTCTAACGAGTCTCGAGAGCTTCGAAAGGGTACATAAAACATTCGATATATTATCGAGTTTACTGTAATATCGAAGATAAGAAAAAGTGATGTTCTCGGCTACCGGCGGCTGAGAGAATGCATAGATTTTGCGGCCTCATATGTGCAGCGAGAACGACGAAAGCGAGAACGACGGGGTCCGGAACTCTCGGTCTCGCACCGCCGGGAGATCGACGGATATTTACACGACTCCGTGTAAACGTCGGCTCGAGTTATATCTGGGCGTTCGGTGATTTATTGCGAAATAACAGGGCTGTTCGAGAGTTGTCCGTGGCACAGTGAGACTTCGCTTCCCTTTTCTCCGGAGCCTTTCGTCTCTTTCACCGTCTCCCCAGCATATTCGACCGTAAAGCGCCGGTCAACGAGTTTTTCGCGCCGCATATCGAAAATCGTTTCATTCTATACGTAACGTTCTATTCTACGAATCTATGTTTTCCAAACCCGCGGATAACGATCGAAACGACAGCCAAAATGTAGGCAAACGAAAGAAAAAAAAAACAATATATAGGTAGAATTTTCCACGGGAGGTTAAGTGGCGGACAATACCGGATCGCGTGGAAACCCACGAATTAACTTAGTCCCCCAGAAGCCATTGCCGCTGTCACTCTCTTCAGGGGTAAATGAAATAACTTGCGAGCGCCATGACCTGCAGAAAGAAAATAGCTGACACGAGGACGGGTCAACGGCCGGGATACAGACAGTCCGCCCCCTTAGTGCATTTACACAATAACCGTATATTTCTCCCTTAACATCGATTTATTATAAAATTTTTTTTTTTTTTTTTTTTTTCTAACCATACAAATCTCGTGAATATGAAAAATCCAATTTAAGATTCGTAAGAAATTGTCACATTTACCACAGTTTTCGATAGTTTCGTAAATTTGTTACGTGGAACTTTCGCTTTCGCGAGCTTTAAAACCGTATATATAGCTTTGTCGAGCTTTGCACGTGAACGAGAATTGAGTACCGGTGTGCAGTATCTATCTTCGATATGTAGTGTAGAGGATACAGTGGGAGGCGGGATAGTCGCGATCGCGGGGTACGGCGCACGGGTAACGCTCATAAAATCGAGGTTGTAGGCGAAGGCCAGCCAGCAACAACCGATAGAGAACGGGAGACACTGAGTGATGCCGGTGACAAGCGAGCGCACTCTCCAGCTCCCCGTTTTCTCACCCTCCTCGGTGTGCGCTATGTGCCGTTGCCGGCCGTCGTTCGGGTTCTCTCTGCATCCCCGACTCGTCCTATACTCAACAGCAGCACTACCTCTCGCTCGTTCACTACCCACCCGACGCTATTACTCACCCGACTCTACCGAATACCATTCAAAGTTCGAAACCGCACGTTCGCGCGACCCAATTTCCCCATTCTCCGGTTTATAAGCGACGAGGAATCAGCTGTTTCGTTCATCGTCGCGATTACGATTGCGTCGGATTCGCGGATATCAAAGATTCTCGTGATTCGGAATGAGAATGGAGGCGAATGCATCGAATGTTTAAAGGTTAACAACGAAATTGAGAAACAGATGATAATGCTGTGGGGGGTCGATAGTCGATCGCTGTCGAAAGCCGTCGGGAATGAACTTAACCTCTTAAAAACTTCGCGCAAGTTACGAACGATTTTTCGTCGAATTATTTATATTTTTCTTCATAACCTCGAAAATACGCGAAGTCGAAATTGAGAAAATTCGTCGCGATATATGATAATGAATGTTTTTGTTTTTATTCGGAAACGTTTTTAACAAAAAACGCTTCGTATCTGTCACCGTCGTAACTCCGATTCTTGACGTGCATATAGCGAGACGGCATAAGCACACTTGATCAGCGCACGACACACCGCTGTGATCGGGGCGATTACTTGATACGTCGATGTAAAACAAACAAAAAACCCAAACGACACTTTTGAAAGGCAACCAAAACAACTGCGAGAGTACGAAATATACATGCGACGATGCTGACGGAAAGAAGGGGATTTTTGTATATTTTTTATTTGCCGTTTGCCAGCATCCAATTCGATTCACCGGATTGTCGGTTTCGAGTAAATGTATCGACGAATTTCCCCGTGGAACAAGCGGTTCCCGTCGGTGTTGTTGCCGCTACTGCTTGCCAATGTAACAACACACAGTGCTTGTTTCTTGGACGTTAACAAAAAAAAAAAAAAACGAAAAAAAAAAAAACTCGATCAACGAATACAACTGTGGATTTCTCTCGGATATAATATTCGTAACGTGTGGAAACGGAATACGCGTATATGTCTGTAGATACAGAAAAGTAGCCAGCAGCAGTAGCAGCAGCGGCAGGAGCAGAGGCGAAACGGAGAGCGCGCGGCCACGAGCGCCGAAGCCGAGCGGGAAAACGTAGCAGCGCCAGAGGGAAGGCTGGCTAAGCGTAGAACCGGCGAGATCTGCGCACCGGGGTGGCGCGCGCGTGAGTTCGACTCGAACGAAAACTCGACCGGATGGGAGAGAACCTGGTGCGAGCGAGGCGAAGCTAAGCGAAGTTGCTGCGGCGCGAACGCGACGAGACGCGCGAAAGCACAGAGCGAGAAAGTGGGAGAGAGCGGTCTAGCGAGCAAGAGCGGGAAGAACGGCTCGAGCGAGACGGGCGTACGGTGAATAATATTGGTGAGAGAGAGAAATCGATAGGGAGAAACCCGGGGAGGTTTCCATGTGTCGGTGTAGCGATGGCGGAGGTCCAGTGATGCGTGGAATCTCCGCGACGCGGCGCCACCGGTAGAGTTGGGCGGGCAAACGGCGCATTGGACGTGCTCGGTGGGCGTGGTTAATGTACCTCCCACTCCGGTATGGTGCACCGCGGTGATTGACAGTTGGCGAACGACTGCGGACGGCGCAGGATCTAAACGCTAGGCGCTTCCACGCTCGCTCGCTCCTTCGGCGGTTACGTTCCGTACGGGCCGTATACGGTACATCGCGCGCCGACCCGGTTTTACACCCGCACACCGCTTACTTTTTCGGGACGATAACGCGCGGCCCTCGCGAGAAATCGTAATATTCGTGTGAATCGTGAACACATCGCGTTAACGTTTTATCGCCGAATGGCATTTTTAAACGTTTGTGATCGCGAAACTACGACGACCCAGGTTTACATCAATCAAATACCTCGTGTAACAAAACAAGCTCATCCCCCACCTCCCCCTAACCGTTCTTATACTCAATTATATTCATCGATTAATTCAACGGGTGCTCGTTATTTGTAATATTAACGCGCGGGAAATTCACTGTCGTGTCTGTGCAACGGATTGATACGACTGTCAACAAGAAAGAAAAAATAAAAGACACGGACGATAACAACCGTGTAATAAGCAACCTGTGTGTCGTCATTGTTAATCTCGTATACGATCGGGTCATCGTCGCGTACGCGCGTGTTTTTTAGTTTTTTTTCGTTTTCATCGGTAGTTCGCGATCGTTGCTCCGTACGTTCGGGCTGTAAATCGCGGGGAGTAACGTGTATTATCCATCCTCTTGTCGAACGGAATAAAGCAGAGTTGTCATCCGTACAGTGTGTTCGACGTGCCGATCACTGACGACGAAAAGTCGTTGCATCGAAGTTCGTTTTGTTCGAATAGCAACACAGTCAACGGTGTATCTCGTGTTATTCGATATTCGATAAATTTTATTTAATTTTTTTCGAATCGACTAACGGCGCCGAACGGACCTCGTGTTCTCGCGCCGGCTGGTCGTATTGAGCTTCACAGCCATATATCCCATCCCCACCCATCGACAGCCGCCGGGTATACCACACTACGAAACTACTTCGGGGACAACGACAAAACGCGGTAAAGCGTCTATCAAGCACCCCCCCACCCCCCCTCTCGATACCGACGCGTACCATCAACAACGGAGGAATGTATATCTCGTGCACAGTGTCATCGTGATCTTTTTTGGTGTTCGAATTTAAAGTGTGAGAAATCGAAAAAAAAAAAAAAAAAAAAAATATCGCGATTCCATCTGCTTACATGTGTATCTAACAAATATATATGTCATTTCGTAACAAACGCGCGCTTTTGGAATTCGTATTCGTGAACGACGAAACTTGCCGATCTTTTTGACAGGTAGATTATTATTGTTCAGTGACAGTGCGCGGGACAGGCAAGTTATACGCGAATATATAAAACGTGAAGAAAAAAAAAAAAAAAAAACATCGATCGCGAGTGATTTTGATACATCTTTACCGTAACAAAGAAAAAAAAAAAAAATATATATATATATACGAATTCACGTGAATTCGTAGAAAAAAAAAATCACAAAGTTATACGAATAGAAGAATCTCGAAAGATCGTCGTTAAGAGACCACGTGCTCTCTGTATCTCTTCCCTTCGATCCGCCGGATTTTTCGACGCTGTGATGCAACGCGTCTGATATACATCGTACCTTCGCTCGTTACCAAAGCCATTTTTTTTGGTACAAAAAATTGACGATAATCTGGAGATTAAATAGTTACGGAAAAAAGAAAAAAAAAAAAAAAAAAACAGCGGCGAGGATGAGGAAACACGAGAGCGCTAACTCGTCGCGAACGACGTTGCAGTACTGACGCCGATCGGGCGCGTAACTTTGTCTTTTGAAGTTTTAAGATTAAGAGGATACTGTTTACCGCGCGGAAATCACGAAACGACAATATCCGCGTGTTTGTCGTCGAGTATTTAGTGCTGCTTAAGGGGGGCAAACAATAAACGGAAGAGAAAATAATTGCCGGAGGATCCGGTGGTGAGATCCCGGGTCGTAGGTCGACCGGGAGGAGGAGGAGGAGGAGGAGGCGGAGTCGGTGCCGGCCGACCACCTCACTAACGAAACGTCAAATTCGATTAATCGAAAAATCGACTTTATAGACGAAAAAAAAAAAAAAATCGGTGGTGAAACATCGTAATAACGAAAAGTACGTAACGCCGTGTGTGAACATCGCGATCTCGTAAACAGCGAATATCGACGTCGGACAGTGTGAAACCTAAAAATAGGGAGAAAATAATAATAAAAGAAGAAAAAAAAAAAAAAAAAAAAGTGGTGCGAAATAATAGTACATATAAAGGAGAAAAAAAAGTACGAAGACCAAGAGGTTTGTGAAGTGTGAGGGGCTCTTCGTTACTGTGGGAAAATACAGCCGCTACGGTGGCTCAGCACGCAGAGTTCCCCGGCGCGGCCAGGGCGTTCATGGCGCAGCCAAGGGTGCGTGTGCTTTACAATACTACAAATATCTACGATGCTATCGTCATTACTTCTATAAATATCTAATAGCTTCAACAAAAAAAGAATCAATTCATCGTCTTTTTATAAGTGTGACTCGTAGTATATATTCGCGAGACTTCGTCTACCGATCTAGTTGCGGCATATATACGTGTATATACATCGCGAGGCCCTTATTTCGCGTGCCCCGCGGATCGCGAAACGCTTCATATTTTTTCTCTTTTTTTTTTTTTTTTTTTTTTTTTTTATCGCGTCGTATTCATACGATCGACGCGTAAACCCCTTCGCGTTACTGTCTCCACAACGAGGTACGATAAAACGATTCTTTCGCGGGATATATTCCGGCGTAAAGTTCTTCCGATGTTATACCCCACGAGTATCGATAGTATCGTTTCGCGAGAAGTTAAAAAAAAAAAAACGAAATATTCGTCGACAAGTTTAATAAAATTTTGCGTCACTGAGAGTCGCGTAGGAAAAAAATAAATAAAATTATACATTTAGGGATGAAAAGTGGAAAATTTCGTGGGGGGAAATTAAAAAAAAAAAAAAAAACGTTTTATTTGGGTTGTTATTAACGGTGAGGCAAATTGGTGCGTCTTGAAAATTCAGTTCGATCTGAACGTTTCTTATTAAATATTGAACTACAATCGCGCATCAATGACTCGATAATGATAATAAATACGATCGACGAGTGACAACACGGAGACACAGTCGTCTTTTTTTTTTTTTTTTTTTTCTTTCTCGTCGTTACCCCCGCCGGCGGAACACGCACGTGCGTTGCGTTACGAATCGTTAGACACTCGTAAATATATATACTATCTACGCGACGTCGTCGACGACGAATCAATGAGCTAAATTCCGCGTGTGTGCGTTTAGTCGTTGCGAGATGATGGTAACAGTGTATACAAACGCGAGAAATAATAACGCGATTACTTATATACGACGTGCGAAGCTTAAAATACGATCGTTAAACGATCGAACATTCTTCGTATAGTGAAATTTCTTTTTAAATATATCCTCTCGCGATCGGCGTTAAAATCGATGCTGTTTTGAATTATTCCCCGTTTTTCCGCCGTCTTTTTCTTCGTTTTTCCAATCCTCGCAAGTTATACATTGATTTTTTTTTTCAATCGTTTTGATAATTCACCTCATGAATATTAAACGTTCGCGTCAATCAACCGGATTAATTATTCATCGGAATAATTGATGATTTTTCTGATCGGAATATTTGTCGTTACGATGTGTGGTGTTGTGTGCCTCGGAAAGTTGAAGAGATTTAACGTCGCGCGACGCGGTATAAAGATTTGACTACAACCATCTGGCGATCGTAGTTCGCGCGCCGTCGCATCGCGAACGACGGGCTATCGCCGCGTTTCTCGCATCGGCGCGCGCTAACTTTTGCCGGCCCCCTTTCTTTCTGCTTACCTCCGCACGAGAAAATACAATAACGAAACACCGACACAGTTTTTTTTTTTTTTTTTTTTTTTTTTTTTTTTTTTTTTGTACACAAACACACGTCGCGCGAGTTTTCGCGTATCAGTCGCAAGCCCCGCGTTCACTTAAACACGATAAAAAGAATTTAACACGAAATTACGTATTATCTCTGATCTCACGGGTCGATAAGACAAACATCCGTGGGCGACGGTGAGTAAGGAAACTCGGATAAAGTGTCCCCCCCCCCCCCCGCCCCCCCGTCAACTCACCGAATGATTACACAGTGTATATTGTACGGCTACGAGAGCCTCGCGATTTCTTCTATCCGCGATGACGTCATATTTAATACTCGTGGATTAATAGTCGCGATATCGAGAATCGAGTAATTTTCATCGCTCGTATAAATATATAATCGCTTGTAAATCGTTGCTATTATTCTATCCGTTAAAAGTTAAATTACAAGGTAAGATACTCGCGGAAATATTGTGATCGAAGTGACGCGAACGATTGAGTGATGACAGCGCGGGTAATTTTTGCATTTTTATTCGCTTTGATTTATTATCGCGATGTTAAAATTAAAAAAAAAAAAAAAAAATTTCGATAGTTTTGACATGTAATCGCTGACGCGACGTTGCCGTCGGGGACTCCTCCTCCGCGTACTCGACACAGTGCTTACGACCTTTCGTGACATTTCTTCGACTCGTCGCCCGTATTACCATAGAATAATTTAAACGAAAACGTCGGATGACAGCAATGTTGAAATAAATTCACGTTCAACGTGAAATATTAATAGAGAGTATTATAAATATATCTCGTGAAAATAATAACGAATTTCGCGATGTCGTGAAAATGTGGACGAGAGACGGGGAAAACGGAGAAGTGCAATATTTTTGGGGATATTTCGGGATCGAAATAAAATTAAAGATGCGACGGGAATTTTGGTTATCGAGAAATTGTTGTACGCATTCGGTGTCTCGTGAAATTCGGCGAGAAATATCCGTCGGTACGCCTTCGGTACGACGAGAATATATACTCCAAAAACGACCGGCGAAAAGTGATTGTTCGTCGAAAAACCCGAGAATTACCATAAATGCCAAAATTATTTTTTAAAAATATACATATATGTCAGTGCGGAGCTCTTAATTTACCGTGACCAGTGAAACCGAAAAAAAAAAAAAAAAGTGATTCCTTGGATCTCATTTAACTGCTCAATTTACACGGCTAAGTCGTACAAATTTTCTTCTTTTGTCACGAAAACAAAAAAAGAACTATAAATATGAAAGAAAGTCGACAGAAGGGAAGATATTCTCGCGTGTCGTGGAGTTCTCGTTCGCGTGCGCCGATGTTTTTCGGTCGTTGCGTACCGAACAAGCGCTGCGTCGGGGTGATCAACAGCCCTCTAAAAAAAAAAAAAAAAAAAAAAAAAAAAAGATAAAGAAAAATGCGCGTCTCAAGGGCTCTTGCGAAAAAAAAAAAAAAAAATCGGCACGAAGAAAGTAGTCGCGTCTATATACTCATATTTTTCATAGAAAAGATTTTCATTCCGTTATTTCAACTTTTGTCTATAAAATAATAGTGTTTCCGCAGTTTGAACGAATGTCGTTGCTCTTTCGATTCTCGTGCAGTGCCGAGAGGGCTGTTCTAGAATTTCATAATGTCGAGAGAACCCGTAACGGGGATAGAACATTGACGCGAACCTTTGCGGTTAGGTTAGGCGAATTGATCGGTGTTCCGTGAGTTTTTCAAATGTCAGCGTCAATCGAAGGAATAATGAACGGTCTGCGTGATTTCTTTTTCTTCTGCATATTTTAACTTTTAAACGTCCGTACGGCGAAACAGACCATATTCGTTGCTGCTAAAGCGTGTATCGCCAGTGTCACAATATCACCAATAGACTCGAACATACTTTTGCCAACATTCCAATCCGCATAGTTAACTTTCGCTCTCTGTTTTCGGGATAAACGGCGAGAAAACGTAACGTTGCTTTGCCCGAGAAATTGTTTTTCCGACAGTCGAGAATTACGCGAATTTAGATGCGAAGAATAAAAAAAAAAAAAAAAGATCGTAGGAATAGAGAAGCCGAGAAACTCGGCGACTCGTCTCGGGTTAATTCGTGTCGCGATGTTGTGATCGACGCGCGAGTTTGACTCCGATCTCGAGTCGTTCGCTCATTTGTTCCGAGATTCCGTGTTGTGCGCATTCGACTCTCTCGACCTATCGTTCGCTTCGTCGCAAGTTCGGAAGAATGCGAGACGGTAATTAGCGATCGTATAAGAGTCCGCGCTGTGTGTAACGCTGCGGATCAAACGATTGGGAATTTCTGTCTGGCTGTCCGCTCGTTGCATGTGTATACGTGTGAGTCTCATAATTTCCGTATACGCGATACAACTGTATAGAGAAACGAATTGCACTTTCGAATTGGCCGTCGAGCGTTTCGTTCGTTTAGCTACTGTGTCTGTTAGCTCGCGCGAAGCTGCATTCGCTGTCTGGTAGTGTCTATGAACGTTACGCGTCGAGAGCGTAAAACGCTTCGGGCAACTCGTACTCTCGCCTTCGTATCGCTCGGAATCGCGCGCGCCTCTCTCCTCGATAGCGAGAGACAGAAAAGTGTTAGCAGTGGCAACGAGAGATACATACAGCATCCACACGGCTTTTACTCTATAGCTACAGAGAGCGCAGATAGACTTCCTCGAGGGCTCGTGCGCACGCGGACACGTTTAAAATATTCCACTTGCGCGCGAGAGGAAACCCGTACTACAGAGAGAGAGAGAGAGACTCGGCGTCGAGGTGATATCTTCATAGGTGTAGCGGTCGACAGTAGCATAGAGCGGCAAACGTGAATTATTGGCGATGCTTTTTCCTCGAGTCTCGTTTATATACACACATATACACATAAATATATATATATACATATATATATCCTCTTTCGCTTTATACTGTTCCGGCAATTCGAGTTTCTATCGATTCTAAGCCGTCTGTGATTGCAGCCCCGACACAGAGACACCTGTATACCATTATTGAGTAGTTTTCTTCGTGTTGAATATAAAAGTAGCCGACGAGTTTGTCTTTTGCGGAGAAAAAGAATGACGAAAAAAAAAAAAAAAAAAAAAAAAAAAAAAAAAAAAAAAAAAAAAAAAAATAGAAATGAATATTTTAACAAAGAGAATTCCCAAAAGAGCTTTCCGTTTTGTTCCGTAGATAAAGTTCACTGGCACCGAGCGTTCGGTTCTTTGACTTTCTCGCGTTCTATAGTCGTATCTACACTGAGTGAGCTGTGGGCATCAGTCAGTTTAAAGTACTGCATAATTGTAAATTCATAGGCCAATTATCGGAGATTTTTTGGGAACGATACGCCGGATAATCTCAGTGGCAGGTTCAGCCTTTGGTATTTGTAATGCTTGTGCGCGCGTGTGCGTCTGTGTACGACGGGGCGAGACTACAGCAACGAAGAACCAGACCCGGAATGATAATTAGCGTCACGCGACGAGACCGCGTCCATCCCGCATCTCATGGCATTTTACTTCTCATTCTCTTCCTCTCCTTTATATTTCCATCTATCTTTCCTTCCGTCACAACTATTTATGCAAATATCCTGTATCACTCGCTCAACCTCCCCCTCACGAATCGCCCTAACAAACGCGTCCGCATAGTAATTATTGCGAAACAACATCAATTGTTTTTACTCATTTTTATTTTATTTTTTTATTTTTTTCGTTAAACATACCGCTTTTCTTTCTCTCGTTTACTTCACATAATGAAAGAGCGTTATACATGAATATCCGTAAACACGTGAGAGAAAACTCGACACTTGCGTCCGACAGGATTGATTCCAATTATAGAGCGAATTGCGACACCTATTTTACTCCGAAAGACTGTCATCGGTATCGTCAACGTCGTAAAATTCGTCACGCGTTCTCCTCGGTTTTCAATTATTGCATTTATATTTAAAACATTATTCTTCCGGTTCACGTCGTTCCCATGTGTTTTATTTATTTTCCCTTAAAATAAAAAATAAAAAAAAAAAAATATACGAAATTAGTATCGGTGATATTTCTCACGATCGCGCGTTACGGAGACCACCTGTAGCGGCGGCGTGGCAATGCGCCGGTTGCGACATGAGACGCGTTGCTCTTTGCGAGGTCGAGAACGATGAACAATGAGACGGAAAAGGGCTGCTCGGGGATTCGTACGTTTGGTGCCCCCGGACCGGTAACGCGCGTTTCCCTCCCGTAAACACCCGCGAAATGTATCATTAATTTCGTGAGTACTACGCTGAGCCTCTCGCCGCCGTCTATGTACGTGTATACGCGTTATTTCGTGTGTGTAACGGTACATATATGTATATAACATGTATGGGGTGTATATGTGTATATAGAGGACGAACGAGGTGTATACGACGTACTCCTCCCGTCCCTCCCACGACCCACTTTGCCAACGTTCCTCGCCAGCGCAGCACGGTAATAATATCGGCTGTAGTGCCCGGTTATGGAGTGCTTCGTTCGCTCTCTCGCGTATAGTATACAGTCATTATCATCACCGGCTGTCGCCTGCCCCACGAACTTTGCCCTAACACACCGAAGCATACGTAAACCAATGATGCCTCTGTGTCTCATCGTTCGCGAAGGATATCGAGTTTAATACACAGTAACAACAACGTTATATAGAAGAAACGAAGAAACGTTTCGTGTCCTTTCCGACTTTTACAATCAATCGTCTCTGTCACACTTATAAAGCAGACTTTTTATCTTTATTCGCAAAGTACCATACGCGTAACGCAATTATAGAAGGTATATATACGATAAACGGCACAGTCATCGGGTGCCATAAGCCGATTTTCCGGTACAAACGATTCGTTCTTTTTTATTTATTCATTTTTTTTTTTTTTTTTTTTTCATTTTTTTCGCATTCTTTGACGAACGATCGACGAAAAAAAAAAAATCGTCGAATGATTCGAGAAATGTTAATGATAATCATTTTTTTTTTTTTTTTTTCATTTTTTTCGCATTCTTTGACGAACGATCGACGAAAAAAAAAAAAATCGTCGAATGATTCGAGAAATGTTAATGATAATCATTTTTTTTTTTTTTTTTTAATAGTACGATGATGGCGGGCTGCACGGGGGTTACCTCGAAGGAGGCGGCGGCGGCGGTGGAGGCGCGGGTCTCTACGATCCACACGGCGCTGCCAGGGGAGTTCCGGGTCTTCATCATAGCCCTCACCTCGGTGGCATGGGACCTGCACACCCTCAATATCCACCGCCAGCTCTTCAACCTCCGCAGCATGTATTAGCTGCGGCAGCGGCTGCCGCTGCATCCGCGGTACCCGACGTTCACAAACGCGACAAAGACGCCATTTATGGGTGAGTTATGCAATTTTCACATTTCCGCTTGTTCATTGTTGACGCTGTCTTTTCTTAACTATTATGTATCGAGCTTCGCGTATGCTTCGTATACACGAGAATCATATGGAAGGGATAATGCAAATGCGGGACTCGCGAACGTAATGCGAAACGAAGAAAGCGCAACGGCAAAGTATAAATACATCCGTTTTCGCGTACGAACGCTGCTTATTCATTGGATAAAGTGCCATAGTAAGGAGAATACAGATAAACGAGAAATAAAGATGGCCGATGCCGAGACTCGGAATTGTAGAGATTTTTTTACAAAGTTGAGTAGATTTTCGTACGTTTTTCGCTACGAGTGATTCGTTTACTCGTCGCCTCGTTTCGTCTTCGTAAGAAAAAAAAAAAAAAAAAAAAAAAAAAAAATTTGAACAAACCGTTGCACCGCGATACCGCAAAGAAAAACCGCGTGCGCGACGTAAGAAGCACGACAATGCACTCTCGTCGCGCGGACTCGCTCTGCGAACGGTGAGTGATTCGTACACTCGTACGAACGCGAAAATTAATTGCATCGGCGAGACTCCGCTCGCGCCCGCGAGGTCTCGTGCACCCGTCGTATCGGGCACCGCGATTGAACTTTTTCTTCTTTGTTGTTCTTTCTTTCTGCGTTCGTTTACTCGCTCACTCTTTCTCGCGGACGCGTGTATAGTCGCGCATGTGCGCTGTCGTAATAGAGACATCGACTTCGAGGGTACCTTATCGGGCTATGCGCGCGTTGACCGTTTTACTCCGAACGTCAGGGATTTCCCGCGCTTATTATACATGCGACTTTGGGAATCATGGGAATCTCGGTGAAACGACTTTGTATTTATTACTCCGATTACGAGAGTCTCTCGTAAGTATTATCACGTATTTCCTTTATTTCGGCAATTGAAAAAAATTTTCGACATATATACATTTTTTTTTTTTTTTCATTTAATTTTTTCGTCGAAAAAAAAAAAAAAATTAGTACAATTTTTTTTTTTTTTCGAACATGACTGCTAAATTACGAATTTAATTCGAAGGGATTAGTAATAAGTGATAATACGAATGTGTAGATTTTCGGAAATTTGATTTGGTAATCGTTGAGAAAAAGGGTTTCTCCTCGTCGCAG
Source organism: Buathra laborator (assembly GCA_934046635.1). Taxonomy (NCBI): domain Eukaryota; kingdom Metazoa; phylum Arthropoda; class Insecta; order Hymenoptera; family Ichneumonidae; genus Buathra; species Buathra laborator. The sequence goes on from OW203901.1 coordinate 5,698,889, forward strand.
CGAAAAAGACGAGCAGCGGCAGTAGCATGGAGAGCCCTCGTATATAGTTATATATTATATATAAGCAGCAGTCTCGATGGCTGATAGTAGTTTCACGGCGGGTTATGCCTCGCCTCGAGTGTGGGAGAGAGTGAGAGATGAGCATCTCGAGCGCACATGGGGCAAGGGGGGGCGGCAAAACAGCGCAAGCGACGCGCACACAGCAGCCCCCTCGTGTGATTTATCGTCGCGAGATGCCCAGATTTCTGGTATCCCCGTGCGAAAACGTGAAGCCCGTGCGCGCTCCCGAACGGGAGCTTATTATTTTCGGCTAACCTGCAATTTGTCCACTCGTCGTGTGCCCCGGCTCACCGGGGTGTGCCCCTCTAACATTCTCGGAACGCCCGGATATTATATTCAGTCTACTAGCGGCAGCGCACGCTTAAAAATCCCCCTGAGGAACTTGAGGAGGTTTCTTCGGCACACTCGAGAAAACCTCGAGTATCCCGAGTCGCTGTGGCACGAGAGGTTTACATACGTCGCCTCCTCGTCGTATCGAAAAAATAAACGTGAAAAATATTACGAAAATTTCACAATTAATCAACGACTATGAGTTTTTTTAATTAAATTAAACTTTATTAAAAGTATTATTGAGAATAACTTCGAGTCGCGTAAAAAAAAAAAAAAAAAAAAAAAAAAAAAGGTGGGTTTATTTTTTTTTGCGGAGTAAAGGAGCGTGTGATTCGACTTGTAGCTTTCACGGTATAACTTTCGACTCCAATAATACGTACACTTTAATACTGCAAATGCATTGCAGCGGAACCGGTATATAATATCCTTTCTCCGTCGAGCGAATGATCCTTCCTGAAAAAAAAAATTTCTCTCGTCTTTTTTTTTTTTTTCTTTATTTTTCGTATTAATTGAACTAATCGCAAAATGAATTCAATTTCAATGATCGTAAGGGTACCAGAGAGCGCGATCGACTTCTTATCATCACGAATGCGACAGCCAGGCGACACTTTACTCTTTTTGTTTTGTTTTTAATTCATTATTTTTTTTTTTTATTAAATTCACACTCCATCGTCGATAAAATGTATTTCAAGTTTAGCAATTGACTTTCTTTTATTCTTATATCTTTGCGCTTTGGTCCGCACGCGATCGTACTCGCGGGTCGTTCTGATATGTTTGTTATCTTGTATCACAAACCGGGAGAGTTCGTCACGACTTTGCGCCACAGAGGTATCGGTCCATGCCGAGGACCGAGATAAACGATAAGCGGTGAAATTTTACTCGTGTCATCGTATGTTTTTTCACGCATGTGTGCGTACCGAGGTCTCGGTCATTGTCGTCGATTAAAAATGCTCACTATTCGAGAATCTCGATATATAAACTAAACTATCGTTCGCGTATCTCTGCGACCTCTTCGTTTCGCTCGGAGAAACCACTTTCGCCGATGCAAAAGAGTACGAAATTATTAGGTGAATATATTAAATCGATTCGCTCGATTAAACCTCAACGAGATTTCACGCTTTGGTTGAATCGCGAAAATTCCACCGGGTGTTCGATGATGATAGCGTGTATATATATATATATATATATATATAATACGATGAAAAAGCAGAGGCGGATCAACCAGCGACGAACCCGCGCGTTCTCTTCGCTCTGCTAGTTCGCTCGTGGAAACCACAAAACCGCATATACCCCAAACAACGTTCAACGGCCAATCATATCATTACCTTTGCGGTCGCATCATCCTGACACCTTGTTTATCCGTCACCGTTCTCTATGCATTCCCACATGTAATCTCCTCTACATATATATATATATATATACATCGAATCACATGCATATATATAAATCCCGAACATTCTATGATTTTATTGCCCCTCCCCTCCTCCCCCCCGTCGAAGATACGCCATCTGGAAACTTAATTCCGAGATATCCCACAATTTGCATAAACACCAGTAGGACCGCCATTACGAATCCTAATAGTTCGTATCTCACAGTAGACTCTCTCGTTAGTTCCCAAGTGTGACAACTTACGAAGCCTCACACTGTAGCCACGAATAGTTGTACATAAAATCAATCAGTCTCGTCATATCTCTTTCGTATTTTTCGTTTCCCGTTCCCGTACTCGTCGTCAATAACGGCCGATGTCGAGATCACGATCGTATCTTTTCTTCGTTGCTCTTCTTTTTTTTTTTTTTTTTTTTTTTTTTTTTTTACGGTGGAAAAAAAGGATTCTCTTTTATATAACGTCCACAACGATTCACTCGCTACTTTAGAACCGGCGACCTTATCGCGCACGATCTCGCATTAAGGGTCCCTGGATGGTACCGGCTTCTGTTCCGACGGTACGGGAGGGGGAGTTCTCTACGTACCGAGACCATTATTCGAAGAAGCGAACGGCAAAGGCCTCTCTACGCTTCGCTCTTCATTCCCGAAGACTGCGCGTTAGTAACTACCCGAGTCGAGAAACTCGGAGTGAGAGAGTGCGATCGCAACACAGTCAGGAAGGAAGTCGAAGCGAATCGGCGACGATGAAGACTGAGATGCCAGAAGAACGGTAGAAGGCGGCGAGAAATAAAAGAACATAGAGGATACTTGCGCGGGAGTAGAAGGAGACAGTGAAGAAAAACCCCTTCATTTTTTTTTTTTTTTTTTGCGAACCGGTACCCTGTTCAGTGCGGTTCATGAGTATAAAACTCTCGCGCGGTGGCGTTGGAAGGACTGCTGCCGTTGCCGCTGCTGCCGGCCACGTCAATTTGTCGAAATTCGTTCCGAATCGTTTTATGCCCGGGGTGAGTCCGCGAACCGCTGCTGTTATACTGTTTTCTCGCCCTCGCTACCATAGGCATACATCTTCCAATGACCTCTTCTCCTCCTCCCTCTTTGAAGATATAGAGATACCGATAATATCGCCGGCAAACGATATTCATGAAAAAAATCAATTTTTAAAAAAATTCAAACCATTAGATCGATCGTAAACGACACTTTTCAACGTGATCTCTTCGTGATTTTGTTTTATAGTCTAATGATTTAGGTTTTTTTTCTTTTTTTTTTACTATTATTTTATTTTTTTTATCAACACATGTGATACGTTGCATGCGGCGAAAGGTCGAGTGGCGATTATTATGTGACGCTCTCTGCGAGTTTCACAGCGTCTAACGGAGGGCCCCCGATGCAACTAGCCGCTCGAGGCTTCGGTCGCGCGCCACCGGCTAATCTTATCTTATCCTGAGATCATATAACGTTTGCCCCCTTCGAGTTTCTTTCTCTTTCTCGTTATGCGCGTAAATATATTTTCTTTGCTGTATCACACTGTCTCACTCTTGCGACCGATGCGTCACAGACTCTACTTGCTCCGATTTTTTTTTTTTTTTTTTCTTGAATGCCCGGTTGAGTGACGTAAAGAAATTAACTCTTACACGGTATTTCATCTTTTTTTTTTTCTTCCTCACGGTCTTTCATCTCTTTGCCTCGTTATCAAAGTCGTAATGTAGAGCGAAACTATTGAGTTGCGACGTGAACCGAAGCGAGACAAGCTGCTGCTACGGGTCAGCATTTTTTTTTTTTTTTTTTTTCGTCCGTCTTGTTCCTTCGACGAGGAGGAGGATCTACAAGTCCGGCAACGATAAACAGCTGCGCGCTGTGTTTCACAGAGTATGCCAGCGAAAGAACGGCACGGCGGCGGCGGCTTCCGTCGGACCGCGGACGTTAGCTCCGGCAAAAGTTCCCGCCTCGCTTCTCAATGTTGCTTCGGTTCCTTCACTCATCTATATATATATTTTCTCTCAACGACTGCCAGAGCGCACCGGTCTCTTGTAAACGTCCCTTCGCCACTCTCTCTTAGCCGATGCTCTTCGCGTTGCTGCAGCCACAGGAAGGCTTTTCGTTTCGGACGCTTCACGCTGAATTTCGCCGCTCTTGCCTCGTAGACTTGTCCGAGTTTAATCGTGTGTCCCCCTCCTTCTTCCTCGGAATCCACGAGAGACTCTGTCTGCTCTGATGCACGTTGCACTCATCAAGACCAACAACGCGAGTGCAACGAAAAGAAAACGCGACAAATAGCAATAAGAGAACAGCGGAATCTGCTGCAACTGATTAACGATAAATTGCACTCACTAATAACTAATTTTTTCTGTACTTTCGATATATATGAATCCGCGTATTGAAATACAAATATTAACCTTTATTTTTATTATTGTTTCAGACACCCCCTGTTTCCGTTACTCGCGCTGATATTCGAAAAGTGCGAACTCGCGACGTGCACGCCACGTGAACCCGGTGTTGCGGGTGGTGATGTGTGTTCGTCGGAGAGTTTCAACGAGGACATTGCGGTCTTCTCCAAACAGGTAAGAGTTCATTCATGAATTATAATAATTCTAAATTATATTAAAAAAAAAAAAAAAAAAAAAAAAAAAAAAATGAACCCCAATCGATAATTTGAAAATTATAATATCGAGACGCATCGATCTGCGGGGGACTGTAACGAGATACCTTGATAGAGGACCCCGAAAAAAAAAAAAAAAAAAAAAAAAAAAAAAAAAAAAAAAAAAAAGTATCTGGGAAAATATGCCGTCGAATGTTTCAAGAACGCGACTCCGTGAGGATAGATAATGGGAAGTGATTTGGAAGAAACAAAAACCGTTTCTTGACCGTTGGAAAGCGTCGAAGAAAGTATCCCAAAGTATTTTTCGGCCCTTTGCCCGTATCTTTAAATCCCACAATGTTTCAAAGTCTTAGCTGAACTCACGGATTAGAGTGCCGGGATAGACTCTGAGATAATTATTTTTGGATTTCGCCGCGTGTCTCTCGCGCGTCCCTCGAAATATCTCCTCGGCGCGGCTGGACGCGCTATTTCACAGCATTGCGAACAAAAACAAATTGACATCGACCTCATGCGAGTCCTGAACAGCTGTGGAGCTCCCGATTTTCAATAATAGGTGGCGACGATTTCTTCGGTTTCGGCGATTTCTCGAATTCTCACATCGCACCTGAATTTCCTGAATGTTATGCTTTTAACACTGATGGCAGTCTTTCGCTCTCTTTGCTCTCTTAACCCCGAGGCTCGTCATTGCCATCAAGGATACGAGAGCGCATATATACACACATTTTTACCGCCGCGCAAGGTAACCGGAGAACTCTAAACGCGCGTGTGCGGTCGCGCGGGCGCGAAACGGTTTCGGGGCCTTTTAAAACGTAGCCATTTCGCCGTCTACATTCCACAGAGCACACGTAGTCTCGGAGCGGCAACAGTTCACCGTGCGCTCCTTGCTTCTGTGCTCTTTTCCCTTCATGTGTGCGTTATTATTATACTTACAGACTTACATATATATATATAGATGTGCGCGTATGCATGTGTACACATATTCTAAAAACGCGATCGATCTTCGTTGCTCTTGGACTCCCCGCGCGCTCGAGAAATGAGCAACCGGTTATTCGGACGTGTTGCCGTCCGTCCGTCAGTTGAAAACTTGGGAGCCCACGCTTCTCGACCTCGAGAATCTTCTTGCTCTCATCATCTCTTCACCTCCGCGCGTCTCATAAGTCTCGATCTCTATAGCCAGTCATTTGCTCCGAAACCGAATTAACGCGGAGGAAAAGAATTTTAAAAATTACATAAAATATCATCGTTTCCTGTATCGTGTATCTGTAAGCGTGTTGAACAAGACACGGACTCGAGACAAGTATTTTCGGTTTACCGAAATAGCGCTATGCGGACTCGGGGAATCGTGTGTCGCACGGCTTCTACGCGATATTGCGTTTTTTTTTCTTTTTCTTCATGTATTTAACATGTCTAACGCCTCTCAGCCTCTCTCTCTATTTCTCTCGGGCGTCTCGAGAATCTCCGTGACTACAAGAATGAAGGGTGGGAGGGAGAGAGACGAAAAGAAAATGTAGAGCACAGGTAACACGAGTAGCGAGGAGCCCGGCTTCGAGAAGCTTCTCTCTGTCCGTGATAACGATAAGAGTTAAGCCCTCGGAAGAGCTCCCCGCTATGCTCGCGGATAGGATAAGGTAAGACCGACGACGCTCGTCCGTCTCTCAACCCGCGAGGCCCCGAGTTCCTCTCTATAAACGATCGTGAGCTTGTAAAACCTCGTAAAACTACACACCTCTGTATTTCGATACGTTTCAACTACATATATAACTTGAAAAAATATTTAAAAATTCCTCGATTTTTGCTCGAAATAATCGTGGCTTTGTCAACGGTGAGCCTAGAAGAGCTCGCAAGAGGCACGGAACTTTGAAGAATAATCGAACGAACTTCGAGAGGCCAGAAGAGAGAGTTCAACGGAACCGTAGGAACTCTTCTGGAGCTCGCAGGTAGAAAAATTCAGGGTTGAAAGGGTTCTCTAGAATATCCTCAGTTCGTAGCCCTCGTAGTCCGATTCTTCGAAAAAAAAAAAAAAAAAAAAAAAAAAAAAAATTGCGCTACGTCACGCCTTCCTCAAGATCGCTTTACAATGTGCATATTTCGCATGTACCCATTGTCTAAGTACAGCAGTATTCGTGCTCATAATTGCACTAACTGCTTCGTTGATACACCAATAATTAAAAGAATATATACCACAGAGAGTATATACATTGTGGACGAGCGACATTTGTCCCGAGAATACTTTATGACTGCAGTTTTTTTCGTTTGCCATGCAATTGATTAATAAAAGTAAATTAACTACAGCTGAGACTCAACGATTCTCGATTTATTTTTTTTACCTCATTCTTCCGAATTTCAAGAAGTTAGAGAATTTTTTTTTTTTTTGTTTTTTTTTTTTTTTTTTAAATAAAAAATTCGTTTAATTAGTGAAGCTTCTCGCTGAATCAAGCGAGCGGGGGTCGTCGCGCGCGGGTGCACACATATGCGAAGATACCCAAACGCACACACAAAGCTCAGATAAGCAGGTGACAATCCTCTTGCGGCCATTTTTCTTTTTCCCCGTACGACGTTACCGAAGGCTAAGCCGACCGCCGTGGCGACGACGTCGGTTGTTACTGCCGGTGTGTCCGATAGTTGCCGAGAGATAGGGCAGCTCGCTGCACCGCGGTACAATAAAAGGGCCGCACACGTTGACGATGCATGCGTTCCTCTCTCTATATACGCGCATTTATGGGATTATTATTTCGTGTCTCGTTTGATGTGCGCGAGTATCCGACATATACAATATTAATCGTAGACACGGATCGTGTAGTTTACAACAAAGTTACCCACGCGATTCGCGAATTCTCTCGAGTGTGTTAAAACGTAACGATAATTTCGAAATGGAAACTAAGCGTTTGGCGAGAAAATGAGAACCGAGAGAAAGCAGAGAATCGAGATATACGAGAGATCGCGGGCTACGAGGTGAGTGAACCAGCAAGCGCAAGGGAACAAGGGCGCTGCTCATTTCGTGCCATTGTAAATTGATCTATTCAATGGGTCCGCGCGCCATTATCCCCCCCTTCTCCCTTCCCCACGGGGCCTCTTATTCGCTTCCATCTCGTTCTCTCGCTTTTCGAACCTTTTGCTCGGGGATCTCTGTGTGTACCTACAGATCGCTCGCGGAACAACGCAGGAGGCCCTACTGCCCTTGCAACGCTCGTCCTTCCCCCCTCTCGCTCTCTCCCCTTCTTATACCGAGCGTGCGATGCTCGCCTTTCGGCCTCACGAGGACCTACCGAGGAGGACGCGGTTGAACACGAGAGTTGAACGCGATTCCTGCAACCGGGGGGGAGGGCGGCACACAAACACTCCGGTGCATCGTGCTGTGCCTAAAACGGTGTGTACCACCGGGGATATCCCGCTGCGCCGTTCGTCGGCTCGCGCTCATTGTTGTTGCCCTTTTTTTTGGCTCTCTCTCTCTTTTCTCTGCCTTCTCTATCTTTTTTCTTTTACTCGCGCACTATGTACAATCGCGTTCCACTTTTGTCCGCGAAGGTACAGAAGTGTACCTTACCGTTTCGTTCGTACGGAACCGCGTGCGATCGAAATCGAAAAAAAAAATGAGCGGTGCCACGAACTATGGACTCCGAAAAGAACAATCCTCGGTGTCGAAAACTACGGGGTGCCAATGTACGTTTTTACTCTCCGCGTATGAGCAACTCGCACCGTTGCAACGTATAATAGGCTGTACGCGACATGTTATTCGAGTTATTCATCCCTGCAGAGTCCGTAAAGGGATGTTTCAAACTCAGGCGTTTCTGTTGACGAGACACTTGTGTTTTCCAACGCAAAAGGTGTTTATGAGATAAGAAATTTTAATAAGGCTATGTGCAACGTTATCGCGATTAGTTGCTATGATTTTCTTCATCACGCCTCGGATACGCGGATTTATCGATGCATAATAACTGTCGCTAGATCCCCTGACTACCAAACGCCGTGGCGCGATCCTCCGTTGGGATTTATTGGCGCAATTAGAATGCACCTCGGGGGGCATTAAACCCTCGTAAAACGTTGGCCCGCACTGACGGCCTAACTAATGCCCGCGACATCGTCTATACAGCAGCAGCAAAAGCGGGACGCGTGCTACCTGCCTCTTCCGCGCGCGCGCGCGCGCCCACGACGTTCATACACAGCATTTTGTCGCTCAACTACAATGAGCTGTAACCTTCGCGCGTAATAATACTACGAGTTCTGTATCACCCACTTTGAGTTTCAATGTATCGAAGATGACGTAAAAAAAAAAAAAAAAAAAAAAAAAAAAAAATCCGACCGCGAGTGCGTTTAGACGGCGTGCGGGAGACCAAGTTAAAAGATACTTTTAGTATTATTCCCATACCTTCGGTTCTCAGCGTGCACTGCCAGTTCTATAACGTTTTGGATATGTCCTCGCGATAAGAAAGCGGCATGGAAGTGCGGAGGTGGCGCTCCGACAACGGCGCTGAGTCTCTTTTGCTTTTCTTTCTCTTTCTCTCTCTCTCTCTCTCTCACTCGCTCACTCGCACGAGAAGCGTAAACAAGCGCAAAGCCGGATTATCATAATCGCGATAACGCGAGCCCGCCGACCGTTTCGACGACGCGTCGAACGTCTCTCTTTTGTCGACGCTCACTTATACGCGATAATGCTTTACCATACCTATACGTTCGCTTGTGTGTTGTCTATAAAAACGCTTCTGGTCGCGAGAGTCCTTGACGTTCATTGTTTTTTTTTTTTTTTTTTCGCGGAATTGAATTTCCGTCAATTTTTACCCAGAGGATCATATCGCGTAATCGCTGCCGCCGCGATACATGTTAATCGTTATCGATCAGTTGCGTAATCGACGAATTAAATTTTTTAATTGGTTTGTGAGTAAAAAAAATTGAAAAAAAAATTTAATGTTCCGTTCACGTCACCGAGAGTGAAGCCAAAACGAGAAAAAAAAATTGGGTGGTTTGACGCCATGGATGAGGATATCCACAGTGGAGATCGCGCGAAAAACACACCCGGAGATTCTTGAGTAAAACGCGACACGAACTCCCGCGGTAAAGAGAGAACCTCGAGACGAAGAGTTTCTCGAACCAGTTTAGTCTCCCCGATGACGTCAGGTATACGCACGATCGTCCGTGTATGCGTTCTCGTGCGGGGAAAAGAGCGCAGTCACGCACTCTCTTGATCGATGTTAAAGTTGTTATAGTAACTGGAAAAGTAAAGCATTTGGGAATCGTTCGTTCACGTCGTCAACGTAATCGTGAAACGTTTGTAAAACCCGGCAATTATTTAACGCCTCCCCACTGTCTCTCTGTCACGTTTTTTCCCTTTTTTTTAACGCGCGTTCACTCGGTTGGGAGGAAACAAGTTGGGAATGGCGCGCGCCAGTACAGCCCCACCCGAGAGGATCAACTTCTCTCCTAATCGTTTTATAGTTATCTGTCAAACTCGAAGCTTAATTCCGACGTTACGTGTGGCGTGACGGCAACCAGCAGCAGCAGCAGCAGCAGCAGCAGCACAACGGCGGCAGCCAAAGCGGCGATATTATTGCTCTCTGCTCCGTTTCCTCGACCGGGCGATTCTCTCCTCCTGACCAAAGCCTACAATTTCGTCATTATCGCGCTCGAGCTCCCGCGAGCCCGCACGATGCTCTTCGGGGTTCTCTTACCTGTTTTCTCCATTACAACGGCGTGAACGTTTCTTCACTTTGCGTTAAAAAAAAATGCGTACTATCTGCGATCTTTACGTGCGTAATTGCCAATGTTCGCGAAATCTCTGACTCGTCACCCAATTTAAAAAAAAAAATTCCTATCGATGTGAATTCGAATTCGTAAAAATAAAAAATGCTCGCGATAGTCTTTGAACGGTATTTCTGCCCACGCGACGTCGGGTCAACGAAAAAACTATAGAAACCAAAGGATCCCTCCGTACAAAGTCACGCTCCCCGGGGAAAGTCAACGAGGAGGCAAAGTTTAGGGGATTTTAGGACCCCAAGAGGTATAGAAGCGGAAGGTACTTCATACCTACCGAGTTATACTGACCCTCGTTTGAGATCCGCCGAGTGCCTTTGTAATTCGTCAGTTTTCTCCATGGGGCCAGTTGAAAAAACTGACCAAACTGAATTCTTGTACATTGTTTTACTGCACCCCTGGGTGTAGCCCCTTGTGTCCCCGCATCGAATCCCCGAAGTGAAAGTCACGCGTTATAATGTTGTCTGTTATTCGTGAAATTTCCCGGCAGTACGCTCCGCCTGTAAACTTTACCACCGGGTCTTTTCCGTGGAGTATTACTAATAAAAAAATATATATATTTATATTGTAACCTTTCGAATGGAATATTGCCGCAATATACCTGAATAACTGATTACTCGAGTGGGTCTTTTTTTTTCGTGGAATAAAGGGAGTAAATGAACAAATTTTTAAAACTAACGAAGAAAGAGAACTCGGGGGTTGTTGGCAAGGATATAGCGATCGCGAAGACCATCCGAGGCGACCAGACTTCTTCGGCAGCTGCTTCGTATATCTTACCAAAGGATCGGCGGCTCTTTTAGCCCAAACGAGAAAGACACAGAGCAAAGTATACGTATGTAAGCTATAAGACAGACATACATTCGTTCATCAGCGCTCTTCGCGTTGCTGCAACTGTGTGCACCCACTCTCTGTAGATCGTCCACCGCAAATTTTCCTCGGCTCGCGCCCACGTATAACCAACGAATCTCTAAATATTATCGCAACAATATGTTTACCGACTACCGAATCGAGAGTTATGCGAGAGAGTCAGCGTATTGCAACGATATTCGGTTTATTTTTCTCCACCCCGATGAAATTCTCTTGTACCTCTCTTTGCACGCGGCGAGGGCCTCCGGCATTCTGGTAACTCTGTGAATTCTCAATCTTGTCTTCGCCGTGCGATTCTTCTCTCTGCATTTGTATAGACAGATATCTTACGAGTTTGCCGTAAAGTCGATGATGCAGCAGACGAGAGCACCTGGTCATCGGAAGCATATCGGACGTTCGTTGCATTCCATTCGTTCGTTATATACCTTATAGCAGCAAAAGCTCGCGCGTTCTTTGGGTGTTTGCCGTTCTGTCTCTCCCTTGAACACCCATTCGCAGGCAACAACCCCCTTAGCGAGAAGGAATAGCAATCGCGCGATAGATCGCAAAAATTTCCCCTTTTCTCGTGATGCTGCACCGCGTCATCGGAAGAACGAAGTAACGCAAAAGGAGAGATCCGTTGCGATTTCCTCCCCGGTTGCGTCTTCTTCTCTCCGGCAATATATACACGAACTTCTCTTCCTTTTCGTCCTTTCGTTTTCTCTATTCCGTCTCGGAAACGTTAGATAAACATTGTACAAGCCTCGTGCTGCAACTGCAACTCTCAGGTCGTTGCATGAATGCTCCGATGTGGGTACAGAGGGGACCCAGAGGCTGTTTACAATTTGTAATCGGGATGTCTACCTGTGCGGTGCTAGCGGCCGCTTGGGGACCGTCGAAAAACAGCAGTGACCAGAAACCACTACACACAAGCAGTTCTTCAGCAAGAACTAGTTTATCCCTCTCTCTCTTTCTCACCGTTCAACTCCGTATTCTCTGTAATTCCTTCTCTCTTCGACTTGTTCGTTTCTCGTTTCGTTTCATCTCTCGTGTCCCTCTCCCTCCCCTCGAGCTCTGACCACCTCTCTTCACGAAGTTGACAGTATTTTTGTCCGTCGTACGGAGACACCTTCATTACTATACGCTCCGTCTCGCGCATCGCGAGGAACTCCCATTCAGAATTCAGTCTCATGAATACGTCGGGATGCGTATATACACTCGAAGGAGCGAAGGTGCGACTGAGAAAGACGGATAGACGGATTTCTTTTTCAGACTCATGTATACCTATATATATATATATATATCTCACAGGCATCTAGTGACTTTGGCGCGTTCTCCAATCTCGAAGATTTAATGAAATTTCGCGTTGTTTTTTCGTCTCTCCCACGTTATATGAGTTACAAATATTTTCATAATAATCGTATATCCGATGCTTGATTACATTATCATTTCGCTATTACAACACGCGAGAAATAGAGGACGGGAAGGATTATTAGAGTGGCTCTATGACTTCCTGCAAATACATATCATACCGTTGATTGGACATTGCGTACCAAATGGAATTGCGTGTATGAGGATTGCTCCGTTAAATTAATATCTTGATTGGCTATAGTTTCACTGATTAACTCTCACATACCTCTACATAATAAATACGCAGATCGAGATATATAATAACAACATAACAGTGATAATAATAATAATAATAAAACTTAAAGCCAGAGAATCGTCATTACATAGTAACGTCTTCTAATCTCGGACTTCTGAATTCCATCGAATTTCCACCGTATTTCCGGTGAGCCTTTGGCTGTATTCCCGATCGTCATCTCGGTCTTTCCTCTTTCGCTTGGCCTTTGTATATATACGCGTATCCATGTTACACGTACGAATTGTGTAACGGGCGACGCGAAGGGGGGCCTCCAATTAAGTGGGAGCACGCGAAGGAAATCGCTTAGAGTGCCGCAGCGCAGATACGATCGTTTCGTATATATAACTTATCATATGTACTATGTATATATATATCTATAGTAAGCCTCTTTTAATGCCGCAATTACTGGTGGATCCAATTATTAACGTACTCACATGTTTACCTGTGTTACAGATCAGACAAGAGAAGCCCTACTACATAGCCGACCCGGAGGTGGACTCGCTGGTAAGTCGAATAAACATTCTTATTTTTTATTTATTTTTTTTATATTTTTTTTTTTCACTAAACTACAAGTCCGCTGCGTTTCCGGTCCGTATTACCTAAAAAAAAGATTAAAACAAATTCATCGAAGTTTGAACTCGAAAAAAAAAAAATTCTCATACATCTTGCCGCGGGGTCCCGAAAACGTTGCGCAATGGTCATAGACCTTCGAAACATCGAGGAAGAAATATTTCAAAGCTAACCCCTCCGCAGCGTGTCGCGTTCGCTCGCGCGCGCACACACACACCGATCTTGCGGATAACGCACGTTGGATATATTAAGTCGTGGATGGTTCTTAAATACCTATGGGTTTCTCTATGAGCGGCTTTGCGATGAGCTCAACCAGCCTACCGGATCCGACAGTAAGATTTTTTTTTTTTTTTTTTTTTTTTTTTTTTTTTTTTTTTTTTTTTTTTCATGCGACTAAACCTTCCATCGTCGTAATTCTTCGTGCGACTTTCATATTACATTTTATTTTACAACTGTAGTTATATATCACAGAGGGCCCCTTTGAATATATATACATATAGCGTTTAGAGTCGCGCTGAGAAGCGAACATACAACACATCCTGGGGGCTTCCCTCGCAGGAATGCGCATCAACTCTGTTCTTTCAACGTGTCTGTCGAGCAACCGGCCGAACTATCACGGTACAGTGCGGGCGGATTCTCTCGCCCACGCGAAATAACATTCGAGACTTCGAAGTCGACATATCCTGTAGGACTCGTTGCCGCAGCCGTGTTACACCGTTGTCACGACGACTGTTGCCGTGCGCTGGTCCCGGTCAGCACTCGGGCAGCTGAGACTTGACCGCGAGTCTCTCTTCGCTAAACGCGAGAATGTCCGCGCGTTCTGATCGTAAAGGGTCCGAGTGTTGTGTGTGCGAAGCACATACATAGAGAGAACGAGGAGAACGGAGAAAATGAGTTTAAAATAAGAAATAAAAAAGAAGAAAACGTTATGTAGTTTGCCGCAGAGACTGAGGATCGCAGAACGAAACCGCGCGCGCGTCTTGCAGTTCTTTGCATTATGCATCCGCGCGTGCATCGGGCATCGAGGCTTCGTACCTCTGTTCGAACGCATCGAACACAAACGCGCATCATACGGACTCGTGGTTTCGAGATATTCCTCGCGAGGTATTATCTTCATGACGGACTCTCGACGACTCGACGAAAAAAAAAAAAAAAAAAACAGGAATTTATCTAAATTGTAAAAATCAATGCGTCGCGCCTGCGATTATCAACGTGATACAGGAAACGGATACTCTCGTGCAAAGATCTTGAAAAGCCTACTTAAAGGATTTCTCCGTAAAGGAAATTATTACACGCCGTTGCGACGCAATTTCAGAATTCACAGCGGTGCTGTACCTATCGTAGACGAGTAGAAGATTGAGAGTCCAGCCGCGAAACATATCCTAATCGTTCGCCTGCTGAGCCAAGAAGTAAAAACGTTCGTCGACGCGAACAGGTGCTTCGCCACCATCGTCGGTTATAAATCAAAAGAAAGTTTAACGAACTCCCCGGTGCGTTATGATACCCCGCTGCAGGTTTAGATAACTGTTATAATCTTTTCCTCCGTCGCAACGACTCGTCATCGCGTTCGAGTGCAGTTTAGAAAGATCACCTGGTGGTCAACAGAAGAGGGGAGAGGGGCGGGCGGGCGGAATAGCGGAATGAGACTCGAGATCTTTACACTGCGCGGTTCTCTTGCAAACCGCGAGGGCGAAAGAGAGTTGCGAGAAACAGCATGAGGAACAACAGAAACACAGCGAGAGAAACGCAGGAGAGGAGAGACGTCGGTGCGGCTTCATTACCTCCGTAACAAATCGCAATCTACGAGCAATGAGCCTCTATCGTTAAGAGTGAGAAGAGTTGGTAGTTTTTGCGATCGCTACCGTGTGGCTGAGAGAGGGTCGCTTCGTACCCTCGTACCCCCTTTCATAAATACCCCTCTCGCTTATACCTTCGGAGCACTCCGTTCTCGGTACATATATATCTATATATACGACATTCGTTCTCGCAGCATCCTCAGCTTTCATTTC
Organism: Buathra laborator; assembly: GCA_934046635.1. Classification (NCBI taxonomy): domain Eukaryota; kingdom Metazoa; phylum Arthropoda; class Insecta; order Hymenoptera; family Ichneumonidae; genus Buathra; species Buathra laborator. The sequence continues at coordinate 5,714,076 of OW203901.1, forward strand.
CTACTCCCTGCAACCGATCGACCTTACGCTTTTTGCCGATAATTTCGCAGAACGGAAAATAAGATTGGGTATATATGTATATATGGCCTATATGGCTTTTTATGTATATAGTATAGTTGCTGAAATTGCCTTCTCCATAGTTCATTCTCATTCTTCGAGTGGCTGCGGCATTTTACGGCATACCATCGTACCTTGTGTCGTCTCTTTAACTTCTAAACTCACCGGATTCTCATGTGCGTTAGTGTTCTTTCTTTTTTTATCTCTGTTTAGTTAACGTTTTCAGAATAACATACAATTTTCAAATTGTTTGAAGTATTATTCGTGGTTAGTTTATACAAACGTTGAGGGTTGCGTGGCATGCGATACATGCGGTGTTGTCCATTGGAGAGTCCGTATATCCATTGGGTTAAACCATGTCGTGGAGGAAACCTCGTGCTCGAGAATATGAGCACTTGAGGCGACACTCGAAGTGGGCGGATAAACGAATAGAGAATCTCTCTCTTGGCGCTGTAAAGTTTTCATCCTCTCGTTCGTTTCACGTTCGTTCTTTCGTACGCTTTTGGCGTCTTCGTCATAATAATTGTTCGTACTTCTCTTTCTCTTCGACGTCGTAAACGGAAACGAGAAGCGTAAAGGCCCTTCTCTCGATTACATTACTCGACTCTAGTCGACGAGGACAACGATGTTGAGAGAGAGAAAGATGGATCTCGCCAGACGGAACAGAGAGGGTCGCCGTCGTTGGTTCCACGCTGGCGGAAGAAAAAGAATAAAAGGAGGCGAAGGGGTTAGGCACGCACAGCAACCTCTTAAATAAGATTCTTATTAGCATACGCCGAGAAATGAGCCAATGAGATGCTAATTGTCGGGTCTTAGGCATGAAAAATAATTGCGGGAGGGCAGCGTAGTATATGTGATGCTTAAGGTGTACGCGAGGCACGCATCCTTTCTCGTTCTTACACTCAACTCCGGCGGCATATTACGAAAGATAAAAAAAAAAAAAAAAAAATTAAATAATATAGCAGTATAGCGAAGCAAAATATATTAAGCGAATGCCGGATTTGCCGCATGTCAAAGTTCGTTAGCCCGACAACGTGCCATCTGGAAATTTCTCTACAAAGTTTTTCCTGTCGTCACTCGGATAAAAATATACACAAAACTCGCGAATACAAAAGAAAAAATTATACTTTCGACTTTCACACCTATTGTGGCACGGAAACTCGCCGAAGGCTGATGTATCTTCGAAACATCATTTCCTCGATACAAAGTATATTCTTCGACCTGTTATTTTCATTCTTTTTTTTTTTTTTTTTTTTTTTTTTTTTTTACGAATATATCCAATGCCCACGGTATAAGCTCGTGACTACGTGTCACGAAGAAGGGCATCTTCCCGTCGACGCCCAAATAAAAGCCGTGAAACGCGCCTGAGAAGTCGTCCTGTAAAAGAGGATACACATACATATGTATATATATATATATATATACCTAAAGGCTGTCCTGTGTCACAAGGCTGTAACGGTATACCGAGAGATGCATCTCGCAACAAGGATATAATACTCGTTGCATCAGCATAGCAATGTCTGCAGCAGCAATGGAGCGAGAAAACCTGAAGGATCGATCGCCGATCCCGTTCGACGAGAAGCTGCACTCTGTTCTGACTATAGGGATCCGCGGCGAGAGCGAAGGCGCCTCAGCCATGATGCTGTGAAGCTACCGGGCCCGCTGGTGTCGTCGATCTCCCGCACGCGATCTTTCGTGATCGAACACTTGCCCCGGTCTCGCCTCCTACTTCTTCTTTTTTTTTTTTTATAATTCTTTTTTTTTTCAACCTTATTCCACAGACGTTTCTCCTCGCTATTTCATCTCAGGGTTAAAGAATATTTATAATGAAGAGCAGAGTTAAGATGCTTCGCGCCCTCGAGAATAATTTCAGACTGGTAAAAGCCAAAAATCATTTTTTCTTAACCTTCTGATCTCCGTTTCCGCATGAAATATTAAGAGGAGAATAAAATAGACAGCAGATTCGTGATAAACGGGGAGAAAATAAGTTTGATGCAACTTATAGCCAATTTTTATTTAAATTAAATTTTTTTAAAAAATCGCGATTTTGAGATTTTTTAAATAGCCATTTTTTTGCTTCCCAACGAAATATCGGAAAAAACAGATGCTTCGTACTCTATAGAAAAAATATACGAAATAAGAAAAAATAATAATAATAAATCAGTATAAGAGTACAATAGCTGTTTTCTCCTAAACTTAAGCGACATTGGCATTCGTGAAAAAAAAAAAAAAGTTTGTGGACTGTCCTAAGTGTTACGAATTATTCACAAAATAAATGATTCCATTCGCGTTTATCATCCGGAACGGAGCATGCGGCAAAATTAGATTTAAATGGAATTTTTTTTTTCTTCTCGACATCGAAGATACGAATTTCCAAAGTGTAAATCGTGCAGCCGCATTATATAGAGACAAGAACGGGAATGCTACAAGGTTCGAAAAGCGCGAGGGTAGAAGTAGACGCGACTCGGGTGGTCCCTCGACGCGTTCTCCACCTCGATACACTAGCGTCGAAGGAGAGATTCGCGCGTCTCTCCTTCGGGATCCCTCTACTCCTCGGTGAAACGTGAAGGGAACTGAAAAAGTTTGCATATACATCAATCCCTTTGGCACCGCGAAGTCAACCTACCGTTGTTGCTTCTCCTAGCGCCGTTGTCGTCTTCGTCGTCGTCTCGCGCCCCCATCATCGAATTCACCACTAAGTTATTCCGTCACGACGTTAGAGACTTTCGTCGAGTCGCGAAAGACTTTTTGCCATGTTCCGTGTTGTTTGGATGATGAGAGAAATCGATTCGTGACTTCTTTCTCGTCGTCGCGGCGAGACCGTCGCGTCGAGTTCTCTCAGGCCTTTCGGACGTTCTTACTTCTGTCCCGTTCTCTCTTTCGTTCCTTATTTTTTTTCCCCATTCACTCCTCTCGTTTTCGTGTTCTGTGTCGCTGTAACGCACATCAGCGGAAGGGTGGTCCTCACCTTGGGCATAATTTTCAACTAAGACGCTTTTAGTGTCTCCTCCGTTCTTTTCTCTCTCGCGTAGTCCGTACAGCGCGAACACATATACAGACAACAGCACAGCGAGAGATCGGCAGGGCAAAGGAGAACTGCAGCGTTGGGCCGTGATGGCCCTTACAGCCGGTACGGCTACACCGGCACCTCCTTCGCGTATACGAGTCTCTGAGTTTATGTCGCCCGTTCGTGCCGGAGTGCAAAGACAAGAGTTGAAAAAAGAAAAAAAAAAAAAAAAAAAACCAAGTAAGAGCGAAACACGCTAAGAAAGAGAGAGGAAAACTACAAAAAGAATAACAAGAAGCAAAGTTTCTTCGTTGTCGTTGCTGCTTCTGCTGCTGCCGCGGTGTGCTCCTCCTTTTGCGCTTGTTATGGCCCCTCGTTAAGACGTTAATGTCGCCGAAAATATTCGCAAAAATGCAGGTGCAGTAAAGTCTCCACAAACACTACTGCGCGCTTTTACACGTGTGTGTCCTCTCGTCGACCACACCGAGAGTGGCAGCGTTTCCTATGCTCTCTCATCTCTTTCCTTGGCTTTCACGACTCCGTCTATATCCTCATAGTCCCGTATAATAGGCGCGTCAAGAGTGCATGTGTTTTCCTCTCTCTTCTCACACGTTGACGATGTCGCCCACGGAGGAGAAGGAAGAGAAGACACATACACACAGATTTCTATAGCTCTCAGCTTCGCGCGTAAGTTTGTCTCGTGTATCTCTCTGGGAGAACGCCGTGAGCGCACGCCGAGTCTTCGGGGTCTATAAATCTTCAGCTATTAAGACGGTGGACCGCGGCCGTTTGATGGCCCGTGCCCCCGCGAGACGCATTATTATCTCAATACTAGAGAGCTTGAGAGTCCGATGCCGAGAGTTCTGTACTCAACATGTGTAGAAATATAGATATTTCTATACTCCGAATGGTATCTATACGATACGATGTGTGGGCATAGAATGAACCTTCGACATGAAGCTATTACGATCTCTAGTGGAGTAGCGTATTATGTTCTCGTTCGATATTTTTTCACACTCCGTGCAGAAACGGAATAATAGAGTGCTGAAAATCAGCAGGGCGTATCTCCCATCGTTTAGCACGTAAATCGGCGTTGGATAAGTCCTTCTGGTTATCATTATTATTATTATTATTATTTTAAGCACACGATGTAACCTCTCTCGCGTTTTTCTCGTATCGATAATTATTTGGAATGCGTCAAGTGCGTCGATCGTTCGGTTGGCTTTTTAAACGAGAAACGATCGGCGATGTATTCATGCCGGTACCTGCATCACGGTGAGAAATCAGTCTCGCGCGTTTATCCACCGTCCCACGACGCCGAGTGTTACGCCGAAAACTCGATTTCTTTTCTCTTTCTCTCGTTCGTGAGAGTCGATCGTCTCGCGAAATTGCAACACGTCGATACCGACGTCGGCCACGTGGATTCGTCAGAATTTAAATAAGCTTTGGCGCGCAACACCTGCCGTTTCGATCGCATCGAATTTGCACAAAGGCAATGGACAATGATGTATAACAGATCGCGGGCGATCGGCAAAGTTTCATACGTCGAAGTGCATTCGATATTTCTGGAATAACGGTATGCTAGCAATATTCACATGAGGAAATGAGAGGCAAAAGCGAGACGATATAAAACGACGAATGTACAGGGAAGAGGCGCGTGAGTGCGCCGAGGACTCTCGAGTCGTAAATCACCGGGGCATCGATAAGAGTTGGTCGTCGCGGGGTTCTCGCGAGTTTCTCGCCCCGGCGTCTCTTCCTCATTGATAATTGATACAATTAACGTCCATTCATTAAGCGACGCGCGCGCCGTCGAGAGAACGAGAGAAAGAGAGAGAGAGAGAGGGCTTCTCTATCGGTTACTCGATGCCTCGGTCGCTCGAGCGGTGAGGATCGAGTGGTCAACGGGCGAGAACGACCTTTCCAACAATCGCGCACGGCCATCTCTCGTTTAAGTACATTATATATAAATAATCTATATATATATATGTATATCCACACATACATGTATAAGTATCGTAATGTACGCGCTAACGATAGTGGCGCATCGTGCCGCGAGCATAACTCCGCTGCATAAAAGGGTTATAAAAGGAAAAAACGTCGAGAATGAAAACCGGGCGGGTTGTGTTCGGTAACGTCTTCGTTATTCGCGATCGAGTGGCTTGGCATCCGCGATACAAAATTTATCGTCGATCGATATATTTAAAAGCAAACAGTATAACGCGCGCTTGAAAGAGCTCGAGTTCGACGAGAATTATAACTCACGATCGCTCTTCTCTGATCCATTGCTCTCGCTACTGGCGCAACAGTAGTCTTCCAAAGACACACAGACACACACTCTGTCGTCATGATTATTTTACGACTGCCATACAATATGCGAATACGAATAATTTGCAAAGCCATTGCGTACATTAAACATCTCGTGGCAAATTGCTAAATTCCTCGGACACTTTTTTTTTTACTTTCCTCAACGTGCAAACTCGTACACTCGTAAATACCGTCGCATATAAAGCGCCACAGTACATAGTTGTTTTAATATCTATCACCTGCCGCTCGCTAATAAACGTATCGCTTTTATACGATTTCTATATCACAGAGTGCCTGTAGCTCTTCGGATATTTATTTTATTTTTATATTTTTTTTGTCATTATTTCTATACACACGTATTTTCTTCTATAATAATTCCATCGCAATCACCGAATGGCGGAAGTATTAGCGCGAACAGGGAGGGACTCCAACTATTAGCGTTTAACGTTCCTATCGATCCGCGGCTTCGCCGAGCAAGATTTACGACGTCGTAGATTCTATCCGAGTGGTCTAGAAATGTGCTCTCTCGCGCTCTCTCGCGCTCTCCCCGTCGTAGTACACCGTCAGGTACACTCGGTGCGTTCGGATATATATATATATATACATATATGATGGCATAAAGGATCACAACGCGTTGAACACGAGTGTTGTTCTATCCGCGAGAAGAAGTCGGCGCAGATTGGTGGCGTCGATTTAATAGAAGTGGATGAAAGAAAAGAAAAAAAAAAAAAAAAAAAACTCCCTCGTTACATCCATGAGACCGGCGCTGTATTGGTCGTTAATCGAGAGATAGCAGGGCGTACGTATACTACGTGAGTCGTTCTCGCTAATTAATGACCGGATCGATAACAATACGCGTCTCTCGCGACCACGTCGAGGCGTACCGCGATTCAGTTGATACACTTGGACATCGCACCGCGAGCAAAAAGAAATACCGAACGGGTTATACAGAATAGACACGACATTGAGTGAGCTAAATACGATGTAATAAAAAAATAATTATCATGAATATAAATCACTATGTGAATAGTTGTGTAATTGAAATTACCGCGATCTCATTACACGCACGCATAATATATATATATCTCGACGGTGGTGAATTTATGGCAAAGTACAGCGTTTGTTTTATACGGTACAGAGAGCATTTACGTTTTGTACTTCTTCCGTCGCTTCTACGCTCGTCCTCATCGTCGTGTCTTATAAATAACACCATCTCCCTGTTTCTTCGTGTTTTTATGCTTTTTCTCCCCGATCTCCTTCCCTTTTACCACTTGCTCTTTCGTCTCCCTTCCTTCATTCTACGACGTTTTGACTTGCCACGTTGCTCCGGACTCGGCGCGGTTAATTAATATCACGTGATGAGCAATCGTGGCAAAAAAACATCGTTGGCGCATGCGGCCCCCGCGGGCGCGTTCGGTCGATCACGCCCCGAACGTTTTATTCCGTGCGATGAAACGAGAGTGAAGGCTCTCTTTTCGTTCGTGAACACTTGGCACTCTCTGCATTAAGCGCCCCCCCCCCCCCTCCACCCCTCCTTCTTCCTCCTCCGTTCAACATGCATCCGAAGAGCTTTGGACGTTCTTCAAGTTCTCTGTTGTTGCTTCCTTGTTCTTCGCATTCGTCCGGCCATTCAGCCCGATGTTGACCCGCTGGAAATCTCGTACAGAGGACACATTGTCCGATCCGTAAGCTCGGGGTTAGTTAGGCCACTTTGCGCGAGCGTACAGCGAAGAAACCCAATAAGCTTAAGGAGATGATATGAAGAAGAGGAAGAAACTCGCGACTGCAAAAGAATCTTTAACACGCGTGTTTTCGATCTCTCGATTCCATTCGACTGACGCTTCGTCAGCTCCTCGGCAGTTGGATGCAGTTCGGTTTCGCAGGCGAGAATCACGCCGCGATACGATCCCCGTTCATTCGCGATTCGCCCCGACACTTTTGCTTTCGCGCTCGCCAACGGCGCGTCGACGTTGGGAGAGACGCACGCACGCATGCACGCGCCTCGTTCATATAATGAGATCCACTGTTCACCGTCGATGGATTCCGTTATAGCGTTTTACCTATAGGGAATCTCCATATATACGCAGCAGTGATAATATATGTACACATGGAAATGCTTCAGACGGAATTTTTTTTGTTTGTTTGTTTTTCTTTTTTTTTGTCAGTCAACTCTTTAACTCGTACATTCCAAAGGCCGTATGGTGCAACAACCCCCGTACCGCGGGCTCGTTAGATAGTAATCTCGTGATCAGCGAACCTCAAAAGGATGTTCTCCGCGATATCTGTACTCGCCAATGTTAAATCCCTCTCGTTGATCGCGAGAAACCCTCTCTCGCCAGCGCGGGTGGCTCGTTCATGCCGTCTCTCGTGCGGTTTAAATTAGTCGATCGAATTACTTTTGCCGCTGCACTTTGTTACCGGGTTCCTCTTCTGCACTCGTCGTATCAGCGCACAGCGCACCAGTTGGAGGGAAGTGGAGCGAATCGTCGCGGAACAACTCCGATAAGCGTTTACAGACCGCTCCGTAATAAGTACGTCTCGGGCATTGCTATAATATATATAGCGTGTAGTTAGGATATTCGTTGAATAGTCGATGATTGCCAATTCGTGTGGTTCAATATCTGTGCATCGGGAATTGTCCGCACGGTTGTTAACGCTGCGGGAGTAGGTACTCGAAGGAGATACGAAAGAAGGTCTAAACCGGAGGACAAAAATAAGGGAAGAAAAAAAAAAAAAAAAAAAAAAAGATGCGATTTGCTCTCACTATCAGTTCGGGCACTCGTTCGATGCCGAGACTCGCTTACTCTCTCGCGGTTATCGCTGCAACGGAATCATAATGGACCATAATTGCATAAATATAATGTTAATTAACAATTAAGATTGCCGGTTTGCCTAATTGAATCGACGCTACAGCGTCGGTGTTTCGCCGGCTCTTCGCTCTCTGCAATACTAACACGTGGCGTCGTCGCACAGTGGCGCAAAGAGAGGGAAGGGTTGAGACGCGACGGATGCACAGGCAGAATGAATCGGAGAGAGAAGTAATTCTGCGACTTGACGATCTCTAAAGAGAATGGAACTCGCGCGAATACAGTTCACCGTTTCGCGAGGGTGACTCCGACCGCTCAAGTGGCGAGTCCTCGCAAGACTTTGCTTCGAGACTCCGTGTGCTCGGGAAGTTTCTCGCTTTATCTTTCCACCGCGGCGAGAGCGTGACACGCCGCATTAAACGTCACGGCGAATAGCAAAATTATGCGCGCTATTCCGCGTTGTGTATCTCTCTCGGACACGCAGCGGCGCGTATACGTGTGTATATGTTGCATATATATATATATACGTATTATACAGTAATCCTATATTTAGGATATAGACCGGTTTTTTTTTTCGCGCTCATCCGGTCAACTTGCAGCACATTAACCAACTGAATTGTTTACTAATCTGTTGCCATATTGTTAAATAATTTTTTTTTTTTTTTTTCGTACTAACGAATTTCTTATTTTTTCATTGCAGATGGTTCAAGCGATTCAGGTCCTCCGGTTTCACCTCCTCGAGCTTGAAAAGGTGAGTTATCAGTTTTACACGTAATATAATAATGATAATTCGTCGATTAACTACAAATGATGAGTTAGTTATTGGAAGGGTTTGCCGGCAATAAATCGCTCGCGTGAAACTCATATTACACAGTTCTAAATTCTCTTGTTCGCCACTTTGCTCCGAAAAGACGGGATATATATAAATCTTATGGTATATACGACACGAAACGGGAGTAGAGAATAGGTGTGCAAGCTGTCTCGTGCGTTCATTGCTGACGGCCAATATCGTAAACGATTCCATTTGCAAGCAATCGGCGTGAATCGTTCGTTTAGGGACCGAAAATGAGGAGGTTGCCCTCCCTACGTTTTACACCTGGAAACATCTGTTGCTGTATATATATAGCATATATATTCACAGCAAGAAACCACTCGGACGAGAGCAATTTTCCGTAATAGCAGTGAAAGCTCGCGAGCATATCCTTCCCTCTCAAACCATCGGAAACCTTCTCTCCTGATCTGCTGCCCCCTGTGCGTCTATTGCTCCACTCACCGTAGACCTTTACTGTAGTGTTATGCTTCTGGATCAACGTACTTCGAGAACGCGTATACGCGAAACGTTCTCCTTCCGTGAGCTTCTTCTCGCTCTCTAAGTGGCGTGATTTAGCTGTCCGATGGGCGGCAAGAAGAACGGAAATTACCTCGTCTCAACAGAGATTGCAACGCATGAACTTAGGCTCCGGCTGCTCCTTTATCTTCGTATTTCGTTATTTCGTCTTTCTCTCCCGCTAAATTTCTTCTCGTACCCCGTAAACTTTCGTTGACGTTTTCAGTGAGCTTTTCGCGAACCGTAACTTTACCGTATTTCAACGCAATTTCTATTCGCCAAGTGGCTAGTGGTCCCGACGAGCCATAACGCGGACCCGCCATAGTCTCACTATCGGGATAAACGATGACGAAGTACAGGCTGAAGACGAGGGCAATGCTTCGGCTGTCCGAACGACGAGAGGAAGGCCGATCCTCGGCTACCAGTCCGCCCGGTTTATCGAGCAATTTCATAGCAATTTTCCTCATTTAACACGATTATATTATAAATCGATACCCGAGGCTAAATATATGCCGCGTATAGTTCGATCCCTTCGTATGGTTTTAAAATGGTAAAATGGTTTTATTTATTCTTTTTTTTTTTTTTTTTTTTTTTTTTAAGTCTGTACCGATTATTTTTATCCTCTGTCTTCCTGTGTGCAGCGTGTCCGATGGTCTATAACGCGCGAAATAGAAATTCCTCCTATACCGGGGTAACGAATAAAATCGATTGGTTTATTTCGAGAATAAACCACTCAGAAGTGAAATGCTATTTTGCATCGTTCCCACGTTCTCTTCTGCGCTATGAGTAACTCTGTTTATTTTTCACGTTTTTTTTTTGTTGTTTTTATTGTTTTTGCATCGCATTACACGGCTTTCCCTTCTCGTAAATAATGTTTTACTCGATTCAACGAGACTCTTACTCGTCCCGTCTCGAGTCTCGTTATTCGGTGCTGTATAAAAAAAAAAAAAAAAAAAAAACATCGCGGAATATCCGGGTAATTTTGGACACGCGGTTAGAAACGTTAAGGCGGTCCACGCCTTCGTTCGTTCACTGTACGCTCTCTTCTATAATGAAGATTGAAACGTTCGCGAGTTCAGACTCAAGCTTTGGACAGCATGATCTCGGTGGATGATGCCCCCGCGTCGCGCCTCTTTCTCTCTCTCTTAAGGCGCTCATGAAGAATGCGAAAAGTGAAGGAGATCCTCGGAGTTGAATCGCGTTCCGTGCAGCGGTGAGGGCGATGAAGAAGATTCCATAAATACCGTAGCGAGGGAACAACGAAAAGGGGGGAAATGAGGGGGAGGGTGGGTGGGGGGGAGGGCGAAGTTTGAGAGAGAGAACCCCAAGATATGCGCTGACCAATCGGCGGTCTTCGTAGCCCGCGGTGTTCACCGGTGCGTTTAACATTTTTGAGCCAATCGCGTATTAGCATAATTACGTTTTGCCGGTGCTCCGTGGGCACATAGAGCCCGTGAGACAGAGTGCGAGCAACTCGCGATAGTTCGAGAAAGACGAAACATCGATTCCTGCTGTTGCGTCCATCCGGCTTTTGTATATACTCTACTGGCTATATACATCGTCGAATGCTCTGCTTGCCTGCTGCCGTTTCTCGATGCTCGAGAGGCCGCGAGTCGTCTGGGGCCGTCCCTGCGCAGACCGATCGACGTGCATATACATATACCGCGTTCCGTCACTGGCTATCCAGCCCGGTGCACGGGTCCTATCCTCTCCTCGCGAATGGAGCACACCGCGCGAGAGCGGTAAATTTCTTACCGAGTATTATGGCGCGGCTGCGATGTGCATACCAAAACGAGTGTGCCTCGCTTTGCCCACGCTGCGTTGTGATGCACTTCTCTGTTTCTCTCGGAGATTCGTACTCCATTCCTATCTTCTCTCCTTTTCGCTGCTGTGCGTTTTCGCATCCTCGCGAAACCGTCTCGTTACGTATATTTATTTATCTCGCGACCTACCCACGTCGCAAAAACGATTAATTATGGAAATAATTATTGTCGAGGCTTCGCGTACGAATGAGATAAAAAGATTTTTCGATCGAGACACCCGGTATATTCGTGGGCTCGTGAAGAAATCTCTCGTTGCGTGCCCGGTAAGGGTGGTCCACCGATGAGGTCCCGCGGTCGCTCGAGACTTTTGCTTCTGCTTTCGTTCCTATAACCGAGACAGAGCAGACACCCCGAAACCTTCATTACCTTCGGTTTCAAAGGGGCCCATTGTGCCGTAAATGGGGCTCCCCACCCCTGATTTTTCTTCCTCTTCTCCTCATCGTCGTTCTACGTTGCATTTTTTTCTTTTTTTTCTATGTTTTTTTTTATTTCGCGGCGTCTTGTACAGCAAACCGGGAAGCGTATGTATTAAAATATAGTCCGGATCTGTTCCCTTCTTCGTTGCGTTGCCTTTCAACGTTGCGTTTGTCTCTGCTGAGACAACGTGGAAACGACAGAGATACTCCGAAGGGTGTGGAAGACAGGAAGAACCATGAAATAAAGATCGGCAGTCTTTGGGTTGACGGAAGTTTCGTGCCAAAAGAGAGAGAGAAAAAAAAAACACAATGAAAAGGGTGAAAAGACAGCCGAAGCACGACCTTCTTCTTGCCTCGCGATAATTTCGTGGTGCGTCGGGGAGGAAGTAAAAGAGTGAGATTCGTTTGAGGGTAGGAAGTACACGATTTCGTGGAACGCGGAACCTCCCGACTGATCGGGCGAACAAAAGAATGAACAGAGACGGAAAGGAAAAGGGTTGTAAGCCAAAAGGAATGAGGGTACCGGGTTTTGCTCGGAAATAACAGACCGTTTAAAGTGTCTTTGAATCGAAAACTGGTTATACGACGTGTTCCAGTCTGTACCACAGTTTTGCCATTAGCTTCTTCATCTTCGTGTCCATACATCGCACAAAAAAAAAAAAAAAAAAAATTTAAAGAATTGCGCTTTTAACGAGCGATTAATTATAATTCAAAAAATTCCCAAAATTTTTTTTTTTTTATTAGTACATCGCTTTCATTTCTAAGTCTACCTGCAAAGTGAACGACCCTCGATTTGCTCGCTAGTTGGCTAGTTAGGTGTCTCTCGGACGCTAAAAACGTTTCGATTTTGTTAAATCGGCCATTAAGCATAATAATACCAAATTTACGATCCTCCTTCGAGATAAAACGTCTAACGAATGTTACAAAAAAATTTCAAGACCGAATAGTATATTCTAAATAAGTTAGCGGAGCTAAACGGGAAATTGTCAAGTCGTTGTAACTCGCGTGCGCGAGAGTTTTGTTTCCGGTCTAAATTACAATTGGGTTTAGATTCTCATGTGCCAGAAGTTCGTCGAGGGTAAACACTCCTTGTGCCTTTGCCGTTTACTCGTGGCCCGGTCGATTAGTATCGAGGCGACCTTGCGAGCCACCGAGGTCCCTTACCATGACAAAATTGAATTTAGGTCGTTGCGTGTCCGAGGATCGTCGGCGTCGTCACCCCGCTAGCGGTGGATGGATTATTTTCACTATATACACCATAGAGAAGTAGTAGTGGTATATAATACACGATATAGAAACTCCGGCAAGTTTACGTCGCAGGATCAGTCTCGTGACACACGATATTTTCTTGGGCTCTCTGCGCGGCATCTGCTTTCGGGACTGTGATGCTCGCCGATGATAAGTATCGGGGATATCTTCCTACCGACGACGAAACTCTTCGGCGCTTTGCTTATAAGCGTTATATAGCGATGACTCGGCATGATGTCGAAGGTCGCTTATACGTTCTCTACTTTGCTATATCGTATTTTTATGCCTTCATATGCGTATAAAACTATATATACGTAAGATAATATGAATATCGCTCTTCGGCGTCTTTCGCTCGGATATCCAGTTACATATAGATACTTATTTCTCTGTTGCACTCTCGGAAACTCATAAATCATATTTCTCCACTTAGTTATCATTATCTTTTTTATAGCAGAAAATTAAAAAACAGCGTGTCAATAAAAATTCATTTGGAGGAATTATAGTCACTTCTGAGTAAATCGTTTTTTCCTCTATTAAGAACATATTTATGAGAAAAAAAATTGCATACATATTCTATAGTGTTTTTTTCACCGATTGCCATTGCTCTGTGACGACCCCAAAAAATCTAACATTCCGTCGACTATATCCGATGTTTTTTTCTCACCAATCACGAATTTTCTACTTATTCTACTCATAGATCGATAATCGATATGAAAAATCGTGTCAGACGTAAAAAAAAAAGTATATATTTTTTATCGTTACCGGCGCTCAATTGATAATCGGGTTTTTCTCCCGGTAGATTTAGCAAATGCATGAATATCGGTGAGCGCGAGGCAGCAGGTGTTTACAGAGTAGTCAGTTTGCGCTCGAGAACCCTGAGGGGGTTGTTAGTCGGTGTGCCCGCGACGAACCACGGGATCTTCGTAGCGATATCGTGTGTCTCAAAAGGGCAAACGAGCGAACGAACGAACGAACGAACGAACGAACAAGAGAGCCCAGTGGCGATCATGACACTGGGTGTAGAATAACCGATGTAGGGGATGGGTAGAGTGTACGGATTCGAGACACTTTACCGTCGATCGGTTGATCGAACGGTGGGCACCATCATCGGCAGTGGCAACGCCGCTGAGATACTACCGAAGGCTCGCGCGTCCCAACAGACGAGAGACACGTGTTGAGGTCGAAGAGGGTGAAAAAGAAGTCGATTGAATTTCCGGAAGCGAAATCGATCGCCTCCTCGTTCCATCCTCGCCTCGTGTCTCTTTCGCGGCGCACCCTCTTCAAGGTTGCGGTGACGTGAAAGATAAAAAAAAAACAAAAAAAAAAGTACCAAAAAACGAGTAAACAATTTGGAAGCTCTTGTTGCAACACAAGAAAAATATTTGATTTGTTTTCGACATATCTTATATTTCACAAAATTCTTGACATTTATTCTGTTATATCTATAAAATCGAGTGATAAATTTGACGCCCGTCCATCGCTGGCCTCAGCCACCAAGGCATTCCATTCGCAGAGAAAGAGACTTCCCGAGAGTCCCAGAGATTCGTGCCCTCCCCCTACGTCGTCTTCTCTATGGTCGATCGAGGGTCTCCATGTTCGTATTCGTTGTCGATGTTTTTTTTTTTTTTTTTTTTTTTTTTTTTATAAATCCTCTTCAACCTCTCGTTCCTCCGAGAGCATTGTCGGCCGGTTAGACTCGACTCCCGGCGGATCAAATTCTAACCAGTCCGGCATTATAGCCGCTGTCCTTCGGGTCCTTCGAGTTCTTCGTTCCCTCCCCTCGTTCGCCCTCCGAAGCTTGTGACTCTACTCATCTTCAGCCAGCCATTGTGTTACACTCTCCCAGGTACTCCTGAAGATAAATTCAAACCAAACGAATCCAAGAAGAAGATCGAGAAAAAAAATGTCTTCGATTAACCCTCCGCTTCTTTTTTTTTGGTGTAATCTGATTATTTCGAGATCAACAATCTGAACCTCGATCGTCGAGGAAACGTTGTTGCAGGGTCTGGCTATACGGAATTGAGTCCTGCGACTCGAGCCTTCGGGCAATAGATAGATAAAGAGGCCTTCTATATCCCAACAGTACAAGAGGCGAGCATACAGTATACATGCACACGGCAAACGCGTGATGATAAACGCGTGCATTGTTCTAGTCCACGGCGGAACGAGGCTATGTGCATATATATATATGTATACACACACCTTCTCCATGTATATGTATAATACTATCCTATTTCCCATTGGTGGGTTTACTCTGCGAGTTCTCAGCTTCGTCAAGATGGCTGCCGCGGGCTGAGCAAATGCAGTTCAGCTCTCCTCTATTACATATAAATACCTTCGTAATAAGAATAGAGCGTTATACCTCGCGAGTAGTGACCGCCGGTGAAGTCCGTTTATGTACTATAGAGAGGTGAGAGTCGGTTATAATAATGCTCCGTTGCTGCTCACAGTTGTTTCGCTTATGCATATTATAATACCGAAAAAAAAAAAAAAAAAAAATTGTTCGTCGTTCGCATAGTACCTATAATACGTAGCCCTGTGCACACAGGCTATACACGCATACTTCGCAGCCATATACTGTAAATGAGGTATAGGTAGTTATGCGCTGATTCTCGATGGGTTGGCGGGGTTCTCAAGCACCAAACTCTACTAGGTATACCGCTCAGCTAGATAGGGAGTTCTCTCTTCCTCATTGGATTCTCTTCGACGTCCCAAGAGAGACGAAAAGCACGGGGCGGCATCATACTGCAGATCGTCCACAGCCGTTCCGATTTACATATAACAAGATAACGATTTTTATTTCTTTCTTTTTTTTCCTTCTTGTATAATACATTATTGTTTATTTTATTTTTTTTCTAAAATCCTATCGAGGGTGGGATATATTCTCGGGGCTTCCAGTAAAGCTTTATATATATATAGAAGCGAAACGATTTCTGCTGCGCCGATCGTTCGTCGGTTTTCTGGTGGAAGGGCCGCGCGCGCGTTCAGGGTGAGGACGGCAAAGAGAGACAGAGGTATAGATCCTATAGGCCTGTCAGCCCTCATTTGCATACATAACATTCTGGTCGACTGGACACCGGTCAGGCCTCCTCTCCTCTCTTACCCTGATGCTGCTGCTGCTGCTGCTGTTGCTTTTGCTGCTGTAGCATCGCGGGTTCGTCGCTGCCACAGACCGCTTCTGCGCACCGGCCTCGATACAAACGCGAGAGACGGAGAACGATAGATATATATTCTGTAGAACTATAGCGGGAATATACGTTCCAGCGAACAGGCAACTCTCGCCACTAACTCGCTCCTTCATCGATACGCGATACATACGTATACATTCTCGTATTTATACTACGAAAAATAGATATAGGTACATATATGGCTTGATGAAGAGAAGCAATGGCTTCTCCACGCTTACTACTGGCTACCCGCGGCATAGAATATTCAAAGGGAGCCAACAAATTTTTTTAATTCGCGGATATTGCACCCTCCTCGATCTTTATCTTCGGCAATAAATTTCCTAAGATTTTAAATAATCGTTGTATATATGCAATTAATTTATTTATATAAAAGAATAATCATGAATAATTAATAATGACGGTCTGTTTTTTTTTTTGGTTTTTTTTTTGCAGGTGCATGAGCTCTGCGACAACTTCTGCCACCGGTATATCAGCTGCCTAAAGGGCAAAATGCCGATCGATCTCGTGATCGACGACCGGGAGAGTACGAAACCACCTGATATGGGCAATGGACTCGACGGCGGTCCACGCAGCACAGCCGACAGCACCAGCCACACGGACGGAGCGAGCACGCCGGACGTCGTGAGTACCTCACCATCGTCAACGTCTTACTATCCGCACGACGCGATCACCCCCCATCACCATCACCACAATCACCATCATGCCATCGGCAGTACTACCCCCTTGCAACTGAGCCAAAACCAAAGCCAAAATCACCCGCAGCCGCAGTCGAACAACACTACCCCCAGTAGCGCCGCCACAACTCCCAACTCCCTAAAGCGTTCGCACCAACAGATGATGATGGCAGCCGCGGCGGCCTCCGCGATGGCCACTTCGCCGCACGCCGCTTCCGCGCCTCCGGCGCACGCGCACGCGCACGCCGCCCTCGCCGCCTATCACAGCATCAGCTCGGCCGTTTATCCGTGTTCGTAATAGCCTCGCAAAAGAAATATATAAAGTATAAAACGAAAAAAAAAAAAAAGAAAAAAAAAATCGGGAAGAATTTTTTTTTTTTTTCAATACTCGTTACTCTGCTATGTGTAAAATATCGAATTTTTATTTTCACATTACGGTACGATCCACGTGCCAGCCATCGCGAACGCGAAACTTCTACGTCGTATTTTATACTATGACTCGACTTTATACCTTTTTTTTTTTTTTTTTTTTTTTTTATTCTCTGATTCGTTTATTACATTTCTGTCGTTGATCTCTCCACACACTTTTGCATTCATCTCGGTTCACATTCGTTTTTATTTATCGAACATCGTGGAGATCTATTCTTTTGTTTTATTAACAAAAGACGCCATCTTTCGCGTTCGATACTTTTGGATTTTTTTTATTTTTTTTTTATTCTCTGTTCCTCTCTCAATTGAATTTCGAGGACAGGGTCGCGACAATTCCTTGTCGGTTCTTTCGTCGCTCTTCTTCCTTCTCGTTCTCGTCATTCTCTCGATTCTCTTGTGTCGTTTTACAAGAGGCCTCAACGCAACTCGCGGTGGGGTCGATTCGCGTATTGTACATCGCGGATCTCTCGGATTGTTCGTTCAGGTTCGCCAGAACGTTCGACACGAGAGACACGCGCCGCCGGGGCCGTCTCCGTGCGCTTAGAGAGCGTCGTGCCAAAATCTATTCGAGAACGAGAAGACGAGAGAGGCAAACGAGCTCGCGAAATGACTGTGCCGTTGCTGATGTTCGAAGTAGTAGACGCCGAGAGTCGTGTGTGTGGTGTTAGGAGGGTAAACGCGTTCGCGAGGCTTTCGAGAACGAGACCGAGTCTAGATACAAGTATAGCAGCCAAACGGGCGCGTATTACTTTATGACGCGCGAGATGATACGGTGATCGGAATCACGGCTGGGCATAGCGCGAACTGCGTGTGCGCGTCGCGTTATTTTTTTTTATTTTTTTTTACTTTTTTTTCAAAAGGCGAGCGAGGAAAACGAAAAAAGAAAAAGCGATAAAACAAGGAGTGGAGGCGTCGGCGGGTCGGGTCGGTTTGTTTTTAGGCAGGAAGCACGGATCGTCGAGAGTACGGACGTTCATCGAGAGAACGAGAGACATAGAACAAAAAAAAAAAAAAAAGAGTAATGAGTGAATAAAATAAAAAAACAAAAAAAAACAAAAAAAGAAAGAGAAATAGAGAGACACAGTATACTTTGCGCTAAATCGAGGCGATGCGAGATTTGAGATTCGTGCCACGAACGTGATATATTTGAGCACAAAAAAAAAAAAAAAAAAAAAAAAAAATCGAATTTCTAAGGAATTGCAAGCGTAAATAAACGTCCCTTATATATTTTTACGCTCGCATCGCGAATCTCAGGCTCGTTGATCGCTGTTCATTGCTCACTATAATGCATCGTCGTTAGGTACGATAAATGATGAAAATGAAACATAACAAAAAAGAAAAAAAAACAAAAAAAAAAAAACAGAATTCATTATCGAGGCAGGTCCGAGTCAGATAGAAAAAAGCGAAACAGAGGCGGGCATTAACCGCGCGTATCTTCGCGTTACGCGAATTATTATTATTATAATGCAGTTTATTTCGAAGCTGCATAGTAGAGGAGAGTATACTACAGAGAGAAGGCGCGTTTAGACTAACGATGGAGGGACACGCGGTACGCGCCGGTTAACGACGAGTGTCCCAAAATCGAAAATCGTCGGTATCGTCATCGTGACGATTCGGCGTGCACTTAATCGTGATCAGGATATACGTAATAGGCTTAAGGTCGCGTCACAAATAAATTTGTGTCTATTTTTAAAAGAGATTCAGGTTTAAGGAACAAAAGATTAAGGAAAGCGAGAGATAGAGAGAGAGAGTGCGAACGAACGAGCGAATTATTGTAGAGAAACAGAAAAAAAAAAAAAAAAAAACTACGAGGGAGATATAGAACGAGAATAATAGTGCGATGAACTATTGAGAATGTAGAGTAGTTTTTAAATTATTAGGGTTTAGCGTTACCACTCGTATAGTGCGTCGAGAGTGCGATAAAAGAAGAAAAAAAAGAAAAGAAAAAAAGAGGAAATAAAAGCGACGAATGAGTGTGGCGAGAGGCGAAATCGTCCATAAAGTATGTATGCGTAAACGCGAATGAATGAACGAGAAAAACAAATGCCGCGTACGTCTATTATCGTTATATAGTTTAGCGAGAGATCGAGGGCAAGAGGAAAGGAAACGTTGATTAGCGTGAGATAAATCAAAAGAATATTCGTGAGAGTCGCTTGTTTTTGTTTTATCATGTAGATATTGTTGTATAGTAAACCGAAATTACATGTCGATGAGGAAAAAAAAACCAACAAAAGCGCGCGTGCGAAACGATACGATAATCGATAATATCAAGAATATATTCTTGAATTAAATAAAAAAAAAAAAAAAACAGAAGCGTTAGGTGCGTGTCAGGACCCCCTTAAACAAAACGCGATTAAAACGAATTGAAAAAAAAAAAAAAAAAAACTAGGTCTCGGTACTCGTAACTAGGGAGTTGTGTGAGGTACAAAGTCCTGGCCGGCAGGGCGCGCGAGTCCACCCCCCAATCCCCGTACTTGGTCCACCCTATGACTTGTATAATTACATTTAAAATATATATATATTTTTTTCATCAATCAATGAAAACGATGAAAAAAAGAAAAAAAAATCAAGCATGACTACATATATATATATTTATAAAAATTTGATATGCTGTCTTCGACTGATGTTCCGCCCATGGTAAACGGACGGAAGGTATTATAATGCTGGAACCTGCACCCCAGATATGTACCATCATCCCTCAATCTGGTGACATGCAACGAGTACCCTTTGTTCGCACAATTACACGACACGAAAATGAAAAATACATAGACGCATATACGCATATTCACTGACTCTCACAATACACGACCGAAATATCATGACAGAGGGAATTCACGTTGAAATAACGACGAAGACTCGTACGCGACGCGAACAAACACATGCATCGAGCGAACCTACATGCACATAAATATTGTTCCGCGAACGCATCCGAATTCCAACGAATTCCAGATGAATTCGCGCGAGAGTACACGAGTGCGATATACAGAATGACGTACGAGTGCAGGTGCGTTCAACGGGCGACAGGTTGAATAGAGAGAGGAACAAAAACGAAAAAAAAAAAAAAAAAGAAAAAAAAAATAGACATCACACATACAAACACAATGAAACAAAGGGACGAGAGGGAGGAAGAGATAAAAACGATGGGGTGCAGGGTGCGTTGACCAGGGCGGGGCAACGAGAAGGAACTCTGCAGAAGCAGCAGCAACGTGTTTGCGAGAGGATCCGATCGCGTACGGGACTGAGCGCTTCTCGTCATGGGACACAACAATGTCCTTGACGATACAGGCTTGTCTCGTACCGATAGAGTCCTCCCACACGATATCAACTACAAGTCCATAAGGGCCCATTATAAGAGTACGGTGATTGGGTGGCTGGTCTCTACAGCACCTGTCGGTCGGAACCCTAGTTACGAGTGCCGAACCTAGGGCCGAGATATATCTCGGCTATTGTTTATTATTTTCTTGTTGTTTTTTAACGCAAATAACAAAAATTTCGATCGATTACAACGGATAAGAAAAAAAAAAAAAAAAAATGCGCGACGCAAGAAAAACTATTGTACTGTCATACATAACGATTATCGTCGAGAAACACGACTTATACAGATCAATTTTATAAAGATATTAATTGCCGATGTGTTATATACGTATAAAAAAAATCGCTCAGTTAAGTTTGATCGTTTGTTTTTTTTTTTATTTCAATTTTTTTTTTTTCAACATTTTAAGTCTTCTTATTATTCGCGTTTTCGATCTTTTTTTTTTTTTTTTTTTTTTAAATGCGACATGAATATTTTGCATCGTCGGTGAGAAATCGATTGAACGGAGTGTTTTAATGTTTTTGTTTAATAATATTACTCCGGCGCGATCGAGACGAGTGAGATTTTGTGAGATGCATGAAATGCGTGATTACGATGATGATGATGATAATGATGATGAGGTATATACATATACGTGGACAGGACGAAGCTCCGCGGGGAGCTGCGTCGTGGCCCCACGAGCGCGATGAGCGACGACGACGACTTAACGTGAATACGTAGTGCCATAGGTTGCAGTGGGCGTGAGCGCCGAGACTGTGTACTTAATTAATTAGATACGAGGATATTACGCCGTGCGGGATTAGCGCCGAGACGGACGAGCCGCCGTTTGGCGCGCATGCTAGATAGCAGCAGAATGAAATAAAAGTAAAAAACAAAAAGAAAACGAAATCAACATGAGAACAGAGAAAGGCATAAGATATGAGGTTATATAAAGGAAATTAATAAAACAAAATGAAAAAAAAAAAAAAGAAAAGAAAAACGTGGAATTCCATCGTTTCGTTTGTGTACGTCACACGTCGCACTGTCGTACGCTTCGCCCGTTATCGCGTTTAGTATTCTCGACTGCATTTACGAAGATATAGCTTTAGCAAATCATATTATTATATTATTATAAATATAATCGGTATCGAACGAAATAACTGAACTATCGGTATCGAAACTAAAAACAAACCTACGTGTGTACATTTTTCGCGAAAGAGTTAAATAATAATAATAAATATAGGTATGAGATTTTTACCGTACGTATACTCTATATATACGCGCAATTATGTTTTTCTTCCTTTTACGAACAAAACAAACGTCTACTTCGCATAGATTACCGACGAATAGAGTAAAAAATAAAAGAATCGAAGAAATAAGTTGATATTTTTAAGCGCATTTGACTTTCGAATGTAGCTTCACGAATTGATCTATTGAGAGATTCGCTGGACACGCGTACGGATCGACGTCGCGGTCGACAGTGCTCGGTGATATTTTTTTCTTTATTATTTTTTCGTGCCAACGGATAAAGCACAAACCATTTGTTGATGTCGTGTAGTTACGTTTTTGTTTCTGTATTTGTTAATAACGTTTACGAAAAAAAAAAAAAAGGATAAATAAAAAAATCACGAAGATAAAAACTGAGGCGCGAGTCAGAGAGAAAGAGAGAGAGAGAGCGTGATAAAATATATATCTGGTGGTCTAACGAATGAGACACACTTACAACATATACGTAAGAAACGCGAGCGTCGTACTAGTGACGCATTTTTACCGTGAGAAAGAAATTAGGGAGGTAAAATGAGAGATAAAGGCGAATAAAAAAGAAAACTCACTGTAAATGTAAAAGTGTGTTTACATTACAACTTATTAGACTGTAAGGAAGGAAAACTCACCCGCACATTGTATACGACTAGCATTATAGTGATAATATATTACCGATAATGATACTGTTTAAACTATTGTCTCAATCAACGTATTTTCATTATAAATAAATGTTAGCCTTGTTGAGTTAAAAAAAATGACCACGTGATTTTTTCATTTCTCAAAAAAAAAAAAAAAAAAAAAAAAAAAAAACAACGTCATCGAACTCTCGACGAAAAGCTCCCCGATCCTGCTTCCATGACAGTGTAATACAATTATTATCGTAAGAGTCAGAGACTCGGAATGCAGTCACTCGTATCGAGAGTGAAATTCGACCCTCTCTACGCGAACGAAATTGCGATCTGCTTCCTTCCTTCGACCGCTACCGCCCCGAATTGAACGTCTCCCCTCTTCCCCTCTCCTGGCGATTCCCCAAAGACCCCCCCGAGTGATCGCGGACTCTGCGGTATCAGAAGAAACGGGAGTGAGAGAGCGAGAAACCGGGCAACGAGTCTCCTCTCCGCCCCCATAAATCTCGGTTAACCCTCGTCTAATAAATATTTAACCCTTTAAATTTGCAACAACCCTTAGCGTGTTGAGATTTGCATAGGGCCTCTATTTCATTTACACATCGCATAATTGAATATTTAAATTCAATTGCCGGCCCGTTACGCGCTCGCAGTTTCGAGCCGCAAAACTGCAGTAAAACTTGTAACGGGGCCACTTTCAACCGGAGACGAGGCGAAACTCTCTCCCCCGGCTCGCGGGGGGTGGCTTCGTGCTCGCCGTCCGCCTCCCGCACTCTTCGCGCGTTACACCTCTATCCCCAAACCACCATTGCCAAAAATCACCTCCGCTATATTTTCGACGCGAAACGAGAATCTACCCTCGTGGAATATCATCCTTTGGAAAATTATTCCAAACATTATTTCAGCTCGACGAGACACCTTTTTCAGGATATACCCGAAAAAAACCGCTTTGTTTCTTATTTAAAAACGTAATATTTAGCGACCATCCCGAAATTATCTTTCCAGAGTCATATTCGTCGATATAACATAGTATGCAAATTTCGTAGATTTAATATTCCTGCACCCACGCTACTTGCTCAGGTACGCTAATTTTATAAATAATTATAGGAAAAAAAAAAAAAAAAAAAAAAACAATTATTCTTACGCCGGGAACGTCTGTAGTCTCTGCATACTATCGGGCATCTTCCAGACACCTGGTCTCGTGTAAAACTTCGCGTACTATATATATATACGCGTATAGAAAGCGAGCAATAGGAGCGGCGAGGATACAAGGAACACAAGCGCATAGAGACAGTGTCACTATAAGAGGAGTGTTACAAGTACGACGAAGAAATGAGAGACAGCGAGTTTGGATCGCGGGCGTGGAGGACTGTGTCCTCTCCTCTGCTTGTGAGGATTACCATTGTCGCGTTATTCATGCTAACGATGATTGGTAGAGAGAGATCGGAGCGACGATAATCGCCGTGTCACAAAATCGAGGAGGCGGTCATTGTGAGCGACATACTGACAGCATAATAAATTATACCGGTACACGCGGTATACACGGGGGATAACCTTCGTGTATACATCGACATATGAATGTATACCGCAACAATCCCCACTTATACTCCGTTCCTGTACACGTATAGAAATTCATCTTGAATATACATCAGTCTGTACGTTTGTACGATATTAATAAGCCGAAAGGCACGCCTATCCCCACTGCGAGAATGAACGGCGCGCGAGACAACTCTTTGGCCACATTTCGGAAGAAGCCACAATTTTTTCGATGTAACAAGGTGGTAGTCAAACATTTAGAGTTTCTCGAGGGTAACGATGCGCTCTCTAACCTCTTGAAACACGTCGTTTATAGTCAAACCGATTCGTTTCGCCGATTCGTTATTAAATTATTATACGACACACGCATACGAGAGGAGTATCGTATCGTTACAAGCCTCGTAATGCCTACTTTTATTCTTCGTATCCTGTTGTTTTTTTTTCTTCCATTTTTTTTTTTTTTTTTTTTTTTTTTCTATTTATAAACCCCACCGTTCCATTATTATAGTACGATTGCATGTAAACGAATGACTCAACGAGGCACAGCGTAGCACATTCTCGTATGGCGGTATATACTCTGACTGACAGACTCGTATACACAATTATGTATAGGTACCTTTTACCTTATACTTTGTACTTCACCGGTTTTAACGGTAACGCGATACAGAGAGCTCGTTGCGCCGGAGCCCAACACGGCGCCGACATATCGTCTTCGTGTCTCCTCGGTGGTGGCGTTCACCGTCTCCTCGTCGTCGTCGCCGTGTGCCGGGCGAGATGGCTTTGTGAATAACGTCGAGTGTGGAATCGTTCCCACACCCACATCGACGTAGGTGGTTGGTCGCGAGTTTCTCTCTCGCCTGGTTTCGCCTCTCTCCTTTTCTTCGCTCTCATTCTTATTTTATTCTCGTATAATTTTCCTCTCTCTCTCTTTCTTTCTCTCTCGTTTTTTTTCCGCCCCCTACCCGCTGCGACTTATTTGCCGCTTTCGCTCTTCTCGACTCTCTCCTTCTGTTCTTCTTCCCGAGCCGAGTCGAGCACACGGTATCGCACTCGACATATATACCTCGGCGTCTACCTTACACATCGCTCATGAGAGTACAACACATGTGATAAGTGTAACGACTGTTACCCTCAGCCAATTGGAGACCGAGCGGTGTATTTCACGACGGTGAACCGCCCATTTGTGTATTTAATGCCGCGCCAATGCCTCGGTGCCTCGCGCGATGAATAGGATGTTATATTCTTGTGTATATATACCCGCGTGTGCGTATTATACCACTGCGAACCTCCCGAACCTCCCACATTCACGACATGAGCGCAAAGCGCATGTGTGACTTCGCAGACGAAAGAGAAGCCGCGACTTGAGACTTTATGGATGTGTGCGAATATCGCGAAGACACTGACGTGGCATTGTCGCGAGGATCGCTCGCAGTCGCAGCCAGAATGCTTTTATTACTCGTGGAAAATTACCTCTTTGACTCTATTCCTATATCCAGAGGCTCAATGGAACTATCTATATATATATACACACGCATTGAATTATCGAATTGTGCAATAACTGGAAGGCTAGACGTTACGGTTCCGCGTACAGTTCGTCGCAAGGGAAATAGCGAGAATATTGTTAGACTGTGTATAAAGCGACTTACGTATGAAAGTACAAAGTTCGTATAAAGATTCCATTAAGTTACAATACAGGCTTATTGATTTTTTTCTTTATTAATTTATCGTCTTGCGGTGAGCGGGTCGCGGGCCCTCGATATAGGTATAAAGACGCAGAGTGGAAGATTGGCGGAAGGAAGTATATAGCGTATACAGTGAAAGAGGAACCCCAAGATGGTAGTGTACAATAAACGGGAGGGGTGGCGTGAAGAAAGAAGAAAAAAAAAAAAAGAAAAATGCCTCGTCGCGTAGCGCTCCCCGTAATTTCATTGGCACCAGCAGCAGCAACGTCAGCTGGGGCTCTCCGTTCTTCACGCGTAGCAGAGTTCCGCGCTCCCTCCCGTTATACGTGTATATTTTCATAATGTAATATCGGTGTAGCCTTGCTTCGCGACGACCCGTCGAAGGGAGCGGCTTTTCTTTTGGCTCCGCTCGTTTTCGAAGAGTCGAGGGTTGGGGGGCAAAGGAGAGACGAGGAAAGTACGATCGAGAACGTGGCGAAAAAGAACGCGAGGGTGAGATCAGCGCAACTTATCAGGGGAGGGATGGGATAGCGCCGCGCCGACGAGTGAGCGCGCGCGAGAACGAGAGACGAGGGTGAGAAAGTGCGCGGAGGGTGTTTTGCTGGTAATTGGTGCCAATTTAATCCTGCCCTTCGCCCGAACCCGTAGTCTGCCGCTGCCACTGCTGCTGTATTAACGCTAAGAGAGAATGCGAGGGTGGTTTCGTTCCCTCTATCTGTGTTTGGTTGGTAGAAGCTCCCTTCCCACGCAACCCCTGTATACAGCCGACACACATACACTCGCAAGATACCGAGGATATAGGACAAGGAGCCGATTGGCGAATCCTATTCGTCGTCGCTGACACCGGTTAGATGTTCCCGAATATATAAACTAATACATGGATATTCTAGTAGGAGTAACGCGATAGTATATCCCACGCGAATGCGTGTCAGTCACCTAAATGCAGAGAGAAAGACGGAGACGGAGTGAGTAGAATATAGCAGGGAACCCCAGCGACGCACGCCACTCAACGACTCACCAGCACACAACCCCCTCTTATCACACACGAGTAGCCACAGGCACCCTGGTAAATACACACGCGCGTGAACGCACTAGGAAAATATAATTAACGGTAATCGCTCGCGTATATGGCTCGGATTAACTTCGGTTCGCGGTGGAGGGACGAAGCTGTGCAGAGCATACCATCCGAGGCTCGTAAGGGAAACACGAGAGATCCGTATTCTCGTCAAATTCTTCGGGGGGGTCGTATTCGCGACGAGTTTTCCTACGGGATTACGCGAGACGAGCAGAATGAACGGAAGAGAAAGCTAATAGGTGATACTTTCGAGTCTCGATAATTCGAAAGGGGTTCGAGATATTTGCGAAATTTATTAATTGCATTTTTCGATTAAAAAAAAAAATATGGTTGATAATATTGCAGTTCGACTTCTATTTTTGGCTTGAAATACCGTCATTTTATATATACAATAATTCGTTTCGTTTGGAGTTAAATTTGTGAGTTTTAAAAAATAATTTTTAAATTCCTGCCAAGGATAGCCTCGAAAGCGTATCAAGGTCGCGTCTGCCAGCTGAAAATGCAGACGAGACTCGCGAGGATGCGACCAAGTAGGAGGCCCTTAACGTGAGTTTCGATCTCGCGAGCGTACGGTCAGGAGAGCCCGGCAGCCACAAGCACGCCATTGTTCCCGCGGAACGATCCGTTTCTTCCTCGCACTTGCGGCGAGAGGATCGCCCCGTGCAATGGCAGGAGCGAGACTTTCGAGCTTTAACCGAGCGTTAGTCTCGAGAAACTCTCTTTCTTCTCTATCCCTTTAGTGGGTTTTTTTTCCGTCTTATTCTCGCGAGCGCGTTTAGCGAAGAAGGGACAAGGCACGGGAGAAGATAGCGAGTCGTTCTTTGCCGGCGCGACTCTACGTCGATGGCGAACGTAGAGAGAAGGCGATGGAGCCGAATAGCGTCCGCATAAGCGGGTCGCGCCATGTCGGGAAGAAGACGAAGACGGAAAAGCAGAGCTGAAGCTGTACATGGAAGAGTGAGAAGGACTCGAAGCAAGAGAGAGGAGAGATGAAACAGCGAGACTGCGATGCCGGGAGATCTTGTATGCAAATTCTTCGGTGCATCTCCGTGGGATCCTGGCGGGATCTGTGGAGGATTAACGGGCCGGCGCGCATGAAAGGAAGAGAAGATGAAGAGAGACGGTAGTTAGATTGAAAGGTAAGAGCGAGCGAAAAAGGGTTACCCGGGGAAGGATGAAACGAGACGATGTTATGGAGAGATGATGAGAACGAGACGAGGAAAGAGTCTTCCGCGTCTTCAGCCTCCGCCCTCTCATTCTTCTCTTTTTCTTCGGATGCAGCATGGTCGAGGAGAGAGCTTCGACTCTTCGGGGCCCCGTCTACCGAACGAGCGGCCGCGGCCTGGTCGATTGGTCACCAAATAAGAGAACTGATCCTTGGGACACGAGACCGCACTAAGACGACGAATCAGAGAAAAAGGAGGATACGAGGACTAAGATTCCGTATATACTCCGCTGCAATTGCGGGGAGAAAAAAATAAAGATGAAATAATCGCTTTTCTTATGGGGGATAAGAGACTACGAGGAATAAATATGAGTAACTGGCAAAGATTAAAAATCGTGAATAGGGTTTGAAGACACTTGAAGTGTCTCCAATGGCTACCGGAGAACTTTTGAACGAATCTACTAAGTAGTATCGTTCATAAGTACCCACGTCAGGATCTCTCAATAAAACTGTATGAGCCGTTGATCAACCTCGATTAAACGCGACTCGTGCGAGCCAACGGCAAATAGCATCGAAGCTGTTGGTCGACACGAATTCAAATCGTCGTCGACGAGTGTGACAAGAGAGGCCACAATGCGAACATCAGTAGTAGCAGAAACGGCAGCAGAGTATTATCAGTCGCGGAGGTGCGAAGTAAACTATTTGCCCGTACATTTTTGCAGGCACTCCGGTTAGATATACGATCGCGAAAGAAGTGACGCTCTACGTGAGCTGAGTACGAGGATGAATCTTGCGGACTCTCGCACACGCCGGTCATGGAAGAGAAACACCGAGGAAACGGATTTTATCGTTATTGCCCGTGGCCGCGGCCACGGCGACAAGGAAGAGATAAAACCGCGCGTGTGTGTACGAGAGAAAGAAGAGGAAGAAAGGCGGACGAGAAGTGTTGGTTGTAGGCTGGCGTTGGCGGTCGAGAGAACCGAGATCGAGGGATTCCTTGCGCGCTTTCGCGCCTACGCCTACCGTTCACCTTTATTTCTGCTCAGACTTTACTTCTACCGTTCTTTTCGCTGCTTTATTTTTTTCTTTTTTTTTTCATATATCCATCTCTCGTTCGTACAGAATCTTCCGCCATTTCTGTATCTTCTTCAGTTTCTCTTATTCGTTTTTTGCGCTATTTATCTTCTACGACTTTTGGATTCGAGAAACGAGCGTCGCAGACTATTGTCTTTTTTTTTGTGTTCTTTTAATACACGCGGACTTCAACCGCACTTTCCCATGTGTGACTCTACCTTCTTCGACGTCGCTGCTTCTGTCCCTCGTCGTCCCTCGAGAATACTCTCGAGGATTTTGTTTCCGTTCCAACTCTCACTCTGCTCACCTCATACCGCGCTACCCGATTCACTTGTGAATCCGAACACGCGCAACCTTGCTGATGCTCCGCTACCCTTCGATCCGCTCTTATTTTTTTTTTATCCTCGGCTTTCGCGAGATTGTAGCTACACAATCGCTTACATACCCGACACGCTTGAGCTCTTTGCCACGTATTATTCTTTGACATATTTTTTCATTTTTTTTTTTCAATTTTAAGAATTGCGAATTCCGCAGACTACGTTTTCAACTTCTGTCTTCGTTGTAATTACCGCGAATGCGGGAATACACACGACTATGAATATCTATATTCGCGCGAGTTTACCATGCGTAAGCATTTCACCGCGGCTGACTAACGAGAAATTCGACGTGCGGTTAAATTAGCCTCGCAAACACACCGACGATTCGCCTATAGGCGGTCGCCTATTCACCTCATCCTCTTGCCCCGCTTCTCGTCGTCGGTATATCCTTGACTGCTCGAGGTAATCGAGCTCACGCGCATAAATCCTATTAGAGGATTAGATGCCAAGGGGTGGAGGAACCAACTACGTATTAGGTGTACGCAAGCGGAGGGAGAGAAAGCTGAGTGATCGTGTGTCGGTGTGTGTAAAGGATGTACAAGTGGTAATGTTAGCTCCGTCGCATAGATACGTTCCGGCGAAAAGCTCTCTTCATGCAAATATACCGAAACCCCTTTCACCCTTCTTTGCTATAAGCTTCGTAAACGAGACGAAACGTTCGAATTTCGTGTTATTCCAACCCCTCTTCATGTTCAATCGAGATTTTGCTTTTATACATAGAATTTGATTAGATTCACCGCAAATAGTTGTCGTTAACACGTCGTTTTTATTTTCATCGATTCTTCGTGTTCATCACTTGATCTTCCTCTCTCTGGGGGGGAGGGGAATCGATGAATCGAAGTGGAGGATCGGTCGACCGTATGCTGTTCTGGTATATGCGCGGCACCGTTCGGCTTCCTTCTGCCTCTTCTTCTTCTTCTTCTTCGCGGTTTCTCGACGACATATCTCGCGCGTCTCTCGAGTCCGAGGCCGCGGTCGGTGTTAAATACGTGGCTGGCCTCTGCGTCGTTGTGCCTTGTTCCACGACGACGTATAGCCCCGTAGTTACACACCTCTCGATCCACTTTCGTGCGTGCTTTCCGACGATACTCCGACCGACGCGAGGAGGGTCGATTCTTTCTCTATCCCCATTTTTTTCTATTTTCTTTTATTTTTCTTTGATCTTTATTTTCTCTTTTCCACGTCTTCGCGCAGCATCTTCGCAAACATTGCACGTACTGACGCGCGCGCTCGCGACCCTATCGTCACTTCTCACTGCGCGCCAATTAGTCCCCGTGCCAGGATTTTCCAGGATTCTCGTCACTCGGCAAAGCCGTGAGCGGTACACCGTGTGCGGACAACCACGGGGGTTGGGGGAGAAATGAAAGAGGAAGAAGAAACTCTTCTCGGACATTTGTCATTCACCGATAGGCGAATCCGTCTTCGCGTAAGACGAGCATTGCTCTCTTCGCCGGTTTCTCGTACATCGGCTTGGGTGGTCGTTGTCGTCGCAAGACTGCGAAGAGAGGCGTCGTGGTTCCTCTCGAGACGGGGGCTTATCTCTCTCGACAATGGGCTGACGATCTGCGGGGCCGAGACCGACAGAGCGACTTTGTCGTCGCGGTAACTCTTTTCCCCTTCTCGTACCTCTCAACTCGCACTGTTTCGCGTTTTCATTTAACTCATCGGGGATTACGTGAATAGTGGCAAAAGATTGTACAGAGATCGAGGCTCTTGCAATACCGATCTACATATACAATCGCTTCAAACTTCAAGCTAATTAAATGCCATATATGTTATTGAGATACCAGAGCCATTTTTCGGGAAATTGCCATTGCTTTCCACCATTTGGCATGACGATTAACGTTGATGCGAATAAATCGCTAAATCGATTAAGCATGTGAGACCAGCTAACGTTGGTCTTTGATGTCTTATGGTCGTTCGACAGCTTGAAACGAATTATAATGAAGAGAATCGGGTTAAGTAGACGAGGACACACGAGTGGCAGAGTGTTAAAGTTGCATGCAAATGTTTCCCTGTGTGTATCTCCGGGGGTCGACGAGAATGCTGGCAGGTGTGCCAACGCTCGGGCTGTTCCACTACGGGGTTTTGTATAGTCGCAGAGAGTCGATGCCGATGCCTGGTGAGAGCTTAGCGTCACGCCGAGGCAACGACACGTTCCTGTCTTGCGACTTTTCCGCGGCCCGTCATCCGCGGACTTTGCTCTCTCGCTAACCACCGCGCCTGCTAGCCATCTAGCAGCTTTTCTCATCCCACGGTGAAAATTTGCAATGAGATCAAAAGAGACAGACATATATAATACGCGTACCCTGTAGCGTTTGGCAGTTTGGCTAAACATAGTCGCAAGTTCGTTCCGCGTCGAAGGAGAATGTAGTAGTATATCACGTAGTGACTCGGGTTGGTTGTAACCAAAAGACACTCCGGACTTAGTTATACTTCGGTTCTCTTCGGGGTCTCGTCTCAGCTTTTGCTTTCCACCCTTTCGTCTCCTCCCCCTCCCCTGGTAGAGACGCGAGTATGCGATATTCCGCTTACTTCGGGTTGAGTCCTCAACGTGTTCGAGTTTAGAACACAGCAAAACCTCGCCGTTCTTATTCTCTATACTCTCTATATGCCTACTGGTTGTCGCTGGCCGACGTTATAGCGCGTACCCCAGCTTATCGAGAGCAACACAAGCAACACTGCGAACGTCTATATGGAAGTGTGACATCTTGACGGTTATTCCTGGCAGCGCGGTATACAGAGCGAACGAGAGTCCCGTGGTGTGTATCTCCGTCCTCTATTAAACGTGGACTTTAAAGTATCCTCTCCCTCGGGAGTTTCGACTCTCGAGAAAGATGAGGACGGAGAGCGAGAGAAGCGTTTCTTCGTGACCCCGTCGACGTAGTTTTGTTTCTTTGCAAGGAGAGCGTATTCTCTCTCGTCTTTCGCGATGTATACGTATAAGAGAAAGATAAAGGGAGTCGAAAAGATATCGAGTGAACGAGCGAGAATAGAGGCGACACTCTAACCGAAAGCAGTAAAGTGACGAGGAGATAGAGAGAAGCGAACGAGGACGAGAGTCAGAAGAAGAAGAAGAGGAAGAAGGAACGTCTCTCGTATTAGCTTTATCTCTTTCTCCGCAACTCACTTTATCTCGTTCGGTCTTCGTCTCTACGGCCCGTCAGAAATAGTGGCACTTCCCTGTCTCCTCGCCAGCCACCACCAATATCTATTCCGGCGCTACAAAACAACATATATCCCCGCATCTCTTCTACCAACTATAGAGTGGTGTTAGCGCGCGCGCGAACTACCGCCACTGTCACACATCCCGGTGGCTCTGACTCGGGAGCTACGAGAAAGCGAGAGCATCGATACGATAGTGTACACAACGCACGTGTAGTCGTGTACATTATGAGAGTAAGTAAGGAAAGCTATCGGATTTATATATAAACCAAGGAATTCGGGGGTCGACGTGTGTGCAAGTGCTATTCAAAGTCGCTAAGAGAGACACGATGAAGACATGGAAAATAATTCAACTCGGTATAACGAGTATAACGGACCGATGGTCTACGTACGATAATTAATTAGTCATGCGAGGAATACGATTGAATTTTAATGCTCACGAAATAGATATCAAAGTCCCGATTATATTACGAGAGCGAAAGGTTAGCGAGAAAAGCAGGTGTTGGCGAATTTTAGTATATAGCGCATGGATATGAGTTCGAAGCGAACCACGGTCACGGTGTTTTCGGGTTTTAGTGACGCGGCGAACGTGCTTCTCGTATAATCTTCGTTCCGCTCGCACGTAATTTGTGGATCGTTGCGGCTGGTACCAAGCGCTACTTGGACCACGAAGAAGACGAAGCAATATGACGACGACGACGAAGACGACGACGACGACGCTGGTGTAGAGGAAGAGGCCGGGACCTCTGGTCTCTACGCTTGCTAGCACTCTCGCGTCGCTCCACTTCGACGTAAAAATATCTCTCGAGGCAGAGCAACCAGCAGAAACATCAGCAGCAGCAGAGTCAGCAGGCATATACCCGTACGACGAGAGTGTCATCATCCTCGGCTCACCGGGTTGCTCGTCACTCTTTCTATACCGGGTGGTACGTAACGGAAGAACAACGCGCACGAGGTCTTCCCGGGTCTTCACACTCGGCGACTGACGTATATCGCAGCGGAGGCTGATGCTTACACCGGCTAAAGAAGCCTTCGTCCTCTATCTCCGTGTGACCATTTAGCTTTCCAATCGACGCTGGTAGCTCAAGCCTACTAGCCGAATTCCATGAGGTGAATCGCTGTTTCTTCGTTGACCCTACAGAGAGAAACTTCGCATAGGTCGAGCGCTCGAGTCGTGAACAAGTTCGGGAGGTCGTTTCGGCTTGTCCACGTGTGTTGGTATGATACACTGACGTGTATCATCTCATCCGGGATACCTGTTCATTGTTGAGAGACAAGGAGAGAACGAGAGGAGTTGTTGAACGAAGGCAGATGAAGTGAAATGTAAGCGCGTGTGCGAGAAGCCTGTAACCGTATAGCGCGAAAACAATGTGGATATATACTATAACGCGAGAAGCCCCGAGCTCACCAGGCGAAGGTTAGCCGTGCCGTAAATCACGGGAACGAGCATCGACGCCCGTAAAGTCATCGTGCACGATCATTCGTATCGAACGAGTAACCGAGAGAGAAAGAGAGAGAGAGAGAGACGAGGCGGGGTATTACGTATGTGAGAGTGGGATACATTGCGCACAGGAAGAATCGATGAAGGAGAAAGATGGATAGACTACAGTGTTGCTATAGTGCGAGAGGTTGAAGCATTAATTTGATATATCGTATCCCTTTAGTGGGTCAGACACCCGAAATTCGCTAGACATGGCAACCGCGATCGCACGCGGCAGATTAATATTATGCAATTTCGGGGCAATGAATGAACGATATTCAATGGTAAATGAATTTAATGTACGAAGAAATATTTTAGAGGAGAATTTATATATTAAAGGTACAAAGATGAGACGAATGTTGTAGTTCCTTCGAGGCGTAGATGAATCGAGTCGTTTGAAATTAATGGCGAACGACGGTATGCGGCTCACAGGGAGGACGGTAAAAAAGGGAGTACGTAGTTTGGTTACTACCGGTCTCTGTTATACAGCGTATAGGAACACTTGGAATACTCGCTGCCGTAGAAACGGAGTTAGAGGAGCAGAGTGGAAGGTACGTTAATGACTCGTAGGTGACAGGCCTTAGATCTAGACGTCTTGCAGAAGAGTCGAGAAGAGCAGAGAAAGCGAAGAGATAGAATGGAGGCAGGAAAGACGAGACTAAGTTTCCCTACCCGTTCGCACAATTCTCTCGTGCCGCGAGCGCCAGCCCCGCGAGCTCTCGCTCGCGCGCCTGACTCGGAACTTTGGTAACCGTTGCCAACGAATAGTTTAGCATCAATCCCGACGTCTTATTATATCGTTATTAAAATAACCGAGCGCTAACGTTCACGAGACTTGGCTGGTAGCGACTCGTCTTCGCCACGCATAATCGCGTAATATGTATATATATAATGAACGTTCCGGTCGGTTTATCTCGAATAGAGCCGGACACTTATCTTCCCCGAGCAACATTGTTTCGTAAACATCATTTTTATCACCACCTCGACGTTACATTGAAATGCGCACCCGACTGTCGCGTAAAATTGCGTATGAGATCGAGAAGAAAAATTTCTTTGCCAAATTTACACTCTCTGCCATCTTTCTCTTCGCTCATACCTATTGTTACTATTCAGTCATTTTGTGTTTATTCCACCGTGAATACGACGAAATTTCGCTACATATACACAAAAATGAGTACAATATCGCGCGTATCGGAGCACTTTTTTTTTTTTAACGGAAGCAGGTTATTACGTCGGATAAATTCGTTCAGTGTGAAAGTTTCACGACGAAGGGGGGCATCAGGCGTTGGATCGACTCCCCGCCAGCTCCGCCCAAAGTTCTATGGAATATCCTTGACGCTTCGTTCCATTCAACAGAGGAAGAACCCTTGCAACCTTTCCGTGCCACAGGGCTCGCCTCTTTCATTGAAAAATATTGCAAATTTCCTTTCCTTTTGGCGTCTCACGTTCGACTGGAGGGAGAGACTTCCCAGCTAAGAGATAGGCAATCGAGAATTTGCGGACGATAACCCTCTCGTTCACGACAAAGAATTCGATTTTTTTTTTCTTTTTTTTTTCGATAGAACTTTTCAGACTTTAGCATGAAATGCGATTCGCACGATTGCGGAAGCGTTGTTTCCTTGTACTCACGACTGCGCGATAAGATTCTCGCGAGAATCTCGCGATTCTTCCGATCGAAAGATATTCGATCGACGAGCGTTGCAAAACTTGAAATTCGACGTATGATTTTATTTTTTCGATGATGCGGGCATGCGAAATTCGTCTCTGTGAAATCTACCCTCGATTGTATTATACGATACAGTGTATAGTATAATCGTTCCGACACCCCCTCCGCGGCTCTTGTCCCCCACAGAAGCGGTACAGTCCCGCCACTGGAGAGATATTGTATTACGGCGTTGAATATTTAACGAGTCCGCCGAGTCACTCTTTCTCTGTGTCTTTCTTTCTTTTTTCTCCTCCCTCCTCATCCCTTGCACGGTCCGTGCCGCAGCACTTCGCCGAGTGGATGCTGCTCACGGTCTGGGAACTCGAGGGGGAAGGAAGATCGCAAAAGTTCCGCATCTTGGTTGAGGCATCGCACCGCCGGCGAACAACCCCCCTAAGGTCTTCCCGCGAGTGTCGACTTCGTCACGGAGGCTGCCTTGGACGCCCCCTCGATACTCTCGTCTTTCTTTACGTTCTTCCGTATCTCCGCTCCGTCATTCTTTTTTCGCTGTGCTCGATTTTCGAGCCGAGTTGGTAACGACCGACGCGAAAACGGTGAGGGAAAAAAATTTTGCGATACGACGCGATATCCACTTACCCTGGTGATGGTAATGTTTTTTTTTTTTTTCTTTTTTCATCCCTCTTTCGGAGAACCCCTACCATTTTGTTAAGAGAAAAGACACCGCGAAGACGAGTCCCGAAGGGCACAGGGGGTTTGTACTCTTTCTCGTTGGTGTTAAATAAAAAAAAACCTCGAGATAGCTTCAGTCGAGAGACCGCGTGTCGCGGCTGTATAATGTACTGCGGAAACTATTCTTGTCGACAGCTCGATAGAACTGTGTCGAAAGTATGAGAAATCTCGTTGAATATATAACGCATTCGTCTTTTCGTGGATGAACGCTGTTGATGTTTATGGATGCGACTCTTCGCATTTTCAAATACTTGAGAAGAGTTTCGGAGGCAAGAAATCGGTGTCCTGTCTTTGTGGCGTATCCCAGCAGTCGTCCCGTTGCAACGAAAAAAAAGGTCACAATTCAACGTTCGCGCATTGTGAATCCTGTGGGGGAAAAGACGCTGAAGTTGAATACCTGCCTACGAATAGTTTCGTTTTTCAAATGCCTCTGAAATCGGCTGTATATGTAGCGCCGAAAGTGAGAAAAGAATCTTTCAAAGTATATAATTTTCCTTAAAAAACGATTTGCTACATTTTTTGAGTCTATTAAATACTATATCAATTCACCGTTAACGTATTTTGCTTGGTTCGATTATGTAGTGTACAATTTAAAGAGAAAAGATATTAAACCGTGGGATATGCCACGTGCGTTCTTATCGGTATACAAATGAAGTTGGCGTTGGGGAACTCCGGCTGAATGAGCAATATAGTTGATATAGTTGATAGTGGACGGTAAATTTATTCCGCATCGATTTTTTTTCTTTGTAAAGTACGTTGCGAATTTGCAACGCCGCTCGTGGCATCGTTAATTTTTCACTGCATCAATTTTTATCAACTTAAATAACTATAATCGCGTATTTTTCCAACGAGCGTTGTAGATTAACCCTTCATTGTGAGTTCGGTTTCGTTCACCAAATATCCCTTCGACTCATTTAATACCTACATATAGGTACTGCCGGATCTCAGTACGATTCAGTGAACTAAAAGAGTTGAAGGGCCGTCGGCACGATTACTAAACGCTAACAGTCGACGAGAGTGAACGCCGTGAAGTGGGTAGAGACGATTATTTTTGTTTTCCGGTGCTGCCGCTGCCGCTGCTGTTGGGCTCTCATTGAAATCATAACCGCCCCCGCTAGCAGAAGATTGGCATAAGGCAAATCGGCCTCCGTTTCTCTCCCTCTTACTCGCATTGTCCTTGTGTCCCCCGGGTTCGTTCGTATTATAATACAATTTTCGGTGGTTCGAGGTTGTATACCACCGCGGAGAGGATACCGCCGCCGAGCGTACGAAGAAGAAGAATTCCTCTTCGCGTTTCCGTGTTGGTTATACGCTTTGCAGGTATACTATAGCAGATCATATACCTACCTTGTACGCAGTGGCACAGGGTTGGTTCTGCGCTGCACAACGCCAGCGGCAGACCCGATGTAGAGAGGTTATAGCATCCTCTCTCTCTGCCTCTTCCCTTCTACTTTATACTATAGTAGTAGTACTACTATAAAGTGAACCGGTGGCAGCGAGCACAATGCGCCGTATCAAACAAAGCTGATGCTACTGCTTCGGCTGCTGCTGCTGCTGCATAGGACTTTCACAGAAGTGTGGGTGGGTTGTGCGAGGTGTAGTATTACTCATTCAAATGATTTCCCCTCTTTGCGAAAGAGCGAGCGAGAAAATCGTTGCTTTTAATCCGCTCCAGGCATTCACATCGTTTACTATACTATATTGCTCACGCAGTTCAAATAAAGACTCGTCGCGCGGGTATTCCGCTCTATTTTCGTCTCTGTTTCTCCTGCAGAAAGAAGAACGATCTTCTCTCCAAGCGGTTACACGTACAGGAAAAGAAAAAAAAAAAGAACCCCCAGCTACCCCTTTGACCAGATTTTATTTTGGACTTTGTGCAACTCGCTTGAGAGATTCCTCTATTCGGCTGTACTTTCGCTCCCTTTGTGCCGCACAAAATGATTTTTTTATTTATTTTTTTTACCATTATTCGAATTATATCGAGAACGTTTGTAATTCGGTCGTTTATCGCTCATTGTTTCGTATTGTCTTATTTGCTGCGATAACGGAGAAACGGGTGAAAGCAGATGAATCGTATTATCAAAGATATTACGTACACCTCTGGGTAGAGCCATATAACACCGGGATTCCCCCAATTTTATTCTCAATTGGCTCGTCCGGTCGCCGGTGGCCGGGCCACTCAAGCTCTCACTTTCATAGTGTTGATCGGACGTCACAACACTCCCAGACCAGCGTGAATAACGTTCACGTTTCAACTCTTCGAAATTTTGGTCGGACTTCGGTGACCGTCTGTGTATTCGTTCGAAACAGCCTTCGCAACGGTCCACCTGCGCGCCGATAGAGAATCGTGCTTTTCCTTCAAAGCCTCACTTTCCTTAAACGGATTTCCCGGGACGAGCTAATTCTATTGTAAGGTCGTTGTGTCTGGCAATGGTAAAGCTGGCGTCGGCGATCGCCGAGGTTTCGGCTCTTCGCTCGAGGGTACGTGTCGTCGCCCCGCAACTATTTCTAGAATCCCCCGAAACGCTTTCGTCCCTTGCAAGGAAAAGAGAGATACGAAGGGGCCTTACCCCGGTCCCATCGACGCTGGCAATCTTGACAATTCGAGAAGAGCCGCCGCTGCGCCGAAACCGGCGTGGCTTTGTTGCAGTCGGAAAATTCTCGGAAGGATTTTCAAGTTAGAGACCCGAGGATATCCGGGCAAAGGCAAGGTGTAGGTACGACTGTATGCACCTAAAGTGCCCGTTCGAGTAAGGGATGCGTCTCCCGCTGGGATGCGCCATTGTGTCAAAATTGCGAGCGACGTCGCTCCCCCTTCACCTTTCGACTCTCTTCGTTGGCCATTCCGATTGAACATTAATAGAATAACGTAGGTATATACGTGGCTAAAAGAACCGAGAAACATTAAGTTTTCTCGATCCGTTAGTCGAGATGCGGCGATTGATTTCTTCGGGACACATTTCGCCTCAACATTGTTGACGATTTTATTAATCGTCATTTCATACACTATGATATTTCATCGAGGTTTCTGGAGTCTCTAAATCGCTGCCGCTAATTGTTTGCGCCAATAGTCCACACGGTTTCGAGGGATACAACGGTGCTATGTCCGGGTATATCGTTTGATGACGAATTACAGAAACGCAAATTGGCCGGTGTGACCATGACGCGTGCGGACGTGAGCCACGTGCTCGACAACGTGAATGCTCTACTCTAGCTGCTGTTTTACTATGGTTGTGTAATCAGTAATACCAGTATATTTCGGCCGGAGGGTTGAAAGTGAAAGGGCCCGGGTTCATAACACACGTTGGGAGTATGTGTGACGGGGATTTTCCGCGGTAAGCTATCCTCGCCGTTATTCAAGGATCAACCCGAAATGTGCCAATATTCGAGTTCACACGTTTCGGCTATTACCACCCTATTTGTGCACTATACGTATAAGCAATCTCCCTTTGTCATATTTTTTTTTTCTCGTTGAATTAAACGTGACGGAAAAAAAAGAGAATTTCGTGTCACTGGGAAAATTGTTGATCATTTTTTTTTCCGTTCACCTCAAGTTCTGATTTCCTGTTCATTTGTTGTTTTCGCTTTTTCGACTTCAACGATTCGTTCAGACTTTTGTCTAACCCTTTCCCGTGACGACGGAGAACTTCCCTATGTTACAACCACGAGACGCAGATCTGCCGCAAGGCCTCGTCTCCGTACGCATTCGCAAGGGTGCATTCCCATCATTCGCACGCATCCGCGCAACAAACCCCCCTTAGGCCTTGTCGGGTCTTCTCTAGGATTTTCCCCCCTTCGTAAACGGTACACGCGCGATGTTTACAAAAGTCACCAACAGATGACAGGGGTGGCGCGCGTTGAAGAACACTGTTCGTTGTTCGCCAGCCGTTTTTGCAGGGTTCATTCCATTGTGCGTTATCGGGGG
Organism: Buathra laborator; assembly: GCA_934046635.1. NCBI lineage: Eukaryota > Metazoa > Arthropoda > Insecta > Hymenoptera > Ichneumonidae > Buathra > Buathra laborator. The sequence goes on from OW203901.1 coordinate 5,754,411, forward strand.
GTCGCTGTTGCTGCCCTTTGGTACTTTGTATGTATGGATAGGCCGAGCTTACTATACACAGTACAGTAGTATGCATTGTATTTTCGCCGTAAGGCCTGTTGAAATCCCTCCCCGAATCGCTCTTCCCCTGTTCCAAGCAAGTCGCCTCGCGGCTCCGCAACTTTTCAACCCCGTAATCTGAACGGGCGAGCCTACTGTGTCGGTCTCCCTCGCTCGCACTCTGCCTCAAGAGTATCCGGAACATTGGTCGAGAGAATCGTGGCGGAAAAACCACCCCTCTGCGTGTTTGCGGAAGCCAAACCCTAAACGTTTTTTCTGCGTGTATGTGTGTTTATACACACCGGTAATATATCGTCATGATCGCGGTAGAAAAATAGATAGAAGCGATGAATACGATAATCGCTGCAAACAATAACAGACCAGAGTTTTATATCTATTTTGTTGAGTGCGTCACTCGATCGATCGTTGAATTAAATACAAGATACCGCAAAGCGTTTGCATGTTCTCGTCAATATATACGAACTTTGATTCTTCACAATCCAAAGAATCTCGGATCATTTTATCACACTGTTGCCGATTATCAAATCTATATTTACCCGTCGAGGCTGACGAAACCTTTCTTTTGCAACATTGCGAAAAAAAAATTCTTTTGTCGCGTATCGCGAGAGAGATCGAGAGATTTCCTCGTTTCTTTAAGCAGATTAGAGACGCTTGAACCCGGAAAGAATTGATAATGCCCTGTGCAATTTGATCCGTTTTCGAATAATCTTGAAATCGTGTTTGTGTTTGAAATTTGTTGCTTACACATTTGCAAATTTATTGTGCGATACAATCATTAAAGTCAAATTCTTTCAAGTACTCGGCGTTCGAATTGCTACCGAGGGTCTTGATAATACACGCGTTATCTTCGGTGGGCTTGAATTCTCGCAATTCAATTCGTATCTTAAAAATTCCGGAAATCACTTTGTTTTCTATTTTTATTTGAGACAATAAATAAAAAAATTCTTCGATGAGACAAGACGCTTTTGACAACGTGACTTTTCGTTTCGACTCTTGTAGGTGTCTCTCGTTTCTTATATTTCAGCGTTATAATTGCAATTTGTCTACGGAAATTCTTATTATGACCGGTGGTGCGATCGGAATAAACCCGACTACCGGCGTTTACCGCCCACTCTTCAAAGTCTCTTCGTCTTTGCATTCTCCGCTATTCTTGCGCCTTCTATCGCTCTCTTGTACGGTTTACCTTCGTCTTGTCGGCGGACATGAAAGTCCGCCGTGAAATGCGTACGAGCGATTGTGTTCTCTCCTGCGCCAGTGTCGGCCTCGGCATGGTGAACGAACGAGTAAAAGAGCAATGCAAAAGATAGTCTCTGCCGGCACAGTGGCCGAGACTCTGCTCCGCTATGTGCACAGTTCTCTGTTCGATGCTTTAGCACAGCAGCGTGAGTATATAAGATCGTCCGTCAGCCACGTGGTATTTGAAATCGAAAAGAAGTCTGAGAGCCACTGAAGGCTCTCTATATACTCTCCGCCTTCATCGTTCTCTTATTTCCTCTACTTCTCTCCACTCGCGGTCCAACAATCGCTTTCATTGTTTCTCGTTACATTACCTGAAAAACAAACAATCGGCAAACGGAGTTCTCGATGCCAAAGGGAGAAAAGCTTCGTGCCGACTATCGAACATCTCCGTATCCTATTCGCCAATTGTTGTGACGTTTAATCTTTATACCTTGATTTTTAATTAAAGAATACAATATTATATGGAACGTTAAATATGATTTATTGCAACTTACATTCATCCCGCGCGAGTATAAGAGAGGTACAAAATATTGAGATTTTCTTTGAAAGGGTGCCGCTAATATTCTTGCCGCAGGGGTTGTCAACTCGTCGTCTTAATTTAACTTAATTTCATCAATAATAATATAATTGACAAGTACATAAAGTTTCAATGCTTTACTCTTGATAATTCGAAAACTTGTCGAAGACGGAAAAGAGATCGGAGCTCATTGGGTACCGGATATACGACGTAGTAACGTGGAACGGGTCAGTGACGCGGTCAATGCTGCTGCCTGGTAGCACTGCAGCTCGACTTTCGCTAAACTCCTCATGCTTTTCGCCCACGCGAAGAGACCAGTTTGTTGGTTCTCGTTCGTTCCTCAAGCGAGCAGCGAGGTCCTTCTCACTCGCGAGAAGGAGTTTGCCCTGCTGCACTGTTAGACGAAGCTTGCCGGCAGCGAAGCCAGAGAACCGGCGAGAACGTCGGTGAGGTGAGTTAGCGGGTTGTAACTGTATCAAGTTGGCCGTGACACGACTGAGCATAAATCACTTTCGCTGACCCGCGCGCGGGGCTGCCGGAGCGGCCGGTACCACTATGCATATACTGTATACCACACTATAGCTCCATATATATGTGTAAAATACAAACACACGAATTCTGTACTATTATCCCATTCGGAGAACGTTAAATCGAAGTAAAAGCCGATACTATTTAGCAGTTGTACAATTTAATTACGCGAATAGATCAGTTCACATCGCGCAATCAGGAAATCCGAATCGACGAAAAGACTCATAAGTATTACGGGTAGTTATCAGTTTTTTCTTTTAACACTATTAAAAGTATTGTGACAGTGAAGCTTCAACAGTCAGATTTACCTAATAGACGAAAATCTTTATTAAATTCATTGAAAATTTTACTTTCCTGCTATACGAAAATGTTGGTTAGCGGTACATACAGCAAGAGGATTTGTAACCACCACCCCCCGTTGCCGAATCTAACACGATAGCTTGACTGCGGGCGGTGGCTGATTCAATCATGATAATTCCTCGAATGAAATTTACCGCCAACCATCACGCACGTAAACCCTGCTGTAGTCCGGGGTTACACGGCGAGAGTCCGGATGAGTCTGTGGGAGTGTCACGGGGATGCTCGGCCACCGTGCTCACCGGGGGTGCGAATCTAATAACACCAATTGACTCTAGCCGAGCCGAGCCGAGCCTCGAATGCTCGATTTGCGGTCTTTGCCGTCGACATCCCGTGTCTTTTTCCCTCTACGAATTTTATCCCCAACGCATAATACCTTTTTGTTACTACTTTTCGCATAATCTAGTAATTCTTTTAACGCTGTTACTCACTCTACTTCTGTGTGCACAGACGTTTAACATATTTATCATAACATATTACGTATTGCGAAGCTAAAAGACATTTTTTTTATTTTTTATTCGTGTTCTATCTGTAAATAAGTGTCACAGCTTCGGGCACCAGTTGCGTAAGGCACGAACTACGTCAGATTCTCGGAAGTGTCGCTCTTCGGAGACATCATATAACCTATATTAAACACGGAATATAATTTTGGAACGTTCTCGCCGCGCCTGACTGACTTAGTGAGCCGTGGAAACATGCGATGCATTACCGGCTCTTCTGGCGGAGAGAACAAACGTGTCTCGCCGATATAACTTGTCAGGATAGAGGAGCGGAAAAACCGAAATTTGTTATATACGATTTGGCGTTTTAATGAGAGACAAAGGGTTCGGAGGTTGAGAGGGAGAGAGCGAGAAGCGAGAGGATATAATGGAGAGGCTTATTTGAACAGGTGTCTTGTTTGGATACTTTTTGGGCCACAGAAGCGATCGGGGTTTTACCTAAATTGTATCGCATACCTATGACGACTTATCGAATCGATCGATTTATGAAGCATAACGACCGATACATATCGACCGCCATCACCACTTGTCAACTGTGGCTGCTTCGTTTAAATGATTTGTGAGAAACGATCGGTGAAAACCTTCACTTCGCCTCTTAGCACACCGATATAATCTTTTCGTAATGTTGTTGAGAAAAGAGGACACATTGCGGTCGATCAAATTTCAAAGCTAACATATTAACCTGGCAATCACGTCGCGAGAGTTACATTCGTGATAAAAGCAAAACGTTTAACGGGATGATGCGACGAGACAATGATGAGCGAAGGCCAGAGTGAGAGCAGCCGCGAGGGGACAGGGATTTGAAAGTCAATTTTCAGGGGGGAAGTACTACAAAAGTTGGACAGCCGTCAGTCAGGGAGAGACGCGACGACCCCTAAAACCTCCGTTTCTCTCTTCATCACGGTTTCTCGCTTTCTCACGTTTACTCCGGCTTACTGCAACTCTCGAAGCTCTTGCATACCCCCGTACTTCCCCCCCGAGTTGGGTTATGCACCCTCGAGAGTGAGAGAACATTTGGAAATGCGCTGCGAGTATTGTCGGCCGATAGTCAAATGGAGAGAAGAGTAACAGTGGCAGCGAAGTAGACGGTTGCTACGCTCGGATAGATCGACAAAGTGCCAGATGGGTGACTGATGCGACCAGCGACTGCGACAGGCCCACAGTGTGATGGGCGAATTGGATGACAGACTTTTCGGCTACAGAGTATATACAAGCGTGAGTCGTATCGGAAAACCCCGGACTACAACTCTGTGCGGATAGGACGACGATTCCCTCGAGCCCCTTGACCAACGTATCCCGTTAATGGAGAGCACGAGTAGCTAACGAAATCCGCTCAAATGTAATTGGCAACTTTCGTAGGGGTCGAAAAAAAAATTTCATAATATCTCGTATAATCCGTCCGGTGATCGATCTTCGGAGAGTGATGCGATTTTTACTTGAGATTCTCGATGCCCGGTACCGTTTAGTCCGCTGGAGATGTGTCTGAATTCTAGTAGTAGCAGGAAGAGGGGCGGAAAAAAAAAACGAGGTTGGTTTTGATGGGTCGCACCACCCTGTAGAACACCCTTCTGTACTCTCACACTACAGCTACGCACCGACGAGGACACGAATAATGACGTAACAATGGGAGACGCGTACGCTACTATAAAAACACGAGGCTTTTGTAACCGTCTATCCGATATAGAAATATACGTGAACAAGGATGCGGTGGCGAACGTATGTATGTGTGTGTGGATTGTCGTCGTTGAACGACTGACGTGATTACATCGGGAGAACTCGTACAATATAATGTATTATAATAACACTGTAAGCGCAGAAGGTGAAACGAATATAACGCTCGGATGGAGAACCCGTCGACAGGATATGCTTTCGACGGTCATCCGGGCTAACGATGTTTTCTCAAACAATATTTGAATGTATCACGGGAGAGTATGTGTCTCTTTGCGATATACTTTGGACGAGAGCAGTCGTTAACAGAGTCATAGCATTTCGCATCGCATCATCGTATTTCGACATTAATTTGACGCGCGTGTGACAAACGGTACTTAGTTTTTTTTTTTTTTTTTTTGCGATCGAATAAAAATTTGCGATACTTGAACAGAGATGAAAGATTATACGAATCGGTTGGTCCATTTTACGAACCGCAAGTGCGCGGTGATACGGACGCATTGCGCTGTTACCTAGTTGCCCAAGTCGACGGTTCTAAATCGGGCGTAACAAAAGTGCACAGGGGATTAATTACCTAACAAGAGAGAGACATGACAGCGCTTGGACGAGGGAAAGGGAAATACGTATACAGCATATAACTGTAGTTAAGCGAGAGGAAGGCTATCGAGAAGGAAAGAAATAGTGAGGGACATGTGCACGCCCCTTATGTCTTCATTATGTAGGCCAGTCTTCTTACAGGTGCCTTTCCTGGGAACACTCGAGAACCACTCGACTGCATTAGGAATAAATTTCCCGTAACCCGGTCACGTGTACGCTAATAGCAGATAGAAATTTATTCTGGCAACAACTCGTTATCCATTATTGCTTATAAATTTTGGCTATACATTTTTTGACGATGATGATTGTTCACATTACTCGCGTCTTCGCCTTCGCATCGTCCTCGGAGTAAACATCACGTTGCATTTTTTTCAATTTTTTTTTTTTTTTTTTATTAACGCGAAACACGCATCCTCGTTGTTGTGGCTGCATCGATGAACATCCAAGTCGTGTGTGTGCGTGTGCGCGCGCGAGAGAACGTTTTCTTCATTGTACAGCATTGCGTACAGCGATATAACGCGTGTATTAGGTTGTAGATGCGCCCCTGACGAGGCATTTAGTATACAGAGCGGCGAGCAAGCGTGGATTCGAAGCATTTGCCGTGAGAAGGAGAGAGACGGTCGTAGAACTCGCGAGCTGAATCCCAATAAGCGTTCGCCAGAAGCGCGCGCGGGAGAGCACGATCAACCAAGAACTCTTATTCTCTCTCATCGTTGAACGAACAGCACACGTTTGCCAGGAGGCAAGGGAGAGTGCACGGTAGTACAGATACCTCTACACAGAGGTTTGTTCATCGATTTGATTCGACTGGTACTTCTGCGGGTCGTTAAGGAACCAACGAGTCCCCGGCACTCGACGAACGGTCACATCCACTCTCTCCCGTATACCTCTACCTTATATTTTCACAATGATGATGAGAAGTACGAAGATAAGATTCGAATTCTCAACGACGGCGACGATGCGAAATTCCTCGCGTGCCAACGCTCCGTTTGCCGGCCACCAGACGATACCAGTCTCTCGAAATCGTTTCTTTCTTTTTTCTTTTTTTTTTTTTTTTCATTCAACATCGAGACATAGTACTCTATCCAGTTATCGCTTCGAATGGACCATTAATATCATGAGTTTATTATCAGTATTTTTTGTTTTTTTATTTTCATTTAATAGACTCGCGCTATCGATCTTCACACGGTTTATTGCATTTTTATTTCCGTATTGCTTCGGATCGCTGATTTAGCCACACACGACGACAGCCGAAGCTGAGTCACGCGAATGGCAGAGTAAAAAAAAAAAAAAATTGAAAGTATCGGTTAATTTTGCACAATTCGGGATCAAGATGCGGTGCGCAGTTTGGCAAAGTCGAATAATAAAGCGACCCCCGAACTCCCGCTGTTCGCCAAGTATAAGCACAGGAAAAAAAAAAAAAAAAGAAAAAAAGGGATCGAAGGATGAGAAAACTCAAACGTTTTCGTATCTGCGTAAAGGCCATGAGGAGACGAGCGTATGTGGTTAGGCCATTGCCACACAGAGGTTCTCGTCGGCAGCCACCGGAGATGCGAAAACAAACCCGGCGGGCTTCTGTGCCTCGCGGGATTTTCACTTTTATATCCGGCGCTCACTTCGCGGAAGCCGCACGCTTGCCCGCTTATCGGGGGCCCCAACGCTTCTTCCTCGGATCAACAAACAGTCGGTTCGGGTATAGAAAAAGAAGAAGCCGTACGTGTATGAACGTAACAACGTGTGCGGGACCACCGTTGCAGCAGCCGGGAAGATCTTTGTAACACAACTTCACTCTCGAAGAACCAGACGATTATTGTATCAGCGAGAGTCCGCGCTGTTATTTCTTCGTTCGAATTCTCTGATAGCCGCGCATTCTTTCATTTTTTTTCTTTTTTTTCGAAACCAACCTAAAAATAAATGGTATACCTAATACATATGGATACTCCCCTCTCGAGTTAACGAGGCAGTCGAAAGATTAGCGGAATCGCGACAACCGCAAGCTAACGAATAAACGGGTGCTCCCTGTTCGCTCGGTCGCTTCGGATCACTCAACGAGATTACAAAACGTAACAAGCAAGAGATTTCACGCATGTGCGAGTCGTCCGTGGCCGCGCGCGTTCCCTGTACAATAACACATACGCGGGGATTAAATGTCGTGCACGCTCCTCGACGATACGCCGGGCATGCAAGCAAGCAACCTAATCCAACCATAGCGTTATGTCGTATCTATACAGTGTATATACTAAACTCATATGCGTGTACGTACAATGAAGAGAGCGACGCTGTACGCGGCACGTAATAATAATGTAAAAGTAACCGAGCGAGAGAATAGAGTATAGAAGTAGCCGCGCGTGCGGCAAGAGAACAAGAGAGAATAGACGAAGAGTAGCCGGTGTGAGCGGAGCGCGGTTTGATTTTTCGACAATGGATCTCTCCCCGAGCGCTCAGGGGGATACCGCAAAATGAACAATATCATCAAATTTCATTATCGATATAATAATACGAGTTGTCCTGATTCAACGCGCGTTACCGAGCTGCGAGCGTATCGGGCTTTACCCCCGTGGAGTTTCAATGGTGGGCAATGCTTTCCCCTTTCTTTCCCTGTGGCCCGTGCCTATATTCTGTCGAGTTCCCGTGCTTTTATCCACCGTGAAACATCGACGGAAGAGGGTTCATCAAGCACTGCTGATACAATTTTTAGAATCTTACACCCTACATTTAGAGATATGATTACAAGTCCCGGGGCAGCAACGCCAGCAGCACCGGCGATCTTTCTGTCTGCGGGAATCTTACGTAGGTCGTTAGTTAATTTTAATGGTGGCTTAACGAATAGCCCGAGAATATAGTTAATGCACGGTGATGCGTACATCTATCTCGTTTCTCGTGTGTGAAAGATGTGAGAGGATTCACAGGCATCTCTCTTCCGCACCGAAAATCCAAGGCGGTATTAGAGTACACAACTACGGCGGTGGGTGAAATAGTTTCGGCGTTGCGCCGTTGCGCGATCCATCTGTCGGTCGGCCGTTAATTCCGCCCGTTAATTTCGTAGAATCGTTTTGTGCTGCCAGTGGTGGTTGAGACCGTACAGCAATACACGGCCCGGCGAGCCTCTACCACCGCCGGCCTGTGGGGATCGCCGTTGAGGAAACGAACCACGAGAGAAACCACGCGGCTTGTGCTGGAGCAAGCAGCCCACAAGTCCCGAAAGTTGTCGGGTCGGGAAACCTTCCTCGACGATCTCGCACAGTCTTCCACTGCTCTCGATGCCCAAGCAAACTTTCTGTATCTCCGCATGGTGCCTCGTCGTCGCTTGCCTTACACAGCCCCCCGAGAACCTCGAACCGGGCCCGCCGGCAGGCCAAGCCATCAGGGCAAAAGCCTGCAGGCGACTGGCGAACACGCAGAGACACTAATACTTCCATACATTCGCTATATGTGGATGCGACAACGCTCTCGTATATCCATGTATATAGACACACGCACACGTTAACACAAACACAAAGAAAGGAAACACGAAAGAGAAGACACGGAGACAGGCCGCGCGCAGCCTGAAAGCCAGAGGAGTTGGCTTGTGTGTCCCAAGCAGAACCATCAGGAGAAGAGCCGCAGGAGCAGCGGCTGTCAACCAGCCATCACCCTCGAATGCGTATGAATAATCATATCGGCCAATCTAATATACATACGTTAGCCGACACTTCGCGGGGGTTGTGCTGTATTCTCCTTCCCCATATTTTCTCTCCCTCTTTACTTGCTCTATTGCGTTTCGACTAGCAGATTACACAGTCTCGTCCCGTTCTCTTCTCCAATGAGATACTGGAAGCTCTATCGTCACGGATAAATTTGTCATTGGGCAAAAGCCGTTTATTCGTTTCAGTGGATGCGGGACACTATATTTGGCCAATTTGAATTGTCACAGATGCCAACAGCTCCCTCAGCTGCATGTTTATTCATACGAAGGCTCACTGTTTACCAAAATAATCGTCACGCTAATATTTCTCAGTGCAATATGAGTTATTAGATACGAGATTTATGCTCGAGAGATTTTGTAGACTTGAAAAGAAAATGAAAAAAAAAAAAAAAAACGAAGAGATTTGAGAATCCCTGAATGCCTCGATCCTTCTCCGTCTACTATGCTATATATAGCACATAGTATAGTTATACCAACAGAAAAGGGGGATGGAGGGAGAGCACAGAGAAGAAAATCTGTAGTCAGCTGCTTTCTTTGCAAATTCAGCCCTCGGGATCGAGAGCGGTTGTGCAGCACGCTCGTTGCTCCTTCGTTGGCTTTGGGCCCCTCGAAGGTAAAAAGGGCATGAAGCAATACACGTGAGTGTGTGACGCGAGCCTGCAAAACGCGTTGCCCGTTTAAATTGATTTACCTCAGTTTTTCCGGTTCAGGTAGTTCTGTTCCGGAGTTGGGCGCTCTTCATTTGGGTTCTCCTTCACGATCACGATGTTACTGCACGACGTTATGTTGTAACGTATTACGGAATCCCTACCCTCGTTCACTCGCCAAATTTGGGGATACGTACACGATTCGCATGTATGCCCTTCTCCCTATTTTTCCCAAAACGGAAGGCAACGTGTACGCACGGAGGTTCAAGTTTGCGCACAAAAAACCGACGGAACTTCGTGCACACAAATAATATACGATATGTATATTGTATACATATAGGTATACTGTACACATACACATCTTCGGTACCACGCTATCGGTAGAGAGATGTTTAATGTTTCGAACTGTTTGAACATAATATTTACACGGCCCCCAGTTGGTCGGTAGCCCTCTCAGGACCTTCGCGAGGCTTGCGGACCTCGCCTCGTTGCTTCCGGTTTTACGCACACTCCTGTTCTCGCGTGTTCGCCACAACCACGTTTTCAATACAGTCGAACGAAATATCGTCGACTAGTAAAAAAAAAAAAAAAAGGTTTATCTTATCGTCCCAATCTATATTTAAGCACCAATAACGCAAATATTCACGAGTACCCTTGAATATCTCGAGGGTGACCAATCGATCTATAAATACGAAAATTCGAAAGACATGTTGACGAGTATAATGAATCTATCGATTCATATCGGGCGTAGATACAGTAAGAATCTAATTAATTAATGAACAATCAAAGTGTCTGGAGCGTTGTCTAATTTTAGCACAAATTCGGCTCTTCAATCTTAGATATTCTCGATGATTTTCATGTTTAACTCGAAACTGGAGAGCAATTTTTCCGTTAATGGAAATGTCGGACATTTTACAAATGACACGGGATATATCTCGTAACGATTTGCCATGGACGGAGTTATACGAAAGGGTTGTGCGGTCATCGGTCGCGAACTTTAACAGATAGTCTCTGTCTAGAGTCGTGAAATAGAGAAAGAGGAGTATATACCGTTTGTGTGACCCGGCCGCACTTTGACGATGTCAGCAGTCGATCGTTCGCGGGAACACGTGCAAAGAGCCACACGAACGTGAGATGCGAGTTCGTCGAGCCGAGGGAAAGGATCTGAACGAGCGAGTGTTGGGGAGGTCGCAATTACTCGGCGTGACTTGCCATTTGCACCCCAAGTTGTCGACCCGCTAGTAGTAACTATTAGGTAGTCCCGGCACTCTCGCTTCTTCTTCTTCTCCATGCACAATTCGTATCCTGCATCAGAGTCCAGGGTCACTTATCTATCGTTCTCCCGCGTATACACATACACACACCCTTTCCTCCTCTCTCCCCCCCTCCCTCACGAATTCAACGAGACGATGAGGCGAACCGAACACGAGTTTCGAGCGTCATGTACGAAAACATCGGGCCGATCGCTCGCTTCGATATCAGCCAGTTTTCCGTACCCTCAAACTCGGTTCTCCTTTCTCGAGGGTCCGGTGATGACTCGCGTATATCGATCGGCCGGTTTCCGCTTTCCTGACACTTTTCAACTACAATATATACATACTATACACTCCTAACTATAGTATGAGCAATTTTTCACGGTACGGCGTTCATTTTCTGGTGAAATTATAAGACTATTTTATATAGTATGCATACATATTTGACGACCAATTTTTATGGCTCTTTGCCTGAAATCTGCGAAATAATCGTATTATAGGTTTATATGATGGAATAAAAGCATCTCAATGTAGTCGATACGATTTGGTTGGTATAGCAGTGAAAGTGACGAGAATATGGAAAGAAAGATGTAGAAACGGGTGAGCGAGAAAAAAAAACAGGGTGAAGAAAAGGGACCCACGGCAAGTTCTGCGGCGAGTATTAAGAACGCGAGATCCTCACGTTGGAGTGGATCCGATTATCGAGATATAAATATACCCGCCACTCTCGGGCGTTCCAGAGGTCCTCGAGAGACGGAGAGAGTGCATCAGCCAGAGAAAGTAGTGTTATAATGCTGTGGTAGGTACTGTAGGCCACAGTAAGGATAGAGTATTATAGGCACGCATACAACACGAAAGATGACGAGACGAGGGAGGTCTCGAGTTCGAACATTGCCGAGCGCGTCGAAGAAGAAAAAAAAAGCATCAAGTGAGGAGAAAGAGAGAAAAGAAACACTCGAGAGGACGACACTTTCGAGTTTACGCGCGTAGGAACGAGCCATCGTAAAGTTTATCGTCGTCGAGTTTGCTTCTCTCTTTCGCCTATCAACCTCTCTCCCTCTTACTACTCAACAGCAACGGCACACTCTCTACCCAGGAGTACCAGAGGCAGCTATATTCACCAAAGCTACAAGCTGGATTGTCAAAATAGCCGATCTTTACGCCGCTTTTATAGCCTTGCACTCGTTGCTCCCCGATATGTTACGAGCGTGAAATCCGAAGGCTCTTCCGGGATTCCCGGAGGTTCTCTTGTGTGTAGCCCCCTCTCCGTTCTCCGTTTCGCGGATTTAACCCGGCGGTGTCAGAGTGCATCGATGAGTCCGTAATACCCGAAAATGATTTTTCTTCGTTCTGTAAGTCATCGAACTCGAAAAGGAAAATGATTTACTGAGTCGACGAAGGCAATCGTTTTCCCATCGGTTCATCGAGGGGATGACGAACACATGGCGAACAAACTGTGCGACTTGGTGCACGAAGTTTGCGGCCGGTCGCGGAGAGAAAGCACTTTTACCCCACACGCCGGGGTGGGACCCACGTGCGCTGGAAGTTCGGATACTTCCACAAAACTGTAGCTGTGTTCGTAGCTATGTCATACGACGAGAAGCGAAGAGACCCATCGACTTTCGTCGACGTCTCGGATTACGCTTCCTTCGCGCCGGGCATCGCATCGTCGTGCTCTCGGGTGCGCACCAACCGGGGACTTCGTTCCTAAAGAAGAAAACACATCGAGAGACCCCGCGGTGCGGCGGAGTATTTCGAATTTTCGAGTGGCAAGGGAGGCGGGGGGGAGGGAAGAAAAGAGCGAGACGAGTTTGTACACTCGTGGGCCATCGGTTCCTCTCTCCTCACGATTCTCAGAACGAATTTCTCATCTTCTACTCCGACCAGGCAGTTCGCGTCAAGTTCGAGGGTGGGACTCGCGTTCCGAGGATTCGAATGGCTTCGGGGGCCACCGAAGATCGTATTACCGTGTCCACATCCTCTCTCGAGCTGATTCTCGTAACCAAATTTTTCCCTGGCAAACGATATCGGCACATTTGGCATTTGTAAGCTATGTGGGTAGTGCGGCAAAAAAAAAAAAAAAAAAGAAACCATCCGAGATGGTCTTTCGCAATACTTAGAGCTGCTCTCGTTCGACGCACTCGTGGACACGCGCCAAGTTGTTTTATTTAATTTTCCGAGACACGAACGTTTCTTGCGAAAACGTGTCGTTGAAAGGTAAATAGTAAGCGCCGTACGATTTGCCGAGAGTTTCTCGTGTTCGAATCTGTGCATTTCTTGATACTAGAAACGTAAGTCACGTCTTCAACGGGGTGTACCACAATGTATACATACGCATTGCCGCAGCGAGACCCATATATTTTAAACTAAATTGCTGAAGAACGTGTCGAGGGTACGAAGGTCGTTACGCTTTGTAAAAACGTTAAATTATAGTTAAAGTGCCGTTAATACCGATGAATAGAAATTTATATAGCAGGTATATAATAAAATTTGATTCTAGAGAGCTTATTACAATCCAGGGAGGCGCCTGTTACTATCCCCGTGTGGATCTTTGATTCTTCGTCGTGCTCGATAAATAATAATCGAAAGGTACTCGAGCGTGAGCCCCATATTTTGTGGTCGCGCTGTGGATACGCTATTGTATAGAGTTCACGATCGCAGAAGAGGCGCGCGTGTCCCGGTTTGGAGTCCAAAGGCCTAGAATTACGAGACCGCATGAACCTCCTACTCTCCTTCAGCTTTTTTTCTGCTCTTCTGTTGCCTTTGGCGCCACAGAGCTGTGAGTCTAAAAAGATATTATTCTGTGCGCTCGTTGACGAGGGCAAAAAGTGTTAGAAAGGGAGGAAGTCTATCAGCGCCCTTCAGCTGTTTCTGATGGTTCAGCTTTTGCCCCCCTTTACACATCCGGAAACGTTCCAATTTTCGACAAACGACTCAGCTACACCCTCGCGCCTCCTCGCTGCGTTTTCTTAATTCTGCAGTTCACCTCTCTCGCTCGCCCTCTCTCTGCACTCGATTTCTTGTGTCTTTTCGGAGTGAAAGAGCGAGTAGATGAACGGGGCGCGGTGTTACCGGCTTTTTGTCGACGAAAAAGGCCGGCAACCGAGCCGCGTTCCGTTCGCGAAGAGGGCTGAACAGGGACCTGTTATTATCGCGTGACGCTCTACGAGGGACATAAACCTGTCGACTAACACGAAATGCCCGGAGAGTGGCAAGGTCGGTCGGTCCACTTTTCAGTCTATACGCGTGAAGAGTATAGTCGCGACAACCGACTCGCGATTAGGATACCAAGAAGGAAACCGACATTAGCTGTGCTATTTCCTACCTTTACGTTTTGCCTTCATATATACAGATATAGATATCTACATTAGTGTTGTGGTATAGCTATGAGAGACAAATTAGTGACTAGTCGTTTAGTTAGTGTAATCATCGACTGTCCCGCGTTTGACACGCGATAAAAGTAGCGAATTGTGGCTCACCGGGTCAAAGAGACATCGATCGAGAGGGAAAGGGACGTCAATGCCTACTATCCGGGTATATCATTATAGTATGAAAGCGAATGAAAAATCAATTTGGCGAATCGAAACATCGAAGTTGGAAGCCACCCGGGGTGAACGTGCGACCTCGATTAGCCGACAGACGAGAGCTCGAACGGTGGGATAAGATCTTTGAATCGCGAGAGAGTATAGCGTTCCCTTCGGCAGGTGTGTTGCTTCGCTGATGCTTCGTCGTCGACGGCGACGAAGCGCGCGCGCGCGCGCGCGTGTTCATTAAAAACTCGTTAATCCCTCACGGGGCACACTGGATAATTCTCTGATGAACGAACGTACGCGCGGAAGCTACGCTCTTTAAATTTTTGAGTCTCGAACAATTTATATATTACGTTACGAAACACCAGCGTACGAAAATATGCATCCTCGATGCTTAAACGACCGGTCGCGACTGTAAAATTTAGCTAAACGTCTATCCCACAACCCCTCTCTTGTGCTCTTCTTCTTTCTGTGTATTAAAAAATATATAATAATAATTATCCATACGGAGTTAACGGACAGACACAGTCTGCTCTCGAAGCATCAAAACCGCCGTGCAGCTCTGCGCGATGCGGATAATAACGACTGGTTCAATTACCTTGATGAATTTTTCATTAGCGGCATACCGTGCAACACACGGTGTAGAGTTTTATGTTTATAACGCGTAGGATGGATCATGAAGCGCTCCCGCGAGTACCGATAATAAAGATCTCGATCGTTCTCAGCGCGAGATACATACACGTCGAGCGAAATGCCTCATGGCATATCATGTGAATATGAGTGCACAGCAGCGATGAATTTCTATCGTTGCAGAGAGTAAAGAGTCTCAGAAATTCTCAGAGTAAAATACATGGAAATTGAGACATGACAGGAGGTGCATTCTCCGCATTTTTTCTTTTTTCCTTCTCCCTCGGAAATGACATAAACTTATATATATACACGTTGCGCGTCGTATACGGGCGAATCGACGTTTTCTGAACGCAATGTGTATACGTACGCGCGTTCGGAAAAAAGAATGCCGGTGCAACAGGAAAACGAGGCGCCAGAATGTCTCGAAAGAGAAGTAGTCAGCGCGCAGTATCCCGAGCGAAACCGCGCGGGTTTGCGTACGTCGTCTAACCCGAGCGATTCCATGCTAATCGCGCATTAAATTAATTTTATAACGTGCCATAAACGTTTATAAGCGACGCTGTAGGAAACGAGGAGGTAAAAAAAAAGATAGTTGAAGAGGGCAAAAGAGAGACAGGTGGTGGCCGTTTTGTTGCAAGAGAGTTCCTGTATACTCTCCACGCGCTCCCTGGTGCACGTGCCGCACTAAAGAGTTACCTTTATTGCTCCCTCCTCTCTCTAACTTGGTATCAACCCCCTGGCATTCACTCCCTTTACATCGCGGCTCTGTTGGTGTGTTGTGTCTCGAGCGAACGATCGTTTTCATATCCGTACGGTGAATCCAAACGAGCATTTCTTTATCGACCCTTAGCCCTCGGTGTACACGATACTGAAGAAGATAATACCCCAAATAAAAATAACGAAAAAGGAGAAAAAAAAATAATAATAAGTGAAAGCGACAGTTCACATTTACTCGAGCCGTCCGTATTGTTTTACGAGTATCGCGTGTTTTTTTTTGCCGTCGTCTTACGCACCCAAAACAACGATGAGCTTTAGCCGCTATTTAAGAGTCGGCGTCGAGTAAAGCATGTCGTCAGCGGCTGCAAAGAGATCAGTGGAACGTTTAATTGCAGGCGCCAGTAGGTAGTACCCGTACTCGATCAGACATGGGCGCGGTGACGTTTACGTCGCCGCGGTTTTATTGGAGAACTAATAACGCAACGAGCCGACACAATCTTACTTTATACAACATCGAAGCCGGCACAGGTAGCGCCGCGCGTTAAGTTTGCACAGTCGGAACTGTTTTCTCCGGGAATTAAAGCAGCTATTGCAACGACACTGACGCGATGATGATGCTGTGAAATACCGTTTGCTGATAGCTTCGCGCCGAATGATAAACGGATAGATATAATCATTGCGCGATGACAAATTCATGACCAGAAGCTCGTTCGTAGAATTTTCACGATGACAATACAGCGGCAAAACAATTACGAACCGTAGAAAAAAATTGCGCAAAGACGAAAAAATTGATAAATACAAAGAAAAATAGAGCCCGGAGTGTGGCGGGTGGATCGTCGTCAGATGGTAAGGAAAAATACGTGAGTCCCCGAGACACACGGTCGCGGTGTAGTGCGCACGGAACAACGACCGGTGGGTATATAGTATTAACAACGAATACTACGAGCGAGTTGCACGTTGCGCGTAACTGGCATTCTCGGTTAAGTGGGAATGGGTCACGGTTCGTTAGGCAGGAACACTTTTTCAGGGGCATACGGAACGTCAAAGTTTTTCGTTGCAGCTGTTGTTGTCTGCGCTCTCGCTATAGCCGCGGTGAGTCCAAGCGACAGAGGCTTCCGAAGTACGAAAAAAGAAGTTAAGAATAAAAGGTGAAGCGAAGATGGTGAGAAAGAAGTCAGAGAGGAAGTGGAACTCTCGGGAGGGTCCTTGGCATGCGTGTACTACCTGTTAGAGGATCTCGTCACGACATATGGACAGGTATATACATACCCATCCGTATAACTATCCCTTAATTTATAACTATACTATAGATAAATACATGCGTAAACGAATAAGCCGTGCATCGAAGAACGAGCTGAAGCTCTTTTTTTCCCCGGGAAGAACACACGCAGTCTCATCGCGAAAAAGCCTGAAATCGTCTTAAGATTCGCTTCCCTCATTAAACAAACAAGCTTTGCATACCTACCGGACTCTGTTCATGCCGCTCATGTGCGGTTCTTCTTCCTTTCGGTCTCGTCGCTTGCGACTCGTTTGCATCGGACGCACAGACACACACACGTGGTCTTTTCTCCTCATCGGTATTACATTCGTTATATTCGGGACGGCGATTTCAAGTAACTAAGTATTTTTCATTTTTTCATCGATAAATAAATTCGAGAAAAAATCGCATGTGATTGATTGGCCGTAAAGGTGTTCACAGAGGGTAGCTGATCAATTTCGTTGGTAAAAATAGCCTTTGAAAGGTGTGTTACGTAGAGACGATAAATGTTGAAAAGAGAAATATATATATATGATTGAAGAACAAGCTGAGCTTTGCGTCAAGTAGACAGTTCATGACGTATTGAAGAAGAAGTATGACGTGCGACAGAGAGACGAGTTAACAGAATTGAGAGTGAACAAGCTTGACGCACAGGTTTTATATACTGTTGTGTGTTGGTTCGGCCACCGCTGCTGCCGCCCGCACACGTCACATTAGGCTCATTTTCCACACGCGGTTTTACACGCGCGGCAATTACAATAATAACAGGCCTCTTCTACCGGCACGTTCTGTATGTGCGAGCGAACCAAGTTCTCCTTCGCTCTCTCTCTCTCTCCGCGAAGAGCGAGTACACAGGGCCTCTTCGGCGTACACCTCCAACTGCGGCCACTTAGGGGCAACGTGCAGCGTCGGGGGCGCTTCCGCGCTCGTTTTGTTAAATTGATTTAACATATTCATTAGCCTATGCAAATTGTTCGCGGTACACCCGCGATCCAAGGGACGAAAGCCATGAAGAAAGTTGAACTTTTATCTGTAGAAGATTAAAGGATAATGCGCGAAAAATAACCCCCGAGACGAGAACGAACAGATTTTTAGAAGGTCTGTCGTTCGAGTGTCAAGAAGCTCGAGGGGTCCGGTCAATCGCTGATACTCGCGAGGAAACGAGAGCCCGTGTAACGCGAGACATTGACAAGTACGCGCGAGAGATCGGCAACGATCGCGGTAATCCTCTTCTCCGTGAGTGAACACAACGGAGACAGAAAGATCCCGCGATCACGATAGCGAGACATCGCATTGAACGATTCGTTTCATGGAACGACGTAGAGTACTCTCACGGGCATGCGCTCGCGCGAGCCGAGAGCTGGCATTCATTCGCGGCTTTTGCCTCTGCGCGCACGGTAGAGATCGGGCCGGTAGATCTTATCTCGAGATACGTTCATAAACGCTTAATGCCGCGGCGTCGACTGCTAGACGATCAACTCCGCTCGTTCTGTATACTGTATTTATACTTATAGTATATATATACACTATGAATAAAGATCGAGAGACGCCGGTCTCTTGTAGCGACTCTCGTGATACCTGGGACCGTGGCACCACTCGCGTATACTCACTTCTACCTCACTGACATTCTCATTTAATTACCTAACGATTTTTCCACTTTTTTTTTTATTTTTATTTTTCTATTCTCTTCCTTTTTCCATCGATCTTAACGAGTCCCGAGCTCGCGTGTAAGATAATCATACTCCTCGCCGTCATTGATGTACACGCGTCCGTTCCAATTATTATTTCCATTCAATCTCACGATAAAAGTCTGCTGGGATCTATGTCGCTGCTTTGATACGACCAGAAAAAAAAAAAAATAGACTTATAATGCATCGTTCACAGCTCAGCGTCGTTAGGACCGGATGCGCGCTGTTACGGTTTGATAGAAATGCAAACGAAAAAAAAAAGGAGAAAAAAATGTAACGAAGACTCCCGAGGGAACGGGAAAGTAAGAGAGAGAGAGCATCAAAGGGCGGGAGGAAACAGAGTAAGAACAGGCTTCTCTCCCCGTGTAATGACCGGTGGCCAACCCTCGGCGTGTCATTTGGCACAAAAACCAACAAGTCGGAACGCTCACGGGCGTTCTTCTCCTCTCTCTCTCTTTCTCTCGATGTACGTACAATGCATTGAGAAGCGTATATCCACCAAAGCCGCCCTTCTTCGTGTCACAGCGAAGTAGAGTTTCCTTTCCGTAGATCGCGCGAGAGGGATTGCGACGGCGCAAACCACGAGAGCGGACACACACGTTTGTCCAAGTGCTCCAAACGTTCTGGCGGGTCATTACGTAAACGGTTACAGGATTGTGAAGTGTAGTACCTATAAGCGAGCGTCACGCTCCGACACTGTTCTAAATTGAACAATCGTTATACAGCACGTGTACACGCGCATTTCTATACGGAAAAAAAAAAAAAAAAAACGCAAAAAACATAATGCATACGATGCTATTTCTCAGTTTACGATTGACCGGCTCGCTATTAGATACAACGATTAACCGCGTACAGTAGTTCGAAAATATGCTGAATTCGCAGCCAACTCCGCGTATAGCTTGATGTGTATATGTATTCAGGGACGTTTCAAGTAAAAAACAATCTTTCGATCTCTCAGCGCGGCCAATGTAGTTGAACTTTATTGCGCTCGATTCTCTCAATCTCCTTTTATCACAGAATTTCTTTCGCATCACTTTTCTCTCTGTCTTATATTATTTTTTTTTATTTTTTTTTGTTATCATTGTATCTCGATATGTAGTCGTATAGGTATTCGCTATTCTCACGATATACCAGAGATGCGAGAGAGAGTCCGCGTTTCTACAATACAGTATATCTTCTAGTAGAGTACAAGAAAGACAAGCAAAGGAATAATATATAATACCGCGCGGTGTTACTCTCTCGGACGCTGCCACTGGCGTTGCAACCGCGGGAAGGAACGCTTTTGTATCTCGTACTATATCTACAATGCCGCAATTATAAACCATTCAGGCTACCGACGTGCGTGCCGGCGAACAGTTAACGTCGAAGAGTCGCTCGGCGCACGGGGTACACGAGCTGTTTCGCGACGTATATATATTATATACGTGCATACTGCATATACAAGTATTATATTATACCTGTAACCATAAGCGAATCAACGCACGAAAGGGTTGTATGTGTTGTGTGTGTCAGAGACGCTATAGAAGCGAATGAACGCGAGGCTCGCGCGAAGAGGTGCACTTTACGTTGGTGAGCAATGAACCTTCACCGCATCAGCCGTGCAAGCAACCAGCACCACCAGCAGCAACAGAAAGAAATACGAGAGACACGCACGAGATATTATATTGAGATAAAAATTCACGAAACGGGAAAGCTTAATGTCATCGCGTACTTGGCGCAACAATTTTCTGTCGTTCAAGCCGTCTATCCCTATATCGACATTACGCGGAGCTGTAGGCAAACTACTGGTGTAACGCACACTCGGACGTTAACTCGTTTATTTGCCTTCTGTAGATTAGACATACGAGATCCCGACAGCTTCACCAATCTCGTTTCTTTTTAATTGGTCCTGTCCGCGGCTCTCGGCGTCAAACGTTGAATAACACACAGCCGACACAGCGCCTCGTTTTTCAACGTTCTCCGTCATAGTTTGACGATCATCAAACCTGAGAATCCGGAATGATATGTACGCTGTGTAATAAAAAAAAAAAGGGGGTGCTTGCAGTTCTCGAGAGTAGTCTTGTTTAATCAGGACGCGTTTCCCGCGGTCCTAAAGTATGGGATAGGTATATGTATGCCCGACGATGGATAGAGGAAGAGATATCCAGGTGTATCTCTGAGAAATCCTAGCGGAGGCTGAAGGCAGTGCAAACATTGGGCACACGTTCGGTTCTCGTTCATTCGTGCATTTGCCTCGGTTATGTACAGTCTCGCAGCCTTCAGACGGCGCTCAATAACCGGAAGTACATCACTCGACGCATCCGCCCGACCGTCTACGCGTCCCCCAATTCCGTCTCGACGCCCTCGGCTCGATAGTGCGCACGGACGCATATGGCAATCGTCGAGCTTACTGGCGTTAACTCTCTCTCTGGCTCATCGTACCTCGGAGCTTTAAGCATGGCAAACATTTTCACTCTCAATTGTCAGTTAATCGAAAGTTTTAGTCATTCTGCCGACCAGTAGCGGAAGCAATGTCGCCATACATGTCGCCTGATATCTCTTTCGGAGAAGTACGTCTTTTCTTAATACATCGCGATACGTTATCATTAATTTTTTAGTCCCAATTGCGTGTCAGTGATCGTTCTGCCTTGTCGATCGCTTCGAGGGTGGTCCGTTACACTTGTTTGTCCACTCTCGTTCTTATTAAATAAATTGTACGAGTTTTACGTCGCTGTAAAACTCAACGAAACAACATTTAGATACAGTCTCGCCTATTACGTCGTATCTCCCGAGACGACGTGGGGAGGGTAGAGGAGCGGTCGGATACAGATTTAATTAGAGTCGAGTCTCTCGCGGTTGGGAAGAAGTCGTAAAAACATAATCGTAATATGATAATTATATGGGGTTCGCGTTGGAAACAGACGGATAATAACGACGAAGTCAGGCGAAGAAGTAAAATCCCGCGAGTAAAAGATGTTTCTACGAGGTATATACACTGTCTGTAGTTTCTCGCGGGTCCACGCGCTTCCATTCACATTTCGCATTGGCGTGATCAAGGCGTCCTTGTGTCCCATTTCGTCCGTTAGCCGAGCGAGAGCGAGAGAGCGAGCACGCGGGTGCGGGTTGCGGGGGCAATTCACGCTTACGGACTCGTCGTTCGCGCTCGTTCAGTCAAGCTAGCGTTTTACGACCGCTGCTTACACACCATTCACAGCATCCCCGCAGATTTATTCACATGGGATTCCGCGGCTGACTCTCGTTATCCCGCGCGATTTCACAGAGAATCGTTATATACAAACTTTCCACCTATAGATACATAGCTAGAGGAGAGATACGCTACTTTAGCTACGAAACATTATGTTACATCGAATTCCCGCCAAGATTGCGCGTATCCAAGTTATGCTGTCCTTATGTTCCGTATCTACAGAGAGCAATTCGAGAGAAATCGAAAAAAAAAATATATAAAAAAAAAAATAAAAAAAAAGTAACAGAATAAAAAGACGCCGTGTTTGTTTCAACCATTCAGCCGATAGCAATCTCTAACAACGTGAAATCCTTGTTCTTTTTTTTTCTCCACCATGTCCCAGCTACATCTCTCGCGTTTGCCGATGTTCAATGAGAGAAAGAAAGAGAGACAAAGAAATAAGCTATATATACATATATATATGGATGAGATCAGAAACAGCAGCAGCAGGGCCTGAAGCGTAGTAATAACGACGTGGCGTGCGAGTGTTGCGTGTTTGGAATGACAGACGCACGGACAGGAGGTGAGCGAGCGTCGACTGGCTCTCTCTCGCTAACTTAAAAAAAAAAGAAGATACGGACAAGACGAAGAAGCAGCAAAGCTGCGAACAACACAGTAAAAAAAAAAAAAAAAAAAAAAAACCGAAAAAAAATGCAACAGAGAATACGAAAAAACAGTCATACAGAAAGAACTGCAATGCGCGTACGTTCACTCCACTCGTTCATCTTATAACGATGATCGTTTCGGTCAGCACGGTAGTCTCCGTCTTTTCTCCTCGTCGTTCGGATATATCGCCCGAACGCGTGAACGTGTCGAACCGTTTCGTGGAAGCATGAACATCCGGAGATGTACGACAAGAGTTGATGGAAGAACGTGTGGAAAGAGAGACAGAGAGAGTTGGTCGAGAGTGAATTAATTCGACGTGCGGCACACACCGCACGCAACGGCCACAGCTCGAGTCTACACATAGCTGGGTTACTACTACTCGCTTCTGCCCTTATTGAATGCTCGATCGCTGCCGGTCAAACTATATCGCCAGCGACACTTGCAGCTCTCGGACGCTGCGGCTCTCTCCCTGCGTGCGTGAGAACGCACACGTATATACCGTATGCATGCGTCCGCGACGACGAGAACTGGACAGCAAGCGAAACACTGGAATACCACTGCATAACTGGACGACAGGACGATAATAACCGCTCGGATTCGAACTGCGAAATGGTCGCGATTACACGTGTTGTGTTATTGTAGCTGAGGGTGTCGCGGGAGCTCGCGCGCGCCTCATCTATATAGAGCATTACCATTTACATCGCTGCAGTTACATAGCAGGAGATGAGCTCCGTGATGCGCTCATTATGCGTGGCGTTTCCACGAGACGGTGCCGATAACCGAACGCGAACCGGACTCTCCGGATAATATGACTGTTCGACGCTATCTCGACATGTTGTTGACGCGCGTACCCTGCACTTGCTAATTAGCGACGCATATTGCGCACTATGGCCCATAGTCTTTCCCTCTGCCGTATAACGCACACCCTGCATGCCGTACAATCTCCGTCTCATTCTCTCACTGTCGCTCTGTTCATATATACATTTTCACATCTCGTTTGTCGTCTCGAAACCTTTCCTGTCTCTATCTTCGCTCATTGCGCGCACGCACTTCGCTATAGTATACTCACAAACGCCGTGATTCGTACGCGCGTCACTCTTCATCTTGGTCGTTGCACACGATATACACCATATACGAGGAGAGCGTCGATTTCATCGAGTGTGACACTCGACCACCGGGGTTTTGACTGCCAGCTGTCAAGAGTTTGTATGTGTATACCGTACAGTTGATTCCAATCTTCTACGGGGTCGCAACGCCGCTTTCTTTCTACGCCCCTATAATAATTCGTTATCTGTACTTTCTGATGAAAATTCACTGGACCCGTCGTCGGGTCAAATTACTTATTTTACGCACGCGAATTCGTAAATTGCGCGAAAAAAAAAATCGATAATTGTGTACTAGAATATTGTTTGGGAAACGTCGATTTGACGCCAAAAAAATGTGCAATACCTTTTGTCAAGTTTTTTTTTTTCACGTTTCTCATACCCCTGTAACGCTTCGAAAAAAAATGTTTTTAAAACAACGTCAATCTTCTATATTTTTTTTTTTTTTCGTCGAACACGATAGTCACGTGAGATTTTTTTTTTTCGTATTTCATCGGAAAGCCCATCTATGTCCATTTAAAAATATCGCAAATCTTTCAAAATTCGGTGATACAAATTTTCGCCATTCGCAGTTTTAACGCCACTCTCCAAAAATATGCCATTTATTCTCCTTTTAGTTGAATTTTTTCTACGGAAATTCGCGTCGGAAGTAAATAAAAAAATGGAATGATTTTTTGCCATTACAAGCATTAAATTATTCTTGAACTTTTCCACTGTTATTTTGCGGAGAAAAAATACCACTTCCATCGACGAATATTCCGAGTGAGCATTCCAGCATTTCGCATTTTCGTTCTTCTATAGTGGCTACATATATTTTTTATCACATGTGGGATCCTCCGGCGACGTCGTGCGTGGGGTAAGCCTCGAACTACCGCACAGTAGCGAGTGGCGCGCAGGGCTCGCTTGCCGGGAAGCCAATATTCTTGATGGCATGTCCCCGGAGCCAAAGCCCAGTATACACACACTATATTCAACCCAACATGGCAAGTGGAATAGCAGATAGCACACGACTAAGCTTTCATAACAATTTGCATCTCGCCTGTGCGGGTCTGTGGATAACATTAAATATGGATGCGTTTCGTATGGGTATATATACGCGGCATACAAGGGGACTGCAGGGACACTTCCCATATTCTGGATGTCGCGAGGGACCTACACGGCACTTCTCTACACTCTCTTTCTCTCTTTGCTCGAGCTGTGACCGATCAAACTTTGTGACACGTCGCTGGCACTTGCACCATCCGGACAGCGCGATTCACGAAAAAAAAAAAAAAAAAAAAAAAACGACGCTTTTTCTTGTTTATTTCATAAACAATTCAACGTTTATACCTTTTCTACTTCTTGACTCTTCTTCGGTACGAAGATTCCGACTTTAACGCTACCGTGTTCTAGAAACGAGTTCTTCAATTATTTTTCGCTAATGAAAGCCGTCGGGCGTTACCGTTTTTCTTTCCACACTCGGGGGCCACCCAACAGCGCGCTAATGCGATTGCTCGTTCGCGATAAGAAATGTTGCAGACGGCCAATCTCTTGGTAAATCGTTAGGTACCGTTTTGCCTCGCTTATTGTTGCTGTGTTTTCGAGTCGTGCCGTTAGAATCGCTCGTACTCTCGATGTGCGTATTTCGCACGACGGTGAGCATACGCGCGCGTAGCGCGGAGGGGGGAATGGACAAGCGAAGACGGGATGTCATCGGATACCTCACCAACGTGGAGAAGTGTAAATCTCCCGAGAGGAGAACTCCGTCTCTGTCTGAGGTGAACGGGTATTGTAGGGTGCCAGTGTATGTACTGTATACACGAGAGAGGTGTTACGAGCGGCGCAGTCTTATCCCGAGGGAGTCGCGCCAACACGGGAAACCAATTAGCCGAAGAACGTCGTCGGTATCGTGGTAGAGCTCCTCTCCAACGTCGGATATGAGTGGTCTCCGCTCTGCAACGAGTTTTCACGAGCTCCAGGTTCAACGTGCCCCAACTGTATATGCCTCGAGTCAATTTTCGCGCGAAGCACGAAGTTGTCCTTATCGCTATAATCGCGTAGAGCGTGGAAACGTTATGCACGACGGTGGATTTATCCTTTCGTCCAAAGAGACTCATCGACGTAGCTATTATTAGCGATACGAGACTTTTTTTTAACATAAACGAATGCAAGAATATTCGAGGAATGCGAGATGCAAAAAATCGTGGATCGGAAATTCCATCCGGAAAGCCAGTTAGTTCGCGATTAGCTAAAGATTAACGAATCGACGATCAACGCGCGGGAGGCGAACTGCTCGCATAATATTATAAATCCCGTAAATCTCTCTCTCTCTCTCTCTCTTTCAACGGCGAGTGAGAGACCGACGAGTTTTTGAGGTCTCGAGTATATATTACGTTGATGCCCCCGCGTTTCTGATGTTCGTTCATTTGGGAGTCTAATTTATCCGTTGGATGAAATTAAAACGAATGCTGGAGATGAAAGCTTTGCTGGCGTATGGATGGTTGTTATATTCGTCGTTGTCGTCGCTGAACCGAAGGAGAAGCAGTCTCGGCCCGAACTGACGAGCCACGAGGCAGCAGCAGACACGAGAGAATGAACAAAAAATATAAAATTAAAAAAAGAAAAAAAAAAAAAAAGGAACGAAAGACCGAGAGCGAGAAGATGCGGGAGAATGAAGGAGCCAGAGTGCGCGCGTGATTAGGGAGGAATGTTGATTAGATCCATCAGCTTGAGTCGAGTTGAGAAGAAGAAGAGAAGGAGACCCTTTACTCGTCTCTCCCCACCCCTTGTCTTTCCTCTCATCCGTTCACAAGTGAAAAAAATCTGTGTATCGTTTATGTATGCTATAGTATTTCATACGTCGTTTCGAACAGTGATGATATTTTGTTCAATCTTAACTTCTTCCCTCTTTGTCTCAAAATGCCAAAGACTTCGCTCCTTTCGACATTCGGAAAGATTTTAGCGCTCTCATGTGTTGTACAAATCTTGTCCTCGAGAAGTACAAAAGTAGCCACGGGTCGACGACAGTCGGAGCCACAAGAGAGAGAGAGAACGAGAGAGAGAGCTGGATAGAGATTTCTGTGTCGAAGTTAAACGAGCTCTTCGTGATACAGTGTCGGCTGTCGATACGTAATCGCTCTGGCATTTGTCACCCGCTGTTGTTATACCCTCCCAAGTATAATACTTCTCTCTCTAACTCTCTGTGTCACTCTGGTGTGTGCGTGTTGTTCGCCAGGGCATCGGAGAGATCATCGGACAACAGCAAAGAACTTCCGAGGCTCGTCCGAGGAGAGCGATCCTCTTCTCCTTCAGCCTATATCGATCGTTGCTAACCCATCGAAAGCGCGTGCAAGTAAACGTTTAACCGAGAAAGAGGGAACAGAAAGATATTCTTAACGAGACAACCGTGCGGAAAGGTCAGCTCGGCTGTAACGACGATTTTTTATTTTATATTCTCCATTTCGTTTCATGAGAAAATCATTCTCGAAGGAACATCACGTACTGCGTTTCTATGCGGGAAAAAAAAAAAAAGAAAATTATTTCGAAAGAAATCACTCGACGCAGTACTGCCGATGTTCACAGCGAAGCGATACTAGATTCACTAGCGATTCAATCCAGTTGGCCAATACGTATGCAGATGAGGAATAATAAAATGTGCGAAGGATACATTTTCCCGTCGTAATATAACAGAGTCTGTGCTCCGTTGCGATTTATATCGTAGTATCGCCGAGAGAGTATACTTACGCGATGCGTGGGTGAGCCAAAGCGGTAATATTGCTCTCGTCGGAATCGCGAGAGCACAAATGTGTCCTTCTCGATCGAGTTCTTCGTTAGCTCGACTTAGGAATAAAATGTCGTCGAGTTCTTCAAGCATCATTCGCTTGTTTTATTATTTTATTTCATAGTCAACATTTATTGGGCATCAAGTTTATTCCGTAAGGCATTCGAGATTATTAAATCCGACAATGGTGATTGGCGATCTCCGATTCTCGACGGAGACACATCGTTAAAAAAAAAAAAAAACAAAAATCATCGCATATAAAAAAAGAGACGTTTGCGATTTCATCAGTATAATCAGAAATTGCGGTAGCGTGGCTCGTAAAAGAGCGACATTCGCACAGCGGGAAGCCGAAATACGAGAATCTGGTGTTTTTTTTTTTTTTTTTTTTTTTTTTTTTTTACAATCCGAACATAGAATATCCTCATTACCGAAGATACCTCGGACACTTAACGCCGGGTGGGCGAGGAGCGCCTTTCACGGTCGGAGTTTTCTGATCCTAATAGCGCTCGTCGCGTCGATATGCGCTCAATGCGACGCGATTGTTGATGATTTCATCGTCGTTGACTTTTGTATCCATTCGTCGTTTCGCTGACTAAACAGAAATACAGTATAGTACCCATGTATATTATATGCTTACTGTCATAAGTAGGGATAGTACACAACCTTGCGTACGAAACACGAAACGGTGAGAAGACTGACGAGGTTCCCTATGACCGTCATAAATTTGTTTCGTTTATACGACCGTTTTAAAATCTTTCGACGGTCAGGTGCAGAGCTTGTTAAGTCGGCCGTTGGCACGACTGACCAGCAGCCAACGGTCCCCTCCTATTCTATAGCACCAAAGATCGCTTGAAGAAGAAGAAGAAGAAGTAGAAGAAGAAGTAGAAGAAGAAGAAGAAGTAGAAGAAGGTGAAGAAGAAAGGAAGAAGAAGCAGAACCATCGTGACGACGCCCTCGGTCTCTTCGCGCCCTCATGTATTTCACACTATACCCGAAGCAAAATCCGGATGCCCTGTGTCTTGTACTATCGTCTTTCCTTCTGCCGATTGGGTGGAGAGAGTTGGCGGAGATGAGCTGCACGACCGCGGGGTCGTCGCATGGATTGACCGACATGAATCACAGTTACAAACACCCGTTGGCCCGAAATCGATACGAGAGCGTCTCGAAAGCAACGAGCAAAAGCGAAAAAAAAAAAAAAAAAAAGAGATAACAAAACACGCGTGAACGTTCGCGAAGAGAGTGCGTAACAGTGTGTATACCAAGTCCCTTTCGAACTCTCGTCACTTAAAGATTCTCAACGCGCGCTCTTGCCTGCTGTTGCTGCCGCTGCTCCTTCTCCCTTCTTAAATTGAATTGTCTCCGAGAGAGTTAAAGCCTTCTTCGCACGCGTACAACAAGAATACGTTTGATGTGTGCGTACGTGTTGGGGACATGAAGAATTAACGAACTTGTGTCTTGATGCGTTTAGCCTCTCCGTCTATTACTATAGTCAGAGGGGGGGCTTGGAGTGTAACTCCGGCAAAGGGATATATATCGAACGTAATGACCGCGAAGAGATCGGGAGAACAGCCAATGAGATCACTCTATAACCGTCCTTGATAAGCTGCTCGACTCACCGCGAGATTCGCGGACTGGTAAATATAATAAGTAGCGTTTTATACATTCAAAGAACAGTCCGAACGATATAGCATAATGCCACAGCGAGAACGAGATCTATCAGTTGTACCGCTACCCCGTTCGGTAACCAGCTGAGAGAATTTCATTACGTGGAAAATGTAAATATAATTGTGGCACCGCTGACATAACGGTAAGATAATCCGTCGAGCCGCGGAGGCGCTGGTTCAGCAATAAATCGTAATTTATGATCCCTACAAACGGGGAACGGGCGGCGACGGGATATCGCAGAGAAATTCAAGACTGTTGCTGACTTCGGTCAATCTCTCTTTCTATCCTCGCGCCTTTTAACATTCCTTCTCACTTCGATTGGGGGTCCGTAAACGAGTTACGATCTCTCGTAGCCGGAGCGAGAACTCCAGCAGAAGCTGAAAGATCGCCGATTCTTTTTGCTCGATTGCGAGGCTCTTGAATAGCGTTGATGCCGTTTTACGAACGGGGGGAAGGGGCCTTGCATTGGTATTCGCAAATGTTGCCGATTTACGTCTACATAATCTAGAAACAAGCATTCCATCTCTCGCTCGCGCGTCATTCGCGAAACTCTCCTCCGCGCGGCCTCTCTGTATCTATATCTTTTCCGCATACATTACGAGAACGGCGGTTCTCTTGCTCGCTCGTGCTAATAAATTAATTGCCCAAGATCAACGTATCTCGGCCGTAAACCAGTCAACGGTATATTACAATATATAACATTACGACCGCGAGTAGTGACGACGCGAGACTCGCCGGCTAATTACATAATTATACGTCATTACGAGAGCCGCGAATCAATTAATAACCCGGGTTACAATGTCGCTTAACGCAATATTTGCTCGTACGTGGGTAAGCAGAGAGGGTCAAGAGTGAATGAAACTTTGCGCGAATAATAACGAAACCGAAGATTCTTCGTCGTCATCGACGCATAAAAGTTCGCTAAGTTCCGTGAATGTACGTAGGAATCGTGTGGGCGTTCAGCAACCGCGATGATGCTTAACCGCGATCGCGATCGGATCCGCGAGAGAGCAAACGCGAGAGACCGCGAGCTTTTGTAATTTATTGTCGTTCTGGTGCGATGACGGCCGGCGTGCGGCCTCCTATTCATTATCTCGCGGCTTCGGCATCGACTCTTCGTCTCGCGTATGAATATTTTCGTTTCAGCGACTCGAATCGTGTCGACTATTGCCTTCGTTGGATTCTCTCCGGCGAGCACCGTTTCTCTAGTCGACGAGACCCTGATACGACGACTTTTCAACTTCTTTTTTCGTATATATTTAATTTATTTATTCGTTTCACGCAATCGTCGCGGCGGCAACAGTTATTTTTTTATGACGCACAGAGAGAGAGAGCGAGAGAGAGAGTGTACATGGTTGGCCTCTATCGATCACCGGGGATTTCCCACGGTAAACAACGGCATTAACTGGCGATACCGAAAGCCATGCAGTTTACAGCTACTCGCTAAACGATTGTACTGTCGCAAAATTATATACGTCTCTTAAGCGACGTACTTGTATTCATCGGGTAAACGACAAACTTAATAGAAAATACGTGAGTTCTTCGGACATTCTTAATCCCCTCCTTCTTCAGGAGCTACAATCGCGTGTTAACTTCAAGTTCGATCAAAAAATTCGTCACGCCGAACTTTCGTCTCGTTTGTTTTTCGCGATTCTTGGAGCCGAAAATTCCAATGAGAACGATGCCGAAGCGTCGAAAACGCAAGCCTTTTCTTATATCGAGCCTCTGTGCACGCAGAAAGGATCAACGGCGGGGGTGGAATACGAGATGCGGGCACTGATTTATTTAAGGGGGTCTCATGCCAGACATCCGGTTTGTCGAATTACGATTTAAGAGAGTGAACGATGTATCTCCTCGTCTCGGCGACGACGAGAGATAACGATACTAAGTGAAAGAGGGCGAGAGATAGAAAGAAAGAGTGAGAATTATATTGACGCGGTAAGAGAAAGAAAGCAAGAAGTAGATGGTGACACGAAAATTTATTCCATACGCTCCAGAAGTCGAGTTTCATAAGAGCACTTGACCAATATGTAGGAGGAGACAGAATATATGAGAGTGTCATAATGAGATGAGAAGAAAGAAAGACGACGAGCAGTTGACAAAAAATAAAAATAAAAAAAAGAAGACGAAGGAAGGAGCGAGTAAACGGGATCCTCCTCTCATTCGTCAGCGCGTTAACAGTTTATCATTGCATCGACACAAGTCACGTACCAGTGGGACCCTCGGGCCACTTAAAAAAAAAAAAAAAAAAAAAAAAAAAAAGTCCATCCACACACCGAGCTTTAGTAGGAAGTGACGTCAGGACGCGTTTGCTCACAGATTCTGCGGTAAAGAGGCATCAGCATTCGTGTTGGCGGAACACACTACTTAACAGTTAGAAGAACAGACGCACGGGTTGCTTATAATATGCGACGAGGGAGCTGCGTATACGAAGATTGTTACCATTCGTTAATGGCCCCTTCGCCTTCGTCGCCCGTCTGGACGCTGAATTCAATCGAGTTGCATTTCCCGATTCTGCGAGAAGGTTTACCGGCAGTAATCGCGAGTATACGATACTATAATAGAAGGGAAGCGAAGTCGCAGCTACGATCAATGCATTATTAATGGCCCTCTCAGTTATCCGTTACATCTCTCCTGCTACTCGTAACTATTGCTACTTTGCTCTATAGTCGACGAGGCTATGCGGCGGCTGCATACCAGAAGATGAACCTTGAAAAACATGACAGACCTTCTTACTTCTCGTATCCACGTGCACATCGTGACCCCAGAAAAATCTAACATACTCGCTGCTTATTATGAGCAGTAAACTCGCATCGCATCTTAACTTCTTGATTTCTATCTATATATGATAAGTTTAATTCGTAATAATAAAAAAAATGAATTCGTACCAAAAACAACGTATAATACGAAAAAAAAAAAAAAAAAAAAATCTACACGTTTTTTTTTATACGGAAGTCTCATAATAAAATCCCCTTTTACTACGTTTTAAGTCCCAATGCAAAGCGGATGTACTAGTTTTCGAGTAAAAAATCGATATTGTGAGTTCGCGAACACCCCGACGTAGCGCTCACATCGATCGAGAGAGCCGTATCCTCTGGACTCGCAGGTCGCGCAGTCGCGGCGCATGTTTGGCGAAATATGCACGAGAGTATTGTCTCAGTTGCTGCTACTACAACGGTAATCCAACTAGACACTGACAGGCTGACCGTGAAGATGACGCCTGGTATGACAACGTGTGGGAGTGCTGTCACTCATTGTTTAACGTGGAAATATCTCTTTCTCTTCTTCTCCCGCATGCTGACTCGTTGAATGGCCGACCCGTAGAACGATTCATTTGCTTATAGACCTCCCTCCCCCTCCCCCCTACCCTCGTGCGCCTCGTGCCGCTCTGTCACATCGCGCGATATTCGTCACCGACTTTATATATCTATCTACTCTCTCATTCTATATATCCATTGAAAACGAGCGCAGTTCGCTCAATGAGATCGTTGACCATACGCCAACGTCTGTGACACTCGAACTTTGTGATTGTGAACTCTCGAATTCCTTCCTTTAAACTTCACAGATCACACACGCATCCCAAACTGTATGACACTGAGATCGCGCAAGTCGTGCGGATGAAGATATAGTTACGAGTAGATCGTGTACTCGGAGCAATCAAGAGTCGAAGGAACGTTGGTTATTAATTTTTTTTTTTGTTTTCTGTTCTATCAGAGGCCACCTTCCTCGTCACTTTCGTACCCTGGCCCGGGCGGCAATGACGATGCCCGTAGTCCCGGAAGCGGGGGAACACCCGGACCCCTCAGTCAACAAGCACCCACCAGTCTGGACTCATCCGATCCTGGTAAGTGATAAGTCCTAATTATAATGTATTAAAAAAAAAAAAAAAAAATTCAGGAAAAAAAAAGATGGCGGCGAGATTGGCGTTGAATCGATCGAATTTGCTAATCTCGCAGATTCGTATTATAATTCGCGATAAATAAGTTATGTGCCCGTGGAATTCGGAGACTCGAAAGAATGGCATAGTTGAACCTGTTGGCGTGCAGACAAAACGAAAAAAAAAAAAATATATATATATATATAATAATCGTTGGCGTTACATCGAGAGTTCGTGAGGTAGCAACTCCGAAAAAAAAATTCTTATCGATCCGCCTGGCGATCGATGCCGGCGAGAAGCGTGCTTGCGTTTCTGCCTTTATGTGTAGCGAAAAATCGATAGATGTATATATACAGAGATGGTAACTCACTTTTGGCTTAGCTGACTGTGGGCTCAGCCGTTTTTCGGGGGGAGGCCCTCTCTCCTTGCTTAAGGACAATATCACGCGACGAACGAGTCGATGACAATCGAGACTCTCGCTTGTTTTTTGTGTTGACAACCCAACGGCCTTTCGTTGCGTGTATGTGAACACTACTACATAACACCCCCGTACGAATTTTACGAACACCGTAGAGGCAACAACCGACGCGCGGAGGAGACGTGTACGCGTCAACACCATCAGCCACGACGGGCTGCACCGTCGAGGCTAATGAGCGCGCGCGGGTTTCTCGTCGCATTGGCGTAGTTGCCTCGTAAAATTGACACTCGGATTCGACTCATTCCGAAATTTATGTTCCTCGCGTAGTCCGATGTTTCGGAAAATGCATGTTAAACGAAAAATTTCTAGAGAATTTTTATGCGCAATCTTTCATTACGAATTTTTTTCGCGACGCGTATATATCTGAATTTTGTGAAATTCGCATAAAATACTCCGCTGTACTACCGACGGATGCGCGAATCGCGAGACGTGTCAATGATTCGCGCAAACGCGTACGTGTCTCTGGCATGTGTTCCTATCGTTGCGTGAAATAAATATGCGCGGTCGTGAGCCACGTTCGCGCCAATGGCGAACGTATAAACGCGGTCGGGTTCAGTCAGTCACCGGAGGGAATACAAGTTCACGACACCGTCCCATAAAGATTCATTAAGCTCCGTCGTCTATATTCGCTTGTCGTGCCCAACCATTATATGCCTCTGCACGGGCGCGAGCCGAGCTTCCACAG
This sequence comes from Buathra laborator, assembly GCA_934046635.1. Lineage (NCBI taxonomy): Eukaryota > Metazoa > Arthropoda > Insecta > Hymenoptera > Ichneumonidae > Buathra > Buathra laborator. The sequence goes on from OW203901.1 coordinate 5,788,682, forward strand.
TTCGATACGCGGCGGTGCTCTCTCTGCACGACGGTATACGCGAAACTCCGCGAGACAGAATGAAAGACGATAAACTGACGAAGGAGAGTGCGACAAAACGGAGACTACCACTAATCAATAACAATCAAAAAGCTCGGTGTTACATCACGAAAGAGAATAGATGACTTTGAGACGTTGCCGCGAGGCTCACTTTGCCTGGCGGCTCTCCTCTCTTCGCAGCTCAGCCGATCGATTATGAGCCGCAAAGCGATCGCAAATTTATCGTAAATCCTTCTTTCATCTGCAGCATCTTGATGACAGGCTTTGAATATTCTCGGAAGTAAGGATCGTGTTTTTCTATATGGCGAAAATAGATGAGTTCCGCTGTAAAGTGACGAAAAAAAAAAAAATAAAAAAAAAATAATGAAGAGCATAACAAGGTGCATCCGTTGTTCGCCACACCTATTTTTTTTTTATATGTAATGTCGATGAAATTTTAATCAATTAATTTATTTTAATTAAATTAATTATTTTTATCGGTGTATCCTTCGACCGTCTCATAACTTTTACATTCACATCATTTATTCACTGTCGCTGCTGCAGCAGTTTGAGGTATCGAACTTTCGAGATAAGATCGCAACTTGTCGTATGGAAAATACTTTACTGGGGCCATCGAAGTATTTGTCGCTCATTTCGTTGCACGCACACCTTTTTATTTTTGCCTATCGACAAAGGTCTTCGATAGAGTTCGAGTGACTCGTGTTACCGAGGGCCACCCACCCTCTCGTCTATAGTTTTGGCTCTGGTATTTCGGCAAAGCTCTTCTATACGCTCGTCCTGTCCTTTTCTCCCTCTCGTTGTTGTCGTCCGTCCAGTTCTTTTCAGTTCTGACCATCCCCCTCCGGTCGAGTCTCGCGGTCGAGGAACCCTCATTAACGCGGCAGCCTGTTTGCATCGCGATATCATCTACCGCCCCGGCGCGTTCGTCGTTCTCCTCATCGTTCGTTTCGTTGCTCATCCGTACGACGATCGACAACGTCCTGCTTTTCCCTCTCAACCGAACGGAGGTATCATATACCGCTTACCGAGAAACCAACGGAGCGAATTTACGCGTTTTCTTCAACTCATTTCTTTTTTTTTTTTTTTTTAAATTCGCGGCCAACATTTTTTTTCTGCTATCAATCATATTGCCGCCTCTTCTTGCATTACATGGATGCGGGTAAAAAACGTCATGAACGACGTATGTGACTCATCTGTATTGCGACAGCATTATAATGCACGCATAACGATACAAATATTTCCAAGAATTCTCGGCTTGTACTCTCGGAGAGATTTCTAGAGTTCATTCGACTCGATTTGAAGAATCTAAGACAGCCTCATCTCCCTCTCGTTCGTTCGTTCGTTCGTTCTTTTTTTTTTTTTGTCGCTTTTTTCATCACTGCTCTCGCGCGCGAGATGCTTGAATGGAGAGAAGATATCCCCCGTCCGTCCTGACAACTCTCAGCTCGCGCGACCACGGGACCAAAGATCACGCCGTGAATTCCTGGAAATCGAGAGTGGCCGCTTGGCGTCGAAGATGCCGCGAGGCAAGCATCCCACGAGGGGAAAAGGGAGATAGAAGTAATGAGGCTGATTCCGTGTTTTCTGTGTTTCAAGAGAGACTCTCGTATCGGTCGGTTATCGGGGAACCTCTTGTCTTCTTCCTTTTCCTCTTATTCTTCTTGTTCTTCTTCTTATTCTGCTTCTTTCTACTTTTGCCTCTGTCCCAACGTTTTCTCGCGTCGATCGGTTGCACTGTCCGATTCGGCTCCCACTCTTTCTTTCCGTCTTTCGCTATAATGAGGCCTTCATGTCGTGAACTCCCTCACCTCGCTCACAGGTTCGCTTTTATACTTTTTTCGCTCTTTTTTTTTTAATTTTGTTTATTTTTATTTTATTTATTCGTCGCTTTCACGAGGCCCCATGTGTAAAATGCTGTAAGAACGAGAGAACACCCGGCCTCCCTTTATTGGCAATTTGGCGGAAGGTCTACTGTGTTTGACGGGCGATGCGCGCGCTGGCGACAACTTTCGCGCGTTCTCTCGCGGATTCCTGCGTCCACTTCTTCTTGAAGCGAATTCGCGAAAAACCCATCAACCGGCAGCGGGCAGCAGCACCGGTCCGATCTTTATCGGTCAGCGATCGTTAACGATCCCAACCGCGTGAGATTCCGAACGAAATTCAAAGAGTATCTCTCTCTCTGCTTCGAAAAAATTGACATATCGATTACCTTACTCTTCGCGTGCATCGTCCTCTCGTATATACAACAATTAACAAAGCGGCGGTCAGTATGGTGTAATGATTTTTCTTCTCACTTTCCTCCCGTCCGGCGTAATCTCTTCGCTCGGAATTGCGTTGCGTTTGTGTACACAATTCATTGGTAACAATGAATCTCAGAGTCCATTGATTCGAGAACGAGAAAAAAAACTGTAGATTTTTGCTGTGGAGGAACTCTTATCGGTCGTCTCTTCCTCGCTCTCGTTTATAAAGCGGTCTGTTGAATCCGGCAAAAGAAAAAAAAAAAAAAAAAAAAGGCGTACGATTTCGCCAATACATTATTAATAACGTTCAGTCGTCGTGTAACCAATGTTTTATCTTCGCAATTAGCGAGTCATGGCTTATCGAGAATTGACGATTGGCGAATCAACCGATCGTGGCAACAAAAATAGATTCGCGATATTTCATCGTTTCATTCCGAATTCGTCGATTCGCTTGGTTTATCCGATACCCTCACTCGATCGAGTTACGTAGCTCTCGGCGAGGAATAATGAAACTCACGAGTAAAGTATATGCCGTAAAGTATATTTAGCGTGTCATCTGTTCGAACCTAAATATACGATTAACTCAATTCGCGATATTAAAAAGGTCGTGAGACAGGCAAATTTTATTCTATAAAAAAAAAATTTAAGTTTAATCAAACAAATTCGTTTCTACGGGTGTACCGATAAATGTCGGTACGTCGGGTGATTTAAAAAAAAAAATGACGGTAAATGCACGCACCGCATCTCTGCAGCAGTACATCGAGAGGATCGCGGTTCTCTTTCCCCTCGCTACACTTCATCCACCCACCTCTTTGCCTTCCGTGTCTATATCTATACCGTACATCCACACCCGGGAAAAATCAATTAAGCCGCTCACGTGAAATATCGAGGCAATTACGTGCTATTGCCAAATCCAGCGGTGGTATCGATGGCCGACACATTATCCAGAGCTCATACCGTGCTACTGCATATCTGGCATCCCATTTTCCGACACGCTCACGTACTCGATACTGTAGAAATAAAAATGACGAGGAAAAAAAAAAAAAAAAAAAAAATCGTTTAAAATAGTATCCGGATGCTGCTCTGTTCATTTGGTCTGCTAGAACGAGCCGTAATCTGCATTTCGGAAGTATTAAAAAAAATTTGAAATTGAGAAAACATCGCGGAAAAAAAAAAAATTAAATCTGATCGATGCAAATGTAAGCGAACTGACGCGCGTTAGCCCTGTGTGTTATGTTCGTAACAAGATAATCGAAGAATATAACTCTCGCGGTTACTGGCATCAAGCGACCCGCGACTGGGCTCTCCCCTGGTGTTTCGAGAACCGTCGAGAGATATCGACACGATGATGTGTACGTGGTTACGTTATATCGTGTGTGTTTGTTAATATATATATATATATAGAGAGAGAGAGAAGCCTCTCTATATCCCTCACGTTTGTACGCCGAGTCATGACTAATATAAGAGAGTGTTATAATGAGTGATGCGCGTCGTGCCGCTGAGAGTTGATGCTGCTGCACTCGACAACGGCTGCGATTCCCCTTCGAGGAGTTCGAATACCCGGGGTTCTTCAATGTGGGCGCATAGTGTCTGGTCGACGAGAGTGGCCCGCGCTGACTCTGCGCCACGCTATCTTGGATATTCTTCTCTATGTATACCAAAGTCGAACAGAACACCATCGGCGTGCCTGCGCTTGCGAGGAGCCTTTCTGCGGTTCATCGCATGCAGTAAATTTCCCTCGGTCAGGTTAGCGGAGCGCGCCAATCCGCGCCAACTGGAACACGCGACGCGAAGAGTTCGCGCGCGCCGGCGTCAAATCTAAATCTTCGAATGTGCACACTTCGTTTCGTTATAACTTTGTTCGTCGTGAAAAGCTTCGTTGACACGTCGTGTCCGAAGAAATCGATGATTTATCGAGTCACGAGAATACGACAGTAGAATAATAATGAATGGTGACAATAGCGAGGCATCGTCGGTACGATACAATGTGTCGGTATCGTATATTCAAATGATTAATTAATTAACAGCGTATTCGAATAAAGAATAAAATGAATATATATATATATGCAAGAGTCAGGGATTTGTCGAACAAGCTATAGGAAACTTAGTCTCTCGTGAACTCGTCGTTGTTCATTTCTCACTTGAGCCGCGTGGATGCATGCTAGACGTCGATTAGCACACAATGCGCGCTCGCGAGAAGACAGGCGTGTCCAACATTACGCTCGAGACTATTCTCTATCGCGTTTTAACTAGCGTTGGATATCAAGCGTTGCATCGGAAACACGACAAGAGCTTTTGATGCAACGTACGCATATATACCTACAAATAACGTCCTATAAGCATAAGTTCTATGCGGAGTTTGTCGTCAAGGTACGGGGATTACCTTACTCGCTATAACATCCGGAAACTCGGTGTGAATCAACGCCACTCCCAAGCGTCACTGACGAATCTAATTTATGCAAACGGCACAATGTGTCACACTCACGGTGAACATTATTGACACAATTAATTTTCTAATTGCAAGACAAACGTGTCGCACGTTCGAATAGGGGGACACGCGATCGTATATATCGAAAATATTGTAGTCTTGAAAATAGCGTATTATCACGTTGAGCACCTCTGACCGACAGCTGTTCCCCGAGCACGTAAGATAACCCAAACTTCGAAGCGCTCGTCGTCGTCGTCGTCGGTTTCCCCGGGTCCCCGTGGCTGTTGCGGCCGCGACGCAACGGAAAAGAACAGAGAGCTAGCAGCTCGCGTGTGTATCGACTGGCGTTTATATTTTTTTCAAACTAGCCAGAGCCATGCATAAATAGCCGAGGCGGGCACACGGTGCTGTAGCAGGACCGCAGATGAGACTCTCTCGTAGTCGCTCACCAGAGAAACAGATCGCGTAGCAAAAGCCCCGAAACAAGAGCAACAGTGAGCATCCAAGCAGAGAATCGGCTCCCTTTGATTGTCTTCTCGGAAGCCGATCGGCGATCTTTTCGTTCCTCACTACGGGCCTCACTAATATGTTTTTTTTTTTTCTCTCTCTTTATTTTTTTTTCGACCACAAATATTGTATTTTTTGTTTTCGTATTAAGTAAAAGCCGCAAAACGGAGCTGAACTCGTCGCCTAGAAAAACTAGTTGAAGTCGCGACAAAGTAACGCGAGCGTTAAGAGTTATGATTAACGTTATCTTAATCAGAGTCGAACGGTAGGTAACGTAACAGCATAATACCCGGGTAGAGTCTCTTCTTGTTGAGGTTATGCCAGTGACCGTAGGTTTAAGTTGACGTTCGTAATCGCGTTAGTTCGACCGCGACGACAACAGGTCCGCATGCGTGCACGCAATCAAAGATAGTGTAGTTGAGTACGCGAGCATATATATCTGTGAAAACGTTTAACCTATGGAACGCAGGAAAAAAAAAGCGTAACCACTGAAAAATAGGCAGCGTAGCAACGGATACGATGCGCTGACCTTAATGCTCTTTTTCGTGTTGAATTTGACACAATCGTCAGGTTTCGCGCACGCGTACTTCAACGCTCACGTGATACAGACATTCCGAATGAATTCGGTTGAAAGCCGAAACGATAGAAAAATGGAAGAACGGAAAGATTTAGACATTCATTGGTGTATTAGCGCGGAAAATACAAAACAAAGTCATTAAGACGGTTTTCAAGAAAGGGAGATGGGGCTCAGCCGAGCGCTGCCCCACGAGCAGTCGATCTTGATTCGAGGGAAGAAACTCGCTCGCTCTACGTATACCTAGCGAAAAGAGCGTGTGCAAGGAACGAGAGGAATCCTCCTTCGCCGACTGCCGCCGCTACGGGCCGTAAACACCATTTCATCCGACGAAAGTCTAAGTCTCTAAGCTTTTCCGCAAGGATTCACCATTTACTTGGCCCCGTCGGGAAACCACCCCTTTTCGGCTATTTCTCTCGCTCTTTCGCTGCCTCTTATAGCCCTATATGGTTCGAGGAGCTGGAGAAGCGGAAAACTGTGAGAAAGAGAACCGATAGCGAGTCGAGAGTAGAGAGAACGAAAACCCCCGCTTGTTCGCCTATCTATCCTTCCATCTTCTCTGCATTCCTTGGGGTATTACACGCCCCACGACAGCCCAGAGTTTCCCCGGCTCGCCTTCTTCGGGGCTTTTCGCGCTCCCTACCCAACGTACATTGCTCCTGTATAGCGTATACCACACGTATAGCGTATACCTCTTCCACTACGATCGGCGAAGCCCGTTTTCTTCGTTCCCGACTCGCCTGCACCTAGGAGACTCCTTCGAATCCCCGACGCGGCCCCGTGGAACAACGCAAACCCATTACGGATTCATCGTGCGCCATTAGCTAATTCTTCCCCAGTTTCTCCGCGATGTTTCGCCTTTCTCACTCCTTTCGCGACTCCGTTCGCTCTTGTATCTCTTCTCTCGGCTTCTACTACTCTTGGGACTGAGAGCTGATAGAAGACTTCAACAAAGTCGTCCTCCGGCTTCATAGGCGTAACTGTTTTTTTTTTTTGCCCCAATGCAGCCGCTAACGTTCAGTGTCGAGGAAACAAAAGTCATATGCAAGAATATGAATTATGCAAATATGTAACGCGAGACATATAATTGGGTACTTACGAACGACATACACGCTTTAACGTCAGCTACGATTCTTGTAAATTATTCGAAAGTAGAATAATAGTATTCGCGTATTTTTGTGACGCGATTTTCGCGTGTGGATAATTCACACTCGTGACTGATCCTTCCTCAACGTATCCTTTTCGCGTTTTTCAAACTCCTTGTAGGAAGTACGAACGAGAGGAGATGATAGCATGGGAAAATAAGGGGCCAAAGAGCTACTGGATAGAAGGAGATATATATACCGGCGAAGGCACGTTCGGAGACGACGACGACGACGACGACGACGACGACCATCGACCGAAATTGCTCCAGCGTTCAGATAGGGTGAATGGAGTGGCGGAGAGAGGGCCCAACCCGCGGGTGTTGCGATGGAAGGAAAATGCAGTCATCCGGAATAAACGAGGAGGAGAGCCCAAAGTTCTTCGTTGAAGTTCCGTTCTGACGGTGGGTTGGGAATGAGTTTTCGTGCTGTGCGAGAAGCACGATAGAACGGGCTCTCGGCATCGCGGTGATGAAACTTTGCCGTGACGAGAAAGAGGGGTTGTCACACACCGTTTTACCTCACCCCGCAAAAGAACCGGAGAATCCGCGCCCGTAAAACCGCGCGCTGCGCGCCGCACATCGAACCCTCAACCTTCGCGAATCTTTCTCGTTCGCTCTCTTTGCGGTCCTTTTTCCATCTTTTCTCTTTCGCACTATTGGGAGACATCGGCATTCGTCGGAAGACCACTATCCGCAGACATGGCGCTTTTATAGTCGAACTTGGAAAATAGTATATCTATGCCGACACGTTGATGGCGCGGAAATCATTAATGCCGATTTTAAAAATCACTTTCTCCCACGTTTTTTTTTTTTTTTTTTTTTTCGTCTTCGTTTGATCGTTGTCTTGTCTCTCGAATTCTCGAATTCTCGCGTGACTCAGATGGGTATACCTATCTCAATGTTTTTTCTCGTGTGATCGCGAGCGGCCCTCACGAGCTCGTCGCAGTCTCTTCTTTCCTCCAAACGAGAATGTCGTAAATGTCACGAGAGTGTCGTGCCGCGGGGACGGGCCAAGAAATTTCTTAACGTCTTCAGCGTGCTTCGCTAGACGCATCCATGAGGGACCTCACACATTGAGTTGGAAGCGTATATATATACGATCGTTCCAGTAGCCTCGCGCCGCGCAGGCTTTTCGAGCCTCCAAGCCTTCTCGCGATATAAAGATGAAGCCTCGGTGACATATTTTTGCCTGAGTCTACCTCCCGTGACGCTAAATATAGTTTAGCTCCATCACACGAACATTCTGAGTCAGAGTACGAGACCGACACAGCAAAAATACACGAGATTTAGATCTCTCGTTTTCGGCTCCACGGCGGACGTAAAAAAACGTATATGAAATTGCGCGATTTCAATTACGCTTGGGGGGGGGGGTGTTATTTCGCGATTTTCGATTGGACGGCATTGAGAAAGAAGCGCCGAATCGAGGGTAACGATCTTATCAACGGAGTAGCGATCTTTACGAAAGGAATGACAGACGCGAGCCCGTGGCCCCGGATTGCGGAAAGTCATCCCTGAAAAATCGGCGACGCGGTTCTTATTCGGCTACGCGAGCCGAAAACGCCAGCCACAGTGGAGAAAGAAGCGAGAGGAGCGAGAGAGAAAATGCGAGAAGAAAAACGCAGCAGCGACAGAGTAAGAAGGGAGAAAAAAAAATACGAAAAAAAGGTTGCGGGGTAGTAAGGGGGAGAAGCAACGCCGAGGCGGTCGCGGTCTTTTTTTATAATTCCCCGCTGCTGAACAGACTCTTGCTCTCTTGCTCTTGGTTTACAAGCATGTGGTCTACAAAGAGGTTGCCACGTTGTTAAAATAACCGCAAGCAGCGTCAGCGAGGCGAGGCCGAGGCTACGGAGAGTTCGGTCTCGTATCTCGTACGAAATACCCCTCTCTATGCCCCCTTATCCCCTCGGTGAGATTCTCTACACTTTTGCTCTCTCAGGATTCATGCGTAATCGTCGCGTGTCCGCGTATGCACTCGGCGGACGCCAATCGGACACCGCAAAACTTACCTGCGTTATGATACCTCAATGATTACCTGCTATACGCATCAATATACCCGGCACTTCAAACCAACGCGTTCTTAACGCCCTTTTTGCAAAATAGCGCGGCTAACTGCGTCGCGCGGTCTGTATAATTTCGACAAAGAAACGGTTTTTTATCCAAATACACGGATATAAGAGATGCGGAAAGATGAAATAATGCCAGAGAAACGATACTGTCGTATCTGCGTTGTCGGAACACAGGAAGAAGATGGTTGACCAACCGAGTCGGTGTAAATTCACGACGACGGGAACACGCGCGCGAGAGTCGTTCGATCATTGTGCACGTCTGTTGCCGCTTTGGCTGTTGAACTGGGTGTCTACAACTCTCTGTGTGTACAAAGCTCTTGGTGGATGCCGACGTTCCGGCTTTCCGCGTGGCGATGCCCAGACCGGGCGGGTGCTTGCCGACAAAATTTATCGCGTCCTTCCCAACGGCACCCGCGACAGGTGCATCGCAGTCGTCGCTTCATGCGTCTCCCGTACTCTCATGCGTTTCAGATGCGCGTGAAATAATTTCGAGGATCGGAATGATACTGACCTATGTTCAACGCGGACGTTGATTGATGGTTTATTTCAATTTCATATATTTTATTCATCGACATTCACGGTGGTTATATCCATTGAAATTCAATGGATCCGTGTGAAAAAATGAGAACCACTGTACCGTTTGAGGCATCGCGCAATGTGTCGAAGATACAACTTAACGCCTATAATAAAAGAAATAGATAGAGGGGTGGAGTTTTTAGAAAAAAAAAAAAAAAAAAACCACAAAGTACGATCGTAAACCGTACCTCGTGCGCTCTCGTCACGTTTGACAGCGTCCTCTATCTGTCTCTCGTGCCTCATGTCTGTCTGTCTGTCTCTGCGTCTGTTCTCTTTCGCTCTATCCTCGTCGTCTGCATATGCGATAGCTGTATGCTTTTCTCCCGCAGCCAAGCGCAAGCAGACTGTCGGCCAGGCAGCATGCGGACAGAGATTTTTTTCCATCTTTTTCTTTTTTTTTTTGTTGTCGCGCCCGGACCTCCGAGCCGGTGACTTTTATTGCGCGTACCGCGTAAATGCGCCGTTAAACTCGAGCTCTGCGAGCATCCAGCACTATCTCGTTAGTCGTCGTAGTCGCCTGGACGACTCGCGCCGAGGGCACGTGATTGAAAGAGAATTTATGAATACAACGTCGCGCAGCGCGAAGATACGAGGCACTGGTACGTGTTCGGGAATCACGGTTTACCGGTATAGAAGACGATTCTGCATATACGAATCTCTAGCGGTCTCTCGAACCGATTGACTTTGCATCGGGTAAACACGCGCGGGTCTCAGAAAACTCGATCACAAACGTAAACGAAGCCTACGAAAGTGTCCGTGTAGATCGGATCTTCGCGATTTCCACTAGACTCGCGACGAATTAATTATACACTTACCTGTATGGCGCAGCGAAGTAGCAGTGAACGAGCACTTGTCTTTCGAACTTAAGTGAGAAATTATTCTCACGCCTACCAAATACCAATTATATTTCACAGATGTGCGTGTATCGTGACGCATAACGATCGTGCGGAATTCATTAAACGAATTCGATTTACGAGCCGTCTTGGGGATAGATATGCGCGCAGTAACTCTATCACTCTTTCGCATCGGCTTATGAAACACGAATAAAGTGAGACGTCGAGGTAACTCCGTTTAATAGAGTGGTGCGAGAACGTATAAATGTTTTCTCACACCCACCCGTTGACCGGTTATCTTTTAACAGTAGAAAGTTGTTTAAATAATAACAACAGTGTTGCAGAGGCTTGATTATTACGAAAAGATTCATTTTATGAAATTTGCATATGACGAACTCTATTTCACGATTAAAGCGTATTTCACCGATCGCCGTATCGCATAGATTCGTTTCGGGATTAGTCGAGAAAGGTACATAAAGGTAAGAGAGTCGTCCGCGAGACGAGGCAAAATGGGTAGTGAACCTCTTCCTCGTGACTACCGATCGAAAGGGGAGGTTAACAGAGCGAAGGGAAGGGTTTTCCTCTCGGGAGTAACGGGCGAGCGACGACGCCGTCGGAAATTACCTCGTAAAGTCAAAAAGCGGCTCGATCTCGAGTCGAGACGAGAAGGAGGTATAGAGGAGGCAGGGAGAGGGCCGCGGCGGTATACCGACTTCGGCCGAAGAGGGTGGCTTTAATTTATTTCCGTTCAGGCCCTGCAACGATATCGGGAGTGAAGGAGAGAAAGTGAGAGTACCAAACGACGCGGGTCTCTTCTTCATCGATTACGCAAAACTTATTACGCGACCAAGTTACGAGGTATGGCTTTGCCACTTACTCTTCCAATACCGGTGAGTATCACCGTTCTCGCGATCTTTGAGATTTGGGGGGGAAGGAGGGTTGAAAGCGACGAGAGATAGAAGAGGCGAAGAGGAACGAGAAGAAAAAAAACGAGACGAACGCGAACGATCGGGAAAGGGGTGGGGTTATAAACGAAATTCCTCCAAATTCGGTAATAATCAAAGTCAGTGAGGTGTATGATTGAAAACGTGAGGACGCGAGCGAATTGCTAAGGGAGGCTTTGTCGCCGTAGGTTTGTTATCGGTGCGAGTAATGGACGTTAGGGGTTGAAAACGCCTGCGTTTAGCTCTGTAATCGCGATTGTAGTGAAAAATAGAATTGCTTAGGTATGTGTACACTATATAAAAAAGCGTCACGAGCGATTGCTCCGAGATTCTCAACAATTGCCTGTCGTTATTCGCCGATTTGTTTGTTTTTAATAGACTAAAATATGTATGGATGATCAAGACAACATATCGCATCTCGATATCTGGTAAAACATCGCGGGACATTATATTTTCGGATTAGGAGTCAATACTCAGATTTCTATTCGCGGCCATTCGAATGCATACGCCTCTCTCTCCAATCTCTCGCTCGCGAGGTTATGCATTTAGATTCGAAAGCAGATATGAGCTTTTTGTGGAAAATTTATTTTCGTCGGGTCAGTAACACCTCGCGCGCGCGCGCGTTCCCAATTGGAAAATAATTTATCGACTCGTCGACGTGAAATTCGTATTGTCCCAAATTTAGCACTTGGCGTTGACAACTATTTTGGAACGGATTATCGCAGTGACGGCGTTGCGATAATTCGAATCCGAATCGCCAGAGGATATTGTCACTGGACCAATAGCTTTATTCTCAACATAGTGAATGATTGCGAAAAATAAATGTATGCTACTGTTAATAGCAAGAATGGTAGTGCAAAGCGCGCTGCGAGATATAAAACGAGTCACTAAAACAAAAAAAGTATCTTATACTGACTCTACAATATTGGACAATGTCCTCGAATGCATCGTATACAGGGAGACGGAGCTCTATGCGGTACATGGAAGAGGCGAGGTTCGGGCCGATACAATGAGAACGACTCAAGCGATAGAGAACATCGTGAGTGAGAAAGACACGGAAGATGCATAGCGTTGTGCTTGCCACCCTGTCGGCATAGCGTTCCACGCATCGTCGCGCTCTTTAAAGCGACCTGCTTCTTTTTTTTTATTTTATTTTTTTTTATTCGCCACCCGATTCTCGATGAATGGGAGTCGAGACTTTACGGGGTTGAAAGGGCGAGGGAGAAAAACTCTAGTATTCAGAAGGGGGGGATGACGTTCAGCGACGATGCTATGGAAAGCCCACCGATGCAACAACGTGTGGTCGTTGCATTGTGTCACTTCTTCATTCATCCCTGATTTTGCGGTTGGCTTGCGTAGCGAATATAACAAAAAAAAAAAAAACTTCATCCCCTCGTCGGTTCGTACATATAGATTCAACGAATGTACCACATTCGAATACGTAACTACGATACAAAGACGAGTAGAGAGGAATTCACCTCTCCCGACTCTTCTTCTTTCATTATTCTGTTGCGGTTTCTTTTTTTCCCTTTTTTTTCTCCGATGATTCTTGATTCTCGGATTTCACCGTGAGCCAAAATTCAAGGTGGTCGAAAATGTTCCCTGTTTATTCGATCCACTTTATCGCATAGACAAATCTATGAATTATAATATATTGGGGATGAATTAAACAGGGGAGCAGATTCGCTATCATGGGTCATTTAGGGGGATCGATTACAGCAATCGTTTTGAGACGTGAAATAATAATAGGGCAGACTACAGGAATTACGGCCCTATGTTTGTTGTCGCGTTTATCGATGCGTCGTCGTTCGAGTGGGATTTTTCAGGTCAGTCTCGCTGAGAAAACAAACTTTCGAATGGGGAGAGACAGACCCTAGAGAGGGGTACAACAGTGAGTCGAGCGCAGCAGCCCACAGTTGCTTATACAGAACTCATGGATACGCCAGATCATCGGCTCGTAATTGTGACTATTCAGGTCCTCGACGAGTGTGACGACGATTGCCCCGACAGTTGTTGCTCTCGTCGGCGACAATTATGTCGAGAGATCTCATGTGCCGCTCACGATCGTGGGAGAGTTGAAACGAAGCATTTCCTACCCTCAAAATAACATTTGCGTCGATGATATCTTTCTCGTCGATTTTGCAAAAGTTACCATTTATTTTTCTCGTATCAAATAATCGCGTATGAAGTTCCCCGGATCGGCATATTCATATTTTTTATCTTGTGACAATCAATGAATGTTAAAAAAAAAGTTTATACACGCAGCCAGAGATTTACCGCACCGGAACTTTACCGAGGCATATCGCGATTCGCCCACTTAGACTTGAGGTCCTTTTCCATTCAGTGCTGCGGCATTAGAGTGAGTCTCTTCAACCCTCTCACGGCGGGGGCGTACAAACTCTGGGCTCTGCTCCCTTTCGTTCTCTTTCTCTCTCGATGCCAAGCTTCCACCTTGGAATCTCCCGGTCTCTCGCTCGCTCGTCCCCCTCCGGACACCCCGAGAGAGAGCTGCTCTCCGGCGATAAGAATGAAATGCCCGGAGAGCACCCGGGCTGACAATGAAGGTGTCGTTGCAGGAAATTATACAGCAGTTAGAGGAGCGTCTCGCTCTGAGCAATTGTCTCTTAGCCTGGGCATTGTCTGTCGTCATCGGTGCGCTCCTCGTCTCTTCTACTCGACTCGGTGCTGTTTGCTGCTATCCCTCGAGGCCGCAGAAGCGTAGAGGAGCCCAACCGCTTGTCTGACACCGCCCGGCACAATGAGAGATCTAATCGCGGGTAAAGTACTTAATATCTTAAGGTCGCCTCTTGGTAGGGAAGACCTTCGGAGTATACCTCGCGTTTGGATGGGAAAGTGAGCGAGTGAGTGAGGAAGGAAACCGGTGAGCGAAACAGAACGGGGGTCGATCTTCGTGTCACGATATCTGATGAAGAGAAGAGACGCCCCGGGTGACAGCTACGCGCGTACGGGTCTTACCAACTACTACAGTTCTCCACCTCCTTCACATTCTGTTTTACACTTCGTGTCCCCCTCTGACACAGTTTACTAATAGGACTGGTATCTTAAACGTGTGTATTACACGCCGTTATGACTATACTTACCATCCCATCCCTATAATCAGAAACTCTGAGACAGAAGTCAACGCGGGGTGTCAGATTAAACGAAACGTCATGAAACGTGAAATCCTGACGACTATCGATCAAATCAATTTCATCGTTCTTTCGTTTGACGCCCCAGGCGCGATTATACACTTTTCTCGTCGTTATAGCGCCGTAGTTACGAGCTTTCGAGTTGCCCGTGAAGGGTAATCGCATTTCCCCTCCGGTGATATCGTTGCGGGACTCTAATATCAGCTGTGGTATTCGCCGAGGTACTCGGTGTATATTGAGGAACGAAAAAACAGGACAAGAAAAAAAAAAAAAGTGTACGAGAAAAAAAACCTCCCTCGTCGCTTAGGGTTGCTGGCGTTTTCTCGTTCCATTATGTGTCAAATATCGGGACCGGGTAGCTTTGTAATTTTTTTTTTTTCTTCCACCTCCATCACCACCAACCGCACGGTCTTCGTTGCTTCGTTCGTTCGCCGCTTGTTTTTCTATCCTCGTTTCTTCGCCGGGTGCCTTCGTTTAATATCGCGGGCGGCAAGCGAACGAGAGTAAGAGGTGGGCTTCTGTTGAGATATGAAATCGAGGCTTAAATATTCCATGGAGTGTCGTCGAGACTCGGTGTGCGGGACCCCCCGGACATCGGTAAGGCCAACCGCGGTTGGATGCCCTCTCTCTCTCTCCGTTTGATACTGTTATAAAGCATCGTTACCCGCTAACGCTTGCGCGCCCACGAAGAAACCGTCTTTTATATTGCTATCTTGCCCGGTGCTGTTCCCTTCTTATAATGCAATCTTAACTTTATTAACGGCGCGGGGGAGGGAACGGGGGAAAACGCTCTTCTTTGGGTAACAGCCAGTCGGAATTGGGTAGCGATGAAGCACACTGCGGAAAACGTTAGTATTTATAGGACTCTACTTATTCACGCCCTCTCGGTCTCTGCTTCGCGATCACTCATCAAAATTCTCATCCTTGGCAATTCTTTATCAGCCGTTGAAGCCTCAAAGCGTACAATAATCTGCCTGAAATTCATTGAGCTCCGCGCTCCATTTGCTACCCCGTACGAGAGGCGTCGCTTGCCTCTCGAGTAATTTCTTTATTCGTCTCTCGTGGGAAAGACGACCGCACTCTCGTTTCCTGTGTGTGATCCGTTCTCTCTTTCTCTTCTGTTTATCTCTGCGCCATTCGTTTTTATCACGCGACTCCCGCGGGACGAGGGCTGGCGAACCGGTGGATCCGGAAGAAGAAGACGGCGACGACGAAACGGTCGTAGGGATGGGTTCAGGGTACACATAGGCTGTTGCACGTTTTCTGCAGAAAGCGAAAAACTAAAGCAGGCAACGGTGATGGAGAATAAAAATAAAAAAATAGAGTAAAGAAGAACACCTCTCGTGGTCTACGGCGAGTGCGGGGAACGGGGGATTCCCCGTGTGCTCTACCGACGTGCCCCGTGGGACCCGTGCGAGGGTGACGCCTGACTCGGGAAGGAAACGAAACTCCACCGCATCTCAGCCTATGCCCGCTACGCCTTATTCGCCAAGGGGATTGGAACACTGCTGCTCTTATTTCTATACCGCTGCCTGCTGGATAAAAGTGGAAAAGAACTGGGAAAAGTACGTCGCGTACACGTTGAACGGCGAGATAGCTCGGTCGCGTCACACGTGACGCGTAGCATGATTACGTTATTTCCCACGCGCTCACCCCTTCGTCGCTGTCTCAGCCGTACACAACCCCTCCTCCGACACGGGCTGCGCAGTTCATTCGTTATTTAGAGACACCTTCGCTACACCAGTCTTGTTTCTCGTTTGCTTATACACGCGTGGCATAACGCTGAGCCACAGCGCGGCTCCCCGACCTCTCGTCGCATCTAATACATATAGTCTTTTCGGGATTAAGTTTATTTTCCCTCCGTTTCCAGACACAGCAAAATACGCGCCTTTGTGAAATTTTCATGTACCCACGAATGTCTCGAGTTTGTTTCTCTGAGAGGGTCTTTTTTTCGGTGTCAACCGCGCGCGACACTTTGACTCTCTTTGTTTATCTTCATTATTTTGTTCTTCGAAACTTTGGGCAGTTGTCTTAATATATAAAAATGATATGGTATACTGTTATATAAATATTGATATAGAAATATTAAAGAAAGCTAATGAATTGTCGTCTTGATTCGTTTATCGAATAATTCGCGCGCTCCATCGTTCTTTCCAAAGTCTCGTTATCGTAGCACGTTGTAGTCGAAGGATTCAAAATTATGGACCCAAGAGAAGAAGAAATTAAAAAAGCTCGAAGATGTCGACGAGAATGGGACGCGAGAGAACGGGAAGACGCGAAAATTGCAAGGAGGGATGAGAGTGGATCGAAGCGGAGTCTCCGGGTCCATTAGGAAACCCCGAGGGTCTCTCGCGAAGCGAAGCGAAAGAGAGAAAACTCCCTCTATCTCGCGAAGTGTCACCGATGATGAATAGTTGGCATGAACAAAAAGAATGCTAACCGGCCCCTTCACGCGTCGCATTCACCCTCTGTTACACTCCGGTGTGTTACTCTATCTTCCTTCAATACCGAAAGGAGTTTTCCCGCTTTTGAAACTCTGAACCAATCTCGATACTCGCCGCGCGAGCAAAAGCCGACGCGAGGTCGTCGAGTAACCAGCGACCGATTGTCTCGTAGCGGAAGATTCGTCGTCATAGTTGTCGAGGCGAAGAAGGGTCGTGCAAACGAGAAGCACAGAGCACATGAAGACGATGCGAATGATACCATCTTAATTAAAAGTTGCCAATTCATTTCGCCGCGACTCGTCTTTTCCACTTCGTGAAAGTCTCGTTCCACGTTCGGGTACAAAGAGGCTTCTTTAAATTCTTTTGTTTTATACTCCGACTCGATAAGGAAATAAGAAGAGAGCAACCAGCGAGTCCCGATGCTCCTTTCCACTGGGGTTGTTTTTCCCGCTAAGGCACTGCTCTTCAGGGGTGAAAAGGCGCGTCACTCGCAAGGATTGACGATAATAATAAGGAATTCACCTCGTAGAACTTCTTATTCGTTCTGACAATATAAAATTGAGTCAAACGCAGCATCAACGCGCAACGGGGGTGCGAAAGAAGTGCGTGGTTGGTCCTGAGGTCGACACCGTTAGTTGAACGAATCCGCGCACGTTGTTTCTTCTTACCCCATCAATTTCTTCTCTTTATATTCGTCGGCTCTGTCGAGATCATCGATGGCAACCTTTTTTTCCGTTGTCTTTTTCTCCACGATGCAACATCTTTTTCTTATTACACTCGTGCATAATCGTCGAGCTGTGCGGGGCTATATAGTATCGAGAATAAATGCGGGTCGCTTACTTTCCGACATCACCGTATCGTTTACCGATTATCCAGTCGGCGATCGGTACCCGCACAATGCCGCAAGAAGCAGCAACTTCTTCAACATCTACCGTCCATGACGTTGTAGAAAACGTGTTATTAATTACCTTTCATGTATATCATTAACATATTCTCAATGCCCTGCAACGCGTTTGATTCTACAAAAAGAACACTCAGTAACAAATATGCTCACGTGACAAATAGGTTTAATGTACGAAATGCATTTCTCGATCGTCGGCATTTTGCGTAACCGTAGAAGTAAAATATATTGTCGGCATACGTGTGTTTGTTAACGCGAAGAACGCTCGCGGTTCTCGAAGCCAAAGATTCGGCATGGTGAGAGAAGCACACGTGAATGAAACAACCCGAAGAGCTCGACGCACGGTGGCAACGCGTAAATAATTAAGAAATTGCAACCGTCTGAGGGCCTCAGCCGTTCACCGCTTAGTTCTTCTCACGTCTCTACCGCGGAGAGCACACTCCGTTATACCTTTTACCTATGCCGAGGTGGCCGTCGGTGCTTCGGTCCACTCTTTTCTCTTCTCCTCTCATCTACCGTTCTCTCGTCGGCGGCTTCGCACCCTCTCTAACCACGACCACCGTGCAGACCCATTTCGCCTCCGCCCACTCTAATTACAAATTTTCTTCGCCGATGCAACCTCCGTTCTATCCCCCCTCCCCCCACCCCTCCCTTTTACCACCGCGTCTACTCGGTGCAGGAGCGCAACCTTCTCCCCCTCCCCCCACCCTCCCCCGAGTTAATTTAGTTCCCAATTTGTATAAAATATCTCTTGGCTAATGAAGCAATTTGAGGCTGTCTCGCGCCCCGTTAACGTATGGAGTCTGAGACTCTCATAGTATTTCTCTCTCTCTCTCTCTCTCTCTCTCTCTCTCTCTCTCGAGGTCTCTTTCTTCGGTCATAACGGAGACGAGTTGCACCAACGCCAACGGCTTAACAACGCCCGCTACTTATATTTACCGTGAGATGAATAAAAAATAATAATAATGATAATAAATAAAGAAAAAAACTAACAAGCAAGTCCAACGAAATCCATTTTCTTTATTGTCTGTGTCAGTGCAGAACCCCAGGTGCTTCATACCGGTGCGGCCTTCTCCTGTCGATGTTTTAAATAACCATGCGGGTGATTCAATTGGAAACCGGCGAATCGACCGTTCCGATCAGCTTGATAATCTTATGAATAATTAATGCGTTGCATTAAATTTATATTGAGAAATTCTGCAGCCCTTCGACAGTTTTCATAGGGGAAAGATGTCTTGTAGTGCCTGAAGATCATTACTTCGTTGACTTAAAATAGAGTCGAACGGCTTCATCGATATCCAATAGATCGCGCGAAAATTTCGCGATTCCGACATTGGTTGATTGAAGGGTGAATAATAAATATGCATAAGCCGCAAAGAGACGACGACTTTTGTAATCTATCGTTTTGACGAGTATGGGAAACGCGATTACCTTTGCGAAAATATAATAAATTCGAAGGTTCGATACGTTCGGAATTATTGCAAAGAACTCTTCTGAGATCACCGCCACAAATTGCATCGAAGGTGGCGCTTGGATTGTCATGTTTTATGCAAAGCGTATTACCCACCCCCGACCTATCGTACGACACACGGGACTTTACATTCCACACAAATAGATAATATAGGGGTTCTCGAGTTTCCAACTTGCTGGCGGTACGATTAAAAATTACATCAATTTATTATAATCGATCGAGCGAATGATCAAATGATACTCCGATGTCAACCGACGTCTGAGAATCGCGAGACGCGGAGTACGAGAGAAGAGGAGTAAAATAAAAGAGTGTCTATCGGCAAGGTTCGCGTCACCGCGTCTAAAGCGTCGAGCTCGTAAAGCTGATCCCTGTATAATTTTCAATCGCCCTCGGATTTGACGACCTCGTCACGGATCCCCGGGTAGAAAGATCGCTCGAGAGCCTATAGCAACAGTAGGGAAGGAGGAGAGAGAGAGAAAGAGAGAGAGAGTCCCCATCGTGGCACCTTCGACGTGCCCGGTGGGCTTTTCTTCTTCTCTTTCTCATCCCTTTTTCTTCTCCTTCCTATCCTGTGCCACGAGAGATAAGGGTGGAATGACGAGGTCGCAACGACCGGTAAAAAGGTGATCTCTTCTGGATAATGTCGTGGGAGAAAGTGAGCCCGTAGGAAAAGGAACGGTTGGGTATACCCTTCCTGTACATAGAGTAAAAGTGGTTGGTGTGTGATGCTCGCTTCCCTCTTGGAAACTCTGCTGAGGTGCCTGCGGAGATCGTAAAAAGACAATACCGTTTTCTCACATCCCCCCCTTCTAACCTTGCGACCGAGTACCGTCAGACTCGAGCCGTTTCTCCAGCACCCTATACTTACTATATATACACTTTGCGGGGGTACGACAAACTCTGCTCTTCGTCGACTTCTTCTCGCAACTTTTCTTTTTCCTTCGTTTATATCCTCGTTTAACCGTTTATTTCGCTCTTTTCTGTTACAGGTAAGTTTCTACCGCAATATTCCATCGATCGTCATTCAATGTATCGTGAGCATCTCAACGGAGTAAGTGAGTAACAAGAAAATAATTGATATAAAACGCGAGAATTGATAGGATCCGATGAGTAGTAAGAATGACAGGATCGCGACCCCCTGATTCGCGATCTCGAGTGTCGCGGGTTCGTATATCGAGAGATCGATCTACACCCACGCGTTACACCTAACGTAATAATGCCGACGTCATAGGATTTCCATCTCTTGCAACGCATATTATTTCTATGGTAGCTGTGCATAATCGTCGTATGCAAATTTCTCGATTCGACTCCCGCAGTCGTTTCTAATGTCTGTCGGAAATTAAAACGATCAGTTCTGGCGTAACGCCCCTCGGTAGCCGAGTGAGAACTGTAGGACCCTTCTTCGACGGCATCTCCCGTCGTCAATCTCCCTCCGCGCAGTTTCGTTTCCACATACCAATGGCGGGGGACGGCACTGATCGTGTTTAACTTTAACACGCATCCATTGATTTCATTAGCCGTCAGCGATGCACGGCTTTTGAATCGACAAACCCGTAAGGGTGGCCGTGGCACTCGGGTTAAATTACGTGATCGAGTAGATTGTGAATGAAAGAATGAAACGAAGATGGCAGATAGAAGGTGGCTTAGGCGTTAATACGTAACGCGGCATGGATACAAGAAGAGGATATTACGGTCGAAGCAGTGAAACGAAGGGAGAGACGCATTACGTACTGACGGGGCTGGTATACAATGTACAGGGCATAGTTATATGTAATACAGAAAGGGGGTCACAGGACCGGGTGCAAAAGATGCGATACATTAATGGCCAACGCCGTCAGTGAAGCCTCCGTATGTATATGTATACGCGTTAATATAACGACGCGGCGACCCAGTCGGAGGGAGTGAAGCAGATAAAAAAGACATTACTCACGAGGCCGAAGCCGCGAGCGGTATATATGCAGCGATAATTACGTCGACCTGTCGTCAGGCGTCCATTCGAATGTCTGACTTTGCTGCTTTTCTCCTCGGCTCGCCGATTGTTATGAATTTGAATAAGCCGATGACTTCTCTTTCTCGATCGAAACCTACTTATCTGCGATAGTACGACACAAATTCGTAACCCCGTTGTCAACGTCCTATTAATTAGATCAAACGGAAATAACCATTGATAATCTGAACGGCGTTTCAATTATAGGAATAGGCTTCTGTAGGATCCTTCAAAATTGTTCAGTTTACAGCATCTCTGTCATTGTATTAATAACAATTGCCGCGATGGAGGTTCGGGCACGTGACGGCCCTGTCAGCACGAAACGAGATGTCGATTTTATCGAGAACATAGCCTGATGGGTACAGTGATTGATATTCTAAGAGATAATCGATCGTAGAGCGCATTGGCATCGTTGCATCCCTTTCGTACGTTTGCCATTTGTAGGCCAATATCTGCATATCGGCCCATGATCGGTGTTCGAACGACAAACTGTACTGTTCGAACGATCTTCCTTCTACTCGAGAAGCCTTGATAAAAGCGAGAAATTGTATTTCGGAAATCGAGTTACATTAATTAACGTCGATGGAACGTTAAAACCTCCAAATAGCCTATCCATTCGGTTCTCTCCAGCAATTTGCCAATCGCTTGTACATCTCTTCTCGTTCTCTCTGTCTTCGATGAAACTAAATGTAGATACGGACTTATCGAATTTGTATCGATTCGAAAACCTACATTTCTCCTCTATTGTTCTATCTAAATTCACGAAGTGAGCGTTCGGCGGTCGGCTTTCCTGTTCGAATCTTTGTGATGGACAGCAACGGCAAAAGGACTTTTCAATGAACATTTACGCACGAAAGAACGACTCGCAAGAGCGCTTCATTCGCGATTGAGGAAGAGAAGATGTGGCCAGAGAGCACTTTACGGTCCACCTTTTTTTTTTATACTCCGTCTTTCTTCGCTTCACTTGGCGAAATAGCGTGAACGAGAAGCGGCACTCAACTGCGGTCACAATCTGTGCGAACGCGGCTTACAAACCGACGTTGGGATTGCGTGAAGCTGCGTGAAAAGAAGAATTAAATGTGGCGTGCCAAGAGCACTGACGGTGGTCCTACCCCAGTTACTTAGCCTCGGATCGATCTTAATCCAAGAACAGTGGGCATTGCCACAGTATCCGTGATATTATGCTGCTATGAAGCACTGTGCGTCCCCTTCTGTCTCTAAAGTCTGTTTTTTCCTCGCATTTTTATCGAGAGAAGAGAGCAATGGAGCCTCCGAAATAACATGTTCAATATTAAAGTATAAATTATTAACAGAAATCAATGAAAAAAAAGCGAAAGTAACGAAAAAAAAAGACAGAAATCAGCTCGTACGTAGAAAAACTTTTGTCTCTAACGCCGCGGAACGACATTGAGCCCAAACATACATCAAGCTTCACATAGATCCGCGAGGCTAATCTGATTCCCCTAACAATGTGCACGCGTCGGAATCTTCTTACATTCCCTCGAGTCTCACCCCTCATATATACGAAGAGCTTTCTGCGATGCCGGGATCACACACGGCCCCGTTGCCAGTTTCTACGACTATCGGGCCGCATTTCGCCGGCCATCGGCTCGACGGATCTATATAGATTTTGGATTTGCCCGAAAGAATGAAGAAACGCACGAGAAGGGGAGCTCTCTAACTCTGACGAAATCCGTGCCGCAGAGAGCACGGAATCTCCGAGTAATCTCTCGCTAATAACAGGCGATTTATCGCTTTTTTCTCCCCAAGCGAATTTCGTCTCGACTTACGTCGATTCTTGGTTCTTCTCGATGCGACTACGTACACGAAGCATAGAGAGGTATATAGATTTTTTTTCTCCTCATTTTTCTCGTCTTTTCACGAAGCAGTTTCACGCTTATAAATATCCGCTCACGTCCGGCCCGCGAAGCGCCAATGGGTTTGTTACTCCGTAACAGACGCTACAGTACTCCAATAATTTACATCGCGAAGACGCCGGTGTGTATAATCAACTCGACGTTGTAAGTGAGAACAACGAATTCATTCTTTGGAAGCGCGCGACGGAAAGATTCGGACCGACGTAGCCAAACAAAATCTGGCATTACGACACTCTTCCTCTTTAAAAGTTTTTGGCCTGCCGAGGCAAACACCGGGCGGTGGTAGATTAGATTATACCGAGCTAAACAAAGCTTGTAACGCTCTTGGGATGAGGCATTGCCGGGGATCGACTCGCGTTGTAACTTCGAGCGAAGCTGCGCTTCTCCCGGTTATTATGGTTCCCTTCCGGAGTGCACCCACTCTACTAGGCGTCACACAGGTAGTACGACAATAACACTCGGGCGGTTAGTCGTCAACGGTGAGAGAGGAAATTGCCGGTGGAGATACGAGAGTTAGCCGGTGCGAGTTTTATTGTTTGACTCGTTGTTTTTTTTTTTTTTTTTCCTCGCTCGCCCTCAAACCCGAGTGTGTGAATGTATGTTACTCTGGCTTGTCCTCTAGTTTATGAAAGAACGCTTTCATTAATGGAACTCGCAGGGCGATGAAGCGGCTGAAAGTGAGACGGAGAGGAAAAAAAAAAGTAGCGACACTTTCTTTGTTTCTTTCTTTTTACGAGAGACGATCCTGCAAAGGCCCCCGAAGTAACCAGCGTGTGTGAATTAACCTGCTGTTAAGTGTCTAGTGCGTGTCAGAGATAACGCGTCGGGCAGGCGAGACCGCGAGGGACGGGCGGGGATCGAGGCTGGGACACAAATATTTGACCGGGTAACTGGCTGCGCTCGGCATGTTTGTCCTGTTAGCTGTTTCTTCTCTCGTCCACTTCAATCCTCTCTCTCACTTGCTCCCTCTCTCGTTCTGATTCTTATGGTACGCGTCGTGCTTTCCGTGCTCGAGCACAGATCTCGTTTTCTCGCGTGCGCCACGAGCAGCGCAACATGTAGGTATACTCGTTGGTACTTGACCCAGCGGCATAAAAACAAATTGAAAAAAAAAAAAAAAAAAACAAGAACATGTACACTCCATATCGCAGTTGTACATGCGTAGTTATTATCATAGAGACTCGTAGTCGAGTTTCAGTCGGAAATTTTCCTAATACTTTGTAGAGGCTGCAGATGGTACTACGATACGAAAGGTGTTGGATCGGCTCCTGAGAAAAACTTTTATCGGCTGAGGGAATTTAAATTGCAAAATCTGCATCCTTGAAACTCCTCGAGTCAGTTAGGAACGTAGGTGTAGGAGTAGGCTGAGGATGCGCTGCGTAAACCGGGAGCGTGATGAGGCTCGACGAGCCAATAACACGAGTGGGCAGCACACGAGTAGAACGAACCGAGGAGCATAACCGGCCCAACCAAGTCAAAATCAACGTGTAAAATGTCTTCAAGGGACTGCATATGCCGCGGTAAGTTCGAGCAAATATGTTCAAACACTGCGGTGTGCCGGGGATGGGGTTCGACAAGACAAGCAAGTCAACGTGTGTATACGTATATATATATATATAGTTGTCCGGAACTTTGTTAGCCTAACCCAACATCGTCTCTATCTCGGGATGAGTCGAGTAGGGACGAGTGTGCTCTTCATAATATAGCCAGCCAGTCAGACACTGTGAGACGTTGTAGATACCGCACGTTTGTGTCCTTCTCGTCTCTTTCACGGATAAAACGTCTACGAGTGAAGTCGCGCGGTCGAGCTTCTGTGGACCGGTGTGTACACACAGTGTATACAGTGACGCCGAGAATGAAACTAAAGAATGAACCCAAATTGGTCCTGCGGCGGTGCATTTGTCTAACGGCTACCGGTTGAAAGAGCGAAATGAGAACGTGAAGAGAAAAAAACAAAACTACCACTTCGAAGCCCTCTTGACTCTTGGCGACCCCGTCTTCACTTCGCGACGGTATACTCATCCATACAGCTAATAATAATTCCTCCCGACTTCACGTGGTAATAATCGATAGAAGCTCCCCACGGTAGCTTCTTCGTGTGGAACTTTGCACGTGTAGATGTATTGATTGGATTCATGTATTTTGTCCTAAATTCTTGTCGCGTTCACATCCATCCCGTGTTTCACGAGAATAGTTAAAATCTTCCCTAACGGCTATGGCATTCCGCTTATATTAGAATTCTACTATCATAAAGCGAGCAAAAGGATCGTCCTGTATGGTTGATGTTGGATGCAGTCTGAAGAGAATAATAACCTCGCGTCCTCGGAATACGAGAAATTTTCCTTTCCTCTATGTTTCACACTCTTTTCACGCGAATGTACCGTTACGCGAACGAGTATAAAAGATAACCCAACAGAAGAAGAGGAGCGCTACTGACCGGTACATGAACGCTAAGCACGCCGGAGAACGGTGTAGCATTTATCGGCTTGTACAGCACCGAGAGAGAAAGAGATCGTACAAGTGAGCCGCATCACTGGCGCGTTTGCCCCTCTCTCACTGAGAGGTTCATGCCAACCAACAGTTAAGACAGCGCGAGAAAGAAGCCGGTGCTCCGACACGCTATAAATTAAGGATAAAACGAAGAGGAGAGTGCGGAGTTTGCTCTATGGTAGGATAGATATATATATAAGTATAGGGACAGGGAGAAGTACACAGTGATCGGAACGGTTAACGTCAGGGGTTGGCCGAAACCATCCTACCTTTTAACACCCTTGGATCCTCCCTCGAACGAAGATATCTGAAAGCATGCAAGATCACGCACGTGTATCATTAGAAACGACACCTCTTCCACCATGTGGTTTCTTCCCTCTTTTCGTTCTTTTTTATTTTTCTCTTCTCGAAGTCGGAATGAAAAAAACTTGGCATAAAACATGGTAAGTCATCGATATAGATTCGCAAAGAGCGAGGTATAAGACGAAAGGATATCTTATAGAGGTACTCTTCGTCTGGAACGAAGAAATAAGGTGTTAGACCGCAAAGCCACGCCCCAATTAGGTCCTCGCGGGCAGTACCCGCGGTTTACGGCTTGGCGTTGACGTTGCCGGCCGAGCTATTCTATACTGAACACACATACACACACGCACACACACACACACACACATGTATACTTTTGCAGTGTAGCGAGACACGAAGCAGCTAGGGCATCGCGGTGCTATTTATGATGAGAATGTCCGCACCTGCGGTGACACTCGCCACCGCCATGGCCTCGCACCCCTACAGGAGAAACCTCGTGGCTCTGCGGCGAGTGAGATAGAGAGAACACGAAGTGTTTTATGGTGCCCAGATAGCCTCACGCACACCTCGGCTGGCTATATCCGCAGCATTAGCTGCAGCAGGTGATATACGACGACTATATTGCTGCAGCCTAGTCGCTATAGGGCTGCTGGTTTTCATGCTTGCCCACCTTCCTTACTAACCAAACACCTTACGAGATACCTTCGTCTCTCCACCACTTATATCCGCGGAGAGCTGATCCGACATCGTCCAGCGCACGTGCGGCTTTTATTCTCACATGCCTGTGCGTCGTGAAAGCTCTGTTCTCTTGTATCCTCGATGCTCGGAAATTTCGCAAAGGAGGGTTGTTTTTTTCGAGAGTACACAAGGACAGTTTCAACTGAGGTCGTCCGATGCCAGGAAAAATGCACGCACTCGAACGTCCTCGCCGGGAGATGCGAAGGAATAACGTTCGAGGAAGAGAACGAGTAAACGAAAAGAAACATATTTCGAATCGTGAAACTGTACCGGAAACGGAGGAGAGAACAGAAGAGAAAAGTGCTGGATTCTAGTTCGCTCCAGTTGCGAAGTCATTGGCAAAGTGCCTGTGCAGCAGTGCTCTCTAGAAGTGAATCTCACTCGGAGGATGGGAACGTCGCGAAGGAGGAGAGTGACGTCACTGAAGATAAACGTCCATCAATGTCAAGGGGTTTGTCGGCTGTTGGGGGATGCTACTTTTTTGTCTCTTCTCCGCATCGTCTTTTCTCGTGTTTTTAGCGAAATTTCGACGTACCAAAAGAAAAAAAAAAAAAAAAAACTTCTCGAAATCAATTGTGGAGTGAAAAGATCGCGGAAATGAGATGGCAAAATTTGAAATCTCTGATTTCGATTGCACTTGTTGCGATGATCAAATTTCAATTGCTCGACTTCTCTCTCCACCCCCACTTCCTAACTCGTTTGAGTTCGCGGCCAGAAAAATCGTGTTGGACAGCCAGTCGAAGGGTTTTAATTTCGTTGGCGTATGAGATTCGTTCGGTAACTATAAGGGTGCATTGAATGCAATCGGCGATAGAGGCTATGGCTGGAATTAGCGAGGCAATCCGCGCGTTACCTCTATTCGATGAAGTGGATAGTCGCGAGTTATACGCTCGACGGGGGTTGCGCATCGAGTGCGCCATATCCACGTCTAGTTTTCCCATATCGCCCCCGCAGCCCGACATTGCCGGATACGTAAGTTATACGATTCGATTTCAACGACACAGAGATTTGCTAGATTCGACGTTGCGCTAC
This sequence comes from Buathra laborator, assembly GCA_934046635.1. Classification (NCBI taxonomy): domain Eukaryota; kingdom Metazoa; phylum Arthropoda; class Insecta; order Hymenoptera; family Ichneumonidae; genus Buathra; species Buathra laborator. The sequence goes on from OW203901.1 coordinate 5,816,425, forward strand.
GGAAAGCCTTCGCGAGGCTTTCAGTTCACAGCACTAGAAAATATAATACCCTATGTGTTATGTAGCACGTAGATATCGAGCTGCGGGCGGTGAAGAGAAATTCGGAAGTGGAAAAGGCCTCGAGCGTTGTGTATAGCGTAGCTACAGTGGCATAGCCAGCCCCAGCGACACACCGTATCCAGTTCGTTCTCTCGCTTTAATCGCATTCGGATGCAATGTTGCGGAAAATTTCGTTCGAGTGAAGAACGGGGAGGGGAGAGCCGGAGCGAAAGGAGCGAGAAGGATGAGAATCATGATAGAGGAAGAGGGAAAGAGAATCGCGAGAGGATATCCCGCTGTGACTTTGTCTCGCGACGATTCCAATGGAACCCCCGCAGCGAACAGTACCCGACTACTGGTACTACGATCCTCTGGGCATTCCTACTTGTAGGTGGGGGGTGGGGGGGGGGGGGAGGACCGATAGCACGTTTGCATAATATCTAGCGATTGGACTCGTGTTCGCGCTACTTTCATACTATATATGCATATAAAACGATATAATATACGATACAAACAAGTAGCCGCGAGTGGACTTGCCTCGGCTACCGGTGTACGCCACGTTATACGTCTCGTAACAAGTAAATCGTGAGGAACTACCCGGAGAAAAAAAAATTGTGCAAGCATTCGCGATATATAGATAATACGATTTTATCTATACAGAGTCGATCATTCGACGAACATGCGGCCTTGTCTATTGGTCAGAACGGTCCAAACGCGTTTGTCGTACCGCTAACGCGAATGGGAATACCGGAGCTGTTTCTCTCTACTCTGCGCACCGGTAACGTCTACGGTACGGGGTACCGTAGCAACGTGCGATTTACATTTAAACACCGAGACCGATTGAATCTTGATTGGAAAATCCACTTAATTAACGACGCGCCATTATGTTTATTGCCGGGTCGGGCAACAGCAGCAGCAACGTCGAGAAGTATAGTGATACGATTGACTACGCAAACGCTCTGTACTTGCCACAGGATCGAAACTCTATTGGCAAACCCCCCGTTGGCTTAGACTCGTTCCTAGAACATTCGCGGAATGATTACATATTTTCTATCTCTACGAATCCGAAGTTATATACGAACGTTTTAATTGTTTTCATTGTTTTACGACATTCATTTTGCTCGGTAATCACGATAACGATAAAATCGTTTAACCCGTTATTTAATCTGTGACATACGATGCGATTTTCCAATTTTCAATTAATATTGATCGCAGGATGTCATACACCGTGTGTAGTGAATAAATTGCGTCTACCTAGAATACGGGAGTAGAGAACAGAAATTTAACCGCGCGCGTGTATAACACTGGTCCCGAGTCCCCGCGACCATCAGAAATAACAAACGATGTGCGATCGTAATTAATTACTGGTGACCGACTAATTACCGTAATTATATGTTGCCACACCCGTCAGCCGAACGATCTCGTTAAGTTATCTGTGCCTCGAACAGGACTCTCGTCTAGCTTCTCGATAATTCCTGGTCTGCGCAAAGCAGCGAAGAAAATTACGATTAAAGTCGTATCATACGAGTATCCGAGATTCGTGTACTTCCTTTTATTCGAGTCTCTTCTTAAATTGCTATTCCGCAAGGTAGTAGCGTTGAAATACTCGAATACGACTCGCTGCCAGTAGACAGAAAATCTTCGAGAGTCACTTCATTTTCCCATCGCGATACAACGCGGTCTATTTCGCCGTAACAAGTTATTACTATTACTCCGTTCTGGTGAACGAATCCGTGGAGAGAAATGAGTTCGATGGATAGAATCCTAGGCAATGATGATCATTCGCTAACGTGTATTGACCGTTTGTCCGCACAGCAGGCGGAATACGGAGAGCGGCGTGTGAGTGAAGGGACGATAGGACGGTTCTCGTTTCACCGCGTTTTATAGAGTTCTAAATTGCGTCGTCGAGTCTGAGAACGGGCAAGAAATATGACAGGGGATCGCTTCGATCGGTATAAAGAATCGTTGTCGGCTCGGGCGGTGCGCAACGGCGGTTGTGAGACTCGAACGAGGATATAACCCGGCATGGGTATTATACGCGTGCGAGAGGCTACGCGAAGAGCGAAGACGGCGATATACACTATACGGTGTGTGTCGAGCGAACGGAGAAAAGAAGCATTAAGCGGTGGGCGAGGGAGGTTGCTACCGAGCGACAGGTGGTACCGGCAAAAAAACTCACTGACGTCTCCAGGATTACGAGAGACACTGGTGAGCTCTTGGTTTCATACACACAGACGGTTTACCTTCTCTTCGGCTATATCAAGTATATAGTGTCTCTTGATGAGCCGCGATATATAAGAGATTCTTGGGTTGCACCCGGTTGCATAGAAGGCTGAACGGTGTAGTCCCGTGGCGCGTAAGGGATCAACATCTCGTCGAGGCGAGGCGGCCTTCCACGGCCTTTATCTCCAATTAACCGTGTGGTACATCGACAAATTAGGTTGTGTACGCATGCCTTCCAGAAGCAGAATAGTATTATATACGTTATAGTTGCCATAACGATCCGGAATCTTAGCCATGCAACAGGAGAAACATTAGGAACTGTATATATATAGTATTAAAGCTCTCGCTGACATAGTACTGCGTGGAGTACTCAATGTCGTTACGAGGATATATTCCCTTGCGTATAACATATTAGCGAAACGATCTTCTGCTCGCCACGGGTCGTCGATAGCTTTCATTCCGTTTCACCTTCTTTTCTTCGCTTGTTCTTCTTTCGAAGAAATCTTGCGTAAACCCAATACGTACGATCCGATAGGGACAAACAACTCAACGATGACGAGTTTCACGAAGCGTGCTCGCTGAGGATACACGTGGAATCGTTCTGAGTAAATACCGCGTATAGATGAAACCTCGGCGGAGTAAAAGAGATAAAGAAGATACGAGAGCGAACCAGAGAGGCCAGTTTGACCTGAAGCTATCGAGACTCTCGAAGTTGGTGCACGCCGCAGGCTTTTCTTTGTCGATCTCGATCCTGACCTCTCTCTCTCCCTCTCTATGTACTGATGCACAGCTTCTCGTTGCTACTGAACACACGGGGGCTCTTTAACACGGTAGATACATATGTATATATATACACATAGCCCCCAGGAACATCCTATAGCTTTCGTGTAAGTTTGCGTCACGAAACTCGCGACTGAAACTCTCGACCTAATCTCGTTCGTTGTGCGCCGCGATGGGAACTATTTTCTTGGTGTTTTTGCAACGGTGAATATGAGAGAATCGACGAAAGGGTTAAAGGAGAAAGATATTCCTCGCAATCGTGGAGAAGAGAGGACACCTCTTTGGGAACGAGCGCGTCGTCTATATGATTGAACTCGCAGATGTCACTCGTTATGTAAATGTCGGAGTGTTTACGAGGAGAATACGATAACTAGGTTCGTTCGAGTATCTCTCTCACTGTATAGCTTTGTCGACTGTATTGCTCGTGAGTATTCTCTCCGAATAGCTTTTACTTGCCATTTGGTCGTTAACGACGCTCTGGAAATATATTATTCTCAACGGATACACAGGTATTATACGAGTGGTAAAGACAGTATTGTAACACGCATCGACGGCATTTACAGGTATTCACGCTTACGGGGACCTTTCTGTATTTTCTGTGTATTCGCTTTGCTCATTTCCATTCAATTTACTTTATAAATCTCTATTATCTTTCACTTTTTAATTTTTTTCCTTTCATTTGACATTTCGTACTCGTCGTTCGTACGACTCGCTAATAATGACCACCAAAGGGTCACATATCGATTATTTAATCGAAAACATATAGTGTTACTCCATCTGTTTCATTATGTATCGTTAAATCGATGAACTCCAGATGACTGAGTAAAATTCGTGACAAATTTAACTGCAGACGCTTCGCTCGACGTCCAAAGTTAAACAAGACGATCCCTACGATAGCCGAAAGAGAAAACGTGAACGATAAATGAAGAAAAAGAGGAAAGAAGACAAACGGAACGAAAAGCGTGAAAGAGATTCGCAGACCGACGCTATCTCTCACGTAGAGTCGTCGGGGCTGTAGCCCAAGCGAGACTTTGCGTCTAATTGCGTTAGATAGCACCGGCCTTATTAATAACTCGAGATTTCGCCCGGTGCAGCACTCTACCAGTGCGGGCGGCAAAACGTATATATATATATAGATACACTCAGTGTATTCAGCTATAGATTGCAGTATATACTATAGTTATACGTATGCGAGAGTCTGGGAGCGAGAGATTCCCGCGAGACCAAGTCACACAAGCGAGAGGCCTCGAGAAACGTACAGGACCCTGTGATATCCCGTGTGTTAACAGCGGTGTGCACAGTGGTCGACGTCGTTGGCTCCTTTCCTTCTCGCGGTGCACAACTGGTGAGGCCGAGGAACGAGTCCTGGCGGTGGAAGGCCAGAGAGGCTGGTGCAGCAGCGAGAGGCGGAAGATAGCGGACACGGCATTTCACTTAATGATAAGAAGAAGAAGCGACTCGCTCTCGTCGTCTCGTCGTCTTTCGTACCGAGAGAACTACAGACACGAAGAGAAGAGAGGATTGGTGACCGCGCGAGCGCAGTAGTGGAGGGCATATAGCGAGACAGGGTGCGAGAGATAGAGGTAGAAAAACACACAACCGGACTTTTCGCTTTATCGTACGGACCAATCTCACCGACGCCAAGAGTAAAGTATCAAAGAACGATATTCGACGCATTCTCTGCTCTGCCTATGGATATAACAGCTACAAAAATAAACAAACAAAAATCTTCTCGCTTATATGTTTTTTTTTTTTTCGTGTCTATACATTCGTTGATTTTTCATCTCGTCGGTATATGATAGCCGATACATTTTTGCATGTATAAGCGATAGTTATCGCGTTGCCCGATGATTCTCAGATGAAAGAAAAGGTGAGAAAAACGCTGAGGCATTTCCCACGCCTGATAGCGCGGGCGCGCGGCTATTATCGCGCACGAGGCGAAACTTCATTCCCGTACTCATACCTGTCGGGTTCTCGTGCTGTAGGAATCGACCCATTTACCACAGTCACCAGCTTCAGGGGTTCTCTGCAACTATTGCTGTTGTGACTGCCATCAACTTCACCGTACGCCGGAACGATTCCGTACATACAAACTCGGCTATTACTCCGGCGAGCAAGAATCACGGCGTGTCCTGCACGCTTTATCGTGTTAACTCGTTCACCGCTGTGAAATCATCGCCATCTTGAACACAATAACCGAAGGCGAGTTGTTCGTGTGTTGCGCAAACTCCTCATGGAGATTTCCTATTAGCCAAAAATCATTGAGATATGCTGATTCTATATGTTTCGCGTTTCGTCGGTCGAGAAGTCATCGGCCGTTCGAAACGAAAAAAAAAAAAAAAAAAAAAAGGAGTTATATCCTCGCATGCAGCACGAGACTATTGTATCTCGCGGGGCACTTTACTGAAACTGCTGTACAGTTTACGGAAACTCGCAAGTGCGGGAGATAATAACAGAGTAAAGAAGAAACTAGTCTCGAGTAAGAGAGAGTGAAAGAGATCCGCATTGGCGTGTACATACTTTGGTACTGGTATCTACCGTGTGTACGTCGTATCAGGAATGTGTCTATCCTCGAGCAGTCAGTCCCGATGAAAAGTTCGCTCTATGCCTGATGATCCGTGAGAGTCGCGTAGAAACGAGTAAAATTCCTCGAGGGCTCGCGTACAGATCAAAGTAACGAACCACTCGGACGCGCATAAAGATCGCGACAAAAATATCGCTTTTCGTTCGTCGTGTCGAATAAAATTTTTGCTGGTCTCCATTTTTTTTCTCACCGTTATCTCATCGTGATAATCGAAATTCATCGGCTTTCAACGCGCATCCTGTCGTTATTATTATTTATTACATGTTATTATCGAGAGATGAATCCGCCAAATGTAGCGATGCTGAAACGTTCCATCGGCGACTTGCATATTTTTAATTCTGATGCTGCAGCCTTCTTTCGCTGGATCCTCTTTTGTATTGCCGTTTATGCGCTCGTCTTTCACGTTGTGCACCGATGAACGTGTATAGAGTGAGATGCGATAGAACGCGCTTGACAAAAAACTGCGTCTGAGACTCGCGGGTTCCCGAAGGCGAACAGTCCGCGAAGCACGGTCGGGCGCGGTTGCGCTGGACTTCGCTGAGAGAACGCGCGCGCCCGCGCGCGCGGGTCACAGCACACAGTGTCTTGGACTCTTTTTTTGCGAAACGATAGAACGGCCAAGAGACGCCGGCAGACTTCTCGTCTCTTCTTCTACGCTGTTGGTATGCGGAGCGCGGAAGCTCCACCGTGGAATTCACCTCTCAGCAAGCGAAACACAACAACAACGACGACGACGACGACGACGACGACGATCAAGACTGCAAAGAGAACGGCTATGGTCTATGGCGACTGTTGCAATTCATCGTCCAGCAACTTTTGACCTCACCGGCGTAACCGGCGTCTCGTAGAATGGCCGGTTTCTCAGCCTCATGTGTTCCTAATTCTCGATTCAGAGTGTCTCGCATCCGGCAGTGGACGCGCTCCAGATGAGTTATCTCGCTTTTGCAGATGAAAAACTCGACGCAAGTGGAAAACGGGTCGATTCCAAATGCCATGAGTGTCTATGAATATTATTCACGGATATTTCGAGGGAATTCACGTCCCGGAGCGTCATAGCGGATCATTTTTCTCCCGCGAATAAGGGAAGAGAGGAAAAGAAACGTTCGAAGATATGTACATTTTTATTTAACGACGAGATGTCTGTGCTCTTCAGTCTCCACGAAGATAGAGGATGTTATGATATGCACTCATTTCCGTTTCGGAATACTTGTTCAGGAATAATCCGGCTGAATCTGCAGCGTGTAAAGAGCATTCGTTTCATTGCAAATCGCGTCACGTAAAATTTATAAAATGTTATTAAATTATATTAAAATAAAAAAAAATAAAAATTCTCAACCGATTATATCAATATCAATTGATTTCAAAGTGGATAACGATCATCGTGCTTCAATGATTCAGGGAAATGAAGCGAACGTCCCGTACAGCATTTCCAATCTACCGGAGTATCGAAAAAAAAAAAAAAAAAAACATCACGTCTCCAAAGTACCGCTGTAATGAAACTATGATACAAGTCTTCGATCAGTTCGAACTGTCGCATCGATAAATTTTCCAAACAGTCGCATTGCAATCGCATTACGATGAATACGAATACATAAAAGAAAAACGAAAAAAAACGTTCAATCGAGTAGAACGCAAATCCGGTTGTTACACGTTCGCCAGAAATTAACTGCACGAAGATACGATCGTCGCATTCGCACCTGTTCGGCTGAGGTACTCGTAGCTCTGTCGAATGAAGGGAGTGAGCGAGTGAACGAACAAGTCGAGTCGGGCGAACGAAGAAGCAAAACGGCGTCTTCGTTTTCGCGGCGTAGATGTACATCCGGTCGTTCGTCGGGAGACCAGGTTTTCTCGAGCAATGAGTTACATACACCGGGGTATAAACTATCCACTGTGAATCCCGCAGTAGTATTCGAGGTCGTGACCTTGGCACGAGAGTCGAGAGTCACGATTCAAAGAGACACACGTTGGGGCCCCGGAGAAGGAGCGAAACTGCACGGTTAGCGTATGCAGGGGATTGGTATCGACGTTACCTGAGAGCCGCGACTTCCCCTAAATGGTCCACTCTTGTTTACGCCGGTGTATTCACTTTCGGCTAAATCTTTTCGTAAAAAATCGACCGTCAATAATCATCAACGAATTATTTCATCTTTGAGCTTTTTTTCGGCTTCTCTACTGTACGGTTAAAAAAAGTATGTGAGGCACTAAAAGAATATAAAAAAAAAAAATAACCGCGTCTTTTTTTTTGCGAGTGACGAATGAACGATTATCTTCAAAGTCCATTATTACATTCGTGATCCGTTAAAAAAATAGTAAAAAAAAAATAAAAAAATGTCGATCGTGCAATTGTTTTCTGGAACGCCCTGTACTATAAAACAAGTCAACGATCGTTTCCGAGGGACGTTCCGAGCTGCTTGAAGTCAGGCTTCGCGTCCGTGTCGCAGCGTCGAGAACATAGCAGCCACCCGCAAAAACCCTATTGAGTTAATCAACTAATTTATAATTAAAATTCCTCGATGCCGGGGGGAGCGCCAAGTCCGAACATCAAGGTATCTATACTCTTCGTCTCTCCGGTGTTTCACGATGACTTCGTTGGTCGTTGTCGTCGCTGCGCAAGAAGCCGATCCCGAGCGCGCGCGCGTTTCTGTTCGTTCAGTCCGCAAGAGAGCCCTCGATTCTCCGTATCCCAAGCCAAATTCATAGAACACCAATTAACCGCTCTCCGACGCCTTATGCTCGGACTCACTCGTTTCTGCAGCACTTCTCGTTCGCGTTCACCGCGTCTCGCGAGCTTATATTCTCTGAATTGTAAAAAAAAAAAAGTCGACCTAGTTTCGCGCTCCGGCACGCGGTGAACACCTGTACCCCGATCACCGTCATCTTCTGAGACGAGTTCCTTTCCTCCGCCCGCTCGTTTCCAACACGAGAAACTCGTACGAACTTTTTTTTTATCGAGATTGTGATTTTTATTCGATTATTAAAAATTTCTTTTATTATTAATATTATTATTATCATTTTAAAAAAAAATTTTTTTCGTCTGTGAAAGTCGAAGGCGATAGTCATTGAATTCGTTTCTGAACGATGTAACGACGATAAGCCATGGTCCACATCTCGAACGAGATCGAGGCATCGAAATTCTCCGTGTCGCGCGATCGTTGTTCGCCCACATAGTTCTCCCGGCGTTCCAATTCGACGGTTCTGTCCGCTCTCGCGTCCGTCCAGTTTACGCACTCGGCGCAGTGGCGATCTCATTGGAAAGAATACGGTGACGATCGTCAGCGCGGGAGCAACAAACACAACGCACTCATCTCACCGGCTTCACGACGTTGCTAACCGGGAATGTCAAGGTTCGTGTGGGATCTCGCGAGTGGCTTCTCGCACACTCGCGTTCGTTCTCTTCCCTCGCGATGACGATAAGATCTCTTCGCCGCTCTCTTCTCAGCGAAAACTATTAATAGCGATCACCGATGGCTTTTGCACGCAGCGCTAACTGCGCGCGGCGCGGGATCGACGGGAATGCGATATAAAAGAAGAACATGCGGAAAAAAAAAACATGTGAAAACCGTTCTAGCTGAAGGAAAGGAGCAGTGAGGAGTGAGTCTCGTGTGCGCGGGAGGGTAATGAAGCGGTACATAATGTCGAGATGATGCGAGTCACTTATTACGTTAATACGTTATAAGTATATCCAACCAATATCGCGCGATAAAGCTTGTATCCCAGCCGCCGATGAAGTCACAGACGAATGGACACGTTTGCGTCGCCGGGATCGTATTAATTACGCGTATTAGAACTCGTAGAAGGAAGGATCGTCGAGCATCTTATTTTTTTCTATTCTCGAGAGAATCTTAACCACCCACGCGTGGGAAAACTGGTATATAGCTATATTTTTGTTGTCCTCTAAATAAAACATCGCGCGCGCTTTGCTTGCTCTCGCTGTTTTCCTGCCGATGACGAGATCGCGGACTCGGTGACGACTTCACGGCGATTCCATCGATCGCTTGAACATTGCGTCGGTCTTACGATGTTTCTCTGGACATTTATTTCGAGAAACCGATTAGAGAGAGAGATTGAGTTACAGAAAAATCTGGCGATCGCGAAAGACCGTAACGACGGAATGGCAACTTGAGTTTCTCGCATCGGGAACCGTATAAGAGGCATATATATCGTCGTCAAACCGTATAGATCTCGAGAGAGTGCCCTTTGGCGAGACGGACACGAGGTTTTTTTTTTTTTTTTTTCTTTTCGAGTCGGAAATTTGTTAAGGCGAATGAAAGGTGAAAGAAAATAAGTGTCGTTGAGAAATTTCAGCGTGAGCTATGCTGCCGCGCTGCGCTTCTCGACTTCGGTGAGACACTCGCGGAGCTCTCGATGGTGTTGATCGAATCCCTGGAATCGAACTTCTCGATGTGTATGTTGCTGCTGGCTGTACGAGAAACGCGACCCTAGCTTGGCGAATATACCCAACGCGCGAAATGCCGCCTGGCAGCCCGGACGTGTCTCGCGACTGCTCCTTTTTTCACTCGCCCGCCATGAGAGAGCAGTGATCGACTCACTACGACGAAACAGCAGATAGAGATCAGCAATCACACTATTAACGAATTATCTTTCCGATCGCAGAAAAACAAAATTCAGGTTAAGAAAAATCTTGAAACATTAAAGCGAAATCGTCGATCTTTTTTTTTAAATTTATATAATTTCAGTCACGCGGGAATTTTTTTCCGCAATTAAAAATGCGTTAAAAATATGTAAATTAAAACATTTTAGAAGACCCTTTAAATTCACGAAAAAAAAAAAAAAAAATGTACGTGATTTATGAGGATACAGCTTTTTCGATCGAAGTTAAAGAGCGGTGGCGACGACGGTTGATGAACGCCACACTGCGGCGCGCTCGCGAACTCACAGTATTGATTTTTCGCTCGAAGCGGAATGGTTATTACGCGTTGGGACTTTTGAGACATGGTAGGAGTGGGCCCTTCGTTTCGAGAAGCATAACGTTGACCTTAGCGAAGTTTTTTCATAAAATTCATTATTTTCGTTACGATGAAATTAACGCGACGGTTTCTCGGAGTATTGTAGACCGACGAGAAAAAAGTGCTCCAAAATATATATTGCAAATTAAACTCGTTATATTATCTGCACAATATTCTTCTCCAATTAAAACGATTGAAAAAAAAAAAAATTGTTTTCTGCGATGTCTCCTCGCGATTGCGCAGGTCCGTTAAAATCCAACTGCAAACTGATTAACGTGCGAATGAAAGATTTCTCTGTCTCCCTTTTTTTTCCCCTCCCCAGTTGACAGTCCCCGCACCCTATCGAATTTCTTTCACTCAACGCCGCGGCGTTACCTCGACTATTCGACGGATTCCACGTGCACAGCTCTCGACGGGGTTCACGATCGTCAACGCGCCGAAAGTGGAAAGACGACCGTGAGTCTTCGCTCAGCGCCACGATTAATTAGGGCCCCGAAGTTTAACAGTACAAAAATCTCAAGCAAGAAAAAGAGGGACCGCGAAATACTGTCTCGTCGGAGTTCAGCCGAAGAATCAAAAGTCTCGGACTAACTAACCGCGAGGCTGAACGGCACCTCGTCTGTCCTTCGACGGTCGCGCCTGTGAACGCAAGAACGTGCTACAAATTAAACCTGATCGCGAGGCGAAACCATCTCGAAAATTCCACTCGCCGCGACAGGACGAGTATAAGCGCCAGCGAAGAAGAGAAGCTCTCATTCTCGGATCGAATTCGCAATGAAGACAATCCCGGAATAGCAGGAGAACACTCGCGGAACTGTTCGAAGTTCGTACGATTGAAAAATCTCGATCGACCTACGTGTTGCTCGTGAGCAACTAGCGCGCCGTGTTAACACGCGTCTAGAAGTGATAAATAGCGATAGACCGCGAGAGAAAACTCGTTGATATAAAGCGATCGAGACTCCGCGCAACGTCTCTTACCAGCAGCACTAACAGCAGCGACTATGTATGCCCACGCTGTAGATTATCTCGAGAAATTATTAGTGAAGAAACTCTCTTTCGTTGGCTTCCCTGTTGCATAAAACAACCGTAGTTCTCGTTACTCCAAGTTAGCATAGGAAATTCCTGCAGTGTCTACAATGTAACTATTAATCATTATCTCAACTTGTATCTAAGATTCACTACCGTATCGGTCAGAGTTATATATAGCATGAATAGCCGCACATATTTCGAGATGAATGAAAAAAAAAAAAAAAAAAAAAAACAACGAAAAAAAAATGATCCGTTTAACAATCCCCGTGAGTCTTCCCAACTAACTCGTTCTCTCCTTTTTCTGTTTCAGACGCCATGGGTAAGTGGATTAACGCTTCGCTGGCATTAACCCATAACGCTTCAATCTTTTCTCTATCACACTGCGCTACAATTTCCACTGTCCCTCACACTAGAGCTGTGGAATGAAATCGACGTCGTTGCGATAAACACAGGTGGTAAGATATACGCGAGGAAAAAAAAAAAATAACAATTACGCATTAGATAAATACGCGAAAGGAAGTAAACAATTGGCGTGCGGAGAATTTAAAAAGTTTCGATTGAACGATCATTCCGCACGAAATAGCGTGCAGAGACACTGTTTTCGTATAGAAGGAAATACCGGACGGACGGAGTACGCAACAATACCGGTTGATGCCGCACTTCTTTAAGTCTTCGCGAATCGCGCGCGATAACAAGCGAACGCGCGCGACCGCCGCGCCGCTCTTAATTAGATTAATTAGAGAGCAGACGAAGCGAATCGTCTGGCGTGTTGAGCCCAAAGCAAAAGTGTACATGAGCGAACGAAATCGCACCATAGGGGGCTTCGCTGTCTAGTTAAGTCAACGCGTCTCGCCGAGAGATCATCGATCATTTCGCGTTTCGATAAAAAGTAAAATTACTTTCTTCTGATTTGAAAAAAATGCTAAAACATTATTAAATTCTTTGATTTTATGCCGCACTTGTTACGATTCTTTAACTCTCTTATCTCGTATAATGACTCATTTCGAATTGTCACACAATATTTGTTAACGCTCGGGAATTTTTTTTTTTTTCATATTTTTTCGAAACGATCGTTTATTTTTATTTTTTTATATATTTTTTTCTTCTCGTTTGTGGAGTACGTATATTGATAAAATATGATCTGATAAATGTGACAATTTACGAAACAAAGTTTATCGACGGTGCTCGATCGGTCGCGTTGAGAAAATAAATATAAAAGTACGAGTAGCATATATATATATTTGGTAGAACGCCGAGAATGTACGAGACGCGAAACCCCTTCGCGATCTCTTGGCAATCTCGAAACCGGTACGCGCGCCGAGCGAGATCGACCAGTGATTTTTCGTCGTCGTTAGCCTGTCCCTTACTGCGGCCTCAGTGAATCTCTCGGTGTGTGGACCTTTCTTCGTTGTCGCGGACTGGCGTTCTCCTCCCCACCCCTCCCGGTCCCGTCGTTGATCGTTAACGGCCGCCGCGTAATTAATACATGAACGGTAAATCCGCGGAAGAGCCGGTAAGCGAGGCTCGACCGCCTTCGGACGATGCTTCGCAATAAATATGTATGCGTTGCATTACGCTCTGCCCGTGCGTATCGTTCTCTCGGGCGGGAGATGCACCGCACCCTCTTCGACTCGCTGATCACGACACCGGGACTGTGAACGCGGAAATCACAATATTGCAGTCCAATTTTCTTTATTCTTCGATCTTTTGATTTTATCAATATTAATTTTAAAACATTCGATTACCCGATGAAAAAAAAAAAAAAAAAAAAAAAAGTTTCTCTAAATTCAAATTCTATCGATGCATTTTTCTTGGTCTTTCGATGAAAAAAAGAAAAACCGTTTCGACTTTCTTGACAAACTCATCTAACTCGATACATAATATACACGTGTATCCACTATATACCCAAACGCGTTACGCGCTGCGGTTGAGTGACGGACGACCGAACTCACGAACGGACATGTGGTCGGACACAAACGAGCCTTCGCCATGTGGCCCACGTCTTCGTACAAGCGGTCGGGAACGAGTGAGCACTCGGTTGTTCACTCGGTCGCGCGTTTAACGTAATTGACGGTCACGGCTGTGAGGGGTATTCATTAACACACGAAGCAGAAGCAGAGTACTAGCGGCAGCAACAACAGCAGTAGCGCGGAGAGAGAGAGAGAGAGAGAAGGCGAAGTGTCCTTAGCCTTAGATCGATGGACCGAGAAAGGGCCATCGGACCCGAGCGTAGGCGTCGTTCTTCCCTTCCATTGTTGTCCCGCGAGTAGAATTGAAGACATGTATATATCCATATACCCGCGCGCGCGCGCACACACATGAAAACGCGGATAAACGATGAAGGATTTCGTGTTGTTCGTCGTTCAATGTTGCCGCCTCTGCTCTCAAATATAATAGTCAAATTCCAACGGCACTTATTATCCAAAGGCTTGGATAACGTGGAAATGATCATTGTTATTCAGCGTTGTAACGAAGGCTTTTCACATAGTCCGCCCGAGTCGTTACACCCTTGGAAAAGGTCGCCGCTCGTAATTTCTTCAGCTTCTATGTATATTCTCTCTTCTCCTCCGTGCTTCGGTATTCGGACTAACGCACAGTCGTGAAGCCGACAGCCTTTTCCATCGTTCCCTCTACACGCGGTTTGCTCGCACAACGAACAGACATCTCTTGTATTCCCTCTGGTTTCGTCTCTTCTTCTCGTTTCCCCAATTTCCGTGTCCATTGTCTCGTCGATGCTCGAGCCTCAGCCAGACGAGTGCGAGCTGCTGGTGCTGCTTGTGGCTCGATAGTTCTCCTCGCGAGTGAGCAAACAAAGTTAGAGTCGGTAGAATGTCCATTGTCTGGAAGTATTTACCTCTCGATTCTCAAACAATTTTGAATAACCCCTTCGGACCAGCGGCGTTTCTCTTCTATCGCTTATTCTATTTCTTTTAGACCCTCCCGTGTCCTCCCTCCATGTCCCCCTTTATCGGATACTTTGAAGAAGAAACGATCAGGGAACGAGATAAGATAAATAGATTCGGAGGCATGATGACTGTAACGATGGGACCGTTTGCGTTCTTTCGGTGGGAGCGTTTTTACGATCGGTTCGTGTAACGTAACATATCTTCTTCGCGATTTGGAACGATAACCTTGCATTAGAATGCAAATCCTCGCGGTTCCAGGAGCTAAAACGTTAAACATCGGTGTCGTTCAATGCGAAGACGACACTCTCTTTTAGCCGATGATTTCGTTGTCAACGGAGCCGTCAGTAGAGCGTTAAAGGAGCTCGAAATCCTGGATGGCCGGATGGCAAACAGCGTGGCATAAGCAGAAGCAACAGTCAGTGTTAATGCGTTTTCGGTCCTGGAAACGCAGTAAAGCCAGCAGAGCCCGCTAGACGCGCCTTTTATAGCTCGTTATTCCGCGAACCGATGAGAATGCGCGGGCGGGCCTCTCGTCTTCGCCCCGTATTCACTCCTTTTTTCTTCGCTGCTCCCCCCGCCCCAACCCCCCTTTTACTTCCCAAACTGCATACTGTAAACTGAGCTTTGAATGGCTATATAGACAAGTCTTAAAACTTCGTAACGTTTATCGCGTAACGGCCTTTGCGGCTTTCTATAAACTCCGTTCCGAACTTGTGTATATCGACGGGGATCAGCAGACGACAGACAGACAGTCGGACGAACGAGCGTGACATACATACACACACGAGGACGTGTTTAACTGCGAGATTTTTGGATCTAAGAGAACGCGAACAGCGATGAATTATTCCTGATTTTTCGCTGTGTATCTTGAAAGTTTTGATTTTCAATAATTCCTAATTAATTCAGTGTGGTTTAGCCAATGATTCATTGAAAATCAAAGCTTGCACGACGTCCCCCAAGTGTATCGTTGGCTGTAACAATTCGACGATACGGTAAACAATGACGAAAACAAGGGAGGAGGGAGGGAAAACAAGAAAACAAGGGAGGGAAAAGCAGGGGGTTGACTGTCCAACATATCAGTCGCAATGCAATGCAGCCGACCTAAAAAGTTCGGGGCTCTCCTAATTTTCACGCCGTGCCGGTTGAAGGCAACGCGTTCGGAAAAACGCGTTTTGGATGAAGTTGCGGGCGTTGCGGTCTCCCGACAAATAGATTACGTGCCGGGGGTGTGCGCGAGCACAGTTCGAAGGGGGGGCCCCCGAGGATTACAGCTTTGTGGGAAATTGTACTCTTTCTCGTGTGGCGAAGCCACCCCCACGGTAGAAACTACGTGTAGGTATAACCGTACCTACGTTTCTACGTTTCGTCGAGGTCCAACCGCGACCCTCTCTCACATGCTACTCACGTACTCATCCACTGGGGAACCCGGAGAGTCTCGAGCTTCGCGACCCTCCGACGTTCCTTTCCTCGTCTCCTTTATTTCATGCAGAACATACCGAGGTATATACGCTCGCTTCGGTATACCGAACCCTCACGGTCCCGAGTCGGGCTCTTTATGCACGACGGAGAAATCGTATCGTGCCGCGAAATTGCAACGCGTTAACCGCCTACCAGTCCAACGGGAAAGAGCGAAGCCAAAACCACCCTGAATTCAGTAACCATTCGCGTTATCAAATCTGCGCGGTACATATTACCCTACCTATGCGGGTGGAAGAGTATGGGTACGAAAGCTTGAGTCTCCTCCCCATGTCGTATACTGCGGATAATGTAGCTTGTGGGCTCGTCGCATGGATGAAGGAAGTCGGAAGACGAGAGTCATTAAAATTCTACCCTCGTAACGTCCATCGGGAAGCTGGCGCGTGGCCGGGAGAGCGAGAGAGATCACGGCTTTCCGTCTCAGGATATGCGCACGTATTATGTTATTATATGTGTAGATCAACCCGAAGCGAAACAGAGAGGAGATCTTCCGTATCGTCGTTTACGATTAATCGGACGATATTATTGTTGTTCGTATAACTGATATAGTAGAACAGAATTAGCGTCAACCCCTATGCATATAACTACTTTGTAGATGTTTGCACAGTGTTGTGTGGAGCTCACGGTGTTAGTATTGCGGAGATGAGAACACTACGGTTAATTGCATCCGCGTTTAGAAATGATCGTTGTAACGGTCCAAGGATTTTACTTTCTCCCTTCTCCGCTGCGTTGCTCTACCCTCTTTCTATCGGTCGATCTCTAGGGAATCCTACGCCGACTTCTCTACGCTGACCACCGGCCATACGTGTAAGATTTTAATTCGCGATGAGAGAAGTCCGAGGGTCTCGTGTGTACTGCGATCGTCAAATTACGTCGTTCCCCCTCTAAATTATTCCCGAGCGAATAATCGAGACACTCTTGTTCCTTCTGCTCCCCGAACGATGCTCATGTCTATCCCAAGAATTATCGTAGCGGTATTGGGCAGCACGTTACTGAGACCTTCGTTTTATAACACTCGGGAATCTTCTATCTTATGGTCGGAATTCCTATACACATTCTTGTCGATCCTCGATGTTTTCGTACGTAAAAAATCGTGAGACTTGCCGAAACGGATAAGCGTCGTAGAGAATGAAGAAACTGATATTCCGAACTCTTCGGCAAGTCGTATACGCGATTTTTACTGTTTCAAACGACTCCGTCGTCGCGAATAGTGTAAAACCTCTATGGTAAAAAAAAATCGTCTGTACGCTTTGTATATATATTTACACGACGACAAATTCGCGGTATTCGATGCGAACAGCTTGAACGAACGAGACAGTAGAAGCTAAAGGGAGTTCGAGGATTCGTGATCGTGCAAAAGGGTGTTTCGACGACTAAGCGTATAAAATAAAAGAAGGGAAAAAAAACGGAACTGCCACAAGGATGAAAGTCCGAGTGGAGGGTTTTGGTGCTGAGTTGTCTCGAGTCGCGGTGTGTCGCGCGGATTATTCGACTTCCCCAAAGAGAAAGAGATCGAGGATGAGGATATTAGCTGCGTTCCTCGTCTATCGGTGCATTACGATCGGAGCCGCGAGCACGTTGAAGAAGAAGAAGAAGAAGAAGAACAAGCGGAACGCTGACTCGTCGGCATCAGGCACACCGTGAAATCTTCGGCGTGACGGACGAGTGACTAAATCGTCCCTTAAAATGCTATCACTCGCTCTGAGGATTCGGGATCGTTGGGTTCTTTTGGGGTGCACCTTGAGGCACGCGGCGCATTGCGTACACGTTGGGGAACGAACCGAAAATATATATGAAAAAATATATATATATCCCCACGAGTATGGCTCCGTCTGATCTCACCGCGGATCTTGGATTTAAAGTTGTTTATCTACTTATTACGTCAGTGGGGGCTAATTGGGCATATTTCGAGATTCAGCTCTCGTGCCGACTCGCCCTGCACTTGTATTTCGTCGCGCAGTGTGAGATGCTCGCACGTACGTAATAGCTGTGTATAGAATAGTGAAGTATGCCTGTGTCGCCAACGTTCCCGATCCTTTTAAAGGCAAGAGGGAGGGAATACCACGACATTCGTCGGTGAATAAGTCCGAGAAGGAACAGCAGATGAGACTTATGCTCGAGGGCCAGCGGGATATATAATATCGACGAAAGGTTGCAGCAAGAAATATGTCGCATAACTTTGGACGATCATGCAGACTCATTCTCGTCGTTCTCGTCATCCGTCTTTAGGGAAGAGTATCGCTCTCCCAATCGAGTATCCTTCATCCCCGTCGCGAATTCACCGGCTTTCCTAACTGAAAGATCCATTGCTTCATTCCGAGTGTTCAACTTCGTCGTTCTCGATGAAGACGGTACACAGAGGCAAACTACTAATCGTAAGCCTCCGCGTACCCAATAGCTTTTCCTTTATTACTTTTTGTCGCTCTGTTCATTCCTTCTTTTGCATCGTTCGATGGTCGATGCAGAGGAAGGTACCGAGAACTTTTCTTCCCAAAGGGTTCCTACGCGATATCTTTTGCCGTAGTGTATCCGATCGATTTCTGTTGTACCAACCGACGACGAGATCGTTCGAACAAACATAAGCAACGCACTCGCGATCGTACGGGTCACGCGTTGCGTGCGCGACACAGGTGCACGCGCGCGCTCCAGTCTCAGCATCAAAGGCAAGCGTTATATAGGTATAGAAAGATGTATGTTGTTATAGCTAAAACCCCACAGAGAGAATCCGCCTTGTATACCGCGGCGACTGGCGATACTCCTGGTAGCTCCGTTTAAGGACCCCGCGCACTCGGATTCCAGCGCTCGATCACAAACGGTGCCGCCCTTACCGCTGAGACGCTTTGATAGTTCATAAAATCAAACGGATTTTGATTCGGGACCTTTCGTAATCCAATGCCCCACGACTTTCTCTCTCTCTCCCATTTCCTTAACGTTGATTCGATTTATTTTTTTTATTTTTTTGTATCGGCATTTGTATCGTCCTGTTGGGGGTTACCACTGACCACGTGCGTGAAAAAAAAAAAAAAAAGAAATACTTGCGACATAACCAGAGTACAGTAGATGCACCGGTTCTCGAAAATTTTGGTACCGATTTTATTTTTTTTCTTCTTTAAATCCACTTTAGTCGTTTTATAATAATAATCGTTCTCAAGGTAATAATCGAGTCGAAGGGGACAAGGATTACGGTGACCAAAGACTTTTGAGATACATATATAAAATTGCGGCATATTTATCCCGAACGTATATCGAGATGGGACACAAGATATCGGAGCAATTCCCCGACTTATTT
The DNA here is from genome assembly GCA_934046635.1 of Buathra laborator. Classification (NCBI taxonomy): domain Eukaryota; kingdom Metazoa; phylum Arthropoda; class Insecta; order Hymenoptera; family Ichneumonidae; genus Buathra; species Buathra laborator. The sequence goes on from OW203901.1 coordinate 5,835,718, forward strand.
TTCCATCGAAAATTAAAGTAACACGATCGTGCTCGCCTCCGAAGTTTCAAACTTTCACGATATAATCACTCCCGCTCGCCAATGGAGGCTGCAGGGCTTGGAGGGGTGGGGGGTCTTACTATTATCGATCTCGCAAAATTCGCCAAATGGACTGCCAAGCGCGTCGAATGGACCGTTACCGAAAGCGAATAACGATTCTCTTATCTCAATGGTACAGGCTTGCGCGTCTCGTTCTCTGCATGCAATCGAGACGCTTGATCGGAGAATTATATTTAAAGAAAAAAATAAAAATAAAAAAAATGAAAATAAAAATAACATCCCGAGAGTAATAAAAATGATAAAAAGAAGAACGAGGGACAGAGGAAACAGTCTTGAAGTTGGTTGGTCTCTTGGACGCGATCGGTTGTTACATCGACGATGAGGTCCACTCTCGCAGCGAGCTTCGAGGATCGCCCGTCGTGCGATCCTTAGCGCACAATTTATCGTACAATTAGCACTGTTTATTTCGGCACGAGGCGAATAACTCGGTCCATAACGCGCGCGAGCGTTCAACCGGTTTTATACAAGCAAAGCATCATACTGTATTTTCTCCGTACGGTTGTTGTACAGTTTACCGAAGCAATCTTAGAGTCTTGGTGCGCGTGAACGGGGCCCAACGATCATTGCCATTTTGTTTCCTCGCCGCTCTCGGTGCGCGCGTCCGAAGAATCGAGAGTTCCGAAGACTCGCGGATAAAACGAACGCCCCGGGGTTGCATCGCATCTTCGTTCGAGAATCGACGATTGGAGGGACGGTAAAGGGTCTTTGCAACTCAATAAACGCCCATGACACTATAATCGTTCGCGAAAAAGGCTCGTTTAGCCTTCCAGATTAGACAAGAATATGCGCGGCGTTACGTACTCGTATACTCGTAAAAGTATCGTTAAAAGATATTTACCGTATCTCAACGGTTTATCGTCGCTTCTTACCGGCCAACGCAAGTGAGAGTTTCCGTCTATCACGTTGTATCACCTTATCTTTAGTTCTACGTATTGCAATTCGTAATCGTTGCCAATGAGTACTCAATTTAAAAGTTCATGAAACGTGTAGTCGTTGGCCTAAAAAAATGGCCATCGACGATATGACCGATGCGCGGCGGATTATCATACCGGTTGAGATAAGACGCGAAAGCTTTGCTCATCGGTTGAGACTTGCATTAACCGTTGCGAAGACTTTTCTTGAACTCTATATGATACGAGGTACGAGGTGGTGAAAAAAAAAAAAAAAAAAAAAAATGAGAAACGGATGAGTCCGCGAGCGCGTGAGAGAACCGAGTGGACCACGTAGGTTGTCGGCGAAGCACGTAGCAGGGTCAGATCCGCACGAAAGTGGCGAGCGCTCGGTACCGAATACCAAAACGTTCACCACTCCGCTCGTCTCTCACATTCTCCATCTGTCTTTCTTCTTCGTTCGGCGTTTCACTTGTTTCCGAGTGCGACGGTTGCGTTCCAACCCCGCGGACGACTGTGGCGTGCCGTACATAAGATATGACCGGTCAACGGTCGAAGCTCTCCCACTGAGTGTACGTTAGATAGCGTAGTAATACAGTAATAAACGTGAATCGAACAAATTTGATCCGAGAAAAAGGAAAAGGCCAGCGGGATGCGATGAGCTCAGTGGTTGCGAGACGCCGAAGCTCCGGTGAGGGAAAACATCGAAGGGCAGTCGGAATGAGAAAAAAAAAAAAAAAAAACTATAACGCAACGGCGATAAGGGAGAAAGCGTCGAGAATCAATATTCGCACCCTCGATCCTTTCGCAATCCCACGGGAATGGTACCGGCGATTTTCTCCGTTACTGATCAAAGGGACGAAGCTGCACGCATTTCGTCTAATATTTCATGAGCGGCGCGTGGGCCGTGTAGCAACGGGTAGCATCTACTGCGACTGCAGAGGGGGAAGACCTCTGCGGAAACTCGCAAAGCCAAGAGAGCTTTTACCACAGTTGCCAAATGATTTTGCCGTAAAGTCATACGCACGGTAGAATTTTTTTTTTTTTTTATAATTATTAAAGACACGCGAGAAGATAATTACAAATTTAATCGACTATCGTTGAATCTCTATACAGCAGACTAGAAGTTAACTGCGTGTGAACTGCGCGCCCGAGTTCTTCGATTAACCGCTAATTAGAATTGGGTTAATGTAAATGTCTTCGGCACGATTCGAGAGATTTTTTTCGTGCACTCGCACACACTCTATCGGGTCGAGACGGCAAGTGCTCGATCGATATGCTTGCATCGATTTTTATCTTTTTGCCGTTTTCTTTCGTGCGATTGTTCGTAAATTCGCGCGCTTTACAAGTTAACGAGTTATCGGTAGTACTGAGAGTCTCTTGTGTACTCTGAGACACGTGACGATCGGCGGCTCGACTCGCGGTCTCACGTATAGAGCACGTAATCGTGAACGGGTAATCGATCGAGTCAGCACCGCGAATGGAAGGAGAAGGAACGTGCAGAGATATAACCGGAGGAGTGTGCAACAGCGTCGGGCAAAGATAGAAGGCAAAATCTGATCGTGGTACCATTCTCGTGCGCGAGATAGAGATTATAACGAGAGAATTGCTCGCTCGCGCGGTGCACCCGTTCGACGGTAATATGTACGGTTTTACAAAGTCCCCTGTCCATGCGTCTGCAGAGGAGCGCACAGTGCAAGAGAGAGAGAAGTTCGCGTTCTCTCCGAGACCAGCAGCGAGCGAGGATAATTAGCGTTATATGGTCCCATACTCGTGGAGATATCGACGATGAAATAAAAATAATAGCATATAGAAAATGCGAGTGAACGAAAATGAATATACAAGACGGGAGACGCCACACTGGCGGAAAGACGCCACACGAGATTAATGTACCCCGATATAATATTTAATTACAGGACAAGTAACGCGGCAATATCACGGATATTATCGTCGGAGCAGAGAGATCGAGAGTGTGAGAAGCCAAGAGATCCTTGTCCGTTGCCTTTGGAAGGCGGAATTTATATCTCCTTCCGATCGTATGTCGACCTTGTTTTCGTTTTCATCTTTGCTTCGCGATCTTTCGATGAAGTCAACATCGCGAATATCGATTAGTTCACATTATCGATTTTTTTTTTTTGGGAATTTTTCATAACGCGAAACTTTGTATAGTAGCCGGTGGACGGCTTTTCGTTTGTCATCTATACATTTACGTGGGTCCATTTAACATGCCGGGAAAAGAATTTTTTTTCACAACGGAATTTCATCTAAATTCATGAAACTCTTCGTACCGGTCCGCGAACTTAGTCACGAAGTAAGCTGTCCGCATAGTGGACGAGAAAGTAAGTTTCTTTCTTTCTCCGCTCGTCTTTTCCTGCATTGTGTTGCGGTCATGCATTGTATACCGTAGTATCTCTGGGAGCAGAAACGAGAGACGCTCTCGCGTACCGTCTGATGCGCGGTGACCGCGGTCGGGGTATTCCCTCGGACGTTTTAGAATTCACGTGGTGGCGCGGAACCGGAGTCTCTTCGCTTGGTGCTTCTCTCGTGTCTCTTCCCTCGCGGTGGTCACTCGTAGGTCTCTTCGGACATTTTAGTGGAGCCCCGTGCCTCGCATCTACGACGAGAGTGCTCCGGGATCGATCCTCGAGAGAACCCGCCGCCGAAACCCGGCCACCTACCTCCGTCCCTCCTCTGTATCTCCGCTTAGCCATGCGAGAATAAGAGCGAAAAAGTTACACGCTCCAAGTTCTTTTTCTTTATACGATACTGCTAACGCTTGCGCGCAACACGAAAGTGTGTTTTTCGGCGAGCACTCCGATATCTACTCGCGCATTATATTATTCGATAACCATTTGACACGAGGCGTTTTTCTTCGCATACCTTCCGCGGGTACACGCTTTTTGCGTTATCGGTGAAAAAAAAAAAAAAAAAAAAAAATCACACAAATACCTCGAAATATATGTAAAAAAACGAAATGACTGGCCGAGCGAAAAAAAATGCTCGCTTAAATCGTACAGTTATTTCTTTAACGATCGTTACGAGAAATAAAGGAAGAGCGATGGAAAGAGAGAAAAGGTACAAAATGCAGTTCTGTACTTCAGGGAGGTCGTAATACGTTCGTTTCACGATTGGGAGTGCGTTTGGCAATTAAACGACGAATTCATAAGTTCTCGTGTCTCTTCACATAATGCATGTGCATTACTGCAAATGATAAAAAAAACAAATATATATGTATACGAGGAGAGTCAAAAAAAAAGTTGTCTATATACCTGCATCGTTACATCGATGCGAGGAGCAATACGAGCTCACGAGCGATTACACTGCGTGGCCGGTTGATTCTGTCCGCATAAACGAGAGTCGAATGCAAATGATGACGAAATGCCATCGGAAAGGGTGAACGGTGAAGGGGGGGGGGGGGGGAGGGAGAGAAGTCAAGAGGAGCAGCTCGTTCGCAAACGACAACTACGACAGGGCACACGAAGTCTTTTTTCCTCCGACTCCCACGAGAAATGAAGAAGGACGAGGTAAGAGAATATGCGGGGAGGTAAAGGGGAGGAAGAAGAAGACGAGACTTCGGTTATGCGGCCGCGGCATGACGCTGCCGCTTTGCAAACCTCTTCGTTAAACCGGCCGATGAATCCCACAGTGCAATGCATGCAGCGAGCAGCACCGGGCAGGCAGCGGTGAAACGGGAAACGCGAGAGAGTCGCGCACGCACGGTGTATACCTTACCTACCATCACGTGTACAGATACATACCCGTGTGTAGCCGCTTGTACATTATGCACGCTGCCATACGTACGTTCTGCCCCTCAGCGTTTATAGCATTTATTTAGCAAAAGCGTTGAAGCCAAGAAGAGAGAAATAGAGAGAAAGATAGATAATGCGACGATGTACAGCCTCGGGTGTACGTATAACCATTGCGCAATCGGAAAAATAATAACCGGCGAGAGACTAGTATGACTACCGGACGACCAACGTCGATGAGAAGGAATAATATTAATAATAATAATAATAAGAAGAAGAAGAAGAAGAAGGAGAAGAAAAAGATGAAGAAAATGAAGAAGCTGAAAACGAGTTGCGCGCTCTTTCTCGTTAGTAATAGGCTGACGCTAATCGACGTCGTTTCTCATATTATGACGAATAGCATCGTATATTATTAACCTGCGTTATATACATTGTGTCTTTCAATTGCGAGAATTCCAAGGGAAGTAGAAACATTTTTTTAATCTCACTCCGACAGATCGATCGTTTGCGTTGCGTGTTTAGTTCAGTTGGTATTATATGTAAAGCAGCAGTGGCTTAAACATAGAATGGAGGGAGAGGTTACCACAGTTGTGCGCGTCAACGAGTTACAGAAACTTCGTAAATTCAACAACGACGTCCGGAATAAAACGACCGACGAATACAACTCTGTTGAATGAGAGAGAAAGAACGAGCGGAGAGAATAGTTCGCATAATTTCTCAAGGACTACCAGTTTTGACGGCGTCAAGCGCGGCAGGTTCCTATCTCGCCACGATATCTCGGTCCTCTCCTCGTTCAGCGGTCAGTCCCGCGCTCTCGTCTCGTCTCTTTCATTCTCGCCTTTCGAAAAGCATCGTCTCTTTTCCTCACTCTCGGGACACTCTTCGTTTCGAGAGACTATGCCGCGGCTCGCGATTCTCGACGATGGTTCTCGAGTTCAAGCGCATTCTCGTTATTTCGCCAGCTAAGCCGAGCGATCATGAAGCGGGACGATTCTCGCATTTGTCCGGAGATTCGAATCCAAGACGAAAATCGCAGAGTTTTCTTTCGTTCTCGCCGACCGATCGATCGGCACAAATCGAAAGAATTTTTTTGCATTCCTTTATCTCCATCGAAAAATAAAAAAAAAATCCATGATAAGAAAAAATATCGAAGGGTTTTATTAATTTCTTCGTATGCCGATTACAGGCGATTATCAGCTTCGAAGTATTCTCGAACGCGCTGATGCTGCACGTATGATATATCGTAAATGGCTGTAGTTATAACTCTATACGTAGTACAACTAACGATCCGGTGAAAGTAAAATGTGTGCCATGAACCCGCGGTCACTCCGGTCTGTTACGCGATTTAATCTCACTACCGTCATTCTTGCTACCGACCGTATACAACCTAAATAAAAATAAATCGAGCGATCGATAATAAAAAAAAAATAAAAAAAAAACCGAAGAACAAAGCCACTATATTGTTATTCGCCGAATTGACTGTCCATGCGTGCCAAAAGGATTTGTAAGGTACAAAGCCCGAAGAGATCGAAGGTCGAGATCGAGGAATCGCGAGCACGTTAAAGCTAAAATAATATGTATACGATAGACGCAACTAGCTGAGTTGACCAACGTGTGTAAAACGACTACTATCGACACGAGTAGCGTGCGCGATGCTTCGGAGAGTCTCTATACAGCAAGGACTGTAGTCACCTAATGTAATATGTAGATGTAGTTCGATAGTGACGTAGCGACGACGAGGTGTCGGCGTTCGTAGCTGCTACTCTCTCTCCCTCTCTCGGGAATGGCGAAGTTTACATAATTAATGTACAATTAAAGATCGGTGGTGCATCGGCTCGAGTTATCGCGCCTCGAGGATATGCTAAGTGAGTTTGAGTGCATAAGCGAACGAATGACACGACATTTGATGCAACTCTCGACTTCGCACCCTTCGAGTCATCGGGAATCGACATTGGTACATACCGATGTGAATTATAGTTTATCCGAGTAGATTACGCAACGTTAACGGTGAAAAGATGAAAAAAGAAAACAGAAAAGAAAATGCTATACCGAGTATCGGTTCGGAACTACGCATGATTTTCTCTACCGATTCCATTTTACGTGTTTTCTCGTTGCCGAGTCTATTACTCGTATCTGTACTTCAATATATGAGTACTTCACCCGTTCTTCGTGCGCATCTTCCCTCTTCACCGCACTTTCATTACAGCGAATGAGAGACCGAGCGATAGAGGTCTCGGTTATGTTGTACAGTACCGAGGGTACGAGAGGCTCGAAGCGAGAGCAAGGATCGAGAGAAGGTAACGCGCCGTGGCGCGGCCATAATTAATTTCCGCGTAATTAGCGGGCGCAGACGCCTCGGCGGAGGCGGTTATCTCGGGTGGACGATCGTTACGCGCAGCGCTGACATAGGTAGCACAACGAAATACGGCTCCTGTTATTACCGCGAATTAATGACTCTTCTATCTCTCCTCGTGTGCCTTCTCACTTTTCGTTCATGATCTTTTCTCGATGTGCGTAGAGACGAAGCAACATTCATCGTACGAGTAAATAGGCAATAGGTGTTTCAAACTGTTTATGCGTTCGATGTGATTTTTCGCAAAGCCATAGAGAGATATTAGCCGATACAGCGATGAGTCGATAAACCATTTTACGATAAGATTTTTTTTTTTTTTAATTTTTAATTTTTTTTTGCGATTTCAACGATATACAGCGCCGGGGCACGCGTGGAAGAACCATTATAACGAAAAAGCGAGGTTGGGCCGCCTTCTCTACACAGAGTAGCTGCCGAAGACCTCTCGCTCACTTGTTCGTCTCTCCTCGGTGTTTCTGCTCTCGTCGCTCGCCGGGATAGCCCAAGATCCTGGATAACAGTTATTAGGGGGGGCTTTTTATAATGCGCCCTGTTTCCTTTCTCTCTTTCTCTCTGGATTTTGCGGCAACCAACCAGTAAACCGCGCGTTTCATACCCATCGCGAAACAGAGAGGCAAGAAGAGTAGCGTCGAGCGCACGAGGTATCTACTGCATTACACTAAACTATAGACTCTCGCGGTTATAATGTACGCAGTATAGTGTAAAACCACACTAAAGCCGAAGACCGCGTAAACGTATGCGGAGAGGACACTCCCTGTTCCCCTTTGATTATATATAATTATTGGCATTTTAATAACTAATCATTTTCCAAACTCCTTCTGCAGAGGCCGGCTTCTCGTCGTCGGTACGGCCTCGCAGAAGCATGCGGGCGGAGAAATGGGGGGGAGAAGTCAGCTTCCGAGACGTGGCCGCTACCGTATCGCCGGCTTCTATCATCCTTCTCCTTCATCATCCTATCTTTCTTTCTTCATTTCTTCCTTCAGTGATCCCTTTGAGTAAACTTTTTAGCATTACTATTGCAATGCTTCGACGCAAAATACACTTACAAAATGTTCATAATCGCTTGAATTATACGAAGCCTTTCGGTCGATTTGTACATTATTTTAACCTTTAAAAGGCACTCGATTCGCCGCTCTCGTATTCCAGAATTCCGTGGAGCAAAATTGATAAAAGGGTGAAAATTTAAATGCATATGAAATTCACTTCGGTGCGTAAGCAATATGATGACGTCAATGTGTTTTGATCACCCGATCATCCGATTTCTCCTTCATTAATAGTCATCGGAAACAGCAATAAGATCGAAAGATTGTGACGCAACACGTTCGCCATACAAAACGTCTCCGTACGCCGATTTTTAACGTTCAGCCCCTCCCCCTTCCCTCTTTCCCAACTATTTTAGCATCGTAAATATTCCTGCGTAATTAAAAGCTATCGATTCGACGTAAGCCGACGGGTAATTGCACGAGTTACTACGCTCACCGAATAATCGCTCTCGTCACCGTCGTCGTAGTTGCCCATTCGCGCAGTCCGCCCTCCAACGGCGAGGGAACAGGAAAATCTCCGAGGGTTCCCCTAGATCGCTAGCTAGCCGCCCTGTCGCGTTGATAACGGAATATTTACATATTATCGTGCGGTACGAGGCGACCCACGCAGCTCTGGATCCTCTCTTCTCTACACTTATATCCCCTCTCCCCGTTTCGAAACGTTTAACTCTCGTCTCTCTCTATATACATAGCTAACTTTCGCCCTTTACCCCACCGTTTTTTCTTTCGCTCGGTCCCTCGAAAAGGACTCGAGCGAAGAGGATGAACTCTTGCTGACGCTCACGCCCCCGCAAACTTTTTTCTTCTTCATCCCCTCCGCCTCTGGTTTTTCAGACAACGTCGTTGAAAGTCCCAGGTGGGACTTTGCGGAGGCCGCGAGGGCCGACTTCACGCAAGCAAATTGTTTTTTTAAAACCTCTCGCAGACGCCCTCTTTTCACCGTGCATTGAGCTTCAGTTTTTCACCTGTGTACTAACTGTGATTTTTTCGACAAGTTTATGCTCCTTCCGTGTTACTTACGTTTGCCGTTGATATATGTATCTTTTCACCGAAGTTTTATCAGCGCAGAAAATTGACTCGTTTGGCATACTTTTTACTACTCGCGGCAACGCTGGCATCATGCATGCGATGGTCAGATTATCGAGATTCTCAGAGGTGATAAAACAAAAATATGCAATATTCTTCGAGTCCCTTGGTATCGTTCGTGTCATCGAGTCGACGGTATAAGTTAGTCGATTCCGTTGTATACCGATCTGTTCGGAATGAACGAAAACAAACGAACATGTCAAGTTTTTTCGTAGCTTTATCACCGTATCGACAACAAATAAACGCGAATGATAGTTGCGTCTGGAGTCAATAACTCGATGAGAATGTGGGAGGACGCGGAGACAGCGCGTGCAGTCAGTGTTTTATGTGATAAAAAAAAATCCAGATCCGACATCGTAGCCTCAGCACGGGTCTCTCGTCGAGACTCATCGCGTGACGACGGCCAATCATCGCCAGCCGTGGCACACACAAACTTTTCGTCCGGTTCTTGCAGCTCGGGCAATGAAGCTCCTCTCTTTCTCTCGCGCGTTACATGTGTCCTAACGGTCTTCACCGTCATATATACATACATAAAAAACATTTGAGTTATAATATATGTATGAACTTCTTCGCGCGCGGCAACCGCGGAACCCGCGGCTTATACGAAACGCATAAACGCCGTTTCGGAAGTAAAACGCGTTCTAATTAGTTAATATTCGTGTAGTTCGTTTTATTATTTGGCGTGCTGCTCGTTCGTTTCGTTCGCGTGACACACGGACACTCTCTCTCGCTCTCTATTCCTTTTTCTCTTCGTCTCTCTCTCTCTCTCTCGAGTTCGCTTGCTAATTGCTCAAATATTAATGGACCACGTCGACACTGAGTTTGACTGAAACAACTCGGAGAGTACATTCTACCCACGCCATTCGTCGCAGTTTTTTTTTTTTTTTTTTTTTCTCTTTTTCTTCTCTTCAACCATTTTAAAGTTACAACATTTCTTTCGATACGATCTCACATTATTTCACGCGATTTTAAGACAGTTCTGTACATTTCGCTGAGTTGCCTCTAAACTTTGTGCAGCATATCCCTTCGCTTATAGTTAAAATCGTGCGCTTTCAACCTCAGAATCGAGTTAATCGCTCGCTCGAGCGACGAAGTGGCCGAGCTTTATGAAGCACGCAGTATAATAGTTACGCGACGACGGCCAAGTTGACGGCCGAGTGGAGTAGAACGGGAAACCCGGAACTAACTCCTGCACCCCTCTCGCAGAATCCGTAGTCACTGTCGCGTTGAAGGAACGAGAGTCAGCTCTATGCCGAGGGGTTGAACGCGATTCTCTGCTGTTGCTTTGCCGTTGGAAAATTCGCAGGCTAGGAGTTTCCACGAGAGCGTGCCGACGTCGTCAACGAGTATACGAAGCCAACTCGAGTGTAGTTAAGGAGGGTCTCGAGCGGCTTCCAACGGGAATAGGAAGACCAATACCCCGCACTTCCGTCCCTCTTCCTTCCCAAGGACGCATAAATCTTCGCCTCTCTCGGCTCAGTTTCCTCGCTCTTGCGATGTATCCCCCTCCTCCCCCTCTGTCGGTGCCGTTGCCTCTCGGATATTACGTAAAAGCTCGACTACACGGCCGCTTCTGTTGGATACACGAAGCGCCCCGGCATATCCCGGTAAACGTACCCTGACTTCGTTCTCCTGGTTATTACACGCTTACGTGGACAACAGTAGAAGCAGAAGGATAAGAAAAGAAGAGGAGAAGTACAAGAACGCTGTTGTAAAATATATACGACCGGAGGTATCGTCGTTCGTGCGAATAAATAGTTTGCCCTCCGCGCGGTTATTCTTCAATATCGCTTACACTCGTAAATTATAATCGAATTATACCCACACGTGTCGTATAATTTTTTTCCCAATCTAAAAGACGATCGAATGAATTTTTAGAAGATTCGAATTTCGAGGAAAATGTTCTGTTGGCTTATTTTTATTTTATTTTATTTTTTTTTACTTTCGTACCCCTTCTATATATCGTTGTCTTTTCTGTTCTCTATCCGTGCGACACGAGAGATAAGACGAGGGCGAACTCTAAGCCCGAGCAAAGAATCACTTTGCTATCGGCACGTAATCGAAACCCATTGCCGAGCGGGTGTAGAGTATCCGAGATTCTCTCGGGTTTCAACTCGCGTTCTTCCCCGTTGGCTCTGTGTTCCGCGCCGGAGGAACGAGAATCAAGTGCCTGTTTATACCCCTTTCCCTCTATCGTCGGTATACGAAGATCCTTTTGCGAGAGACGAGAGAGCGAGAGAATGCAAGGAAGACGGAGTTAACATTGAGGGAAGAAAGCCCGGCGGGGAAGGTTGAATGTTGTACACGAAGGGCTCGTCGTCGTTCTACTCGTAGCCGACGACGAGCGCTGAGCGCGTGAGGGGTACGTAAATGTAAGCAGTAAGCCATTTTCCAGACGATGAGGCGCGAAGCCCCGCTCTGCCTCTTAGCGTTGGTAATCCCTGCCTCGGCAAGCGACGAGAGCCGAGACGCGATGGCAGTACAGGCGGTCGCGCCGTGGCCAGTAGAGGAAGCCACCCTCAGGTGCGAGCCCCCGGGGCTTCGTGTATCCCATATTTAATACCACTAGCGACATCAGCTCAAGAATAGTGTAACGCTGGTATGATTATAAGAATAATTCGATATATGTTTGTACCAAATATAAAATTAAGTCCCATATTCCTAATCAGCAAGAAAAAATACACGATAAATTGCCCTAAACGATAATTAACAAAAAAATTGGTAAAGCGAATTCTGAATGTAAAACTTGTTGCGAAAATGAATGCTTTTTGATAAATTCAAACAAACATATTTTCATTTTCTCGTCTGAAAAACTCACGTGCTGTATTTAGTTCGCTCATCTTTCACGGTTAAAATTCACCGTGAAGATGATGACGAATGGGAGCCAATATTTCATCGAATGGAATGTCGTGAAAGACGCATGGGGAGTGTTTGCGAATAAATAAATAAAAAAAAGGTCGTTCGGGACGTCAATCCGCCATCAAATCACGAACAAAATCACACGCGATAAAGAGGGCAAAAAAGAGTCGAGTCAGTTTCCTGCGATTTTCCTCCAGTAGGAAGTATTTAGCTCACTCGTACACGAATCGTCTCGGTGCACCATAGATCAGCGTGCGCGAGGGCACACAGAACCCGATGGATGGTAGTCTGGTCTTTTTACGAGCGAGATAATTGCGAAGCGCGAGAGAGCTCCCGGTGCTCCGCGCGCTTGGACTCGCGGATGCGGAGGTCAGGAGAATGAAGGAGGATTTGCAGGTGTAACGGTGTTGAATCTGCGCTTACCAACACGTACACACACACACATAACACATAAGTTACTCCATACTATACCGTACTCTGTAGTAAGTGTACGAGAGACGGAGGAGATGCGGTGCGTTAATAATATTGTTCTAAGAAGCGTCCGAGGAAGCGAGTAAAAGCCTTACGGAGCAGAAAAGAAAGAGGGCGTAGAATATGAAGGTGTGCACCCGAGACGAAGAAAACGAAGAAGAAGAGGAATAAGTTCGCCACTCGATTTCACGACACTCGATAAGAACTCAATTACTGTTTTACGCGATTGTCCCTCGTTCTCCGTTTCTCTTCCTCCTCGAGTCTTCGCTCGAGACGAACACCCATACAATTTTGTTTTTTTGCCACCACTGTTTTTCACCCTCGAGTCAGTCTGGCACCTGCGATACTACACACCGTAGACGAAGAGACATACCGTGTGAGACCTCAAGGTTCATTCGTTCAAACTGCCCATTGGCAATCCTTTAACGATTGCAATAGTAATTCTCGGTTTTTTTTTTATTACATTCTTCGTTCTATCCTCCCGAGTCTCAAAAGGCACTGACTGCATTCTTAAGATTTTTCGCCTCGATCTGCTAGCATCATCATCCTCTTCAGTACATTTTTCATTCGCAGATGTAACCACTCGCTGCGTTATATGATTTTTGTCTCATTCAAGCGTCTTGGCAAGAATGCCCAACAACGTTGTTATACCTTTAACAACAGCTCTTCTACCTCGCAATCACCTCTCGGTGTCATTAGTCTAATTTAAACAGACGTTATTCGGTCATTGTGAACGTTGCCACGTAATTAGCGAGCAGCGTAATATGGTGCGTGGCGACACAACGACACTATTATGCCTCCCGTGGGCCGTGGGACGATCGGTTCTCTATCTCACTCGGACCCTTAACAGAGTTCTCGACCAGAACATTTCGCTGGTATATATACCCTTGTTGCTTTCGTCGTTGCTGCCCCCCATCCTTCCAAATTCTACGACTATACTGGCAAATCACGTATATATATATACACAAGCGCTCTATCTTGCTATACGCCACGCCTTTGCGAAGTTTCCAGTTACCGAGAGGCTAACAGGGACGAACGAACTAACGAGAGAAGCCCCATGCACCTGCCAGCGAGCAGAGTAACACAGCCACCGAAGTGGCCCTCACTGAATAGTCAATGAACGCTCCGGCAATTCGCCTCGGCTAATCTCGTTTCGTTCGCCGCTTCGGCCTCGACTAGCCTCTTTCACTCTGCCAGCGACTAGTTTCGCTCTTCAATCTCGTCATTATAGAACACCGCGCGTACTGTGCGCTCACCAACGATGACAGCATTGCAAAGCATCTCTATGCGTTCAGAGATTTTCTTCATTCGGTAGAATGGTTACTGCGAGAAATGGAGAATCAATTACGAAAGACCGATTCCACTGTAGCAGATACCACGAATCATGGAGAATATGGACTGTTCGCTTTGTCGAAAATTACTCATAACCGATAAAGCGAAATTATTCATAGCCGTAACCGCATCGACATCAAATACTAACGTTCAAATACATATCTCTCGATGAACTGTAGCAACGCTTTGGTTCTATATCACAGAGGATTCCGTCAATTCGACTGTTAAATTCTGCAGTTAACAGATTTCCGCGGTAACGCTGCGCAACGAGAGTGAGTCACTGTTTGAGCTATTCGTTCGCGTGAAATGGAAGGCAACTCATTTCTCTGATATATAACGTACGTTAAATCGATGTATAACGCGTACCTGTATTGGTGATATAGGTACGTGTCTATGGATTCGTAATGGCCGACCGTAAAATATTTATCGTGAAAATTAGTCGGTCGATGATGTATGCCCCGAGGGGGAGGGGGATAAAGGGGGGAGGGATGGCATCGAGCTTTTGCCGGGAGAGCCGCGTTTATCCGGATTCATCGGTGCTCTCGTTCTCATCACCCTTCCGCAATACACGGCGGGGCTGTATACCATTATGTTTATACAGCATACGCGTGAAATAGGTACTGGGCTACTATAATGGCTGCATGAAAATCACCGGGGTACGGAGAATTTCGCGATTTGAGCTTTTGTGCGTTTACAATTAGCGCGACGCGCCGACTCTCGGCTCTTCCCATCTCTGTGTCCAACTTTTCATCCCTCGCTAACCGCAGACGCGTTTAAATATCGATGCCTCGACCAACCCCTACCACCCCATCACTCACACTGTCTGCTTAGTTCTGTAATTCATCGAACATCCGAATATCATATATTACTGTGTTTACTAGCGATACTTACGTAAATATATATATTTTTTTTTCTTTCAGGTAAGTACACTTGGACAAGAATGAGAACTGGAATTCCCGAGGTGCTATCGCCGGCAACGAGTGAGTAGTTTTAGTATGAAAAGTTGAAAAGAATTGAGGCCAAGCGCTTCGTGGCAAAGTTTGTTACGAACTTTACGAGTTGTAGTGGACGAAAAAAAAAAAATATATATATAATAGTGTAGAGTTGAAGGGGGTGAAAGGGGGTCGCGATCGGTGACCGGTCACGAAGAGGTCGACCAGGTGGTTTGGCATTGCAAGTGTTTCGCACACTTTCGCAAACCGATGCGCGGCACACTACTATTTCACATTCATCGTCGTCTTTCTGTACGCCCTCCGACGACGAAGGCGCGTGTGAAACACGAGAAGCTCCGTCCAACTCTCGACGGACTTCGAACACCGGCAATGAAACGAAGAGTTAAGGGTTAAAGGGGGGGTAATAAGAGTTGGTGCGCGTTGAATGTTGAACTGCGAAATGGAAATGAATAGGTCACGCGATCGAATCATTTCACGATTTGTGTGTTTCGTGTGTTATATTGAACAAACTGTAATGAAAGTTCGGAAACTATTTGATGTTAACAAACGTTTGAGACGCGAAAACATTTGTCATTCGAAATCGCAATAGTTAGGAGTTGTCGTCGGTATTAGTAGCGTATTAGCAGAACACATCGGTGAAATTCTGTGTAACCGTCGTGAAATCAAGGTCAGCACTGGTGAACGAGAGAGAGAACGAGAGAGAACTGCTGAGAGAGTATTAATTAGCAATTACCATTGTTCCGGGGGACGAACTCGAGAGCCGTTCTCAAACCGCTAGTGGCAAAGTGGAGGGAGGAACTGCATCTACTAGCTGTAGTAGGCTAGAGAGCAGTGGAATCAGCAGCAACCACACTGACGCTGAGATTTCCTGAGGTAGAGCGTATAGCCGCGCCTTTCGCTATTACATGCTATTTAGCTAGCGGCCTGCATGCACCGGGCGTTCCATTATTTTTACGACTGTGCCAAAGCCAAACGCTTAAGAGCCCTCCTTCTAGACCAATTCTCCGTTTCTGCCCACATGCCCTCCCGCTCCCTCCAGTGGTTCTCATTTCGTGCCGTTCATTTTCTCTCTCTCTCTCTCTCTCTCTCGTCTTTGCGAATTCGCTAGCCAACATTTTTTAAAAATGTGTTGTATATTATGAAATAATCGTAAATCGCCAACGGGGACGAATCGCTCGTCTCTATTTGTCGAAATTACAAAACGTACATACAGGGATTCGGACCGATAGCCGTGCACGATACGGCAAGTGATGCCGAGAGAGACCGCGGGCTAATTTCCTATGCAAGTTAATTCGACTGGTACCGCGATGGTTCGTGACCAGCAGTTAACTCTGTCTTTCTCTCTCCGGTATATCGTTCCCGTAGTCACGAGTTCTATATGCTTTACGTTTCGTACCGTCGTATCTCCAAGCTCTCGAGTCAACGAACGGTACCAGCCCCCGAACGCCGATGCACAATCGTTTTTATACAGCTTGACTGATGAGAACGAGTAACGTACCACTTTGAACCAATGCCTTCATTCATCGGAGACGAGACTTTCGAAAAAGCCAAATCATACGTTTGTTTTTAACATGTCTATTTCTCGTGTAATTTATTTTTTCATTCACACAAATGGTAGTTTCACAACAGACAATTGGTAACGCGAAACGAGACGATAAAGGTGAAGTTTAGGAAAAGATTTAACGGACCATTACGTTCGAAGAAGATGACCTTTCAGTTGCCGAAGTGAGAGTCTCGAATTCGAACTTCATTGTCGACGCGGTACCGAAGTGCACATCCGGGACTCGTATACCGTTGCAACGTATCGCGCGTGCGTTAGATGTGTGCTTTAAAGTTGTTAGGTCTCGGCATCTGGTATGTGTGTGTGTGTATGTGTATGTGTGGCTGAACTGTTGGCGAGAGAGGGTGAATAGAGAGGAAGTGGGAAGAAGGGTGGCTCGGTCGTTGGGTGCAATGACGTAGCGGCGACGGCGTCGGCGGCAGTAGCAGAGGCGGAGGCGTTGGTGGCGCTGGGCTTCAACCCCGGCGTATCGATTCCTCCGTCGTGGGGTGACGGAGGTGGTAGCGAGGAAGCAAGGAAAACCAACCTCCACGCGGAGCATAGGCAGCCATACCCCCCGAAGCTACCACCCACGAGGGCCCCAGAACGGAGCAGAAAGCGAAGCGAGGCAGAGCAAAGCAGAACGCGGAGAGCCACGACGAAGACGACGAAGAACCCCTCGGAGCAGTGAGACCATGTATATAGTGTATATATACATATATATGGTACATTGTACCTGTATGTATATATACCTATATATAATACTCCACACAAGCAGACTGGCGTACCACCCTTTCCCTCTCTACCGTCTTCCACGTCCCCTCTTTACTCCCTTCGTTCTATTCGCTTCAACCCTCCAATCCCTTTGCCATTCCCCGGATCCTCGACTGCTAGCGGCGCGGGCTCGGCTCTCCACTTTCTCTCTCGCTCTCCTTGCAATCCCAATGAACCAGGCGGTAGACGAACCGACGAGGATAACACACCGGCCAACTTCCCAGTTATGAATTAACAGAGTTACGGAGCTTCCCACCGTGTCGCCGTTGCCGGAGGAGTCGCTCGCGAGTTATGCGGCTTACCAACTCGAAAATGTCGCTCGGAGGCCCGGCAGTCCTCCCGTGCTTAGGTATCCTCTGATACCGAATGTTACGCCTCTCTCGCAGTGCATTCACTGCCGATGGTGTGTCTTTTATCATCGTCGTCTCTCTTTCCGCACAAACGGCGACGACAGTTATCAGTCGTCGTGAGAGTGGAGCATAGAAAATGAATTTCAGTACAGATTCATTAAAAAAAAACGTAAAGATAGGTATCCGCAACGGAATGACGACCGATATATATTGTCGAACGTTTAGTTATACATCTGTCTTGCCAATTCGAACTTAGCGCGAAGTATCGATGTAAAAATTCATACAGGACAAGTGAAGACACGAGATACGAAGATAAAGACCAGTGATAGAGGCGGATATAAAATTAAATCGTAGCACGAGAAGAGATTGAATAATCCTGATGTTATAGAGTCGTAGAACGGCGCAGGAAGGAAGGAAGGAAGTTACAGACACTTGGTTAGTGCGAAAGCACGCCGTTGCGTTTGCCCCGGTCCCGAAGATATATATTCGAGTTGGACGGGGTGGCGAGGGAAGGGGGCGGGAGGGGGAGCGTACGTAGTAGTACTCTCTACACGACTACTATAAGGGGGTCAGACGCGAGAGAGGCGCACACGGCGGGAGGGCCATGGCCCGCGAGTCGGTAGTGCCAGGAGCCGGAGCGGGGGGAGTATTAAATCATAGAGCCGAGCGCCTGCCGCCGGTTTACTGCCGGATAAAACGCAGTGACTGTTATGTTATGGACCACCTGTATGCCACCGCACTGCCGACGACCCTGAACTCTCTCGTAGCGGGTTCTATATGTCCCACTCTCGCACTTTCGTTCCAAGCCGGGAGCTCTCACTCTCTGCCGAAATGTATATAGGGAACCCACCGGGTGAAAGCTGACGCGAACTAAGCTCGTGAAGTATACGAATGCCTCATCGGGCAAACAACCTTCGAACGTAAAGAACTGCACATTCCTAAACATAGAAACATCGTATCTTCGTAAAAAAAAAAAAAAAAAAAAAATCCTCGAATGTCTCATTTATATAAATCACTTCCATCATCATTTTTTTTACTCTTTGTTTTTTTTCCTCAAACCGACTTGACAAGATTATACGTCTTCTTTCGCGTCTTTTGCTCGCATTCCTTCTCGTTTCTTGTTACAATCCGAGAATTGCATAATACAAGGAGAGGGCTTCCTTCGAGTTTATCTTCAACCGGGAAGAAATAATGCCTTGACGCGGAAGAAGAGAAGTAGAACGAGTCGAGAATCGTACCGGGAGGCAAACTATAACGCATTGGATAGACGAGAAAGCGAGCTGAACGCCCGGGCCCCCGTTACGAGTCGGTGCTTCCATCACGTCCTTGGACTCGAGTTTTAAGTTTCCCCCGCAGATCGGTATCCGCGATATTATAAATATACATGTAACCCTGTCTCACGCTCAATCGTAACTTTACCGACTGCTTCTTCTCTTTCTTTCGAGAGCTTCTTTCATTCCTCACGCGAAACTCAGCTGCTCGTCGAGAGCCCACCTATAAAGGCGAACCTATCTATATAGCATAACTTAACTTGTAGACTCGTTTGTACGCAGTATGCAGTAGTTGTTGTATGAAAGAGCCGCCAACAACCGACCTCTCGTGATTGTATGAGCACACGTTTGCCTTCAGGTGGTAGTAGTAGTAGCAGTAGTAGTAGTAGTAGAGACTATAAAGTATAAACGCGCCGGTACCATATCTGCTTACCGCGAGTAAACCATCGAGGTAACGCGCGCGCGGGGGCTGAGCGTTTCGCGGTTGAGGCTCTCTTATCGCCCCTCGCTAAACCCCCTCCGGTCGGCGACCACAGAATTAATACAATAAAGACATTCAACTTGAATTAATCAGATACATCTCCGTAGGCTTGCATGCCTCGCATCGAACTCGAATGGAAGGTCGAAACATCGTGCGCAACGTTCATTGTTCCCTCCGCGCACACACACTACACTCGACAGGTCTGCTAATACGATATACAAACGCGTCACGAAAAGGTGAAACGTTTGTCGTTCGCAACCTTACAGAGTGGCAGAAACTTGCGGTGACGGAAAAATATGGATATAGCAGAAAGTACAGTACAGTACTAATATAAATGTCGACAATTTCGTTGCCGACAATGTTGAGAAATGAAACTATCAACGCAAGTCAAGAGGGTTACATATGTAGTCGGAGTGTTTTATGCATCGCAGTTTTCTCGGTTGTATGAGTGACTCGATTCACCGAGAACGAGAAATGACAAGGGGACCAGAAGCGAGCATAGGGTGCCTAACGAACCTTCTCGAGACGACTCGACACACTTTTTCGCGGCTGTGCGACTATTGTTCCGACTTGTAAGTAGTCACAGTCAGACTTATGTCGAAATTATTGTTCGGCAACGCCGATAAATAAAAGACTGACAGTCGGACAGAATGACGAAGAGTTTAAAAAAAAACGGCAATCGAAACAAACGCAAGCAAAATCTGGTTAAAGTAAGACGTTGGATTTTCACCGACATAAATTATCAGTTGTTATAAACTATGTTAGGCCTCTCGGAAGCCTTTTGCCTTTAATTGCAAGGTGCAGTAATTTTTTAAGTGTGCCTTACCGCCACCTCGTAATCTCCTTGCTGCGTGCTCTGTAAATTGGATAGTCACGAGCTGAGCGAACGAGACGAGCTTAAACGACGAGTTACCAACTGGATTAGGTATGTACATGTGTATGGGTGTTAATGTCCATGTGTGAACGAGTGAAAGCCCCGACGACATGGATTTTCGACGCGAAGTAAATTCGTTCGGTGGTAATTGCGGCTCGCTGGCCACCTTCGCTTTCCAGTCTGCTGCGGTGGGCCTTATCAACAATGAAGCTCCCTCACTTCGCGCCCCCCTCTGTTTCTCTTCTTTGCCGTATATACCTTTACCATCGCTGGTATATGTGTATACTGGACAAACGACAACTCCCTGCCCTTCGGTCTTGCGATCACAATAATTATTATTCACCTTATCTTCCTTGATTTGCATTATATTTAAATTTATATATGGACGCTGTAGTGTAGGAACGTTACTCTGCCTTCGCTTTTGTTCCCACCGATCTCTCACCGAGAATACAGCTCGCTTATTCCGAAACGTTTTTGCATTTTATTTCCTATCCGACGACGAAAACATGGGCGACATCGGATACGCCGCTTTTACATTATCCAACTTCCCCCTTCCTCGCGCGTTCAACCAGGACGACACTTGTACGTATTCCACAATCTTTGAGGTCGAGCAAAAAAAAAAAAAACGACGATACCGCGCATTACCGATGTGTAACCGCTGTCCACCTTTTGTCTACATCCGCGATGTACCTACGCATGTTCAGCCTGCCATTAATATCTTGCTAGACACTCTCGTGTTGACTGATGGCTCAGGAAAAAAAAAAACTTTCACACTTTCAGTATTTTCTTGATTACTTTATTTGCTCGTAAACGTATATACGCTGAAAACAAAAGACGAAGACAGCAACGCCCGCGATTCTCCAAACGTCGGATGGGCCATAAGTTTGTAAATCCTAAATTTCGACACTCTTTCTGTCAATCGATGAATTGCGTTGTCGTTTGTGCTATTGGAATGAATGGCTGATCGATCAGTGAAACTGATCAAGTTTATCAAAGTGTCGTGCAGAGTTCGTAGCGACCCCTCGACGAAATATCGTCGACCCTTTCAACGTCGCGACGTCGTTATCAACCCCTCCTTGACGCTTTCTGTACGCTCGTGGTTGGCTTGCCTGGTACCCGTCATAAACATATCGAGTGGAGTGAGACCGGAGCCACCCCGACCTGCCTCAACTAAAACGTTACGCGAAACGGGGCCGTAAATAACGTCTTAAGTGTACCAGCAGCGTCGCGGCGGTGCGTCTACCCCCCTACGATCTCTTCACCAGAGGCTAACTGTATTCGTAGTCACTTGCGGGAACTCTTGTCCTTTCTCTTAACTCTGTCTGTGTCTGCGTGTGTGTATATGTATATATATGCGCACTTACACAGTTCCAATGGACCTCTTCTCTTCACCCTCTTGCGATGAACCCTTGTGATGGTGCCATTGCCGCGCTCGAACGCCTACTAACTACTCAACTACCGTAGAATTTTACGCGTCTGTTAATTCAGACCGCGACCTATAAGACTCGAGGGTTCCAAGGTCAAGAATAATCCCAACGGTGTTATTCTGGAATACGTTTCTTTTCCTTTTTACTACACCAGCATTGCCACACTTAAGATTTATTTACGGCCGGCAATTGTAAAAAATAATATTTTTGCATTTTTTTACAACTCGCGCGACATTTTCGGGATATATTGAGTTACAGGAAGACCGGTCGCAGATACATGATCCAAAATGCATCGGCCATAATGCTGTAACGATGATTAAAAAAAAAACAAAAAATTAGTTAATTTTGTGAAAAATCGCGTTTTTTTAATATTCTTAAATAGCGAGAACTTTGCTTCTCAACGTAATGCTGAAACAATCCCGATGCCTATCAAATTCTACGACATGTCTTTTTTTGATGAATACAAAACCAACTAATAATTTCGTCTTAAACTGAAGTGGAAAAATCAGTAAGACGAGAAAAAAAAATTTGTGTTTCGTTTCGAAGATCAAAATTTCTGATCGATAGCCTTAAGCAATGTCGCTTCCCCATGTAAAATAATTATGACAATAATGAATAGATAAAAATTAGAATAGTAAGAGGAGTGTCAGAGAAAAGCTCGAAAGTAATGGAGATAGAAGGAAAAGTGTAGAGGATCTTGGTCCATCTTCTTTCGGAGGGCGTCGCAGCCGCGGGGGAAGTCTGACGTCGTAGGGCGTCGCGACATTCGTCATCCTCGAGCACGGGGTTGGTTGGTCGATGGTGTTTCTCCTCTTAGCGCCTATAGATATAACAGCGACGAGTGTGGAGGATCTTCCCTGTTTCCAGCCCTGTGTGAGATAAAGCGGGACGGTTGCAGGGTCAAGGAAACGCGCAGACGCGACGGTGGCGATGCCAGAGAGTGTAGAAGCACCGCCACGAGAAGAGGCAGAGAGTAGCAGAGCGAAGGCAGCGCAGCGACAGCTTTCTCCCTCGCCAGACTCCAAACAGCAAGGCTCCTGTGAATGGCGACCCTCGCAAACCAATCGTATTCCCGTTTTCATCCCTCTTGCCGCGAAAACTCTGTCGCACTCTCTTCTCCACGGGGTGTAGATGTATGTGTGTGTCTGCGTATATATATTCTCGGTCTCGTCGCTTTCTCACTCGCTTTCAACCCCCCCGTATAACGTTTACCCTTTCCTTCTTACTTGGATGCCCGCTGGGATATCGACGATTCCGGCAAACTGCTTCTGCTACTGTTGCTACTGCTGCTGCACCCGAATTCATGTCGCGAAGGGAAATACGACACGCCATGATTGTGCGACAAAAATCTGTTATGATCCCCTATATGATATCCGTACGTGTTTAATAATCAGCAAAACATTGATAAATTTATCCTGAATATCTAACATTTCTTCGTCGAGTACGGCAAGCATAAGAATTTTCTCGCACACAGCGCGCAATACTCTTCACGTATGTAAGACTACATACACGGTGACTAGTGCATGACACGTCGTTCACGTGACGTTGCCGGTTTCCTCGATCGAGTATAGCAACACTTGGCGCGCGAGAGAGAACCAGCAAACGCCGGCCATTATCGGCTTATTATCTTAATTGTATGGAATTCCGTCGAAGCATGCAGAGACTCGGGGAATGACGTCGAACGACGAGACCCCGCGTATAATGCACATAGGCATATACGTTACATCAGTAATCTACGGCCAAAGCAAGAAAGCGTCCAGTCATGCTTTTCGTTCCGAGAGACCCGAACGTTATCGCTCGCAAAATTTATTTGACCGACAGTATTGCGGGGATAAACGAATCGCAAGGATCTCATACCCTTCGGCACACACTGTGCCGAAGAGTCTCAAATATACAAGAGAAGACTTTTCGTTTTTCTTGCTCATTCTATCGCGTACCGCTGGATGGTCCATCGCAAGCGCCGCCCGTTCGTCGTCTTGCCGAGAACGTCCATTACTACTAGGCCAGGGGCTCGCGTCGTACGCGCACTTCTTGCACTTAGCGTTATATCCCCAGTCGGAGGGATGAAGGAGGTGGAGAAGCAGCAGCGAACCGAGCAAAAGCGAGTTTGCTGGCTTTCCCTCTTTCGTTTTCTTCGTACCGTAGACATACTCTATATACATATATATTTATATACTATACACATGTATAGTATATATACATATATATGTACATCGAGAACGCGATATCGGGAGCCAGCGGTGTTTCCGGGGACGCGAGCAGACAAGAAAGAAAGAACGAAAAAAAAAAAAAAAGAAGTAAAGAAAACGAGAAAGAGAAACGCTCGTGCGAGGGTACCCGGGACAAAACAGCTGACGCCATGGCTGCCAGGCAGAGCCACGTTCGCCGTCTCCATCGTCCTCCACCTCGCCCTCGCCACGTTCTCCTTCCGCTCTTTCTCTCTGCTTCCCCCCTCGTCCTCTTTCTCCGCTACGTCCCTTCCTTCCGTCGACGGTACCCACCATCCGCCGCCGGTGGGATTTAAAAACAATTCGGTAAATTGCATCGCAGCGGAGAAGCGCGAGGGGGAGGAACTTGCACAGCAATATCTCTGTACCGTTTGTCTCTTTTTCTCTCCCTACGACCAATCCGAACTCCTATTATATTGGTATATAAACCAACGGTAGTCACGGATACTAATTTTTTTTTTTTTTTAGCAACAATGTTTATTAATTTATATTAATTTAATACTACGCGAGAGGGGAATAGGGAGAGTAGGGAGAGTAGCATGACCTGTCGAAAACAGAGAGAAGATAACGGATGAAGTTTAAGAGTTTGTGCCCTACACTCGAGGCGTATGCACTTTACAGAGAGCCAACAAGTATAATAGCCAACGACGGCACGGGACCCGCGAGACGAATTCGTCCGGGTGGCCCCCCCACAGTAGCCGTATGATTGCAACGACGTCGGCGGCCGCTTTGAGTCTCGCGTTTTAACAACCTTCGGTGCATAAATTAATCCAGAAGCCCGATATCGTTTGATTCGCCGCCACGCCGTGATGCGATCCGAGCGCGCAGTCCGTTCGCGTTGCACCCTCTCTCCTTGCATCTTGTTCTCTTTAGTTCTTCTATATTTTTTTTTTTCTCGTTTCTTCTCCCGCGTACTCGATGCACGATCGAACGCGAATGTATATAGGGCAAAGTGCCAGTGCACCGAGTACCTGGGGGAGAAATAAACGGTAGACGAGAGAAGTCGCACGCAACTTATATAATAATACTGCAAGCGGAATTATATTGTACATTCCCACCTTGATATGGAACTTTTTTTTTTTTTTTTTTTACGGCTCGATGGTGCTATTAATTTTCCTTTGACGATTCGACATCCGGGAAAAAGAGAAGAAAAGAGCTGTGGGTACAAAGGGAATACGAGGATATAAGTTTTATTCGGTATTTAAACGTACGTCCTTTTATTTTATAGTAATACTTTATTACACATGAGTACTCAATTCGACTCGTATTTTTTTAGTGTCAAATAGTAACGCCCTAAATAATGCGAAGAATGTTGCAAAGTAGTTAAGTCGGAAATAATGAAAAATGGAGTACTGTTTAATTGCTTACAAAATAATTATAATAGTAATGACTCGTTTCGCGTTGTTTTTTTTTTTTTTTTCTTTCTTTTTTTTTTCCTTGTAGTAGAATTCTCATCTTCAAACAACCCTTTCCTTCGGCTGTAACTGCTTTTTTTTTTTCTTTTCTCTTCCCACTCTTCTAGTTCTCCTCTCGACCCCTCTCCGATCAATATACCGTGCCGAAGCGGTCGTAGCGCTCAGCCGTAAATGTAATTGTTGTTCGATTTCTTGCGTCTTAATTGCCTCGCGCTTAACGACGTAATTACCGAATAAAAAGCGGCCGCGGGTCAACGTGGTATTTTTTCGCGACGCCCGGTACCGACGCCGCGCTTGCCGTTACCAACAGTGTGGCACTCCCGCTGTTCGTTCGTTCGTTCGTTCGTTCGCTCACTCGTTCGCTCGCTCTCTTTCTCTATCTCTCCACTTCTCTCCCAGTTATGCGCGTTCCGCCGCCCCGAAGCGGAAGAAAGCCTGCGTGCGCCGGAGCAACAAAAGTAACACGACGATCGCGGGACTCGCTTCACGTCTCGACCGAAGCGCGGCGCCTCTACCAGTACGAGGCGCCGGGTTGCTCACGTTACCACGAGTTGGCAGCACGAGCAAGGCGAAGCTTACGCGATGATCAATCCTCCCGAGGTCTTCGAGGAGGCAGCAACTCTTCGCGACTCCTCCCTCGAATTTCGTACCATTTTTTGTTTTTTTTCTTCTCCAAAGCGCATTAAACGCGGCAAGTAGGCGCTAGATAATTTGACTGATCGTACAAGCCTTCCGCAAAGCCCGCTGTTAATCACGGAAAAAAAATAAAAAAATAAAAAAATAAAAAAAAAATTCCCTGCGCTTAAATTGATTAGCATCGATTAAAAAATTGAACGACTGCCAGGACGCCCGAAATCCGACCGGGACTCCCGAATTAATAGCATAGATTATTACACTCGAGAATCGCGTAGACGATGATTTTTCATCGATGGATAGATTGAACGAGTATCCTGCGATACGGTATAACTACGAAGAGCTTCGAGAGAGAAAGACAGCTGTGATTTTGTAACACGATTTTTATTCACCGCGATGCTAATTGCAAAAGCAATTATTTATGCGTTATAGCTCTTTTGCGCAAATCCCCTCCCGTATTATCATTATTATTCGATGGTGAAAATTTAGCGATCCACGCGCTTTAGAGAGGGAACGAAACGACGGGGAAGGTTAAAAATTGTAATTAATAGTAGATAATCGTGTTTTATACACATTTTTATGGGCAATTTGTAACCGAATCTCCCCCCGGGCGATTCGAACGAATTTTGTGTATTCGCCCACTTCTCTCTCTCTCTCCCCTCAGGCTTTACATTTCGCATATCGAATCCATGGCCCGTCGGCGCTTTCTTTCTCGCTCCGTTTCTCTTTCCACATCGTTTCGAAATATAAACAGTGCATTTGCATGTTTTCCGGATTTAATTAGCACCACCCGAAAATGCGATTATTAATCGATGCGGAATCGAGGGGAAAGAGACAGAAAGAGATAGCCCCGTTGGCGACTCTGCATTTGTTCGCATCCCGCACCAAACCGAACCTCATACCACTGATCAATATATTTACAATTTCTCGTTCCCGTAAATAACGCTCGATCGCATTTTACCGAAATTCGAGTCCGAATTTCAACGAGAAAATTAAACTGCTATTGGATACACTGTCCGCGATTCTCTCCTTCGCATTGTAAATCGCGTGAAACTTTCAGCGTGCATAATATCCGCGTATAATTTCACATTATTCATAAAAAAAAAAAAAAAAAAATTCAATGACATTTTTTTTTTTTTCGTTATTTCGATGATTGTATACGTTTTGTCTGCGATCATTCGTTGAATCAGTCAGGCATCTTCGCGAATAGCTCCGCTCTTTCGAAACTGGAAATCCCTCGAGTCCTCATATCCTCCGCGTCGTTTCTCACTCCTTTCGTCTCTTTTACTCTCATTCGCGGCCGCGCAACACCGCCGGACAGCCGCGTGTATATTTTTTTTTTTTGTGTTTTTTTTTTAATTTTGTTCCTTTTAGGCCGTAATTCAAACCGCCGTGGGTCAGTTTAACAGGGAGAGAGGGACGTAGTATGTGTATGAGAAAGAGAGAACATACGGGGTGGAAAGGCGAGGCGGACCAGGCGCGAGGACCGACGAGATAGTTTATCATCATTTAGTCCCCCGGACCTGCCGCAACATTTTAAATCTCTCCTATCTCACCAGCCGCTCGCTCTCGTCGTTCTCGCCGTAGTACGAGAGACCCATGCCGGCGCTCTTTTCGCTGAGGCTAAACTCACTCGTTCGTTCGCCCACATTCGCGCTCATCAAACGCGCGGTCACATCGCAGTCATACGTACACGCGAAACGTGCGCTCCATATTGTACGTATACATGCGCGCGTCAGAATCCCGCATACCTGTGGAAATAAAAGCGAAACACCGAAAAAAAAAAAAAAAAAAAAAAAAAAATGTAAAATAGTGCAGACTGCTGTCACGCAATGCGTCCGGAGTGAATCGCGCGGCTTCGACGACAAGAGACTGCATGTCGGATATCGATATGTAATTGTATGCATCGCGACCATTGAATATTAAAAAAAATAAATTCAATTGCTATATAATGATTCTTGACCGCTGATCTCGTCTACATATAAATTTCCCTTGTGAGAGATTCGATAAAAGATTAATCATCGGTAATCGTAGAAACCGATTCTCGGTTACCTCGGAAAATTACGAGCGATCACAATTTCCACATGGTTAGGCATGAACGATGTACGTTGTTACTTTCGCAGCTTGTAACTCTCAGGAAGCTCTTCTCGCCCGAGAGTTTCTATCGTATCGTTTTCGTTTCTTCCTCCTTCGCTTCTCTTATGCCCAAAGCTCGAAGCGAGCCACGGGAACGATGGAATTTACGCTAAGTGCACAGTGCAGTCGCTGTACGGATCGGTAATTCGGAGAACGTGGTCTCGGGGTCCCGTTGGGTCGAAAGGTCGTCCCGGCAGAGTGCCAGAAAGACGGAGCGAGACTGAGGGAGAGACTGAGAGAGACTATATAATCCCGACTTACCCGCGATCGCGAACTGACACAGTCGTGCGCTTCGCAAGGCGAAGGTAACCGCGAAGGGACTGAAGGAGAACACAAATCCGAGACGGAGAACAGAATAAAGCAAAAGCTTTTGTGGCTGGTAACGGAGAAAGGAGGATCGCGAATCACGTGAACTTGTAGGGCGGAGTGAAAAGCAATGCACTACTGGCAACTCAAACGACCCCTGCATGTAAGCCGACGACGTCGACGACGACGACGACGACGACGACGATGAGTACGACGAGCGAAGCCGACTCTAATACTAACCCGAGAGAAGGCCGATTC
This sequence comes from Buathra laborator, assembly GCA_934046635.1. Lineage (NCBI taxonomy): Eukaryota > Metazoa > Arthropoda > Insecta > Hymenoptera > Ichneumonidae > Buathra > Buathra laborator. The sequence continues at coordinate 5,864,261 of OW203901.1, forward strand.
GGCATTGTAGCGCTAATTAAACGACGGTGTGGTGCGCGTGTCACGAGTCACGAGAGGAGAACCCTGCGGTGACGTCACACGCGTGATTCCTATCCGTTCTCTATCCATCCCTTTCCTACTGTCGGCCTGTGTTTCTCTATGGCATTGCACTGTGGCTCTTCTGGCTGTGATCGGCCTCTCTCCGCTTTCCTGTGTATACGCAGTCGGTTTCCTATGTAGATAGCTTGCTGGTATACATATATATATACGTGCACACGAGGTACTACGACGTGTACGTTTGGTAGTAGGTAGAGGTACATACACCCGTTCCTGGCACCGCCATCAATCTCGATCGGGCTGCACGATCGTGTGCGTTATATATAGTTACACTAGATATAGTTACAATACAACTATAGAACACTGTGGTCTACGCTATACATGCAATAGTAGTACAGCATTCACTGCATTTTCACTTCTGCGCTCTGCGCGTTTTCGGGAAAATGGTAAAAAAAAAACAGCGTTGTTTCCGCGTACCTCGTTGGCCGCGTGAGTGTCTCTAACTATTTTTTCCCCCATCATTCGCCACGTCGAAACGTCGAAAATATATTTAATACCAGCAACTGTAGTTTCCGCGGGGCGAAACACCCGAGAGAACTCCTCATTTATTCACCATTTACGTTATTGCGAAAGAGCTCCTCGCGACCACGCGCGCGCGCGCGCCCGCGCGGTTTAATTAAATGTGCAAATTTTTTTCGTCCTTCCGTAGTGGCGTTGCTGCGGAAAGAAGCGAGGGAGGAAAGAAAGGGCGTTAATTGAGAATTTGCGTTTTACGAGGGAGTCATGAAAGTCCGCTGGTGAAACGCGTGCATGAATGTTGGGCCGGTGGCCTGCTGCTATTGCGCTTCTCGATTCTTTCTGTCTCCGTCGTGCTCTCTCGTACCCCGCTGTTTGCTTCTGGTTGTACTCAGCTGTCGGTCTCGGGGCAACGCGTTTAACACCTTAGCGAGAGATCTAATCGCATACTCGCAGGAACTCTAGCACTCTTCGTTGCTATACAGCATTTATTATTGTAGACATTTATATATTCTATGTACAGTGTAACACGACGTAGACACGAAGAGAGCTGAACTCTTGCCGGCAGTACGACGAAATGTCGATAAAGAGTTTGGCTTCGGCGCTAATATCGTTCTCCAAGAGATATTGCAGAGTGAATGCGTAAAAAAAAAAAAACCGGTAATATCTATATAGAAATCTGAATAATGTACCTTTGGTCAATTCTTCGTTATCGTGAAATCAACGGTATTTAACACTATATTGCCTGATGATTCAGCTGTTCTATTCAAATTTTTTCGAACTCGAAGAATAACTAAACTGTCTTCATCGCTTTCTCGGAGAATAGACTACTTTCATAGTGTATACGCGTTTCGTATTTGTGAGGAAAATATCGCGGGAATAGAATGGAGTCACAGCGCTGACCGCGGCGTTGCACACGGCAAAACCTTACCGTCCGTTTGAAATTGCTGTACCGGGAAAGACCGAGTGCCAGAGTATCGGGTCTGGAAGGTTTATAAACGTGGCTCTGCAGTACGCAGCTACGAACGTTCCTATATACGGTACCTGAGGAAGCCGAAGCATGAATATCGCGATCGTGCGGCTTTATAATTAATTACTGGTGCCAGAGAGCTCTCAGTGAAGTCGTTCGCTCGGTAGACAGGTAGGGAACTTAACCCCGGTATACGTATACGTGCGTATATATATATATACATCCCGTGTAGGTACTTGTATCGCGACGATATACGAAGAGAGTGAACCCCCTTACGCTCGTGCGAACGCGTCTTGTTTATCAATCCGCTGAGAACTCTGTAGAAGAAGTCGAATTGAATAGACGAGCGCTTTACCGTGGACTTAAGATATATCTTTTCCGAGTCGGTGTGGAATAACTTTTCTTGCTAATTTTTTTTTCTAACAATGAAGACGAGTTCGAGGTGTTGTCGTTTCTTCACGCTCCCTATAAAGATTGAAACGTATCTCAGGGCGCAACTTTTATTTTTCTCCAATTAATCAAGGTGCAGCGAGGAGAGTTATCCACATTATCATCACCGAAGATTTCGATGTTTGGTAAAGATAACGTAGACACTAATTTTTTTTTCCTAATCGTTCGTTCGAATAACAAAACTTCTAACTCGCGCGATCCATCTGTCTGAGATCATCAAAGAAACTCGTGGAGCCCTTGGGAAAAGTTACCTCTGTCGGCAGGTTATGTATACTCGGGAGGGACACCGTTGTGTAGCGCGAAGAGAATGGATACACTTGTAACAGTCTATTCGGTGAATAATATAATTTCTTAAAGCGAAGTCTTTTATACACATCAGACAGCGGTCTCCCGTCTCGAATGAGCCTTCGAGGGGTTTATCCGTCGGCTCGATCTAAAGATTATGTTCATTGGGAAGAGATATACATACTGAATGGAGAAAGATAGAACGCGAGACCCCCTGAATAAATTACTTTGGCCTCTCCGCGGTATAAACCGTGGGCGGGGTAAGGTGACGGCATTAAGATTAGGTCGAGCCGAAGTTGCGGAGGGACAAAAGGGGATAGAGAGAGAGAGAAGGGGGAGGGGGGAGGGGGGAGAACGGGGGTAGACAACGGCGTAGAGAGAGAGAGAGAGAGGAAGCTTGAAGGGAGGAAAAGCAACGGCGAGAGTGCGAGAGAGAGTTGAAGGAGTGGCGGCATGCCAGAAGGAGAGCAGGTGCAAACTTGGCCTGTCAGGAAGTCGCTTACAGCTCGAGGACAAAAGCTTCCCGAGGGACTCGTGTGCGCTCAGAAGCGAGACCTGCACAGAGAGAGATCTTCTCTCTTTGCTGGTGCCGGTGGTGGTGCCGCTCGTTGGAGGATAGGTAGTAGGAATCGCACCGAGATGGAACCAAGAGAATGGCGTTCTCCGGTAGAGCTGTAGAGTAAACTCGGTGCGAGGAGGATGGGTAGAAAAAGAAGAAGACACACGAGTGGTAGACGGTGAGTGAGAGAAGAGGGATGAAACGGTAGATAGGTTGGAGAGCCTAACTGTGAAATAACAGGGTGGCCTTCCGCCACCCTAGTTCACCTCCGCCCGGCTGACTGGCTTGCAGCCACGGCGCTCGAGCGAGAAGATGCGAGGCCTCATACGTCACTTCCTTACGGCGAAAAGAGGGTGGCCCCCGCGTGTAAGGATGGAGAAGCAGGTTATATTGATTTATTTATACCGTGGAGCAAAAAGGAGGAGAAGGGTGTTACGAAGAGAGAGTCTCTTCCATACCCTTAGGAAGATGCGATGGGGTTATTGAAGAAAGTATACTACCCTGCAACCCCCCCAATCCCATACCGCAACTACCAGTTTTGATATAACAAACTTCCATCCTTTCCTATTCACCACTGGGCACGTCCAACGATGGATCTCTATGTATATGCACTTTGCCTCTTTCGTTGCTTCAGAGTGACGCTATGTATTACTTGGCGGTATCTCTCTCGCGATCTTTCGTAGAATCTTGAACATCGAAGCAAAGAGCAATGCGGAAGCAAACTCGGAGACAGTTTGAAAAATAAACGGAGAAAACGAAAAAAAGAAAAATATTACGTGAAATAAAATAACGTTGAGAGGAGCAGAAAACGAAGCAAATTCTTGCATGAACGATCAAAGGAGACCTGCCCCCGGGGAATGTCAAATCAGAGACTTAGAAGGTTCACAGAGAATGAGCACTGGTATGCATCAGAGTTTCTCTTACTTTAACTGCACTCCGGATGGTGGAATACGCGCTATATGGACGATGGGAGTAACGTTCTAATTTATAACTGTCACCGAGCGTGTCTCGACGCGCGATCGTTGCAAAAATAAACGCAACGCTTCTCTACTACGACGAGATGCGGAGAAGAAACGTTCACCCCTTCTATGTACAAGTGTTGTGGCTTTGGTACAAGTAACCGGTACATTGAAAGACGGGAGCACCCGCTTTCCTGACGGATACAAGACGTGGTCATCGTATAACCGCGGAGATGATTACACGCTGCTTAGAGATATGAGTGTATATTAACCGATGTCGGATCATATTCGTATGCATTAGACAAGGGGATAGAGTATATATCGGAGGATGAATCGCCGTCACGGATTCGCTTATTTTACCTCACACCCGTTCGTTCCATCTTGTTTCAACTCGCGGACAGGATTTCTCTCGCATCAACGACGGAGGGTTTCGTAGAAGTCGCGAGGGACAAGTGGGAACGATTGTCACAAACACGCAAACTCGACGACAAGTTAGACTCCTCAATTTACTCGAGAATATTGTTGATGGACACAACGGCGGGTATGAGAGACGGAGAACGTCTCACTTCGTTATTTTATTTTCAATTTTTTTTTTTTTTTTTTTGTGACCGAATTACTTGGCTCACGAGTTATCGGCGCTCCATACATTAAATCGAACGACGCGAACATATTGGTGGTTTCACTGTTACGTTACACGGTAATTTTTTTTCCTACAAAGGACGCGAAGCACGAGGAATATTTATGGGATCGTTTTCGCGGCACACGTGTGTGTTCGTCTCGTTCTCTTTCTCTAATTATACGGTTCGGACTTTGTTCCCCAAAACGAAATAGTTTTGAGGAAGTGACCGCGGAAAGCAAGTTGGAAAGTGTGGCGGGTATAATGGTTTACGCTGTGTTGTTGATATAGCTGTAGGTATACGCGAGAGAGTGAGATGCTCGAGTCTCGCAAGGGAATGCTAGGAATCTGAAACGACTTTTAAAATTCCCACGGTAAATCAGAGTTACGGGGTTGCGACGGGGTGATGTGTATGATTACACCCTGTCTCCTAACGACTATAAATCTCTTCCGTCCCGCCGCGTGCTGTCCTCCGCAGTGTGCTTTTCTATGTCTCTTCTCTCTTCTCTTCTTTCCAACTTGCGAGGATGATCCCTGCAGGTATATTTAGAATACTATAGCCATCTTCCTTGGACCGGTGTCTCGAAGGACTCGAGGCAAAGCTTGCAGCACAGAAAGAGAGAGAGAGAGAGAGAAAGAGAGAGAGCCCTTCGCGACAACAAGCGGTACAACGCTGAGGCGGAACATTGTTGCGTGTGGAAGGCAAGGGAGGCAGCAAAGCCGGATGATATATCAACGGATTATTTAAAGTCAGTTTGCCAGAGCGTTAGCCTAATGCCGATTATACGAAAAAAAAAAAAAAAAAAAAAAAAAAAATGCTCGCAACTTACTGACAATCTTTTCACTCCCTCGCCTAGCCCTATCGGCACAAATCATCCATGATGAATTTGTGGGACTAGAAATACCAGGATAATTGGTCCATTTCATATCTTGAAAAAAAAAAAAAAAATTAATGTTACTCGGTAACGATCTCTCTGAATCTTAATTTAGTGTTCGAGGGTCATCGGCCCGGGGGTGTATTATTAAACGCATTCTCGTGTGTTCCCAATCGTCTTTTCTCTCACTCGGCACTCGGTGAGAAGCATGGCAGCGTTTAAGTTAGGCGACGCGTAGTCTCCGGCTGCTCTGCGCGTTCACCCAGCAGACGTGATCACTACTTGGACAAACGTCGAGCCATTAGCGTAATAAGGGTTATCCCTACGATCCGTGCCTTACTGAGTCCTGTATGGTCAGCCGAGAAACCCCTCCATTATTTCCAGAATCACTGTATCTGCTCACACGTGCCCGGTTTTCTTAATGCGTGTCCTCAAGTTGAGCGACGCAATGATCCTCTACCCCACCCGCGGTTCTTATCGAAGAGATCCCGTTGAAAAGTATTCGCCCGGCTCCGGAAACTCGTGTGTGCACTTGGAAAAGATCAAGACGATCGGGGATGAGGGGAAAACGGGAACCCGCGGAAGCATCGTATAGCCACGAGGATCGAAATATCGGGGGCAATGGGACCCCGCCGGGACTTGGCCACTACTACCAATGCTACAAACTCCCAAGCACCAGCTAGTACGGCCAACGCCGGCTCGACCCGCGGTCGTAATTCATTTTTTACGAGAGCCAAGTTTCGTGCGAGACCCCGGAAAGAGGTTTCACGCCTGATTTATGGAGTAACGATTAAATGCAGCGGAATAGAAAGAGAGAGAGAGAGTCACGGGAATCCTCTCTCGTCCTTTCAGCTTCGACAATGTATAAAGACAACGGATTCTCGATCCCTCGGCGAGCCTACCAGAAACCTTTCTATATTCTGCTATTATCCATCTATAGGAAATACTTGGACGGACCACCGAACGGAAATGATATACGATCTGGTCGAATATACATAAAAGCATTGATACATATTACATTTTACTACAATATTTTTCCTCACGATTTCTTCCGAGAATTTACAGATTTCTTTGAACAATCATTTTTTTTTTTTTTTTTTTTTTTTTTTCGAGGTATATCGATATTTTAGTAACGATAGAGCAACGGATCTTTAAGTAGCCATATGGAAACGTGAGGATAAGCAATTTTTCATATCTTTATTTTTTATTTTTTTTTTTCGAGAATATAATTTTCGCAATTTTCTCCCCCGTATGATGCTGCGCTTGCTATATTTCCCAGAGACAGGGGTATATAGCTTTCTTCTACTATCACTACCACAGTCTCAAATTTGCTGTAAGATGCGAAGCTCCTCGCCAACTCGGAACACCATCGCCGCCTCTTCGTGTGAAATTACTTCGCCCTGCGCGGCTTACTCTTATATCCCCCGTGCCACCCTTTTTCTTATACGAAGGCGCAGAGCCGAGCGGCGTGTATCCTCATTCAGGCGGGGATCTTCACCGGGAAATAAAGTAGATACCTTTCCTATTTTCGCATCTGGGAAATTGCAATACTGTCGGTGTGGTGTATACGCGGACGCGCGAGCATTCGATGTAGCCGAGTGCTTTCCGTGCCAAGCTTCCCAAGTCAGCCCTCGGGGATCGACTCATGATGCGCTGAACAATTACCAGAGAGCTATGAAGAATGAAAAAAAAAAAAAACAAAAAAAATAATAACAAAATAACTTAGTAACGAAAAAAAAAAAAAAAAAAAACAATATATGATGAAATTTTCGATGAAACGATATAACGTGCTAAATTATAGCAACTATAGTACACTCTCGCCGTGGCTTTCTAGATCGCTGCGATCTCGATCAGCTCGACCGGGGTAATTCACCTGTCGCGATATTTCACTGGCGTTGCACGCGCTCGCGTCATCGTGATGTGCATTCGCGTCCATTATAAAAAGTCGTGGGACATATACTGTAAGGGTAGGTAGTAGTAGTATTATAGTAGTAGTACGTGGACAATCGTCGAGTCGAGAGCGGATACCTGGACGTAATGCAACATGGCTTTTTATGCGTTTATTCAATTACCATAATTGCGTGATTATTCCTGTCGGTTGCCCTCGGATCGGGTACAGAGTTCTGGTGCTGAAATGTGTAGTACCTGTGCGAGCGTACGACCGGCACACACATATATATATATACCTGAAAGGCTTCGGTTGTAGCTGCCGTGGCTAGAGGGCAACGATGACAGAGATCGTAAAATTCAAGAAAGAATGGATATAAAAAAAAGGAAAAAAAAAAAAAAAAACAACAACAACCAACAGATAAAAGATACAGGTACGCACGGACGGTAATGGCACGCGATAGAATCTCGCAACGAGCTATCGTGACGTTAACGATTATCTATATAACAACAATCGGATTCCAGTTCAATCATTATTAGCGACAGAGTGATAAATTAAATTTCAATGAGAAACTATAATAGACAATGCTAGAGTGATATATATATTTTTTGTTACAGGCAAATGGTGTCCACGTAGAGAATGGAGTTCACCACCAGACGCGCAAAGAGCGGCAAGTGACGCGGCTCGACGCGGCGTTCTCTACTCCTCCGTCTTTCTCGGCAGTCCCGGTAAGTCAATCATTTTATTAATCATGATTTCGTTTTAACTTTGTTAGATTTAAGCGCCAATCGGCAATCGCGCCTTGTAATTCAACGTGTCGAAAAGAAATCGCGAAAGCCGACTATTTAATTTTTTTCCATCGCTCGCTCGCCTTTCATTCGAACGCGTGATTTCCCGCGTCCGACCACCCGGCGAGATATTCTCGCGGCGAGGGTGCGAACGAGCTGCGTAAATACGTCGCGCGATTTAGATGTACGAGTGGTCCGGTAATACGGCGCCGCCAGTGGGAGGAGCTTAATCGTTTATAGCATAAACAACTTTTAATCGCGCCTCAGGCATTCGCCCGCTTGAATAAATATTGATATCGTATGACGGGACGGCCAATCCGTAATCGAGGGGTTTGTACAACGCGTTCGTTGAATAACGCTTTCGTTACGCGCTGAAATTCTCTTCGGTTACGAGCGGAAAGATACCGCGAATTTTGTGCGCGCGGCTGTATCTACAAGGTTTCACGTCTTTGCTCTCTCTTTACCTCGACTATTAACAAGTATGTATTTCCCGTAGTACACGCAATATTTAAACATTGTTATTGTTTCGACACCGATAACTCTGTTCCAAGAATATCCGAATGGAGATCCGAATTCTCGTCTCAAAAGCTCCTCACTCGGCCTCGTGCCAATCTCTTCTCGAACAAAAAAAAAAAAGAAAAATTCTATTGTCAAGTCAATTAATTTTCCACAAAGTCCATCGTCCGTAAAAAACCTGTGTCACGTGATCGAGTACTATAATATTTTTGTCTAAACTTATCACGACGCAATTTAATCGACACCGATAGATTGCGGCACAGTTCAGAAATGACAGAAAATTAAAATAAATTAACGTATAGAAAGGATTGCAGCGAGTGTTCACTCTGTGAAAATAGTAGAGCGGACATAGCGGAGAGCGAGGATATCAGCACACGGCGCGTGAGCCGCGAAGGGCCGGCCTCTTTCCGTGCTTCTCTTTTTTATCTTTTTCTTCGTCTTCTTTCTTTTCGTTTTTTTCGTCTTCTCTATTCCTCTCGTTCCCCGTTTTCGTTGCACTCCCAGTGGCTACGTTTGACTCATATGTCTCTCCGTCTCTTTTCGTCCGCGCGCGCTGTTCGCGCGGCGGCGGCGGCGGCGGCGGCGACGATGGGTTCGCGCGAAGGAGAGAGGGGAAACGGCGAGAGATGTATACGGCGTCCGTACGAGAGTGAGGTTAGCGCGCAAGCCGAGAGAGCATGGTCACCATGGCAACGTTGCCAAGGCGGGAATGCGACGGTAACCATGGCAGCGAGCGCACGGGTTTCTCTGAGGCTGCCTCAACAGCCAACCTGTCCGTCGTTTCTCGCTCGGCCCCCGAGCGAGATCGTCCTCCGTGTTCGCGGCCTCTTCCTTCCGCCCACGGAATCTCGTGAACGACGATATATAGTTCACCTCGCTTTACTCGCAATTTACAAATTCTTCTCGTCCAGTATTTATCATCTTCGCGATGAATGAATGAATTTCGTGTTTCGATTCTGCTTTCTCGATTGAACTTAAATTCGTATTCGAATGTAAAAAAAAAAAAAAAACCAACGGTATTCCCTTCGGTAAATCCGTTGTAACCCGTCCGTCAATCAATCCAGCGGTATGTCCATTATGTCGGGTTGTTCGGAGTCGGTTTGTTCGTTTATGAAGGTTTTAACACCGTGCGATGTAAAACTCCCAATCCTTTTCCAATGAATCGACGATCATAGGATCGCAATCAATCATCGCTTCTTATTCGAACTCCAAGTGATTTATTCTAACGAGCCGGTATCGCACTTGTCGCTTCACATTAATCCGTATAAACGCCAGTTTGTTACGATAGACCTGTCGTGTCTACTAAGCTCGTTATTTCGCTTAACGTTCGATTCCGCCAGTGAATGCAAATAGATCGGCGACTAAATCAGTAATTAAGTCTATGCAAATTATACATTTTTTTCCTATGAAGGTCTCTCTTGCGACCACCAATTACGGGGAAACCGGATATTATCGTTAGTCGTCGATCAAAGCATAAATTTTACAAGTTTATCGATCGAAAAATTGCAAAGGCACAATAAAAATCGGCACTTAGCCGCCATTGTGGCCGAGAAATCGTGGTTTTTCGCGACTAGCCGAAGATCCATCGATGCCTGTCGGACTTGAGATTCTCTGCGAAAACTTCTCGAAATCAAGTGCGAGGTTACCGCATTCAGTAGAGAGGGAGTGTGTCAGACGGAAACCAACGGAAACAAATTAGGATGATGCCGCAAACAAATTCGTTGAAATTTCCGTCGAAAAGGGAGTGGGGGAGAGGGGGAGTAAAACGGTGGTCCGTAGGAGATCTCGTTACGTTACACAACCCCTAACAGCATCCCCGCTATGGGGATGCTGCTGGCCTCAAGCTACCTACCTAGACGAAACCTCGCCGTATATACCTCTTTCTCCGCGTTGGTTTTCGCTTCGTTCTCGCTGCGGGCAAAAGCTGAAGCTAGTTTCAGGAGCGTTTTCCCTGACTGACGAAGATAGAGTCAGCTGAAAGCGATGTATAGAACATCGAGAGAGCAGTTTGGTTTTTCGTTGGTCGCACGTTATGCCCTCCCGCATAGCCTACCCTTCGCGTCTCTTGCTCCGCAAGCTTCTATCTCTTTCTGGACTCTTCCTCGACCACCACACAGGTTCTCTACTCTCGTATATTCGTATATACATGTAAATACATATATATACATATCCAGTTCGCTTTCTCATTCTCTCGTCGGTTCGGAGAGTGCAGAGTGTAACGTGTAGCGTAATGTAAGGGTTGCCGAGCTCGGGCGTCGGTGAACGCCACAGTTCTCTGTACTATATAGTTTACTTCGGGAGGAAGGGGAGGGGGAGAGGGTGAGAGAAAGAGGGAGCGAGAGAGTTTAAAACCCCTCGGGGCTTGAGGTCCGTAGGTCCCCTCTCCTCTTCTCTCGTTAGATTTATCGGATGTTTTGGTTGGCGGCCATTGTTAGCTGTTCGCTTGCTCGCGTTCTCTTCTCTTTTCGCTCTTTTACCTCTCGTTCATTTCTCACTCATCCTTTTCGTATAAAATCGAGCCAAAACATTGCACATGGATGGACGAACAAGTCGGTATTTACAGCTTTTTCTACGATAGTTAACATTGACAATTATTTTTGTTTGATTCATCATTTTTTTTTTCTTTTACATCGAATCTCTTCATTCGAGTTGAAAGCTTTGAAAATATGATTCTCGCGGTGTGGGTTTCGTCGTTTGATGAGAACGAACGATGAGCCCCGTTGAGTATGTGCCGAGGAAGAGAATTTCTTCTTTCGGTACAGCACACCGCGGCGTGGTTGCTTACAGCACGACGTGTTCTTCGATTAGCGGGCAACCGACCCGACCGTGACCTCAACTTTCCTCTCGCCTCACCTCAGCACCGCCGAGGTCCGCGAGCTCTCCTCGACCGATCCCCGTATCCAACTATCTTCTCTCACTCTGCTGCATACATATATGTATATATATATATATACATATAGGTATATAGCTATATAGAAATTCTCTCATCTCTTAGCTCACAGCCTCCCTCACTCGCTGTATTTTCATCTTTCTCTCAGCCTCTCGGTCGTCCTCCATCTCGCGGCACTGATTGGACGATCCATCACCGAGAGGTTTCTTCTCTTCGCGCTCTTTTCGTCTTTCTCTTCTCTCGCTCTCGGTTTCTCGGGCTCCGAAGCTCGCGGACTCTTCGACGTCGCCGTCGTCGTCGTCATTCCGCAGCCCTGTGTTGCCTATTGTATTATACAAGCCGTAAAAGAGTGTATGCTATCTTGAATGTACTATCGACGAAACAATCAAATATGCGCACCAATAACGCTTTGCCTTCGAGGGCAATTTTTAATTTCCAATCGAAGAATTTTACCCCAACTTTTCAGTTCTGCGAAAACTAAATGCTAATGCGGTTACATACGTTTTTTTTTTGTAAGAAAATCAGGTTAATACGGTAATAATTAAGCCTCTACAAAGGGAACGCGAGAAACGCGCAGTTGACGAACGATAAACCGTCAGCTTGATAGGTATCCACGTATTGTAGTCAAATGTACAACGTTGTATATGTCTAATACACTGGTAAGTTCACGAGGAAATAACGCGCTAGTCGACACGGCGAGCGTTGGCTATATAGCACAGTCAAGTCCGCGGGTATTCATTAGTTCCTTATTCAAAGGGGAAACGCGGAATAGTTCCGGAGTTGCGCTGCCGCAGTCGCGCGGCACGAGCTCCAGGGTGGGCACAAAGCACAAAGCTCCGCCGCGGAACAATGAAAGCCGCAGATTTCATGAAGCCCGAGCTCTCTTGGAGCGCAAGCGAGATGGAACGAGGGGGATCGTGAGAGCGTGCGATAGAAAGGCGCAAACCCCCGAGATATATGCACAATGGTTTAGCCAATGTGCACCCCTTTCACTCTCGTCCTCACTCGCGTATCTTCTCCCTGTTCCTCCTCATCCACTTGTTCCGTCTATCCTTCTCTCAGTGTAATATTCACATGTGTTGAATATATTAATGCCCGGAGAGATATGTAATGCGTGGGTATGACTGTGCGAAGGGAAAACTACACAGTCTCGCGGGCGCTCGCGAGACTGTGAAATGTGTCTCCGAGCGAACCATGTGCGGCTCTGATATTAAACAGCACCCGTCGGTGCATCTGCGCACCGGCTTCTCCTATATATCCCGATGGTTCAACACTCCCCGCTTCACCGTCTACTTCTCTTGTCTCTCATTCAACCCGTTTTCTCTATACCGTTTCATTCGCTGTACAGAGAGATAGTAGACATTTTGCACCGCGCCTCGAATTTCCCGTAGGTAACTCTCGTCTTCCTTCCTTCCTCGTATGTATATATGTATATATATTTTTATATGCTCTCGTCCCTCACTGCAACCATCTCTTTCACAATCCGGCAACTCGCGAGATAATGTTCTCTCACGAATAATGCCATCGTGATGTGTGGGTGGAAGCTTCATTCCACACATAACTTGCGATATAAACTGTATAAACTATATACGTATACGAGGGTATATATATATATATATATATATATACGTATTTGTACGGAGGTTGCATCGTTCACGAAACGCTCGTCGAGCGAGTCGGAGTCGAGTTTCTATATTGTCCGCCCCCTTTCGCAAGTGAAAACTGTAGGAAGGGGTTGTGCGCCACGCGTGTGTTTCTAGCGATATTTTTTCGAAATATGAAATTCACGGTGTAGTAGTTCGTCATGGAGTCTCGGGGCCGCCGAGGCTGCGAGCAGCTGCGTGTAATGGCCACGGTGTGCCCTCTAGTCCGACCCCTTTTTTTCTCTCCCTTCCTCTGTATACTTCGCGGTGGTACACTATATACGTTTCCTCTACTCTTCTGGTCCCGTCTGGCAACCCAATGAACTCTTGTTGTCGGATGCGATAACACATCCCGAGATGGGGTTGGAGTTTTTCTCGTTTTCATTTTTTTTTCTTCCTTTTTTTTTTTTTAGTTACGCACCTCGAGAGCTTTTTCACAGAATTAATCGAATTTTTCTTGCACCTACGCAATAAATATATACTAATATATTTAAGTGTCGACGATAAATGTCGTACAGATATTTTTTTCGTATCCGGAGAATCTTTGTATTATGGTAATTCAATATTTTCTTTATCTTCGATCGCGTATCAAGTTATAATCATAATATTCGCTCAGTCTCACGGGAGACTCGTATTAGTAATTTTCCTATCGGCTGTTCAATCGCCTTGTATCACCGACACGAGAATAATATAAGTTTCACGAATGTAAATGATTTACACGATCCATTCGATCGTTAGTGTGTTTCCGTTTGCTGCCGTTGGATGCGAGACTCGGAGTCCTATAGGTATACATAATATCTTGACGTCCGCAACACAGCGGCAATACACGCGGGTAGGTTCGAGAGTTTCGCCTCATTCTCGTTCCTCTTCTCTCGTTCGTCTCGTCGCGCCGCGTTCCTGAGAGAGAAAACGAGAACCACAGAGATTCCCGAACAAAACGAAACGATGGAATAATTAAAATGCGGTATTTACGAAGGGACCAGAGAGATCCGCTGTCTCCCGCTGTGCGTGAGCGTTACCAACGCTATGCACACTGTAAATATACATATATATATACATGTACATGTATATAAACACAACCCCATGTGATTGAGAGAACGTATGAAATAAAAACAAAAAGCCCGAGCAAAAGCCCGAACGTGAACGATGTTAGGGAAATGGAAGAGAGGAAAAATGAGAAATTCTGTACGAAGAGAGGCGTGGAGAAGAGTATGACGGGGATGGTCGGCGGATATGTCGAGAAGCACAGACTCCAGCCGAAACGAGATAGAAAGAGCGGAGTAACGGTGGAGGATAAGAGAGAAAGAAATGTCGAGAAAGCTCGAGAGCGCGGAGAACGATGGTCCACAAGTAGGACAGGGTAACGGAGAATCGAGAGGCATGATGAAGTAATAGAAAGAGAAGAGCGAGGGTAGAGGGTAGAATTTCTCGATGTACGCTGCACGATGGAAGCAGAAGCACGGTTCAGTAGGTGGCGGCGGGTAAACCCTCCCCCCGTGTTTGAAGGGGAAATCCATGGTTCGGCACACCGTCCTGCACGGCGATGCTAGAGAGAGAGAGAGAGAGGTTTCCCAACGTTATACGAGAGAACTCGGTGAGCGCGGAGGCGCGTCGTGCGGAGGAGCGCACGCGGGCCAACAGCAGCAGCAGCAGCAGCAGCGGCGGCAGCAGCCCCAGACCCTGCAGCTGTCAAACGCACGCCGAATCTTCTTCTGCTCGTGACAGCCTGGAAATGAAGAGAGTGCCCCACGTAGCGTATCCTAGCCGGTTCGTGCTCTCTCCTCTGCTTCGCTCGGCTTTCTCTGTGAAATACAGAGAGAGCGAGAGAACCCCGAGAGAAGGTATCTACGTACGTAGAAACATGCGAAACCCGAACGAAAGAGATTGTGTGCTCTCCCTACGTACTGTATGATACACACGCAACAAATACATACTTTCGATGAAACACAACGATATACATGAGAGTGTTGGTACGTTACAGATAACGTTATTTTGCATGTGTAAGTCGGACCGTTTATTCGACGGTATTACAGTGTATATCATTCCGTACATTGATTTTGGCTCAAGTAGTTCCTTCCAGGAATTAGTCAGACCGGTCAGCAAACGTAAAAGGGAGAATGAGAGAATCTCAGTCTTCTTTGGCCCTTTGCCATTGCGACATATTTTTTCACTCGGCATATCCACCTCTCGAAATGCCGCGACGACCTACTAACGTCCGTAGACGAACGATCTCGGAAGATTTTGAAGAGAACGATTGAATAAGAATTGCTCACGTCAGCCCTCCGTCTCCCTCCCCCCCCTCTGACGGGCGTCGCCCTTTAAGCTCGACACACTCCACGATTACGTGGCACTTTCTTGCGAACGCGATCATTAGCACAATTATCATTGTGTCGGTGCGAGTATAATAACGTATATATACGTCCAGGAGGCCGAACAACGCTCAGGCTAAAGGTTGGCGAACGCGCGCCGAGCTCGCGAGGGTTACTCAAAGAGCTATAGGTACTCTATGGTTTAGTGGAGTCATCGCTTCTACGAGAGAATAAGCCGAAGCGAGAAAGAACGAGATGAGGTGACTATTGGTCGAGTATAAAAGAAATTTACTAATGAAAAAGTTAACACGCTTTTGTACTATAGAAAACACGTTGGAGTCTTCGCCGTTAGGTACAAAAGGGGGGAGGGGGGCGGCTTAAAACGTGCCGGTGGGGCATATACAAGCGCACGTGTGTATTCACTTTCTCGTACTGTCGCGATTGTTCTCATTAATAAAGTTGCGTAATAGTCTTGACTCTCGTGACCTGCGTGTAATTATTATTGCGATCGAACCGACTGCACGATTTCGAATTTATTTCGCTGTTGTACGAACAATCGTTACTTACAATTGATTAAATACGGTATTAAAAAAAAATTAAAAAATTAAAAATCGACTGAGGATAATCGAGATATTGCAATGGATGCAATCTTGAAAGAGATTGAACGCGTGTGTGGATGTCCGGTCACTCCTTTCCCTTTTCCACTGTGGCAATCGAGCGCTTTGCGTCTTGAATTCTTTTTTTTTTTCCCTCTCTGGAATGCGATCGATAGAGCCTCTGTACGCGTTATTTTAACTTACATAACTCGAGAGTATGTTTCGTATGTGAGTCTCCGAGCCAAAAGTATCTCGAAGTTGAGAATAATAGTACACAGAGCAGAGGAGGTATCTCTCTCGTTGCTCGCGGCTTATCCTACGTGCTACACGTCTCTCTTTCGGCGCGCCGATTCCTTTCACTCTCACCTCATTCAATCTCTCGATAAATCGACATCGCGTATTGTATTATCATTTGCACGTATATATGTATATATATATATGATTTAACCGCGCGCTTCGGAGTTTTTAGCTCTGTTGCCGTAGCTACGGGGCTAAAAAAGTTGCAACCTCTCGCGGTCTCGAGAGCGTATATACGAGTGGTACATCACGACCGCGTCGAATCGTAACCGAGACTTGTTCGACGTTTTAAACTGAAACCCACTGCAATATGTCACGCACTCGCGGTTCTTTGCTTCCCCTTAACCTCCTCTTTCACCTTCTTTTCTTGAAAACTTTTTTAGTTGTTACGTTTTATTTTTTCTGTTTTTTTGTTGTACTCTTACCTCTCCTTTGGCTGTTGAGTTGTCTGCAACGTTCTCTCGTTTGCTTGCGCTCCTCGCCCCCGTCTGCATGCGCGTCTGTGTACACCGGCCACAAAGAGATATGTCTATTAGTCGGAGCGCTGCAACGCCGCGAGTGCAGTCTATCCGCACGGCTGTGCTATATTATTTCATGTGTTTACATCGTTGGCTACACGAGACTCATTCTCTTCGGACGCTCACCGGCTATCGTATCTCTCTTTTTCCCTTTCTGCTCCCCATCGTGTCACGATATTACGAAGCGGTCGTCGTGTTATTACGGTGTTACATTCCGTCGAACATGGCGACGTCTCGGCCCACGTGCGTTGTTTATTCTTCGCGCGCATACGAGTCTTGTCCATTGCCAATAATCTCGAGAGCGAATATACAGAGTTTAATACTTTCCGGTCTCTCATCGTTATTTTTCTCGATATTTTTCATTTCCTTCTCGTGTCCGACAACGTCACGATGTTCTCTCGAGACGCTTTTCGAGATTTTTTGTTGCACGTTTTTTCTGGATATTCTCGGTACTTGCAGAAAATACTGCAAGGTATCCGGACCAGTGGTGACGAAAGTTATAACGAAGATACCGATGAATCGGGGAGCAAAAATTAATGTGATTTCCGCTCTCATAATCTTGCGATCCATTAGCCCGAACGTCTTCTCGCGGTTCTTTGACCGACACCGGTTACAACACAGACATACGCTCTCTCGTAATTGAGACGTTCACGATGGCTCTTACTGAGAGCAAACCAAAGAGCAAAAGTCGGTCGAGTAACAGAGAGAGAAAGACGACACAAATTATTATGCCCAGGGCCCCGGGGTCCCCTTATCTCTCGGGCGGCTTGTTTCTCACCCCGCCTATTAGTTCCTCTGTGTCTCCCGGTGAATCTATACCATTCACCTTCTTTCTTCCGCTCTTTGCTGCCTGTAATCTCTCGTCTCGGTTCGATGCTGCTGCACCCTTCGACCGGCACGAACCCGAGAGCGAGTGAAAGATCGGCCCGGTTACAAATGCCTCTTGCTGCACAGCAAAGCCAGTGCATCGGCATCTCTTCGGCAGCGGCATCAGCGGCAACTTCGCCGCATCACCACACGGGCACGATATCCACCCACCGCTGCAGAAAGGACGTGACGACGATGCCCAGCACCGCATTGCCACGGTCCGGCACCTCTCGTGAAATACTGCGACTCGATTTCAACACCTCGGGGCTCGTTAATTAGCGCCCGGCGAGCTCGGCGACTGCCGGCGCCCGCGAGCCACTCGACTTTTATTCATCTCACTCTATTACTCGTCTATACCGCTGTCTCCTCGTTCTCGTTTAATTACACGATAGGCGAGATTATGTCCACGCGTGTGTTGTGTAGAAACCAACACGCTGCACACGATTAAAGCGCACGTAGTCGCACGGCTATTAAAATTTCCGTTTTCTTCGGCGATCGGGAAGTTACGTTTTGTCGTTGTATCGTCAAAAGTACGATGCCTATTTCTTAAGAAACGATGAGCTGTTCATATGATGAGAAAAGAGAAATACATCGTACTTTTCTCATCTGTGTTTGTTATTCTTTCCCGGTGATTAGATATCGATCGAGTCCACACTTTCATTTGACTTGCGAACTAATTGTCGACGAGCCAAATAGGGGGGCGGCTTGCGCCGGGGAAATAGTAGTAGTAACCGGCGCGTGGTGACGATCAGATCTCGTGAAAAGGGTGGCTGGGCAACGATTTCGAGAGGGTGCGCGGTGGATTCTCATCGGGGTGCGTTGAGAAGTCCGAATAGAGGGTATACATGCAAGCAAGTGGTCGTGTACGCACACGCACGGAGAGAGAGAGAGAGAGAGAAAGAGAGACCACACACTCGAGAAGCCGAGAAGGGCGTCGACGAGAGCGCACTCGACTCGAGGACCCACAACAGATTGCCGGGACGAGAGAAACAATGCAACGTGTTCGCCTCCGTGCGATTTTCGCGTAGGGGGAAGAGAGAAGCAGCCCGCACGCACGCACGCGGGATATTTACGCACACGTGAAATACGAGAGCGTTCCAAGTTGCCCCAGGCGCCACTCGTCGACGGATAAAACCCCCTGTAGGCCTCTCGAGGGAAAGAAGTGAAGAAGAAAGAGAGCGTTTGGCTGTAGGGCGGGCGTTGGAGTTCGACGCTGTTTCCAAACACACGCACTCTTAATACATATTCCGCCACAAATAAAGAGCCTCGAAGCTCAGACTCCCTGCCAGACATCGTCGGGAAAGTTTGCGTAACACCAAATAGATGTGAGATCGTAATGAAAAATGTGAAATAAGGAACGAAAAAAAAAAAAAAAAAAAAAAAAAAAACAGTTTAATATATACATATATATGAGTTGAACAGGGACAACGATGTCTCGACGACGATTATTCGGCTATATATATTTATATATCGAAATCGATCTATGTGCGTCAAGCGGCGGTGAAATTTGCGAAATTGCCATAACGATCGTCGACGCGATCGAGGACCCGCGGGGCACCACTTACGTGCGTCGATCTCGACACACGCGCGCGTGCGGATTGCAAACTCACCGCGGGGATTCGCGTCGAAGGCCCCCCTACCGATAATATGTAAAGTATCCGCGGTATTATGTATTTATTATAAATGCGGAGAGGCCACAAGATAGGGAGAGATAGTGGGAGATGCCCTCATGGCATGTATAACATGTATTATTCCATGCGATACGAGTACAGCTCGAGACTTTTGTATCTTATCGTGATAGCCGCGGTAAACGTATTATATAAAGGTTTCGAGGATTAAATGAAAAATCGCCGGATAATCAATTCGTCACTGCAGGTGCTCGACGTGCATTAACATATAACCGAAGACACGACTCTGAGATTCCGCTGCGGTTTCGAGGAGCGCGAGCGGGACGAGCCCAGCGCCGTTGTTGCTATTACGTGTATAATCGTCGGTGCGAAAGACCACGAAGTTAACGTTATCATAAAACTTTACTCGTATAATGTGCCAAGATTATAATAAATATAAACGTTTTAATATCTCTCTTCGATTTCTGCCAGAGCGATACACACATCAAGTTGGCATATATTATAATTAATGCGTCGATAATTCGAAGAAACGTGCTAATTACTCCGAGTCTCGCGAGTCATTAATTTTTCCAACGACGACGACGAGTGTAAGGCACGAGACACTAAAACTCTCCTCTTGTAGCTTGTAGCGTTATAGTATGTATGTGGCTATAGCTGCCCGTCGGCTCGTCGTATCTCCCCAAGTACGCCGTAAAACGGCCACTAATGCGGCACAATCTAAACGCGTTGATTTACGAGGGCATCTCTCGACGCGGCGCGTCTACGTCCAGCTCAACGGACTGGAGCGCGCGTACCAACATCGTACAGTCACGTCAGAACTGGGGCAGATCAGGGTACTTTTAACGCGAGCTATAGGCAACTCCCTCGAACATCGGGGTGGCCTGTGCTTTGAACTTTCTCCGCATCTATCGAGAATACTGTTACCATATATTTTTCAAGCTACACTCTCAACGATCGTCAATTATCGAGACGCGTCTTTTTTTCTTTTTTTTTTTTTTTCTTTTTCTTCACGCTTCAACTTTTCAATCAAACCACAATGATGACTTACAACACTAAACTGTAATCATCACTGCTTGGAAGAACGTTGCTTCTGACGAGTGACAAAAAGTATTATATACGCCTTGCTAACGTCCGATGCTGAAGAAAATGAGAGAGATAAGTGGGAACAAGCGAAGAAGAACCGTAAGAATGTAGAATTCGGGTCTTCACTGTCGTCGTTGTCGTAGCAGTCGGCACCAGCAGCTGCTGCTGTTTTGTCTGCGAGTGAGCGAGTTCGTCGTCGCTTCGAACTAACGCGCTATTCCGAATACCGAGAGAACGAGGGAACGAGTCACGCGGAGACGCTATTTCCGTTGCGTTAAAAATGCATCCATCGAGCCACGTCAACGCACCTATTCGCCCGGCGCGTTACTCGGCGGTGTCTTCGCCTTCGTCGTCAAGAGTTGTACGACGCCTTGTGCATCGATCGTCGTCACGACACTCTTGGCAATGCGATATATATACCCATTTTTTTCAACCATCGAAGGGTTGATGAATATTTTATAAAGTTATTTATAGCGAAAAATAACGATTTTTTTTTATTAATATAATATATTTTGTCTAAAAAAATGCATCTCGCGATTAAATTTAACAGAAAGAAATCGGAAATAGAAAGGATATATATAATTTTTTGTCGATATCGGCTTTAAATTATTTCTGACCGCTGCTAATTTTGTCGAATTTTAACATGAAATCAGTGGTGTCGAAGAATTCGCAAAGTCCACCATTGCAATGATCCTGCGCGGTGTCCATAGCCCCGGCTTATTCTCCTCCTACGTTCCAGCAGGACTCACATGTGCCCACACTCTTTCCCTTTCACGCCGGATGAAAAAAATGCCGTCCGGATTTTTTTTTTGTTTTCTTCTGAATGCTTTATTTTTTTTATTTTTATTATTCTTCTCCAACCGCTCGTTGCCGGTTCCCTCGAGCCGGCAGAGCTCAGCGCGCGTTGAGGCTTCGACGATTTGCCTGCGTCCGAGAACGAGCTCTCGAACCCTCTGCCGAGAGAGTGAGAACGATAAAAAAAAAACGAAGAATACGAAGAGATGAGAAAGCCGACGATCGGATCGAGATGCGGCCGAAGAAGAAGAAGAGGAGGAGAAGAAGAAGAAGAAGACGAGAGGCGGCTGGTACGATACTATATGTTGATGGTGCTACGAGCGACGGCGAAGATGTAGCCTGGGGTCAGCAGAAAGCCGCGCGCGGCACATAAGATGGAGTCTGGTTTGATGGAATGCTGTTGCTCCTGCTGCCTCCGCGTCCCAGCTGACCCTCTCTTTCCTCTTCTTCATCCTTTCACCCGCTGCCCTCCTCTCGTACCTTCTTCAGCTCGCATCAAGACGACTCGGCTTCTCTCGTCGGCCGCAACACTCCGCCTCCGGTAAAATCCGCACGCGCGTGTACTACTACGGCCGCGAACAACGTGGATTTGAGAGTAGATGCGAGCTGATGAGGAGATGGCGCAGAAAAGTACCGGATAGGCTCGAGCCATTCTGCCCATATCTTGTGCATTTACTTGAAACTTATCGGCTTAAAGCAATTTACTTCGGAGATTTTATACAGCAGAAACTATCGTAGGACGGTGAATTTTACTGTGTGAATCGTATACGGTATTATCAAGGTATAGATGGGTAAGATATTGCATCTTATAAGGATTCCGCACAGCTAGTTTTCTGTATGAAACCATATTTGGTTCTTGAATACGCCACGATAATGCGCGATTCCGTGTAGGAAAAGCTCCACAGCGATAAGAAGCTGTCTCGTTATGTACGTCGATACTCGTACATTGCAGCAAGTGTACGAGTTACCCGGGGATCTACATAACTCCGATCATAATGGCTAAAGATCATAATCTTTCTCCTTCTGATCGTAAAGTCGATACAGTATTTTACTGTCTCGTCTACCAAAATTCCGTAGACGCGTTCAATGTTGAACACCGGAGAGCGGAGGAGGTTTTGGTTCGTGTATTCACGAGGCATTGTTCGGAAGGCCTTCGGTGAGGACACACAAGCGGCCCGTAGGTTCTGTCGAGAAAAGAGGGCAGCGAAGCTCGGTGTGTGCACCGAGAGATAGAAGATCCGAGTGCAGATAAGTTCTCGTGTGGAATGATGCATCGTCGTCGAGTAGAGAGTCGATCGTTCGCGATGGTAAACGAGGAAAGACACGAGAGCCATCGAAGTCCCGATATCACGAGAAAAAAAAAAAAAAAAACAAAGTGCAAAGGAAAAAATATCTTATCTCCTCGAAAAATGCAACCCTCATTTTTGAGGATGCGCCGTTTCGGTTTTTTGAGATTTTTTTTTTCCACGAAGCATGTAGAGTACGTACAAGAAACCGAAAGCCATGAGTGAGAGGAAGATCTCGGTCACGCCCTCTTAGCGCACCCTTCGCCCTGAGGGATGTAAGTCAGCGAAGCACTTAAGGCAGGGTGGAGTTTGCGGGCCGCCAGACCGCCGCCGTTCACTTTTCTTTCTCGTTTGTTCGTTCCTTTACTCGCTTGCTTGGCCTTACCGCCGCAGTCTTGCGGAGATCTTTGCACTAAATAACCCGCGGGGGATATATGAAAACGAGAAGCGAACGAACGGGGACGAGTTAGAGTAGCGAGATAACGTGCAACGGAAAGTCATCCGGGTTTTTTATTAAACGGTATAAAAACTCTTGTTACTGGTACACTCGGTTCGCTATCCATTAATTATTGTCATCCCTGTGCACAGCTAATAATAATACCGTTTACCCTGTTTCGGTTTTGGGATACTTTTCCGAAGACGATCATATTCTTGCGGCTATTCTCTTGTCGACTCCTCTCTTTCTCTCGTGTGTTCTTCTTCTCCGCGGCTTGTTGTTTTTTTTCCGCACGGCTATCTCGAATAATATATGTATATCGGTCGGCACGCCACAGCGACGATGTAACCAACCTCCACCTACACGGCCGGTCCCCCGGCAGCATCAGCAGAAGCAGCATGTTCAAAGGTTGTACCTTACAAACCCACGCAAGCGGGACTGCGGAGAGGGCTACCTTTTCTTACATCGTTTAACGCAATATTGGTCTGTACCTTTCTTTCTCTTATTCTGTTTTCTCAACCATTTGGCTCGTTGACTGTGTGCTCTCTTTCTTGGTCTCCTGGAGAAGGGCGTAAGAAAAGTGAGCACAGCGTCGCGACGCCTGATGCAGCCTGAAGGACGGCACTGGCGAGTCTCGCCACCCATGACAAGTTACACGTAGTTCGTGTCTTCTCCGCTTGTCCTTCTTGTCATTTTTTTTTACTCTACACTCGTGAAATGCTCTCTCCAACTTCTTTCTTTATATCTTTTCTATTCTCGAAACAGACTTCTTTTCTTCGACTTATTGTTCCTTAACCGCTCCAGTCGTTCGTTCACCGATTCTTCTTCGATCGGTTCCCGATACTTTTTTTTGCCCTCTTCGAACGGACACGGTTTGTTGATTCCCGAATTTTGTCTCTCGATGGTTCTTGCGTACTCCAACCCCGTTCCGCTACGTGAACTCTTCATCTTCGCTTTTTCTTGTTGCCTTTTTTTTTTTGCTTCTCGTTTCCGATTCCCAGGAGTTTCTTTCACGAAACAACACCGTCAACTATCGCGTTGGGACTTGTTGTCAAACCTGATTTTCGGCTCGACGAGAACTCGGGAGGGATTAATTTCTCGGCTCGTTGACGATGATCGGGCGATAAAAAAAAATACTTAGTCGGTAGCATCGTTTCGATATTCTCGGATGACTTTTTTCAATTCAACGAAATTACGTCGATTAGCAGTACGATATTCGACACCGATAATATTCGGCAAATCTTGTTTTTTTTTTTTTTCTTTTTTACTCAACCAATGTTTTTCCAATGCGTCGCTCGTCGAGGTTCTCGTGAGCGAACACGATGACACGTCGCTGCTCCTCGTCTCTCCTTCGTTCTCTACCGATCGTATCGAGGAATGCAGCGCCGCGAAGAATGTCCTACAAGCTTCTTGTTCGGAACGAGTAAACCGTACGGAGACGACGCGAGTCACTTTGAGTCTTTAGCCGGTACGCCGCCGCGTAGAGGGGTCCCCTCATCGCTGAGCCCACGAACGCGCCGCGGATCTCCATAATTCGCTCGGACAAAAAACCGTTGATCGGGCATAGAGGAGTCCTCTCCTCTCTCGATCTCGCGTCGTGAGAATGAACGCGGAGAACCGGAGTTGCAGCTGCATTCGTTGTCTCGTCACAGCGACCACAGCGATACCTGAATGCGCGCACGCGATTCAGGTATGAAGATCATTCACACGATCATCACTACGCGCCGGTAATACTAATTAATTAATTATCACCGCCGCGATTTCCTCTCTATCTTTTCATCGTTTAAGGTTGTCGAGTCACCACTTTCGTAACGTTTTTTTTTTTTTCTTTTTTTTTTTTTCTCTCCACGAAGAGAATAATAATAAGACTCAGCGAAGTCAATTTGCCGCTTCGGTACAACCTGTCGAATACTTCCTCGTGTTACTCTCGGCATAACTTTGCTTGTTCAAGCATTTGACGATAACACGAGTCGACGTGACGGAGGCGAAATACTCGCCGCTATTGTTACTCCGTAACACGGTCCGTTTAGGCGATTAGCATCGATATGCTGCCAGCTAAATCCCTGATATGCCACCGAAGTTGCGTACACGTATATCTGTATTCGCAGTTTCGCATTTATATATGTATATAGATATATATTGTCAGCGATGATTTCGACCATCGTCATTGCGCGGTATCCGGTCTCTTTCTCTTGCTGATCGAAGACCGCAAGCTCTCGCGTTGCTGCACAACCAAACGGATCAACACCGGCCTTCACCGCTGGAACTCGCCATGCCGACGCCGCAACCGACATCTATACAGCAGACAAACAGCACGATCCAGAGGGGTCGGTTATACTCGCTCTCGCCATCGTTTGCCGTTGTGTAGGGTCGTTGGTTGGTTTTGATCGTGATTGCAGGCGCGCCGAATTTGTCGCCACGTGTTTTATTGTACGATGAAATTGGAGGGTGGTATATAACGCTTGGGCTCTCCTCACGTAGCGTTGCTGTGACCGGTAGCCAGTAGGATCGGTACAGTGTACCGAATAGTCGTGCAGAACAGGGAGGCGGAGGCGGAGGTGGGTAAGGGGAGGAGAGGTTTAGCATAGAAACAGAGAGCGGCAGAAAACGCAAGGAGAAAGAGAGGTAGACGAAAGGTTGTTCGTAACAAAACGGTCGCGTTAAACTCGACGTGTCACTCAACGTCACTGGAGACATGGGTGGCACGACGGAGTTCGAACGAGAATCTAGTCGAGACTTAATCGCTCGGCTTCCCTCCCTCCGTCATTTTTTTTAACTACCCGAAAACAAGGGGATATATAAATCCTTCCCTCGGTATTAAAATACAACTCTGACAAACAATGCTGTGGTTATGACTAACGTTTAAAAATAATACGTTTTTCCTGCCAAAGAGTTCCGGAATGGAGGGCAATCAACGTAACAATTCAACGCAATGCAAATATCACGATGCTGTTACAATTTTTTTTTTTTTTTTGTTTTGTATTGTCATCATTTCGCGTGTGTTTCTCGGCGAACTACCCCGGCGAAATTCTCCGTCGAGGATTTGCAAGGGAGAAATGGTAGCATTCGAGAAGCTTCGCGGTCGGGTTTATTTAAAAACTAATTTCGCTCGTGAATGCGCGCTCGAGAGAGCGTCTCCTACGTCCAAGTTATATACGCTATATACACCGTGACACTTCGAGTCTTCACGCGGATCTATAGATAGTCCCGCCAACGGCAACGCTATAACCCAAAACGTCTACGTGCGTAACGCACACACGCGCTCATCGCGTATAGAGAACTCGTCTCTAATACGAGAAAGAGATTCACGAAGTAGGAAAGCGCGCGGAGAAAACCGAGAGAAAGAGCGAGGACGAGATACGGCGACGAGAACTCCGATGGATTATTTTCGTTTTGTGCGCGAGAGAGTCTCGACGACGACGACGACGACGACCGAACGCGCGTGACGCGTCTTCTTCTTTTCTCTCGCAAGAGACTACGCGCTATGCGCCAGGAAATATTCCCGATTTAGTATCGATGCAAACTCCCTCTGACTTTATGCTTCCGAGATGATGAAAACATACATAAACGAATCAGTTTCGAGTCCTAAGTGCGACATTCTCGTGTTGAATCCAACGTGGTAATGTTAATCACGAGAGGCTAGCGATGTTTTTCATTTAATGTGTAAAAAATCAACGAAGCGAAAATCATTGATAGGCACGAAATAAAATCGTGTTTATATCGATATATATCTATGGTTAGAAATTATGTACCTATAACACGTTTCGTTGGACAAATTCTATGAGAGCGTCAAAAAGTCGGTCAAGCGATAGCGAACGAGTCGCCGCGCAATTAATAAAGGCCATATGTAACAAGCGTTCACAGAGAGACAGACAAAATGAGAAGTACAAGGGAAGGGGGAGGGGGGTTACGAGAGTATATAATACGTGAACGCGCCCACAGCAGAAACGCAAACGTCGTTCCAAAACGACGCTGACGTGCCCGCTGGCCCCATGAGTAACGTCGACTCATTATTCTCCAGCGGATTTATCAGGTTGGTGCGCTCCCGATAACGCTTTTCGTTCGTTCGTTCATTCGTCGGTGGTGGTTTCGGCTTCGGGCTCGTTCCGGCGGGGACCTCGCGCGAGCGCGCGGGGAGATTCGACGATGAGATAGCTATGCATTTATGCGAAGGATGAGGGCGGTTACGAGGCCGTTTTCTGGCTTCTCTCGCTCTCCGTTTCTCTTTCATACACGCGATACAACCCTTGTATATTCCCCGCCGTATGTTGTATATATCCTACAAAGCGTATTATATCGTACGGGTCAGAAAACGAGCGTAAGACCGCTATCATAGTCGGAGGAGAGCGACGAGAGAAGTCTATACCGGCGGTGTGTAGAATACACAGCATCGAAGAAAGCCGGGAGAGCATCGGGGCGAGTAGAGTTCGGGTATGAGAAGAGAGCTCGTAGGGCGCTAACAAGACGGCCCGAGGGGGCCCCCGGCGTGAGTTATGGGGCCCGGCGCGTTCCAATGAACACCCACACGCGCGATCCTTTCCGCGTTCTCCAACGATACGATGAAAAATAAACCGTGCGACAGACAAGACACGCACACGCACGATCTATAATATTTCTTACGAAACTCCGTAGTGGTACTCTACCAACTACTGAGGTTTATAGTTGGCGAATAGTGGGAAAATGGCGGGTGTGATAACCATTGGTCGACAACGCAACAAACGCGTTGCGCGTAAGTAGTTACAGTCGGCGTTTGTACGGACGCTCGGCGAGAATAATATCGTGCTATCCTCGAGAGACTAACACACAAGAGTGTGAAAACTGACGCGTTCCACACAACAGCACCCGATGCTCTCGTGTTTGTCGCTGAGGATAAAGTACCATTATAGTACAACGAATAGCGAGCTGTCGCCAGTTTTCTGGCTCATTACTGGCCAACCGTACTCATTTCTCTCGCTCTCGTATACGCTCGCGAGAGAAATTCGTTGGACTCGTTGAGAATTCGTGCGTTTGTCTTGTTCCAAACTGCTTCGTCGACTTGATCGATAATAGACCATAATTCGTAACTGCTGGCGCAGTTTATCGGATTAGTTTTCAATTCTTATTACATTCTTTATCAATTAAGTGACAAGCTTTGTTACAGTTAACAGTTTTGTTTTTCAATCTTGTTGACGAGGATACCGTTCTGTAGCAATGGTGAACATTTTCTCGTGCGGATGACGGAGTCCGGACAGTGCGTGTGGATGACAGGAAGTCGAAATTTTCGAGGGACATACAGCCGAGAATTTTATGTATATGTGTGCGCGAGAAACTCGGCGCTCGCCCTTTTTCTATATCACTCGGTGACGTGCTACCGAGAAAAAAAAAAAAAAAAAAAAAAAAAAAAAAAAGTCGACTCGTGCATCGTTCCGGCGAAACGTTGCTTTCGATAGTAATATACGCACATGGATGCTGCGTCCCGAAACGTATGGGCACGTGCTCGTCACATGTCCGCACTCTGGCGCGTTCGGAACGGTTGTACGTTTCAGTGACTCTGTTACAACTATGTTATTTCGACTTCCAAAAACGTTGAATTAACCGATGACTCGGAAAAGCACCGATTTTGCGATCAAATATTTCGTACCAAATCTCCCTGCGTATTTTAACCGGTGTCACATTCTCCGTCACGTTTTGTTGTCTCAATACTGTATACGCGAATACCGAGCTAATTAAGACGGAGTCTCACGTGGCCAATAGCCGCAATTATCATAGTAACGGCGTCGTTGCCATGCGGGTACGACGACACATCAACGTTTCGCGCAAACCGGCAGACACAGAATCCCTCCTTGTAGCATTATCGTCTGTGTGTGAATGTGTGCGTTTCTCTCGTTCTCTTGGCGCGCATTAATTAGTACAATCTCCGTACGTGCTGCTGCACGTTGGCCTCTTCTCCACTGTGCGAGGCAACTCTCGGGCGACGTGATGGTGGAACATGGAAGCGATATCGTCGCGGACGAAGGAAAGAGTCAGTTAGTGGCGATATTATCCTTTTTCTTTTTTTGTTCTTTTCACTCTTTCGTTTCCTTTA
Source organism: Buathra laborator (assembly GCA_934046635.1). Lineage (NCBI taxonomy): Eukaryota > Metazoa > Arthropoda > Insecta > Hymenoptera > Ichneumonidae > Buathra > Buathra laborator. Next base: position 5,893,131 of record OW203901.1, read on the forward strand.
TTTTTTATTCGCGTGAGTGCCCTCCCCGCCTACGTTGGATTCTCTTACAGTTCGTCGCAACGTTCGGCAGGTGAGAAAGAACTCGAGGAAGCCCCCGGTGCAGTGACGCATCGTGAAACGTGTCCTCTTTCCAGTTATATAGCACAGGTCGCCGGCGCTATGCCATTAGCATAAATCCCGATAACATCGTGCGAAGATAATTTCTCGCAAAGTGATCCACGCACACATATAGAAAGGTGTATTCCAAGATTAAAAAAAAAAATCCGGTCGGAGAATAAAGTAATGTCTTCGGTTACCAAACTCGGAAAGACGAAACGGCAAGTCTACTTCCGGTAGTTTGGTTCTGAAACACGCGCTCATCAGTGCTTAATTTCAGTTGAAGGGACACATTTGACTGAGCGAAAGCCAAAGCGCGAGCTTCCAACGTATACGCGTAACTCGATGTTCTTACACTTTAAGGTTTCTCTTCAAAGCGTTACTTACAAAATCGTGAGCGCAACCCAAGCTCGTCAATCACCAGTAAAATCGTCGTTACTTCGTCGAGGACCAAAGAGCTTTTGGCGGCAACTCGAGATCCCCTCGACCGCGAAAGTGGAGCTTACAAAACTGGTCTGTTTCGCGCTGTAATGACTCACTTTGTAGACGTTAGGAATATTAATATTAATTAGTACTTCGTTGCTTACGGACACGCAACGCCAGCTACCGGATTCTCGAACGCCGGAACGGAGAGTGAGTTATACTAGTGGCGAATTGTGGGAACCATCAATTTAATTTCAACGGGCATTGGTACTTTTTTCACCCTTCCACCCTTCTTTATTGCATAAGCTGCGACGACTGGAATCTTTAATAGCCGCAATCGTATATGATATCTATGTACCTTCGATTTAACTGCAATCTCATACCTAATATGATCAGCGTATTCTGCAGACGCGCGCGAACGTAAGTTCTTTCATCTACGTATCATCTCGTTTCTGCATTCATGATGCAATTCTTTCCTTTTTCCTCTCACCGTCAGCGAGACATAAACGTACGTGCGTCGGTATATCTGTCTGTACGTTCGTACGTACGTACGCGTAATAGATACGTTCGGATAGATACCGGGCGGAGGCGCCTATGATCTCCTCGGGGCAGTTTGCTCACTCGCCGTGACGGCGGCGGCGGCGTCGGCTTATTCGCGAGAGGATCAGAATCCGGCGTGAGCCTCGGGAACCGCCAGGCATCGCACAGCATCAGAGTGAACAGTCGTTACCGCGAGAGCGCTATATGCCTCCGTTCCATCGGTGTGTTCTCGTTCCTCTGTCCCGTCGATCCCGCCGATGCCGCGGCCGATCCCGCTTCCCGCGTCCCGATCGATCTGTATTCATAGGTCGTACGGCATAAAATACACTCGGCATGTCCATGAATCAGATAACTGTCACAGCCGTTCCGCCGATGTCTCAATCAAGCACAGCACTCTTCTCGTTCTCGTTCTCGCAAACTCGCCGAGCGAACGATCGTTTTCGCTCCCTCTCAATCTGTTTTTTTTTTTTTTTTTTTCATTTGTATTTGTTTTTTTTTTTCGCTGTTTTTAATTCTCCACTACAGTGTGTAGTATAAGCGAGCACCGCGCTTTATATTTATCGCGCGATAATCCCACGATACGCGCATCCGCGCGATCTGGCAGCGACGAGGACACGCGGACAGACACGATCCTCTGTGACTCCGCTCGCGAGCTGCCGGTGTCTCTTCGATGGATTTACGCTCTTTCAGATCTCTGAGCGACGTCTCACGAGTCCACGTCCTTTTCTATACCTACGACTCGCCTTCGTTCTTTACCTTCTTTATTCGCTACCTTGATCTTTCTACCGTACGACGTGCCGATCGATCTCTCGCTGAGAATTTTCTGGAATCGACGCACGGCTTCTCTCATTCGCGGCATTATAGTTTTTATTTTAAATTAGCGAATTCGCGACAGTCTTTTTAAGCAGAAAAAAAAAGATTGCGAAACGGTGGCAGCGTGAATGTCGATATTCTTCAATATTCATGCTTTCATAATTCTTATCTCTGTATTGACAATAACGCGCAACATCGAAGTTTTATCGGTCAATCAGCATAATTTTGACCGCAAGGTCGATAGTTTTGGACTCTACGGTCACAGTACCAGCGTTGACTCCGTTAGTTTTTTTGTGAGCGAACATTCGAGCGATCGGTATTTCCGTCTTTCACTAAGCGCTCTCGCCGACACCTCGTGCGTCATCGCGGGATTACGAGAATTCACTGGAATTTTGGCTGATGTGATCCTCGATCGTGGAATTCTATAAAGACCTCGTCTTTCTCTTCGCGTCCCGTATTTTTTCAATAGGCCTCGAAGTATTTGCAATCCCTCGATCTTACGTCAAGAAAATATGATCGAAAAAAATTCGTGTTACGAAAAACCTCGAAAAATCACTTGTCATTTTATTCTTATGCCGATCGTCCGCCCGCAAAGTCGAAAATAAAAATGTATGAGAAATTATGAGAAATCTAAGTCAATCTCTAAAAAAAAAAAATGTTGTTTTTTTCGCAAATATCATTATCGTATCTTAGTTTGGGACATAACAATTAAAATATACCGGTTAAGCACGCAAAAATGCAAAAATATGTTAGATAATTTACGAGACCATTTCAACTGGTAAAAAAAACATTGGTAGACATTTACGATGTTTTTTTTCCGCGCAAAAAAAAACAATTTCGTTCGAATGGCTTCTTTAACATGAATTACAATGCTACCGTTCGTTCAACTCGACGATTAATATAATCTCGCAGATAGATCGCGTGTATCAGAGATTAATTTCCCATTAATAAAGGATGCTGAAGGATGCCTTCTGCATATAATTATTTATCTAATTTATTGGCCGTTGACCGGCGGGCGGCACCCGTAGTAGCCTTTCGTTCATTCCACGTTGGTATAATAACTAAAGTCCGCAACTAGCGACGCGGCACCCACGCGCTAAGTCGCCCAGGACCCAACAGCAGGCAGCAAGCGCGTGCATCTAAGCAAAGGTTAAACGCCGTGTAACGCTCGCCCGCGAGCCGCGCACTAAATCATCTGCGTCGCGCGGCTCATTTGTAAGACAAACTCTCGGCCCTGCTGGCTCCCTGACTCTCCTCTACCACTCTCGCTCGCTCTCTATATCTCTCGGTCATCTCCTCGTTCTCTCCGGTTCCACGTTCGCGATCACGTGCGAGAGCCTCGCGGAGTATAAAGCAAACTCACCGCGAGCGAGCGCGGCCCATCGCACCCACAATCGCCAATTAATCTCTCGGCTAAGCAGCCCTCGAATTAAGTACCGGGTCCGGCGTGTACACACTGCTTCCACTCTCCCTCATCTGCACATGTGTTCTCGTACATCGGTATATAATCTCGCGTGTGGTGTACGAAACTCGGAGTCTCTGTATACACAAGCGTCATATATGAATTAAGCACGTTGGGTCAGCGACGTAGAAAATCACGCGAGCTTGCAAACCTAGCAGTTATAAATTAACCGTGAAGAAGAAAAAAAAAAAGGAAGAAATTTGAGATTAAGATTGAAAAAAGGAAACTATAGAATTAAGATGGACCGTAGCGGTTTTTTATTTTTCTGACGCTGAAGGAATGATGATGCTTTGGCGTGAAGTCTTGTCCGATGACGCAGTTTTCGCGATTTCGCACCACGGGTTCCTTGACCCCAATGCGATGTCGCCTTATATCCCCCCTTCCATTGCCGTTGGTCTCGTCGCTCTTCTTTCTTTCTTTCTTTCTTTCTCAAGGCTCTCGTAAGGCGAACGAAACGTCCGTCCGGTTGTCACTTTGTTCCTCGTGTCGAAAACGTTGCCCGGTCCGCTCTACGACTATATACCCACTGCCCCAACATTCTCATTGCTGTCTGGATGCGCTGCTGCGCTGCTGGGAATTTAGTAAATATCATAAAGCACATGAAGCACGAGAAATGCCGATGTCATGAGGACGAACACCGCGAAAGAAGTGGCTTCGTAATGGCTGTAGAATATCCTTGGCGTTGCGCGTGAAACGCGATATCTAAGAGGGCGTGCTTGGCATTCGATCTTCTACTCCTTTTACCTTCGCACTGACTTGTTCGTTATCTCGTTCCCCAGTGTTCGTCGTTCTTTCCACATCGTTTTCCGTACCTCGCTTCTCTTACCCTCTTCGTCGCTCTTCTCGTATCGTTCTCGCGTATTGCGATAGACAAGGTACCGGCGTAAGGCATATAAATGTCTCCCCGGATCCGATATTCTCCTTACTTTCTTTCGTTCCTCTTCGTCCTCTCCATCACCTGCATCACTTTCTCTCTTTCGATAGTTCGCAAGCAACGAGAGATCCGAGTGAACTCTCGTGTTGACGAGTTTTGCTCGTATAGCACCGCGGCGAAGACTCTCACCCCTCCCGCAAGACCCTCGGCGCTTCGACTCCCCGAACTCTCAGCAGGATGGGTATAAGGAGTTTATTTTTGGCTGCCATATGCGAGGTTATTTCGACGATGCTTGACGATGCTTGGCTGAGCGCGAAGAGGGAAGAAACAGCGTGAGAGAGAAAAGGGAGAACGCACCGGAGTCACCCTAAATAGAGTCCCGATCCAACGAGAAAAAACAAAAAAAAAAAAAGAATAAGAAGAAGATGCAGAAGACGACGAATAAGACGTTTCGCTCAGCGTCACGCGACTATGTGATATTCCGAGCTCCGGATTGCACCCTGTACGAAATTTTGGCCTACGCATCTAATTTTTGTTTTTTTTTTTTAACCGAACGATTGCTCGATTCGCCGCGAAAACGAGTAAAAATGTTTTTGTTTGTAATGTTCCAAAGCTTGTACCGTGTCCCAGCGTTTTCTCTTGTTCGATCGAAGAGAAACGTGTATCCGAACGATATATATGCCGCGAGATAGCTGAAGCTCGCGAGGAACCCGAGGCGGGGGCCACGCAGGCAGAAGCATACTCTCGAAATAGCCGATCGTCATCTTCGGGAGACTTTCCTCGATCCTTCTAAATATAAACCCGTGTGTTCGCGAGAACCCGAGTGTGGAATACAAGCACGAAAAAGCATAGTCGTGTTGCTCTCTAGTTTCGTTCTCTTACATACGAAGTTTACATACCTATGCTGTACCGCGAAAACACGTGCGCATGTTGGGCCTTATGATCGATTCTTGCGATAACGCTGTTGACAAAAATCCTCGGCGTCTAGTCTGGACGAGCATAAAAATCGAGGGTATAAAAAAGGGAAGCAAAAGGCTGAAAAGAGTGAACAGAAGAAGTGTTTCCGTCGTTCGTCTCTCAAGCGCCGAGGCAACGCGCGTTTAGGGTCGACGGCATAAACGTATAATTGGCTGCACTTAAATCTCTATAACGGAGCAGTAAAAAATGCGCGGAGCGCTTCGTAAATCAACACGAGGACGATATGGCATACTCCATCCCCTTGTTCTCCGGCTACTGCACCGGCTACCGACTGATGCTGTTTCGCCGCACTTCGTCCAACCCTCTGATATTCTCTCTTCTCTTGTATATGTGTTCCCATGCGGTACAACAACCCTCGTAAAATGCCTCTTTGTCGTTCTCGCTGGAGTGTGAGACGGTGTACAACAAGTGTGCGAGTTTTGTACAATCGGAAAGGTGTACCGAGGGGTCGCTTGAGTATGCGGACCTCAAATTACATTACTTTCATCTGAACGAAACGAATTTTGTCGATTGATACGGATTGATGAAAAAAAAAAAACAAAAAAAAATCTATCGTTCTGAAAATTCGTATTTCCTCGAAGTGACTCGAGATAGGAAATAACGATAGTGAAACACCGTGGCGGTATATGCTCGAGCGAGTGAAAGATAGATAGAGAAACAGAAAGGTAGAGAGTAACGCGCCATCGCACTGGACCGTTCCGTACACGCTACATTAACCCGATTCCCCGAGCAAATTAACTGCAATCAGAGGAGAACGGGCAGTCCGCTCGGCCATTTCGCTATTCCGTTAGCCAACCCCCCCGTGCCGTATACATATTATTGTATATCTATAGCGTATACTGATTCTATAGTAGATATACTATAGAACTGTACCATGGTATAGACAGTGGCCCTGCACCCTTCTCTTCGTGAACCAGTGGACCGCTCTATCCCGAAGTCGCCATTACCAGATCCGCGGCCTCCGGACTACTGCTTTTCTGTCTTTCGGTACGTGAGTACGTATATACGCGGGGATGTAGCGACGTTTCTCGTTTTTGTCGCGTGCCAAAGCACCGCTCCGTTGCTAACGGCTTTTGCCTCTCCCCTCGACCGACGAAAACAGAGAGCTGATATGAAAAAAAAAAAAAAAAAAAAAAAATTGACGCCAAGCGTATATTCTGGCAGTAGCCATAGACTCTCGTTTTTCTTTTCTCAACAAACTCACAACGATGACGATTCCACACTTTTTATACCGACGTTTGTAGTTCCCGTTTATTACAGCCAAGAGTTAGATATTTGGTCGGCATTCGCGATAGATTAGCTGAATTCAAAAGGAAATTACGTTATTTACCGTAAAGAATATCAATTAGGGTTGTGCATCGATTCGTGACTCCAACAACTGTACACGAGGCTTTTTTTTTTTGCTGAGTTCTGAGCGAAAAACGAGAAGTGATCGTGATCGATCTTTCATCGTCCCGGTCTGTCATCCTTTTTCCAGCTTTTCTTCTTTTTTTTCCCATTCTCTAACAATGCACACATTCTTCACGTGTATACGAGGAATCGTAGCCTCGTATAGCCTTACGGTATTGCGAGAATCGAATTCGAGAATTCGTTGAAGCGAGTATTCGATGGATTCAAAGTTAATCTTGGCCACGAGGCGAGTGGCGTGGAGGTAGGGATGGGAAAGGTCGCAAGGAGAGCAGTCGGCGGGGGGGGGGGGGGGGACTCACACCGTTGGGGCGCAACGGAAGAGAGAGACCTGTCATCGCGAACCCCCGGGGACCGTACCCGCGCGCCCTGATCTCTCTGTTACGATTGGAACTCTGCTTCGTTCTTTGGATACACTATACACTATATATACCGTAGCCTTCGAACACCTCATCTCCCGAGGCTTTCTTCCTCGATAAGATTCTCCAGTCATTTATAATCCTGCCTGGACGTCTCGTGACTACCAGCGATCTTTCTTTACCCGAAGCAACAGAAAAAAAAAAAACTCAATCGTTCCAGATACACGCGTATCGAAGGAGAAAAAAAAGATGATACATATTTCAAAGCCTATCTTGCGTACCTTATGAAAATGGCGATATTCTCGCACGCACTGTGAGCAGAGAAGGCACAGGCGAGATAGCAAAGCTGTCTTAATATCCCTCATTACCGTGTCTCTCGCGGGAGAGAGGGCCCGCGGATAGAAAGAGGGGGTAGCAAGCTCCGTCGGCTCTCCAGGGAACCCGGTAGTGGCGTGCAATTAAAAAGCTAAGATTGATAAATGACGGGGAATTAATGCTCGGGTCTGGGGACCAGCGAGAGCGAGAGACAGAGCTAAACAGTCGACGGTAGAAAAACGAGGGAGTGAGATGGAAAGTGAGAATACCCGATTCCTCGCCGCGGGTTTGATGCTTGCGAACGAGGGGTGAGCCAGGGACCAGGGGTGATTGCGGGTGGCTTAATGGTGTTTGTATGCATGGGAACTGGCGTACGAGGGGTGAATTGCGCAACGCTAGGGTAAGGGCATCAAGACACAAGCGTGGACCCCGAAAATTGCTCGACTTTGCAACACTCGTATCCTCGTAGCGATTGCTGCGCGGGCGTTTACCGATAAAATTTTCAAAGATATCGACGTACTACGAGTCACTGGAGACTTCATCGAATAAAAAATCATTTATTCATTCGATGCTTCAATAATTGTGATATTTTACTGATGCATTTCTGTGTTTCTTTGTGTTACAGGTGACGCGAGTAACGCGAGTATCGGTAGTGGTGAAGGTACGGGCGAGGAGGACGACGACTCGTCGGGAAAGAAAAACCAAAAGAAAAGGGGAATATTTCCGAAAGTTGCGACGAACATCCTCAGGGCTTGGCTATTTCAACACCTCACGGTAAGTCACTCTACCTAAGATTATCATTCCCCATTATTCGACCGAAGAAAAAAGAAGAAAAAAAAAAAAAGAAAAGAAACAATCAACGTCACATACACAACATTCGCGTAGACTGATCCATCGGGTAATAAAGATAGATTTAGTCTTCGAGAGAGAGAGAGAGAGAGAGAGAAGACAGAGAAAAACTGTCTGAAGGTCCGAGAGTACGGGCGGAGCACGTAATCTTCTAATGCGGAGATAAGGAGCGGCCCGGCATATCGCTATAGTTCAACCCTCGCAGAATATACTATGTAACTCAGTATACCGTGTATTGTGTACACAGTAGTCGACGCTCGAGCGCGAGAACCACCCTCTGCCATCCCTCTAATGATTCACGGGTAATCTGAGCCGCAAAAAGCACAACGCGATTAGGGGCCCCGTGTACGCGCGTGTGCGGCTTTCTCGTCGACGCAGTTGCGTAACGGGGCTGAGTTGTGGGATGGCTACCCGTGTTCTCTATACACGGTTCGGTTCGTCTCACACTCTCTCTCGCTCCCTCTCTCTCTCTCTCTCTCCATCAGCGAGAGGATGGGCTCGCAAATACCCAGCACGTAGATTTCGGGTGTGATCGGGTTACCTTGCGAGCGGTAATCATATTGCAGCCTCGGTTAATGCCATTACCACTACGGGTACGGTACAGTACAGAGGGGTTACGGGTTGCACGACACCCCACGATTTTCCATCTACGTCAAACATGTTTCTCTCGCTCTCTGGTATACCACTACTACTACTGCAGTATACAGTGTATAGATGTTCAGTTCATACGTATAGTTTGTAGTGTATATAGCAAGAACCACCCTCGTGGCGGCAGGAACCCTGTATTGGATATGACGTGTTGGCATAGTGGGCTTTGCGTCTCGATGCATGCATGCAGCATCCCACCCCGTCCCGTTCCAGCAACTCGCGAGTTAACCAGCAAACTTTTCTCATTCATAGTTCTCACACAGCTTGTGTATAACCGTGTAGTTTCACGTGTGCCCCCGCGGTTTGTTGCTCGCGAGTATACCGTCGCTGTTGCTACTGTTACATGCGGCAAAACGTAAAAGTTAGAGAGTAAACTTTGTATATCCGGGACGTGAGTGTATCGACATGGATGAGGGTGAAGCCGGGAAGGCTCGTCGCACGAGAGAGTTACCTAGCGGATAGTTTTGTCGAGGAAACTATTAAAATATTGGCATACCAGTGATCCCTGGGTATTTATTTCGCAGTCTGAAAAATTCATGCATCACTTTGTTACCCGATGGCCTTTCATAACAGAAGCCAAATTGGATGTGCGGAAAAATCTCGTCCTGTCGAGAAATCGCGTTTATAAAATGACTTGAATAAAGTATATCATCGTATGTACATTTTTAAAAATATTACATAATAAAAAAAATTATATATAGGATATATGGAAAGGGAAATGCACAGGAGAATTGTCTATTCCTCGCGAAAACTTTGCTTGTGACGAATGTAAATTTTATTCTTTTCTCGCGGGTGACTTCGTTCTATGCACGGAGCTTTCCCTCATGATTTGTGTCGTAGTGTAGACGTTATTCTGCTTCGAGAGCTCTTTGGATTTCGTTCTCTTGCGGTCGTTTCTGATTCTTCTTTTCTCTTCGTTTTTTTTTTTTTTTTTTTTTTTATTATTCCGTCTACGAGACGTAGATTTCGCGTTTTAGTTGTGCCACTCGATGCTGGGTTACACCAAGAAAATCGACGAGTAGTCGACACAAGGCGGATGGAAGATTTAAGATCGACGTGTCACCAACGACAGAAAGATGGAAAGAGAACCGTTGAGAGAACGGAGACAGACAGAGAGAAAGAGAGTAGGAAGCGACGATTCAACGTCGTCGTCTATTCAACGACGAAATAGTTTGATCGATACGCGCTTTAAGGTGCACTTGAGATACCATCCTCTTTCATACAGCTTCGCGTCGTAGTGTGAGGCTTCGAGATGAGCGAAGACAGAGGAATAGGAGAACCTCAAGAGCTTGTGCGATGCTCCTTTATTTTCGGTAACAGATAGAGAGAGAGAGAGGAAGAGATGCAGAGATATAGACCAAGAGCTGACTGAAAGCGACGAAGTCTCGTGCGGGGTTTTGCCAAGAAATCCTGCACAGACTTTGCCTACGGTATGTTATATACACGGATCGTGGCTGGATTCGCTTGGCTGATGTCGACGAGGGCGCCGCAATTAGTCTCTTCGTCATTACCAGCGATTAACTATACGAATCCAAGCGGAATACGATCTCAAGCGTATATCTCCAAACGTTGTACTCTCTTGAATAAATCGCGTATGCCAAGTGCATAAACTGTTTAACCGCAGTGGCAACGCGCGTTTAGCCATACGTATGCCGTGATAAAACGAATAAATAAAATGCCACCGCTTTGGCGTATACGCGGGCGTAGTATTGCCAATTTTCTCAACAGTATTATCCTTGAACGAAGTTCAATATTCTTTCATCTCATTTTCTGCGCTGTGTGTATTATTTCGTTGCAAGATATGCCGCGTGCCCGCACGTTTGAACGGTTTTCACGTATCTCTCCCTGAGGTGAGGGGGCCAAAGAATTTGCCGAGGCGCGCCAATAGTCTCTCTCGCTATGTCGCTTCGGGTTTTAGCGAGAACTCGCACCGATCGTCCAACCGTTCCGAGGACAGTCGGAAGAAGCGCACACGCGGATTGTCACGAGTTAAAAAAACCGCGAGAGTGGCGAGAACGCGCCGAATGAATACCACTACAATCGCACTTCTTTGCGTTTATGTGCAACGAAGTAAGAGAGAATATAGTCAAAGAGAGATCGAGATATCTGACCGCATCTCCAAGAGAGCCGCGCGCCTCTCGGACAGCCAGATATAAATTAAATTAATTTGATGGAGGCGGAATCCCCGGCTCGGTGCCCGCTCTTTCTCTTCCTCTCTCTATCTGTGTGCCAGTCGGTGCTCGGGCTCGAAGCTCGCGCACTATCCTGGCGCATATTTGCCCGACCACGGCCACGTCGTATCCTACCGACACACCGGTTTGATTAAATTTCGTTCCCCGTTACGCGGATTGCTCGTCGACACTCCTCCTCATCCTCCACCTCTCTGTCCCCCCGTTCCACTCTACGGCGAATAACGCGCCGCTAAATTCCACTCGAAAGGTATTATAGATATAGCAATGGCGCGAGCGCGCGTGCGGAACTTCGACGTACCGCACAATCGACTGCCCAATTTCTCCGTGGACATTATACGATTGCGTATTCGTGATAACAGTGCAATCTGTTTTTTTTTTTTTTTTTTTTTTTTTTTTTTTTTTTTTTTTACCGACTACTTCCGAGACACATTTTTCACGAGACATTTTCGTTTTTATAAAACGAATGAGTCAATTCCCCAAGCTCCGAAAAGCTACTAGGAAAATTCAAATGACTCTCTCTGCATTGCCTTGTATCCTCTCATTCTTTCGCCTCGGAAGATGCTGGAAGGGAACGCGGACGCGGATTCGTTTCTCCGGTAAAGCTGCACCGGCAGCAAGAGAGCAATAACAATTACGCCGGGAGGTAGGGACGGCGAACAGCGGAGCGATAAACCAAACCACCAACGTACAGTAACCGGCGGGAGTACAGAGCGCAGAGCGCAGCAGAGAAGAAAGATTGAAGATGAAGTCGACATATATAATCCATTTTAATTTACTCGGAAGATATATCCGTCTAGCTAGCAGTTTCCTGGGTGAGAGCGAGAGAAGTCAACTCGGGCGGATCTTTCTCGTCCTCGTAGTCGGAAATTCTCAGCTCCGCTCGAAGCCTTTCTCTTCGGGGCGAATCTCCCCTCATACTTGCGCTCGAACTATCCCAGACGATCCCGCAGTCTTCTTATATCAATGGAAACATTCAACGAAATTACAATCGCGGAGTCTCCAAGCTTCACGAGGTTTTACGTATGCTCCGCGCGAGCTATCGCTTCTCTAACGTTTCCACGGATAAAAGCAACCAAACTCCACACGTATATCGGATTACTTTCGTGAATAATGTTCCTCACGTCCGACTCGAAAATTTGTGGAATAATATTTACATTTCATATTGCTTAGTGAAATAAATAATACTTTCAAAGCTTTTCCTTGCAGAGAACGCATCTGACCGATGCAGTTTCTTTTTTCTCCGCGTTTCAATATGAATTTTTTCTTCTATCGATGTTTTTGACTGATTTTTTTCGATATACACGACAGAGCTATTGATTCTCTCATCGATTTTCGCGTGTTCTGCAATTACTCTCGCCGAATTTCTTCTTTACGTTGACATTTCTCTCTTCGAATGAGTTCTTCGCACTCTCTCGTAATATCCGACGAAGTTTGGGAACGTTGTACACAACTCTTCGGTCGGGCAATCAATAATTTATATATAGCCTTCTTCGTACGCTCGTGAGCGTCGTACAATCCGGCAATACTACTACAGTCAGGTGAGCTTTCTGCGGTGGACAGTGTACGAGAAACGAGATTGAGCCTCCGGCCAAACATCGACTTGGGTACGTAGCCGGACCTCTTCTCCGTGTAGTAATAATATCCAATCGAGAACACGCAGGCATATAATGCAATGGTCTTTCGCACATGTACCTATATTTATCTTATCGCTTGCACCGTCGATGTACATCGTCGATGTCAAGTTTCGAAAAAAAAAAAAAAAAAAAAACAGAAAACAAATTCTCCTGTAGTATTATTTTATTCACGAGAATGAAACAACGTAATTTGAAATAATAAATACGATATCGTGAATTCAAACGAGACGTATTCGTAATACTCTCGACTTTAACCGTAGTCACGAGAAGACGTACGAGAATGTCGTATCGCGAGCGCGAAGCGACGTAATGTTATGCGGAAACTTAGCGGTGGCGTGTGGCCCTACGGATATCTTAAACAATTTGCATAGGGAATCATAGTGGCAGTTTTCTTTTTTTCGGTCGTAAAGGGGCTTTCCGCACTCAACTTGACTGCTATGGCTGAAGAGAGACGAGTCTCGACGTTTCTTCGTACGATTGGGCGTTACAAACGTCCCACGGAGAAGTTTCGGAGATCTCGAAGCTCTCGGCAACCCTTATACCCACTCCCTTCCTCGGTGAACACTACCGAGAGCGTTTTATGCCGTCATAACCGTAGCGCTGCATGGCCCACTTAGATCTGCTATCTCGGTTCCACCGGCAACACAGTACCAACGGGGAGAATCACCGTGAACGCTGTCTCCATCGGGCTCTCGCACTTTCAAGCATCTATTGTACCGTTTGGAGTAAAGCGCGAGTAGGTAGAAGTCGTAGCAGCCACCACGTGGATGGTTTCAGGATTCACCTCTTCGCGAAGCTCACTGTTTGACGTCTCGACTCTCAAACATTTTCCTCTCGTGAAAGAGCATTCGAATCTTGCTAGATAGAGTAGCATAGGAGTGAGACGACGGAATCTCTGGGTTTCTTTGCTTTTCCCTACCCACGCGGGAATTCTTGCTATCGGAACTCGTTGAACTTCCGGTACGCGACTTTAGAATGCTCGAGGGGTTGCCGTACAATCGCTACGAGAGAGAAAAGAACGTTGACTCGACGTGCCCGTTGTCACCCCATCGGCTCTAAAGGACGCACGGAGACGAGACGTTTGCATACATCGACCGGCAGTTTTCCGCTCGAACAAATGCCCCACCCTCCCATTCCAGTTTGGCACTACTTCTATACTTCTATATACCGTTTCGACTACCCCTTTCCTTTCGTGAAAACTATGGATCTTCGTGTTTTTTGTTTATCTTTTTTTCGTCTTTTCCGGAAGTCAATGTCGATCTTTTCATTCGTATCGCGAAGTGAAGGCTCCAAGGCATTGCTATATTGCTACTCAACGACTCCATTCATTTTCACCCCTTCGCACACACGGTATTTCTATACCACTGCGTTTATATTTGGTAAAAAAAAATAGGGGTTTGTTCCGACTAGAAAACGTCGACCACGAAGGTACATACTATCTCTATACCTTTCTATGCGCTCTATCGGGGAACGAAGAGGAAACCCTCACGTTCATAGCCCGCACAGTAGGTGATGGAGGGGTCAAGCCAGACGACGTAATTTCCTCTCCAGGGGCTCGCTACGGCTCGCCTCGAAGCTGTGCGATTCTGTATTCTCTCGCCCGTCCAAAAGCGAGAGCGATAGAGGCAGCAGCGGCAGCCAGGCCAACCACACACCGAGAGCTATCCTCCTGGCATTCTCCCGCAGGATAGGAATATATATACGTACCGAGAGAAGAGGAGAGAGAGACGCTCGGTTACCGCGCCAACCTCCAACCTTCAACCTCTCCGACGCGGTCACCCTGCACTCCTCGTTCCCTCGGGTGAGGAGTGGAAACCCTCGGGCTCAACGCTGGCGCCGCAGACGCCGTCGCCATTCGGCGTTTCTCCATGCTGCTGCGGCTCCGGGGCTCCGCATTTGAATATAATACTTGGCCCTGTCGAGCGTGGCAAGTGAAGCAAACTGTAATTATGTTGATGCGCACCATTGTCCGCTCGTACATGCACCGTCGACCGTCGCCGAATCCTCGCGCTTGGAGATCCTTCAGCCTCTCTCTCCGCCATTCTCTCACTATCTCCGCTTCCCCCGTTTCATTCTATTTTTCTTTATCTCTTCCTCGTTTGCCCACGCTCAAGTGAAACCTCGTGTTTCCTACGTTTTATTTTCACTGCCACGATATTCCATTCATATTCTTTTTTTTTTGCCGTTTTTTTTTTTTGCATTTCTCCGCGTCGCTAGTTCACATTTTCTTCAATAGAGTTTTTTCGTTTATTTTTTTTTCTTTTTAACTTGCTGACGAACGTTTCGCGGGGATGCGGGTCGATGGGGTGCAGCAGCAGCAGCAGCAGCAAGGGTGAAAGAGCTCGCGGAGATACCCCGATCTCGCTTCCTTCGCCTTCAGCCATGGGCACTCCGTGGATACGAAAATTTATTGCGTACCCGCGTTGGAAGGAAGGAAGTCTCTCTCCCTCTCTCTCTTTCTCTTCCTTGTCTATCTTTCTAGCCAAGTTCGATCGAGTCTCTCGAGCGCTCGCTAAAATTCCCTACGGGCGTAGACGTCGTAGCTTTCGCTTCCGAGAGATGCTGGCGCTTCGCTATCCGGAAGGTGAACTCTCGCTGGCATGGTAATTAAAAGAGGTCTTTGGAGGCCGAGGGAGAAGAGATCGTAAGCGCAAAAGACTACTATAGGTACATAGTTTACTTGAAAGAGCCGGAGGTATACTTCCTATCTTCCTGGACCAAGTTCTCGGTCCTCTTCTGCACTCACTCTTATACCCTCGATACGCAAATTTATTACTCGAATCTTCGGTAACCCAGGATCATCGTAAGGAAAGCTGAGAGAGAGAGAGAGAGAGAGAGGAGGATGGAGAGACGAGAAGAAGAGAACGAAAAGGTGAAGCACGCTGGAAACGCCCGTAGGTTATACACAAAGTTTCCCTTCGGAGTTTCCTGATGATCCGCGAAGCGAGCAACCTTCGTTGGATCTTTCCTTCAGCGTAAACTTCCAACTTCTACACCAGCGTTGCATCGTCTATACCAACGGTGATTAAAAAACGAGAGGTTGTCGCTATGCTTCTGCTACTAGAGTGGCGATAGTGCTTGAAGGGTACGGCTCATGAACGAGCAGCGAAAGATAATTGCAAAAACTATAACCGGATGGCTCCGTCTACTCAGTTTCCACAGAACAGCGACTTTCCTCAACAGCAAGAGGTGCAGAAACGAGTCGCGATATCCTGTGCTTGTACGCCCGGTAAACCTAATACCTACCCCTAGCATTCGCGATCCTCGCGTTAAGGGCGAGAGAGGAGAGGAGTGCCGAGGGTACAGGAGAAGCGGAGGCGTGTGCTCTGCCGGCCCGGGATTAGACTGTCGCCCCGCCGACAGAGTAATCCCCCATTTTTGTGAAATTTATCGCCGTTAATCCCTCACCCGCTTCCCCGTGCCGAGGAGAGAGCTCCTCCTCGTGTCGCCGTGGAATATCTCCCTCACTACTTTTTCTCATCCTCTTCATCCCTTTTTTTTCACTCGGGATAGGATATTCTGTCCTCTCCCTCTTTCGTCCGTTTTTCTCATCGTCGCCGGCACACGTCTGCCCGGGACCCCTCCCGTCCCCATGAAATCCTCTTGTCGATATGAAAAATAATAAAAACGTCCGACCAGTCTTGCGCGCCCGAGAGATCGTGGACGCGAGCATTTCACTTCGCACTCTTTCACAGCGACGGGGATAACGAGAGGAAAAGATAGAGTCACCGACGAAGCCCGAGCGCAATACGCCAGTAGCTGAAGAGCTCTATCTCGCTCTCGACGTTCCGTAATCCAGCCCTGGATTTAAAACATTCGTATCTTGAATATGCATTCGCGGGTTTAGACTCGTCGGTTGGCGAGCTCTGGCTTCTCCGCTCTGTTATGCACGACGGCGCATAGTATAATATCCCAGGTTATCCTCTCTGGTCGACGACCGTCGAGCTCAACGTTTTCCGACACTCGCGACGATACGATGACCCCGCGAGTGTCGCGATTCTCGAGGGATTCATGTGTATTATGATCCTATTTCAACGACCAGACTTCTGGGCTTCTCGAAGTTTAATCATGACTCACGATATTCTATCCTCTCTATCTTGCATTATAATAATTGATATATTGCATATTCTATGAATTATTTCATATCTGGAATCTATCGGGAATAACAGTGGTATCGAGGATTTTGCTTATGGATTCGATCGAAATCATATTCTGAAGCATGTGATACAATGATTACATCCCCGCTTTGTTAAAACGAGCATTGGTTAAATTCCTCGATCGAAAAGACAACCCCGAGCACCGCTTTCCTTTCGGTCGTTTCAGCGCGTTTGAATTAATCCAATTACGCATTCTGCCGCTGGTGTGTAGAGTCTTTATGTATCCGGCACGACCGGTAGCGTTGTATATATCTCGTTGGGTCCACGGACATTAGCTTTACTTCTCTCGCGCTCCCGAGACTTTAAGTCTAAGCCTTAATGGAGGTGACGCCGCAACGTCATCCATATGCAAAGGTTCTCTCATGCTGGCATGGAGCGTGCAAACCTCAACACGCTATACGTATCGTTCGCATATTACACAGGATGTACCCACATATCCCAGGTATGTGTATAGTTCGCGAAGGATTAGTCACGCCGGGATTTCTCGAGAGAACCTCTCGATCGTTCGCGATCCCTGATCGTGACCCGCTTCATTATACAACCTGTATCGTGAAACTACAAAGCACTGGTCATCTTAGTCCGGCTTTAGAGATTTCTTCTTTGCAGACTCCATAATCGAGTTTCAGAACATTTTTTTTTCTCTCGCGATTAATAATAACATTCATAAAAAGGCCAAAGTACGGATGCGATCATTGCAAGATCTTTTAACATGGCGACTTTTTCCTGGTAAAACGATTCCTACGTTCGAGAGGAATTTACAGAAAACTATAGAGAGCCCTGGCATGCTTGCTGTTGTTTTGTTCTGACTTCAGTTCTCGCGCCTTACGATTCACTCGAAGCTGAAAGCTGACGAGGCAAACGGTTGTATTCCTTCCTTGGTCCGGGATCGCGTCGACGTTAATGATCGTTCCGAGAACGCCAATCCCATTAAGGTGTGTTACCGCGATTCCCGGTAGACCTCTAAATTCCTTCTAGGCGCACATCAGAAGACACAAAGATGAGGGGAGGAAGAGAAACGGTAAGAGAGGGCTGGGGCAGTCGTGGGAGCTCAACGGTAGCCGGGAATCGTCGTTCACGTTCGTATAGGAGGAACTGTAGTATTCTCTGTATCTACGTTGGTTGTGTTAGTCGTGAGGGAGGATATCGGTGGCACCCCATTAAGGAGAGTGCCGGACATCTGGGTGCTTTATGGTTGTACGAGAGAGAGCAAGTAGGGGATCTCTCGAGTAAAGATGGAACGAGTGACAGAGAGCGAGAAAGTGTCTGGTACCTGCCTACATACTATCCATGTAGAAGCATACCGTAGTATAGTGACTTGTGGTGTAAACGCGAAAAGCCTTTAGTTTACGTTGGTGGATAGTACACGAATGCATGTACACGTCACTGATGTCCTCGGGTTGTGTTGTGTAAGGTAGAGAGCCATACATGTTCAATGTGTATACGTAATACGTGGAAGGCTCTCGGGGTCGTAGAGGAAGAGGAGGGTGAACGGTGGTCATCGAAGTGGCATCAATACTTGATGCGTTTCCGCCCTTTCTCTTCCCTTCTCTCGTCTCGATCGTCTAGCACCCTCGCCGCACCACCTATAACCCCACCTACATACCGTATCGCAAGCGAGAAATGGAAGTGCCCAGGGTCGCCTGTGGGGTGACTCGCGGATTATATTATTCACAATACATTGAGCACTTTCACAGTGGCCGTTGGGAGATTTGGGAATGGGACTCAGCCCTGGCATCAGGGGTTGCGTAGTTGCCTATGCTGCTTGTTGCCCATTTGTGTGTTACGTATATAGAGCATACGGATATATTTGTGTACGTTCTTCGGTGATGTCGTGACGTTGCATAGACGATCTTGTGCGTCCCTCTCCCTCTCTCTCTATCATTCTATGCCAAACCCGAAACCGTTATATTTCAATGTTAAAAACGCGCGTAGTATGACGACACTGATCATATAGAATGTACGTTTAGCGCAATGGAAGATACGTCAAGGTAATCGATCGTTCTCATTTTTCCACGACCCCTTGAACGTTGGCGCACTTGGCCCTAAAAATATGCCGCCCTAGCTGTGGTATTGTAGCTTTAGCATTATGCGAGTGTGCGACAATCGTGCACTGTCCACCTTGAAGAACTAAAATGGCATAGTGCAAGAAAACGTTAGGAATTGTAGTGCATCGTGCAGCCACCTTCACGATAGCCGTCACACCGACGAAACGCCGACACCTGCCAACACCGACGAGTTTACTCCTCGCGTCAAATGCTATATCGTAGTTGGACGGGTCAATATTTGTAATGTGCAAATGCATTCCACCTTACGGCTCTTGTGCCGCTTAGTTGTCACTGTTCACATTCTCGTCGCACCGCGCAGCACTCTCTAGCGAGTTTGCCGACGTAAACAGGACGTCGCTTAGATCAACGAGGTGTGTACTCGGCTGCACGCTACACTCGCCAATGGATCCTCGAGACTATCTTTGGTTGTTCTCGCTTTCTCGTGCTCTTTGTAGTTCTATCTCGTTCACGGTACTTCCTACGCTTCCTGCGTCTTTAGCACAGACCACGGTAACCAGCAGACCTTGATTACTAATTAATCGTCTTCCAGCGGCTATCTATGTGTGTAGTTCTCTTCATTCGGCAATGTATATCCTTGAATGTCCTATTCGAGCCGAAGGAGGTCTCAGTTTTTTCTGTGATCTCGCATCGATTGCCCTCGAGGACTTTGTAAATTCTTGGTGTCCCGAAGGCAACGAATTTCTTCGTTACAGCATCGTAGCATTACCACAGGCTTTATCTACTTGCTTAGTTACAGCCTCTCAAAGACCTCGGTGTTCGTTTGAGATTGCACGCGAGCCACGACTGAGAAAAATACGAGTCGGTAATACTCGATATGCTATAGATATATCGTTACACGTTATAAGTAGTGAAGTAAGTTTCTGGTCAGACGGAACGATCAAAGCGAACGAAGCTGTTGCGGGCCTAGGAGAAGCAATAATTTATCCTTCGGGGCGCATTATCTTGTTGCGGGGATTATACTTGACCGTAGTTATACTACAGAGGAACACATGCAGCGTTTAATAGTCTCATGGGGGGTAGCGCATCTTTCCCCTACGCGGTGTAAACCCATCGGCTATATATACTGCTATATATACACTGTGTAAAGTGACGAGAGGGACGATGACCTTAGGTACGATATAAGTCCTATCAACATATCCGACTAATATATAAAAAGCTTCCCCATTCAGTTTTCTTCTTCCTTGAATCTTTTACCTGTCGGCTAAATCGGGGGTGACATCCACAGCCATGGATTGCCGGTTCTGCAACGATTAAATATTACATTTTTCCTCGCTTTCACGATTAATATTTTAAGGTGGACGGACTATCCGATGTTCACTCTACCAGTCATACATCAATAAGTGAACGAGTTTCATCTCTCGTCCTGTAATATTGAACGCGGATATCGAATTTGTTCTTCCAAAGCAACGTAGTCTTTTTTCATAGACAAAAAACAAAAATTGATTCGACAAACGTCTCGCAATAAAAGTTAATATTCGGAGAATAAAGAATGATATATTTATCTCATTGGAAATTCCACTCGCGTTTTCGGTTCACTAAGGTCTAACTGTGGGAATGGCTTGCACGCTACTTTACTATATAGTGGTCACCAAAAATGCTCCCTGAACCCGGTGAAATACGGCCCTTCGGTGACCCGCTCACGAGATCGCAAGCTCTCATTCGCCTTTTGGTGATCCTTCGTCCTTTCTGAGTTTCTGTGTTCACCGTAAAAATGTGCCCGGAGTAGAATATAGTACAGTAAAACCTCTGCATTAGTCCCATCTATATTCGTTTAATATACTTTAGGTATAAAAAAAATAATAAAAAAATAAAAACGAGTAAAATATCATCGCTCATTGGCTTTGAAACGAAATCACGATTCCGCCCATTTTTTGACTATTATAGACGTTCAGAAACAGCGCTTCGACTAATGCTGAAGTTTTACTGTAGCTATCGCAGTTAGATATAGAAGCGGTTCAGGTCGATGTGGAAGTAGTCAGGATAGAGAGGGAAGGAAAACGAGTGTAGGAAGATCCTTCGGTTTCTTCTCCGGTCTTCTTCGCATCCTCGCTTCGTCGCGCTTTTGCTCTCAAGCCCGGAAGACGGCTTCAATTGCACGAGAGGACGTAGAGAGAGGCGTCGAGCATCTCCACTGCTGCTGCTTCTGCAGAGCATAGAAGCTTTCTCGACCATCCTTTAATTCAGGCTGACAGGTGAACCCCATCCTCTCGTACTTCGTCTCTTTCTCCTCTCTCACGCCTGGTCCATCCGGGCCATCCCTCGGGGTAAGATAGATCCGTTCCCGGGATTTCCTACGGGATCCTCCGGGTCTTATATCACGGACGGCCATCTCTATATAAGCAATTCTCCGGCAGTAGCAGGCAGCAGCTAGCCTCCGAGATGTTCGTTCTCCTCACAACCCCTATTCGAGACGGTGAGATCCGTACCAAACTATATAGCAATCGCGGCAGAGATGTGTATATGCGTTGATCAGACCTTATAGCGTTTTCTCTCTACATCACTATCCTATATGTAGGTAACACGTTTTCTCCCCCCTCCCCCATTTGAAATCATGCTTCCGACCGTACATGAAGGAAAGAAAGCTTTTTCGAACACGTGCGCAAAGCTGGACGATAGCTAGAACTTGTAATCCACGCCTTGCGGTGTGGTCTCCGTATAAGGGATACAAAAACGGAATAACAAATGAAAAATTCGCATCTCACAGTAAGACGAACGATTTGCCGGAACGGGCGAACGTTCGAACTTGTACTTCGTACCGTATAAGGTCCAAGAAGTTCTCGAGAACGAGCGAGTGTCGGCGTTACAATAAACGCGAGATCAAGGCGTAAGCGAAGGAAGAACAGAAGAAGAGGTGCGCGAGGGTATTTACGCTTCTCGGACCTGTTCTGTTAAATTCACCGCGATTGGAATTTCTCGACGAACCGTATGACACAAGAGACACACCGCGGTGTTGTTGACGCTAATGAAACATGGATTAATGATCTACGAGATCCGGTTTGCCGCGTGTATATGCGTTCGTTCCTATTTTATCTCCAAGGGGGCCTCGTCATTCAGCTAACAAATACAGACGAAATTGTGTTTCTGTCGGTTCTTTTGGTGCATGTCACGCTTCGTTAATATCAATGCTCACGCGGTCTCGTTTTGCGAGAGAGCAAAGATCCGTGCTATATGAAGTATGAGAATACGAGTTCGCCCGCTACAATGTAAGAAGATTAAGTTTTCGACCGAGAATTCTGTAACCCTATACACAGCGGTAGACTCTCTCTGCGGCATGCAGGGTATTAATATTATGCACCGTGTCGGATTTCCTTACGCTCTCACACCCTTGGAAGGGATCAGCATCTTCCACGCAACGAAAGACCCCTCGTCGTTTCAAACCTTTTCTTTTTATTTTATTTTCAATTATTATTACTTGCAGCATCAGCCCTCGAGAAATATTCAAGACTGGTTACCGCTGAAATTTTTTTTTTTTTTGCCTCCCACGCCATTTTTTTGCCTTCGTTTTGCGTTGAGCCAAGCGTACAAGAGTGTCAGATTCGTTATCAGTGAAAAAAATAAATCAGACATTAGCCCTTAAAAACCGAATGACACCAATGCGCGATACTGTCTTTTTGTAGTCAATTGGCGAAAAAAAAAATAGTGACTCGAACAACCCCTTCGATACTTTTTTTTTTTTTTCTTTTGGATAGGATTATACTGATTATTTTTTTTTCTCAGTCTCTTCCTCTATCGACCTCGTGAGATCTATCTCACACGTTCGTTACCTGCTTCTCGCTCATTCCTGCCCACTCCCTCATTCGCGCCGAGTTCAGACCCTCTCTCGCAAGCGAACGACAGTTTTTTGCTTTCGCATAGTGATAGGCCGTAGAGACATTCCGCGGTGTCGTGCTCGTTTGCCCGCCGTTGGTGAGAATGAGAGCCGGCCGAAAGGCCGTTCCCGGTCCTCGACGACGTGCTTGTTCGTCGTCGTCTTGGTAGTCGTTCGCTCGCTCGCGCGCGAGGGGCCATAGAAAACATTCGCGGACCGCGCGGGCTCATCAACGCCTCATCCCGGCTCTGTCGGTTTCGTGCTCACATCACGCGCGCACTCACCAAACCCATTGGCGCCCCTGGCAATGCGATCTACACATTCCGATCTTCGCGAAGAAACGAGCGGCTCGTATCGTTCCGGCGACACACCGGGGCGTGCTCTCTCCACGCCGCGAGGCTGGTCGCGCACTTCTTGCTCTCATCTCACGGAACGG
The DNA here is from genome assembly GCA_934046635.1 of Buathra laborator. Classification (NCBI taxonomy): domain Eukaryota; kingdom Metazoa; phylum Arthropoda; class Insecta; order Hymenoptera; family Ichneumonidae; genus Buathra; species Buathra laborator. The sequence goes on from OW203901.1 coordinate 5,916,188, forward strand.
CCAGCGACTTCTCGCTCGAGTTGATGACTACGTAGATGCAGAAAAAAGGAAAGAAAACAAAACAAAAAAAAGAGGGAATTAACCCTTAGTTACCTCTACTTGTCGTGATGTCTCGGAGACATCCTGACACTAAAAACAAAAAACTACGACGAGTAATAAATGATCTTCACGGTACTGTGTTAACTCCTTCATTTTCTAGCAATCTGGACGCCAATCAAAGCTAAGACGTGTCATTATAGGACATACAAAAACTGTGAACGTTTTAGCAACTAGTGGATCGAACTCCAAGCTTTTGCCGCTTTTTCCGTCAATAGAAACGTAGCTTAAGATACACTCTATAGGTACAGTTCACAGATATATTTCAGAAAAAAAGAGAACGCGTAGCCAAAGTATATCTAGGAGCATAAAGCGGAGAACGCGCCAGAGTGCGGTGAGAAAGTTGGCGAAAGTAGCGAGGAAAACCTCGCGACGTCGAAGTAAAAGAGGGTCGCAGAATAGAAAGAGCGGGAAGAGTAAAAATATCTTCCCGCCGTTATTTTTCCTTAAATAGTGCGCGAGTTTGCACGAGGGAGTGAGTGCGAAAGGTTTTTGCCTTCGTTGCGGTAGAAAATGTTTCAGCGGACGGAGCGGAGTGAAAGAAAAAGGAGAACAGTGAGAAGGAAAGGGCGAGAGAGAACGAACGAACGGAAGGAAAAATAAAAGTTTTAAAAAAAGGGAAGGAGAGAAAAAAAAAGAGATCGGGAGAATCGGGAGAGTGCTGGAACGAAGCGAGAGTTGCCGAAGAGTTGCGCTGAGAGAAGCGAGAGAGAGAGAGAGAGAGAGAGAGAAAGACGATGAAACTCTCGGTCCGGGTTTTCGCAGGGTGTTCCAGCGGCAACGGGGGTGGATGCGAGAGAAAGAGCGCGAGAGCGAAGTGGAAAGGGACGCTCGCAGAGATTTATGACAGGCGTTAAGCAGTAATGAAATTGCTCGTTGCTCGTTTCTCGGGTGGGAACTGCGAGAGAGCGCCGAGACCGAACACTCGCAGCGCACACCGAAGGCCCGCAGCGTACGGTGGGATATACAGCGAAGGACAGTAGATAGGAAGAGAGCGAGAAATAAAGTGAGTGAGGAAGAATGAAAGGGAGGAAGAGTGGAAGAAGCTCGCGATGATGTGGGTCTCTCGCGGCAATGGTAAAAGTGGGAAGGAACGAGAAAGAGAAAAGTAACTATAGAGAACAGTCGTATACACTGTACCAACAATCACGTGGCGCAATTACCACGCCGGCCACACAGCTGTGTGTACTGTATAGTGTATACAGCGCCGGTAGATAGATACAGCACAGCGACGGGGGCTGAACCGAACCTCGCGGCATTCTCTGAAGATGTTTTTTAATCGTTCGCTCGCAGTCCACGACGTTCGTTTATCGCGCGTCGTAAAGATCGCGCTGTGGGCCACATTCACAGATGAAGAAACGAGAAAACACAACGAGAAGAGTTAAAATCATCCCCGTCAGGTATTGCACTACGCCTCGCGTTAATTATACATTGGTGAACTCAAATTTCATTGACCGGACGTCTTATCGTTTCAACGTAGATATTTGCGTCGACCACTGTCTCGTCTATAGCTATAGCTAGCATGTCCCGTATAAAATAGAAACAGAAAAGGGAGATGTATAAAAGCGACAACGGTTTATTTATATGGATCAACGCTGATGCCAAAAAGCTCTAGAAAACAGCCGAACGATATAGAGAAAAGAATACTGTTCGTCGTCACTACAACGTAACGTTGTATGTACACAACACACTGGAGTGGGTCCACCCTCCGGATATCAAAAACTGTTACGAGAGTAGAGAGTTAGAGGGCGAGAGGGTACTGCGACAAACCGAAGGAAAGAACCAAAAGCTAGCGGGTGGCGGGGTGTATATAAGAGAGTCTGGCAAAAAAAATTCGCCGAGCCAAACGAAATACATATCCGTATCCGACCGCAAGCTTCCATTTCCGGTCGCTGCCCGACGGGGGCCACTATATTTCCGGGACATTTATCCCAGTTTATCCCGGTGGTCGAAGAAGGAATGGGATACGGCCGCGGATGGCGAAGAGGCCGAGGAATACGGGGGTGTAGAGGATGCGGAGACGACGAAGCTTCGGCTTTGGCGTATATAGATACTATACACGAAGTTGCTGCTGGTCGACCGATAGCGCGAAGAGTGAGGGGGTGAACAGACGGAAAGGTCGCTTTCCTATCGGTCCTTCGCTGTCTGCCGTTGGAGACTCGATGGGTTTTACTCGACGATACGGGTAGAAGCAAAAAATACTCGGCAATCTTCGGATTTTTGCGACCACTCATTCTTCCGAGTCTCGTTTTCAATTTTTCTTCAGTCGGTTTCGTTTTAATGCATCCGAGGATAAGGAATGAACGTCCTGTTGAGTTGCCGAATACCTATGTATGAGTAATACGGCATCGTGTATGTAGCAATATTTTGCTTGAAGAGTGCCTGCTGGTCAACGGGCCAACTTTTCGATGGCCGTGGCGACCAGCCAATCAAATCTCATCGCCAAAAATTGTCCGGTGCACTTTCGCATTACTCCGACCCACTATGCAAAATCATATCCTATACAGATGCACAATCTGTCGTCGAAACTTCCGCGTATGCCAAAAAAGATATTTTCATCAGGAGCGCTTTAGCTTTGAATTTCATTCGTGTTTCATCTCTTCGATATGAATATATATGATTTACCGATCGATGATATTGAAATGAGAAATGGAAATCCGTAGATGACAACCGTAATGGCGTATTCATCGCTGAAAACAGATATATCTACGTATTCAGCGCAACATATTGATTACTTTTAATGATCGTAACGAATTTACTACAGTTGCTGTTGCGCATTTTTTACCCCCGTCTGGACTTTACTGTAGGATGTTGGTAAATTTCAGCATGCAAAAGCCTCGTATGTTTAAATTCGACGCTCTGTCGTGTTGTTCTCTCTCTTCTATTTGGCCTTCCGTCGTCTCTCTCTTCGGCTCTCATCTCTCGACGTGTTCTTGTCCGTGTTCTCTCTCGCAATCTCTCAGCCGCGGACCGCGGCGCGACATGTGAAGTGGATGTTTTCGAGGACGACGCATTGTTTGTCGTGAGAACGCGGCGCGTAGAGACGCGCAGAGATATATTGCCAAGCGTGAGAGACAGAGAGAGAAGAGAACCGAGATAGAAAGGGATATGCGCGCCGGTAGAGAGATAGCGATGAAGGGAACGGGAGTGCTCGGAAGAGCCATAGCAGAAACGATGGGATGAGAGGAGCAGAGGAAGGAGTGGAGGAAGCGAGAAACAGAGCTGGTGCTGGCATCGATCTAGTCGTCGGTTTGGCCGGGGGCGACACAGGGACACAGGTGCTCCTCGGCGTCTACGGGCTTAGTGTCTGAACCAACCCCCATAACACCCCTGCCGCGAAACGTACTTGACGTTCTCGAGCGCGTGCTCGGATATACCAGCACTCTCGTCGTCCCTTCTCTGTACTATACTGTACAAAGTACATCCTATGTACACTGTATATACTCGTGGTCTATAGTAAAACCGATGGAAACGCTTCTCGTCGCGTCGCAAAACTTTTGCATACTCCTCTCCGGTATATTGATTTCCGCGAGTCTCGCCCAGCATTTGGATTATTAACACCCATAAAAACGATGAGAAAACAAAAATATTGAACTATTTTTCGTTATTTACGATTTTACTGGTTAACTTAACGACAGAGGGAACATCGGTAAGAATATCTGTCCGATGGCTTTCCGCGCGACGAAGAAGATTGGCGTGACAATTACAGGTCGCCTGAAAGATTTATGGTGAAAAAAAGAACAGAAACAGAGACGAGATCGGTCGCAGTCGAGGCACAGAAGTTTCGTTCCGAAAGTCGCCTACGTGAATAAATTAGAATTCGAGTATCTGCGGTGATGTATAATGTAATGGATAGCCGTGGATAGGAGATGCGCATCGTCCGCTTGACGTCGGGGCTACCTGATTAATTATTTCGATTCAAGCCCCTCAAGCTAACGGCAGCGGTCGGGCAGTATCGTGGACAGGACCCTATGGACCTTCCAACCCTTCTTGCCGTTCTCTCTCTCTCTTTCTTTGTATCTTTTCCCAACAACCGAAACAATCTTCGACATGTGACACCGTCGTCATTTTTTCCATCCGGCAGATACCTTATCCGTACTTTTATTTTTGTTCCGTCATTTCCTTGATTAGACTCGAGAAATAAGATCTTTTTTTTCATGACTCACCGTTTTATGAGAAATCCGGTGTCCACGTGCAGTAACACACCACAGCGACAAATATTATAAACCTTCGGTGGGTGTCAAAAGAACGTTTTTTACGATTTGAAAGTATCGGAAGAGAAGTACTACGAGAAATGATATAGTTGCCAAGGAGTCAGGGGACTCTTTCTTTCCTTTTCGATACGACGAAGAAAAAAAAAAGGAGTCGAAATAAATAGAAGGCGGAGACGGCGATGACGGAGAAAGACGAAGGGAGAAACATTCGCCATCTCCGTTCCTTTCGCTTTCTCGGCTCGGAGATCATCTGCCGCTATAACAGGCTGCCAGCTGGCAAAAAAGTCAAATACGAAGACGACGACGACGACGAATAAGAATAAGAATAAGACCGCGACGAGATTTCTCCGAGTTCTCTCCCTCGCTATGCGATGCTATGTTGATGGCGTGTCGCTGCTTATTTTCAACCAGTTGGCTGCCTGCATACCTGGTTAGATCCGAGAGGGATCTCTGAAATGTTCTTGGCTCTGATCCGAAATCGTATACGTGCGAGCTAAACCTTCCTTCCTTTCCTCTATCTACCCTTTCGGTCTCTTCGGCATCGTACATATTCAACCAGCTGTCTGCGAATTTGCCTTCCTTCTCATCGTCATCGCTGTTCAAACGAGAATCTCAGCGAAGACGATGGACAAAGTAGAAGTATAGTTCTCGCAATTTTCACGCTGTATGCTTCACCACTGGAAACGATGGTCAACGTTAGAATCTCTATCCCGTCACGGACTCGTTTCCCAACATTGGCTTTCTTTCTTTTATTATCCTGTACCAAGGAAATACGGAAGGAAGCCGTTCCCCGAGTTTCCCCCACTAAAGATGCAAACGTTTTCTACATTTCACGGGGATATTCTAACTCCTTCTTCAACTCTCACTCCTCCCGCCGGTTACAATCTTATCGGCGTTCTACCGTGGAAGGCTTTTGCCGAGAGACCCCTCCACACCGCGAGAATCTCGCGCGGTGAATGCGGTAGAAAGCGAGAAAGAATGAATAGGAAAATCGAGCAAGTGAACGAGAGAAGCAATGCCAATGTGGCAACCCCTGCTTGATCCACGTAGTACCCGCAACCCCGAGGGTAGAGAGAAAGCGACAAGGCACACTGTGCGCGAGAGAGCAAGAGGGACAACCGCCCCTCCCCGCTCCCACGTTCGCTAGGTAGAAGGGGTGTCGTGATAACGTCACGCTCTGACAGAGTGCTGCTGCTATCGCGCCGCCACACGCCGCCAGAGAAACAAAATGGAACCGACCAGTCGTCCCCCATACCGTGCACCGACCATACCATCCAGCCGTCTCTCTCCTTCTCTCTCTCTCTCTCTCTTCTACCCTCTGAGCGCAACGTACCCGTGAGCGCGTATACCATGTACTATACTCGTATCTAGAGTACGGTACGTGTTACGTCCTTTGCCCAAGAGCAGCGTGCCGGGAATTCGCTTTCTCGTCGACGTGCCAACGTGCAAACCCGACCGATGACCTGTGTGTGCCAGCAGCATAATCTGAAGTATGCATACACTGGAATGTCACACTACGAGACCTGCGACCTCCCTCCCCCCTTTTTTTCATTCACAAATTATCTACACTGCAATAACGCATGACTTTAATAATTTTTATCTATCCTTCTAGTTCACGCCATTCCTGTAACTATATTCATAGCTTGTATAAAAGTACAGTTCGTATAAACTGATTATCTAATTTATAGTGACTATGCATAAAATATTGCAGTATCATAGCTGATTATATCAACACTTTTATTATTACAAAAAAAAAAAAAATAACCTTCGAACATTTATTCATTCGTTATTATGACCGTATTCTGACTTTACTCTTCACGCAGGCATGAGATACCGTCATATCATAGTTGATTATTTCACCACTTTTGGTATTAAAAACGCTGGAAAAAAAAAATCCTATTAATTTGCAATTTTCACCGAGTTGACGTCCCCTCCCCCAGGCTATTCGATAAACTCGTATAATGAAACTGGCGATTATTCATTGGTCTGCAATTCGCGATAAAGGGGTTGAGCGCGAGGTTTGTTGGCTGATTGGTTGGGGGTATATTCGGCAGCGTGTATTTTTTTTTTTTTTGTATTTTGTTCAATAATCGACGCGAGAAGAGTCCGTGCGTAGAGTTTCGTTATAGGTGGAAACCTAATGTTTGGCGGGTGCTCATTCGGCGGGGGGGCATGTGGGAAAGACACATAGGGATGGGGGATCGATATGACGGTGCATACTGCACATACGCATTTCCGGCGAGGACCCACGCGTGCCGGTTCGGCAGGGGGATGAAGAGACGAGAGAGCCGCTCAAATGCACACAAGGTCACACGGGTGTCCGCACACGGAAATCCGGATCGGATCCGCGCTACCGAGGCACGGGATTCTCTCGCTCTCTCCCGCCCTGTACACAGCCCCCGACTCGATCCTCGCATGTTCCCTGCCTGCCTGAAACACACGGAGCGAACGGAACGCTATTCGGCACGTTGCCGATCGCCTGTAACTCGTCGAAAATTCACCCTGGATACGCTACACCCCCCTACCCCCGTATACATTCGATACCAATACTCGTGTGCTGTACACAGAAGATCGCGTTGTATGCTTTGCCGCACGTGTGAGCACGGTATTCATGTATTTATCCGTCGCTGTATTCGCTTGTGACGCTTTTGCAGACTCGTTTTACCGAACCGGGAAAATAAACGGGGTTACGCTCCTCTCGCCGTAGTATACGCAGCAGTAAATATATATTCTGTATCTGTGTAAACTCCGCACGAACTCAGCGCGTTCGTGTATCGCATTACTTTGGGTGAGTTCGCATTGCGTTCGTTGCATTCATTCGTTCGTTCGCCTATATCAAAGACCTATAATAAATAGGAAGGTCCGATATTAATTCCGTTAATTGTAAAATGCATTCGGCGTGACCGCTACACAACGGGGATCTCATCCTCCCCTTCCCCCTCGGCTGGGAGGGAGGTTTCCGGAAATAAAAACCGACCAAGTATGTGTGTATTTGTGTTTCCGCGCGTTTTCCGAGTTTCGAAACGAGAACGCCGCCAGCTCGTAGTGGGCTAATGGGTATACGTATACAGCGATAGCGAAGGGGAAGCTGGTTGGGCTGCCTGGATGAAATAAAGAGGACGCGAGAGCGTGAGGTGGAAAGAGGAGAGAGTGGGTTCGGTACTGTGAGGGGCAGTCAGGCAGAGTGCGCGGAACAGGGAGGCCAGTTGCCAGAGCTCGAGAGCTTTCCCGAGCTGTAATTAAAAGCGGAATGTTAATTACTCTTTGCATTACCGAAAAGCGGCAAAGGGAGGCTATATCGCTGCATGGAAAAGCTTGGGCTTCTCGCGGTACTGCTAGTCTCCAGTCCTCTTGCACCCTCTGGCTAAATGTGTCGCTAACGCCGGGGATATCCGCGCGTATGAAAATAACGAATCACCGTTTTTCGACTTTGTTGTACGTTCGTGCAAATTGCCTTCCAATCACTTTCAGACCGACATCGTCGTAAGGTCAGTAGACGCGATATTCCATCGTTTAATAATGAAAGTAGCAGAGCATAAGATTTACTTCTATACAAGTTCTATTTTAAATACCTATAAAGCATAGTACAATTCGCTCGCTCGTCGTTAGCACGCGTTTCGCGTCTGAAGATACAAAGAAGAATGACGAGGAGGAGACCGGGGCGTGGTTCTCGGACGCGATATTCTGCTCTCGGTTGCTCAAACCCTCGTAAATACGGGGCAACGATTCCGCGAGAGGGACCAGCAAACACGCTGCTACGGTTAGACGAGGAACAAAGAGAAGTAAAGAAGACGAGATGATTTATAGAAACGTAACTCCCCGGGGCCTTTTCGCAGTTTCGGGGGTCTTGTATTCTCGCTACATTCTTCTCACTCCGTTTCAACTCATTCTGTTTCGCTATCCTTTCGAGGACGAGAACCGGCCGCGCGGGCGCGCGCTAAACTCGACGACTTTGTGTCTATCTTTCTATATATATTGTGTCCGTCTGGATCTCTTTCTCATTCGTTTGTTACCGGACGAACCTCTGCGTCTGTAGAACGGTGAGAAAGAAGAACGAGACGAAGCGGAGATTCTACGAGATGGTCGAATGGTTCGTGAAACGAGTCCCGAGAACGGCTGGAACTGCCAAAAGAACGAAGAGAAAGACGAAAAATATATTTTACAAGAGATCGGTAAGCGAAGGAGTGAGAGAACGAGAGGAGACGGATAAAGCCGGCGAAGACCGCGGGGCCCCAGTTATATGCGCTATCCTCCCTCTCGGAATATTTAATTACAGCCTTAACGTCCGCGAGAAGAAAATAACGTGAGCTCACCGGGGCTCTTGAGGTCTTCTCGAAAAGCCCTCCATTGGTTCAGGGAGGAACACACTGGGCTACATCGGGCGCCCTATGTGTTTACCTCGTACTTCTAATTGCTTTCGTTGCCGTAGACCCCTCTCTTTCTCTTCGTATTTTCTATCTCATTCGGCCATTACAGAGTGAGAAGGCAAAAGAAACGCAGATAGGAAAAAAGGATCTTTTATCTGCAGCTCTCTATGTTTACGAGCGTCTCGGACGGACGATGCTAGACTGACGCGGGCGAAGCGATAATTATTAAGAACTGCGTTCGGTGTGCTCCGAAAATCATTCGGTTTTTTTTTTTTTTTTTTTTTTTCAAAAAACCTTTTGTACCAATCGTTTGGCAACGTAATGACAAAATGAACAATCGACCAATCAAAGTATATAGCAGAGCTTCTCATACGATGTGTGGCCTATAGAATCCGTTCAATATATTCACACATTTTTTTGGCAAAACATTTGGTCTGATCAGCGAGTTTCGCTCTTGAGACCATCGCAATTACTTGCATATTTTTCTATTGGGATTTGTACTTTCAAACTTCGAGTTGCAAACTCTCGCGATACCTCCGACTATACACGCGCGGAGCAAAAGGGCACACCGACACCGGCCATGTTGCTACGGAGGTGCTCGGTGCCCGGCCAATGGCGGGCTGAGCACCTGCCTCCCATCGTCTCACTCCCCGAGTTGAGTATGTCGGTGAACGCGTGTGCGTTATATCCAGCACGCGCGTTTGCATGGTACTCTCTCTCGCTCACGTTCGTATCTCGTTTCGTTCGCCGGTTGCAGTACGTGTGGAAGCAGAGGGTGTGCATGCGCGACTGTGTGCGCGAAACCCCTGTTAACCGCAGGCACGTAACTCGCGAGAGGGTCGCAGAAATCTCGGGGTTGTTGCGAAAGAGTAAAAGAGAAAACCTGAAACGAGGGAGTTTCGAGAGAGGGCGGATACCGTCATTCACCGCACCCTTTCGTTCTCTTTGATTCTCGCAGTCGTCGTTTTTTATTCTTTATACGTTCACCGCAACTTTCCATTCTTTTGTATTCCTCGACGATGACTTCCTCGAACAGTCTTGACAGATCGAAAAAAAAAAAAAAAAAAAAAAAAACGATCCCTCTGCGCGATGAACAGATGCGAAGGTCAAGGTCGAGGTCCTCGCTTTGATGCCACGATAGATCGAAGCAAGAATACCGAAGTATCAACTGTTCGGATAAGGATAAAAATTGAGGGGGGGGATTATCTCGTATGAAATAATATATGAATTGGCGTTGGAGATCTCGGAATATAGTTATGACCGTGTAGTACATTAATGAGCCGCGAAAGAGCCTCGATGCGCGCGCTCTCGACGTGACGTTAATTATACGTTGTCCGAGAGACAGACATTGGCCGAGAAAGAATGAACGTATGTTAGCCACATAGTCACACCGTCATGCTGTGTACGTAACGACGAACATATCGACGACTCACGCGTTCGACCTACGAGGTCGTATTGTCGAGATTCGGAGCTCTTTATAGTCGATAAACATTGCCTACATACTTAAACGCCCCCCTCTTTCATTGCTCGCGTCTGTATTGTATGGCATAACTACGGTGTATCAGAGAACCGGAGGTGTTCGGTACTCCGGCGAATTGCGTGCGTGTGTCCACGCGACTGTCGCGAATGAAGAGCGCGAATTCGAATATCTCTGGGCGATGCGCGCGAACGCCACAGTGACAAGGTCGACCTCCGCGAGCGATGACAATCTCCTCGCTCCACGTCCTCGTGTGGTTGGTGTGCTTGACGCCGTGCCAATTATACGAAACCCGTGCGAGCAATTTATGCGCCGATGCATGCTTTGCTTACACATACCAAGTTGACGCTATGCGACTACACACAATGCAGGTACTGTCTCTTCGTGCCTCTGTACGCGGCTCGAAAATCTTCGGTATATATATATATATATAAAACTATCCACGATATTTGAAATTAAAGTCGGTATTTCCATTAAAATATATTCGTTCGTAGTGAAAGAAATTTTTTTTTTTTTTTTTTATTGCAAATACGAATGGAACACAGATGGGAGAAAAATAATAAGAATGAGAAGAAAGAGGAGGTGGGGCCGAAGCCCAGGGTACCAGTTAAAATCTTCATTGCGGTCAGCCATATTCTTCGTCCGTTTATGTTCCTCCACGGTTCGCGGCCTCGAGTTTATAGTACACGCAGTCGCTTACAGCCTTCTCTCTTGTACCGATCTTCGCGTGGTTCACTCGATGCTTCACCTACACGTATGCTACTACACGACGTGGCGGCCGGGGAGCACCTAAGGGCAACGATGCGTACACGTGAAGGTCGACGAGGGGAATCGGGAGGGGCCTTCTTCTTATTATTATCTTTCCTTCTCTTTCCATCGTTCGTTTCGCGATGTCTGTCCGCTGCGTTGCACACTCGATCCGCAATGCACTTGAAAGCACGCCGGCTGGTAATAAGGCCTCTGCCGCCGTGCTCTCTGTACATCATCGTAGTTCAAAGCAGTGAATTTCCCACGCGCCACCGCAGTCGTGATTAGTATACGCGTTCTCGGTGAACAGATTTTCTACTTGCTATATATATATTTTTTTTTCTGTACATCTACCCGCCTCTTAGCCCTTCTTCGTTGGGAAAACATTTCATGGTGGTGTAGCTGATGCTAGGAATATAGGTGCACAACGAAAAAAAAGTATGGCGTTTCAACGTCATCGCCATTGGCAATATATGTAGTTACATATATACAGTCTGTTGCAACACGGTACCTATCTACTTCAAGAATATGGCCCTCTCGTTCTTTCTTTCTCTTCGACTCTTAACCCGCTCTTAATACCTGTACTCTAGAAATTCTTTTAGCCGCACTCTCGAGTTAAACTCAAAAACATCGAGACATCCTGTAAAGAATCTTGCAGAATTTTCTCTGCATAGTACGTATACTTCTCGCGCCATTGCTGTGGCTACACGCCGCGTCCATCTACGCTTCATCTCTCTTTTGCCTTCTTCTTCGGCTTCTTTCGCCGTTCCTCTGCGTTTCCGTCCACCATAATAATTCCGGCCCGCGGGAGTGATTTTTATTTAGTTTCGTTTCATTGCCAGGCTATGGCCTATGGGGGCAGCGAGCCCGAGAGAGCCCGCCACGCTATGTTATTAGCGTCTGGTGCTCGTCGTTATTGCCCCGCGCTATTCCAACGTTCTTTCTCATTCCCTTCAATACGTTTCTGCATTCACCGTATTCTCTTTCTTTCTCTAACGCGCGTTCCGCACACATATACACGATAGAATGGTGGTGCTTAAACAAGAAGAATACGAGAGAACGTAAGGAGTGAGCATAGAACGCAAAAGGAGAGAAACGAGAGGGATTGGACGAATGAGAATCCTTCGTGAACGGCGCGAGACGCCATACTGAGCGCCGGCTGTCTCATGCCTCGTCCTCTTTTCATTTTCGCTACTCTTTCGCGCGTTCGCGTACGATAACGAACAAATTTCATTCGCTGATGAGTGCCTTTACTTATTCGATATTTCAATCGGTAACTCGTAGCTAAAAACAGCAAAGATCCTTTCTTATTGAGTTTCGTACTATTGTGAAAAATAATTATAAGGGTTGTTGATTTTTTCGAAATTTTTCTCCATTCACTCTCGCGCCTCCCAATATTTCTAACACCGACGATATATCGCGATTGGCCCGAGTGAGACAAACACAGCGACGAGAAGCGTACAAAGCGTGCCGCGCGTCCCGGCGTTCTCCGCACTGTGTTGGCTACGCAAGACATCGGGTTTGTTTTACGGCGCAGTTAAATGCGATTTAGGTTTTAATTAAACCTAACGCGGCTCTCTCGGACGAGGAGCGAGGGTGGGAGTGGGAGGGGAGGCGGTCCCTTCGAGTGAACGAAAGAACGTGAAGAGAGTCGAAAGAGCGAGTCAAGCGCCTGAGGCTCTTTCTCGGCTGCATTACAAGAGAACGAAGAGAGCGAGATGTATCTAAAGAGAGTAGTGTATATACCGGCCACGAACGGCGATAAAATATACACGCGGGTTTTTTCTATCCTTCCTTCCTTTCCTCTCGACGCGGAGGAGAGCAAGCGTACTCGATCGTTCAACTGAAGAAAGGAAAAAGAAAAGAAAAACCTAAAGAACGAGGAAGAGAGCGAAGCGAGGACGAAGCGCATTGGAAGCAGCAGTTCGGTCGAAACGGCGCGGCGCCAAAAAAGAGAATGTTCTCGGAGCGGCGACAAAAAGAAAACGCGTGTGCTTCTCTCGGCGAAACCTCGTCTCTCGTCCGGTAAACGGGCAGGAAAGCTCGTAAAGACGGTTTACTGCCCCTTACCGCGCGCGGACTTCGGCCGCGTGTTGCCCGTTCTACCGTGGGGCAACGGTGTGTGTCTCCTTTGGCTTTGCTGCTCTGTGGTTTGCTGTGTTACTGCGCGACGCCGAGATCGCAGTGGTCCGCATTCACCAGTGAGACAACTCCAACCCGTGAGAGGCCCGCGCGGAGGCCCGCCCGCGAGAGTTACAGCGGCCCCACGGTGAACGCGTGATTGATACCGAGGGATTGAGTGATCATCCGCCATAACTTGGACGAACGACGGCCGTTGCCAGTGAACGACGCGAACGAGGGGAACAAGCGGGCCGAGTATATAGCGAACAGATGCTGTGTTGCCCGATGCTCTTACCCCGTTAGAGCCTTAGACCCCACGGTGAATGAGAAGGAGAGATATTGCTGTAGGAAGAGGAAGAATACACTTGGAAACACGTACGTTACATCATTCTCTTTAGAGTGCAATCTTCTTCTCGTGAAAGAAGATGAGTGATATATAAATATATATATATATAGTTATTGAGGGGGGTAAAGAAAGACCTTGACCGAGAAACCGCGAACTGTAGAAGTGATCGAATACGATGAGGACGATGACAACGACGTAAACAAGAAGTCCTTTGCACTGGAAACAAGAGTCCAATGAATCTCATTGATGCACTTTCTCGTCTTTTCATATCATCGAACTTTTTGCATCCTTTTGCAATTATCGTATCGATCACGAATAATATCTGTACTGAGGTACATGAATCTGATATCCAGACGAGAAACGGAGAATAGTAGATACAGAGCAAGAGAAGGAAATTACATCTCGGATTATACCAAGCCGAATGCCACCCCCAGCGATACCGACACGTCGTGGAGGGTGAGTTTGCATCCCGGCGGGTAGGTACCAGAGTTTCGGCAGTCGAGACTGCGAGAGGTGACCGCAACCAGGGAGTGCATGGCGGTGAGTATTTGCAGCGGTACCAATCTCTCTCACTCACTCACTCACTACGTATGTGGAGATTCTGCCTTCTCTCCGTAGAGACGAGAGTGCGAGAGGGTTTGCCGTAATGCACGGGCGCGTATGACGTGTGCGGATAATTGCAGTAGTTGCAGCCAGAACCTCGTGCAGACCTCGCGGCGTTGGGTTGTGATGGCGGGCTCAGCGCTGCTCTCGTCTACTCGCACTGCCTGCTAGTCTGCTTTAGCTATAGTTTGCTTGTACACGATGGTTTCCCTGCCTGCCTCGTCCACGATCTCTCAGTCTCGTATACCCCGCTTGATGCATATATAGCACAGTTCGTTCGCTCGATCTCTCTCGTACCCGACTGTGAGGTTGCGGTGGCAAAGGGTGTCACCACTCCCCCTCGCGCCACTAATCAAATTCAAATGCATATACCCCCCCGCGCGAGCTTCGTGCAACACCCGAGCTACCGAGTACCAGACATAGCGCGCGGGCAGTACACACACGCTCTCGGCTCGTTGATGAAATTATGGTCGACTGCACTCTGCGCCACCGTCCGGTTCTGTTCTACCCGCGTCAATTCTCCGTGTGCGTCTGTGCATTTACACGAATATATATATATATTTCCGTATGTGTTTCAGTGTGCGAATTTCTACGTAAGTATGCTATCGTGTGTGAGTAAATTTTCGGCCGAACTTCGGTACGGTCGACGATCTTTCTCACTGTCTATCTCTCTGTTGGTTAAATTCGATCGAAAATTCGAGCCGAAAAGTCAACGATTGATTCTATATATACATATATATGTATATAGGTATACCGCTGCATGTGAATGAGAATTGGAAAAGCCGAGATTAATCGTGAAATCTAAACGATTTATTATCGCATTAACTGATTATCGAGTAGATCGTTACTATACACTGTATTACATGTACTTAAAGGATCGGGTGAGAGATACAAAGTTGCGCGGATTGCAAACATTGTCGATGGCCGATGATTTGAGAGCTTCGCGACTCAACATACGTATTACAAAGATACTTTATCCGTGTGCGAAACAGTCGGTCCCATGACGCACGAGGGACTGCAGGCAACACACCATAGTCCGGTACAAATACCGGCCATGATGCTCTGATGCACATAATGGGCGGGATGTGCACTTGCCGCGGGAGCCAATTATTCGATACTGCAACCCGAACGCGCGCGCGCGCGCGCGCCCGGCTGGTTTGGTGTACGCGTATGCCGCCACCATCGGCCCACTATCTCGCGAACTCATCGACAGCGAAACCTCCACATGCGTGTATGCAATTTCATACGAGCTGTGAAACTGACTTTTTTGGTAGAGTTTTTATCGGAGAGTTTGCGGCAGACATTGTAGTTCAAGCGGGCAGCTTCACCATGTTCAACGTTGGTGGGGGTTGCCGTATACTAGAATATGTGTGTCCCTCGGCGAGCTCCGTGTTCTCTTGACCATATCCCCATCAACAACGACCAGCAGCAGCAGCAGCATTATTCTCTCGATTTCGCCGTTTCTCCGTCTTCCAGACTCATCCCTGGAGGTCTGCGAACTCTTTCGCGTCGCTTTGCGTCTCCGGAACTCTTCTCACTTTGCTCTTTCGTTAACTCCTTTGTTTTTTTCCCCCCGTCGACCTTCTCGTAGTCGCCCAAAGGCCAGTTGCCCATCGAGAAAAAATCTCCGTCAAAATGCATCGCTGCAGCGGAGAGAACAGCAGAATCAAGGAAACCTGTGTCTCTCCCTGCAGCTCCTAGGAAATCGGCAACCGTTCGAAATCTCTCTTTTTGACTCTTGCGTATTCTTTCGTTCTCCATCACTTCTCTCTTTGGCGAGAAAGAGCTCTCGATCGGTGGCGGGATGTGAAAAAGAGAAAAATAAAAAACGATTCGATCGATTTCTGCCTCGCCGTTCGCGAGAGCGAGAGGTTCCCCGATGAGACGAGAAGCGCCATTACAATACCAAATGCTCTTCTTCTCAGCAACGATCCGAAACGCGAGAGCTTGCCGTGGCGTGCCGGAGGAGAGTGTCCCTACCTTCTCTTCTCTCTGACAATTCTTCTGGTCGATATAGTATATTATACCTTCGTCGTCGCTGTCGTCGTCGTCGTATTGGTGCCCACGGACAATGGACAAAACCCTTCAATTGTATTGAAATCCCTGGTGAACAAATGTGCGGCCAAATTCGTCAATAAATCTACAAGTCAACTAGATAGAGAGTCACGGTAACAGTGATACTGTTATTCCTACTCCTCTTTCTTTAATTCCATGTTTCGCGCTTGGATCATTCCTCTTCAACTCTTGAGAGTTGAAGGAAAAAAAAGGAGTTGAAACTTGAGTTTCAACTCCTTTTTTTGCGATTTCAACTCTGAGTAAAAAATGTCTCGTTGAATGAGCAGATTATATCGAAACTACAAATGATGCTTTTTCCTTCATCGTGACGCGATCTGTACCGCTTCATCGCGAATCACGATTCTCGAACGTATAACCCTCTCACATTTTCGCTGGCTTCGAGACACTGCAATTTGCTCTCAGGCACCTGGTTGGAGAGCGTGTAGTTTCAGATCTTCACTCGGTATCCGATTCTCCTCGCCTTTGCTTCACTCCCGATAATTGAGGATCTCAGTCTTCTCGCGCCCGTTGAACGCCTATAACCCCCCCTGAGACGATTGTGGGATTACAAGGAATCGTGTAATTGCAGAGTTATTTGCAAATTATTGTTATCATCTTCGCTCCCCGGAGAAATGCACATATACACACACGCGTGTACCGTGCATACGTCTTCTTATTGGAACAATTTGCTCGACGCTCTTCGGATACCTCGTTATGTACCATAACCCCCGTTGTACCCCCTTCGCCGACCCTCGTGGATACTTCGAAACTTCATGAGTCGATGGATGAAGGATGAAGTTGTCCATTATCGGTTCTTGGATCTCGTTACTCGAGGCACTGAAGTTAACGCTGCTCTCTGCCTCGTTCTCCGCCAACTCTTGTCAGGATCTTTCGGAACCAATATCTTACGACAAAATTGACGCTTCCCAACACGAATTGTGCACCGGAAGCGATCGACCAAAAAATAATAATTGTCGTCTGTCTTTCCCATCATCCATTTTATTTATAAACTACCCTCTGCCGAAACGTCGAGTCAGACTTTGTTCAAAAATGTATAAACTTCTAATCGTCCCGATGCGCGTCCTCTGCAGAAAATCGACTCGTTCGAACTCCCGAGGGAAAATAAGAAGAGTACAGAGAAGCGTCCGCTCGACGATCGTTTCCTAAGAGCTGCTTATGCAATTTTGATGACGTTTCACCCCGATCTCTGCCCGTCCCGCGCGAATCCTTCTCTCAAGCGTCGGTATACGTGTATTCCCGACTGGCCCTTCGGTCTATCGCATTTTGCTCCCCGCCCCCCCGCTCCCCTATCCCTCCGCTTGTAGAAGTGTACATCCCGCTTCGCCCTTTTCTCCATTGCACGATCGAGAAGCAGGCGGAAAGACCGGGATCGAGCCCAGGAGAAAGCCTCCGTAGCAATCCCGCAATATATCTATTCGCGGCATTTCCAATCATTGTAAAAACCCCAACAGAAATATAAAACCATAAACCGATCGGGCGAACGATATGGATTCATATATAATGTAGAGACGATACGGCAACTTCCATGTGTGCGCCTGTTTTCCTGTACACCAAAAATAGTGTACATACATACATATATATATATATATATATATATAGGGTTAACACATACGTCGATAAGCTATAGTGTATGTATAATGGAAGCGATGCGTTATCTGGAAATGGTTTTACAAGGGCACGCGACATCCCTTGGTGTACATAAACTTAGCATAGCGTAACCCTGCCGTCCCGAAAGACTCTCGAAAAATACAAGTCCGAGAAAACCGTAGGGGGCGAATTCTTCGATGTTCTACGCTATTTTCTCGTAAAATAAGCAGTGAGAGCAGAAGTGATGGAACAAACGGTTGGAACAACAAAAAAAAAAAAAAGAAAAGAAAATCGAGAATCGCAAAGCGACCTTGGGATATATTTCACGTCCTTCGTGTAAGATTTCGTTCTGCAGTGCTCTCCCTGCGTCGTTTATTCAAAAGCACTGCTTTGAACGAATGATCGGTCCTTGCGGACGCGTTAAAGCTTCGATATCGCGAGTCTATTCACAATTTCCAAAACTCCAGTCGTTGTATACCCGACTCAACGGAGTTGAGAAAACTTTTGTCAGCAAGAGAATATATATTTGTGTGTAACAGATCCATCAGGAATTACGTATGTATAGGGAGAGCGAGTACGTGCGAACAAGGCAGCCATAGTTACCGGGATGATCTGCATGCGTCTCGTCGTTCTCGTACTCCTCCGTCAGATCCGTTTCCTCCTCGTTTTGCTTCCTCTGATTCTGTGCTCCGGCGTTCCGACGAATGAATAAGCCGGGGTTACACCCTCCGGTGGTTGGGGGAAAGGGGGAGGGGGGCGAGACACCCTCGAGGCGCGACAACAAAGGCTTGGTCGCCCGTGTACCATATACCTATACATGCAGACTCCTCTGTACTGCCAACATCCCGTTCTCTTCGCCCACACAGGCTCTCAGTCCTCTCGTCACCGGAAAGCTCGCTTCGTGTCCCAGCTAGACGGGTCGTCGTCGTCCTCGTCGTCGTCGTCCTCGAGGTAACTCCGCGCATCGGGAAGTCGCAGAAACGCTTTTGATTTATCGCTCTCTGTACTCTTCGCCTCGCTTCGCTTGTCGCTCGTTTGTTGTTGTTCGTGTGTATGTACGCCAGGCGTAATAATGCGTACTTAGAACGACGAGCAAAGCGAGAAAGGACCGCGAGATCCTCGCGTTTTGTTATTATTATAAGCATAAACGAACATAGTGTGGAACACAACTTGCATATACACGACGAATATAAACTCGTGTACAACAACAGAAGAGCCTCATCGCTGTTCCTTTCGGTTGAATTACCATACCGGTTTATTAATTACAATCCTTGGCTATGTGTACCTGCCGCGTATACGTCGGGTTATACACGCGTATAGTATGCGTACTTGCCGGATGGCTTAAACGAAACGGAGACGAGGATCTCGTTCACTCGAATCCTTGCGCTACACGTGTGGATCTCTACGTTTCCATTCCCCTGTCCTTTACCCATTCCTCTTTCCAATTTTTTGCTCTTCTTTGCGGGCGCAACATAAATCTCTCCGTTTCACCCTACGAAAGTAGTAGCCCCTTCGCGCGACGGGCAAGTCCTGTCCTCTCCGTCCCTTTCTTCATTCCGCGACTTATCTCAGAGGCACTTTTATGGCGTTACGGATACACGAATGTATTCGTTTTTTCATCCATGTTGATTGTATGATGTTTCAAATATTGCGATCGTAATTATTATTTTCTTATTAAAAAAAGTGTTTATCCAGAAACAATTGAATTGTAAAAGTCAGACACCCGATATGTAAAACGGCGTCACAATCGAACAAGTTATTCCTATTGCTTATCTTATGTAAAATGTTCATTGAATTAATGAATTTTTTTTTTTTTTGTTACAGGTAAGTCGATGTTTCCGGAAAATTGATGTCTGATCTTTTCTACATTCGTGAGTAAACGACCTTTAGATTCTAAGTTTTTCGCAGTCATTTGCATAACGAAAAAGAGGAGCATATAGATCGGCCGCGCAGGTAAAAAAAAAATAAAAACGTGCAAAGGAAATCGAATGCCAAGTAAAGGACTTTCCCTACTCGTAGAATAAGAGGGTTTCTCTAGTACACCGAAAATCTCGGTTCGATCTGATGCAAAGATTGGCATAGGTACCCGGTATACCCGCCCATTGCCCGTAGCAGTAAAAGTACCAGAAGCACCGTAAACTATAACCCTCGTGGCGAATCTTCTTATCCGAATGCAATCCGGGACGCACTTTGCGGGAAGCGGCTTGGCGAAAAACACGTGTGTGCGGTATATTGTAAAGATTCAGAATTCTCGTTTTCTCTTATAGGATGTCCACTACAGCTGTAAGCGTAAAATATACACATACCCCGTATTCCTTGGATTTCGGGGGGATGTATACGTAGAATATTATGGAATAGAATGGGAAGGAAAACGGGACGTAGACCAGGCGAAAAGAGTAGGCCTCGGAGGCCCATAACCCTATCAGGGCAGCTCCCTTGGGTGGCATAACCGGGTTGAGGGCATCCCGGGATATCTTTTTCTCACTTTTTGCTATCCCCTCGGTCTCTTTCGCTCCGGCAATTTTTCTCTCCCGTCACCGACAGCGAGCCGATGCCACGGCCCCTGTGTACACAAGATACGCTTACAGCGCCCGTCCTCACCGACTACGGGCTTCCGGATTCTCTTTGATGATCCGCGAAAAGAGACGAGACAAATCCACCGACGCTTTTTCGCCTAATTATTCCTCTTATAGGGTCGCGTGTGCGGTTCAACATCGCGACGAAGAACTCTTCGTCGGGTTTCGCGTAACCGTTTCTTTAGCCGATGCGACAAGTGAACCAATGAGCTCTTCCTCTGTCGTCGCGGCATCCCCGGTCGCGTACCGGGATTTCTTCTTCCTTCTTCTGGCTAACCGCGAAGACCCGTAGCCCCGTTTCTTTTTCGTCGATCTCGCGGCAGAAGGCATATCCCTCTTTGCCTCCCTTTTGCCTCCTGTTATTCTCTGTTCTCGCTTCCTCCCTCTCTTCGGCCCCCGGCAAACCGCGAGTCGATTTCACGAGGTGACGAGCATAACGACCGGGAGACTCGATACGGGTCGTTGGATTTTGCCGCATGCGCGCGCGATACCGCACTGCGGAGATTTATGGTCGAGGACAGCAACAGCGGCAGAAACCGCTCGCAGAGGAACACTCGTGATTCTCGTTTTAATATACCCACCAAACGTATTTACAACTATTTACAATTTTAATGAAAATATTACAAAAATCTTTCG
The DNA here is from genome assembly GCA_934046635.1 of Buathra laborator. Classification (NCBI taxonomy): domain Eukaryota; kingdom Metazoa; phylum Arthropoda; class Insecta; order Hymenoptera; family Ichneumonidae; genus Buathra; species Buathra laborator. The sequence goes on from OW203901.1 coordinate 5,937,034, forward strand.
GGAAATTTATTAAAATTTCAACTTACATCGTTAATGATTTTGAAACAAACGTTGCTAGCTAAGTTCGCATAAATACAGGTAGGCAAGGTGCTCGCAGCTTCACAAGCTCTTACTTCTTGCCCCCCACTCTTCGCCGTATAGCCCACAGAAGCCTCGAAAAGTGAGGACTACGCTCGGGGTCTCCAAACTCCGATAATGGAAGTCGCTAATAAATTCACCGGCTTTAATATAAAATAATCGTTAAATGCACTTAGAGCGCATACTTAGAGGTTTTCAGCGATGACTATATCCAAAAACCCATTTTCCGCCGTCTCACACTTCGCTATATCAATTTTTCTCGTCCTTCCTTTGTTCTTTATCTTTTTTTTTTATCCGGGTTATTATTTTCGTAAGTTTCAAGCTTCGTCACGTGCGATCTACGAGAATGTCTTTATCCCGCGAAGTCCGCTTACCAAGTTTCGCAAGTCTCGTCGTCTTTGTTTTTACTTAATTTTTTTTTATTTTCTTCCGAGAGAGTTTCACTCGAGCGTTTTATCGCGCAAGGGAGTTTCGTCTTGACGTTTTCCTCTCGACACCAAAGTTGACGACGACGACAACGATTATGACCGACGACGAGCTCGCGACGGTAGACTCCGCAGGCACATGCATGCGGCGCGAAGTAAGCAGCGTGAGTGCGTAAACGTTGAGTCGACATGATTAGCGGCCGTGTAAACAGATATGTTAAAACACGTGAGACAGAGAATGAGGGAGGAGGGTGTATATGCGCGAGAGTGGTGGTGGCGAAACGGCTCGCCACGCTGAGTCGTCGCGATGCATCAACTCTTACACGCTTTTCTGGCTGACGTGCTTCGGAGACCACAGCGCTATATAACGCTGTCTGACTCTCTCACTCTGCTCTATGTATTATGGTTATACAGAAGGAGTTAGCTCGCTGCTGATGGATATTCCGCGAGAGCACTCGAAGCGACGTCGCGACGCCCGGAGTTAAGTGACGTTTCCTCTCGGTTCAGTCGCAAATTTCTATCTTTTTGCCTCACCATTTCCTTTCAATTTTCAACCGAATTACGGAAACCGAAAATTGTTCAACTGGTCACGTGACAAAATAAGATGAAATTCCGGGTTTCGCGATCTTTTTTTGATCAAAGAAGTTGATGCATTAATGCGTCAACGACTAGGGACATCTCTAATAACGATCGATCAACAAAAAAAAACGATTAGACTTATCCTCGATACCGTACTCTCTATCCTAAGAATTTCTCTAACGCTCGTCCCATTTCGAAGTATTCTTATTCTCGTTAATAATATTCTCTCGCTTCTTTGATAAAGTGCATCGGGACGAGCGGTGATAATCGAGAGCACTCCAGCGTGGCAAATCCGCGAGTGACGTGCCGCGCAGCTTCGCTGTTACAGTATATCCCGCAGCACGAGTTGGAAGCACGAAGAGAAGAGAGAGAGAGTTCGCGCTCGCAAACATACACACGCGTACACACATATACGGCTTATTTCGCGATTCGCTTTAGTCGCAAAGCGTTCGTATTGTCGTGAGCGAGAGAACGCGGCGACGAGAATGAAGAAGAAGAAAGACGATGAAGAAGAAGCATATATACACGTGCACCGCGTGGACCCGCTCGCGCGCTTTTGCTCCAACAGCCATATCTTTTCTCCTGGCAAACACGAGGCCATGCATCTCGGACGAAGCCGCCGTGCCGCCCTCGCGCGCGTCCCGTTCATCTTCCACGATCTTCGTCCCGAACGCCTAACGAACTCGACGTCCACTTAGAGGCTGAAAGGATGCCCGTAACGAGCACGGTGAGGATCATCCCGCCCCCTCCTACACTCGTTTTTTCATTCATTTTTTTTTATTTTTTTTTTTTTTCGATTTTTTTTTTCTTCTATTATATTCCCCTCGTCGTCGTTCTGAGTTCGGAGTACCGCGAGTTGCTCTTTCGCGTCGCGATTCTATTTCGCGCAGCGCATAAGCCTCCAAGCTTTTCTCCAGCCCTCTATCCCTTCGTATCTCTGCGTTTCGCCGATATATTACGTTCGGGAGGCGGGGGGGTGACCCAATATTTTAATAGAGCGCAACCGCATCGTACCGGTCCGTAACTAACCGACTAACCCGCCGCCGTCCCGCCCGGTGTATTATCCCGCCGTGAGTATACAGTCAGCAAAGAGATCGAGAGGATCGGAGAGAATCCCCATCCACCAAGAGCTGTGCAGTATTCTCCGTTGTAGTGATGTACGGGCAATCAGCCGCATTAATGCACCGCGTGCTGCGCAAACCCCCCCTTTTCCCCCTATAAACAATATTTATAACACTTCGTCCACGTAATATATCCAGTTGGAGAGAGGCGTCGGCACGGCGAATGCGGTGTTCTCATCTACCGATAGATATGCGCGTATCCCTCACGTTTGCTGCCGAATAATTACAGCTGTTGACCAGCTTTTCGGACTGTGAACCCGAAATGATAATCACACGTTCGACCGAATCATATTTGTAAAAAAAAAAAATAGTCCCCTCTATACTCCGCCAGTCTATACCGGTATCGGGTTTAATGAAGATTGAGAGTAAAACGGAGATGGGAAGAGTCGACAGCTCTGTTAATGTAACGGCGATTATGATGTACGTCGAAATTGTGAGATCGTCGAGGATCTCGTAAACAGGAATTTCGGTGCGCGACTACTACTCTCGTTGTCCCGAACGAGTGTGGCGCGTGTGTGTGTATCTTCGGATGTTGCATTCTGCAAAATATATGGTTCACCCCATAACCAGAGTGTGTGTAGCGAGCGGAGAGTAGCGAGAGGTTGATTATGGTAGGATTATACACGCGCCCCGGCTACGGCCAATCGTTATAGATAGCGCTAATCAGAGCGAATCACACACGGTATCGCAGTCTACCAATGCATCACTCCACCGGGGAGGGAAATTCGAGGTCGCGGGGACGCAAAGCACGCTTCAGCCATAGCGTACATCCACGTTGTATTGGTATTTCTCGTCGAAATATACATATATATATGTAGGCAAACGCATACAATCGGATGTTCGTGTGCATCGTAGAACGTTGCCATCCAGCAGCGTGTTTGTACCGCACCGTGCGTTGGTTATTCGCGATACACAACCTCCGAATAGCCATTATTATTCATATATTCCGTATCACGTCTGTTCGTACAAACCACACGCGGACGCATGCACACACGACTACATATTCGGCAGCCATACGTGGAGCAGTGAAACGCGAATACCATCGGGAAAGCTACGATACTCCGACACGGCGAAGATCGTAAATACGGTCAGGTAACTACTTTGCTTAGGATGCCCGCTTCTCTCCGCGTTTTCGTCTGTTTGTTCGGAACTGTTCTGCTCGAGACTTCGGTTGAAATTCGGATGGGCGATAATGTAACGCTTGATCGTCCGCATTATCTTCCAAAGAATCAGTTGCGGTAAAGTTCTGGATGCTTAAAGGATACTGAATGACCTGAATCTTCGGATGCGATTGCATTTTATTAATAGCATTGGTAACAACGCGATTAATCAAATGGTCAGTCTCTTCTATTCGATATTATTGGCTTTAACGGATAGTGTTCAATACACGCGAATAAACTCGTCACTCGGTTGACATATTACCGGGGATTCCCATAATCCGTCAATAACCGGAACGTTTATAAAATAAAATGCGTGCAACGCATACGTTTATAGAACGATGCATGTGCCGTGAAATACTTCTATCGGACGTTAAATAACGGGTACACCAACGGAATAACCGACTTGAATTTGCCGATCCGTGCGATGATGCGTACGTCGAGTGGTCTCCTCCACCTCCGCGTTTTTCCCGAAAAATCGAAATTCGGTGCGTTCGTCCACGCATTTCGACTGTATGTCGAAACACACAGAGCACATGTCCGCGCATCGGTGGCATCGATGCGCGCGCGTTCGGTGCTTTTTTTTCGTACGCGTATGAACGAGCTGCAATAATCGGCAGAATCGGCACGCAGAGAGTTTTGCCGTAAAAAAAAAAAAATTTTTAGTCTCGTGCTATTGTAGCGGAGTGAATGTTACAGACTCGACGAACGTTTTTGCAGTCAAAAGAAGACTGTAACGCGGTTGAAACGGCAGCAGCATCAGTGGAATAATACACATCGAGTAGCGAGAGGACACGGGAGCCCTATGAGATATCAAGAGTGGCAGGATAGGGTAAAAAAAAAAATGTGAAAAATTCGCACGTTACTCGCGTGACGTCACCGCACGCGCGCGCGTTCAACCTGATAGACGAGCGAGAAAGCCAAGCGATAGAGAGAGAATAGCAGCCATAAAACTACGAACGGATTATATCGAATATATGGGGCTTCGCATAAAAATATCCGGCTGTCAATCCTCTCGCCCGCTCCATTCGCCCGTTATATTCCTCTCGTCTGCTAGCCGGGATTCTCGCTCCCTCTTCACTGATGCATCGATACAGCTTGCAGCGGTGTATGTGTGTGTGGGAGGGGAGGCTAGTGGTGCAAACCGAATTAGCGAGGCGAACAGCCAGAGGATCAAACTTTATAGCTATATCGTCTCATCTTTTTCTGTGTCTATTTATATAGCAAAGCTGCATTTACAAACGTACATATATATATATATATATATATATATAAAGTATAATTGAACCCTTTAAAATTCGATTAAAAAGACGGACAATTAGCTTTCCACTCAATCAATATAATATTCAATACAAATTAATAAGTACGAGTTGTCTTGCAGTGGTTTTTTTTAATCGCAACGATATAAGATCGCTAATTTCTTCGAGGGTTAACGAGATCCACTACAGAGACAATAATGTCGGCGAGCCGTAAGTGGCATGAGAAGCGCGCAACGGTCATATAACATATTTCTTCGTTAAATAAATGTGCCGGTAGTATTCCAAGCGGCTCATCGAACCACGATGTCGAACGACACTGGTACGTCCGCGAGTAAAGCTCACAGATTGAAAGCCCTGTACGCGCGCGCACGCGCACATGTATGTGTATATGCGAGAATCCGAGAACGACGATGATGATGATAATTAAGCCGTTCCAACGCGTTCGCTCACGTAGCAACCGACTCCTTTCTGCCAGTTAGTTCTCTCCCTCACGAATATAGAGACTTTAGAGTTTCCTTCTCGGGGTTCGCGTCTCTCCATTGCAAAAAACTTAGGGTTCGAGAGAAGCACACCTAGCGGGCAGGACAGCGGTGATGCGCATCGTGATGCGCCTTCGACTACGCGAGTATTGGGCGAACGAGTGTGGGATACTGTGCGGAAACTTGTTTCGTCTGTGTTTGAACGCGCGAATGTCACATAGAATCCTCGGGTGTACATAAACAACACTCCCGAGTGGCACTAGAACGCGCTAATGACGAGATATTAAATAACGATAATGATCCCATCGTCGGAGGCCTTTTTATCCGGCTTGGCGAACTCTGCGCAAAACTCTCGACGTGCCATACGCGCACACATACGCATGTGTATTACAGACTGTACACAGACTTGATCGTCAGTATATTAGTTGTAACGCACATTGTACAATGTACGGAGTGTGTAGAGAACCGCGAAGCGGCGAGAGATGGAGAGAGAGAAAAGTTCGAAGCGAAACACTCGCTTCGCGATTAACCGCGAGCCGTTGCGAATTTCACAAAGTTAATTGAGCGCAGACAATGAGAGACCGGAATAACTACTTAGCGGCAGAAAGAAGCAATCGAGACTTCCTTTAGCGGCGGCGGAGCGACTTTTTTTTAAATCATTTGCCCCTCGAAATAATTTCTTACCTCGCAGGTATGTGTAATAACAACGGTAGTGCACAGACGCCCCGGCTGATCATCAAAGCCGCGCGCGCGTGTCCCACAGGAATGTTATCTTGACCGCTGTTGTTCTCGCGTTTTCTCACGTATCGCGGGGTTACCTACCATAATCTTTCGCGACGTACACGACAATCCTTGGGAAATCATTAACATTGATTCGTTGTTATAATAACGCGAATTAATGAAGGGAAGGAAAAAACTTGCTTCGGGAGATTGCGGACGCAACGTGTCGAAAATTATCGGGACAGGTTACAATTCGATCGTGAGGAGGGGGAGGAAACACGAGTGAAGAGATAGGAATCACGAGACAGAGAGAAAAGCCCCCAGGGGGCTTCGAAAGCGCAGCACGAAGTTCCGATAAACGCGTCATTACAGCGTTCGAAATCGGGCTCACGGCTACCTATCGTTTTCGACGTGACTTTGGATACTGTACCGCTTTCACTGGTGTACCATTGCTATGCAAATACACGTCTGTGCGTTTGCGTATTTGTTGTACCGCGTAGATGTACGCTCTATAACGTCCGAACGCTCGAACCAGTAAAATCCGATGACCTGTCACTAATTTTACGCCGGGATTGCAACGCTCCTGTTGCGCCCCTCGCGATTCACCCCTTGTCCTTGCCTCCGCGAAAACTCATCTCTTCGTACGAGTTTGACATACACGGAATATCCACGCTTATTGCTCTACATTAAACGTCGCTTGATCGTCGAAAATCATGGCAGCGGCATGCGTGTTCCGCGATTGTTAATTTGTCTATTTCCCTCATCGCTCTCAAATCGTGCCGAACGAATATGATATATTCAATAATATCGCAGTTCGCTGGAGGAGAGAATATGGCGGCATTGCACACCGAGCGAATGGGCTAACCGCCAATGATCTGGTTAACGATGGTCGTTGCCGGCCAACGATGTGCCCCCGCGAAGTGCCTCGAAGCGACGCCCCGGGCACTGACAATCACCTGTCGAAATTCTCTAACGGTCGCAACTCGCGCTGCCAAGTGAGCAGTGACTAGAAGAGTTAGGATACAGTTGAAGGCAGAGAGCGCATCGCGCAATCGCCTCGGGAAACGATGCAACGTTGCATTAAAGCTGAATTTTGTTTTATATGCCACACGACTCCTCATCACGATCGTTCAATTGTTCTACGATTCTCTGACTTCGCACTTCGAGACTCGAACTATTTTCAAAACTCATCAAATGATATTTTCATTATTTTTTTTATATTTATTTTATTGAAGTCAAACATCGTTTTAACATTCAATATGAAATGTAACGATGTCTCGTGTATTGCGTATTCAATCTCGAATCACGGCACGGCCTTGGATAGGGGGGGGGAGGGTTTTGCGAGAAGAGAATCTCTCGACGAGAGAAATTCCTGACGGCGTTTCGATCCAATATCGGCGGTGCCAAATTGCTCGGTCTGAATGGAGCAGAAACGCCCACCACTCCTCTCTTGCCTCATGCTTCTCGTTTCCTTCTACGGATCTTCTGCCACGAAGATATTCGCGGCGTGTAAACCCCCCTTCCCGTTCTCGGTATAGCCCATTTCGGGGACTCTTTGGTATCCCATATAAACGCGGGCACGAGGTAGTTCGCGCTCATCTCGACGGGAGTATGGGATTCAACCTAAACTCCATACTGTGCGATATATATATATATGCATACATAGTATACATATTCGGAAAAGAGTTGGAAAGAGAGGGTGAACCTTGAACGGTAAAAAGATAGGGTGAGTTGGAAACGGCGCGCAAGGAAGGAGTGGGAGGGTGGGGGTGGTGGGGGTTTACAAGACGAAATAAATACAATATTATGCAAACGGTCGCGGGGGCTGATCGCGAGGGGGCTGCAAGCCGGAGATGGCTATAGGGAAAAGAACGTGCGAGAAGGCAAAGCCTCGAGAATCTCGGGAATCCCGAATAAATTGACACTAAACGGGGAGAACGCGTCGCGTGGCCGAGAAACTACGACGGGAGCGAGAAGGAGCGTTGCCGGGTGGAGGGACCCGCCAGGATGGAAAATTTGTCGTTGAGGACTGAGAGGAACGAAGAGGGAGAAAAATTCTATGCTTGTGTATATATCGCGAATGGTTTTAGCTGGCTGAAGGTACGACAAGCCGTATACCCAATATCACCTAACAGCGATTTCGTTTATACCTTCTACATGTAGAATATAATATTCTCTATATCCGCGCTATACATGTAGGCGTACGCGTCGTACACCTCGAACTTGGGGGATTCTGAACTAAACGAACAACATCAACTGTTGTTTTACTTATTTTTTTTTTCATATGCAGCATTTATGAATAATTCTGTACGTCTAAATGATCACTACAAGATCGTCAAGAAAAAACCACCGACTTTCATTCGCTTAATTCTTTTTTTTTTTACGAACGCTCCTTGCAAATTCTCTAACGTCTGTTTCTCAATCACGCTATCGGGATATCAGTCGATTGTCTGTGTTTTTTACAATGCCAATGTGTCCGCGCGGCACACTAAAATTGGTAAAAGATCGTACCATCGCCGGTTCGATGGCTGAAGCTGCGGGGGTGTGGTCTTGGCAAATCGTTGCTGCTAGCGAGAGCAGGAGCGCCATTTTCGTTTCCACCCGTTACTAGCACGGTTTATTATATGTAGGTATACGTATATATGTATATATATAACACACTTGATGTATGTATAGCTAACGTAAATGTTATGTGTATACACGAACCTCGAACTCCCACGCTTCCTGCTGGGTACGCGAACTAGACGACGACGAGGAGGAGGCAGGCCCCACGTGCACGAGCGTCGTCGCCCTGGCACTCTCGGGAATCGACGCTCATCCTTCTCTATCTCTTTCTCTATCGTCTGCATCAGCAATTTCCTTTCTCATTCTCTATATCTATCCTTTTATTCATCTCTCACTCTCCGTTCCCCGTTCGTTCGATGGCTCCGTAGAAAATTATACGCTCTAAATGGATAATTAAATAGCAGAACTGAACTGACTGAAAGACTGACTGGGGATGATTGCCGGGTTCCGGTGCGAGCATGAGCCGGAGAATTGCCGCCCGGGGCCAAACACCACTACGGCTCGCGGCAAACCCAGTCGCCCGTTCGACGTACTACAGGCCCCACGATATGCAACGCGTTAATACATAGAAACTACATAGAAACTTCTCCGCCCCCGATTATCCTAAAACTCGCATGTAACAATGGTCTATACGTGAGCGGCAAGGTTATAATTATAACGATTCCCACAATTATCGTGAAGGAATAGGGGATGTCGAGGGTAGAAAAACGTTGACTGCACCTTTTAGCTGGATTACGACGTGTTGCAGAAGGTTCCTTGTCAATCAGGGGGAAGGGCTCGAAAAATGTAAGCAGCGTTAGTCGAAAACTTTAACACACAACGAGATCCAATCGTCTTCTAGTCGACAAATAATGCAATCGAATTTTTCTCCATAGTATATTCGTGAATGGATAGAGTCACCAAGATAACGCCCTATCATCCAGCTCTTCCAATTCGCATTTTATCGTAACAGCGAAAACCCCCCACCGATCTCTTCCTACACATTGTACCGTTTTTCCCCGAGAACATCAGCAGTGAGACGACCATTTCGTACTTCGCTATTTCGTACACAAGATTAGTCCACAGCCGTTGTACGGTCCGCGCGTTCGCAACCCCCTCGAGTCGTTTCATTAGTGCGACACAATCGAGTGGCCACGGCACTACACGGAACGTCGGGATAGCAGCGTGTATCTATAGTCCGTACACTCCCTGGCCACCCTCTGGATTGGGAGGAGGGGAGGGAGTGGTTGTCGATAAGCTAGCAGCAAGCGAGCTCACTCGCGGCCTGGACTAATCAATGAAATTGGGAGACAAAGCCTGCGGTGGCCAGTTAGAGACGTCAGGATGTTGAGGACTGGAAGGGAAGGAAGGGACGAGGTCAGAGGTCAGTTGCGGCTGAGGTGTAGATCGAAGCCTCATCCCGGACACTCGACCTTAATCGGAGAGGCAAGCAATCCCGGTACATCTATCGAAGGTCATTCGATTCGAGAGAACTCTGCTGGAATAGAAATTGGAGAGGATACCTCTCGATGGTTGTTACGTGCTATGATGAAGAAACTAATGTACCACACCTTCCGGATCAGAAAAACTTGAAGTGACGAGGCGTCAACGATCTTCTTATGGTAGTTTCTTTTTTAGCACAATCTTGGAGGGTTTTTTTTTAGTCGCATTTTACACGATAAAGTTGGTATCATCTGATAAAACGTCACGTTCATTCTCTGTAATGGCTACTTGGGAACTTTAATTCTCATGATACCGATCAGTCAGCGCTGAACCGTTCGAACGTGAGTTTCAAGATGCAGTTGATACAGATCGCAAGAGCAAAGACCCTCGGAGACGGAAAGCCTTAGTTACTGTCGGCAGGCAAGCAGGAATCACATGTGATAGTTATAGGGCCAGAAGCTTGGGCATCGTCAACGCCGCCGGTGGGTAGACAGGGTCGCGTGATAATGACAGGTCTGGGCGTCACGAAGTGATTGAGGTGGCCGTGTCACAGAGACCCCGTTCAGACACGCCCTGCCCAACGTCCTAGCAGTTCAGTCCTACTGTTCGAAGCTATGCAAGAGCCCGGGGTTCTCCGCCCGTGGAGTAGACGCTCGCATCGATTTCCGAAGGACATGATCGTTCGGTCCACGTACTGTGACACTCAGCGGCCATCCTCTCGGATTTAGGCCGACAGAGCTGCCGCCCCCCCCCCCCCCCCCCCCCACCCTCATTCCATCCGTGCGTTTCGTTGTCTAGGATTGTCCGATATATCCCGAGAACCAGACATCAGACTGATCAAATAACGATAGACATTGAATCATTGGATAATCAAATGCGAATTTTTTATTTTTTTTACACAATCATTTCATCTAAACGTTTTTCTTGATCGATTCCCATCTCATACACCTCGAGAGTCTCACAGATGATTCACTCCCTTTGGGTACACTTCGGTGTTCTTTCTTACTTTCTCGTAATGACTAAGCAGATCTTGAGGAGACGATACCGCATTCGGTAAGAGCCATGAATCGAGCTCGCGGCAGATGGAAACCGCTCAAGTTCGCTGCACCATGAGGAAGAAAGAGAAAATAAAGACGAAAGAGAGAGAAACGCCAGGAAGAATCTGCTCGGTCTACCGGGACGGAGGCCGAGCGCGCGCGGCATACCATCTTCGGGTACGGCTTATCATGTGGCATATCGGGTCGACCCTGCTGGTATATACAGCGCTCTCTGGTCTTGTAGCTCGATCCAGGCGTGTCGAGAGGACGCATACCTACTTGAATTCCATTGTATTTCCTCTACTGATTACATGCGCTAGAGCCACAACGAGATGTGTTGCTATACTGTACAGGACTCTTTTCTCTTGTCCTCTGGGGCTCTGGGGATACATACAAATCGTGCATACATGTATGTAATACATAAGTATATTGCCTACATGTGGGTAGGGCCTTCAATCACGTGGGAAATCTCTCGCACGAGATACTGAGCACAGTTCGTATTCGTCTCGTTCACACACTCTCAGGATATAATTCTCATGATAGACATTCCTTCGAGCAACGAAATATAATAATTTTGGTTTTTTTTTTCTGCTGTAACCCCCTCATCGATTATATTCCCAACGAATTTTTCAATGCTATTATAGAACCGACGGATGAGTAAAAATAAAAGAAGAGACTCCATTAAATACCTTGTCCACTTCCTCTTTGTCCGTGTTCACGGCTTCATACCCGTCCCCGGCATAACCGAGTGACTGTAATAACGGCACATTAGAGGATTTTACCGCGAAAATTGAATAACCCCGAGGGAGTAACGAGGTTATTGCCCGTTCATGGAAATGCTCGGTTACCACTACTACAGTGGCTTTGGTTGCCGACCCCCTCTGAGTCTCCTGGTGGTCCTCAGCAACGGCATCGCCGAAGAGCTGTGCCGCCGTCAGCGGGAGGACAGACGGAATGAAGGCATTAGGGGTGAGTGACGCGCTGACGGCCCTCCTACTCACTGTTCTCCTTCTCTTCCTCTTCCTGTCCTATCTCTCACCCTCGCATAATATCGTCCTGCTTCGCTGAATTCTCTTACTCTCTCTAGCCGAATCTGTTGTTCACCTTCGCTGTGCCTCTACATCGCCCCTCCCCCTACCATCCACCCCCCTATTCTCCCCTCTTGAAACAGTTCTCTTCCGTCAAATCGCTCGACCAAGGTAATCCCGTCGAGATCCGTTTGCTCGGGACATAACCCTCGTTGCTATATTATATAGCGCTGTTACATAGCGCTGCTATATAGTCCGCTATCTCTCTGTACTCTGCGCTCTCGGTACGTGAATCGCCGAGACCCAGCAGGCAGTCACAGGGTTCACCGAAAGCCAGAGGTTCCATACCCTCCTCCTTCCTTCTCATCGTTCGCTCTTCTCATTCTCCACTACCATCCGTAACTCGGCACCGAGTTCTGGACACCTCGTCGCACCCTCTCGGCAAGCGATCGAGCCGCGGGTCGAGCGAAGGCCTCGTGATGACGAGGCGCGATCTCCGGTGATGCTCCCACGCCCCCTGAACGCCCCGCTCGTTAGCCGGAGTCAGCAACGCGGTCGTCATCGACGTGTCATTCGGCACCGCGTGAGCTCCAACGTTTCTCTGTCTCTATATCCTTCTCGCACTCTCCACCTCGCGATATAACACTCTCTCGATCCCTCTGACATAGCCATTCTGACACGCAGCATCAGCATCACCAAACTCTCTCTCTCTCTCTCTCTCTCTTCGTGTGCTGAGCTCGAACGAACGAATCAACGAACTCTCCGACAAATTGACAGCAGAGCCAAATGATAGAGACTGGCGGGGCTGTGGAAAGACTATCGTTTTGACACGATTGTGAAATTGAAGATTGCTGATTCAGGGGTCTCGCAGTTGACGAGAAAATTGAACGATTTTGGTGGGGAGAATGAACACTCTTCGATTACGAAATGCGTAGTGTTGCGTCTGGAAATAAAGTTTACGACCCCTTGGAAATACTCGAGAATAAATTTCTATAAAAAATAATTCGTGAGAAAATTCCGTGCTCTAAAGGTTAAACTAATTATTTGCACTTTTACTTCCGTTTTCATAACACCTTATCATAATTGATTATTAACGTGATTAATTATTGAAAAAAAAAAAAAAAACGATGAAAATAACTATAGATTTTTTTTGTTGCGACTTTTACCGACCAATAGCTATTTTTTATATGAATTCGATATTAAATACTTTTATTGTTTGTTTAGTAATTCATTTTACAAATTATACACGTCATATTCTGTGGACAGCCGATACATAATATATACATAACTTGTTCATTCGAGTACAGACATTCGGTGAAAGTAAGATTCCTGGGGGTAGGTCACGGACGCGAAGAATAAGAAGAAGAGAGACGAAGGAAAATGTTAGTGCACCGCGAAAGGGTCGTCACGAGGCAATCGGCCTAAACTACGGACTCATTTACACACTTAGCCGACTCGCTTTCCCCGGTCGTTCGCTCTCGCGTTTTCTCCTCCTCTTTCGCCCTCCGCTCCACCTTCTCGTCGAGGCCCCTCCAAATGGTTTTCATATTGTCTTTTTACCGCTCATTTTCGTTTTATCGCTTGTTTCGCCGCTCCACCTCTCTCGTGATCCCGTGGCGCGATGCTTCGCTCTGTTCTCTCAACTACCACCTAGCGCGCTATACGCCGTATCCCTCTTCGTTCCGAATGGGTTAATTCTCTCTTCCTCTTCCGCATGGCGCGGAAAATCGTGGGTAAACCTCCCCTCGATGCTTTTCTACTCCACCTCAGGTCGTCCTAACGCTCACCGAACTCCAACGCTGTTGGTATATGGAAGCTGGCGCTTCGTGAATTCGCGCGAGAGGGTCGCACGAGAGATTTATGCTCACGAGCAGTCGCGTAGAACAGTACGTCCATTCAACGAAATTCCCCGACGAATTTCACGAGGTATACGAGAATAAATATCGGAATGAACCGAATTTTTATTCGTCTCTCGCGAAAAACATACAAAAAAAAAAGTACAAAAATAAAAGATCCCGCATCATCGTATTGAGAGATGAACAAATTTCCACCCCACCGTAGTATTATAGTTTAACACGACCAGATATAGTTCAGCGACAGGGTAAGAGACGGTGGCAAACCCTCGAGTTTGCTGAAGAACGTAAGCGTCGTGCCCACGGCTCTACCGAGTCTCAGCAGGACGGACTGCCGCCAGCACTTAAGACTATTGTTTTCAATGTAATTGGATAGCTCTTGCTCTCTCTCCACGGTTGCTTCCCTTGCTGCACAGCGCCTTCCATATCCCTTGGGTACCAGTGCTATAGCACAGAAGGAGCATCACATCGGATGTTATACAATACATGTATATAGAGCAACGAAGTATACCGAGAGTGAGAGGGTGGCGAAGCGACCAGCAGCTACTTCCACCCCCCTCAGCCGGACGAACGAAGCTTCGACAATTATCTTGATTGTTTTATGCATATAACAAGGGCAACGCCGAGCAACGGCAGCAGCCCCGTTTCCCGGGCTCCAAGCATCGGGCAGACCCCGCCGGAGAGATATACGGAGACAATATTCTCGAGAGCGTTTGTACCAAACTACCCCGGCTATAGTTACATTATTACGGTTGACTATAGAGTTCAAACTGACGCGCACGAGCCCCCAGGAAGCTGGTACTCGACTCGAGCTTTCGTCGTTCTACTCCGTACTTGCTTCACGTCGTCGTTATACTTCCGGCAAACCGGTGTTATGCGTGTGTGTGTGTGTGACTGTGTATGTGTATTCCGCAGGAGTTCTCTGCACCTGCTTCCTCTTATTTACAACCTCGTGGACACGGCCAGACCGTGACCCCTTTCTCTCACTCCAGTTCTCTCTGTCTCTCGATGGCGCACCTTCGATTATGGTCACAGACACACAAACACCGAATTCTCAAGCGTATGACAGTTATACTGTTGGCAAGGGGGTTACCAAAATCCTCAGAGAAACTGTAGCAGGTTGTTCGAAGTATAGTTTCTCAGGTAACCGGTGTAACAACCCCGACGTTATTCGTCGGATACTCGTATCCGAAATGATCAACTGGACTACGACCAGTAATCGACAAACTTCGATCTGCCGAAGTTTGTTTATGGATTAAAATCAATGACCCAATCGAATTATCGTATTGAATTTATCGATGTTTTCAGTGGCGCCATCCATGTATTTTCTCGAATCACTAAATAAAAGCTTATGTCCGAAAGTCCATTATCATTCATGAAATTTCCATGTTTGCACAATGGACGCGGGTAACCTCGGGCGATTTAATTAGGATAAGAATTGCACGAGGATTCGCTTACGTTCCTCGTACTTCCTCGGGGTACTGCGATCGCGCACAATGCCAGAGAGTAACACGCGTTGGGGTCCCAACAGGAGGGTTTCTCGCGTGGCCATCCAAAACTATACGGTGGTATACAGTGGATGCACAACACGTTCAATGTGCAACGAGAGAACGACGAGTGAGATAGTGAAAAGGAGAGAACGGTTAGTCGGAGTAGAGGAGAAGCTCTCTCTCACAGGCGCATGGCTCGACTCCAAGAAACATGATATACCGGGCAGCCGGGCTTGCGGGCTGTGGCCGCTACCGTGGTTTCCAAAAATACCGCAGGGCCTTCGACAAAAAGTACATGGAACGCTTCGGGGGGAGAGAGGCGGGGGATATATAACGTTATAGTAAACGCGGAGAGGAGCAACGAATTTGGAGAGAACTGCTGGTTCGCGGTCCGGAGGGATGAAGAAAGAGGGGAGGGATCGTAATACTCGAAGCGCCACGTGCTAATTATGTAAAAATATGATGCGGTACGGGTGGAACGTGGTGGCCGACGCTTTTATGTGGCCGACGATGCGACCGGCTCTCTCGCGGTTGTACGGGGGCGCTATACTCTGCGTACATGCGCACGTATAAATATGTATTCGTTATATAGGTACATATAGTTGCCGAACTGTGCGGTGAACGGCTTCCTGGCCGCTGTCGCTGTGCGCCGAGCTTTTTTTTATTTTTTTTTTTTTTTGCTAACACTCGATCACGATACACCTCTCTGCCTCTTCACTCACATCACATATTCTTCTATATCGGAATATTAAAGAGACGCCAGAGAGTCAACGAAGAAGAAGCAAAGTAAAATAATAAAATAGAAGAAAATCGCTCGACGATGTTGTGCGACGCCGGAGTCTTGTAGAAGCGTATCGGATACGGATAGTTCGTGTGATGTACACACCGCGTCTATCGATACTCCATACTGCGGTATAGATAGATATTTATAGAGGTATATCTAGCAGAAAAAAGTGTACACGAGACTATGCATGTATTAGATGATACCTCGATGTTATTTCACAAAAGTTTCGATCTCCGATGCGCGCCGCGCGCATTCGTGCGTGTCGAGAGATCGCCGAGTATCTTCCGTACACACCGATATATGCAACACATATTGCTAGCCGCATATCGAGATGCGGTATCGATCCTATCTGTGCACAAGTGCATCTCCGTTCAGGCTACGGTTCGTCTGTTCTTCTCTTTTTTTTTTTTGTTATTTTTCCGTAAGCTTTTTTTTTTCTTTTTTCTTCTTGTTCTCTATCTCTTCCCCTCGGTGTCCTCTCATATATGCGGAAGAAGCAGGTAATATACCGAACGCTCGGTCGGGATGACAAGTCGCACGGAAGGACCGTTCGTTCGGTTGGCGTTGGCCGGAGAATGTATACGCCGGCGACGCGATATACGCGAACCGCAACGCATCTGCGCCGATGTTTCTTGTGATAAAATCCCCCCGGATAGCGAATGCACACAGAGACCGCGGGTGTATCGGTCGAGGTTCGCTCCTCTGTTGCATCCTCTAACAACCGACAACACAACTCTTCTCTCCTTTCTTTTTCTCTCCCTCTCGATGAAAAAAAAAAAAAAAAAAAAAAACACGAAATTTTGTTTTTCTTTTTATTTTTTTAACTCTCTCCCGCGGCAATAAATAATATTTCGCAGGTGCGCCAGGCGATCCGGCGAGCTTGTAACACAACCGGGCTACATGGCTACTCGCTCTCTCCTATATACCTGCTATACATCGCCTATGTGTTACTGCGATACATGGATATACATAGATGTACAGAATGATCCAAAGTGAATATTCCTTACTGACGTTCCGTTGTTTTTTTTTTATATTTTTCAGCATCCCTACCCATCGGAAGACCAGAAAAAACAGTTGGCACAGGACACGGGGTTAACGATTCTTCAAGTCAACAATTGGTGAGTCAAAGTCTTGATTTTTTTTTTTTTTTTTTTGGAACTGTCATTATTATTATTTTTTTGTTCTCCTTGTCTTTTATCAAAGCGAAACTCAAAGAAAATTAATTAATGCGCAACGAGTGAATGTTTTGCCGACACAGTTGCCAGAAAATCGTCGGTGCGATCTCCTCGATTAATTATGTACCCACGCGTATAGTATATCTCGTTGGCTTTTGCCTCTCGTCGTCGTTGTTGTCTCGCGGTGACTCGAAGTCGGCGCGCCACTTTCAGATAGCGAGCGTGTAAACATTACCGCAGTCATCGCGAGGACAGCGAGGCGAACGCGAAGCACAGAGAGATACAGAGTGAGAGAGAAAAAGATCCCCGTCGTGCGGCAGCTCGACGTACTTTATGCTTCGCTAATCTCTCGATGCTGAAGTGCCGCACCGTGTTATACCTACTAGGACCCTATTATGTAGCGAGTTTACGATTTTCGGTATCTCCACTGTGTCTCCTCGTCGTTGCTGCCTGAGAACGTCGAGAGGTGCGCCGCTGCGCTCATTCTTAAGATAGTTGCGTATATATGAAATCGCGGTGCCGTTTCTCCTTTACAATAACAATGGCTACGACTATTGGCCATTCAAAATCACAGCCAACGAGTATATAGTTACTTTTATAACCTTCTAGTCAACCTGTTTTATAGATTCATTCACTGTATTAGAGTCGTCAATAATCGGAGCTGATTGACGAGCGATCCGTTTATTTTTGCCGAACCGTTTATTTTTACCTTCCGAAGGCAAAGTCTATGTAATATCTAAGAAACACCCGTTTATCAGTTCGACAAAGTGTGCAGAGATATCCGTGGTATTAACTCGAGGGAGAGGGAGGGGGGGGGGGGGATCAATGAAAAGTCTTCAAACATCGCAGGAACGAGAGCTCGAGAATATTATCCATGGAAAACCGCGTGTGACTAATTCCCAACCGAATCCGGCTTTATGCTACCGACGAGAAAGGGTTAAGACGACGACCGAGACGAGGGAGAGTTGTAACGCCACTGAGGGCGTCTTCGCCGAGGGCTTACGAGACCTATCGGGGCTTCCGTGTACAACGGTAAGGGAGGGAAACCAAGCAGAGCCCCGTCGTCGTCGCACACAAGTTACCGGCACGAGAGTACGAGCTCACTGATCCGCTCGGGCTTTCGCCATCACGCCGTTCCTGATGGATGTTTTAGATTGGCACCTGCGACCAACAAACACAGTAGTTACATTCAGACCATCCAGATTACCGCGAGCACATTGAGACCAACAGTGAGATCCAACGCGTTCGAATTTAGTTATCCCGCTCTCGCGCTTTCCTGATCCATCACATCGGCGGTTCTTCTACCACTGTACCAATTTCCGTCTTTCAGTATGAATTTTCTTGGGGCCAACGGAAACGAAAAGCCTAGTAATCTCACACGCGTACGCCTCGCTCGCGGGCAACCGCGTGTCTATGTTTAGAAAGAGACGGGCGTTGAAAATAATTTCGCGAGACGGTACGTGTTAGCATAACTCTGCGGTTGCGAACGCGCGAGATCGTACGCTCGTTGCAGCCTCTACGACAGTCCGTGAATCAAACGAGATAGGAGCAAAGAAAAAAAAAAGAAAAAAAAAAAACAAGAAAAATCGACTTTTCTCTTTCTCTCTCTTAGCTTCCATATCTCTATCTCGCTTTATCTTCTCGTTCGCCTTCGGGGGCCCTCTCGTATCTTCGAACTTTTCGCCGAGATTTCGCCGAGGGATATAAAACGTGGAATGAATGACCAGAGACACTTACATCGGTGTAGGGAGCGGGTGGCGAGGGGGAGGAATGAGCCACATACCGAAAACACCGCGACGTCTCAGCTCACTACCGTCACGAATTCAACTTCTCTTTCCTTTACCTTCTGGCTGAGACCTTCTTACTCGACTCCTCTCTTTGGAGGCTTTATAAATAAAATCCTCACGTACCGCACTCGCATACATACAAAAGATCGCGAATCATACGCTATGCTTTCACGTATATTTGCCGGGTGAGTTTATAATAAGAGCGAATCGATGCAACACGACGATGCGAAATTGCGCGCTTTGCAAGTTTCCTGGCCAAGGAAAGTCTCACTTCGACGCACAGTCGAAAGCCTCGCGATAGAGAAAGACAGAGTGTTTCGTAATTGAGCACAAATCAAGTTTAAGGAGAGCTCCCGCGTCGAGTTAACATCCGCGAGGGGATTTGCGACCTCCGCGCGGGCACTTGCTTATACTTCACGCTCGCTGTACTCCTATGTAACTTCTATAATTATATCATTTTGGCTTCTCTCGTTACCGTCTTCTTTTTTTTTTTTTTACTCGCGCGCGAATTCGCATTCTTATCCACGCCCACTCTTACCGCGAATTCGCCGTAATTACGCGTAGACGCGAGACGTTAATTGCGATGTTGAGACTTTTTGGCTCTAAATTATTTTTACCGAGGAGTATATTAGATTATCGTGTAAAAATGTTAAAGTCGGTAAAATCAATGACGAAAAAAAAAAAAAAAAAAAAATCCTTCCGATCTCATTACGCAGCCACGGTGAAAATTCTTCAACGGAAAAACTAGCAGACGCGGGTAGACAGCGGTGGAGACACGCGGGAGGATGGTGTACACTGGTGTATTAGGTGTACGGCCGCGAGGGTTCGGTGGATAGAAACTCTCTAGTTGAATTATTTCCAACGTGGAAACTCATGTTTCCGTAATGTAATTAGAGCATGTGGCGGTGTGGCGTCGCGAAGCTCGGGGCCCAGCAACATCCTGCTGCCGCATGCACATCGAGGTATACAAACTGGTAGCGTAACGTATATGCTATAGCACGTACCTACGATATCGTAGAGTCTACGGTTGCTCGGACCCGGGGTTAGAAATAGCGTCGCTAATTAGAATACCGGACGAGAGGGTAGAGAACGGGGGATAAAATGAAATAATTTGTAAATAAAATAGCCCGCGCGTATGGTAGAGAGATCCTGCCGCTGCGTACGCGGTATTACAGTCAAAAAATCGTATGGACACACGCAGCAACGAAAACAGCAGCGTCCTCGAAGGGGATCGTCGCCTCCTTAGGCGCCCTGGTTCCAGTTCTCGCATCTCTAATTCTCAAGCTTTCGACTGTCTCCGTCTATCCTACAGCTTTCTAACCGTTTCTCTCTCCCCACGTTCGCCCACAATTTTCCGTCACATATATCAACCCGGACAGTAGTTAGAACCGTTGCCAGCTTGTTACCCCAGCGACGTTCTGCAGCGCCGTTCTGCTACTACTGTTGCTGCTGCTGCTGCTGCTGCTGCTGCTTCTACTGCTATGCTACTGAGTACGTACGTGACTGCACGTGCTCTCGTGTTTATCCCGGAAAATGCACCAGCGAGAAGCACCCAGAGTATTTGGTATATACGGCGTGCTTATCCGAACGTTCCTCGGGTGCGATCAATTTAACAACTACCCAAACGTTATCGTGTACGAAGAAAATATAGAAACATTTAAGAAGTTGCAAGGAACTCCATTAAAGGCTAATTGTATCTAAAAAAAGGGTATGTTAATGAAAAATTCGCCTTATCGACGTCAATTAACTCGGTTGATTAATGGCGCATGCGTTGTCTCGGACTTAATAAAAAATTATTATTTTTCGTCTTTATCATTTCGTGAATATTCTTGAATGCGCGAATCACTCTCGTGATAATTAAAAATTTAATATAATTTTATATAAATGCATTATATTAATAATTGCGTTATTGGAAATAATTGTAATTCAATTCACAAAATTAACTCGGAGTAAGATGATTGTTACTTATACTTCGCCGCTCAACCAATTTTCGAGACTATGGCAGCATTAAAACGAAGTCTGGGTAACACCCGGTGAGCTGAAGCGTGCGAGAGTGGCCCGCAAATTTGTACTAATATTCTCGCTAATTCAACCACAGTTTTGCACACCTCGCCCTCCCTTAGTTTCTCACAGAGCGCAGCGCAGAGGCTAATAAACCAGAGGTTATTTATCGTCCTTGCCGCCTTCCGCGACGTGAAACGGCTGGGGGGCCCCTCGCCTTGCGATACTTGGCACTATCTTACTTGTACTACGAAGCATCGCTTTCCTTCAAACGCTCACCGTAGTGCATTACACCCGAGGCTTTTCCTCGGTGCATTTTTCATTTTACTTGCCTTCGAGCGAAACACAACTACGTCAGGACTTTCGTATACACGAGAAGCATAACTGTTCTCCAAGAAAATCAAAATTTTATTCTATTTTTACTGCTTACACCGGTCGAAATTATTTTGTTTCTCTCGCTTTCACGTTTATTTCTCACGTATACGTTGGCCGCGTACATTCCTTTCGGTCTTTTCATTTCCATGCAATGCCTGCGCGCGCAAACGCATATCTCGCCGACGAATGTAACGCTTAATCAATGTCGAATATTTCTTGCTTTCTCGTCCATCTACTCTTCGGTGGCTTCTTGGATCTCGAGACGAATGATCTCGGAGATTGAAATTCCGTACAATAATTCCAGAGACCAGATTCATGATAGATTCTCCGCCCGAATTATCATTCTTGATAAATATGACATACGCTAAATTATTATTTCTCTATCTCGTTATTGTCTACTTAGTTATTTTAGCATCTCGTATCCGAGAATATACTTTGTATGGTTCCGTCTCATCTCAGTCCCTCCAACATCCCGGAGATCGTTAACATCATAACTATACGTCGTTTCCGAGACGTAATTTAGACCGTTGTAAAATCCCGAACAAGTAACGCGTGCTTCGTGCATCGGGACGCGCGAGGCCCGTTGCATCTTCGCTTCAGCAGCCACCGCGCAGCCCCGTTGCAACTACTATAACCGAGGGACTTGCTAACGAGACATTTCGTTTTACAAAATCGTCCGTAGCCGCGCGAGTCTCCCGAGGAGCCCGCGGGAGCCACGAAGAATACTGTGTCGTAAATTCTCCGACAACCGGATGTTGATACTCTCATCTTTTTCTCCTCTTCTCAAACGTCCACCGAATATTTCTTGGGAAGGTTTTGCGTCTTCATACTTAAATATATATAGTGTGACAGTATTCGAATCGGCAAACATATTGTTCGCGAAGTATTTCAGTAATATAAATGAAATTCATAAAAAAAAAAAAAAATTCTTCGTATATCGAATTATACCGCTGTATATGCGCGTGTGTTGTATATCGTATGGATATGGTTTAGGTTAGAGTTTAATCGCGTGTGTTGTTCCCACAACGAGAAATATTGATGCGAAGCATATAGTACGAGATCGCTATAGTATTAGGTGATGGCGATGAGAGGGTAGTTTGCTGTAGGGGGTTGCGCGCTGCGCTTTCTGCTTCATGATCGTATATGGCGCGTTCTATGGGGCTGTAGTGCGAACGAGGTTCGGAGAGCTTATATTGGGTGGCTCCGTCAAACAATCTCATTTGGCCCATTCTCCACTTCCACCTATTCTCGCGCCCACGAGAGCCCACCCTTTTGGCAAAACTCACCCTTCGTATACCTAGAGGAAACAGCCCCGACGATGTGCGGTGCGGTGGTACGGCCGCCGCACACAGTATGCACACACTCTCTGTAGGTTGCTCTCGGCTTCTCTTGTCCCGGCACAGCAGGCAACGCTCTCGCGTTCAGCGTGCAGGAAACCCTCTGGGGGCCTACGGCCAGGAGTTGGATATCTAATTAGCGGGGGCTGATCGGTAATTACTACGATTAATCAATCCGTTTTCCATTTGTGCGCTCGAGAGCTGAGCGCACACGAGAGACCTCGAGAACCGAGTTATCCGTGAGTAAGAGAGACATCGAAATATATATATATATATATATATATATATATATGTATTCACGATATAAGGGAGAGAATTAGCTGTTTTGTACGGAGGGCGAGAATTCGCAATCAAAGATATGAGAGAGTATATAACTCAGAGAAAAGACGAAAATCGACACTCGAGTAAATCTGAAAATTTCTTAAATATTCGAAACAGTATAATTTTTTATCGTAATCGTTAATATTTTTCGGTAAAATCAAATTTGTTTTTGATATCCGTTTAAAATAAAATTTATACAAACCGCGGAGAACGAACGCATCTGGATGAAAGTGTAGCGATAGCCCTCTATGAGAATATTCGTGCGGCGTGACTATGCGACCCGGTAATTTATATTATTTATCGCTGCTGCGAGGCGGAGGAGATCCAGAGAGGAGAACACACATTCGTATCATATACATACCTTTTACCTATATCTATAGTTTTCACAACGAGATACGCTCGTTATCTCGTTGCGGGAGGATGCGCGGCCGACGCCAGTGCGACGCGTCCTTCTATATTCAGCATTATTCCTTTATTTTTAAACAACCCCCTCCCTCCCCCTCCGCCGCTCTCTTATTCTTCGCGCGCGGAGCCCGCGATTTGCATTCGAATTACACGGCGTGGACAAGGAGTCTCTCGTCCCGTGTCGTGATCGTCGTTGTTATACGGTGCGAATATGCGATGCGAGAACGCAGCCAGAAACTGCACCTACGCGCATCAGAACCGAACGCCAGAGAGCGTTATAGAGCAGAAAGGGGAGTCGATGGAGCAATGACAGCGACACGACCGGCGTAGAGCCGAACCGGTGAATCGCATCAGGATCGGTAGCGTTACGAGACATGGGAGGAGAAGAGAGAGAAATCGACCCCAGTCAATATGCATACGTTTTCGACCCACTCGACAAACTCCTTATTGCATTAGGTTGCTCCGCTGGCAGTTCGGTTCACGCATCTGCTGCTGTTGCGACTCCTCTCCCCGTGTTCTCTGCGCAGTTCGCTCGATTCTCTCATAGTAGAGTATCACGAGTTTCAAAGCTGTTTGCAAGCTCTATCGGGTACCTCGGTTCACTTTACGCTCGTTGAGTGCCGACTCTATCACTGGCGTAGGCAGTGAAACAAGTCACAGTACTGTCTTTTATATACCCCCTTCACGAAGAACTCGATTCGCCGAACGAAATCTTTCTACACAATCCTTTCGGAGAGTCCATACGTTCGCGTTCATCGAGACCGAGAAAATCCTGTTTCGAAGGAAAAATAAGAAAAAAAAAAAAATAAAAATGAAAAAAAAAAAAAATAAAAAATCGAGGAAAAAAAAAGCCGCGAACAGTGCGTCTGCCATCGATATCTCGAACTCGAGAGTCCTCTCGTTTCTCGATCTCTCTTTTTGCGCCCACGCTTAACTTCCATCGAGCTCGTTCCGTGTCTTCTGGTATCTATATTGCGTTCTCGGAAATAATTCTCTTATCGAAAATCTGATCGTTCTTATCTTCCAATGGGAGAATCTCGCAATTGAGGAAAAGAAAAAAAAAAGCCAAAAAAATAAGAAAGACTTGGCGAGTACATTGCGAGAATTGAAAGACGGAAATAATGCAACTACGCTGTTGGTTTGCGTATAAGAATCTGATGGCGTTAGCGACGGTGTTCCGTATCGTAACGGGCTAATGCAACGAGCATTGACGACGCGAGAACGGCTCACATATGTATATGTATACAGTCTACTGTATGGTACTTTAGTAGATGAGTATTACAGTACACAGGGTCGTCAAGGGGCCATATGGAGGTCTAAATCTCTTGATGCCATTAGCCCCCGACTTTGTAAATAGTTTTCGCCCGAAGAATAACAATCGGGTAGAGGAGTCGTTGTCGAGACTGACTCGAGGGGGGGATTTCTCAGCTACTCGTGTAACCCTAACGTGCTTTCGCACTAGAACAACGAACGCGCTAAAGGGGACTCGTATGGTGAAGGAAAAATAAAGGAGAGAAAGGGAGACCGAGAGAAGCGATCGTGCAAGACCGTGGAACACGCAAACGCCCTCTCGTCTCTCACCCATTCGCTCTCACCCCGTCACAAGAGTCGATCGTGATCGATCATCGGGGGATTGCTTTCCCGGATAAGGGATATACTGTTCCTTCTACGTGCCACTCGAGAAAGGGTTACTTTCGGTCGTTTTCACCCCTCTCTCGAACGTGGAATTTTCCTCGAGAAACTGCAAATGAAAGGGACCAAAGCTATATTGGTTTTGCGTCACCGGATTATCGCATATTAACTCGTAGATCGAGCGCAAGAGAGGAAGAGAGCTGGAAAACTAAACTCGAGGGTCACAATCCTTCGTATGTTGCTTGTTCAAGCCGATCCACCCCTTTCTCTCGTCAAGAAGGGGGTTGTTGCACGCTTTTACCATAAAAGGTGGCTAAACATGCTACTGTATCCAATTTCTTTCCAAAATTAATTTACGGGATCATACGATTGTTTCTCACCCGTTTTCACCCTGAAAAACTATTCGCACACCATTGGATGTAACAGATCGCGATGGAATAAAAAAAATTTCGCGTAACTCGAGGGGTAGTAAAAATCTTTGGATTCTCCGTTTCAAAAAACGACAAAGGGAACTTTGACGAAACCAGTGGTGATCTTGTGGCCGCGAGAAACGTCAGCGTTAACGACAAACGCAAAGAGACGACAGAGACAGCGATGGAGAGAGCGGAGAAACAGTGAATCGTCCCAACAGATCCAACAGTGGAGGATCCGTTGAACGTAGTCGGAACAATGCTTTCATCATTGCCGGTGCTCTTCTCTCCTTCTATTCTCTTTTCTTTTACACTTTTTGCCAGCCGCAAAAGGATCCATTGTCGTCGACGTCGTCGTTCTCTTGGTCGTCCACCCTCTCCGCTCTTCTCTTCTTTCTCGTTGTTGGATGTAGGTGGCCAAGTTTTACCCCGCTGCCTCGACTGAAGTATCAGTGTTCTCTGTAGCGAATCGCGAAAAGAGCAAAGGATTTTTGACGATGGACCATCCTTTGACTTTGATCCAATGGCTATACAGTTTATAATTATCCATATATTTTTTGCAGCAAAAAAAATTGCGTGTGAATATCATAATTCATCATTGTCTCTTCAATCGTCTCTTCAATCTCTTCGTTTCTTTCTTGTGCTTCGAACATTTTCTCGCTTGGGAATGGGATGACGGAAATCCTTCATTCTCCTTTTTTTTTTCTTCCCTCACTCGACCCTCCCAAAATGAAGACATCTCTCGGGGTATTACCTCGCGATTGTGGGATGATTGTCGTTTGGGAGCCCTGCGGGAGGCCGCCAGATGTTTTGCAGCGACCCAATCAGACGACCCCCGAAGCGTCGCTGTGCTACCAGAGCAACCGCGACGAGGACCGACGACGATCAACCATCAAACAATCTGCACGACCCTCCGAGATAGTTCTGGCGATGCCTTGTTCTCGCCGGTTCTTCCTTTCTTCTGTCTCCGAGCTTTCTCTCGCGGTTTCCCACTGTTACGCGAACCAAAACACTGGGTACGCACACAAAAATCCGAACGTTCTTTCATCGTCAAGCTGAGCACAAGTGAGCATATGCCTTCGTGGGCGTTTTCATTATCCCGACTCTGCTTTAACGATTCTCCGAGGATAGCGCAGCATCCCTTCTTGCAACCTGTTCGGTTTATTGATCAATTGAGATGTATGTATGCCATGTCTTGGTGTTAATATACAGATCAATATAAATGCAACATTTTATTTCATTAACAAAAAATGCCTTTTTTGGATCGTCAGACAACGGGGAATAGAACAGTTTTCGCACATCAGGAAGCAAAGGGAAGGGTCTTGTCGTCGTTCTTGTTGCGTTTCAGTTCCCATAAACGACACCCACGAATGGCCCTCGAGGATAGCCTCAAACTGTATCACCTCTCATCGGTATACCCGGAAGGAAGAGAGCTATACCAGTAGCTAGTAGTAGTCGACATCTTTCTGTATAGAAAGCATAGAACGTATTAGTGTAGGATGAAACCCGGCGACGTTGAGGTCCAGCCATGGTTACGGTCTCCTTGAGTCCTTCGTACGCCATTCGGAAGCTCGTTTGATGGCCCGTAGAGCCGTTATTGTCTCGAGACGAGGCATCCAGCACCGGAGACTCCCGTCTTCGTCGCGTATACGAAGTTATACGAGAGACGCTGAGCAGTCCCGCGTGGCCGTTGAGAGCCGTTGACCACACATCCGATAACGACGTAAGCCCGCGCCTCGCTGGCAATATACCCCCCCGATGAGGGAAAAGAAAATTGTTAAAAACCGTCCGAAACGAGGCAGTTCTCTGTTTCTCTCGCGTCGTTGTCCTTTCGTTGTTTAGCTTTACGATTGCACGAGGGTCTACTCTTCTTTCTTCTCCGGAGCCATTTCTGTTGCCTTCCATCTTTATTTCTCCGTTACTCGTAAGTCGACGATCTTTCTTTCTCGTCCTTTACGGTGGTAACGATTACTGGATAGGGTAAAGACTCTCTCGCTGAACCGTCGGTCGCCAACTGCCCGTAGTAAGAGCGTCCGGAGAAGGAAAGGCGCGAGAAAGAGCAGTAACTAAGTTTTTATTGGGCACTATATTACGTGGATGCGATGGCTTCCGTCTCGCCAGCGTCTAAGTTGAGCGGATAACCGTATATCTCTGCGGTACCTTATACCCGGAACGGAGAAGAATAGAGGAGAAAGGATGAAATGACGCGAAAGAGTTAGTAAGACACTCCCGAGGCACCTGCCTCTCAGTTTACAACGTTGACCGTGACCGTATCCCTGGTCAATTACTATTCTCTCATCTCATTCCCGTGTTTCCTGCATATAACAATGACGAATAACCGTGCTTACGCGGAATTTCGTAACGTTATTTTATTTTTTTTTTTTCTCAATAAAATTGATGAAACCCTCATCAAAATTTCCTTTCCGCGAAGTCTACAACTCATTCGTGTCAAGAAAAACTGTACCATGCGCCAAAGGGGGGCGCTGGTCTTCGCTTTCTCACCTACCTTCCCCATTTCTGCTTCGTGGAACACAGCGTGCAATATAGCGAGAAACAATTTACGCTAATTACAACTCCCGGCTAATTGTACGCTAGTCTTTCTTCCTCTCTCTTCCTCTCGCATGTACTCGGGGCTCGGAGGGTTCCATACGTCCCCCTTGGCGGCTCTGACGTTGCTGGGCTGGAAACCAACCTCTTTCTCTTTACCCGCCTTCACCCTTGTTTTCCTCATCTTCTTCATCCCTCTCGTTCCACCTATAGCCCACGACGCGACTTGCTTCGGTTCGCACGCGGGAGAAAGCCAGCTCACGAAACTTCCAGCCGGTCGGTCTGGAATCGCGCCTCGGTGCCTCGATCCGCTCCAGCGTTACGGAAAGCGCCGAGCGAGAAACGCCATTTATAATTCAGGAGACGCGTCGCAAGAGCGCGAGAGGAAAACGCCAGCGAGAGCTTATGTGCGCTACTACGCGACTGCCGGCTCTCCTGCTGCTTTCACAGACCCCCATCCCTCCCCTACCCGATTCTCGTTCTTCCATTTACCCTCTTTCGCGTGTGCAACGGAACGAGTTGCTGGGTGAACCGGCAGTCGGGGGAGGAACGTTCGAGAGGGTGGTTCATGGTTCACATTGCTTCCGACGACGCCTAGCTGCGACATAGCTATAAGGTACATGGATGTATAAAGCATGTATACTGTATATATACATATATATATATATATATATATAAGAACATGGCGAACGCAGAGGTCCTACAGTATTATACAGCCCGTCTCGTTTCTCGACACTATGTGCACACACCCCCGCGACCCAGTTTCCGCGAGATACGGGGATAGACCAAGTCTTGGCTCTTCTATGTAACTCCCTCGATTCTCTTTAAAATTTTAAGCGAATTCCTCAGTGGCACGTATATACCAACTCGCGAGACTCGGTACGCAGTAACAGCAAAAGCTCTCTGCGTGATTACTCTTCTCACGTATGCGCTTGTCCCGAGAATCGATGGAGTTAAAAAAATAAGCTGATGGATAAAACAATCGTACGATAAATATAGCACAACAAAAAAAAATACATGTCGTGAACTCATATCGCAGTATCACAAGTTGCGAGAACAATTCTAGTTATCGATCGCATTCGAATCCGAGTCGAGAGATTTTCGAGCGATAAAGAGATCGAATTATTATAACGCTATTGCTAGACTCTCGATATATATCTATGTATATAGTTATAGAGTATATCTTGACGAAAGATATCGCAAGCCCCCACCCCGCAATAGAGCCTCCGACGTTCCGGAGTAACTCGAGAAGCTCCAAGCCGCAGCAGCGTTGGGGATTCCCCGGGGACGAGAGGACAGCGTATATTCCCGAATCCGAAAAATATTCACATGCGAAACTGCAAAAGTCCTTCTCCCTCTTTCACTCGTACGGAATTGCGGTGAGGGGTGGAAATCGCGGTACAGCGGCAACGATACGAGACTTGCACGAGCGAAGGCCGTTTATAATAAAACACAATATGCGGGGATTTCCTTAAGTTGCATATTCAATGATTTCCTCGGAGACCTCCGGGATCTGCGCCCGCTTCTTCTTCATTTTTTTTCTTCCCTTTTTTTCTCTCTTCCGTCACGGCTTGGGGATCACGAAATTGGAATCGTTAGAACGAAACCCCGTTGAGGGAAACATTCCTTCTTTCTCTTCTCTCATCGCGCAAGAGAAACTCAAGACAGCGAAGAGTATAATGGAATATACGGAGATCGTAATCTTCGTGAATATATATGAATTATTTTTATTTCATCGATACACACATCGGTATTGGAACCGCGGTGATGACGAATTCACTTCTGTGTTTCACATCTTCTCGCTCGGCGGACGGTGCACACGTGGGTGGTATATAAACACACAGGAACTCCAATTCAGCGAATGATAAATATTGTTTAGTCGTTCGCCACACGAGTGTCATAAGTGACGAGACCCGGAGGCATTGGACATCAAGAGAGCAGTCAGAAAGAGCAACAGAGAGTGCATCAGCAAAGCTCTGTGTGTGCTGTCTTTTCGTCGTCGTCTTCGTCGGTTGGAGAGTAACGGTCATCTAGTTGTGGGTCCGGGTGAGTGATGTCCGGGCGCACGCGCTCGTCTCTCCCGTCAACGCAAAGGGAACGCCACACACTCTGCTAGCTCGCTCGGGTGCGAAGGAGAATGATGATGACATAATGACGTCGGAGTGGGCGAGCAATAGCTGACATCCGCCACCGAATATTCTAAATCACGCGGTCGTTCTCGCCGTTGTTGATGCAGGAACGAGACGCTTCCATCCTCGTTCTCTCGTCGTCATTCGTGTTTACGAGACTGGACTGCTGATGGGGCCTCAACCCCTCCCCCCTGCTGGTCCCTCAGTCCTGTTACCGAAACCGAGCCCCGGTTTCGTTGCAACTACGGCTAATCGATTAATGCCTCTCACCGAACTCGCTGCTGCAATTCTCTTACCAACGCAACACCGACTCTTTTTATTCAACTCTCATTCCAATTTGCCTGAGTGATCGTGTCAATAGCTCCGCAAAAGAAAATGCAATTTTGAGTCCACATCCGCCATTTCGCAAGTGATATTTGATCCCGAAGATAAGAATTATCTCAAGAAAAACTCGAGAGACATCGAGTTATCATATTCTCTCCATGTGTCTGTAAAAACAACCCCGCTGCTTCTGCTTTCTGCTAACCCAACCGGGTAAAGTAAGCAACCCGAAGCTCCCGGGATGTATGAAAAATGATGACGCGGCACTTCTGAAAGAAATGAAATCGGCGCTCGCGAAAAGCGCGAGAGGTGGGAACGTAAGGGAAGAAGAAGAAGATAGGGAGTGTATACAATGGAGGGTTGCTGCGTTTTCTCTCGAGTAACTGCTGCCTCCATCGTCCTATCTAACTGAGACTTTTCGCGCGCATTGAGTTCGTGTTTCGCTCAGTTTACCGAAACGAGATAAGGACAGAATGTGTATATCTGCGAAACTTTTCCCTTAGCGTCTGTTATTCTCGGCGAAAACCAAGAACGAGCAAATAAGAGTACTCGAGGACGAAGGTCACCCATTTTCTCCGAGGCAAACGAGCTTCTAGTCTCGTGCGCGTGTTGGTCTAACGCTGAAACGGTAATCGGCCTTCGCGGTGTCGTAAACAGAGCTGAACTACAGGCATAACTTGGCAAAGTCTCATTCACCGCGAGTTCTATTGGACGAATGTGGAACGCTTTGTACACCTCTGATGTAGAAAAAGACTGAATGAAAATCATAATAGATAGAGTTCGCTGGATCAAGTAGCAGAATCCCCGAGGCAACTACGCGCTCAACTTATATGACTCCATCATACCGGGATAAGTTGCTATTCATAGTCTCGGCCTTCGTTGAAGCTATTTTTTTAAAAATATTTTCACTATACACTGTCAATGATAGTGTTTAACATAACAATGAGAGAAAGCAGTCGAAGCTTTCATACTTTCTCCGTTATTTTTTCCCCTCTCATTCGTTGGATCTAAGTGTTTTGACAAATCGTCTCCGTATTCCTCGTCTCGTTTCGGCGCGATCATTCCCTTCCTCCGTTGCCCCCGTAGTGCTTTTTTTTTTTTTTTTTTTCTTTTACTTCACGATATCCCGGTGTGCCGCGTCTAATTCCCCGGAATGTTTTTGGCCCCGGCGTCTCGCTGAGCGCAGCATGACTCCCCGTTCTGCTTCTTCCTCCTTTTTCCCTTCAACCTCCGCGGGTTTAGAGGAGAGAAGACCGAATTTTCTACGGCCCTCTCGTGTGTACAAGTATTATAACTACTATATGTGGTAATACACAGTGCACGAGCAATCCCTCCTTTGTATCTTGTTCGTCGAATTCGCTGTCGCCCCCGGTGCTCCTGCTGCTTCTAGCATTTTTTTTTCTCCGTGTCTCGTGCCGCGCGTTGAGATCAATGTTTCTCCTGTTCGATAACACGTTTCACCAATCTCGTTTCGTTCACTCATAAAAATTACAGAATTATTACGCCCGCGATGTTGTACGGCATTGTTTTGTTGCTTTTTCTCCCGTTCTTCGCACAGTGCTCCTGTCTCATAGCTGTAACGGCAAGGATTCTGTTTTTACTCACCGGTTCGCCCGAGTCGTACCGCGAAGTTTTACCGATAATTAACTCGACAAGAAAACTTGTTACACGTTCGGATAAAAGTTATTGTACCTTATAACTACTGCACCCGTAGAAGAGAGTTCGAGTCAACGCTAACGTAAGGTTTAGCTGTAACAAGAAAAGAAGAAACGAGAAAAATGTAAGACAAAGAAATGTTTCTTCGAAGTCGATAAAAAGTTATTCGAAGCCTGAAAAAAGCTCCTGGTGTTCTCTCGGCAAAGTAATGAAAAAAAAAAAAAAAAAAAAATGGGAAAAATCCGTACACAGTCAGACACTGGATATCTCTATCTAATTCTCGCTTGTCGTCGTCATCCTCATCCTACGGCCAAGTTCTCTCCCCCCATTTTCATTTCCCGTAGCAATAGTTCATTAAAAAGGTGTTTCAGGAGCAATTCCGTGAGCTATTAGGTAGCCTCTATCACTCCCACGGGGACCATTTCAACCCCGACGGTCGCCAGCGCAGCCTCTGGCTCCGTGAACGAGGGCTGCCCGAGGTATAGTCCAGAGCGCCAGAAGCAACGTGCTCGGGAAACTATACGAATTCAGCACGAGCATTACGGGGCAGTTACCAGACCGCCCATTCGCGAAAAATGCTGTATTTTTTTTTTGTCCCAAAGAATACGTACAAACTCTCCCCATTCTCGTTTCTTTGCGCTCTTAATTCTCCTCTGTTTCTTGTCTCCCGTCGTAATCTACTTTGCTTTTGCGTTTTTGACAATGTCACGAAAAATGACTGCGGCAAGTAAAGAAAAAAGTATGAGAAAGAGATTGGAAGAATGAAGAAAGGGGTTATAATAGGCGTACGTATAAAATAGAGTAGGGAGGAAAAGAGGAATGCGTCGGAGTTGATAAGAGTTTCACTCGAGTATAAGGAAGAAAGAAAGAAGTGGTGCAAGCACAAGGGATGGAAGAGGGTCATTTATCACCGAGAGGAACTGGGGAGCAGGTGGAAGCTACGGGCGACGAAGGCCCTCCGAGCGAGCGAAACGAAACGAGGAGAATAAGAAAAAAAAAAAAAAACGAATCGAAGGTTTCCGTAAACACGTGGAAGGAAAGGAAGTCTGGTGTGGAGGATCGCTCTTCGTTATTACCGAAATTTTTGGCTCTTTAACAGTTTCTTGATGGTTTCGTCCCGAGTTTACAGTGAAGCAGATATTAGTCTTCCCTGAGGCCATAATGTTGCGTCCATTTATCCGCGGGACCGTGAGGCCCGGTAGCTAAAGTCGAACGGAGTGCAAGGCACAGAGAGGAAGAGGAACGCGCTGTGCGTATAATTATACGGTAGCTAGCGAGAACGTTCACCGCCACGGCACTTGCGGGCTCTCATCTCCTAAACCGTAAACTCGTTGGAGGTTGGCTACCGGTCTTCAATATAATGTGAGCGAAGGTGGCTTTGGTACAAGCCGTTCGGCGACCCTACCGCTATATTCCTCATATAACGCTATAGTGGCGAAGCGCAGAGTTGCGCTCGCGCTCTCACAGAGCGTCCAGAGTGAGAGGATAACGGAATAGATGCGGCAGGACATAAAGGAGGAGAGAAACGGCAGAGAATATGAGCGCATAGAGGGTGGGAGGGGGTGGCAGCCTCATCGCCGATCCGAACGAGCTGCCATAACTCGGTCCATGGTTCGGGCAATTAGCCAAACGCTATATGAACATGACGAACTTGCCGCTGCTGCTTCTGCTGCGGGAAACGCGTTCCGATCATACGCCAATTCCCTTGGCGCTGCATCACCGTAGCCTCGAGTTTCTCTTCTGTAATATCCGGTAGCCTCCCTTTCTCGTTATGTCATCGTTTATCGAAATTTCCAATCGTTCGATATCGGAAATTCCGCAATGTTTCGTTATAATCATTATTATTCGGTGCGCCGATGTGTCGGTAAATTATCGCGATGGGACGGAATGGCGATGGTATACCAGAAGCTTGAATCGACAAAAGGGAAAAACGAAGGCGTGTAAGCATCGAAGGATTCTCGTTTCATCGGTATATAGTCGAACGCGCGCGGTAACTCGTGTATGTATTGTTGCAATAACTATTTCTGGATCTTGTGATCTCGAGCTTTTCGTACGAGAAAGCAAAATCTCGTGTTAGGCAGTACGTATACGCAACAGCTGCGCTATCTATCACCAACAATGATTCAGTGATCGTGTAACTACGCTGCGCTCTGGCGCCTTGGTGAGCTTTGGGGCTCTCGTCCGTTTATAGAGCGTAAACCGAGAGTGAGAATCGGCCGGGTTCATCGGGAGCGCCTTCTACTCTCGTGTCTTCTCGTTCTTCTTGCCAACCCTCTGATCTTCAAAGTATATAGACCAACCTTTTATCCGCGGTGCAAACTCGCGAGGCTTTCGCATCAACCAAACGATCGCGCGGTTTTACGTATACACGAATCTTCGGTAAGAAACGAATTCTCTCGATGGCGTTTACAAGAACGGTGAACATAAGTTGACGCCAGTTCTACACGTGCCAAAGGAGAAGCCAAGTACTCCTGCATAACACTTCTCTGATACACCAGACGGCAGTCCAATAAATTAAACAAAATGAATGGAAATATATGTGTACTCTGTTAGCAGTTATTTTTGACAAATCGGCAGTTTAATCATCTATATCGATTCGCAGTCTCGTCCAATAGCTTTTAATAATTGCTACACGTAAAAAATTTATTAGCTTCGCTTATGCGGACACATGAATACGAGAAACCGAGAGATCAAGGTATACACAGCGAGAGGGTTGAACGAGCATCGAGCTACTCGATTCTGTTAATTGGCGAGCAGATGCCGATTTTCGATAAAAATTCAATTCGATCCTGTTATTCGCAATGCCCCAGCGGGCAAAAGGGTTATTTTAACGATCGAAGTCGCGTGCGCTCGCCGAGATTCGGCGGCGACACACAGCACGTTGTGTCCCCGTGTCGTTCGCTCTCTTTCACTCGTTTCCTCTGAGCGTATACTCGTTTCGTTTAACGACTCGTTCGCCTCTCTCTCGCCTGTTTGGATAGCGCCGATCGTGCGCGCGTCCTTCCAAAGTACAGAGAATGTGCCGCCACAACTATTTTCTGCCCTCCACTCGCTGCTCGATCTCTTCTCCTCGAGCCGTAAAGACTCTGCGAAACGATACTGCGCCGTTTGCCCTCCCGTTTGATTGCGCGTTTATCGCGTTCCCCGATCCGTTTATACGAGACAGAACTTATATACCTACGCTATGGTGGAATACTATACCGCTGTGTAGCATAAATACCATAACCATAGAGAACGGATAAATGACAGACGAACGAGGAAACCGACGAGACGAGCGAACGACAGAACGATCCGAACTCTCGAGAATCAGGAGATCCAGTCCGTCATAATGCCGTAAGCTCTCTGACCCATTCGCCGCTGGATGATCCGATCTCTCGGTCAAATGGCATGACCCTTCGTGAGCCCGTCTCGTACCGCGCAAAACTCATACGCACTTTCGAACGTACATATAACGTTGACTGCTACAGACCTGTGGCGACTGCTTCTACGACTCACATTTTACGATGTCTCCGTGATCGTAAAACAGTTCGCATGCTTCGTGCGACTCACCCTTCGAGGATGGATCATATAACTGGACCATCGTACCAGATTCTGCCTTTACCACTCGACACTCGAACGTTCCGCTAATGCTACGAACTTTGACCAACGCTACAGCGCTACGATGATTCTTTGCGAAGATTGTCATGTTCCCGACATTTCCGGCAAAGCTTCGAAACAAATAGTACAAATGTAACAAACATTAAAGAATATCGAGATTCTCAGAGGAATTTTTTTTTTCTCTCGTTTCTCTTCTATCTCCGTGTACTCAACGGCTTTCGTTTCCCCGAGGTGAAACGAAAGGCGCCAGCGGCTTTGGGCGTACAGTCCGAGTTCTCCGAGAGACGGCCTAACCCGACCTTTCTGGTACATTTTTCCCTTTTTTTTCTCCCCTTCCCAACGGAACCCTGTATTAGTTTTTACGAGGATAATACACAACGTTTAAAGGGATAAGGGATTAAACGCGAGCCGACCACCTGAACACTCTCGAATCGCTTCTGTTTTTTTTTTTTTTCTTTTTCGTATAATATCCGTGGGGGCAGCTTCACTGCTCTAAACGCCCTGTAGATCTTTCAGGCTTTAACACGGACGATGGTAAATAACGCGAGAAGATCGTGAGAAAGCGTTTAAAACAAAAAGAACGGCGTGCCTTGAGAACATTAACAAAAAGTTGAATAATATTAAAACGAAAAGGCGTTCTTGGTGTCTGAGCACATCAGGCACTATCTACTAGAAACGAAACTCAATGCAAAATTGGCGACGGTTCCGATGGTGATCGCAAGGACGTTCGAGTATTCTCGATCCTGTTCGCCGCTCGTTTAGCGTACCCCTCTCCACGAAAAGCTCTGGCAGCAATAGCATAGCCACCGCCAGTCCAGCGGAGGGCAAGGGGTGGATAAAGCGTCATAAATAACATTCAACTTTACTTCCAACGGCGTGTTTCAACTCTAGCCAGGTATCTGCAACGGGCACTAGCGTGTGCGGGTAAAGGCTCTTTCTCTCATCCCAACAGCAGTTGCCCGTCGCTACGGGACACTCCAGCTTGGGCTCTCGGTGGGCTTTCGCGAGTTCGCCATTCTCACCCCCTCAATCCCCTTTTTTCCACCCTTCTCGATTCCGCGAGTTTTCGCCGTTCGCGAAATATGAGTAAAAAAAAAAGCGCTACGTATAAGAGGGTAGCTGCTCGCACGAGCTCCCTTCATAAATAACCGGACAGCCAACAGCGATCCCGACAGGCTTGTCGCGTGCATTCGTGTCTTTTCATCTCTTCCCCTCTCTATATATATATATATATGTGTGAATCAGATAGATAGATATGTATACGAATGTACTCGTTACATTTCGTAGACGCGTCTACCATACGTACAATTTACATCCGGTATGTACCTATATCGAATAAACAAACCGGCTTTGCATCGTAGA
The DNA here is from genome assembly GCA_934046635.1 of Buathra laborator. Taxonomy (NCBI): domain Eukaryota; kingdom Metazoa; phylum Arthropoda; class Insecta; order Hymenoptera; family Ichneumonidae; genus Buathra; species Buathra laborator. The sequence continues at coordinate 5,974,086 of OW203901.1, forward strand.
TGGCGATATATGTTGAACCGTAGCAAAAAGGTCATAGCATGCATACGGGATAGGTCAGTGTTAGTTCTGATGTAAGAGTACTTAATGGCATATGTGCGTTTTGAATTCTTCAAGTTCTTTTGTATATCGCTGCCAACACGCATCCTCATTAACCCCACCTGGTTGAAAATGCGCTATGTCGCGGAATGACATTCTACTCTCGCAAATTACCGTAAAGTGTCACGCGCCCCCTGGCCGACGGAGAATCGCGCGCATACAAACACGCGAGACACTCAAAGACGCTTGAGGACGAATTAGATATGACGTTTCACATGACACTCGTTCGTCAAGCAGAAACGCGACAGGTTGATTATTACGCCGGTGCATACCGGACGCAAATTTTCGATGATTCTTGCAATACGGGAAACGTGACTCGCGTTCCTCAATCATTCTCGTTTCGAAAATTCTATTGCAATGAAATAATAGATGAGAGAGAACGATCGGTGACACCCGCTAATGCACAGACGCGCGAACATAGGGTCGGAGCATAACTGCCGTGATGCGTGTGCGAAGGGTTGTTTTCGAATAACGAAGGGGAAGGTATCTTGTAATGTGTGTACCCTTGCGCGCTGGCAAGCAAAATCGTGTCACTCTCCATGCAATCGTGAGTGCACATTGCAATATTTACCCCCTCCCTCTCACCCCTCGGTGCATTCTGTAACTCCTTCATACATTTGTCGACTCTGGGAATCCCCCTTTGCGTCATCGATCACGTTTATCATCTATATAGATATTTATCCATCTATACAAATACAAACGGAGAACAGAGGTAACCGCAAATGAATTTATCCCAAAATTTCGTGTTATTGTAAAGAACTATATGTAGACCGAAGTTGCGTGGTTAGCAGCAGGCAAAACAAGATTAAAGTGCTGTATAGACGCAGCAAGGTTTACAGAGGGTTCGCGTGGATTTGGTAGTCGATCAAGAGAAAGAGTATTATACAAAGCGAGTTAATCTCATCTCTCTCGATGTACTGTACATCTTTGTCGCTCTGCCCACAAAAAGCGGAGGTGAGGAGAGGGCGGAGGGGGGTATACAGATAGGCCCAACGAGAGGGAATGTGTACCTACACCGTGGACCACTTCGTTCGTCGTACCAGCAACGCGGCTTTTCTTTGTCGGGGGGCCTTTTGTCAGGTCGTGAATTAGATTGCGTAATCCTGTTTGTAGTCGAAATGACACCGCCGCCTCCGGGCTTGACATTTAGGCAGTGAGATAGCGAGGAAGAGGGAAAAAAAAAAGTAGAAGGGGAAAGGACAGATACTGTGGATACGCTTTGCACAGACAGAGCCCAGCATCGGCAGCGTCGCTGTTACTGGTGCTGGGTGGCCCTATTGTGAGCGGGTAATTGACTCCGATTGGAAGATTGGATGTGGATCGCACGGGAAAAGAGAACGAGCACCAAACCCCGGGACTATAGGATTTCTATCTCGCTCATGCTTCACTTCCGAATTCGTTTCTATAAAGCGCCAGACACTTCGTTAAGCCCAATTATTCGATGAGAGGCAGAACACGGCAGTGGCGAATGATGCAGGCAGAGGATAAAAAAAAAAAAAAAAAAAAAAAAAAAAAAACGAAACAGCGATGCAACAGTCAGAATAAAAAGCGGCGGCTTATATCGATGATATGACTGCGCTCGGACACAGTGTATATAACCCTCCCGCCGATGAGAATTCAAAGCAAATATATAAAGTAAACGAAAGCCATTGGGCTTGTGCCCCGTCGTCGCTGTCGCGATTCGACGCGTCAGCCTTCGTGCGGCTTTCACCGTCCGACAGCTCGCAGATACTACGACAATTTTTCCTCGATCTGATACCCTCACGGGTTTCAGTCTCTCCGATCAAAGGCGCGGAACTCTGCGCTATGTCTATACACGGTACCGAGCAATTAGGCGCTTCGCGGGCAATGCGCGTATACGGAATTCGATTCTACCCGACTGTCGTCTCCGTTCTCCCGTTGGCATTCTCGATTCGTCGAAATATCGGGGATTCCGCATGTCCAATTTTCTATCTCTCTCTCTCTCTCTCTCTCTCCACTTGTCGTTCATACACATCGAGCCTCCCGACGTTTTATCTCTCTTTGCCGCACAGTCGTGTTTCATAAGGACGGTAAACGCTGTCATTACGAGCAAATACGGTGCCGCGCACTTGCGGTCGACGAAAATTTATTTCTCTTGTGGCCATTTACAACAACCACGGAGATTTTCTGTGAGGCAACACCTCCGAAGTGTGATCGTGCAGAAAGTGAACGAGTCTTCACACGAGTTGCGTGTTGAACTTGGTCGTCGTCGTCGACGCGTTGTACTCTGAAAGAATTTTTTTTCTGCCTTCCCGTGCGGTTTACCTCCGCAGAAACGAGACTCTTTATGCTTTGTCGTTGTCTCTTTCCGGCTAAGTACCACGCGAGAACGGAGCGCATTGCAACCGTCAATGCTGCGGTGTCGAGTCCTTCTCCTCGTAGTCGTCATCGTCGTCGTCGTCGGCGAAAGACCGCAGGCCACAAGTGCCACACCGCGCCCCAAAGAAGTGCCTCCAATGAGTAGAGATCTCTACTCGCAGGAAGTCCCCGTTTGCCTGACTATGGTGCACGTTCCTCGCTTTGCCGTCCTCGATATAACTTAACAGGTGCGTTAGGTGTCCAGGGGGAGGGGGAGGGGGGTTGTTCCACGAGTCGTCGAGAATCTTTGACCGTAAATGTGAGTCGTTTAATCTCCGTACAAAATAGACCTGTGGGAACGGGTCATGACGCGCGGAAAAAACATGAAAGATCCGCCTTTAGATACCTTCGCTGCATTGAGCAATTGCTTGATTGACAAATATTTTAATGGCCATTTACTTCTCCGAGAAACAAATTATTAATCCGAATTATGAAGGGTCAAGTAAATCGGACGTGGAACCGAAGTATTCGCGTTAAAATCAGTGCAGAGAGCCTCGCAGAGTACTCGATCGTTCGTTCACAGATACATAAAGATACCGCGAGCTCTTCGAGTTCGATAAGACGTCTGAAAATCGAGAAAATAAAAGAGCATTCGCGCGGCACTGTAAGGAGTCCACCGATCTTCTCAGCTCTCGCGTCCGCGCGGATAAACGGCAGAAAGTGTGCTCGGGGGCTGTGTGGATTGTGCAGAGAAGCGAAGAGGGGTCCACAGTGAATCAAGTTGTGCGTCGTTGCCAGCGGGGGGTCGGTGCCCGCCGGACAGTATCGCTCCTAAAGCATCGCGCTTCCATAACGCTCTCTCCCCGTAGTCTGGCGCGCGTGTCTTATAGCAAAGATTCTCTCTCGTTCTCGGCGTCGTCGAGCGCATTCACCGAGTGGGAGAGATTATATTCTCTCGCTTTTTCACAGTCTTCCGAGTTCCAACTACGACGACTTCGACTCTCGCGTTTCGTATCTATATTCCACGGTGTCTTAGAGAGACGGTATGCATCCGGGGATATAAGGCGTCCCATCAATAACCATTAGGTTCCCGTGCAATTATATCCACATTCGTTAAGCGCCGGGGGTTATATATACCGATGGATAAAAATAGCGCGCGACGCTCACGTCTCATTTTCTTTATTTCTCTTTCTCTCATTCGTTGTCGTCGCGACTTTTTTCCGCAGCGGCATATTTGCCTCTCGCGACTCTCAGACGCGAGCATGAAAAATGTTGCCGCATCGTCGTCGCGGACCGCAAAAGATACCGAGAGGTAAAACGATTTTGTACTTTCGGCAATACACGATTATCGTACGAAATTGCCTTAATACTTTCACTGATGCATTCCCAGTACGGCCTCATTATTTGCGCGAATCGCAGGCTAATGTATTGGTGAATCAGGCGTGGGTGATGCACACTTCTTCGTGCACATTTGTCCTCGAAAGAGGAGAAAAGGATTCTGGAACGGGAATTGAGATGTCAAGGTTTTCGTGAAGGATTTTCTGGTTATTTCAGTGACTAATTTTTTTTATAAGCGATGAATCATCGCGGTATGTACTTATTTGGTAATTTTATTCGCGTATTTCTTCAAAAATATTTTTTTTTACTTATACATCTTAAATTTTATACGATTAATCAATTATCAATGATACATTTGTATACTCAGTTCTTCCGCCTCCCATCAAGAATGACATTACTTTTGGTATTTTATTCACGCAATTTTTGCATTTTTATACATATATTACGCATTGTGAAAGAAAGGAACAACCAGAAAAGAAATCGTCGGTTAATATATAATATGCGAAGCAAATATGCAACTGAGTTCCTCTAGAATCTTCCCTTCCCGAAGGAAGTCTGGCCGCTCCTTTCCTCTCTCGGTCCCGCGAATTTTTTGTTAACCGACGAGACGCGATCCTGGGAACGGTAAGCGCATCGTTAATAAAGAATACCATAGCACGCATGCCTTCGGCGCGGTGGAGCATCTCGTTATTTGATATTAATAACGAGGCGCTGCGAGCGAGCGAATGGTTGGACTCCGGTTGGCACGCCTGCCGATCTCACCGGCAGCTTTGGACTTCTCGTCGTTGTCGTCTCCCCGAGCTGCTGCTGTTCCTTCTGCATCTCCTGCTGGTCAAGCTTCTGCTCCTCTGTAGATCCGAATCATTATAATGGTTCTGGTCGGTCGGTCTGTTGCGCGCGCTCGCTACCGTTCGAGAGACATTCCATAGTGCATCCCGCGAGAATTTGAGAATCAAAAAAAAAAAGATTAAAAATAAAAAAATAAAAAAACACGAGTAACACGGTTGGAAGAATATTATTGCCACTTTTTTTTATTTCGTTCACAAATTCTCGCAACGATCAATTTTTGCATCATTAACGAACCATTAAAAAACACTAATAGATTGCGTCCGATAAATTTATATTCTTTATTCAGTGTACTTAAAAATTCGTCGGTTATTCACCGAACACCGTAATTCTTGCGTCTTTCCTATATCGATAATCCGACAACTTGCGGCCGTTGAACAAGCGATAAACGAGGTGCGCGGGTCACATTCCGTGAGGCATTATTTCCTCACCTCGCGCCCTTCCCGCAATAGCCATCGAGAACTAGCCGAGCACTTTCGTCCATCAGCCAACCATAAGGCCGCTGCTCTTCGGGTCTCACAAGAGATAATGTTGGTTGATGAGGCAGAGGATCTTCTCGAACGCAGGAGATCTCCCGGTCCAAAAATCCACCTCAACCTTACACCCGACGTCCATTACTATGAATATCATTAATACAGCATTATTCACCGAATAAGCATGCATTAGGGATCGAAGATTCGATGTATTTCTATCGGTACAATCGATTCATTGCTTTTCAGCTATTTCCAAACCAATCCGCTTGTACTTTGTCCATTCAAAAGACAACATCTCGTAACGCATTTTTCGATCGATGTCTATCGATCAAAATGGACGCGTGTAATTCAGCAGATCCGACGGAAAATCGACGAATCTCGCCGTTATTACGCTCTCGAGGCTAAAAGTCCCATGAACGGTTTCGCATCGCGTATAAAGGGAGTACACCCACACCGTGCGCGTATGTAGCGACGGGGGGTCGCGTGATTTGTGACTGCCTCGTGAAGTCACACAGCGGCTGATATATTTTACGGTCAGCGGCGGGACCGGTGAGCAGAGAAAAGAGTTCACTCCACCTCCGCGCGTGTTCGTCCTGATCCACCAAACGACCGTAGGATCGCAGGCAAAGATGCTGACCACTACTACTACTAACGGCAACGTAGTAACAGTGATTATGTTCATCGAATCACTGCGCATCTGTGTTTTACGTATCGCGTATCTTACGTATAGACTTTGGACTGTATGCGTGTTTGTGCAGAGTTTACATTCTCGCTAGTCGCACTCACCTACCTACCCGCTCCTTATTCTTCGTGTTCAAAGCTCGTAGAATTAGAATGCTAGCGGCAACGCGCGAGGGGGGGATCCAGCGATGAACATTGTGCCACATGGTGGGTTACAAAACAAGAGAATGAGAGAGCGAAAGAAGAAACGATCGGCCGCCTTAACACGGCGAAATACATACTATTTACATGAGAAAGGAGTCGCACTGGCCACCGACCTCTCGCTACCCTGTATTTCTCAGACTCCCCGCGTGGATCCTGCCACCCCCGCAGGCTTGCGAGAATGAACAGACACAGAACACGGAGACAGACGCGAAGCTTTCCTCCTGCGGAGAAGATATCTTTCCGTGTAAACACGCTTCGTCATTATCACCGGGAACGTCGAGATATTTTACGAGCTCGCGATTTTTTTTTATTTCTCCGGACCGGAAATTAAATAGGATTTTTCTCAACGATTCTCTCTTGGATCGTTGAATACTGAGCCTATGATTTCTTGGGAAATATTTCAAATATAAATTCCCGTATACTTGAACCTCTTTAAGTTAATGAATCTTTCATACCGCATTCTCCTAGTCGATCACTCTTCGACACACGTAACAAAAGAAATACGTAAAAAAAAACAAAAAGAAACGATTGGAAATCCAGTGGTTCGATGTATTATCGGTTATCCGTACCGGTTCAAGGGAATGAGAAAGATATCGCGGGCGTCGAGGGGCTGACGCGGGGCACAGTGTCGGAAAGACAGGTTGGTCGCCGCGGGGGTCCAACTCCGATGAGCCCATGCGACGGAGTAATGGTGCAAGAAGAAGTAGAAAGAAGATATCGTCGTGAAAGTGCGAGGAAGATACTGATAGAAGTCTGAGAGAACCAAACGATGGCCAAAAAAAAAAAATGTGAATAAAAAACAAAAAGTAAGAAGACTCTCCAGGGCTGCGGCGGATCGGTACCAGCAACGATAGGTACCAACTTCGTCTTGCCTTCTTTCTTAACTCTTTTATCCTTCCTCCATACTTCCCTTGTATAGATACACATATATACGAAGCATATATGCACGCGTATATAATACGTATACAGTATAATGTGTAGTATAATACGTACTCAAGTACGTATACCATGGTGTATACGCGAACTTGCGCCAGTGCGTTCCTTTTTTTTTCCAATGCTTTCATGCCCACCGCGCGTTCGTTCGCTCACTCGGTTTGCTCGGGCGAGAGAGGACCTATCGAGGATCTCGCGTCGTAAGTCCGAAACTTTATGTCCGCGCGGCAAACCTTCTCCTTCGCCATCACCCTAACTTACGATAGCCACTCGGGCGCGCGCGCGCGCGCGAGAGTTGGCTACGGGTTGGACTCTCTTCTTGCAGAAACACTCGGCTCGCCTCTTTTCTACGTAGTATGTAACGTGGTATATACTATATACCAACCCTTCTGGCGATCACCAGAAGGTACAGTACGATGGGTCCGCGCAACGCCAGCTTGGAGAACCTCCCCTTGCGTTTACTTGAGACGTCTGCGTCTCTGAGCTCGACGTGTGCTGCAGAATATGGGACGATATCCGTTTTTCCCCCCTTTCCCCGCGTCCTTCCCGCTTCGAAGCAAAAGCCCGCATCGGCGTGGCCCATCGGTATAGAAGGAGCGAAGGAATGAGAAACGAAAAATTTTGCAACTCTTTCTCTTTCAACTCCGGACGAAATTTTCTTTGGAGCATAAATTTTGCGTTCACCGTCCCGAGCTTCGAGGCATTTTCACTAACCCCACACTACGGTATAGTGAGGCACACTTTGTATAATATCTTTTCATGCCCCGAGGAGAGGCATTCTTTTGGTTCTTTGGCTCGTCCGAGGGCCTCTGATACTTCGCCGTCGGTGTACGATTTCATCTCGCGAATATAATCAGCAACAGCCGCTGGTTTCGCCCTTCGGAGACGTTCTGGTGTATAGGTACGTCGCTCGGCAACGGTATGAACCGGAATTCACTTTGCCTTCTAGCCTCGTAATGATTATACCGATAACGATGAGACCGCGAGAGAGCCGCTTCAGGCTACGTAACGAGACCCGTGAACGATTTTTGTCTACAGTTTGCTGCACTCGTTAACCCATCAGAATTTACTGTTTCGAGAAGTCATGTCGTATACGAGTACAACAAGATTAACTTGCATCGTAACTATTTTTATGTCGATAATCTATCGCGTCATCTTTTCGTATCGATTCTCACACCGTTGAATATCGGCAAACACGGCAAAGAAATTGAAAGTAACGCAAGTAGAAATAGAGTATCAGTGGAAAAGGAAAGTGCTGCACAGACTCCGCCAGAAAACTTGCCTGGCTACCCCTCTGTGTTGCCGAGTATATCACAACGGTTTGGCCTACTGGCGAAGTGAAAGAAAGTAAAGAGAAACGAGACTCCGGTGAGCCACACGAGTGGAGCAGCGCATAACCTGGGTCAACACTCTTGCGCCAAGAAGCGAAGAGCGATAGTGGCAATAATTTAGAGATTCCATTCATCGTCGTTCTTGGGAGTACAGCGGAGAGTGGGAGAAAGAGAGAGAGAGAGAGAGGAAAGAGAGATAAAAAGGGCTGGCTGCTGTCTGGCAGGTACGCCATTCAGTATACGCAGTGGGCGGGGTGGGTATGTTTCATCTCGAGAAGGTAGAAGGATAAGGAGGAGGGGAATGGCTGCGCAAACAATCAATGAAGTTCGCAGGCAAAAGCCACTGGTTACTTCCCTTTCGATGCTGTTTACGATGATATTTATGTCTGTGTAAAAAAAAGTAATCGAGTAGAAAGCGTGGAAGGTGCACGATTTTTATTTAGTTTAGAACGAACATTCGAAGTTTGCGATCGAAACAAAATCCACGAGCGAAAATTTAACGAAATAATCGAAACGTTAAGTTTTTCGATTTATTCGTTTCGTCGTTGAATACCGAACGATGCTAAAGCTAAAAGTTATTTGTGAGAAAACTTTTGTCTCCATTTTTCAAAAACTTAACAATTTTACAAAAAAATGGCGGAGTCCTCGATGCTGTTGATATAGGAACATCGATATCGTATCCCCATTTGATTTCTATAGTCTACCTTACCCGGCTCGGTTACAGCTCTCTTGGAGAGTTATACGGAGATGGAGTGACGTAGATGCCGAGAAACCAGATAGAGGATCCTGCCTAATGTATGTAATTGATCTATTGTGCGATGCATTAGCACTCGAGGCAGCCGCGAGGGACTGGTTATCCTCGTCGCCGAGAGTGGTAGAATGTATACGTTGAATAAAGAGACGAAAACAGAGGTGAGGGACTGAGAGGAACTCACTCAATGGGCCAACGGGGATTCTTCATGAATCTCAGAATCTACTATACCTATCTCTTACATTACTTACTTCTTTGTATTATCAGATTAGGCTAATGTACGCTTATTGTCCGCGTCCTCGCTGGTACGCGATTTCTCGAGAAGCTTCTCTTTTCTCAACCGCTCCAAATTATTAACACAACCGAATGATTAACCGCAAATTTGCGTGAAGTGTTCCTTGAATTATTCTTATCGTCCCGCTTCGTTAGCTGAATTATAAAGGATGTGGCAAAAAGGGGTCGCAATCGACGACATGGTTAGTCTTGTTGACACGTCACCTCTCGCATGACTCAAATAATAGCTATAATATATATGATACGTTGCCGAGGAACCCCTTTTTTTTCTGTTCCTTCGTGCGTGTTTGCCGTCCGTGCATCAACCTGTGACTTCACGAAAACCGGACACTTCGGATTATCATGTGGTTTACCGCATGCCCCCGGGGGCCATTGACATATTTTGACTTTCGTCCTCTTTCCTCCTCCGCAATAATCTTCATTTCTTTTTTTATTCGCGGCTTATGCTGGACAAAAAAGAACTGGTCGGTGAAACCAGAAGAACCCCCTCGCGTAATTATCCGGCTCTTCGGATTTTGCGTGCACGTGTGCATGAGGCGCAAGCGGCCCACGATTATTCGCTAAACCACGAATGTATATCGCAGATGGGTTTAATCGTCGCAGGAAATACGAAATTATATCAACTTTGTTTTCAAAGAATCGTATCCAGCGCAGAATTTATCGAACAAGTAAAAAACGAAAAAAAATAAAATCGTACGTTTCTCAAAATCGATCAATTTGTGACTTTGATGATGCCCCAGTTTTCGGTTTATCCCCATTTCTACTTATCTCTCTCGTTACCAGACCATCGCTCAAGCTTCTAGTTTCCGAATTTGATTCTCCAATTTTGGAAGCATGTCTTCGTATTGTAATCGAATCGTTTAACGAAATGACTGATACGCGGGAATCTCATTGAACAACAGGGGAAACGTCATGCCAACCGGCAGGAATTCATGCCTATCGCTAACAAAATTTCGCCGACGTTACTGTCTTTTTCACGATATGTCACTCGTGTGTTTCTGCGTGATGTGTTCACCGACGAGAAAACTATTATAGACCCCAAGCTCGCGCCCTCTATCTCTTGTTTCTTGATTATGATTGCATGACTGTGAAATTGGTCGTCGGTGGGGTAAGTCTCGACATGTTGTACATATATCCGAGAATTTATATATAAGCATGAGGTATACACATACGAAAGCCCGCGGCTCTCCACAGCCAGCTGAGAGCTCGCATGACTTCGTGAGTTTGGCGAACAATCCGGTATACCGGTAAACTAGCTTTCGGTAGTCGTGCACTCGCGCGCACCGCCTCTGTTTCAACCACACCGTACGTAAACCAGTGTAATATGGAGTATACAATACGAGAGAAGAAGAAGGAGAGAAAAATATAGCCGGGAGAGAGTTAGATAGGTAGAAGCGGGCTGCTACTAGTAGCACGTGGTGTCTTCCCACGTCAGAATGACGGACAGACGGGCCCAGAAGCTTGACAGGCCTAAGGACGGAAGGACGAGCGAAAACGAACGGACGTACACAGTACCGCACACCGGTAGCTTGTATTTTATTCAAGCTCGACGACCGAACAATTACCGTCCTACACGGCTTAGCTCCGTTTCTCCTTCCTTTTTTTTCGTCTTCCTTCTTTTTTTTTTACCTGTCTTTATCTCCTACGCGTAGAATTTTCGTTCGAGCTGCACGAGTTAATACGATCTAACCGAACAAAGAAACTACAGCCCAATATAACCCCATTGGTTTGCGCATCCTGCGCGCTCAGAGAACTGTATCGCCAAAAGAACGAGGGCGGGGGAGGGATATAATTCGATCGCGTTGGATAATTACCGATGATAGAGCGAGAGAGGAACGACTGGAAACAGGCGGAAAGGATTGGTTCAATCCTTTTCTCGCTCACGCGGGACAGAGGCAACGGAGAGTAGTGAGCTTCCCGTCGGAGGAAACCCGGGAACACTATGGTACGAAATCAGCGATGCGGGACCCCGAGCACGCTGTGCCCGCGATGGTGGCAGTAGCGGTTGCTTCTCTATAGCGTGTGCAGAACACCCGACCCTCCCGGGGTCTTGCATCGGTTCACTCGCGAATCTAGATTATAAATCGTGTGTTCGGCGCCGGGGTTGCCCGATGAACCCGAAACGATGGAAGGAGGGGCATCTGTGGGGACTCTACTCTCTCTCGCGCCTCTGCTTGCCGTAGAGAAACTCCTCTGCAAACTCGCTCGACGAGTGTGGAACTTATACCCGATACGCTCGTTTCAGCCGTGAAATCCGAATCTCAAACTCCGAATGGATTCTTGTTCATTTGTTCTTCTCAACGTAATTCTTTTTTTTTTTTGCCTCTTTTCCATTGTCTCTCCGATATTAGCTTGGTAATCCTCTGCCGGGCAAATTGGAAAGGCATTCCTCGGCAGAGACCCGCCTGACTAATCACGTCTGTCGGATGTGGGAAATATCTTTCACCGCGAGTCTCGCGACAGCATTCTTAGAACGTACAATGGCCGCGTAATTATTCCATACGAGACGAGCAGTTATATGTTGAACCCTCCCCTCCCTCGAGGTATAAATATCGTTGCGTGTGGCTTTCGGGGCGAAAAAATTCGTTCCTGAATGAATAGAGGGTACGGCGTACCGCAACGATATCATATAGACCCCATGCGAAAAGATAGAGCCGCAAGAGATGAGATGCGGGAGTAGCGCGGGGTAAAGAAGAGTAGGATGCTCCATTCGCCACCCATTTTTCTGATAATAAAGAGGCGAACGGACGGGTGGATGACGGTAAGTACATGAACGCGTTCCGCAAGTAGCCGAAGCTACTGCGCTGCAGCGGTGCACCCCATGCAGCTGCAGGAAAAGCATCAGCGCTGAAGACACCCTCTTTGCCGCACAACCCCCCCCCCTTCCCTCCTCCTCCTCCCTCTTCAGCCCTCCGCTTCAACTTTTCCGTTCTCTCTCAGCGTTTCTCTCATTTTATCTTTCGTTCCTCTCTCGTACCGCCCAGCGATGCCGCGCATCCCGCGCTCGCTCGCTCGCATCGCATTCTTCTATTTCATTGTCGAGAAAACCAATTTCCTGGTACCTAAATTACGCTCGCTGGCGAAAAAGCCTTCTCGCACCCGTTCTCCGCTTCGCTCTTCATCCCTCTCTCTACCTCTTTCTCTATCAACCTCCGACGAGCCACGCGTTTCGTTTCAACCCCCCGCCACAATCTCCCTTGCAAGCTCTTCTGCAACGGGGCGCGGTAATATCGCAAGTTCGCTACCTCGCACGGGGTAGTTCGACCGCTCACGGCGAAGTGTACCGTAGAACGAGAGAGGAACTACGATAGAACATCGTGAGGGAGAGTGTGGAAGGTTCGCAAGGTAAGAGAGAGCAGAATCACCCAACGTACCAGGAACCGAGACCGATTGGAGGGTACGGAGAGGGGAGCAAAACTGAGAAGGAGGATGAAGCAAAAACGTTAATTTGAAAACGTCACAGTTTAATTTAAAATTACGTAAGTAGGGAGCTGGTGTACTCCGGTGGAGCGCATTTTCTCGCCGTGTCTGTAACAAACCTTCTATCTATCTACCTGCTTCAGTTTACCTCGTACCCTTCACGTTTCTATACGCTATAGTAGCTTTTCCACTTGTTTTTGTTTTTCACTTGTCTCACCCTCGTTTATTCGATTTTGCTTACAATTTCGTCGAGCACGACGATTCTCCGCATTGTTTTCCCAACAGGTCACTATTTCTCTTTGGATATTTCTCTCATCCCCTAATCCTCCTCCCTCCCGCCACCGCGTTCGTTGCCCGGTCCGGTGAATTCCCGCGAATCGCGGTAATAATAGCCGAACGTACTCGTCGCGAATTCTCGCTCGCTCAAGGCTTTTGCTCACAGCTTGCAATTATTCGTGGAACGAGAGGAATTTCGCGAGCGAACGAAAGCTCGCGGGGGTGGAGTAGGAAAGGTGGGGCGTGGATGGGGTGCTGAAACTCGTGTCGCCTATATACATCCGGATACCGGAAACTGGGCAAGAATTGAACGAAGAAGAGCGTCGGAAGGACAGTATAAGCGAAGTGAAAGAGGAAAAATAAAGGGATGAGAAGAGAGAAATTCTTACGCCCTGATGCTACCGGTAATACGCTTTTTTTCGTGACTATTCTCGAGGATATCGAAGAACGCGCCACGGACGCGAGATACCGGATTCCAACGAGATTGCTTTTTCGACGATGGAAAGATTTTTCTCTGACAAATTTTCTTTTTCTTGTATCTCCTCTTACGCGTCCTTCTTTATATCTATTATATGGCGTAGAATAAGGTCACGTAATTGATTCGGCGTGAAGCCAGCCTCGACTTCGGTGAGTTGTCGCCCCCTCTCTACATCATGATTATTCATTAGTTCGCGAGTCGAGCAACAAAAGTGTGTGACACTCTCGTCGAACGTCGGGCTTCTCGTCGCGATGTCGTGTTTATAATACGACGAGTGGCTAATTACAGACACTTCGTTGTAACCCTTAATTTCTCGTAACAACATCATTATTCACGATCGCGAGTTTCGATAAGGAACGCGCGCGCGCTACTCAGACGCATAATCCATGCGGCAGGTGAAACCTCCCGCTGTCCCCTCGTGCGTACAGTATACATTTGTATTCTATCCACAAGTGAAATGTATTACTTACGCAACGGTGTTAGATCTTCTATCGACTTTCAAATACTCGAAAATGTTATATTCGAGGCGCGGAACAGCTGTTGGCTTCTCGCATGAGGCGTACGGGCAAACAACGTCGATACTTTTTGTTTTTTTTTTATTATATAGCTGAGAGAGAAAACAAAAAAAGAGTATCGTGCCAATCGCTCCGACACGTTTCAACGAATCGCCCTTTGCCATGTGTAGTCGAAAGGATTTCATCCGATTAGTACCGTATCGAGAACCGAAGAATTTCGCGACCCAACAGTTCCGGAGGAGACGGGAAGGAGGCTATGCGTGAACCCTCCACAGCAAAGTCTCATGATCGTCCTCGTCGTAGGATAAACATTTCACGCGGCGAATCTCACGCCGCGGTCACGTATGCCTCGAGATGGAACGTCGAAGAACGCGATACCACGTTTGGAACCCGATACCGCGACGCGGCGTGGGTCTTGGTCGATTCTTGCGGAGGCAAGCCGGGTCCTCCTATGTATTATATGTATATATATATCTCACTCTCTCCTCAATTCTCGATCCGTGGCAGAGAAGAGGCGATTCTCGATTCCATGAACGCCACTGATGTTGCTGCCGCTGCGAGACGGGTTTCGATCTCTCGAAATCTTCGCTCCCCAAGTCCTTTTCTTATTCAAGACTTTTTTTTTTGTTTGTTTATTTTGTTTGTTTTTGGTCTTTCTGCTTTTCTACACGAGACACGAGCGAGTAGAGGCTGATGTCGTCATTTTTTTCTTGGATATACGAAAAAAAAAAAAAAAAAACATTCAAAGGGGCTAACGAACTTCTTTGTATCTTATAGGCTATATCCGTTGATCCTGCGGTGTCCTTGACCCTACACTGTTCCGTCTCTTTTTTCCGTCTCCACTGTTCTTTACATTTTTTTCTTTTTTTTTTTTTCATTCTCTTTACGTGTATTTTCACACGAGAGACGTATAGTTTTGACTGTCTTCATGATAAAATACAATTCGCCCATTGGCCGCGCGCATTCGCCCACCGTATTCGCGATGCGAAACAACAAGTCTGCAGATATTTCGAGCTTTTGTATGAAAATTTGTGTAAAAAAAAAAAAAAAAAAAAATCTTGTCGCATACTAAATACACGACATACCAAAGTATCGTATAACGTTTTCACGTTGGGTGTCGCGAGAGGCTAACAACGCCGGAACTCTTTCGTGATCTCATCGCGGTCGTTTCTTCGTCTTCCCATTTTATCCGCGATTTCGTTCGCGCGACACCACGCAAAAGTTATAAGCAACGAACCTGCGAGACCCGAGATCCCCGTGGCAAACCAGTTTTCATATTTTTCGTAGCTCGCGATAAATTTGCAACGAAATACGCGAAAGATACACGAGAGCGGACGAGGCCGTTCGCGGCAACACTAGCGAAACTTACCTTTGGCTTTCATTTGCACTCTTCGGATTCAACTCGGCCACATGGCAGAACGGGACACGGGTGGTAACTCTCAAACGAATTCAGCGTTATCCAAGTGCAATACAAGTATAGTAAACCCTCAGGAAAACCTTGAATGCGAAAGACTATGGAAGATATGTGTAAACCCGGACCCGGACGCCACCTCGAGAGCTTCCTCGTGCGTACATACTGCATATATCCGAGCGATATCTCTCGAGAAACTCGTTCTACCGTGTTTCACGATGAGATTGCGTTCACACGTATACAAACTTCGAGAGCGAGTCCTCCCGGGTTCAAGTACGCTAATAGTGTACTATATTATAGTATCGCGTTGCGTTATAGATATATACGTATACGTATAGCATGTGTAGGTAAATAAATAAGTGCACTCGATTACGACCATAACATAACGAATTTATTTATTTTCTGTTTCAGGTGAGTAACACATTCGTTCTCGTATATCTGGTACATACCTGCGGCATGTCGGTAAGAGCCTCTATATTTCTTATACTATATCTACATATCATCGAACCGTGCAGAAGCTATCGAAGCAAAACTAAAAAAAAAAAAAAAAAAAAAAAAAAAAAAAGCAACAAATGCATCGCGGAAAAGCCTTCCTCTCTGCGATGAGGATTGAAACGTGGAATGTGAGAAAAAAAAATAGCAAATCCCTCACATCTGTCGGCTTAGAGTAAAAGAAAACGGGCATTTCGTGATTCTCGAGAGTCGGTGGTCCGTGAACCGTAAAGATGCTGACCGGAAAGGCTCTCTCCGACTTGTCCGAATGCCACTGACCGCTGGCCAGTTCCGTAAGTGCATCGAGAAGTCTATCGATCGCGTATTTTTCGCGAGCTTTCGCTTAGCTCAGCGTCATAGCTTACTCGGCATAAAGAAAAAAAAAAAGTCCATATATTCCACCGTATAGAGTAGAAAGTATTGCAAAGAGTAAAGTAAGGAGAAAGCGCAGGATCAACAATGTAATACACAGGGTTGCGAGGGGTCGGGGCGGCATGACACGTCGTTACAACACGAGTGAATGCATCGATGAAAATAAACACGAGTCAGCATGGAGTGCAGTGTTGCGCGGGTGTAGATGTCGGTCATAATGATAACAACACAAAGGGTGTTGCCGTGTAACCCTCGTCGTCATTGCTGGAGAGCGCGAAGAAAACAACGCAAGACCCTTCCGTATAGTTCCGCGGTATGCACGCGTCGAGGGTCGCTCGGGGTTTTTCCCTCCGTTGACGCAAGTAACGCTCGATGACTACGTCGAGAATTACGCAGTCACGCTGGGAAGAGCTGGAAAACGATTATATGCTCTTGCTGAACGCCATCGCGAAAGGTTTCCTCTTCAAAAAATCTTTCATCCCCTTCGGCCCATCGTGGATAAAGTATAATTGTTAAGATCACAATTGGCCGCGCGGATCTTGTTTCGTTTTCTCCAGTTTCCCCGATCAATTCAATATTACCAATAGCACCCCTGACCATCGATACATCGAACCATTCACTCTCGGAAACGCGGAAAACTCTGGTCCGCGCGTATGATACGTTACGGAAACGAGCAATGACAGTAGACCACGTTGATGGTCAACGTTGCAACGACGGAAACGCGACCATTCGTCCGTTTCGAAACTCTCGCATGCTGTGCCGATGCGTGGAATCGTACGGTTGGCAACGCGGTTCGCGAAACAATATTCCGCGTAGAGCGAGGAGAACCGCCCGCAGGCACTGTACCGCGATATATCGCGAAATCGTACAATGATCGTTTAATCGGCCGTGCATCAAACAATTGGTGGACGGACGGTCCGGGGCGTCCGGCGGCAACGACACGAGTTCGAGTTCTCGACCGCGCGGGGCTATAATAGGCAACCAACAGAATACACTCTATGCGCTCTCTCAACGGGTGTATCGGTAGAGAACGCGAGTAGGAGTTCGCCAGCTATTCTCGCTGATAAACCCCCCGCCACCCCTCTCCTCCTTCCCCCTCTCCGATTCACCGAGGGGGTTGGAAAGCGAGGCAGCGTCCGCTCGTCTTCCGCAGGGACAAATGGCCAGCGAGTCAACGCCACGTTACGACCCGGTGAGCATTTGATTGCCCGTGCTATTATGACTGACGTTTTCGCGGTACTTCCGTCGATCTCTCACTCTCGGGTTATGCTTCGATCCGTACACTGGGCTATGCTTCTGCTACCGTTGCATCCGACGTCAATACGTCTACTTTTGACGACACTGACGCACGCACTAGCGAACGGATAGAAATAGTCGACCAATGGGTTATGATTCTTCTTCGTCGTTACAATGCCAAAGCTCGCGAACCGATAGGCAAACACGACCTTGTACAACAAACTTTCGCGTGTACAATTTCAATGAGAAACTTTGGCATTCATTTCGGATGTATGCTGTATTCATTCGTTTGGGAATGAAATATTACCTCCAGACACACCGCCGCTGAATGGTACGAGGAAACAGAGTCGCGAGTGTTTTACCGAAACGAGCTTCGTATGTAACATTGAACACAATCGATTTGTCTGCAGACGCGAATGGATATACGCTTTCGTGAAAGCTATGGTAGCTAAAACGAATTAATACGCTTCGAAGAAACGGCATAACGGAATAATTAATTTTGTACATCTAACGCGGAATTAAGAGGAGGCTGAAGGATAAAATGAGAAAACGGTACTTTCATAGGAGTTATAATGAGTATCATAAGACTGTCCCAACGGTCGAGTAATCGTTTTCGTCTCGGTTGACTAGCAGAGCCTTTTGCCTTTGAGACTTCCTTTATCGACATTTTGATACAAAATGGCTGCTCGCGACAGGGAGTCTCCGCGTAATCTCTCTCGATTCAAATTAACACACGCAGAGACCGACGGGGGGTCGTATACGATGTGGCATGCCGCGGGTAGAACGCTCTCTCGCGTACGAGCGTAGCACGTTCGTTCACTCGGTAGGTTCTCCTCTCCACGGTATGGAAGAGAGATAATATCGCCGTACATCTCTCAACCTTCTCTCCCTCTGTTCTTACCTTTAAAGCCCACCGGCGACTGTTTCACTCTTCGAAGAGAACCGCATTTTCTTTTATTTTAGTTTTATTTATTTATTTTTATTTTTATTTTTTTTCTTCATTTCGTTGCCGTTGTATTCGGCTTTCCTTTTCCTTGTTTCGTTTCACGGCGAAAACGAACGGGAATAAAGAAAGGTGATGAAGAAAGAAGAAGAAGAAAAAGCACTACCCACCAGATACGAGGAGTGTGAGGCGAGAGACGAGAGAAACAGAGAGTGCGAGTAAGAGAACGACGTGATGCGCGCCTCTCTCACCGAGAGAACGCGCCGTCTACCGGGGGTTTTGGGGGAGGGGGAGGGGGGTTATATGGAAATGTTGGTCAAATATATCATTCCGGCTTGACAGTGCAATTCTCTTATCTGCCTCGCGCCGCCTGCCGCTGCTGCTGCTCTGCTCTGCTCTGCTCTACCCCCCCAAACCATCACGGGGTGCTGCTCGGGGGTTGGTACGCTGCTACAGCTCTTGCTGCTGCTGCTACTGGGGGATCGGGAGCTGAAGCGCCCGATAGAGGATCTGCAAACACGCTTCTGCTGCCTCCAACCCCTCAGCAAGCTCCGACCATCCTCTCGTCCTCGCTATACCTCTCATCCTCTCGCCGCTTCCTCCGTAGAATACGAGCGAAGCACACTGGAGCCGAGCTCTCTGTGTGCTTTCGGCCCAACGGGATGACGAACTGCCGGGCAAAATAGAGCGGAATACCTAAAGCATACCCGCGAGGAATACATGCATAGACGCACGTATACGCATGAAGAGCATTTTTGTTTGTGAAACTCGCAGCATCAGCGGCCATAAGAATAGTTCAAAGCTGCTAATAACCGATTTTCTTTTTTTTTTTCGTTGTGACACAAAACTCTCTATCAAATAGAGAAGAAGTCAAACAAATGGTAGTTTTTTTTGCCCCTCGAAAAAATTCGTATCTATATGCTGACGATAAAAACGCAACTTCAATGCCACAGATAATTCGAGTCCTCAGTAAAGAGACGCCAAAATATTCGAATGCTGAATAGAAGTAACATTTTTTTCGATATATCTGATGCAGGGGCGATTAATCTCGACCCTCGCAATACTATCGTTGATAAAACGATTTTACACTTTTCGCATTTAGAGAGAACAAACGGAGTGCAGGGAAAAAAGTGCGAATTAACGTTTATCGATTGTCAGGGAAATCGAGCGAATTATCAAGGGGTCACACTGCATTTGAGCAATAGAATTTTTTTCATAATTTTTTTTACGAAGGATCTCTTTTCCTTGTGTGGCGACACGCACGGCGATGCACGTCGTGAATTCTCGTCATGTTTGTATTTTCTTTTTTTTTTATGGGTATTTATGATGGGTCGTTGGCACTTGTAGAAAGTGCGAAAGAAGAGCGACGTCTCCCTCTAACGTCTGCCCGAGGGAATAAACGACAGAGAGAAGGAACGCGAACGGAGGCGGTGTCGGAGGAAAGACGATCAGTTTTCCTTATCGGCTGTCTCGTATCTTTCTTTGCTTGTACTCGAGCCCGCGCTCTATAATTGCTTCTTTTAACTAAGAATTCCGGGGATCTAACTTTCTCCGCGGATTCAGTATTCCTCTCTTTCTCTCTGTGCGCAGCGCCCACTTCCTATCCCTTCGAGTCGACGAGAGAGTGCAGGAGAAGAAACACGAAAGAAAAGTCTTTCCCCCCGGAGGGTGAAACCGGTATCTCTGCAGTGCGATTTTTAAATTGGTTCTTATAACTTTAAATACACACTGCTCGGGTCGGTGGCGCAGTCCTCGAGATATACTCCCGAGGACCCGGGGCACGGCATGTCGCGAGAATCAAATCAAAGCCCGTTTTAAAACTTCCGTCTCTACTTTGCTTCTCCCTCCCTCTCTCCTACTCTTCCTGTTTTGTTTCTTCCCTCCATCTACCATTTTTTTTCTCTTCCGCGGCTTCTTTGTTTCGCATCTTTTCTCGTATCCCGCTTCGTCATAATTATTGTTCTCTTTTTTTGTTTCGTACGATCTTCTTTTCGTTGCGCCTCGCGGGTTGTTAGTCCGCGCCTCGGGGTGAGTACCACCGACCAACTACGAAGCAGGGAGATCGGTATTAGGTACACTTCTTTTTCGTACTTAAATCCCAACCAGAGCGATCCTTCATTCTTATACCAAAAGGCACAGCGTTACGTAGGCAGCGTCGCGCACGGTCTACCGGAATAACTTTCTACGTAATTTTCTTGCTGTTGGTGGCAATAAAAGAGATCCACCATCAGCCGAGCCACCCTCGAAGATCTCGGGGTCCAGACTTTTTTTTTTTTTTATTTCTTCTTTGGAATATTATACGCGCGCGGAGAGAGACGAGTCCTGATCTCTCAGGTCCCTTTAACCCACCGTGGCGAAGAGCCCCTTCGGCCCTCGAGGGCAACCCGCACAAGGATATACGCGATCGCGTATGATGTGTCCCTCTATCCCTCTCGGAAATAAGGAGCGTCCGAAGTTCCTACGGCCGCAAATGTTCTTCGCCTCGGGGAAAATACTGAAGGATCACGAAGGTCTTCGGGTCCTTCATGCGACAATACCACCCCAATCATACACACTTCCTTGCTGTTGCGGGATATCAGAATTTGTCTCCTTTCCGCTTCGTCACGTATCGCCCCCCCCCCCCCCCCCCTCTCCTTTGTTTCTTCAACGATGAGGTTCTCTCTTCGTGACTCGGCGATACAACCCGTTGAGTTTCGACTTCCGGCATAAAGAGAATCAAATCAAAATTGCTCGGTTTCCCTTTCCTTCTCTCGTACATTCGTTTCATTTCTTTTTTCTTTTTTTTTTTTTGCGAAACCACTATTTCGCAATTAGCGGTTTCACGCATTTCACACGATAATTCGCGAGTTCCCGGTCGTAACTGCCGTGAATTCTCTACATGCGAACGGCAATTGAGGGGAGGGACGGAAGGGAAGGCGACGGGGAGGAACCAGACGAGTGAACTCTAAAAATGGCGATACGATACGGGCATTGCCCCCGTTGAGCTCACGTCCGCCGCCGTTACCTCTTCTTTTCGTACGTTATATACGTTATAGGAAAGGTTTTTCGCAGTATTTTAACGTGAAATCCCACCCGGATTCCTGGAAGCATCGTATCGATTCCCCAGAGCGGGAGAGGAAGAGGGGGGAGGGGGGTACACTCTCCAGAGGGAGGCGAGAAACTCGGGGGACCTCCGGTTCGCAAGGCAAGGCGCACCCAACGCTATATCTGTCTCGCTTTCTCGCGTTCTTTCATCCACGAAGCTCCGAGCTCGCGCTTTTCCTGCGCGATGCAATCTTTGAAAGGAGAGCCGCGTCATTACGCCGCGGCGTTGGTTCACGGACCATTGGCCCATCCCCTCGTCCTCTTCTCTTCTCTTTCGTTCTGCCGCCGAGGTTCGCGGCTTCCTCGTCTCTTTCGCCGCTTATTCTGCAGAGCTTCGTGCAGTACCAACCTCGTGGTATACCGGGCTATACACATACATGTATATCTACACAGCTTTACCCTCATACGACGCAGGGTACTCTCGATCGAGAGCTGCTCAATGACACATGACTCGAGGCGCGACAACCCCATGCCTCAAGACCCCCTCCGCCCCCTCCCCTCCGCAAAGAAAATGAGAGAAGGATTCAGCGAGCGTGCAACGAGGGAGCGTAGTTATCGTTCATCGTTAGCAATGTTGTTGTGTTGCCTAATTTCTTAATTTCTTAAATCATTTTAAAATCGTATGATTAAAAAAAATAGCCACGTTTATCGTGCTATTTTCTTCGATCATGAATACCACTTCGATATCCCATACATCGAGGCGTTTACAGGTTCAAATAGATGATTGTATTACGGCGAGACAGAGAAATGGGTGACTTGATCAAACAACACACGCGAAACCCGATCGCTTACTGATATATAGAACTCTGTCTCTCATTCTCGGTGGCTTTTCCTTGGGGGTAGTAAAACGCGTCGCGACCTCACCCGGCATCTGTTCCAACGATCGTAAAAGTCGGCCCGTACGAGGCTCGTATATAAAAGCCCGTTTGATACCCCGGCACGGTACGGGTTACAGAGAGCGAGAGAAGAGATGTGCCGTGGCGCACCCGACGCGCTTCGGTTAACTCGATCGTTCCGCGCTTTTGCGCTCCCGTTCGTCGCTATCGCTCACAGCTCCTCTTACCTATGTTCTACGTATATAACGCTGTGACTCCTTTCGGATAATCCCGGCCAATGCGAAGACGTACACCACGAACGTTACGACGAGGAGTTAAGAAAGAAGAGAGCGAAGTTACTACTAACTCTCTGCAAGGGGTCGCAGACACGGAGTCTCCGCCGGTTGATCGAGGTGTGGTCCTACGAGAGAACATCGTCGTTCCGGGTTGCAACGGGCAAGAAGCCCCGTCGTACGAAGGAATGAGAGAGAGCTTTTATTTCGATAATGAAGCTACGGGGCGAGGCTGACGATATTTTCTTCCTCTTAACTCTTTGCTCGTGGTTTCTGGGTGGTTCCCGTCTTCCTATATTCCCTGCTAACAAGGTCCACTTGGGTGGCACAGATTTTCTACTTGCAATAGCAACTTATAGTACCCACCCGGTGAAACACGTTTATCGACTCTTCTCGTAATATTAAATAAACTATCATCATTACTCCGCTATAGTTCGCATTCTCATTACGAATATACACAGCTGCCGCGCGGCGTACGATTGCAATTAACGGGAGACAATAGAAATATAAAAACGCGGAAAATGAGAGCAATGTAATTACGATCAACACTCTCCCCCACCGACGAATTCTTCTCGTGCCAATGCCGCCGCTTGTAAACAGGAAAACCAAAGAGCGTCTTTGGTTATTCAAGAGAGCCCCAGTGCGAAACTCCGGAGTTTATTATCGAGGCTAGGCTTCCAATTAAGCGGCAGCAGCTGTGAAAATTAATGGAGCACAGCTTTTAAGATGTAATTGGGTACATTCATAACTCAGGGGGTGGGAGGGGTGTTTGCGCGGACGCGAGTGAACGAAAAGGGAAGGGCGTGAGGCAGAGAAACTTTCTCTCTTTTCTCTCGAGGGAAAAGACTGAGAAAGCGCTAAGTTATCACGATTATAGACGAAATGAGCGAAAATTGGAATACCGTGTGATTCACAATATAATAGAATAAAAGGATTGCTTTCGTACGAATTGAAAAAAAAAAAAAAAATCGTGTCGCTAAGTCTGTCGATGCTTCGGAGAGTTTTGCTTGCCACGTCGGTCGAGGTTGATACACAAATGTAACGATAGGGTTGTTCCGTGGGAATCCCCGGATGCGCAAGCCGGGATCTTCGCCACGGGATGGTGATAGCGCGACGATGTAATAATACCGAATGACGCGGCATTCTATAGCCGCCCGCCCTCGACCAAGGGTACGAGCGAGAAGGAAATTGAGGGAGAAGGACATTGAGGGGGGGAAGGGAGGAAGGTAGTAGTTTCCTAACGCGACCTTCCAGACGCGAAATGGGAGTCGAACGGGGGCGCGCGCGAGCGGTCGTAAACATTTCGTAAATTTGCTCCACAGGTGTGCCATCGCGACTTGCCTAAGCCGTCCACGCCAGACCGACAGAGAGAGAGAGAGAGAGAGAGAGAGCCTATTTACTCGTTCGATATATCTGCGCGCTCCATACCACACGACTACGCCGTTACATACACACGGGGGCCCAGCGCCCCAGTGGTGAAGATACTCCCATTCGCTCTTGCGAGAAGTTCATGAACTTTGTCGTCTTGCATTCAATATTTTGTATAACAAGCGTTCTCCCCACACGATACCATATCTTATAGCGTGGTAAATTGTCTGCCGACTGCGGAAAATGATCTTTCAGAGATCCAAGAAAGATTCATTATAATCGATAAAAATTTTATCTCGTGTTATTTTTTTGCTCGTTTCCATGTGACCGAATAGTGCACCGGAAACTGTCTCAACCACGTTTGTTACGTTGTATTATTAGGCTTCCCGAGTAGTAAAAGCAATGGCGGTACGAAAGATAGAGCGACAAGCGAAAAATCCTTTTCTCGTCTCAAACGAAAGAGACAGAAAGATAGAGAGGGAGAGAGAGAGAGAGAGAGAGTCGCGAGAGTGATGGAGGACCTTCGTGCCCGGGCTACCGGTTTCCGGTTTGCTACTTCGCCGATAATCTCGATCGCCTCACCACCTGCGGGCCTCCTTGCTCCTCGCTCTTTCCTTTCTCTCGGTTTTCTTGTCTCGTTCGCTATTGCCACTTCCGGTGGTGCATCGGTTTCGCTCTTTCCTCCTTCATCGCGGTCTTATATTCCGTGCGCTCTGACCGCAAGGATCGGGGTAGATAAAAACTGTAATACATCGAAGCCCGCCGAGTTCTACCCGACGCGCGCGCGAGTTTGCTCTCGCAAGCGAAAGCGATCGTAGATATAAATTCCACGGCAGACCTAATGGTAATTTCATGCGTCTCCGCTCCAAGGTAATTAGAAGAGTGAAGATATGCGAGTATATAGGTTCTCTGTATGTATATCTATACACACACACACCATAAACCAGTGGATCTGCACTACTAAAGCAATAAAAGTGAAGCTATTCCGGCGATGTTACAGCGTTGCAAAACTCTCCCAGAACTCCGGAAAACCCCGCAGAGAGTTGCTCCTCAAGCTCAACGAGATTGACGTTAATTTTTCATTCAATTCTCGCCAAGCTGAGTGCACGTAGATAATATATATATGTATACACACCACGAAGTATAACGGACTACATGCGCCGTTGGGCGAATGTAATATGTAAGTGATCGTTATCGACACTTTTCAGCTATTACGATGTTGTTACCGTTTGGACTTTAGCCGCTGTTTCGAAGGCTTTCCGCCCGCGAAACCGTTGCGGGATATAGGAAACTCCCTGTCTCATTCTATATCAACGTTATAGTACCGCCCATAAAAGCCGCACACCGACGTACACGACGATTCCCCGGATCCATCCATCCCCCGCGTTACTCCCTCGCGGGGTGCTCTATTAGCAAAGTGTGATGGAGTTTTGCGAGCGCGATTACACTCGAATGAGTATTACCCCACCCGCTTTCCTCTCATCGCGATGCGAAGCAGTGTCTCACTCTCGAGGGATCGAGGGAGACGCGTTCGCTGAGGGACGAACCATTTCAACCCTTTCGCCATCGCGTTCCACTACCCCCCTTCGAACATCGGCAAAGTACGCTTGTCTTTGCTATAACTATATATATAGCTCATCGTACGCGAGCCTTGACTCTCTCTCTATACGCTCGTTGTATCCTGCTAATACCTTTTTCATCTCTTTCCGTTGCCTCGTAATATAATACGAATGATGACCAAAGAAAGCGAAAACGAATGACGCGACAGTGGACTCTACAGGTAGAAAATTACTTCACGCTTCGTCGAAGTCTCTCTCATCCTTCACGAATCGTCTCATCTACGAAGATATTATAACGACGGTTACGACTCTGTCTTTCTCGTTTCTCGTTTCTTTTCGTCCGCTTGTTACGCGGCAGCGCTTCCGAGAGAACCGCGCGAAATTGAACAAGAAGAACAACACGCGTCGTTCTCTAATCCATTTTTAATCGCAGCCCTCTGGCTCCGTTGGTTCGATGCCTGCCGCGTTACGAAGGATCGTAGATGTAAAAAAAAAAGCAATTCTCAGCATCGCGAGGCGCAAAATAATGCAAAGAAATATGCTGGTATATTGCTTTCGCGAATGAGACTGGAGGGTTCGATTCGTCCATTAATATTATTGCCGATTGACTTTATTGCCGAGCGAACTAATAATCGTAGTTCTGTTCTCCCACGTGTGTGTGTGTGTGTGTGTGTGTGTGTGTGTGTGTGTGTGTGTGTGTGTGTGTTTCCAAAGACTCGGCACGGGATGTTCGAGTGATCTACGGTCCAACGGAGACGCATTAGGAACGATGCGCGTGTGGAATGCCTCGCGTGGACACAAGGGACGAAGTAGTATACCAAAAGAAACGAAAGTGCAAAGCTCGACTGCGGAGAAGGGATGAAAAAAAAAAAGAATGAAAGCTTTCGCTGCCTAGCGGCTGGTGGGCGCTCGCGCGTTATTTAGCGACAATGTGTCGCGCATAGAAACGGCCCTAAAACAGCCAATAAACGCCGTTACGCGGCTATCCTTCCCCACCCTCTCCCTACAGGGAGAGGAACGGTGTTTGCCGAGTCGTGCCAGGGGGGTAGTTCACCACTCGGGTATATCGTGAAACGGGGAGAAAGCAAGCTTACAGCATACGGAGAAAGTGCGAGAAAAAACCCGGGACAGGATCTCTCGACCAATTTCGTCAGATTTCGAGAATTGTTGTTACGTCCGAAACGACGCCTGGAATCGCGAATAGAATCGACAAACAGGCATCAGAGTGTTCCATCGAAGCTCATGGGATCCTTTCTCACCGGAGCGCGATTTCTCGTAGACGAGAGCTAAACATAGTTTCGTTGGCGTGTAGAGAGGTTTTGCGCACAGCGCAATCGAGAGTCAAGACATCGTGTCTCTAGTCACAAGAATGAGAGAGAAAGAGAGAGAGAGAGAATGCGACATGACGATAGAGCCCTCTGGACCGCCCTTCTAAAACTATCCCCTCGTGCGGCGCGACGGAGGAGCGTCCGCGCGGGCGCGGGATCTCGCACACTCTCCTATTAACTTCCTACGTGCCTCAGCGGTTAAATGTGCCCCTTTATGCCGAGATAATGAAAATTACAAATAGCTATAGCGGAGGAAGGGTACTACGTATATAGGAATACGTGGGTGGGTGCGTTTAGCCGTCTCGGATAAACTGAAGGCATATATAGTTTCGTATAGTAGCGATCGGATCCGCAACTGCTATATTTGGACGAATACGCGGGGAGGAAGAGGGTTCTTTATTAAACTATATCTTGATCCTGAGAAAATAGGAATGATCCTAGAAAATTGCGAACAATTCTGGGATAACCGGAGAAAATCGGATGATGTATAGATAGTTTCTTGTTCTCGTTTCCCTTTCTCTCTATTTCACGATCTCGCTACAACAATATGTTTTCCTTTCCCTCCTCCCTTTGCTTCTGTGACCTTATACACTTGCACAACCCCTACACACACACATATACGCACAACGTGTGTAGCCAAGAGTTGTTTTCAGCTGGTCGGGGAATGGGGAAGAGAGAGCTTCGCTTCTGTTGCCATATTATGCTGTAGACCCCGACGACAACACGCCGCTTACTGTTCGCCGCAGTCGCGAAATTAGTTTTCCAGATAATCATCACCGCGGCATTGTTGTTGCCTTATAGTTTCCACGGTATAGGAGAACGAGGTAGAACGAGGCTCGTGCGTATGAGAGCGCCCTCGCGACCGAGTCCTCTATGTGTTGCCGTATAGAAGACTCAGTGCTCTAGAATCTACTCGCGACGTTGTTCGAGAATGTACTCGCGTCACGAAGAATACGTATATCTCGCGGTTTACTCTACCACTGGGGAGTAGAGAGATGAAAGTTAAAATAATACAAATGCGTGTATATTAATCCTGCGTTACGCCCGCGTTGCCTTTTGTCATATTGTACTCGGCGCGACGCGATAAGAACGATGTAATTTGCGTAGGTTCGGGTCACGGACAATCAAACAAAAAGACGCATAATTTTACGTCGTTTTCGTGCGATAATCGAATTTCGTTCGTATCTCCCACTGTGTGCATTAGTACAAAAAAAAAATCGAAGAAAAAAAAAATTATCAAGGTCTGCGTATATGCGTAAGTATTATTTTCTATGCGACACGCGGCGACGTTTCTACTGTGTCCCGTGACCCGTCGTCCCGTGTCAACCTTCTCTCCCCCTCTGCCCTTCTCGTCTCGGTGCAGCACAACGCCGGTGATTAATGTTGCCGAACAAATTGTCTAGAAAAACATGTCGCACACTGCAGGATATACTTTACCCTAACGCCGAGAGCGTAAGAGAGAGCTCAGTACAGGATAAGTTGTTTCTTGGATACGCGTGCGTAACGCACACGCATGAGGTCCGCACCCTTTATCTGCCGTTGCGGGGTCGCGCACCCTTATTTTCCAGCCCCGAGACAGAGAGTGAGGCTGAACAGCGGGCATGAGAGGATGTAGGGAACGGTATGAGGCCTGAGCACGGCGATCTCTGGCGCCGCAAAACCCCCCGGAGCTTCGGGCAAAAGCACACAGAGAAGAACCATTCGCTCGTTCGAGCTTCCAATACACATCAGTGTTGTTAGTCTGTAGTATCGTGTACCAAACTCGTGCGATCGCAAACGTCGGGGGGGTTCGCCCGGCGGTCCTCGTGCGTTACACACCCGCATACATACATTACGCAGATGATATCCGAGTAATCCGATTTACTTCGACTTCGCTATCAACGTTCGGGGCTCACGCAGCCGGGCAATTATACACAGTAGCATCCCCCCTCCCCCTCCTTCCCGGTTCATCCCTCGACTGGCATCGTTTTGTATCCAGAGAACCAGAGAATCTCTCGTTCGTCCAGTAGCAGCTAGAAGCGCCACCACTCGCGAACGTCCGATTAGAACCCTTGATTAGGCAAAGTCCCCCTCATTAATCGGTCATATCGTTCATCGCCGCACGCCACAACTTAGTTCAGCCGAAGGCACACGGTTAAACCACCGAATTCAATGCAAAAAAAAATAGATTCGATCGGGAATGAGGCCTCAGGAAAGTTCGAGAGGGATACAGGGTGCTTCGATGTCAACATTTTTCCCTATTATCCGGCATCGTTGATGGTCATTTTTTTCCTTTTACCAACTGAATATATGATTTTGACTGCCACTTCTGGGCATAGATTGCTATAATACTCGCACCCCATTCAGCGATCCCACATACCTATATCTCTCAGCGGAGAAGTTGCAGCGCAAACATATAACTGTAGGTTGTTGCTATTGCTGCTGCGCTCTGTTCACCACTGGTATCCCCCGTACCTGTGCCCCGTGTGTACCGTGTCCACGCATGTCGCATAAAGACCGGATTTTATTACAAGCGGATTCAAATTCCGTACACTCTCCGCTCGGACCTCGTGAGGAGCGGGAGGAATGAAGCGAACGGCGACGAGCCCCCATGGCGCGACCGGTGACTAAGAAAGAAGTTTGAGAGAACGTTGTACGAAGGAGAAGTCAAGCGAATCTCGGAAGGCGAAGGGAGTATCAGAAATATGCTCTTTTCATCTTTCTCTGCCTCGCGAAATGTAATGTATTGGTCTCTTTCTCTCATTCCACGGAGGGCAGAGAAAGAAAGCAAACCCCGCGTTAACCCATAAACCATATACACACGGGGCAACATTTACTATACTCGTATTCTATTTCGTGCGAATAAAAATTCCGATTTTATTTTGTTTTTATTTTTATTTTATTTTTTTTTTATCGCCTGACCTCTAAATCTCCGGGATCTGAGAGAGAGAGAGAGAGAGAGAGAGAGAGAGAGAGAGAGGTAGAGGTAGGTAGGCAGGAGAAGAAGATCTTCGTAGGAGGCGTGTAGGAAGAGTGAGTCTCAACGATGTAAAAGTGCCAGCGGGAGTCGTCCCCCCGGCAGTGAGAAAAAGGGGACCTCTCGCTTCGTTCTTATACTGCCACTCTATAACGCTCTTCGTATACTTACACGTCGTTTTCGCGCAGGAGCCCAGTAGAAGTATCCAAACAGACAGTATGCGGCGGGCATAACCCGTCCGTGTAAAGCGAAGATGTAGGGAAAAAGATTTCACGATGAGGAGAGATAGAGAACGAAACGAGAGATGGTAAACGGGGACGCTTTAGGGCCATAGAGAGTCGACCGAGCGGTCAATCTAAACGACCCTTATATCCTTCGCTCCTTACACTCCTCGCGTGTACTACTATGCGGCGTTTCTTCTTTTGTATTTCTTCTTAAATCTAAATAACTCCATTTTTCTCCCTTCCCTTGTAACTCGCGCATCGGAGACTTACCACCGAAAATCTTGATATTAAACATCCCCAATCTCGTTTTTCCGGATTGTAGCTCGCGGGCAAACGTGTAATACAGACGTTGAGAAAACGATTTCACGAATTGCGTACGAAAGTTTCCCCCCTGCGTCGGTATCAGACAACCGAACGACCGTTCGGGGTCGAGAAAACGGGGTGGTAACTACACTCGTGCCATCATTGACGAGACCCTTTTCGAGATGCTGAAAAACAACTGTGCGCCAGTTTATTTCGAGTTCCACGAACGAAATGTAAGGGTCATAGAAGACAATCCGTCACTGAGCGTTAATACACGAGACTATTTCGTCGACCGAATTGCTGCTCTCGTTCGTCGTCTTCGTACGATGAAGAGGGTGAAATGGAGCAACTGGCGAACGAGTGGAGTGGGAAGCGCAGAGAATCAGACAGGAAAGTGAGAAACCCAGGCAGTTTATAACGGCGTCAGCAGTTGTTACATACAGAGATATATATCGTATTCTACTATTACATATATATATGTATATATAGACCGAAGAGACTCGGGTCGCGTAGGAGTCAGAGGTCGGGAGTTTAAGAGACTGTTACAAGCTGACGCCTCACTCCGACTCGCTATATAATAGTGTAGTAGAGCAGGAGAGCTCGCTGCTGCTACGGGGAGAGAGTGAGAATGAAGGGTCGTCCCAAACTCGTAGGGATTCAAGTCCACAGGGTGTGGGGGTGTGGTGCAGCAGGTACATTCTCGCCGGGTGTGTCACGACCCTCGATCGTTGCCAGTTCAACGATGAGTCTGACCCTGTCGGTAGGCGATTCTGGGCGAACGCTAGGAGGTGATGGCCACGACGAAGCTTGCTGCCGCTGCTGCCACTGGCGAGGTCACCAAC
Source organism: Buathra laborator (assembly GCA_934046635.1). Classification (NCBI taxonomy): domain Eukaryota; kingdom Metazoa; phylum Arthropoda; class Insecta; order Hymenoptera; family Ichneumonidae; genus Buathra; species Buathra laborator. Next base: position 6,005,267 of record OW203901.1, read on the forward strand.
GGTGACAATCGACTCTGCCTGCCCGGACTCTCGGGATAGCGCGACAGCTGCGGAGCCAATAACTTGCTAGTCTCGCAACCTCGGGGTTGGATCTCGCATTTCCACGCGATCCTGTGGAACGAGGGTGTCCCACCCCGGAGAGAACAGTCTCCGTTGAAACCCGAGAGTAACGAAGACAAAATCGCGAATCTGTTTGATACGTTCCGAAGGAAATTCGCTGCGGAATTAACACGACTGTTGGAACTCGAGCAATTAGTCGAATTCTGATACTTATTGGACGCGGAATACAATTATAAAGTCCGCATTGATTATTGATGTACCAATTTTTCAAGACGATAAAATTTTATTTCGAATGGAATGTTATTCTTTGATCATAAGGTTCATCGCCCTGCGTGAACGAATCTCGTGCTTATCAACCCTTTGTATTTTATTCTGTTTTCGCAAGTATCTCTTCTGCGGAATTATTCTCTGGGTTCGTGGGATTTCGACAGAATCAAATGAAGTAGAGAAGGTGTGGAGATCGAAACCCGGTATATAAAAAGAAGAAAAAAAAAAGCGTCGGGAGAGAAACGAGAGAGGCAAAGGCAATTATCGTAACGTAGCTGAACGACAGGTCGAAAAGAAAGGAATCGAGGAAAATGGAACGTTGAGAATCCAACGAACGTAGTATTATAGGTATATCCGGTTGCCATTGGCTCTTTCTCTTCCGTGGATATATTTTTCGCTGGTCCTTTTATTGGGCAAATCGTTGAAGCTCCCATCAACATCAGCTCGTGAGGGAGTTAGTGAACGCTGGTCGGCCGAGTCTCTTCGGCACAGACACACTCACACACACACGTAAGCGCACAGTCGCTCACACTGACGTTGCACTCGTTCGTTCGTTGAATTTTTCTCTCTTTTACTCTTATTCCCTGGGCTCGGCTCTCGGGCCAACGAACCAGGAATCGCTATCGCCCTTCGGAAAATTTAGTGGCGACCCACGGCAAAACAATTATATAAATTCCGGAGCGAATTTTCGGAAAAAGCGCGTTTCTGGTGCCATAGATTAAACGCAGTGGCCGTGTGAAAAACCGGTGCAACTGGAACGCCGAGGCGGCATTGGCGGGACGAGTTTTCCACCGTTCGCTCGGGCTGTTGGAAAACGCGTTCGGGATTCACGGCGACGACGCCGGCGAAACGAACGGCGTCGGCTATCAGTGACACGTCGCGTGTTAAATCGCTTTGTTGACACACATAACATGTCCACGGAAAAAAAAAAAAAAAAAAAAAAAAAAAAAAAAAACGCCGGTTGGCGCAACGACGCGACGATATTATCCGATCTATGCTCAATCGCATTCCCGTCAGTTCGACACACTGGACCACACAGGCTTTCGCGCTGTTACTTTTTTTTTTTCGTTTTCACGCTAAAAATCCATTCGTCGATGTATTTGTTTTTGTATTATAAATCATATTGTCGCTTCGCCGAACGCTGTTTATGTAACAACCGAATACGAGAAATCGTGGCGATAAGAAGAATTCCAGACATCCATTAATATCGATGACGAATTTTCCGTTATTATTTTATTATTTTATCGGACTCTCAGAAATTCGCAATACCGAAGAGCTAAACAGACACAAAGCGATTCAATTGCCGTATATACATATATCAACAAGTTGTCACCGCTCGCGCACCCTTTCACCCCTATTCCGTTATTATTTTATGAATTGAGGATTAAATTGTCCGCTGAACATTACGCCGACTTTTATCAATTTTTCTACACATACATGTCTACCAACCGCAGTCATAAACGACTGCATCCATAGAGGTGTATATGAACATACGACCGTAGGAATGAGTACACGTGAACGGCGAAGTGGAAGTTTTGAACGGAAGCCGCAACCCTTCGCATTAGCGAGGCTCGCGGTAGAAGTGGCCCATCGCTCGCGTTACACCAACTACGGTACAGTGAAATTGATTACCAATAGTAACGTACAGCGAGGGTCTGGTGCTGCTTCGTTTCTCGCGTATGTATCGCGTTGCCTTCTCCCTCACGCGGCAAAGTACAACAGCCAACGTGTCCGTGAGTTCTCGCGAGCACTGCGGCCTGCGGTAATGATGTTTTGATGCGCGAGAGACCCCGGTGCTGGAGACCGAGTGCTCGCGGTATCGACTGCAGTTAACTAATGGAAGCTCTCCGATAATTGCGAATACTCGCGCGGACTCGCGAACTGGGAGAGTAAATGTTCCACGAGCGAGCGACAGTAATCATCGTTACCGTTCGTTCGACCACTTCGAGTACAACACACGTGCGGACTTCTGCATCGAAAAGTTATACCGCGAGGGTTTGGAGAAACGCAAGAGGGGTTTTCAATATCAGAGGGGAAAGACAGTAACTTATTGGTTATACACATCGAGAAGTACACGAGTCGGTGTTATCAATTATGTTGGTATTCATCGTCACATTTACATTCACATTTCTGTCTGTAGCGTAATGCGAGATATTACGGTAACGAAACTCAAAAAAATGTCGGAAAGAGTATTAAACGAAAAATTCATTAAAATACTCGAATTTCTATCTGAATTACAAACTCGCGTTATCGTAATAGTATCGAATGTGTAACTGTGTATTATTCGTTGCTCTCGCATCGTTATCAATTTTCGTGTCTCGATTATCGCAACGTGACGGACAGATTAATTGTACGGCAGTATAAACGATTTGATCGATATATCGATCGAGACAGCATTGATGTTGCATAGATACAGGATATTATATGGCGTTCGAATGTAATGTGTTTTCCCGTTAATTTGATACCGCGGATGCCGTAACCCAATTTTTCAAATACGTATAAACCGTGCGTTATGAAGTGACAACGATGATTATTGACAGGCAATGTTATATGGATTACACGGTCGAATACGATCGTTACTGCGTACCGGATTTTTATTTTTATTCCTTTTTTTTTTACTGTCGCAATATTGCGGATAATGTTGTCGTATATACCCCATAGAGGTTTCAGGGCGTAGCTAATCGCATCGATCGCATTATCCACGCAGTTCTTTCTCTCTGTTATTTTCTCATTTTTTTTTTTTTCACTCCATCTCTATCCCGCACCGTCTCTGGCTCTTCGACGAATTCCACACGTACGTGAACGAATCTCTCTCGCTTTCTCCCTCGTTATTATACGTGTATAAGCAAATTCAAGTGTTATTCATGTATGCGCGTCCCGGAGCGCACTAAATTTCGTCACGGTGAAGGGAGGTCATGCGGGAGACACCCCAGCGCAGCAAGCATCGCACAGTTCATCCCGCGTTTTATGCCTTTTTTTCACGGAGAACAGTCATATGCTCGGGCTCTCTCCTCTTTTTTTTTTTTTTTTTTTCGTTTTTTTTTCCTTTTTTACCTCGGCAAGCTTTCATAAAAAAGCATAAAGAGTTTTTCGAGTACGAACAGCAACAGCAGCGCATACACTCTCGTGCACCGCGAATACGGTATATACAATATGAACCATGCATTGTGTCAACGTTACCGCCATGCGAGTCGCAGAGAGAGAGAGAGAGAGAGAACAGTGTTAAAAAAAAAAGGAATATGTACGAAAGGGTCGAAAGGAGGAAAAGCGATAATGAATGATTTATAAAATCATTAGAGTCTGTTGAAACTTCATAAAGCATGGAAAATGCATTGAAAAGTACGAAAGCTCGAATCACCGCGCGTTAGGGAGGGATAGGTGAAAACTGCTGTTTCACGATCGACGGCTCACCGAAAAGCTGCTGCTACAACGATATTTCCTTTCATACCTCATACCAGACACTGTGTTTTTTTTTCGTCTCGGTTTTTTTTTTTTTTTTTTTTTTTTCGTATTAACTTCGTCGCTACGTCATCTAGACACTCCATTTACCTCGAGAGTCAGTGTGTATGCGTGTGTTCGGATCGACCGCGGTACACAGTAGCCTCCAATCTCTATCTGGCATCGTGACATCGGCCATTCGCTTACAGAACGATGGTAGAAAAACGAGAGATACGGATAAAGATATACGAGAATGAATGGGAGATAGACAGAGTGGGCGGGAATGTTTGAAGATCGATTTCTCCGAGTCGATATACCAATCGTCTCCTTGACCTTGCGAAATGAGCACAACGAAAGCTTCGAGGCGCGAGTCTAGACTGAAATCGGAATGACAACACCCTGCCCCCAAAAATGTGTGTCCCAAGGAACCAGAATGGAACAAAAAAAAAAGCTAGAATGAGAAAATACGACGAAAGAGCCTCATTTCAACTGTAAAATTTTATCGCGTCGCCGGGTTAAGTTTTCCGGCCGAGGCGACGATATTTTTCCTGACTTTTTTTTCTTTACTGCTTCTGTTCGCTACTACGGATCCCTCTCGCTCTCTCGCTGATGCTGGCCCTGCGAGAATCGTGCTTCCAAGCTTTTCAGTAGTGCCTCCACGAGCTCGAAGCTCGCGCTCTCTCTTTAGTGAGGGGGATTGGGCAGTTTCCCTCTCGTCGTCCTCTCGTTCTCGCTTACTCTCTCGTGCTGAGCGCCCCTCGGCCGAGAGAGAGGGTGGGAGGGAGGGGGTGGCAGAGGCAGCCCGAGCGATGGTGGCGCGCCATTGTTCGGGTGATATTTCAGCTACGGGGGTGGTTGCCAGCGGAGCCGTGGCAGGAGTTGGCTACGGGTCGAATAAGGACGTAGAGAGAGGCATGCAGGCAAGGGGGCGGTAGTCAGCTGGCTGTGACATGCCGCCTACGCCGCCAAAGGGGAACCGGAGCGCGGGCGCTTAGGAGGATCGGAGGCTGGAAAGGGGCCTCGCGTTATACCACTACGCTACGTATTCTATCGCAAACTCACCTACATATATGTATCTGTATATATATATACATATCGGACGCTACATATAGTTATAGAGTATGAAGCTCTCGATAAAATACAGTTATATAAAAGCGTGAGATTGCAACGACGCGGCTTATACGAGAGGAATATACTCTTTCATCCAACGATATTTGAGGCCTTGACTTTGAGACGGTAGCGAAAGAGGAGGGTTGAAGGAGAACGCGATGGGGCATAAACGGTCGCTATTCCCCACCCTCCTCCCTCCTCCCTCCTTCCGATCTCGGTCCTTCTACTAGTATATCGTTATCACTCGAAACGGCCGAGCCTCCCTCGCCTTTGCCTCTTTTTGAATCGCTGCGATATCGCTCTCGAGTAAAATATGTAATCCACCCTGTCGTCGTCGTCGTCGGCTTTTCTATACTCGATATGCGGAAGAGAGAAAAAAAGGGAAGCTGAAAATCTCGCCTCGATAAACTACAATTTTATTATCCAATTCGGCGGTTTATAAATCTATCGCCATTTGTCATGCGTAAAGTTCTTTGCTTTTTTTTTTTATTAAATAATACGCTGTTTGTAGTAGCGACAGCAATCCCTCTCAAAGTTTCCAACGTGAATGGTACCACTACAGATGCACAATATATATTGAGAAAGTAGAGTTACCTAATACGCTCCGTTAGACAGCCAAGATCTTCGACTCACGTGAATATAGCAACGCCAGTGGTTTTGGCCAGCAACCTGCCAGACGGGGGTGAGAGATTCTCGAGCTTTTCTCTACGCCAAGAATTCGCGTTCGCCTCACCGCGAGAGTCGGCGAACTCTCGGTGTATATACAAGATTCTGGCGCGAGAGAAGGAAGAGAACGAGAGAGAGTTTAATAATTATTATTCATAAGACTCTCTCGCGGGAGTCGGCCAGGCGTGAGACTAAGCAAGAAAGATGTGCTGCAAAACAAGGGGCGCTCGCGCCTCGACTCGGTTCTCGACTATCTCTCTCCCTATCTCTGTGCTCTCTGTCTTGCTCCGTTTATTCTCTTGTTGCGTTGCGTTGCTACGATCCTCCGTGTTCTCTTGAAACGCTATATACCTCCATCTTCGCCGCTTCACCAGCGCCACCCTTCTCTCTCCCCCCCGCAATGGGAGAGACGATGGCGAGACGAGGTAGAGGCGAAGGGATGAGGCACGCTCGACTCAGTCGAGCAGAAACCCAATCACTTCCGGCGTCTGCGCCCATTAGGGCGCCGCGACGCTGACGTCGGCTGACGCTTACACCTCGTCCCCATCCCTCCCCTTTATCCTCGGTACTTCGGCCTTTTCTTATTTTCCTTCTTTATCGGCCTATCTCTCGCTCTTGCCTCTCTCGCGATTTTCTCGCGTTCATCCAGCAACCGTTCTCAGTCCAGAAACTCTCTCTCTCTCTCTCTCACACCGTTGTATAACGGGAAAAGCACTAGTGACCTTTCTCTCCCTCTCTGTACCTCGACTCTCTTACGCCTTCTCGTTCAAGTCACTGCCTGCGCCAAACCACAAAACACGCCGATTCCATTGTTCCGATAAGCGTTCGTCTGTAAGAAGCTTCTTCATCGGCGGAGCTAATGACGTACTCGGGGAATTACAACGGTGGTAAAAGCTCCAACCTTCCCTCCCGGTTGTTTCGTACAAGTGGTGTACCAAGTTTGCCGAGTATAAACTCGAGGATGTCCTATATTCATCTATCGCCATCTCTATACACGACGGAAGATAAATCGATCGGGAAATAATAGTCGTGTTGACCACGGAATCACCGCGGGGGGAGGTATTGCGAAATTTGCCCATCTCGTATATCCCAAAGTGTGGAATCGTTAGCCTACCGTTGATGGGCGTACGGTTTATTACTATCGTTCATCTCAATTTGAAACCTCGAAGCTTGCCGGCTTGCGAGAGTTCAACGCGTGCATATTTCACCGTGGCAAGTTCCACGTTGACCGCGCGGCTTTCTCCCTCTACTCTCGTCGACTAATTCACGGGTAATTCGGGTCTCGTTACGAGTTACCGAAGGGACGAGAGGGAAGTTTATGATAATATCCATAGACGAGCTATAAATTCGTCATCGATAATCGATAGGACACATATCAATTGAAATGTTTTTTTTCTTCGTCTGTTCACAGGTTTATCAATGCGAGACGCAGAATCGTTCAACCGATGATCGACCAGAGCAACAGAGCCGGTAAGTCGAGCCCAGTTATGTCAACAGACGCCTATAACACTTTTACACACTCATCACACGACACTCCATATCACAATGGCGCTATCAATTACGAATACGCTGCAAGTTCACGGGCGATCAGTCAGAGTTATGGATATTCCGTTCATGCTGACGGTTGTACCCCGTTAAATCCTTACGGGTTGATGTAGGTCAGTGTACAAGTGAATCGTAGGTGCGGCAAAGTGGGGGCATCGACTTCGCGCGGTTAAAAAATTAATTGGCATCAATTAAAATATTTTTAATTATTTTAATAATTCACATCATATGTATCTCGGGAGTGGCAAAGCAATGTTTTTAATCATAGAAACTCAATTTTTTTTTTTCTTTTATAAATTTTTTCTCATTATACGAATTACACTAATAATGTTAATCTTCGATATAAATAATCACCGGAAAGAATTGTAAAATGTTTTCGGAAACGAAGCGTCTGCGATGTCCGATTCAGTTAAATTTGTCACAAGTGTCCTTATCATTGTTAGAAATATATATAGAAATACGATACGATATTTTCATCAATTACCATAACATCTGTTACATTATCGTCACGAATTGTACGTTGAAAAATTGTCTGTAAGAATTTCGCAAGCTTGAACTTTCGTTTTGTCTAACCGCCACGCGCGCGGAATGACCGAAAGCGCGAAGCCGCGAAACCCAATCGAATAATGTTGAATAAACGAAAGCCGCACGAGCACTCCGGTGCTTGTCTGCTAAATGGAATCCCACAAAGCTCTCGTGAGTCGCATTAGCGAACAGATTGATTCAATTATCCACGCGGAAGTGAGGCGGTGAACCATTAGCGCTGCTATATCGAGTGTCGAATTAGCTCCGGTGGATGTCCGAGAGCGGAGATGCGATGCCGAGAGTGGCCAACACTCGAGAGTGATAAATTAAGAAAAGCGCCGTGCCTCGCGTACGGTTTCAGAGGAGTGCACCAAAGATTCGTTCTGATGTCCAGATGAGAATAGACATAATAAACGTAATTACGTAAAATCAGATAATAGGTAATACTTAGATTTTCGGGTGATTCGCATTTGATAGGAAAACGGATAGAAATCTGCCAATAACTGATTAATTGCCAATCACTACATCGAATAAACGAATCCTAACCTCGAAAGGATAATACAGTACACACGGTAGATATAGGTACGACACGTTTACGAGGCGGGAATCACTTCGTTTGCAGTAAAAGGAACAGAGCAGGGAGAAGGTCGCCGAAGTAATAGGTATATCCGTAGTGGCAAGCCGAAGGGGTATGAGAACGACTATTCTACTTTTCTCTCGGTGCTGAAGTTCCTGATGGCACGGGAGAGGGTTCGAGGGTTTCGGTTACATTGCCGTTCGGGGTACTGCCTATTCTATACAGACCTTCGAGGCAGTCGAGCCGCGGGAGGGGGTGGTATGGAAGAAAATAGCATCCGAAGGAACGAGAGGAAGAAGCCGGTGCGGAATCCCGCAGCATCGTCTCGTCTGCTACAGGGACCCGTGCGGGGTGGATAACGTTCCGGATAACGCTTGGATAACGGCGGGATAATTGGTAGCGGTGATCAGACCGAGTTTTACGATCCGGCAACACGCTGCCGCACCCGAAAACCTCTCTCCGCATCTCTTGAAAAGCTCTTTTCTCTTCGTATACTTTCGTTCTCGGGCTCGCTTTTCTCCTGTCTCCCTTTTTCCTTCTTTCCCTGATAGCAATGAAACGAAGATAAAAAAAAAACGAATGAGCACCGACTCTGTCTCACACGCACAAACATACCGCGCGACAGCTCTTCGGAAAAGTCGCTGTAGTGTGTGTTATTATACACACCGGCGAGTTTCGTACGCAGTCGAGGGGTTGCTACGGTGTTTCTGTACCGTGGGATACCCAACGGCCGAAACACGAGAGGCGATTCGCGTACACTTTTACGACTGGACCCCTCATAAACACTCAACTGAGTTACGGGTTGTTTGTTTTACCGAAACTGGGCTTCTCACAGTAGCTAACCGTCCCGTGAGCGGCTACCTTAACGCACGTAGTTACAGTACTATAATGCAACATAATGCTATGGGTTCTTATGGCAGCCAATGCGGAGAAACTTTTTCGACAAGTTCGATAGGGCAGCACGTGTATGATTATCCAGTTTTCTTCTTATTAGATACTCGAAAAGCTGCAAACACTGTTTTTATTGAGTCTACTAATTTTTTTTTTTTTTTTTCTACTCGATCTCTGTTGAAATTACTTTGAGAGATTTTTTCTTCTTTTTTTTCTTTTTTTTTTTCTTTTTTTTTTATCAAGCAATATTATCAACGAGGTCAACGAGACAATATCGTTAGAGTGACTACGCGCTCTCTCGAAGTAGAAAGAGATTCTCGGACCAGCAAAGTGGAAATTCGTGTCCACCACAGATTATCATTCCGATGTCAATCCCGACGACCACCATAGTCCTCTTCCATTCCTCTTGGCATACGTTCCGCCTCTCCTATTTATTATCTTATTCATTTCTTATTCAATTTGCTCTCTCGATTTAAATCGACACCTTGCCTCGTATTGTTGTTGCCGACGAATGTGAGGGTTTTTTTTTTTTTTTTCTTCAACCGTTAATAAATTTTCGTTTGTCCGATACATCGAGTGCCGAAAGGGAAACTCGTACGTTCCCTATAGAGTTCTTACGAGATGCCTGCGGGAAAACGCCCCCTGAACTTTCTTTCTGTCGTCGTTTCGCGCTCTCTCGACGATCGGCAGTCCATTAGAGTCTAATAGCTGATACATTAGGCCCTCAGGGCGAATTTCGTGTTCTCTCTGCTAGCGCTATTTTTCTCGCTGCGTCGAGAGAAAAAAAAATCGGGATAAATGTATTTTTCAAACGGTCCGGAGTTCCGGGTAATCCCTGCGGTCGCCGTCGCGATCCCTCGCGCCTCACCCTTGCCGAAAAATCTTCTACCGTATAGCAAAATTGCGAATCGATCTTCTCAACTCGACAGCAGTATGTTCTATGAATTTCAATCGCTCTGAAGGGAATTTAAAAAGCTGATAATGAGTAACTGCAAAAAATAATATATTTTTTCAATTCTCACAGAAATTTCTATATCAAAAAAATAAAAAAATAAAAATTCCGATTATTAATCTTTTACATTAATAAATCTAAAAGTAAAATATCGGACATAACCTAAAACGTTAACCTTAAAAATGTATTATTACGTATTATTATAACTAATTTTCCAAAAAAAATTGTAAATTTCTAGAGTTTCATTTTTTAATTTTTTTTTCATTTCGGAATCGACTGAAATACTTCGCAGATAGCTTCCAGCATATTGGCTTGCAAATGAAGAGTCAACGAGATTCTTCGAAATTTCAATATTTTTCATGCCACGAGTATCTATTTTTAGATATCACAGTTGTTGGGTTCGGCTTCACTTTGACTCGTTATCTCTCCCGAGATTGCATTAGACCGTAATGTGTTTAAGTCTGAGTTATCCAAGCCGCACGACAATTCGCCGAAGGGATGGGAAACCCGCTGGAGTGACGTAGATATTGTATACGCAGCGAGAAAGCATATACATATATAGTACAGACCTCGAATCCTCGTCGGACTAATGACGCCGACGCCGCGAGCGTCATCAATCATACTTTCATTACGAGGATTGCGCAGCGCGCATTGACTCCGCCTACAGGCATTGTTATTACCGCGAGAGAATTCTGCCGAGTGCGTTGCGCGATATTTCCAACGCCCTGAGGAAGTGCTCAATGCGATAATTCAACGACCGGTGCTCTCGATAATTATTGTCTCGAATTATAGTCGTCAAAAATACGAAAATATAAATCGAACGAATGCGGTTGCGCGTAACACCGTATAAAATTAGTATAAAATTATCAACTTTCAATTGACGTACGTAGTTCGCGCGAAATAGTCGTAGAGCGAAGGGACTCGCATCCGCAGGCAGTGAACGAATAGAGGCGCGTTCCGGGTTTAAGCGCTTTCCGCTCCTTAATACCTCTCATAAAACCGCGATCCCTTTTAAATCCCCCTTCAATCACACGGGCGCACGCCCGAGCCGCAGGGACATATACAACTACCGTATAGTATGTACTACACACCAGTCGAACTATAAACTATAAACCCGCAGTGCATCATTTTACGAGGTACAAGCTGCTGGCGTTGTTACTGTTTCTCTCGGTAAGGTCTTTCGTATGTTTCTCGCTCTTCCCTGTTTCTCTACGCGAGTTATTCTATTAGGTTTGTGTAGGACAACACACGGCGTGTAGAGGAGTATATATACCGCTGTGTCACATGGGGCTAAAACTTTTCTATTACTAGCGTACGAAGCAATTAAACGAGAAGAGAGAATATTCTTCACCGGTTATTTCTATGAGAACAGTCAGTCTATCTATCAACGAATTATTTGATTGTAGAAATTTTTTATTCGAATTAAGAAAATTCAATGAATTTGTTTTTATATTCCACACGCGCGTAAAATCGAAAAAGTCTGCAAAGCACACGGAGAGACACTGGTCTTGGAAGAAGGGAAACGTGCGATGGGTAAAACCGCCCCATGTCCCTGTATTTTCAGAACGACGTAGTAAAAGCGTAACAGCCGCGTCCCCGAAGTACCGTAAAGCTGTGACCGGTGTACGTTGAATTTCGCGATGATGCCGAACGATAACCACCCGGCCTCTCGTCTAGGATACATCGAAGTACCTATTCGTATGTACAACTACCGCGTAGAATGCGAATTACAGCGAAACAACGGGTTGACCCTTTTCGCAGCTTCTTCGATCTTTTCATCGATATCCCAATGTCTCACGTACGTCTATATACCTTGTACTTGCATCCCTTACAAGCTACAAAAACATCTTTTCTTTTGCGTCAAACGTCTTTCGGAGTCGACTTGAGTATTCGAAAGCTTCTCCACACTCGAGAGGAAATCTCTCGGCTTGGTGTACACAATACGCGAACTGATAGTATACTATTATTACCGAGAACGCCATTATGGCAAACTCTCCGCCGCCCTTGGTAATTACTCTTTCCCGGTACCATCCGAGTCGAGACGAGAGTACTCGGGAGGGATGCAACATATGTAATATATATATATATATATATATATATGTATAAACTGTAAACGACTTCCCACGAATCGCGATACGTGCGCAACGCTCGTCATAATCTCAATAAACATCGCTCATATATGCTTGTCGGCTCGGAAGAGCTCACCTACGCCCTCGAGAATTTTACGAGACCCTGCGTGCGTATAGTACATCATGCGTGTGTATCTTCGAAGTTCGCGAGTCGGGTGACCACAGTTAAGATTCTTGTTTTCCTCGAGTAGTAAGATAAAAAGAATCTCTGTCTCATAACGCGCGAGAGAGAGAGAGAGAGAGAGAGAGAGCGAAAAAGTTCGCCCGCACGCAGTGCCCAGCTGCAGTAAGTGACAGCGAATTGCATTTCGGTGTACGACGAGGAATAAATACAAACGCATCCCTTTTTGCCACAGTCGTTATTCGGCTCGCAAAACGTCTCGAACGATGCGCATTCGCGCGTGTATCGCTCATCCGGCTGACGTCATAATTGTCGGCTTTTGCTTATTACCCGAGAAGCATTCCACGGTAGCCAGGGGTCATCTTTACCACAGCCATTACTATATATACGCTGTATGGTAAAGCGCGCGCGTCCACGCACCGCCCCGCCGGGTGGAAGTTCGAGTCGTAGATCACGCGGGGCGCGTTCTTGCATCTCGTTTGCAATTTTTTTTCTCTGTTCTCAATATAATAACAACGTCTTTGTGCCTTTCATTTTCGCTGTCTATGATTGTCATTTACGACTGTCAACTTATTTGCTTCTCGATTACCCCCGATTGGTCGTTCGAAATTCGTTGGCATTCGTGGAATGACGAATAAAGTTGCGTTCGAGAGTCTACGTTCACGAATATAATTTTCCACGAATGAGCCGAGGGTGGGGGTTGTTGCATTGGGGTGCTTCTATTTTCATCAAATATTCCAGCTGGTGCTCGGAGTTGCTCGTGGTATAGAAACCCTCCGCTACTATTCTGCTACGCTATTACCATGACCCCCAAAGAATCCTATAGTCCACGAGGGCCATTCGTCACGGACTCGCTGAGAGGTTTCGCCTCGATAACGCGCCAGGGCCCCGTGCGTTATCCTTATACCTCGTGTGCTCTACGGTGCCTCCCTTCGCTCTCTTATTCGGGCATCGAGTTGACCCTGCAGATACGGTAACGGCATCAGCAACGAAAGAAGAAGAGAGCTAGAAAAGCGAAATCCGCTATCTCTTAGCGGAGCCCTACTGGTCGCTCCCTTCTTCCAGAGTAGAGAATCCCGAAGCATAGCTCGCGTCCACTCCATCTCACTTGGCTCGATCCGCTTCTACTCCCTTTCCCTCGTTCCCCCATCCTCCCCCTTCGGACTCTTTCTCCTTCGTTTTCTTCTGCATCTCTACCCTCTTCCACATCGCCATCTCGTCGCAGCGATATTCGCACGGATTCTTTCATCCTTCTCCGCATCAGACCCGCTCTCCCTCGGTGGATCTCTGCAGTACGTAGTACAGGACCGAGAATGCTCCCTATCCGCGGATGCCATCAATCAAGCTTGTCAATTTGTAATGGCGACTCTCTGTGTCCATCTCGAATGGGTCCAGAAGCTCCGGACGAGAGAGCGCCGCACACCCTCGCGATTCGCTTCTATACGAGCGAAGGAAGAAAACTTCGGGAGAGAGAGAGAGACGCGAACGAAGAAAGTCGTCGCAGCCGCAAAAGCTAGCAGCCATTCTCTCAGATCCCTTTTTCCGTTCGTTCAGACTTTCTTCGACTGTTTTCTTCTCTTTTTTTGCTATTTCTCTCTATTTGCTTCTTTCTCGTTTTCTGTCTTGAGTATTTCTTTCGCTCTTTTAGTTTTCCCCACAGACGTATATATACACGTATAGCAGTAGCTGAAACACTGGCCCAACTCGATGGGATATCACCGGCATACGGGAGGCTCACCCGTCTCACTGCTGAGACCGGACCTCCCTCTTTCCCCACTGCGCCCGTACTATCGGCGAGTTTAACGTCCCTGATGTCTCCGGGCTAAATAAAATAGATGTCCCGGGGTCAGAAATTGGGAGAAATTGCGCTCGACCTCTGCGGGGGGTTGCGCCAATGGTTCTCGGTGTGTGCTTTGGCTACTACACCACCGAACGCTCCTGTCGAGCCGTTTAGAAGAGAAGGACTAAGGTTTGGCAGCGAGCATCAGTGCGCAACGGTATCTGGGGACTCTTTTCGAATTGTTCTCTCGAGTCTCTCTGAGCACAACAGAGCACTTCGACGGCTTCGTATTGTACGAATTACTTCTGTTCGAGGGGAAAAAAAAAAAAAAAAAAAAACCGAGGATTACTTAGCGCATAATGAAAATTGATAGAAGATCATTCAAAGCCACAAGGCGCGAAGATATTTTTTTTCTTATCAACACATTTCTTGTGTCCGTTGGATAGTAAAATGGTGTTGAAAAAAAAATGGTCAATTTTTGCGGGCGATACTGCGGAGCCGCAGAAGAGGCCGAAAGTCTTTGGTATAGCAGCTTGGAAACTGGCGTCACGTAGACTTGATGTAGAGTTACTTAGAGTGCCGATCCCTCGTCCGCGTTATATTCCACCACGCGCGCGCACGCACACAGGACAACGTTAGGTCGGAGGGTTTGAAAGGTGTGCTTCTATACTACACTATATATGACTCTGCTTTTCGATCCCGGGACTTTCCATGCTTCCATGCTACCTCTTCCCGCTCTCTCTCTCTCTTTCTCTCTTTCTGCCGCTCTGTTCTCGTACGGCATAGATCATACGTTAATTGAAATGGGGTGCCCGTGCGCTACTCGTCGAATACAAACGACCGACTTATAGAAACGTTATTATTTGCCGGAGCCTCCTCTGTGGGCTCTTCGTCCTCGTCGTCGCGCTTTCGTTCACTCGCTTGCTTCCTGGCTGAGGGACAACCCCTCGCATCCACATGACTCTCGCCCTCCCCGCCCCTCACCCTACACACACATACACGCGCCCTCGGTAAAGCTTGCCGGCCTTACCCCGGGCTTTACCCAGGAAATTGCGTTTCGTCCTATTATCATTTCCACGTGTTTACCCGAAAAAAGAGAAAAAAAAAAAAAATGATCAGTGAAGGGGAAAAAACAGCAAGGAACGAAAAAAAAAGTCGCGGAGAAGGTTGTTTTACTGTCCACTGGGGAACAGTGTCCATACCACTGCAATACATAATGTGACTAGTCCTTTCATTCCTAATATTCGATAGCAAAAAATCTTCGATAGTTTTTTTTTTTTTTTTTTTTTTTTTCGATAAACATAAAAAAATGAATTCTCAATCCGATTGTATTCTATGCGGAGAGTATCCATTCCCCGAGGATGTCGGACTAGCAGTCGGACCTCCCCTTCATTTCCCTTTCCACAAGACCGGATGAACTTCGATATCAGCCATGTAAACGAGCACTGCAAGCCCCATATCGTTAGGAGTATATAAATTGGTAGTGCGACTGGACATTGGTGCGGCGAGGGTGGAGGAGAGTAAACGAGAATGGTATGAGGGTTGTTCCTTGAACGCGGAAATGGAGTTCTCGGACGGTGTCCGTGGGCGATCGCTATGAAAAGATAAGCCGATAGCGGAACGAGTTTCTCTTCCCTCGATTCGCTTGCACAGAGATCGGCCCCCGCGACGCGCCGGTCAGAGACGAGATTTTTCATGCCGGAGATCGGCGTCCGGTGTATCAAATTCACCCGAGGTCCGCGCTTTCGTCGGGAGAAGCGCTCCACAGCTTAGTATGTGCTTTTCCTCTCGAATCTCAAACACAGACTTGCTACTGAGGGTGCGGAACGCGGTCACTATCTTATCGGTTCTCCGGCATAATGGCCCCTACCGTTCACTATCTCATCTCCAGACTCGTTGACCGCTGCTGCTGGTCCAAAAACCACCCCTCGCTTCTCCGCGTGATCGTTACGACCATTTTCGCCGTCATCGTATCGCAACTTCCCTTTCTTGATCTTCTTATGTTTAACGACGATTTTCAAGAAGTTTTCCCACCACAATTGCGAATTTAAGTTCATGACGAATTAAGAGTTCCATAATCCTCCTACAGGAAAACTATGTCGCGACACCGATTTTTCAATAGACCCGCATCACGTTTATACTCGATAGTTATATCGACACATGCATTCAGTCTCTACGAGATATGCCAACGATGCTTGTGCTGTATGTATAGACGCGAGTAGCAGAGCGTCGATTGACGTCGAACCAATGACAGGGGCCAATCTCCATCCATCATCGAATCCGCGATCGAAATCGCCCGTGGCATCGTAGCCGCCTCGATGCACGCGTTTCTCTATATATGCCTACCGTCCTATATACGTACGGCAGGCGATCGGTTGCTTCGCGTTCTCTTCAACTCGAACAAATTCACATAGCGAAAAGGCCAGTCGTAATACGAGATATCGGGAGAGAGAGAGAGAGAGAGAGAAACGGGAGAGACCGTCTGGCTGCTGTCCGTCCATCTCGGACGAGATACACAAAACAGAAACGTCGAATGGTTTACTTCTCGGCGCATCTACCTCTCTCTCTCGCTCGCTCTCTCCCATGTCTTATCTCTTTTTTTTTTCTCAATCTCCCTTAATTATCATAATTTATAGCCGATCGGTTAATTAAAATATCTAAATACTACACGCGCCCGCGCGATCCATATAAGATGCGGGTTTCTACTACCTCAATCGCATCCGCCCTTTGGTCTCTTTCCCTTTCTCCCGTGTCCGCCCCGTAACGTCCCAGCGAACTCTTATATGCGCCTCATACCTTATAAATATTAAGTGGTTTATGGACTGACCGCTCGCGCGTCCCCGCGGGGCCCTCTCAATCATTAATTATTTATCGCGTCAACGAAATCGGACCTCGAGAGAGAAAAAGAAGAAATAATCATAATACAGAGCGAAACGGAGCGTAAGAGATCTCGCTCATCGCGCCCTCTTCTACGTTTTATATTGTCGAATTTAGCGAATCGAAAAGGTCCACTGACCATACAGTAGGGATTATATTTGGAGACTCCCTTGCGGCCTGTCTGTCCAATACTCCGCCTGAGAGATATTTATGTGAACTCGCTTTCGTCTCGATAAGTGAAAAAAAAAAATTAAAAAAAATAAAAAAATAGAGCGAGAAATCAATCCCTTCGATTGTTGAAAGAAATGGGGTTAAAATATGCCAACGCTGGAGTATAGTCACGGGGATAAAATTAATTTCGCCTTGTCAGCACGGTTAGGAGGAACGATCTCTGCTGGACCATCCATTAATGTAGCAACTTCTTATCGAGACTCCGAGACGTCTTTCCCGACCTTGACTCCACTCTGGTTTTTCGGCACAATGCATACGAAGTCGTCTGCCCAATTGATTGTGTTTTATACGATACGCTCGATATTCACAGTTATTCCGCGACACAGAGCTATATTTGGTGTATTTTTTTCGCGCTGATCAAAAATCTTCAAATTCTTCAACTTTTAGCTCATTATTTATTACCCATGTTTACAACTTAAAAAAAAAAAAAAATTCGTTCATTATCAATCGTAAATTATTTTCGAGTATCGATGCATCTATTTCGCAATAAAGTTTGAAAAGCGGAACGAATAACCGGAATTACGCATTGCCAAAAATCGCGATGAGTACATAATAAGAAGAAGTGGACGATGATTTATGGATGGGAGATTCTCGTGGCTCCAGGTGAAGCTGGACATGGGCGACGGGTCCATCGGTGTACCATACTACATCACAGTATATATCCCGTGCTGCTGGATATATATCCAGGTCGCTAACGTAGCGATCGATGTCCGGTGCGGGTTCCTGGATAACCGAGGTACGAGCTGTTCCCGCTTTTCCTTCGACTCCCACGTATACTTCTATAGAGAAGCTTCGGTTGCCGCTCGGTTTCTATACTGGTAAGAACGAAAGGCCGCGGTGTGGACGCTAGGAAGGGAAGTTGCTTGCTGGAGACAGCGGAAGAAAAATAGCGGAAGTCATCGACCTCCAAGGGGCTATATATCACGGGGGTTGGTGCGCGTTCACCGGGGCTGGCAGTAGCGGCCGCGAGAGAGTATAGCGATGGAGGCCGAATCCCGCTACTTCCACTCGGACGTACGATCCTGAAGTGTGTGAGACGTATATGTGTTACGAGGGAAAATTCAGTGGAAGGAGTAAAAGGAAATCTTTGAACGCGAGTGCGAGGATAGGAGAGCAGTAGCAAAGAAGGCAAGAGGCGAATGGGGAATGAGGCTGAAGAAAATAAGAGACAAAGAGGGAAGGAAGCACGTGGGAGATAAGGACAGCAGGGGGGGAGGGGAGGTTAGTTGCGAATCTAGGATAGTAGTTCCAACGTTTCATCATCCCCTTCGGAGGACGAACGTGAGTCGCAACTGCTCGCTACATGGTGAGCGGCTCGAGCTCAACTAAAGCAGTTCTGTGGTCCTCTCCACTCTCGTTTCGTCCAGTGGCGGACCCGGGGGTTTATCTTAAATGAGACTCCCCGAGGGTTTAACTCGGGTTTGGCAAGGTTACCCGTCGAGCCACCCGCCCGACTTTGCCGGGGGTTATGTCTGATTGATTAAATTCCTGCAATTACATCGCGCCATACATCACCCCCTCTCGGTGTGCTGCTGCCAAAGAAGGAAAGGACGAAGGAGAAAAAGAAGACGAAGGGTGCTGACCGGGCCCCGGTAGGTAGACGAATTCGCTATATAGAACGCTAACCGAAAGAAGTGAGATTCGTTGATCTGGCAAATCTCGAATTGGAACGAAGTAAAAATGAATAAAAAGAAAAGAACATCGGGATCGATAGCAATGGTAACGAAAATTATACATCACTGTGGCTATTATGACGCAACCAAGTGAGTAGAAAGCACCGTCGAGGAAAGAGAAAGAACACGCCGAGTAAGAATGACGGAACAAAAGACAGCGTGATTTTGCGATGTCTGCTGGTCTCGAAAAGAGAATGAGACGGACGGGGAAAGACTACGGTTGGACGGGAGGGGGCGGGGATGAGTTATTAGATCCGGAGTTTCCGGTATTGCGTCGCGGATGACCAATAGTTTCATCGAGGGATTGTTGAAGCTTCCGGAACACATTTCCCATTTCCGTTCGGCGAGAATCTCGTCGTCGCCGTCGTCGCGGTTATATCTACTCTAGATTTTCGCTCCCCAATAGCGAATCTCTCCTGGTAACAGAACGCACGGGGGATATCACCGTTGCGGATGAGAGAGTTCACCGAGACAAGTTACAGAGAGAGAGAGAGAGAGAGAGAGGGAAAGACGGAAACTTCGGGGTTGCGCACGACTTCCGTCGACCGTCTCCTCCTCTGTTCTATGATACCGCAAGGACATTACGCTCGGCTCGTTCCCGAATCTTTCCTCTCTCTCTCTCTCGCCTTATCCTCTCTACCATATAGCTTCATATAAACGGTGATCATTTTCAAAATTATAACGTTTCCAACTATCCAAGATTCAAGGTCACTCGTATGTCTAATAAGGATCCAATAAGGTCCAATAAGGATCTCTGTCTCTCGCAACTGTGGACTTACTTCTTTACCAACTTGGACTGGCAAACAGTAGAGAATTCTCTCCATTAATGCTCTCTCGGAAACTCGAAGCGAAAGCACAGAACATTCTGTGAGTCGTCGCCAACTTAGTTCAAGGTAGACAAAGACGGTCGGAGTAGCTGGAGTACCCTCAAACCTCCCGTAGGAATCCTTCCTCGCGTTCTCGGTGCGCACCCCACACCTTTTCATCCCCGGTGAAACCTCCTCCCCCCTTCTCGCTCAACGACTACGAACATCTACCACTGAGGCCTGGCCACAACCATAAGTTACTACTAATGTTGTTCTCGTGTTCGGCGTTGCCGCGAGTCGACCTAAGGGATTTCTCCGGTCTCCTTCACACTCCGAACGACCTTTTCATCCACTGGTCTCGTCCCGGTGTCTCTCCGAAAACGTCACGTCGCTTGAACGCAATTTAATTAGACGGTTTATTCGTCAACGAATTCATCGCGCTGTTAAAATGGTGGCTCTGTAGCCATATTCGCGGCTTTATTCGTAAACCTGCAGAGGGATGAATACGAAAAAAAAGGGAAACATTCCGTCCGCATGAAGAGGGCGACTGTCGGGTAGATAAGAAGAAAAAAACCGTCGTGATCACTTTTTTTTCTATGAGAGACAGCAGTAATCGCATCGTTCAGTCACCAGAATAGAAAGGCAGGGGTAGTAGAAAGGGAGAGAAAGAGGAAGTAAGGCGTAGAAGGTAGAGCCCGTTAGCTATGATCGGAGCTGTCCAATTTTGTCATCCCTCTGTTCTGCCAAGAATCGCACGAAGTGGGGAAGTTGCTGTGCTCGCGGAGTGTGAGTAGGCGAGTAAGATTGGGGTGTGTCGAGGGCGGGGGATATCAGAGAAGCTACGAGGGAAAATGTGACGATCGGTGCCTTCATCTAATTCCCTCATCGCTTCACAAATAATTCATGGATTCGAAGTGACTCGATCGGCTCGCGGGACCGCATAGGCGACGAAGTAAACCGACTAAATCGAGACAGTTTACGCGAATGCTCTTGACAGACGTTTCATGAAAACGAACTGTGTCTGGAGAGTTTGATGTCGAATCCACGTGTGGTTTCCACACTTTTGGAAACCAATTAATGCGTTTTTCATCCGCTTCGTCGTTCTCTATTCTGTAATCTAAGACACAGAACACAATCGTTCGTAGCAAACGTTACTTTGTCACAGCTTTGCGAACGCTAATTAACAGCCGTCTCATTGCCACGTTCTTCAAGGGTTTCGTGAGCTTTTAAATAAATTACGAAGGTTCTCGCGTACACGAGGAAAACATTTGTGGGATTCGGACAGAACAAAGGGTCCCGGGACGACGTGTTCGAGACTGAAGCTTCTCTAACGATACAACTTTGTGTACCCAAAAGCTAGAATCCCTGCGAGCTTCACGATGACTTTATTGCATTACGTTGTGTTTTTCTCAGGCGTCGCCGTCTCGTATCGAGGGCTGCGATAGCTGCGGCAGAGTTAATCTTGTATTTCGTAGACTTTAATTTTATCGAATTGACCCCACTTTGCTAAAACGCTTTTACTCAGTGGAATTCCACACTTCCCCTTTGTGTTATGGAGACCCGCGGACAATTTATTCTCCGCCCTTACAGCCAATCATTGTGCAGATGCATAGATCATATCGGTATGCAAAAAATTGTCAATATCGTTCGCAAAAAGTTCCCGAGATTTCAGTAGGATACGAATCCACGAGCGGCGGTATGAAAAAGTCGAAAGAAAGATGCAATTACCGTGGTCTCTTGAAGAGAACGGAAATCCGAGATGGGTATAATGGTATGGATTGCGGATGGTATAGATTGCTATATGTATCCCTCTCGCAGTTACCGCCCGGGGAATCCTCTCCGCTTATAGTCACGATATAGTGTTTTCCGTGAAGTCTCCCCTCAAGCCTGTCTCACTTTCAGCCTCCCGGACTCTCTCTCTCCTCTCTCAATCCCCGATACATCCTTATTTTCCATTTCACTCACTCTCGTTTCTCCCGTTGCCGAGGCAAGGCGATTCCTTAATTTCCCATATTGTGGTCCGTCTCGGCTATCTAAGACTCCCTGCTGCGTTATAGCGTAGTTTAATCGCACTACAAGCGCATCCCTCGTTAGTGGAATATCGCCCGAGTGGCTATAATACGAGACTACATTCCATCGCTGTACCGGGCGAAGATCCCGGAGACTTTGGCTCTCCAGACTCCGAAGCCACGTTGCTCAACGCTTCTCCGATGGAGCGCGGATCGTCTGTAATCTTTCGCGTCTTTCTCCACGTCGAGGGATGTAGAAAGAGAAGAGAAGAAAAACAGTCTCAAGGGTGAGCAATATTGCCAGAAAGAGAGAGAGAGAGAGAGAGAGAGAGAGAGAAGAGCAGAACGAGCGTTTGCGCAATAATTGTGATTTACGGTGCAAGCAGAAGCTACCCTGAGTTAAGTAAACCGCGAGCGGCACGTTTGTTACACGAACGGAGTAGCTGTTCGCCTCTCTTGCGACGATGAGCTTTCCTCATGAACTTCGGACACGACTAGACAAAGTTAGGATAATTTTGCAGTTCGCATAACTAACTTCGCGCTATCAAAATATCGGCAGTTGTTCCAATAATGCATTGTCATAAATTATCTTACAAAAAAATAAAATGTCGCGGCGAAAGTCGTCTGAGGTCGAAGCTTTCCAGTAGCTTAAGTTGCCGAGTCGGCGAGAGATTTATGCGGCGATCAAGAGGACATAATCCACCAGTGCACGTGTGCCATTCGAATCGATGTATCGAGATTGATCGGGTCCTCAGAGTCTCTGTTTAGCATAAGAAAAGCTTCTGTGGCACGGCGAGTTGCACAATGGCTGTTCCCGAAGCTTGTGCTCCATTTCCGAACGCTCTCTCTGAAAAGTCGTGCGAGAGTTGGAAAAAGCCCTTCGTATTGGGTCTCTGGTAACCCCGAGTTTCTCGCATTGAGTTCGATCGTCTCACAGTCGCTGCAACGGAGCTAAGGGTGGGACGCAATCAGTGGACCTGATTTATCGAGGCAATATACATTAAGATACGAACATTAAAACTACCGGGGTAGTGTAGTCGACGGTCCCTCTTACTCCTTCGTCCGCGCAGCCACGAGGATCGCTGGGCCGCTCCATTACCACCCTGCCGATGACAGGGCGACCCACGAACCTCGAGAAATCGATCGAGAAATAAGCTCTTTTACGAACCCACACCCCCGTAGTTCCGCGATGTTGAGAGGAGAGAGACAAGCAAAGGAAAGAAAAAGCTAAGACGGGGAATGGCGAAAATTGAATTTTTATCGCGGGGGAGAAACGAAGCCTTCCGGTTGACGAACTAAAAACTTGTTCTCAGTCATTAGGAACGGTGCCCATCGAATGCTATAAATCATTACATACACGACTATTTGCAGACACACATTCGCACACACATACAATAACGCTTACTTTGGCCAGTTGATCTGTAAGAGATTGACTTGACCAAGCATACCCACGCAGACACAGCTCTTTCACCCTCTTTCCGATGACAGTACTCACGATACTCCACATGAGTGGGTAGAGCTTCCTCCTTCGCTTTCTCGGCCGTTTCTCCACGAGCAATCGTTGAGAAACTCCGGATTGCGGTGAGTTTGTTCGCTCCACCCATTTGAACGCTTTTCCTCGCGGAAAAACGATCGACTTTGGAGTGTGTATGTGATGGTGCGTACGTACGGCGCTCTGCAAGGAAAGACTCGAGAGGGTGAACGAGCATGTCCAGTGGCCCCTTGCCAATTACGGAACGGAGTTCTAACCGTAGTAACGTGTAGTGTTTCCGCCATTGTCTGCAGGTCCGAGCGGGGCATACAGTCCGGACGCAACGATGGGCTATATGATGGACGGACAAGCGGCCAGCATGATGCACCGACCTCCCGGTGATCCCACCTTCCACAACCAATACCATTATCCTCCTGAGTATTACGGCCACCACTTATAAAGGTAAGTCTTGTCACGTTTCGCAATATAAATTATATTCTTTTCGATAATCACGATATAACGAACGTTATTGCTAATACTATGGTAACGATCCATTGTCTATAAATTACAGCGATCGATTTTTGCAGACTTTCACGTAACTTTGTACTTTAAAATCGTAACAAAATTAATGTAATGATGAAGTTCTCTTGCATTGCGGAACATTTTTTTTGCTGTTTATTGAAAATTATGATGACCCAAAATGCATTATAGTTGAGGAACTTTCCGGAACAGATTATTGTAAAATTAAAAAAAAAATTTTCGCTGTTTCGAGAAACAGAATCGCAGAATCAGAAACATAATTTTGTTTTTTTTTAAATTTGTTACAGCTGAATGCAGAATCGAATGGGGCAATGGCAGTGAAAGTCGAGATGTATACGAAATAAATTAATGAAACAAACGAAAAAGAAAAAAGTAACGATGGGCTGAAACCTGGTATCGAGCTGAAAGCGGCCAGCGACGCGAGTAATCCGAATGAAATTTTTTTTTTTTTCGTCGAACATATCGCGGACGGAGGGCCGTGATGTTCCGGCCCACGATCGACCGGAAGACGACACACAGGAAAAAAAAAAGAAAAAAATGGACTCGCGAAGATGGCAAAAAAGCATCAGCGCAGCAGCGACGCCCGAAGAATCGACGAGGGCGCATCGCTCGCGATCCAGGAGAGAAGATAATCGTACAAAATGCGTTCTTCACGATACCGATTAAAAATAATAATAAGTATCGTGACTCGCGAACGATTACCCATGTGACAGAGAGATAAAAAGTAAATAAAAGAAAACACACACGGAGGTGTATGAACGATGCGTAGAAACCGCGCGACCAAAAGGTGCGCGAAAACATAAAAAATAAAATTAAAAAAAAAAGGAAAAAAATAAATAAATAAAAATAAACGAGTTTTAGAGGGTACTGGTCGCGACGAAATTCATGTGATTGTTCTTTGTACAAATATCGCGGTGTAATATTGTAGTGATTGAGATATAAATGTTAAATTTTAATACGATCGCAATCGAGAGACTATATAATGAATATAGTGATATAGGCAATTTTAGCGGACATGTACATTACCGGTGTTCGCAACGAGATATGTCTGTCGCTCGTGGTAAAACACCGAAGGTCCCGACTTTAAGACTACGAGATGATTAAAAAAGATCGACGATGCAAAAAAACGAGAAAAAAAAAAAAAGCAACGATAACAAGAAAAAAACGTGTGAAGCGTATCGCGCACCCAGCCAATGAACGCGGGTTACCGATAGATGCTTAATGAAAATTTTAAAAATAAAAAAAAATAAAAAAAAAATAAAAGGAGAAAAGTAAGCAGGACACGTGTGCCGCGGAGCGTCGACATTCTCGACTTAGGAGACATTAAATTTGTACAGTTCTTAAATATTAATAAAATTCACTATTAAACCGAAGTAACTATATATTATGTATAAAATATGGCGCGAGGGCCCTCCTTGCCCTCAGTTGTAATATAATACGAAGATATCGAAGTGGTAAGCAAGTGAAACTACACACGTCACGACGATGTCGAAACGGTTTCAAAATAATTTAAAAAAACACACAAAAGTGAGCGAAAAAGAATGGATGATAGGGTGAAAATTAAAATAAAAAAAAAAGAAAAGAAAAGAAAAGAAACTAAGGAGGTGCCCTCGTCGAGGACACGAACGGTCCCACAGTGTTCTTTGTGCGCTATACCGACCCGGCGAAAGCCACCACGCTGCTCGTCGTAGGGATTAATTAAACAACAACAACAAAACAACTAATAATTACAATTTACTATAATATATTGTGTATAAATAGTTAATTCAATTGAGTGCGAAGGAGGAATGAGGCGGATGATACGAAACGAGATATATACAGACGCTCGATGGACTCGGTACATAAAAAAAAAAGAAAAAAAAAAAAAAAGCAAAAAAAAAAAAAAAGTGTGGTACTCGTCTGCCGCTGTGTGTGAGGATATCGTTTCCGTGACGTATGTGAATGACGATAGGACCCGACGGCCTGAGAAAGTAATCGCGTGGAAGGAACGAAACGAACAAAAAAAAAAAAAAACAAAAAAAAAAAAGAACGAAAAGCACAGATAAAAATCGTATGCGCAGAAACAAATCAGAAAAGCAATGGGAAATTGACAATCGAGAACGATCCTTAGCGCGTATGAGATGACACTTTTCGCGAGCGAAAAAAGATACGAAAAAATGCGCGGAGCGACGGAATCGCGAGAAAAAAAAAAAAAAAAAAAAAAAACAAAAAGGTATACGAAACGTTTCCAGCGAGTAAAGCAATGTATTATAGAAATATACATATTACGTGAGTAGGTATTTAGGGCCCGAAAGTAATGTTCGTTTCGTTGATCATCTGCATTTTTGCTCCCTTTCGTAAAATTGCACAGTGTCCTCAACCCGACGACAACCCCACTATCCTTGCACCATCCCTTGTTTTTATTTTTTTTTTCCCCTTTATCTCTCACTCTCGTGTGCATCGCGGATTCCAATCGAAGCTACAAGAGAGTTCTATCACGCGTACTTTGCGCGGAACGAACTCGTTTGTCACTCGATCGCTCATCCGTATCACTCGCCTCGCGCGGTTTCGTTACTCTCGCCACCGGAAATCGTATCGAGCAGCAATGAAGCTCATTCGCGTTCGGAATATCATCAACGCAGTTTTTATCCAGTTTTACTATCGAAAAGTTCAATGTCCAACATTACAGATCGAAAGAGTAACAAACTGAAAAAAAAAAAAAAAAAAAAAAAAAAAAAAAATGAAAACGTAAACTCGTTCGCCCAACTCCAATCCGTTCCTTCTTCCGATCGTTTTTCGTCCCTTATTCTCGCCCACGAAGGGAAGCAATTCTATATTTCTATACGGAGATAACTAATATTCGCGCGCGTCCCTCATATACGTAACTCGAAGAAACTCTTAAGACGAAAGGATATATAAATTGCGAAAAACAGAATAAACAGAAAAAAAAAGAAAACAAAACAGCCGCGAATTTGAATGAGATTATAGCAACGAGAAACGGAACAAAAGAAAAATAAAGTAAAATAACAAATTTTCGATGATACTTTATATTGAGAGAGAGTAAAGAAATATTATTGGTAATAAAAAAAAAAAGAAAAATAAAACAAAACAAAGACACACAAGCGAGTCGATTTTATACGCGCGACGATAGGACAAAAAAAGAAGCAAAGCTCTTTTGTTTCCTTGCAAAGTTTTTAACGATAAACGATGTTCGACAAGAAAACTTCTGTGTCACGTATAAAAAAATACTTTGCCGGGAAATTGCGAAACACGAGGAAGAAAATTAAAAAAAGAAAAAAAAAACGCGGATATTAAGAGAAATGTTATCGATATTTTCAATACGCCTGCATACACGTCGAGATTACGAGGAATGGAATGGAACGATGAAAGGATTGTAAATTTTTAATGTTCTCAATGTCGGCGAGCGGAGTGGAGACACGACTGAGATAATCGTTTCTACGACCTCCGGGTTTTTGCTACTACGACATATCAATCGAATTCTGTTTGTCATCAGAATTTACGATGTTGATCTGTCGTGTGCCAAACTATCGATAGATATATCGATTTTCCATTGACATCGAGAAACGATTAGCTCGCCGTACTCCGCCGAAACTCGTACGGCGTTCTAGTATACTGAAAGAAAAAATACCCACGTATACCGAAAGACTCAGGTGCGAATGTCGACCGTTCATTATATTTTTCGTTGATTGGAGAAGAAAATAAAATAAAAATCGTGCACGTCGTTGGCAAAGCGTTACGCCCGCGATTGCGATTTTCGCTCGACCTCGTCACACGCATCGATTGATGTAAAAGCCGCGATAAACAAATGGTTTCGCTGTGGATTCGTCGGAATTTCAATTCTTTTTTATCTCAATGACTTACAGGGAATTCATATTTTTACTCATCGATCTATTGAACTTTGTTCGATCGTTAGATTTTACACGAAACACAGGAAGCTTCGAAAGCGACTGGACGATCGCACGACGATTTTATTACCGAGAAACTTTAATTAATCATTCACTGACACGAATTTTACTTCATTTGTTCTTATCAACTGCTGTCCCGCAACTCGTCCATAGTTTACCAATTCATTTCGAATGTATCGACAATCAAAGTTTCAATTTCGTTAACGAGCGGCAAACAGTACGGCGAATTAGACATCGCGTTACTCGAATTTCTGACGAAACCATTGCGTAACCATCAACGAAATTTCAAACCATTCAGAATTCTCGGTGGCGTGTCGTCGAAGAATAAAAAATAAAGCGCGGAATGTTTTTACGAGATGTATTTGTTGACCAGTAGATTGTTTAATTTTGTTGAGCTCCGTAGCTGTGTTTTTTTTCTACGACGACCCGAATCCGACGAATTTCATGTTTTACGATTATCGCGCGTTAAACCCGAACCAATGATAATAACGATATTTCTGTCGACGTGTGACACGCGGAAAATTCATCGCCGCCAAAACGATTTTTATCCACCGCAAAAAATCGGTAACTGTATCCTAATCATTAACACATATACGCGATCCTCACGCGTCGCGGCGAATTTATCATTTTTTGTATTTATGAAAACGATAGCCGCGAATTTTTTTTTTTTTCTTTTTTTTTTTTCATTTTTTTTTTTTTTTTTTATCGTGACTGAAGATTTTCGTTCTCTTCCTTTTAAGCTTACGATCGAATCTAGTTGTGATACTAGTCCTCGAACGAGAGTTATAAGCGACGGTGAATTTTGTGCAATTGACGGGAGTTTGAGGCTCGACGAGATTGTTGCATCGAGTGAGCGCGATCAGCAAGGTAACCGAATGCGGTGGTTAAAAATCGTATTAAAAAAAAAAAAAAAAAAAAAAAAAAAAATTTATCAAGAGTGGTCGAGAATGAAATAACGGCAATCTGTGCGTAGCGCAGCACGAACGACCCAACGCGGATTGGCTGTTCGTTTAAAAAAATGAGTTCATTCGATTGAATCATCGCCTTAAAAATGTATACGAAGTAACAGTAAGGTATCTAAGTAATAATCATGTTAGAGGGTAACAAAAAAAAAAAAAAGTAAACCGAGTTTTTATGCGCAGCGATATACGAACGAGAGTGAGAGAGCGAGAGATTAAAAAATGTATGTGAGAGAAAGAAAAAAACAACAAAAAAAAAAACATGTAAGAGTGCATATGCGTGTGAATGCCGTGAGAGTAAAAAAGAGTGAACAAACAAATAAACAATTTACTTGAGAGAGGATGATAATCGAGAGAACGAGAGCGAGAGAGAGAGAGAGAGTAATGTATAATAATTATTGTATAATTATGGATGATGATAAATATGATTACGACGTTTACGATAATGATAACGATGATGTATGATAAGCTAAAATTTATTGTATCGGTATGGAATCAGATTTTTTCCACTGTTTGCGCATTGATGACTATTGACACCTAAGTAAAGAAAAGGCAAATAAATTTAACAAAAGTGAAAAAAAAAAAAAACAACAAAAAAAAAAAAAACAAATTCATTGTGTTCTGCTTTGTAAATCGACCGCTCTATGGATTATAATGGGACTACCGTGCACAAGTATGCAGAGAGAAAAAAAAAAAAAAAAAAAAAATAGTTGTATAAGATCGCAAAATTCTGGGAAGAGCCATCACCATAAAAAAAAGAAAAAAATATATCACTCGACAAATCACTCGATCATCGTTATTATGTGTATTCGACTGATTGGACATTATACCGCGACGTTTAAACGAGAACGCAAAGAACACGATAAAAGGATCGATAATTGCGATGTCAAGAGGATCTATGTTAGCGAGTGTCCATTGTATAGTGTTTTTTGAAAAACGTGAGCATTAAATGCTACATCTTGTGTAAAATTTTCCAGTTTATCATATTTATTTTATTTTTTCAATACCCCCGATGGATCACAACTGAATTAAAAAGATATCAAAGAACGATAATTTTTTTAATTCATATTTCGTTACTCGATAGATTATCGTTTGATCGGTAAAAAAAAAAAAAAAAAAAAGCTCAAAATTTCACGAATTTCTCTCGACGTTATGTCGTATTCAGAGTCTTTTGCTACTTTGGCGTATCATTTGACGTTGCGCCGGATATAATAGTGTATAACAGTGGGCGGAGGGTTGTTAGCGAGCCGTCGATGGCTCGGGAGCTTTGTTATCCGTCCCCGTCGTGACGCCCTCTCGTTCCCTTGCCGCGTGGACCACCAAAGGGTGGTACAGCATCACTAGACCGGCGCTATGTTGTTGCTGTATAAAACGCGCGTTTGCGAGCAACACGCATCCTCCTATTCCGCCGTAGCGAGATCACTTTCTCTCGACTCTTCTCTCTTTCTCTTCCACCCATTCCCTCGATACCTTCGTTTTTTTTTTTCTTCTTCCTTTTTCCGCTCACTCGCACGTAGCTGGCGGCGTGCTCGCACCCGAGTCTGAAATATGATAGGTATGCCAGGGGAGGGTGAACGTTGCTGGTAGCCGCCCCCGTTTCCGAGACCGTAGGTGCCAATTACCGTTGATGGTTATTCCATGGAAATGGACCTTGTTAGCGAAGGGAGAGTGAGACAAAACGAGTTGGGAATCGGGAAAGATATACCAATTATTTTCACCCGCTCGATGCCTGGATGGCCCTTCACTACGGTAGGTATAACTATATACGATACCATACTACGAAGTATACTATAAATAATAACGATCGTAGATTTTCGGTTTGAATCTTCCGAAAGACATCTCGTCGACCTAACGAAGCGAATTGTTTCTCATTTTATTGCTTTTTTTCTATTACAAATTTGCCAATTATTGTCGCATTGAGAAGGTATAGCTGTTTCCTAAGACAGTCCTATCAATGCTGTAACTTCGATATCGCGATAGGATTCTCTTGTCAATGAAAGCAACAGTTCGAAACTGCGTTTTCTTGCGCTCAGCTGAGACTCTTATAATCAGAAGCATAGCTGAGAGATTTGTACTGCGCTGCCTTGTTCTACTGGAGTAGCAATATATTAAGGGGTTGTCGGCATACGAAGCTCCGCGAGCAAACAATCTCGTAATGGCGGGACTGACTGGTGTGGCGCAGTAATGAGATATTAGAGAGGAACTCCTCGGTGAGGGAGTGGCGCGAGCACTTTGGCGTGAGGGTTGAAACTCAGAGAGAGAGAGAGAGAGAGAGAGAGCAGAGATGTCTGAATACTCCAGCTATCTGGAGCGTGATACTCGATGGAAGCCCAGAAACAGCGAGAGGGCTACGAGAGAACATCATAGTGGCATCAGCAGTAGCGCACGGGGGATGTTACGAAATACAGCGAGAGAGGGATATATACAACAGTAACAGCAGGGGTATCGCTTTCCCTCTGGGGATGCGATTATGACGTTGTCTTCTCTCAGAGTACAAGATGGCTTCTGTTGCCTGATGGTATAATATAGCGTGCACCCGAGTTACTATATAACTAGAGGATCCATTCGTCGTCCGCTCGCAAGCTCTCACTTCTCCTAATGTGAACTCGTGCGGTTACACCGTACGGTCTCGAAGGACGGGGTCGACGAGATTCCTCAGGGACTACCAAAAGCGGTACTTTTCTCATTGGCTTATTGCATACAAGTTATATTATTTTTTATCACGACGGATACGAGGATATCAATATCAAATTCTTCATTGGATCTCCCGTTTGCCTTTCGACGTGAGTTTACTAGTCAACGATAAGGGGGTTGGTAATCAGAGGGATGATAACGTTTTCTCAAAACTCGAAGCTTTCGAGGGCAGCAATTGGTGTTTTTTTTTTACCTCTTTCTTTCGATGATATATGCAACGCCTAGGTACAAGTACCGGAAGTGTATGTACCAGAAGCACCGACTAGGGGGCTGCTAGGTTTTCCAGGGGATCTCATTTGTTAGACGAGCGACGGTGCGCGACGCCGCGCGTCCACAATAGGAAAGCGGGCGTTGTGGATTCCGACGGCGAACACGACGTCGACTCCTCGGGAATCGCATTCTCGTATATATAAAACGACTGTGGAGTTCGGAGGACAGCGGAGCTCTCGGATAACGGAGCAACAGAGTATAGCGGGGGTGTACGGGCCAGAAACGTTTCCGCGAAAGCTCGCGGACAGTAGAACAGAGGGGAAAAGCTCGTCCTTTGCTCGCTCTCGTCCGCTATCAAGTGAGAGACCGAGAGAGCGAGAGAAAAAGATAAAGGAGACAGAGAGATAGGGTGAGCGAATGAGAGAGACGAGAAACGCGCGAGCAGTCGAGGCGAGGCTCTCGCACCCCGAACGGACAAATGGGTGTCCCTGCATATGTAAAAGCACCGCTGTTCGGCTCACCCTCGGCCGGCCATTTGTCAATGTCAAGGCGCGAGCGCCGTAGCCATGGTAACACCCCGGCAAGCCAGCCGACCGACCGAGAGCAACCGAGGCATAGCCAGGCAAGCGAGGAAGCAAGCAGGCTACCCTCTATCCCTCTCGATTCGCGAAAACGCTCGCGTTGCTCTAGCTTCTACCTACTGCTGCTGCTGCCGCTGCCGCTACTACTGCTGGGAACTACCCCCACCTCCCCTTCACCCCCCCTGTACGCTCGCGCAATCGCTAACACCCACGAAGCAGGGGAACGACGTCGGGCCACCCCGACGAGAATCCCTCCTTTCGACGTAACGTCGCCGAGCATGCGCCCTTTTTATCAAACAAGTTCGGCTACGTCACGTCATCAACTCCGAGGGCGCCTCAAGACATACGAACTTTGATATTACCGTATAGTGCACGAGGAGGTTGAGAAATGGGCAATAGAATTATTATCTTGGCCTCTTTTTCTTCTTCTCCGAGGTAAGCAGATTGTAATGAATTACATCGCTGCCAATGGTCGGCTTTTTATAGACAACTGAACAAATAAAGATGGGAAACGTGTAGATACGATAAGGGTATTGTTTTTAAGATCGAACATTATTATGTATATCGATCTATCGTTCTGTAATTCTCGATTTAATAAAATTGTTGCTTCACTTCTGAAACACGCGACAAGCTGTTAAGTATGGGACACGAGGTTTTGAGAACTGATTTCTTATGCTATATATGCTATATTGCTATATATACTTATGATATTCTATATGATTTCTTTGCGCCATTTTAATTTTATGGTATCAATATCTTGAGACATTCGCGAGTAGACGTGAGGATGAAGGTGTCGCTGTGGAATTTATTGCAATAAACTCAGCAATACAAAAAAAGAAATGAATAGAATAATCACTGAAAAAAATTATGAGTTTGGAGAACAAACAGTCAATTGGAAGAATCACATTTTAATCTACAAAAATAGGTTGTACTTCCTAACTATTGCTTCTCTCAATTATTTGTTAATTCTTCCAACACATCATTTTTATCAGAGCAGCTTATGTAACGATCCATTGCAAAGAGTCGTTGGCGAACAGTGAAATCGTCCCGATTTCCCGACCTAACAACTCTTTCGAGTCTCTAACCAGGCGAGAGAAATATGAGTAGAAACGGTGAGAAAGTAGAAAAAGCACGAAAGACGAAATGCAAAAGGTGAAAAGGATATGAAGAAAAGTATATTCTTCTCGACTTCACCGAGAGCGTTGCCCCGAGATAGAAACCGGCGAATTCTTTATCGCGCCCTCGCAGGCAGATAGATAATGTACCGGATTGAGAATAGAAGTAGAAAAGGATATATAATGTACGGCAAAAAAGCGCGAACGCAGTGCTTCTGCTGCAGCTTCGCCGAGTGGAGTAGCCGATGCAGTAGAGGAATGAAGTAGAGAACTGCCTCACGGGGAAGGGTGCGCGACGAGATTCACAGAGAGGAATAGGACGAAGGGGTGACAGAAAAGAAGAAGAAGAGGATGGTACGGTTCGGCTCGTCTAGTCTGATTCCCACTGCCGCTGCCTACCTATGCCCTTCCGTAGTGGAATACGAGCGAAACATTGCAGTGGTGACGGTGCGTGGGTGTAACGACTGCATAGCAAGACAGCTCGCTTAAATATGCAGGATGGGCGGCGGCAGGCGGCATTGTAGCGTGCTTGTAGCGTTCGCTCGCAGTGCAAGGGGTGAAACTCCGTCGTGGCCCTCTCGCTGTGTACTGTTACTGTACAGTAAACGCTATATACCCCGATGGAAATGAGGGAGGGGATGAAGCGGAAACTAGAGGGCATATACGCCACGAGAGCTGTAAGCTAACGGCTACACACCGGACGAATGAGATAGAGTGAGAAATATTTGGAGGGCCATAGGCGGTTAAAGAGAACGCGGAACCGAGAAGGGTAGATATACGCCGAGGGGTGGGAGATATATAAGCCGGGAGTTTCGAAGCGCTTGCGCAACCCGTAATGATTGACTGGCTCGCTGGCAGCCAACAGACAGACGTTCGCCTACACCCAACCACCACCCACAACGGCAGCACCGGCGAGATTCCACCTCCGCGAGCTTCGCGGGCTCGCAGCTCGAAAAAGCTCCCGCGCGCGATACAATGCCCGAACCTCCGTTCCTCATCCCTATACGGTTTTGACTCTGACTACGGCTTTCGAACTCTTTCCCACTTTACTTCGCTCTCCACGCTTCTCCACGCTTCTCGTTACCTCGCTCCGTTCGTGCACACGGATCGGGAGCGCACACACACCCATATATTCCTTTTCTTTGCAGGGGAAACAACGAACCGAGCGGTGTCTCGTATTTTTCTTTTTCGTTTCTATTCCACTGCGTCCTTTATGCTTTATCGAGACTTGCCTTTTCAACCCCTTCGTTTCTTTTATCCCGCATAATCAGAGTTTTTGACTCTGACACAGTTACCGACGATATATTCTTGAGGTTTCGTAGTCTCGTGAGACGCGAAATTTTGATGACTCGACAGTATCGATGTCTTTTGTCACTCGGAAAATTAACGATTGACGATCGATATTTAAAATAACACTCGTTACACTATAACAATAACTTGTATAACGAAATATTCTTGCGGTTGTATCGGAGAAAAAAAAAAGCATCGCTCTCTATCTTCTTCATTCAGTTTTTTTCAATTTTTAAAATATTTTTCTGTTCTCTCGCTTAATATAACTCTTCTTTTTTTTATTTTTATCCTCGCCGAGGCGTTTAATCCAATACCGTCCAGGCGTCCATCAAGCTGCGCTCGAGAGTCGAAAAGGTTTTGTCCGCTTTAGCGAACGAACGAGTGACTATAGTAATGCATGTATATATGTATATAGAATATATATGTGTGTGTGTATGCTTCTCCCTGTGCCTATCGTTGCCGCGGCGATGGTGGACTCGCGTTCCCTTCTGCCGCGAGAGGATATCTTTCTCTCGCTCCGTCTCACTCACCGTAAATTCACGGCCGTGCGAGGCATGTTCGCCGTGTCGCATAAAGCGTAAAACCAACGTGAATTACGGTAGTATCGCGTTACAACGCGCTACGTGTGGCTGGCAGTCGGCGTTCGACAATTCTCGACGTCCTTTGCCCTTTTGGAATTTATATAATTTTTCGCGCTCGCAAGACTATTTTCCCACGGAACCCCGTCCGACCCACGTGCATCGACGGATAACATAGACATTGGACATGAGACACCATGTGCACCATTTCGTATTTATTTCAAAAGACATTGATGGAACATCAGTGTGTTTCGTACGCAGAAAAATTTAGTTTTTACACGAGAGAAATTTTTTTAGTAAATATGGAATTAAAATGGAACGAAGGAAATTACAGATTTGTGATAAGTAGGAAAATGAATACTTGGGACGTCATCTCCCAATTTTTATAGCCAATTTTCAGAAAAGTAAATCGAAGGAATAGCTTCTCGAAGGAATATCGACAATACTAAGGCGTCCATCGTATTCTGCAGGAAAAACTCATTTCAAAAACATATTTCTTGCATCGCTGTAGAGCAATAAACTACGTGAAAAAAAATCATGATAAAGGGGCAGCGATGTATTTTTTTTTTACAATTTGAAGAGTCAAAAAAAATACGACCCACACATACGCGTACTATGCGTTTTTTTGCGTTGCATACAAATTCATGGACCATTTTTTTTTATTCACGCGGGTTATTGGCGATCATGAAAAAAAGAAAAAAATGTGTTTTCAGCGCGACGTAACCTTTTTTTTTTAACGTTTTTGACAGCGTGCTGTAGTTTGTCGAGATACGAACACAGCGACAAGGTTTTTCGACGCAGCGTTGTGATTGGATTCTTTTAATGTGAATTTTGTGAATTTTTTTATTATTTCTTTTCCATATGGACGATATTTATCCCCTTCGTATATCAATTTTGTCAATCAACGCCTAGCGATCCGAAATGAATGAATATTAATACTGAAATACGAGACTCTAAGTTACCCTTTTGGAGTAACAGAAGAC
Source organism: Buathra laborator (assembly GCA_934046635.1). Taxonomy (NCBI): domain Eukaryota; kingdom Metazoa; phylum Arthropoda; class Insecta; order Hymenoptera; family Ichneumonidae; genus Buathra; species Buathra laborator. Next base: position 6,041,250 of record OW203901.1, read on the forward strand.
ATAATTCTCAAGCGGCTTAGAAGAAGAGAGCAAAGAGTATACTTTGTGGTCGAATGCCAGAGGGTCACTAGAGAAAAGAGTCCTCTCCCGTTACTCGTATATCTTTACTCGTTTACTCCTTTTTCTCGGTTCTCCCGTAATCTCACTCGCAAAATCTCTTATACCTCCGGCACTGCCATTACGCGGATCCTTTCGCTGCTGTGGTGCTCTCGCGTACGTTTCTAATTGCCATCACGGCGTCGTGGTCTTCGACTCTCAACGAAGATTCAACCGACGAGGACGACGGGTGGCGATCGCCGACGCGGCGTTAGCTGCCGGTACGTGAAATGGAGAAGAGATGTAAAAGGACGTTGGTCGTTGAGAGTATCCAAGCTTTGGTACACAACGCACACTATATAATACCCATTGCGAAGCGCAGCGAGTTCTCTCGCTGCCAGAAGGGAGAAAAGAAAACGACGTGTCGGAGACACTTGAGCCTTAAGGACACACGAGCGCGGACGTCGCAGTTCTCGGTTAAGATACTCTCGTCGTTGCTTCTTCCTTCCTTTCGTGTCGTCGTGTTATTTTTCTTATCCTACTCACCCGGTAGGGTATATCTCTAGACCTCTCGCCGGTGCGAGCAGCCGAGCTCCGGCCTCACGGAGAGGATATCCACCGGTGCCGGCCGATAAATCGCCCAGCACGTTCCGGAATTTAAGTGCGAACAAATTTGTATTCCCGCACGCTTAACACGGCCAACGGCTTCCCGTAAATGGCCTTACAACTGGCCGCGAAGCTCTTCCTCTCTCTCACTAGACTCTCCGGACGAGCGCGAGCACCGCGAAGCCGTGAGCTCGACTGATAATTAATCGTATGGCCGTTACACGCGAATGAACTTCGCCAAGCCGTGCGTTTCACTCGGAAGAGCGTACGAGAGGATTCTCTACAAGCCTGAGTGCCGGGGTATAATACTCTTAGATTTCGCACCCCGTTTCTGCATTGGCTTATTGCCGCGCGCACGGTGTTGCATAGAGTACTCGAGCAACGGCGTTGGCTTCGACGTACAAGGAAATTGTGAATCTATACAACAGCCACTGAACTCTTGAGACACCAGAGAAGGATCTACAATCACTTTTTTTATCGAAGATAATACTTCGTTTGAATTCTAAATGCGTATTCGTGAGGTCACGTTCGCTTAGAAATCTTAACTGCGAAGGGAATTCGATTGATTATGACATTATGGGAATACGAAACATTACTGCAAATTTAATGGACTGTTACTGGAAGTTTTTATGCGTAAATTGGTACGTTAAATTAAATGGACAATTATAATGAAATATTAATGTGCGGCATATTGAAAACCGGAGAGATACGTTACTTTTCATAATTTAGTTTAATTTTAATAGAAAAGTACTTTAAATCCAATAATTTACTTTAATTTCACTGTAAAAGTACATGAAATTTGAGACATCTTTTTTTTTTTTTTTTTTTTGGGAAGAGAAATGCGCTTAGTGAAAAAATAATCTATTACCATGAAAAAGATTTTTTTTTTGTCGGCTAAAAAGATTTTCTAGAAATGAAATAATGTTTTCCTGTACATAGAAATTTTCTGATTCAATTATAAAATTCGCTTAAACTTTTACGTTAGGAAAATAAAAATCGAGGCGATGCATTATATAAATTGCGAGCGACAAAAACGGAGATTAAAGGGAAAGCGACAAATCAATTCGTCTTTTTCTCGAATACACGTTGTGGAAAAGTTTTCCGAAAAGATGTTATATAGTACTGACGGAGATAGCGCTGATGCGCGTACTGTAGTGTGCTTCGCAGTCGCCAAGTCCTCGCCGGAGTTTTCGTTCCGCCGAGTCGACGTTATCCGAGAAGTCCCTCGATGTCGCAGAGCTCCCGTGTGACTCTCGGAGTTTCAGCATATATACCACATATAGTTTTCAACCGTAGTGACCAATTCCCCAGTCGGCCGAAACGGGTGGCGGGTGAGAAAAAAACTCTCGTTAACTCGCATCTGTATCAATTTATGTTGCCAACACGTTTTCCAACGAGAGAACGACAGAAACGACCTCTGCAGGGGGATGAAAGAAGACACGGAAAATGCGAAGAAACTCGACAAAAATGTTTGTATCAGTTTGATATTTTTTTCGTGTTATTCACATACGTTAATTTAAGTCATTAATTCTCGGCTAATATTCCGCATTACGGTAAATACATTTCACGAAACAATACGATAATAATCTCGTATTAAAAAGCAGTTTTTTAAACTTATTATTACGAAAAAATTCGATTGGATATGACATAATCCGAGTATTACGAGACCTCTTGTGCTCTTGTCGCAAGAGAACGATACGCGTATGGGATAGGATCGTCGCAACAGGATGGCGAGGGGGTAGTTTGGTGGTCCACAATCGTCAGAAATGAGTTACGGATGGCCCGAGGCGTTCCGACGCTAAATTCCAACTGGGAAAACGTAGCGAAGGGGGACACACGCCGGGGTTTCGAGAATTGCAAACTGAAAACAGACGGGGGTGGTTTCAGTTTCGAATGGGAGGGAGGAGGGGGTTTGGTTACAGGCGGAAAGCTCGTGGAGACAACGATACAGAAGAGTCTCGACGAGGCTGAGTGAAAACGAGAGTAACCGCGCGATTGGCGCAGATGGTACGTACCGCACACCCCAAGTGAGAGTTTGCAGTAACTTACCAACGCAGAGAGTATCTATTCGAAGTAAAACCAGAAGCAGCGGCCACCGACAGAATTTACCCCTTCAATCGTACCCCGGATGTTCGAAAGCAATCGCCCGCGCGACCTTCATCAAAATATCTTTCCGTGTTACCCCCGAGAATTTAGTGTGAAGCGGTGAAAGTAGCAGGTGCTTATATGCTCACTGTATCTTCCCGAATTGCGGGGGAGAGAGCTGCGCAATTTTGCCTTTAAGCCTTTCCGACTGAGTCCCCGGGAAACCCCGTGTGTGAGCTCCCGATCCCATATGTTTCATGAGCAGAACGTTCACCCTTCGATCAATTGCGCACCAGAGGCATAAGTACACCGACTTTCAGCTATACGATTATGCAAAATAGATATACAGTGTTGTGGCTAATCCTTTGCATTAGACGAAAGCAAACAATTGCTAAAAATAAGCCACCTGAGGTTACGCAAAAGTCAATCAATCGCTTTTTTTCATTGGCAGCAAAATCATTTAATAATACGTATCAATAAATAATTCTCAGCGGTTTTTTCATCTTAATCGCTCGTCTCTGTCCCCATCGTTAGCAAGAGATAACAATTACTCATTTATGAATTGTTATCAGTTTAACGACACTCGGCACTATCTGAAATCATCGATATCTGGGTAATGAAGGCCTAAAACATACGAAATTTCTCGTACTATCACGTCGAACGCTCGTCATCCTCGTGGGACACGAAGTGCTCGCTGCGACAAGACGATTATGTCACTCCGATAACGAGGATGATGCGATGCCCGGCGGGGTTAGGAAGCTCGACGAAGTCGTTTGTAACGTGACTCCGCAAAAATCAGGAGGCAGAAGTGACGGACGGTTGGAAGGAAGCATCACGGTGAGTGTTGGCTGTAGAAGGCAACTCTTATGTTCCACTGCCGTTAGCCACTGATACTCGTCGCTTTGCCCCATTCCTTCGTCGAGCAATCCGCTAATGGTATTAGTGTCATTGCCAGTTGATTTCCCGTTCTGTGTACCGTACAAATATGTATTTATTGATTCATCGTGAGTGGCGACCGTGAGGAATGAGTCGTTACTAATCCCGCGCTATTGACTGGAGGGATATGAAAGGGTTGAAAGATCGGCTATCGATCGCCGTGTAAAATTTCGTCCCGATCTTGTCCATCCACTTTCTTCACCCCCGTCATCAGCGCTCTATAAACCCACCGCTCTCGAGTTCTTCCTAATGGACATCGACGGGTAAATGGAGAATGTTTGCACGAAAAGTACGAAATGGATTTCAAAATAACGGTCGAGGGAAACGAAGAGTACGAGCGTCGAGCAAATACCGTCTTGCTGACGAGAAGTTCTTGATGTTAACGTCGTAAAATATTGTACTCGAGTGCAAATCAATTAGGAAAAGAAAATAATTTTTTATCGCGCCCAATCGTATTTCAATATTGCACGCGACAATTTTGCGTGTTTAACTATAATTTTTTGTTTTTTCATCCCTTTACTCCACTGTACGACGAGAAATTGCGGAAACGTAAAGCGGAAGAATGAAAGTACTAAAGACAGAAGAACGGTGCGTTTTCTGTGCCGCGGGTAAGCGGGGAGGCACTTTGTTATTCTGGTTGTGCAGCCCGAGTAAGGAAGTATCAGAATGGTAAGCGACGCGGAACCATTAATCACCTTTATAGCGCCTGAGCGAGCGGGCGGTGTGTGCCCAACGTCCCAAGTCACTGTGTGTACTTCACAGTCGACAAAGGCGGCTCGTGTGTGCTTTGCTGCTGCTGGAAAAGAGTTTCTGAGGGAGCGAAGAGAGGAGAGCGCGTTGTGCCTACTAAAAGGTACAATTGTAGCCAATCGATCTCATCATTAACGCTACAACGTTAATGGGATCGTCAGTTGCTTGCTGAATCATCATTTCATGTTCTCAAAATGCTTTACGCGTTTTGCAGCATTTGCAATCGAAAAATTCGTTGGTCACGAAATTCTTTCACAAATCTCGTCAATTTGGTACGAGCGATCGATCCCTCTCGCGAAATTCCATCTATAGGTGATATATCGGCGGAGATTTTGACAGACCCCTTCCCCCTAACATCGAGTGTTCTTGAGCCACTCGTAGAACGTTTGAAGGACGTGTCGATGTCGGGCGAAGGGGGTTGGTCGGGTGGAGGAACGAGAAAGAGACTTGACGACAATGGGGCGTCCAAGCGGAGGATATATACGTAGACTCTCCGACGTATCCTCAACCTTTTGTCGGACCTCTCACTATCGTCGCGCGCGGCGCTTTCTCGATTCAAAACGACAAGTATGTGAGAGCACAAATTTTCCACACTCGTTCTGATGTCGGGAGGGCCGGGGGACGCCAAAAGTCGTACGGATTGTCAGTCGGTGACATAGGCCCTGGCGATGTCTCGTTGATATTAGTAGGCCTGTCAGTCGAAGCTTTGTCAAGGGGTGTAAGGGCGCGTTCTCTATATACTTCTTCGATCCTTCGCTCTATACCCCACAGTATTATATTGTATCCGCCTCATTTTCTTTCACTCACCCCGGTATCGTTCGGTGTCTCTCGTCGCTTGTGTTTTATTAATCAAAATTCATAGAGAACTCGGCGTTAACTTTGGTCTGGTCTTTCGCATTCCCCCTGTTGTATTTCGGTCGTCCGTATGCGGACAGTGCCTGTGCCACTAGCGGCGTTTGTACCTCGACGATCGGGCCAAACGTCGAGCGAAGGACGAGTCGGAGAGGGTAAAAGTATAAGGGAGAGTATACGAGCATCGCGAAAGTCAGAATTCGTCGAGGGCGAGGGATGAAGAGCGAGAAAGCGTGAATCCAACAATAACAGTGACAAGCGAGCGATTCAATAAAGCATAATATCTGGACTAGAGAAGGGACCTTTTAGCCTCATCCTTCCTCGTCCTGTTACTCCGAACTGTGTGTATATGTGTTCCGTTGCCTACACCATCCCGCGAGCAGCAGGGGGAGGATGAATCTCGAGACGACGCGGAGAACCTCGACGACTACCGAAAGCTACGCGAGGGTTCACTGCCATTGATACCAACATAAATCACAATAGGAATTTGTATTACAGTTACAGAGACTGGTGGATAGGAAATAAGGAATGTAATAAAGAAAATGGTCGAGAGCGAGAGAAGAGAGAGATGGTCGAACGAAGAAGACGAGAAGGAAGACAGAAGCAAGGGACAAGGTCGGTTGCGAGAGAGGGATTTAGAAGCGCGTGCGACGAAGGGATGTTGAAAAAAGTGATAAAGAGAGATACAAGGCCCAGTGGTCGGCTAGAAAATAGTTTTACGAACAAAAAAAAAACATTTCTTTTTGCAATATTTCAACAATTAACGTTTTATCGCATATTCGCTGATACATGAAAAAAAAAAAAACGAGCGGATAAAAAAATCGAATAAAAAGTGCAATTATTTATGAATTTTTTAAATGATTTTTTTTTATCGCCTAAATGTCTTTGCAACGTTGTTCGATAGCGCGCACTGTATACGTATTGCTTCAGGAATGGGGGGTGAACGTTGAAAGAACGTGCGTGCGTCAGTGAGCTCGAACGCGCTCTACAACCCTTCGTTGTATTAGAATAGTATGGGAGAGAGACAGAAGTCGTGGAAGCGAGAGACGCGAGAACGGAACGAGGGAGAACCGTTCTCGAGGTGGAGGGAAGGGGGTAGAAGGGGGTAGGAGGGGGCGAGGAATGGGGAATTGTAATGAGCAGCCCGACAGTTACAAATGACAGGACGGAATTCGCGAACTGTGCGATAGAAGCCGCTCTCTCCGCACTAACTCCTCTCTCGCTCGCTTTCTCTGCCTCACGTTCGCGCTTTTCTGTCTCGCGCTATAACGTTCCTCTAGCCGCTGTGATGCCCAAAGGGCGCCTTTACATGGCACGGGAAATATTTCTCTCGAGCCCCCCACCTTCTCCAACTCTGTATACAAACTGTGCAAAAGCTCTTTCACCCCATCTCGTGTACAACGGTTTATCGATCAATGGGATCCAACCAAAAAATGTTTACCGATGGAAAATTCGATTCGTCGTGTGTCACAAACGAGTAGCGATCTGTTGAGATCGAGCAGAAAAAATGCAATTGCGTATAATGTACAATTAAAAAGAAAAATATTAAACATGTTTACGCAATCATTTATCGCATGCAGTTTTAGGGTCTTTGAAGTCCATTTTGGGTTAAACTGTTGTACTTTGGGTAATAAAAAAAATATATGAATAAATAATCGTCAAAGCTGCGATGATTGACGAGACATAAGCCCACCATTGTGTTTAACTCACTCGATGGGTTAATCGATCGTATAAACACGATTTTCTTCAATCTTCATATCAGATCTGGTGACCTCCTATGGTTCGGTTAAATAACTCGCGGGAGAAACCCGCGGGTCGTATGTTTACACATTCCGAATGTTCGCCGTGCATGAAACGATAAGGTATGCCGCTAACGACGCTACACGCCTCAGGAGTTAATGTGTATTCGCTTTCCGAGGACGTTGTCGGAGAGAGGGACAGATAGCAGCAAGTGGGACTTTGTAGAATACACGAAGAAGATTCCTCTCTGTGCTATAGACGCCCGCCCGGCTTCTCTCGGTGCAGGTGGTCTCGTATCGTCGCACCTACGAGGAATTTGCGATTTCTCACACCTACGTGCTCTCCTGCCGGTCTACGCTGTGCACTACGAGATAGCTGAGGGAGAGGGGGAGAGGGGAGAGGGCAGCAGACTTCTCGTACTTCGTAGTGAAATTCCTTTACCCTCTTTGGTACAACTGCGGTTAGAAAATCGCGTTGCGAATTTCACGTCGAGCGACGGGAAACCAACGTGAACCAAAGTGTAACGATCCGCATTGTATACACCGTGCGCTAAATGATGATGTAGATTAAAATTCCGCAAATAACGAGACCCGGAAAATTAATCTTACAGTTCGCGAAACTCGGCCGAGGAGTTCAAAGACGCCTCGATAAATATTGCTCCAGTAGAAAAGCTCCTGATGTGGTCAGACGTACTTTAACTGTTTGTAAAATGACAATAGATCGGGATAAATAATATCGCGAGTTTGATGTTACGTAATATGTTAGTATAAAAGGATTCCGTCGAATTCCATCGCTCAAGAGACAAAATCGTCAACTTTTATGAGATTTAAAAAAAACGCCTCAAGCGTGCGGGTCAATCGCAGTTAACGGATGTTCGCACATTTTTGGACACCTAAGACGTTCAGTTATTCGACATTCGATCTCGTATTTCAAGCGTATCATGACGAAAGAGATATAAACCATAAATTGTTTTTGAAAGCAAACGCTAAGTAGAAAAAGGTAGGAATATCCTTCGAATTCAGACGTCTGATCGAGATAACACGATTATCGTTATCGCAGGCCTCAGTCGGTACTGCAGTAGTAGTTGATGTTTAGTAGAGTGTATAGTATAGTATAGTATACATAGCATAGTATATATAGTATGGTATATAATAATACAGTATATAGTACTTTGCTACATTGCCGAACCTCGACAACATTGAAAAATAGTTCTTCTAATACATACACCAGCGATCTCACGATTCATGATCCGTTTGACTACTGTTCGGGATTTACGTGACGTCAGAGTTATATCTTAGAGTCATTATCCTATTCTGATCGTTTCTCTTCGTGGACGCGACAACCGAGCAACGCTTAGGCTCTAAACTCGTTTCCGTGACTACTTTCCAACGTAGTGACCATTTCGCTTTCGCTTTGCGCAAACCAATGTGTAATCATACACCATAGTAGACGATATATCGTTCGGGATATAGTTCGCGTGAGTGTTGAGCTCATAATTCTGACGATTACGTTAAATGCAATATTTCTTATTTATCCTGTACACCGATGCCATTGCATCTTCTTGAACGATGCACCGCTGTTGCTGATGCCGCCGCACGGATCCGTTAAAATGAAAACGCCGGGGGTTGATCGCAAGCCGGAGTGATCGACTTCATCGTTCTGTACGCGAGAAGAACTCAGCGAAGAGCGGGAGAGGAGAAAGTCGAAGAAGAGAAGAGATCGAGGTGTGGCAAAGGATGAGAGAAACGGGAACAGGAGAAGCGTATATAGGATAGAACGGCAACAGCGGCAGCAGCCAGCAGCTAGGATAGAGCTGCCGGAGAGATCGGTACGATGCTGGCAATATACGGGAGACTTAGCCGTGATAAATCCTTATATATGAGGCCGCGCGCGTTGTACGTCGGTCCTCTCTCTATATGAAACTCCCTCCGGCGCACCCCCACGGGATTACCCCGCGCTATACACAAGCCAAAGCCGAAGCGAAACGCGCACGTTGCCGAAGAGTATAGACTAGAGAGACGCTCTCTGTGTATAGAGAGTATAGACGAAGGAACGTAAGAGCCGAAAAACCACCTCGAGCCACCGTGTCGAAGAAAAGTCGTCGGTGACATCATAGGGGAGAAAGACGAAGGCGGAGAAAAAGGGAATGAAAAAAAAAAAAAAACGTACCCGCGCGGCTTTTGCCTCCAAAAGACCAATACGGGTCCTTCGACGAACCTTCGAAACCCGCCGAGACTGCTGTTGAGAAATAGAAAACAAATGAGAGGCCAACGAAGAAATGAGAGAAAACGGGAACGGTGAAAGTATTATAGTCACACCGGAGGAATCGAATTTCTATCCCTGTAAACCGTCGTGGGACCGATCAGGGATTCTTTCGCGATTTTCACATCACCCCTCCCTCCCCCTTCATCCGTTGCATCGAGAACGTCGAGTGGTTGAGTCTCACAGCGATGTTATTAGGACCTTGTATCGTCATCTCACGATTTTACGACGGAAACGCGCGGACGTTTATTACGTGGAATAAACAAAAAAAAATAAAGCCTTCGAGAATAAGGTTTCTCGGTGAGGAACTTTCTACTTCGGTACAACGGACGCAATGAGAAAGAGGGTACATTTTTTTTTTTTTTTTTTAATAAAAAGAAAATGTCTTCAGTCATCTGGTCAAATGATGTACGACATATGATTCTCTATCGTTCGTAAAAAAATTCAATCTTTTGACGTTACGAGAGTGAAGGGTCGCGGAACGATCTTTCAATTTGCAAACCGTCGAAATATCGTAGGTACTAACACTGTACCGTGGTCCACGGATGGATGCTGATGTTATAGGCGTGTACCACGCAGGACACACGGCTATGGAAAGCGAAATTTCCGATGGCCTATAGTACTCGACGTTTTCCGGTGCGTTTGACGTTATAAAGATCGGTATCGTCAGCGGTAGCGATTATCCATTATGGCGGCATAATCGTTGGCTCGTTAAACTTTAACGACTCTCGGTGCTGCTGTTGCTGCTGCCAGCGGGGCCTATAGTACTCTCCGGCGGAGGGTATCAAGTTGGGTCCACGCGTATATACCTAATAAACCGACACGACGAGCATCGCGATCGCGTTGTATGCTATACTAACACGAATCCGCCCTTGTCGAGCGCTTGCCACGATCACATTTGTTTTACGGGGCTACACGCAAAGACAGATATACATGTTTATACGTGACAAAATCGATAACTATATGTTTCCATGACATTACATAATAAATATAAATATAATAATATAAATCGATATTGGAAAATTTATAATAATTTTTTTTTTTTTAATTTTTTATAATAAATAAAAATACTATCATTAAATAGTAGTATTAGTGAGATTTGTCAGATATTTCGCTTAATATTTTGAAATATCGTTTTGACAAAAGGTACTAAAAAAATCGTTATAGAAAAAAGATACTATAGTTTTTCTTAGACGATATTCTAATTTCGTCTACTAGCGCGTGTGCGATTTATAAAAAAAAAATTTGACATATTTATAACATTTTTATATCTGTTTCTTTGGCATGTTGTCGTTTTTACAAGCATCCCGTCGTCCTGCCGAAAAAAATACTCTAATAAGAAAAGACTCGTATTTCTGTGCCGATCTCATTTATAAGCCTATCGTCTCGCAGGCAAAAAACAAATAAAATACCAAATAATCATCGTAAAAGTATGATACCCTCGTGAGGCTTCCACGCGTTAGTGTCACGATGCAAAACACCGAATTCGCGAAGCAAATTCGCGATACTATGACCGGACGCCATTTTCAATTGCGCGTTGCTTTACATATACAACATAGAAAGAGAAACGAACCGGCGGCGTCCCGATGAATTCGGACTCATTCGTTCGCTTGCGCGCCATTGTGTTCGTTATAATTAAAAACGCAATTCGCAATTGCAAATTGGAAAATGGCCGAGAGCGGAAAGTGCGGAACCGAGAACGGCGATGCAGGTATGAGAATCCGTAAAAGGGGGGGAGAGGGGAAGGGGGGTGGATATGCGGCGAGCGCGCGTTGTTTATGGGCCGTTCATTGATTTTTATGCGAGGAAATTAACGACCGGCCGCGATTTCGGCGTCGCCGGTGCCGAGTTTTCAACATCAATGTATATATAGATGCGCGGGAGCGCACGCACACCAAAGAGCAACGAATCCCGCCGTTCCACACGGCGGTGTGGAGAACTCTCGCAAATATACGCATACATCCAGTTCAGTTTATAATCCATCTTTTGCAATCGCTCGTACACGTATATTATCTATCTCTCCGTGGAGACATATATATATATATAGTAATATTGTATATCTATCTATCTATGTCTTGTTCGCTCTAACGGTGATGTGCGTCGTTATAGAGCGCCCGCGTAAAATTAAAACAGTTATCGCGCACCCGGCGCGATATTACAACGTGAGATGAACGAGAGAGTAGCGCGCGTAGGCGCGATCACCGACACTCTCGCCAATCTCCGAATCATTGTATTCGATATCCACAATCATTTTGTAACATTGCGGATACAGATAAATATTTATATTATATATTATATATACGCTGTATACTTTTGTGTGTTCGGACTTTTGCTGTCGATATAACGGAAACGCGAGAGAATAACCTGTTGGAAATATAGATATTGGCATTGTAAATCATGGGGTATTGGATTTGTTGCTATTGGATAAAATATAACATAATTAGCATTATATCGATTGAAGTCACGAGTGTATTTACGCGAGAAGGGCTCGTGGGGGGCTTCGCGAGCGTTATCGGAAAATTGAGGGTAAAATATATAGAGAAGAGACGAAGGAAGAGACCCGGAGGTGAAGGAAAAGCCGCGAATCGGCCAACAGCAAGAGGGAAGAGCCGGGGCCCCCATTAGCCCACCGAACACAGCACGCGGAGCTGTGTAACCGGTAATGCGATCGAAGCTAATGGTTGGCCCGCGCTGCGATAGGCCACTAAATAACTCGCGAAATTGCACACGGTAACGTTGCAGATCGAGCGAACTCTGCACGCTGCCGGATTTATCAATTCCATGCACTTGCTATCCGCACTGTTGCCGCCGCTTGTTTCTCCACGAAAATGTGTATTATACCGTTCTGCTAATGTATGTGTGTGTGTGTGTGCTATATTACTCAGCCAACGGCAGTGGTACTTAATATCTTCGCCGGGATTCCAGAACTTATCGGGTCTCCACAGTTGCCTGTTAGTCTGGCTGAATAACATTGGACGATTGAATGTAAAAAAAAAAACCCGACTGCGGAGTTCATCGTCTGCTGAGTTACGATTAATCATCCAAAAATTATATTTCCCTTATACTGCGGAAGGTTAAAAATTAATATCTTAAATGGATTTTGGCTCGAATATGGAATTCTCAATGACATTTTACGGTTGGTCCGCCACCGGAGGGACGCCACTGGAAATTATATTTTATACATCGTATACATATATAGTACACACGGGAATGGGTTGACCGTATAACAGAAAGTCCAAGTATCCCAGGCAGGCAGTAGTGATTCCCTAAGTAAGTATAAATCCGAATGATGCGCTCGTAAAAGACGTATGGAGGAAGAAGAAACGCGCCGGACCTGTGGCAATCCTATACTACTGTACGGGCATCGAGCATTTATACGGCCTATGTAACTGGAGCTTTGGCCACCACTACTTGCGAGAAAATAGCCCTCGAAATGTATCTTCCACTACTAACGGAAGGGATCGGAAAGACCGTTCTCGTCGTCGGTCTCTCGCTGTACGCTTTTGCTTGCGAAACGAGTCTATCGCACGTGTAATATCGTACACTGTTTTATACGCGTATGTATGGGGTGTAACACGACTTTCTCAGATGGTCACGGGGTGCGTGTAGGTCGCGTTACGTGTCGCTGGCCTTACATCTCGTACGGACGGTGAAGCTTTACGAGACCCTCTGCGCCGCTAAGATCGCCGTAGCCATCATGATGGCTCTACCCGGCTCCGCACCAGCGGTCGGAGCGTGTGGATGTCTTTCGTATATATGGCCGAATCGCCGAACAGTACACGCTTTCTACTCTATCTCGTTTTATCGTGTCGTAACAAGAGCCGCGAGCTACGACATTCTGATTGATAGGCCTTCTCCGTTCGGACCAATTTCCTCCTCGCCGTTGCCTCGATGTATCGTGACCATCGGATCATAGCGCGTTACCGAATGACCGACTCGAAAAATGTTTAATGCTGCATTGGTATTCATTTGTTAACCCTTTCCAGTCCGATACGTCGTTCATTAACCCACAAATCTCTACTCCCATTTTTTATAAAAAAAAAAAAAAATCTTTACGAAGAAAAGCCGCGATGTTTTTGTTTCGCGGTTTCTTCAAAAAATAAATGAGTTAAACAAAAAAATGTCAACAGGCGTTTATTGTTATTTAAAAAAAGAGTTATTAACATCGGAATTGTGAAACTGATTTCCGCAGTTTTTATTTACTCGGAAATAAACAATTTTTCTGACGCTTAATATTTTTCCAATGCAAAAAATGTTTTTGTGGGATTTATTCTTCTGTTGGGCGAACCCAGTAAACTCCTTTTTTTCGCCTATGGAGAATTTTCGTAGAATCGTGTAAAAGAGGGTAAAAAAGGAAGGAGGATCGAGGCGCGTTATAGAACCGGAAGTGTCGGATCCTCGGTGAAAAGAACCCGAGAAAGCAGTGAGGATCGGTGGTCGAGAGCGATTTTCGCGTAGCTCGTGGCAAATGTCCCGTGACGGCAAACGGCCGGCGTCGGCATACGTACAGCGGAAAGGTGTCCACCCCTAAACAAATTTACGTCTGTACGCCTTTTCGGATATACGCGTATAACGTATAACGCGGAATATATACGGCTTACTGAAAGCGCAATCCCAGCAACATTTCACTCGTCTATGTTTGTGTGCTTTTCATCCGTTTCAGAAGATAAAAAAGAACGAATAAACGACAAACATTCGCTCGCCTCGAGATTTCAGAAATGACGAAACAATCAAAAACCTTTCCTCATACGGCTCTCTACACGCGTTGGATTTGGACAGAAGCCCAATGAGATTCGTCCAGTTAGCTATATACACAGGCGATATCTTTTTATCTTACTCCGCCTCCGACTCCGTCACGATCTTTTTTTTGTAGTGGATCTGTTCGCCATTTCCTCGCTGAACGGTGGAAAGCCGCAAAGAATTGGGAGGGACGGACGTGATAATTATCCGTGGAATGATAAAGAACGATTGGGCAACGATTGTCGAAAAAAAAAAAAAAGAAATGGACCTTTCAGACTGCTATGACGTTCATCCACAGTTCTTTTGATGTCCGCTATATCTGCGGGGAGAAAAGGGATTCGCGACGAGACAGACCGAGACCTTTTTTTATGCTATAGACCAAGCGATTCTCGTCACTGGATAACAAACTCATTTATCCGATGCCTTCCAACGACGTCTAATTCGTCGAATGCGCAAACGTTTTTCGCCATCTCCGCGGTATTAATCTCAATCAAATGAATTCACTTGGTCGCGCCTTGACAAACGAAACGGAGAAACAATATCGCGTCAAACGCACGCAAACGCTTGAATCAAGCATTGCTTTGCTCGTTTCCCCGACGAGATCGTCTGGACGGAAACAACAGCGACAACGTCGCCAATGCTCATGGTTCATTCTACTCTCGTGTCACACGTGGTTCTTTTTTTTTTTCTCCCGCATCGCATCGATTAGGAGCATTCGCGTGTATTTATAGTAAATTTGGCTCGTAGCCGCTTCACTTACGCGGAATAAAACGCCGCGCAGAGTCTCTCAAACGCATCGAGAAAAGTAGATAAGGAATCGTCCTTGCGAACCCAAGGCGTCTCGTGCGAACTTAGACATGCATCGCGTATATATACGTAAGCGTACGAACGAAACCAACTGGTTAAGACCTCTATCCAGCAATGCATATGAGAGTTGATTCGAAATACTTGAGAATTCGCGTCATGCGGCTACCGGGAAGACGAGTGCGTCTCGCATGACGATTATGGGAGACTTCGTACCAAGCGTACGTCAATCATTCACCACTGCACCGGGGTACACACGATGGGTCGTACTGTCATCGCGAGTTGCACATTATAATGAAACTAACGATACTGCAGAAAATATAACTACGCAACGTGCTCTCCCATGGCTAGACACGGCTGGACGCGGCTAGACAGCACATGATCATAACATCGTCTGGCGCGGAGGAAAACGTGGTCTACGATACGTGAAGCTAAGTGGAGGCACTCGCAGGAAGAGAAGAAGATAATGCGAAAGTTTGAAACGAATTATAGTATCCTTCTGATACTATTTAAATAATTCCCTTTCTCCCCGAGAAGAACTGCGAAGAAAATTAACAAAAAAGGAGAAAAAACGTAAGTTCACAGAATGTCTTGAGAAAGAAACGAGAAGAACGGGAAGAACTGCGAAGAAAATTAACAAAAAATGAAAAAAACGTTAGTTCACTGAATGTCTTGAGAAAGAAACGATACCCGTCGTTTTTCGTGGCTATCTTCGTTTCAATAGAAGCTCAACGCGGTGCAACAGCATTCGTGAGTATCGCGAGAGAGTAGTCTTCCTGTGGGTATATATATTCTATCTTTCTCGGTTTCCAAACGAAAAGAGAGCCCCGCGCATTGAGGATAGGGGAAGTTAGAGATGGTATCGGGTTGCGACCGAACGAAACGTTGTTACATTCAAATTAGAGTGGACGACGGTATGCGTATAGAAACCGCGGGGTTTTTGTCCTCTGGAGCTCTTATGCTCCAGAGCCGCGCTTTTGCCTCTCAGCTAAAACTTCTTCGCCTCGTCGTCCTCTCGTCCTCGCAGGCGTCTTCGTCTTTGGTATGGCGGACGGCGGTCGGTTATAGCTGATGCACATACTGCCCGGGAATCGTGGGACAGGACAGAATTCGCGGTGCAGATACTCCACACCGGCCCATCGTGAATATCCGTTCTCAGAGAGAGTCCTCCGCGTCGTCTTCGTCGCAGTTCTCGTATTCAAAACAGCGGGAGGGATCGAGCGCCTTCCTTTTTTTTTTTTTTTTTTTTTTCTTTCCTTCGTTGGTTTCTTTTTTTTCTTATTTTATCCTCGTTTTGCTTTCCTCTTTACGTCGTTCGCTCGCTAGGCGCATAGCGAGAGACCGTCATGCGATCTTGTCCTTCCACAAGGAATCGAACGCGCCGCGGAAAGAAAGAACTCGCGTTCAGAACGACGGTGAGTCCGAAGCTCTTCGATGGGAGAATTTCAATACACTCGTATATTTAACGAACACTCGGTGAGTCGGATGGGGGGCTCCTCGAGAGTCTCCACTATTCGCGAGAACGTCGAAGATCGGAGCTGAGCAGCGAGAGACTCACGTCGGGAAGAATTTTTTTTTTTTTTTGTTTTTTGTATATTTCCACGGAGGACCCGGAGGAGGCTGAACGGAATCGGGGAATTTATTGTTATTCGAAACCAGAGGACACCGGATCTCTGCGCGAAACGACCAAACGGATAGACCGTGAAGGCGAGGGAATAATCGAAAGGATTCGAGATTTTCTGCGCCACTATTCGAATTGTAATGCGCCGATTTTAACGATTTAACTGAAGGGCGATTATGCAGCGAAAGAAGAGTCTTCATACCATCATTTAACTGTAATGATTCGCGTGGCATAGTGCCACAAGAATTGAGATATTCCAACGAGCATTCAACGATGTATTATCACAGAAGTTTGTACAGACGAATGGAAATTATATTATTTTAGCCTCTACTCGCGTACGAATGAGTACACGTCTCGTTCGCGTACTGTTGGCGGAAGCCTAGCAGACGCCGGACGTTCAGTCGCGTCGTTGCGCTGCGATGTTTCTACTGTAAGCTTTAGCGTACACACGGGTGCATAGACCTGGAAATCGAATGCAAGGAAAACGACCTTGTCGAACGGAGCAATGCAGATCGCGTCTTGCGCTTCGCAGAAACTTCTTCATACGTGCGCGTAATCTCTTGGAGCCGTAAACCCGAGAGTCGGAGAAAGTAAGAAAAAATAGTTGCCAGAAAATTATAAAAAAATAAAATAAATAATGAATATGCAAATGTAACCCTATAGAGCATCACAAACATTTTTGCACCTCGTTAACTCCACATATTGGGACTCGGAGACGCGATGTTTTTATAGTTGCGAAACTTTGTCAAAAATCCAAATTCGTAAGTTTATTTCTAGTGAAATCGAAACGCCAGAATGTGATAAAGACATTTGTTAAGGCGAAATATCGACGTAGTTAAAGATAATGAAGTTACACGTTTTTTTAATAAAATCTAAAACGGCAAATTTTAAAAAATTCGAAATTTTCTCGAAATAACTTGGTACCGGCAGACCCTTGCGTGGTGTTTCAGAGTTAACATATCGAATAGTGTTGTCTTTTCGTTTCCGTGTATGTAACTCTTTAACAGTTCGTACTCTGGCCATTCTGCCTCTCATTATTCCGGATTGACAAGACAGAGGGGAAGAGGAAGTCACAGTAGAATCGGGAACACGAGTAGAGTTGAGCAGCATACACGCTCGAGCGATTCGTGGCACGACGGGAGTCTCTTGGCGTTTTCGTACAGAATACAGGAGATCCAAAGAAACGGAACTGCGGTGTGGAGGCAGAGGCGAGTGACGCCCCTCGAGGTAAAGTATGGCTCTGTTTACCCGGAGCTAATGGCCGCCCGACGCCGTTGGGATCGAACAACGTCCAGCCAGGAAAACGTGAAGTAGCCGCGGGATTCGCGAGTAACTCGAATGACTCTCGTTCACTCTCATAGCTCTTACAAGAAGAATATCTTCTCTTTTGCCCTCACAATCGCATAGAAACAGCGAGAGCCACAAACGTATAGATATACCGATCCGGATGGCAATGAAACAAAAAGTCTGAGTCCCAAAGATACTACGAAGCGACTAACGTTCATGGAGAAGTGAATGGAACGACGAGACCGCAACAATATCATTTTCGTTCTTATATACGATGTATAGGAATTCTTCTGAAATCCCTCTCTGCTGAGAATGAAAGAAGAATAGCTAACCGATCATAAATTCACCGCGCCAATGTGAAAGAATTTCGCGAACCGAGGGACGCGAAACGAGAAATATATCTTTGGGAACATTGTTAACAGCTGAGGAAGGAGACTCCGAAAAATTCGACGGGTGACAACTCTGTCGAGGACCAGCTATCGGGGCTGCGAGGTGAAGGAGTTACAGTCCGAGAGGAACGTAACAGTCAGTAGCGAATATACGTTGCCCCCGTCGTGCATTGTCCCTTCTCCTTATCTCTCTCTACCTTTGACCTCAGTTTACATAAGCGATCTCTCGATTCCTCCGCTCTGTAAGTTACCGCGTAACGATATAAATACATGTCCACTCGGCTTCTGGTTTCGCCGATATATTATTCTTGTATCCATTATTAGATACAAGAGAAAGTGAAAAACACGCGAGAATAACAGTCGTTTATTTACTTCTCGAGTTCACTGACGTCTGAATTTCGCGCGTTCGTTAATCTCTCACCCCCCTCCGCGAATTGTTCGCGATCGCGGGTACTTGAGAATTCTCGATAAGTACATAACGTCGATGAATTACCATAATTCAATGACCAATTATTCACCGATCGACGAGAGCACGTCAGTGAATTTAATTTGATAGTGAGAATGAAAGAGACACGATATTGCTTTGGTCAACTGATTGTTACAATCGGCTCGACTCGCCCTGCCGTTTAGAGTTTGATGCGCATGCAAAGCGCAAGAGAACACACATATGTTTGGCTCTCGTCGCTTCGTGACGAGATGCGACATGGATAACGATGATGCGTGTCTCATTGTCGTCTTCGTGATCGTCTACCGGCGGCCGGACATTACTACGGACACACCGGCCGGGGGCCGTCTCCGTTGAATTCTCGATCAGAATGCACGACGCTCATGTCGCAGCCACCGTACGCGATTGCGGTGTCTCGATCGTTTCGTCAAGCTATTCCCAAGCACTCCGAGTTTCAATCGTTTATCTTTATTTTTTTCTTTGTTCCGTTTTTTTTTTTTTTTTTTTTTTTTTCTTCATTTGTCGCCGACTCGCGGTCGCACGGGCCAGTGGATTCTACACGCGCGCTTTCAATCACTCGTTCGAACTCCGATTGCCAAGTATGTAATGCTGCGATCGAATCGAAACCTCTTACCATTTGCACCTAACGCACACCGAGGTGGTCCGTTGGCTCATTTCCATGTCTACTTTACCAGGTTTAAGATTAGCTGCTTACCACCGCGAATAGTGTGGTCTTTTTACCTTTTGTCGGCTGTTCTATCGCGGAGGAGTGACAATCAGACAAGACATTGACAATGAAATATTAACCAGTAATACAAAGTTGCAGACCGTTCACTTGATTGTCTATAAACGTTTGTGAAACTATTGGGTTAAAGGTTCATCGGTATTTGCTACAATACTTTCGACAAGAAAGTATGAGTTATTCACATTATATTTGTAAACTTTGTATGTTTTTTTATTTTTAATAAATGATCCAATCGTAACTCTCTAATAAAATTACGCTGCTATCGTTAAGGTAATTTATTATGTCAACTAAAAATTTTAAGATCAAATAATCAATAATTTTTGTAAAAAAAAAAAAATGAAAATTTTATTAATTTAATAATTCCCTATCTTTTGGATTTCTACGGAAATTGTCGGCGAAATTTTACTGCATCTCTGGTTGAAAATCAAACGGTGTGTTTACTGTATCCGTTGTTAACATGTGAAGTCAAAAATATGCCAAAAAATAAGAATAAATATTAAAACAATAATTTAAAAATTCTTGCCATTAAGTTGCGCAACTCTCGCGCACAGTGCAAAAAAAATTACTTTCCAATAAAAAAAACAGCATTTTCATTTTATAAATATTAAAGTTTGTTGATTCAAACTAATTTGAGAACAACGATA
Organism: Buathra laborator; assembly: GCA_934046635.1. NCBI lineage: Eukaryota > Metazoa > Arthropoda > Insecta > Hymenoptera > Ichneumonidae > Buathra > Buathra laborator. Next base: position 6,061,192 of record OW203901.1, read on the forward strand.
TACATTACTATCAGCGTAAAGTACAATGTTAACCAGTTGCAAGCTATGAAGGTAAACCTTGTCAAGTCGCGAGGGAAATGGGCGGCGAAAAACAGTCGCGATGGAGGGAGTGCAATAAAAAAAATTGCTATGCTACGAACAGAAGTTCGAAGTCTTGAAATTGACGATGTATAGGTGATGTCTGAAAGCGCGTGAGCGCGGAGAGAAGCGAATTTTATTCCCATGGATTATACGTAGCGACGGTAAGAGGACAACTCGTTCGCGAGATCGCCGTATGTGCCTATGTATAGTATATAGCTATATATCCGTAAACGTATACGTATGCGCGGCGCGGATAGGAACATTGGTCAAGGAGGACGAAGCATGGAGGTAAAGGACAGTCGAGAGAAGAAAGCAGGCAGAGAGGATCGGATATAATGGCACAAAGCCCTCTTTGAATCTCGAGACGCGCCGCCCGCGAGCGAACGAGTCAACGAGCGAGAGAGCGAGGTCGCTATCGCCGATCTGCTGCATCGTATGCAAATCTTACTCCTTATAAATACATCAGGCACCGCGGATCTTACGGAGTAACCTGCTGATTCTCTCTCCTCGCTTTTTCTCCTCCCCCTTCTTTGTCTTTTTCGCTCTTTTCTCTTAACTCTGATGTTTCATCGTTCGAACGACTGTCACGCATCCCGGCAATATGGATAAGGTAACTCGTGAACGGCCATTGGACTTGGGAATCACTCGCGGATTGAAGATACGACAAGATTACAAAGTAAATGCAAGAATAAAAATTAAAAGAGATGTGGAGCTTTTTAATCGTAATAATTGACGATTTATGTATAAAATGTTATAATACCCATTTAAAGTGTACTTAAAGGGGTAGAAAAAGGTGACAAAACGAATTTCTCGACGCTGAAGAATAAGAAATCGGATCTACAAGAAAAGGCCGCTTGCGGGTTTAACGTTCATTCGTTCGTTTCGATGGCTTTTAGGTGATGCCCCTTGGAGTTGTGTCTTGCGAGTATCGATGCCCTGGTGGCTCCCGCTGGCAATTAAGGGCCGGCTAATTAACGGGTAATTAACGAGTGACACTGGTGAAAGGAGACGTTCGAGATGCTCTTGTTGGTCTCTTATTTCCTCGAAGGTGGATCGTTTGCGCTTGCGGCGGTTTCCTCTGTCCCGGGTTGCCCCGGACTCGTATCTCTTGTTCCCTGCTTGCCGATCAGTTACCGATCGTTTGCTCACCGCTCGTTCGTTTCATTCGCTCTCTCACTACTATATCCGCGCAGCTTCTCATCTCGTTCGCTAAACAGCGCGCAATCCTCTCCCACCCCTCAACCGGTGGCATTGTTAATTGTTTGATCGACAAGATTACGTCGCGTCTTATATGTCGACCGACGTATAGGTATAGAGATTATGGTACGAGAGCGGCTTCGGTGGCTGCGGCTTCTTCTTCGTCTTTTTCTCTACAACGCCGTGTGGCGTTCTCGATTGCAGTCTCCGCATCGTATTAGTATTCGGCGGGGGTTGCCATCTATCCAGTCGATTTTCTCTCAAGAAAGCCGCCGCAAGATGCAGAGACTTTCATTGATTTCATTAACTCGGAGTATTAATATAAATATACTGCTACGTGAAACACAGTACACACAGTTGCCGATTTATCGGCAAGGCGGCAATCTCGAGAACCCTTTCCACTGATGACAGGGTATAAACATCGCACGTGCGATTATTGGAATCAGATGGAACTCGATCGAGTTCAGTGGAACGAGGATAAAATAAAATTGACAAGTGGCCAAGAGGAATTGCTGCAGAATTGCTGTGGATGCTGGATAGACAACTACACCGGCAAACCCGTGGATGGAAGAGTTCTTGAGAGTAGAAGACGGTAGAAGGCACACCTACACACACAGCGCAGATTCTAGAAAGCCGACAGGGCGCGACCTATAAGAGAGGAAAGGTCTCTCTGGCTCAGCCAACGGAAGGGAAGATGCGGCAATAGCGAAGCAGAGAAGGGCGCGGCGTCTGCGAAGGAGATCGTGCACCTGGCTCGGCGTCCTCGCGATCTCGAAGATCGATGCGCTGGTTAATTGGCAGTTGCTCGAGAGGTCTCCCTCTCGTATACCAACACGTATATCTATACCTTTATACGTAGGAGGAGGTTCAACATATACTGTATACAATGTTCCACATACATGAAACCTTCAGCGAAATGTGCGCTACCCTCACACACAACTGAGCATCGAGCTCCCGCAAACGGACACGCCTCGGTGTAAATAGATCTCGTGGGTCAATTAAGTCTGCATATATATAAAAGAGAGACCGGAGAGTAGCAGTCTCTCTTCTTGTTGTTCTTCTTCGTCTTCTTCTTCGTCTTCGGCACGGGTGAAAGACGATACCAAAAAGACCGCGAGGCTCATTAAGATATTCGTTTTGCCGAGTCGCGCGCGCACGGGCGCTGGTAACGCATCTCTTCTCAACCCGCTGCCACTTCCTTTTCTCTCTGTCTTTAGTTTCTTATCTGTCTCGCGACAGCGTTCACTCAAGAATCAGGTCTGCTCTTCTCGACTGATCCAACGAGACTGCATTGTCAATCACACTACTGACCACTGATCTACTCTTCGCTCCCTGAATTTTCTCTCTTCGTCTCAGTCTCATCGTGCGTTCGTCTTCGCCCCGTCACACCGGAGTAGTGGACGTCGGGACCGATGTCTTCGGGACCGGCACCTCGAGCCATCGAGGCAGAGAACACTCTGCGGCTTGCTAGGGCCCAACGACCGATTGTATCTCTCCTACCATCTAATCGCTGAGTAATTGATACGAATAAAGATACAACTCAAGGGTGAGACACCGGCGAGACGAATGCAAGAGAGAATCGCGACGCCTCGATTGAATGAATAATCACATGAACACCCCTCGTATCAATGAATTATTTAGAGTACCTACATCATCTGATTATTATTGTTTTTGGTAACATCTTGCATTGCACCCTCAACGATAAATTATCCCATGTGACGCTTATTGCAAGATTCAGCATTCCATTTTTACATCTACCGAAAACTTGGTGTGCGTGTGCGCGTGCGAACTTTGATAATGCTAATTTTAAGATCCAAAGTGATACCGTGAAATACCTTGATTCCGAAGCATTCCGTGTACTTAACGGCTGGCATTATATAACGAGAGAACTACGAGAGAGGGTTAAATCCCACGGAATTTAATTACGTGCTTCTCGCAAGTACCTTGCCTTGATGCCAGAAGCGGGAGAGGGTTGGTTGGGGTATATACGATACGACGAGAGACGCGAGCCGCCGTCGCGCAGCTACACACGAAGAGCGACTGCACCTACCTCCGCTTGCTCCGTTCAACAAATTTAATATTCTCAACGGGTGCAAAATTTCTCCGTGTCGGAGAGCAAGAGAAACTTGGCTATGTTGAGTATATACGCTGTTCTCGCGATGGGCGGACGAGAGTTGCCGAGGAAACGCGGCATCGGGGGAAACTTGCGAAGAGCGCCGGTCAGCCCGCGGGGCTCGTCAAGCTTATAAGCGCAAACCGGAGAGAGCAGAAACAGAAGCGCCGGTGAAAACGGGAGGAGAAACCGCGAACGAGTCTCGCTCTACTCGCGGCCTGCCATGACCCTTTCCGCGCAACAGCACTAACAGCAGCGGGAAGCGAAGTACGAGAGGAGATAATCGGAGGATGAGAATGCCCGTTCTATGCTGTGAAAGCCTCGGGCCTTCTTCGCTTTACTCTCGTCTCTACCAGTCACAGACTCCCCGGATAGGCTTTCGCCCAGTTATATCAACACCTATATGCACTAACACACTTCCGACCAGTTTAGGATTTACCGAGAGGCAAAGTAGCCAACTATAAACCTGGCACCTGGTGTACACGGAGAATCATCCTCTCTACTTCTGGTGAACGGGTCGCATGCCCTTCTCGTCCTTCCTAACTCCCTTTTCTCCGTATATACAGTTAGCAGAGGAGTTCCTATGGCTGCTGATGTCGTAGTTGCTTTCGGGTCGCTCTCGTCGCCTGAGGGTTGCCGACAGTGGAATAACGAGAGAGCAAGCGGAAGCTCCTCCTGGTCTCGATGTAGCTATGCCCACTTACTTTACCAGCTTCACGCATAGAATACGAGAGAGTGAGAGGCGACTAGGCGGATACATGGAATTCTTGTACATGCTAGTAGGGGTGTAGAGGTAATGCTAGACCAGACTTAGGAAGTGCGGCGCGTCGAGACGCCGTAACTTCTGCCACCCTTGTGCCAGCAGCCTGACGCCCGAGCAACGCCAACGGGATATTCACGTAAGTTTGCCCGCGGCGACACCCGTTCCTGTGCGATCCGCTCACTCTCCTCAAACTCTCTCGTTCCACCAAACCCTATATCCCTCTACTCCAAAGCCACCCGGCGACTCCATACCATCTCCTGCACTGTCCTGTCCTATCATATCCAAGCGTATCATACCTTATCCGGACGCGGCCTGCCGCAAGACTCTCTCTTCCTCAAACCTCTGTCTCCATGTCGACGCAGGGACGGATATCCCTCCCGTTATACACGCTCGCTCTTACGGCTCGCTTATACCTATCCTCAAGTACGCCGCAACGCTCCCGGCGTTTCGCCAAGTCTCGAGTTATTACCTATACGACCCTCCAACGGTTCACGAATTACTGCAAATTGCTAGAAGGAATCCCAAACAGACGAGGGAACCAAGTAGGAAACCAAGTCTATTTCATGGGATCTTCGTTTTCATTCGCGTTCATCGATGACACTCTTCCTATCTGCTTTATTGCAGCTTTTTTCTTGATTTTTTTCAAATTTCTTCCTTACGAAAAACGTATCCTGGCAATCAGTTTGGCAAACAATGGATTTAATAGATGTTATCGAAGATATTCGTAAATCGCAAGCGTCGACCTCGTTCCCGAACTCACGAGAAGGATCTGAGATGCGCAAGAGCCGTGCATCCCTCTGGCAGAGACTTAGCGTGGGGATTCGGGGTTCGAAATATTTTAGGTAATACATGTAGTGTCCATAAACTTTATCGTACTACGCGGGCGCCGGAGTACATAATTCGGTACGGTACACGCCGGCGAAGAAATGTCGGAGACTTTGGGTAAATCCTCAGCTGGCGTGGCTGGCGTTACACTATAACATTTACTCGTGTTTATACAGAGAGTTCGGGTACACGCTGTTCTCTGCATTACTGTGTTGTCGTGCTGTGCATCGGAGTTGCATATCATGCAATTCGCGATTTCGTAAATAAAGTTTGCAACGACGGCGCAAACTGCGATCGTGCACGCCCACGTAACTTCCATAATGGCGCAACGATTTTCGTACACAGAGGGAGAGAAGGAGAAATAGGACGGATAACAAGTATAGCATCGTTGCGCGATGCATAGAACACGCTGAGGGAGCGCAATATTGCACGGGAGGCCCACCAAACTGTTCACGTGTCGCAACGGCATAACGATTGCGTGTTCGGGGGCAGTATTAGTGAACTATCCTCGTAGCCTCCGTGGCGATGCGCGGCTCGACCGCGAGCGTTCTCCACGAGAGCCACAAGCTCTCGTTGAGCACAATGATAGAGAACGAGGGAGAGAGATAAAAGCTTTCGCGAGTGTTAACGCAAGGGATATGGCAATGGCGAGTGTACGGGGTGGTACCGTCTTGCGATCACCTGTAAGGCACACCCCCGTCTATTGAGCAGCAGTATTTTCTGGGCTTTCCTACAGTTTCCAGCATTATTAACCCTTTTTCGTAATTCAAAAACTTTTTTTTTTTGCATAATGCGATAATGATAGATTCCGAGTGAAATATTTAACGATAAAACGTTGAACGAAGTCCTCTAAGCTTCCATTACGTTGCAATTCAAGCTGAAATAGTTCAAGTCTTTTCCTCTGCAATGGAATGACGTAAGCCGCGCTTTTCCCTCCCGCTATTCGGAAGAAAGACGAGAGAAGTGATTGAGAAGCTCCGGGCATCTCAGGATCGTCCAAAAAGCGTGTAGCAACAGAGAGAGAGAAAGAGAGAGTGGAGAGGAACCAAGCAGGAAGCTCGATGAATTTCGTACGCGGCCGGGGACACACGGAGAGAACAGTCGGGTACATCTAGTAGAAGCACGCTTAACTATGCCAGACTGGCTGACTGCTCGCTGTGCTGGCTGCTGGCTACGTCCAGGTTATATATAGGGGGTTGAGACTAGGTCTGACTATGCGAGGCACGCGAGAGGGCGGCTTGTAAATTCTCTCCGAAATGAGAGTGTCACCGCTCGCTTTCTCCCTCTCTCACTCTCCCTAACTCTATCCCGACCTCACCGACTGTTCCTCCCTTCACCTTCCTCACCGAAACGGCTTCTCTCCTACCCTCATCTTGTGTGTCCTTCTCTGCTACTCCCTCTCTAATTTCACCGACAGCAGAAGGCAGGTCGCATCGTATACTCGCGTCCCTGTCTTCCCACCCCTTGCGCACCGGCACTCTCTCCGCATACCTCTCTGACAATCTCCTTTCCTCTCTCGACGTTATATGTATAGCTCCTACCCTCGTACACCACCCTTTCATCCTTATACCCTTCCGTTGCTCCACTCTGCGGCGCCTTATATACACCCTGGCAGCGAGAGACCCTCAAGCCTCTCCTATATGCACGATAGCTGCAAGTACCGAACGCCGTTGCTCTTGGTCCTTTCGCTCTGCCATGCGGCTAGAACGATCCTGTTCTCGTACATACATCTCACCTCGTATACCGCATGAATTGCCAATGAGACTCGTTCCCCCACCTCTGTCCTTCTCCGACGTCTCTTCGTTTTACTCTATATCCGTCTCGATCTATTCTCTCCCATCCTATTCCCTCAAATTTACCATCAACAACCGTGTGTGCTATAAAGTCCCACCCTCCCACCGTCGCGCTTTGCCGCCTCTTTCTCCGAAGACAGAAAATCTCCGTTCCGTTTCACAAGCAATAAATTCATCGGTCGTCACACCGTTTCAGATATTCGCTCGACTCCGATACAGAGACAATTTTCATAGCTCGTGTTACACACGCTACTCCCGGCGAATTCGAGTTATGGGAAAGGTTATGGGAAAACGCGTATGAAATAAGAATAGAAGAAGAAGAAGAAGAAACGTGAGGATCTTGACGGGAAAGAAGAGATTGCTTAGTCGTCGAGACTTCTGTTCGCGACCTTCGAACTCCGACTATGTGTCTCACCCGGAATCTTGTATCTCGCATACTCCCCTTTCCCTTCGATTCAGTTTCGTTCTTTCTCTCCCGTTTCGGTCTCGGCGCGGATCTTTGCAATTTCAGCACATCGCCAGCTTCACTCGAGAATACCCGTATAGCGTCGTTCCCCGGTTTACGTTTCACGATTCCGTATTCCCGTCGTGGTGTCCCGGGGCCCGAAGCGGGGGCGTGCGACGAGCAAACAAGTTCTACGAAGCCATTTCCCTAACTCTTGCCTCTCCGAGGAGCAATGGATCACCACGTGAGCCCCGCGAGGGGGCACGTTGTGTGTCCCTATGTATACATATATACATATATACGCATACACACATATATGTATTCGTATGCTTGTACGTGATATAGAAAACGAGTACACAGTGTGTAAATGGTATACCACCGAAAATGAGAGTCTGAGAAGGACGAAAGAAAGAAGGACGCTAAAAATATATGGTTAAAAGGACGAGAAAGCCGAAGAAAGCAACAACAGCGAATCGAAGCTTTTGAGCTTCGAAAACCGAAAAAGCGAACGTAGAAGCTGAGTAAGTGTTGCGCTAGGTAACGGTGAAAGATACGAGGAGCAGTATATACGGACACATACACACGCGGAAATAACGTACAGTGAAAGAGTCGAGAATCGAGCACGCCGGCTCGCATAATTGTGTATCAACACGCAGCGCGTGTGCGGGCAACTTGATAACGTGATGAATGTCGGCACGTTCGTTCGCCAGAGAGTGAGGAGAGCGAGCGAAACGATCCCGATGTTGTATATCCACAGAACACCCGGAGCACTCATCTGCTCTGGCCGGGTATAGTCTCTCTCTCCCTCTCTCTCTCTCTCTCTCTGCTTGCTGGATCGTCTGCCGATCTCTGCACGCATTTCGTGCCTCTCTCCCCAAGAGAGAGGAATACAACGTGAGAGTGATAGCCAAAACAAACGAGCGAGTGAGAAACACACAAGAGTGTAGAGAGCCCCGTGTGCTTTCTATCTGTCTCTCCTAACGGGGGAAAACCACCCTATACCCCGCATCGCGTAACTCCGCGACTCGATTCTCACGCTCTTCACACCCTCACTCGCATCTCTCGACGCTTCGAGAGAATACAGAGAGCGAATAGCTTCCACAACGAAATGATGAACGGTGCGCGACGGTGGAAACTCCGGTCGAGGGCCGAAAGCACGTTCCCGAACGATGCGAGATTATCCGGACGATGTAACCGCGCACTTCTGCCTCGTTGGGCATATGTATATACGGTGGTATAATATTATATAGAGCAGTTTATACTTGAGAGTATAGATTGTCTTTGGTTCTATTGTCTCGTATTTCACATTTGTGTAATCAAACTGTAGTGTGACTTAAATTAATAAATGCCAATATGTTGTACGTTGATTCGTGACGTTTCTGCGAAACCATCGAACATTTTTTTTTCCATTCGAAATCAATTTGGATTTTTTTTTTATTTGTTTCAAATAAATACATCGCTTTTAATAATCCCTACGACCGAAAAAAAAAAGGACGAAGAAAATTTATGTCCGATTTTTCGATGTATCATTCATTTTATTTGCAATCGCACGTCAACGTTGCATAACTTCGTGTAAATGAGTCGAAAAATTTGTCGCGTTGCGAAAGTGTCGTTTTCATTCTTGGCTACCGTTTGCTCTTCGTTCTCGCTGACCCTCTCGTTTATGATATATGCTTATGTTAGTGGGACTGAAGTTCTGTTACATTCCCGCAGACTGCGAGCGTTCGCGTTGTGCCGAAAAGGTGGGAATGCATACGTGATATGAGCGCCGCTAGGGGCTTTGACTTTTCTCGAGGAGGGAAAATTGTTTGCTCGAGGGTCGAATGCGCCTGCGGATTCAAGGTACCGATAGTGGAAAGTGTCGATGCAAAGGGAACAGGAAGAAAAATAGAGAGTAAAAAAAAAACGTTTCATCTCCTTAGTATCGGGATGAAAAAAGCATCTTCTTTCTTTTTTCGTTGCCACTACAGCGAATACATGGATCGGCATGCGGTCCACGTTTCCCTTATTTATCGTTTCTCGATGCTTATGTTTTACTAGGCCGACGAGGAATCCGCATTTCGATGCTTGTACCGGAGGCTATACCACTGCCACCGTCATCCCCCATCCTTTGCTTCTTGTCTTCTTGCTTCTCTCCCCACCCCCACCCCCTCCCCCCCAACCCGAACGCGAAGCAGCGAGAGTGTACACGATAAGACGCTGCGCTTGGCAAGGGGTGGAATCACTGAGGAAACCAATAACGTGATGTATTATACATAATGCATGCTGGAGAGGAGATCCACGAAAACGGGGAATGGGCGGACACGAGGCGTGCTCTGGATCAGATATATATACCTGAGCGTGTGCTTGTGCTAATACGACGATTCTCGTGTTTCGGTACATCACGGCGAACATCCCCTTTCTCTGGATAATGTATAAACCATTTATGCGCGAATAAAATTTATACAAGAAAAAAATTGTTTTCTTTTTTTCTACCCTAAGCTTTTTACCTTTTTCTAATAAAATAAAATAAAAAATAATAAAAAAAAAAAGCAGTCGTCGACATGGATAATATGTATTTTTTTTTAAATTATCGTAGCTAAGACAATCCATCACGAACGAAAATGTTATTACAACGAGTAGCAGGTGAGGAAGCGAAGAGTGCGGGATATAAAGAAAAATTCTTTACCCGTTTCTTCGAAGAGGCAAGAAGCTGCTGCTCGGTATAAAAGCGACGACACACACGTGGTAACATAGAAAATAACGCGAAATAGCTTTTGCATTCGAAATATATTTTAACAGAGGATAGAGAACGGAAGAAAGGTGCGAGATGGAGAAAGAGAGAAAATATTGTGCACGCGAGAGGGTCACATAAATCAAAGCGTTCTCTAAATCATGGTTTCGCTTTGCCCTCAAGCAGGCGCGCGTTGTGGATGTTTCAATTTCCTTGAGGCGCAATCTGATGCTGCTGGTGCTGCCCGCCCGAGAGCAGCAGCAGCAGCAACAGCAGCAGGTTCTCTTGGCTCGAGAAGGAGAACCCGAGAGAGGACCACGAAGAGGAAAAAAAAAAAAACGTAGATACCAGCAACACGAAACAGCCTACGGGCCAAAGGGATGAGGGGAAAATGCGAAGTTAATTTCTCTCCGCTAAGGGATGGGACGAGAGTCTCCAACGAGTTTAAACGATGACGCGACTCGAAAAAATATTGTCTCGTGTCGTACATATATGTGTTCCACCCCTTTTTTTTGCCTCTGTCTCCGAGTCTAATTCTATAATACCATTACACGGCTTTACATTTCGACGGTGAAATGATATATGTGTCGCATAAAATTCGCAGCTGTAGCTAAATGAAAATAAATGCAAAAAAAATCATAAGTGTCCTCATTGGTTTTCAGAGGCACCAGGTCAGTGCAAATTTTCATTACCCTTGTCATCATCCACGCATAAGGTCGCGAAAATATAAGATAAACATGAGAATCACGTGTAAATACTTAAGGACTATCGTTAGTGAAAGGGGAAAAGGTGGGAGTGGGGCAGACACTTTTAATCTGCGTTATTTATTTCGAGTAGCGAAGTGCGAGAGCGCAGCATCCCCCAAGTCGTAATTATATAGAAGGTACCGGGTCGGGTGTTGGACGACGAGAGAGGCGAACGAGATAGGAAAAGTACGAATAAGAAGAGAGGTGAAACTCGGACGAGTGGGGGAAGTACAACTGAAAAAAAAAGAAAAAAAAAAAGTTCCTCTTCGTCTCTGTGCTCGAGCCCACGAGTTCTCGCTCCTCGACGTGGGTGAGAGGAGTCGCGTAGAAACTGTGAGAGCTTCTTCGTACTTCCCATTAGCGAACCCTTGATTACTTTTTCTCATTCCGGTATCTAAATAAATAAAATATCGGACTCGCGCCTCTCTTGGACGGCCGTAGAATTTTCTGCTACTGCCTTGCCAGCGAGCCTGCCTGCCGCAGTCGCGAACTGGTAGATAAGAGGTAATGGAGAAAGGAAAAGAAGACTTTATTTAATTACGTATCTGTTATCTTCGTCCCGGGGATGGAATGTCGAGAGGCGTGAGAGAGCTTCCTTCCGAAGAGGGTGAGAAAGAAGCGTACAAGATGATAGCTGTATATATATAAACGTGGACACTGCAGTCGGTGCGGGATATATCAGTGAAAAAAAAAAAGAAAAGAAATCGAGAAAGAAACCCGTTCATGAATTTCTTCTAAAGAAAATAGTCAAGACGCCAAGGAACGCTGCGAGTTCCGGAGACGAAAAGAGAAAATGAAATAAAGGGAAAACGATCACCTTGCGATTGTGCTTTCTGCAGGCTTTAGCAATCAACCCCTTTTCTTTGTCATGAAACGAACGCAAGAGTACCGCGTATTCAACGGTTAGAATCGAACGTCGTATGCTTGTTGAAAAACGAAGATTAATTTAACGATCGGCTAAAGTATCGTAAAACAACGAATGACGAAACGGAACATACATCACACGCCTTTCCAATGTCACTCAGGCGTGAGAAAAGCTATTCGTACATCTGTCGGCGATCAAAGAAATTGTATTCGTCTCATTGATTGTATGGACTATTCGCTGTTTT